>CM060915.1:908025176-910425176 GCA_030737875.1 Allium sativum
TTTTAGCTTTAGTGATAAATGAAGTCACGGAAGGTATACAAGTTGAGGTTCCTTGGTATTTGCTCTTTGCTGATGATGTTTCGTTGATCGATATAAGTAGCTAGGGGGCTAATATTCAATTGAGCCGTGGAGGAAGACTTTAGAATCGAGGAGTTTCAGGCTTAGCATAATTAAATAGGTATATGAAGTACGAGCTCAACTGTACCAAATCAGAGGATGAAGAGATCACTTAGGCCAGAAAAGTAGTGTCCAGGAAGAAATTATTTCGATATTTAGAATCTATATTGCAGTTTGATCGTGAAATTAATAAAGATGTTAGTTTTAAAATTTGAGTGGGATGAGTGAAATGATGAACAACATCTGGTATTCTTTATGATAGGAAAATCCATCAAAAACTTAAAGGAAAGTTTTATAGAGAAACAATTAGGCCAATGATGTTATATAGTGAAGAATGTTGACATACTTAAAGGCAACACATCCATAAGATAAGTGTAGCATAGATCTGTATGTTGCGATCATGTTGTGCACATACCACATGAGACCGAATTATAAATGATGATATTCGGCACAAATATGAAGTTGTACCAATTGAAGAGAAACTAATTTTATACCTCTTAAGATGGTTTAGATATCTCCAGCGGAGACTTGAGACAATGCACTTGTGCGTGTTGGAATTACAGACCGTACTGAAAGCTCGAAGAAAGGTAGAGGTCGACTAAAGATGACATGAGAGGAAATAATAAAAAGACTTGAGAAATTGAAATATATCCGAAGAGTTGGTGTCGAATAGGCTCGCGTGGATGTTAGCGATTCATGTACTACAATCTTGAGTTTATGTTAGTTTGGAGAGAATATTATGATTATAGGATTAGTGAAAATAAACATAAGATGCAATGTTAATTTTCGGTATACATTACTACTAATATTTTACTATCATCACAATCATCTTGGTTTTTTTTTTAACTCACTCGTTATTATTGCTATTATTATTTGTTTAATTAATTTTTCTTTATTTATGTTTTATCTTTAAATCTCTCGTTACTACTTTTACTTTTAAATCGACTAGTCTCAACATCTCTAATTTTGTAAAAATACATGGTATACAAGTTAAATTCGATAAAGTTATACATCATTTTGTATTGCAAATGAACGTATTCATGACAAGTTGACCCCGTCATTTGACCACCATCCTTACAGCAACTTGTAATTAGCTTCATATCTAACCTTCAGCAATTTAACATCGGTTATATTACAAGCCATCGAAACAGCAATTTAACTTCCTGTTTTTACATCAACACTGATCTTAGAAGGCTTATACACAAATCTTGAAGAAGCAGCCAGCTTGTATATTCAGATAATGATGATACTTCTAACATGCACTCTTCTAAAAGCAACTATAGACCACCATGTAAGGTTTTTCCCCTAAAAGGCCTCAACATAGTAGTCAGTGGTCGCCATTGTTATCAATAAAAATTTACGCTATCTATTTTTCACCCGGGGAACTTGGACCGAAAGCACCCTCCTCCAGTAGAGTAAAATCTTTTCGACTATAAGGCAAGAGTTTACGTGTTTGGATATCTATAGATGGTCTGTCATCCATACTCACACCACTTGAACCACTTTCCGTCCGGTTCATTTGAATTCTCTTCTTTGCATCCTTTGCCCAACCTAGAAGGCTTTCTTGCACGTTCTCATCAAACATGCCTTTCTTGAATGAACTTCCCATCTTCAAAATATAAATGCTGAAACATATTAGCATCAAACGGTTAAAGAAAGCGCAAGAAAAAGATCGAATGTTGTAGTTCACCTGAGTGACAATAGCATATAGTGGTAATGTGCTGTAACTACACAAAATCTGAATGATTCCCCTGTGACATTAGAGTCGAAATAAATGAACATTTTAGTTAAATGTCAAATTTAGAGTTTGATCATACACAGATGAAACAGTAAAGCTAAATACCCGATAATAAGCCGGGGAATAATAAAACCAATTTTATCCATGATGCAAGCTCGAAATCCGTAAGTAACCTATTTTGTGGCAGAACCAAACATATGATGTAAAACGACCAAGGGTTTTTGGGTTAATAGCAATCTTATTTGTAGAAAGAAATGCAGTATTATTTGATATAAATTATAATACATGAAAATCTTTGTGTTACATTAAATTTTCTTCATATTCTATACTGAACCTTAGTTAACATTGGTCCATAATTTAATACTGTTATTTCTTTCATAACAATGTATGCTATGACTGACACTATAAAAAATAAATGTGAATAGAATGATACTTACAAGTATCCAGAAGAAGTAAGCTGTTTGAAATGCATTTTCAAAGAGGATAAAGTGTATAAAATAAAGCATGATTCGAGGGCGTTGGAACCAGAAATGATCATCTGAAGGTTTGACTACCAAATCTCCTTGTACAGCTGAATGTTTTTCAACCACATCGCGAGCCAGTTGACTTATTACATGTTCCAACTTTGTCCCAACGGCAAGTAAAAGCTGAATATCATGTGGCAAAAAGAAAAGAAGAAAAAAAAAAAATCATTCATCCTTCCATTTGTTGTTATCAAATACAGAACGAAATCAAACCCAAAAAGAAAAAAAAGAAAAGAGAGGCTTGAACAGTTGCACACAGAAATTTTTCAATCAAAATTTAGCATGGCATTATACTTAATTACCTATGAAAATGAATGCTTGTGCATGGTATTATAGTGATTGATAAATATTCCAAAGGTGCATCGGCTATCATGAATGAATGATATTATCAAACTGCCGATGTTCATGCTTTGATTTAATACATTTTTCTTACATAAAATATTTGTTTATTGTAACATATATCACTTTTCCCTTTTGGTGAACAGAAGTATTCTGTCTCCCTCTCTCTAAAAAAGCAAATTCATATTGTCTGGTTATTCTACAAATTTGATCAACATACCCCCAACGTAATAAACGCCATCCAAAAGTAAGTATGCCAACCTGCAAATTAAACATGAAAAATATATAACAAACTAACTATATTTTCGAAGAGGAACTAAGATGTAGCCTTGAAAAATAAAGGCTTTTTTGCTCATGGTATTCTCTATTAAAAGTTTGCTGCTTAAGGAGTGCACAATAGAATTTCGTGTAATATCAAACTTCTAGGCTAATACTGCAAGTGGTGCGCCTCAAAATGCTGTAAAATTAAGTTTGATGTCCAATGCGACTAAAGAACATAATAGTACACAGGTAATCAACAACATTGTAGACACATTATATGCAAATGAAAAACAAAATCGGCTATGGTGTTAACGTGTAAGAAAATGTGAAACGTATATTATAAATAATAATTTACAATTATGTACCCAACCTTTATATGAATGGAAAGATCCAAAATAGAAAGCCTACAAACTATGACTGCTGTTATGATGAAACTTACCATTAAAATTCAGAAACAAGCACAGGATAGCAAAACTCCAAAGATACCAACTGCAGGGAAGGTCAAATAGTGATTACTATCCACAGTAAGCAACATTGATTGAATGAGAATGTGAAACGAATTAAATTACAATGTGGAGAATATAATTTTTGTCTAAACAAAACACAATCTCAATTGATTTAAGTTCACCTTATGCCAATCACTTTTTTGAAATCATGTTCCAAAGCTCGTACCATGTACTTGTGAAAATTAAACTTAGGGTTCGTTTTGCAATGAGTCTGAAAACAGATGTTTGATTACATACATAATAATAATAATAACAATAAATGAAGAAAAAGGAAAATAATTTTGGCATCTGCTTGAATTCATACCATTATGAACCCGAGTCTCATTGTACGGTAGTCAGTTTTAGTCACAGAACCATAGAACTGTTTCACAAAACAATGCTGAACAAAGAAATAACACTGGTTAATAAACACGTTCAGAATGAAAATTTAGCATGTGGATATTTTTACAAATTTAACAAGGGAAACTAGCTTATTTAGGTATTAACTTGAACATTGCATAAAGAAGAAACAATGAGCTTGGAACATCGCAAAGCTAAGAGGCAAATCCCAAATGCTTTATCTAGAAAATAAGCTTAGCATAAAGCAAATAGTTTAATATTTTTTATCTTCTGTTATTTTATCATATTCCAGGTTTTGGGAGGCTTTTGGATTGTGATCAAGATGGAAAGCTCTTCGAATTAACTGAGTATTGGTGCCACTTGTGATAGAAGCATTAATGGGAGCTGTTAACAGAATGCATTTTTGTCTGCACATATATGCATGCATTCACACATGTAAAATGTGTGTAGGGGGTATATATGTGCATGCATTTGTGCTTGCATGCATACCTGTGCATAGAAGGGGTATGCTCCCCTGAATAACTATGAAATACAAGTCAAATAATCTGTATGCCATTGTTCTGTTAACAAATGAAATTTATGTCCATCTATGTCCTCCCCCACCGAAAATGATATAGGGCCATTCAAGCACACACGGAAAGATTTCACTTCATGTTATCAGTTAGTTTGTGAACTACTAGCTACAAGTGTTACACTCAATAGCCATATGTCAAGCTTAATAGCCATGCCCCAGCCCATGGGACTACATCATTCCATATAAAATGCATGCAATTAGCACATCATTTCACATTAGAGGGCATGTTTAGTGAAGTCTCACATCCCATGATTGATCTTGTGCTTTTGCTTAACATATATGAAGTTTACTCAACAGTTTACAATTAAAACTGTGTATTTTACGTGGTTCTTGACGCAGTAGCAGGTACATACACTTGGGTTATATGTCAGGTGACTTGCTCAAGTACAACCAATTATGAGAATTGAAGAAGTATCCTTACAGTGAGATACTGAGATGCACTCGAAACAGAGATATTGTACTCAAACGTATCCGTCACAATGTGTCAAATGAAGTGTGGAGTTTTTGTTCCTCCTTGAATGCCTTGGTGTTGTCCGAAGGCTGACATTTATATGACAAATTATGGTATTATTTTATTAACGCCGACTATTTTTGCTGTAGGGTTAAGGGTACTATCTTTAAACGCACAACGTCCTTGTTGGCTAGGTTGTATAGCCACACTCTATTTCCATTCGAGTATTGTGTTTCTAGCCGCTGTAAGAGTATAGTATAGTAGTATAGTAGTTTCACTAGTGTGTAAACCCAAACCTCTGGGACTTCATGCTCTGATCACTCTACCTCATTACTTCATGCCCAAGTGTTTGTGTAAGGATTTGGTGAATCGCCTCCATGCTAATGGACCACTGACTTATACTACCAACTTCACCCATAAACATGTGCCAATGCAACTGGAGAACGACTTTTCTGATCTTTCCGAAGACTCTATTTTTACTCTGTCAGATCATCTTTACTTCTTCACTTTTTATCTCTTCTAAACTTACTCAAACTCAATTGTAATTTAGTTCTAGAGATAAACTAGTAGCGACCCGGAGAGATAGCGACCAGTAATTAATAATAAAGGATGTAGGTCAGACTAAGCTGAACTACTATAAAAAATTTGTGTCACCTTTCTTGTTTTCTGCTTTTTGTTTATTTTTATCTGGATTGGTGCTTTTATTTTGGATTTCGGTCGTTAATCCAATTTTTGGGTAAGATATGTATCAAAGTTCAAAATATCCCTTTTCGCTTTGTTCATAAAAGATTTCAGTCAATTTCAGAATTCTTGGAAGTTTCAGTTATGGTTCCATTTTGGATTTTGGTCTTTTTTTTTTTCCTTTAAACATACATTAGCAGGTAGTACCTGTTTGTATTTACAAAATAAAATATGTAATAAAAATAACAAAATTGATTAGATTATTGATTTTCGGTATTTTACCAAGTTATTTCTGCTGAATTAGGCCAAAACTGACAAAAAGTATACTGAGACCAAACAATTTGATTGTTTATCCATTTTTATTATCATGTTAGTTGATTGGTTGTCTTTTAATTATTTTAGATGTTTATTGCATTCTTTTTCATTTTCCCCTATTTTATCAAATTGATTTTTTGACAGTTTAACAGCAAATCAAATTTAAACCAGAACCGGAATTCATGCCAATTAGGGCTTTCGGCTCAAGTATCACCAGAACGAGGACGAAATTACCAAAAATTTACTATTGTATCCATGTATGCACATGCGCTTGCATGTATGTGCATGCATGCATTAAAAGAGAGACATCGATGAATTTGTAAATAAACATAATCAAATAATACATGAACCATAATCTACTAGTATGATTCACAATACGAAATGTCTCAGGTGAAGGTTTCACATCACAAAACGTGTTTAGGTGTGCAATATATGACATCGTGTTATATGATTACCCATGAAGTGTACAAAGCACTTACCAAGCGTTGCATTGTAAGAGAACCTGTGCCAGTACCCTTGAACCTGTCTTGGATGAATTCAAATTCATGCACATAGTTAACACTTTTCGGAACTGCACATGATTTCAAAAACTGTACAATTACACATGTGTTTGTGCACAAATATGAGTGCATGAATGCAATGACAACATATCATACGATTTCTGTTTTCTTCTCTAATCGCATCCTCCCAGTGCTTCCATTGCATGATCTACCATCAATAAGTTGTGTTATGCATATATCCAAATATTTACAGAATATAGTATTTCAAAAGGTGCATATATTACAGTATCACCTTTGCCTCTCCTAAAAGCATAGTGAACACTGTGAACATCACGTGAGTAAGTGCCAGAACAAAAATAAGCATATGTAACTGATGTACAGCTTCACTAGATAACAACGGTACTTTTCCCTGAAAATGATTGAAAATTCAGATAAATCCAGTATGTAAACCGAAACTGAATTGAACAAAATCCAATATGCTAAAAAATAATCATATGAGAAAGATGCTGGCCACAGGTGAGTGTGTTTGTTTATTTTATTCTTAATGAGTTATGCAGCAAAATGACAAGAGCTGACCTTTTTACAGTGCTTCCTCAGAAATGTTTCTTCCAAATAGGAATGTTCAGATTCTCTTTCACTGCTGACAACATAATGGGCAGTGTTATCTTCTGTAAGTATTGAATCCTCTACATGTTTACTGCAGGGAAGCATGTGGTCGTTCCAATGCCTTGGGATGCATATAATACGCAACGGCTGCTGGAGAACCGTTAGAACAAGAGACATGAACCCCAAAAGCATTAATTCTGTAAACTCAACATTTTGGACAACATTTATTGGCAACATGGACAAAAGTTTGGAGTATATCATGTTAAACATGTGAAGAACATTGATATGACGTCAAGAACGATATACAATATGATGTACTTATTATGAGTTAATTATGTGTTCAGACTGCATTACTCTTGCCAATTGGTTTTTGATGTTTATGTCAATCTTAATACAAACTAAGCATAAGGAATGGTTCCTCAAATTTTTCTCCATAGCGATAAAATGTACGACTGCATAACGGTGAGGATCTGACCATTTGATTACATAATTTTGAAGAAAAAAAACTATTTAATAATTTTTACTAATTTTCACTAATTTTAGTTAAGCACTAATTAAATTAATTATATGTTGATAAAAATAAATTGAAATCGAGAAGATTTAAAGACATATGGAGAGAACAAAATAAATAACACACGAGAGATTTAAAGAGACATGTTAAAAACATATATCATGTCTTTTTTGGTTTCACACAATTTGGTTATCCAAGCCTGCAGTCGACAAACATCTTTTACAGTCGGAATAACCAACCAAGGTTAGTGTTGCTCTCTACTCATCAATCATCAATTGATATCAAGTTAGACATCAAATAGGTGTATGTGCCAATAACAAGCCCATATGAGAGTGGGAGTGGGGAAACGTGAGCCTAGGAAAAGATAAAAATGCTGAAAACTAGACGGATATTTTTTAATGTATGTCCCATGTGAAATCTCACAAAACTAATCCTACGCTTGTAAACCCTGAAAGAGTATGTTCTGGATAACCACTAATAGGTATATACTATATACATACATACTAACGAGGCCGGCCCGTCTAACAGATATTGCCCCGGGCGAATAATAGGTGGAGGTAGTGTGAAAACGCTTTAGTCAAAAATAAAATAAAAAATAAAAGCAATAGCCAGGCTCAAACTTAGCCTGCCCAGCGAAGAAAGCAACAAACATACCACCACACCACAATATCTTTTAATACCGGCTGCCCTTTTATTCTAGTTAATCAAAATCTTACAAAGGAAACTGTAAATTCGTTGTCCTCCTCCGATATGTTGCCCCAAACGGCCACCTTGGTTGCCTTGCCCAGAGACCGGGCCTGCATACATATCACACACGTGAGCGTTCTAGCACGCGCTTTGCGCATGAAATGTTTTTCTGCAAATTATATGTTTAATACAACTATGGAAAAATAATTTGTTGAAATATTTTATCATATTTCTACGTTGAAATTATTTGTTGTTAGTTTGAATTTTATGCCAAGTTACAACAACTTTCTCTTAATTTGAATTTTTATGAAGTCGCCTGTTGTTTGTTTAAGTTTATTCACAAGTTGCATCATTTTTTTTTTTGGGCTTGAATTTTTTGTTTATATTATTAACTAATAATTTATTTGTTAGGACTTTATTTTTAAGTGATACTGAGTTTTGTTTGTATTACTAGGTGGATGTTTTAAATCTGTAAAAGAACTTTATTTGATATATTCTATTTTTAAGTGATATTAAGATTTGATAATATTTATAGACATATGTCTCAAACTTGTGAAAAAAAAAAAAACTTGTTAGATTCTATTTTCAAATAATATTAAGGTTTAGTATTAGATGCGTTTTTGACAGTTCACATTGACATCAAAAAATTATGACATCAAATACATTATAGCTATTATTAAAGATATATATGCTATATATATATACATATATATAGGGAAATAAGGAAAAGGACAAACATATGATTTTTTTTTTAGACACAAGGACATGAAGTTATATATTTTGGCTAAAGGACATACTTTGAACAAAGCTTGGCCATATGTTGTTTGAGGTGGAGTGGAGCATTGTACGTTAAGACTTAAGATTGGCTTTAGAGTTCATGTGGAATTCAGACGGAGCGTAAACGAAAATAGATGTTTGTCGAATACATTTTGCATTAACAATGTTCGCATTAAATAATTTAAAAATAACAACGAACTATTCATTAAAATATACTGAAATTGATTAAATGATCATTACTTATCAGTTTCCTACAAGTGTATACACATTTACATATGTGTAGATTTATGTGTACATATGTGGATACACATAGATGTTTCGGCAACAAACTGGAAAACAAATCAGATACTTTGACGGTTTATAGAAGCAACAAAATTTGTACTAGTAAAGTTTGTGTCAAGGTTTGCAAATTCTGTCTCGTTTTCGGTCATTTGAATTTTCTTAGTTTCGGTCATTTGAATTTTTCTTATTTTTGGTCAATTTTGAAAATTTTGAGAACTTTGGTTTTGGTTTTGGTTTCGATTCAATCATACTTTCAAATATTGGGGGAAAAAAAAGAACTTGATTATACTGAAATAAACTTAACTAAATCAAATATACAATTCATATAACTAAAGAACTTTACATATTCAAACATGACAATTAAACCTGAGTTTACGGGAACTAAAGATACAATCAGACACATACAAAGAAACTGGTCATTCACCTGCATGAATCATATATGAAATATAGTACACTGACACAAGTCAAATGGAGTTAGAAAATTATATACAGTTATGCTAGCTATACGCATTTCTCTTGCTTTCTTTTCTTTTGGTATTGTCACCTCTTCTTCTCTCTCTCTCTCTTTTAAACTTTAACTTCATGTACCAACAGGGGAAAAAAAAAAATCAGCATTCAGCAAAGTGACTATGAGTTCCTGCTGCTATGAAATTAGACTTTTTTTTTTTTTTTTTTTGGTTGGTTGGTTTCTTATAAATTTATGCCCACTGCCCTCTTTTTTTGTTGCATTTCTTTGTTTAGCTACTGTTTTGAAGAAATGCAACTCTGTTAATTGACTTATGACATAAAATAAGAAGTTCGATTTTTTAAAAAGCATCTCACTAATGAAGCCGAATTTCTGTCTTTGTTTCATTTTAATTTCAGCCGGAACCGTATTGAGATGGCTGGAACCTCAAACCTTGGTTTGTATCATGTTTCATGACAACTATTGAATAGTTGTATACCAAATAATCTTTAAAAACTCATATAGTATTAGTGAATGATACAAATTTCTATTTTGCAGTTGGTTATTTTGTTTTTGAGTATAAAATTATTTTAGAAAACTTTTAAAACTGTTTAACTAAACGGAAATGGGAAATCAGTAAAGTCAAATTTCAAAGAAATGGGAAATTAGAAGTAACTTTTATTCTCAAATAGAAAGAAAAACGGTTGTTATTTATTAATTGATTGTTAGTAAACTTTACAAAAGACACTAATTTATTCAAGCATTGAAATTCTGGAAATGCAAAGATCTACGATAAATAAACAGGGTAACCGGACGATTCATTCTAAACGCATTCAATTTAGTCAAGTGGAAAACAAAGGTATACTAAAAATGTTAATTTTCTGGCGTTTCAAGAAAAGCTCAACGCTCAGACGGTGCCTTTGACTAAGGACATGATAAAGCTTTGTAATAAAAAAGCAGCACGTTAAAATTGCAAAGTAGCACCCAATTGGCATGCAGCAACGCTTTGATAGCATAGGTCCTAAGTCCACATTGATCAAGGCCAAAGTTTTAAAACGCAAAAGGCGTAAGCCTCGAAACGTTGAGGCGTAAGCTTTTCGAGTAAAAATAAAATGTAAAACAAGTAAAAAAAATTGATACTTCAAATTAACCAATGCAAAAAAAGAAAAAGAAAATTTAAGATCCGACTTTTACCAAGTATGATTTTTATTATAAATTAAAAATAAATAATCGAAACTCATATGATTCAAATTTTGATTTCTTAAAACTATTTGAAGATCACATCAAACTCTAATTTTGATACAGCATATCAATTCAAATCGATTTGCAAAATTTATTTCGATATTTAACAAAGTTTATTGAAAAACATTCTTTAAATAACAATTAGAAAATTCATTACATTGCTCATGATCATTATTTCATAAACAATCTTACCTAATCATGTCGATATTAAAATTAAATATCTATGCGTAACATAAGCCTTGTAGAATCGATTATGGCTGTAAATCATGTGATAAAACAAATAAGTAATTCCAGTATAATCTAATTCAACAATATTCACAATCAATTAATCGCAAGCAGTATAAACATAATAATAAACAAGAAATAAATCAAAGCATCCAGATTTGTGGTGGTACCACGCTCAATGTACAACTGTACTTCCACTTTCGAAAAACAAATTAATTACTTTTAGATAGGGTTTTACAAATGCTAATAACAATTTTAATAAAGGCAAAGAAAAGAAAGACTAATTTCTACAACCATCTGATCCTAAGTGAAGTGATGTTTTTATAGGGTCTCAAAACGGTCTTGATCGTCCAATATGAGCTTGATAAGATCCAAGAGTTTAAATGCTAAACCTTAGAAAAAATTGGACCAAAAAAATCTTTTGGAATACGTCAATCTTGAAGTCCCAACGATTGACCACGGGAAGCCTAGCACTAGAGAAGTTGAGATTCTAAATCAATTTATCACCTCCAATGACCAACCTTCTGAGCCTTAAAGTAAATTTACTACATCATCATCCCTAATGGGCAATCGTTGGGGTTCTCATTAGTTGACTAATTAGCTAACTGTTTGCACAATGAACCTACGCAGTCGACCGGTAGTAGCTATAAGACACCACTGAAATTGTAGCTCCAATACAATGTTATGTTGAACTTTAAATCTTCCAAACATCTACTCCATACAATGAATCATCTTCACCATTAAGATCGTGATGTAATTATCTTCAACTTCAATACATTATATCACGCATTTTACTCCACACTGAGATAATATATGTCCCATTCTGAACATGCACTAATTCCACCTTCAACCAATATCAATTTCATCCAAAATAATAAGAGCACAAATCGACATGAAAATTAAACATTACACTTCAATAATGAGCTTCGACAAAACCATCACTCAACAATGAAATGTTGACAATACTAGAAGGTATAACAATTAATCTTATTGATACAAAAAAAAAAAAAAAAAAAAAAAAAAGCATCTCCTTTAAACTTCAAATTACTAATTCTTTATTGTACCATGATGTGACGTCTAACAAGCAAATCAAGTTCGAGCAATGCTCAAACCTAGCAACATGCAGCCACTTAACAAATATGTATGTCGCATTACTATTATTTTTGTGTGATTCTTCGATAGGTGAACCAAATTTTTTTTTTTCTCTTATGACAACAAGAAAAGATTTTCTTATCCCAGTATAAGTTTTTTTTCATAAACTGAAAGCTAGATTTTCAACCAAGCAAATTGCACTTTGCACATCTCAATTTACTACAACAATCTTGAATAGGACTAAGTCAAAAAACATACGCCTCAAGTAGAGTAGCAACTCAATTGCTTCAATAACTGGTAGAAATTCTGATTTCATAGTAAACAATGCAGCTACCAAAGCAATCTCACTCTCCAACTAATAGTTGTACCACCAAGCGTAAAGGCAAATTGACTTCCTTTAATCTTCATCATCAACATAGTACGAATCACAGTAACCAACCAAACTGCAATTTTTTCCGCTATCACCAATGACAAATTCAAGATCTGAAGTTCCCTTAAGACATCTCAAAATAATTTTCGACACCAATTTTTCAGGGTTGACAGTATAATCCTTGACCACATTAACTGCATGTAATATCGAACCTAGTATTGGCCACAACACAGATATCAACTGTACTAGCATATGGTGCATTTTTCATATATATATAATCACCACTTGAGAAAGGGAAAACTTATCCTGTAAATTTTATATATAAAGACATCAACGTACTAGTGACTTTTTGCCTTACTCATGCTAAACTGAACAAGCACATTTTCAATATATTGTTTCCAATTTAATCTCTTAATTTCAAGCTTCCTATCTTTGGAAAAAATTCATCCACATTTTTCTTTGTTTCACCAAATCTTTCATTTTGTATTCGGTATTTAAATGCAACTGTGTCTTGTTGATTTCTCCATTATCTTTATAAGCAATAAACCCATAATCCATGTACAAGAGTAAGTGCATCAATCGTCATTTTCTCTATAAGCTTAAAATAAATATAAGTATCTCTAATATTACTATCAAAGTTCACATTAGAAGTAAAAGAATCAAATCTTTTGTACCATTGCCTAGGCAACCGTCTAAAACCATAAATTAACTTCTTCGACTCGCAAATCCAATAAATTTTCTATCTATAGTAGATCCATACAGTACTTTCATATAGATTTTTTTTACTTCAGATTTCCCTACGGAAAGGATGTCTTCACATCTAGTTGTTCTCACCTCATGTTATTAGTAGCGATGACAACTAACAAAAATCCGAATAGATGTCCGTCAAACTACAATGGAAAAGATTTTGTCACACTCTTTATGTTTCCTTTGTAAAAACATTTGACAACTAATATTGTCTTGCGTCATCCATCATCATTCACCTTGAACAATGAATGCTTGTTTGCAACCTTTGTCTCGGTTTTCAAAAGATACGGTACTAAATCCCAAGTCCTTTTTCTTTTATAAAGACTGCATGTCTTCTATGGTGCAAATCTATTTCTAGCTATCATTCGACTTCAAAACACCATTAAGGTTAAAAGACTCACCCTAAACTAGTGTGTAGCCAAACTAACCATTAAAGCTATGTTTTGCATACTGTCAATTATCATATCTCTCAAGTGTCATTCTAGTATAAGGACTAAACTTCATTCATGTTGTGTTGCGAATATTATCATCACTACTAAAAGAGTTAGATAAAATATCATCATGCCATGTATTATCAACCACTCTCTCCCTATCAGCAACTTTTAGGTTAAAAAGTGAAAACAATCACCATCTCCTTAGGCCTATCACTATTTGATCATGGAATATAAAATAAGCCATAACTTGACCTGAACATTGTCGACTCGTCAATTGTAACATAACCTGAGTGAATAATCTTATCGTTTCATGGTTCTAAATACAATACAAATTAATTTACTCAACATACCCAAGCAATATCCTCTATAGGTACTAGCATCTAATTTATCATTTCACGCATATGGAAGTAATTCGAACTTAGATAGCTATCACTCTATAATTTCTTTAAAATCTTCTATCCAATGGTTTGAGTATAGAATTCAATTTATAGTTATGAGCTATAGTTGACAAAGCTTCAATTCAAAAACCTCCAAACAAGTCTGCATTCAATCTTAAGCAACGAGCTTCCTTAAGTAGAGTTATGTTTACTCCTATCATAACCCCCATCGGACTACAAGTTCCTAGATATAGTCAATATCTCTTAGTACACGCTGTCTGCAATAATCAAGGAACTCATTTATGACATATTATTCACCATCATTGTCAGACCATACAAGTTTTAAAGTCTTTTGGGTATGGTATGAAGTATCCACCATGCTTTAAATTTCTCAAACAATTTTGACTTAGCTTTCGTTGCATGCACTCGTATTTTACACAAGTACTCGTAAATAAAGAACACAAAAAAGAAAACTCCATTAAGAGTAGTTGTAGAAACTTGCCCTTAGACGTCTTTATGAACATGATCAAGCGCTCTTCTAGAAATCTGTCTACAAATACTAACAAATATTTCAACCTACTTCTCTAAGATGCATTCATAACAGAAATCCAACTTTTAAAGCTCTCTTTATCATCTTTCTCTTACGAAACAACTGTAAGCTTTTCACTATATAATGACCAAATCACAAATACCATAACATTTCCCATCTAGTTTGTCGAACTATCAACTCTATCACAAGTCCCTTAAGAACGGATGTGCCTATAAGGAGATGTGAGTTTTGCACTATAATCCTTCATCGAAACAAATGTTTGATGAGAAACACTCAAACTGTCATTCTCAATGGAAATATTATGTCCAAATAATGCTAGTGGGTTTAAAAGGATCAGTGACTTCTGAATATCCAAAACATAGCGACTATTGATTAAGGTAATGACTATTCCGTTGTTTGTACAAATCTACACCAAATCATTTCTCAAAGATGTGCATGTAGCATCATTACCCATAAGGATTGCACTTCGTTATTGATATACAAACATGAACATTTTTATTAAGCACCATACGGAAGGACATCTTAGAATCATAAACACAATGGTCAGTAACATTGAAACTACCATTGCACATAACTAGAATCACTATTCTTGGCAGCAATCGATGAAGATACGTCTACTTTCCTCATTTTCAAACATAGACAATCCTTCATAGATAATCCTTCCCCCAATGAATTTGGTCTTTTACAATGATTTCCATCTTTAGACTTACTCCACAACACGCCTTCAAACTTTTTAAACTTGGACCACCCTATAGAATTTTTCCTTTCTTTAAATTCTGTCTTATTCAACAAAAAAGCCTTAACTATTACTACTTCCTCTGCAAACATCTAACTCCTTCATCGGATTAAGCGAATGTTCATCGGGAAATTAGTTTTCATATCATTTAGTGTTGGGGTTTTCCCACCTAATTAAGACATCTACAAATTTCGTATGTCGATATGGACTCGCGAACACGACAGAATCACCACTTTCCAATCTCTGTCAATCCTCAAGATAACACATTTCATCATTATCAACAAATCATCAAACAAGTTTACATGTAGTTTAACTGAAGCACTCTCTTATCTTATAAGTGAAACGTGACTCCAGTGGAATCAAATGATTAGCTAACGATTTTGGTGCCATTCCAGGACAGAGCAAATGTCTAAGTGGTAGTATTAGAAAATTTTGTGTTAGACATAAAATATTTACGATGTGGTGAGAAATGTTCAGAAACTCCTCATCAATAGCAGCGAGATCATGTAGAAATTTGTACGTTCGATTAACAACATAAAATATTCTTTATTTGTATGGTTGCTCTCTTCGCTCTCCTTACACTCAATTCTCATACTCTTTTGTTGTCGCAGGACGATGTTAATCTATTTGTATTTGAATGCTTCGGCTTTCTTTAAATCAAACTATCAAAGTAGAATTTATGTTTTTGTTTGTATTAATGGTTATGATTATGAATTTTACAGGTATTTGTATTTTCAATACTAAATTTTAATAACAGATTATCAAATAATATCAATCACTGATGATTAAATATCCAATATTAATATTTAATCATTTTTATTTATTAATTACTATAAGAAAGAATTAGGCAAAAGGACAAACATTAATAAATAAAAGGTAGATATATCCTTTTGTCAACATCATCCCACTTCAAAACCCAATAACGTAGTGCTACCTACATCACCGCATCGCCATTCATCGTCACCGCTGCCTCGTCAACCCTCTTCATTGCCACCACATCCCTCGTTGTGTGCACCTATAGGTTCATCGACAACCCTAATTGCTACCATAATTCATGAAACCTTACCCGCCACCAGTTCTCATTGTCACACCACACTGCTCGTTGCACAAGAAACTGAATTGACATACCGTTATCAACAAACAAAAAGTCAACAATAACAAAAGGTTAAGTTAAACTAACATAACACATATATGATGTTACATACATTTGTATAGTTCAAAAAATGATGAGTTAAACCTGCATCATTTGCACATAATACTAAATCATTTTAAAGTTCAAATAATGCTAAACCAAACAAATAATATATGTACATAATGTTATATTCATTTTTACAGTTTAAAGATGCTAAGATAAATTAGCACTGTACATGTAAAATGCTATATTCGTTTTTACAATGCACATAATGCAAGTTATACATAGTATTTTTGAACATTACTTAACCCAAAAAAGTTGTCACCACCACTATTGATGAAGAATCTCTATCAAGGACTACTAACGAACCATCACAAACCATCTCCTCCGAGTCTGATCAAAAAAATATTTTGCATCCTCTTCAAATAAAAAACCCAAATATTGCATCCCTCAAGGCCACCCCCAAGTTGCCACCTACATCATCCTTTCCCTGCCACTGCATCCAACTATCGCAAAAAATATTGATGAACTACCGGGGCAATGAACTTAAGTGATTGATCAATAGTAGTTATTAGTTTATTGTAGGGGTTGTTGTAGTCCATTATAATGTCGTAATAAACTTCAAATCTCCGTCTTACAAACCAAGATTCATTTTCGTTGATACAATCACCATGAGATTCTCTTCAACCTTAATATAGCGTCACATATTTTAACGCTCCTCATGAATGTGTTGTCCTAGCTCATATCTAAACGGATTTGGATTTGGATCAGGATTGAACATAAGGTATATTGTCCATGCCTCCATATATAGATATATTCATATATATTTATTAATAACTGAAACTGAATCACAATCCATTGGTTTGATCACAAATTCCCACAATACCCTTGTTGCAAATGAAAAGTTATTAGTTCGAATCATGTGTAGGATAAGTATTACGTTTATTGTAAACTGGATAATTGATGTATAAGGCTATAAGTTTGAATCTCAATCGGTAACAAGTTTATTTTTGGTTTCTTTATATTTTTCAGTTTATGCGCACCAAAACTATATTTGAAATTTAACCTTAATGATAAGGGGCAACTATAAAAGTGTGCTTTTGTACGCATGTGCATCACACATGCCAAAAAATCTTATATATACAATAAAAAGATTTACTGAGATAAAAAAGACATTATATTTTGTATTATTGAACTTAGCTATTGATCTCTCATTAAGTTCAACCTTAGATGAAAATAGAATGAGATCTCAAGGGTGAAGATATATTGAATTAAAATATACAAAAGTGTAAAAGAAAAGAAAAAAAATGGATATGGCATTGTTACAATTAAGATCATCCACATAACAGTGTTGTCAATAGCGAATAGCGCAAGGCCTGCGCTATGCGCTATAATGTTTTTTTTTTTTCTTACAGAAAAGAAGATCTTTAAAAAAAACACAGGAAAAAGGCACAAAAGGAAAAAACTGTATGTTTAAAATCTCCAAAAAGGAAAAAAAAACGAAAATGCATGTTCAAAAAAGAAAAAGCAAAATAGCGCGCTATTTTTGCGCTACACGGGACCCCTGCGCTATAAGAACCAAAATAGCGCAACCTGTGCGCTATGCGCTATTTTGCGCTATAGCGCTCGCTATGACAACTATGCCACATAAGAAATTACATCATTTAAAAACTTTAATCACAATCCAAGATACAAGTTAATATGAGCCATCAAAAATGCTTATCTAGTTATCGAGTTTAAATATAGTTTTGAATGAATTAGAAGTTTTCAAAAAATTGGAAAATGCCAACTAACTAAATCTACGAATTTTCTTTTATTCTGAAAATTTTAAGTAGAAAATAAACGAAAACAGATTTTACGGGATAACCAAAAGGAAATGTGTATACTTTTCGAGCATGCACGTGTGAGCAAAAGAAGATAAATGAGCATGTTAATCTACCAACGAATTTTTTAATATACAAGACCATTAGGATTAGAATAATCATTAGTGTTTAAAGTTGGTATTAGCATTATAGTTTGTAGAATACATAAATTAAATCATCGGTTAGAAGCTACCAACAGCAGTAGTGCAAGTGCTAGTCTTAGAAATGTGCTGCCAAAGTTTAAACAAACAGGCTTCAACATATTTTTATCTGAAGTATATCGTCAGTTTACATTACAAATACAATAAGACATAAAGAAGCATTAGTCAAACAATTAATAAGAATGTCTATAGTAGTTTTCACCGAAAGGCGTTCTAGGACATTATGCAAGTATGCAACTAGGCCATCAAATAACGATGTACTTGAGCTAAGGTTGATAAAAAAATCAGAAGTAAAAAATAAATAAGTGACCTTCTTTAACTTTCTCAAGGGCTTCGAACAGGGTCTTCTTGTTAGTTTTTTTAAAATGCTGATAATTCAGATAAAACGAACATCAAAATCACAAGTAAATAAATCAACGTAAAAACAAATACATAAAACTAAAAGCAAAGGTACCTTCCCAACATAGTGGATATTGCGCTCAACGACCAGAGAAATGAAGACGATGAGGAGGCAAACAAATGCGACAATCCACGTAGGTGTGAACTCAAGCTCAATCTCATCATTTACTCGATGTCGACCTGCCATTCTCCTTTTTCTTTATTGACCGTCTCTTATTTTCTCTAATAATTAAAATGAACTGGGGAAAGTAAGAGCAAATGATAAATTGAGGAAAGCAAACGGGAACGATGAATTCTGGAAAGAAGAACAAGGGAAATTGGGGGCAGTTCGCCATGATTATTTGAACGGCTCAAACGCTGAGGCTTCCAATCTATATATAGTTCATTCGTAGGTAGGTTCTATAGCACAGTCCCGTTCAGCCGTTACATCTCAACTTAGCAGGTAGCCCCACTGAAGAATCAAATCATATGATGAGATCTGACTGGACACGATAGATATAAAGCATGGCCAATGGCAATAATGTTTTTTTTTACATTAAGGCTGCGTGCGGTCCAAATCGGACCGTTTGGCGAAGCGGACGAATCCATTTGCTGGACGGTCCGTTTTGAACCGCTAGCCCAATGGCTCCCTTTTGAGCCATCGGGCAAACTCTCTCATCTCTCCTCTCATTTATGTTAACCTTTCTATTTCATTTCTCTTCTACACAGCCTTCTTCTGCTCTCTCTTTTCTCTATCCAATTCAACATTTATTTTCAATGATCAGTCCATTCTCAAACGATTCAGATTTTGAATATATGGAATATATTGCTTTAATTGTAGCGTATTTCCGTGAAAAACGTAATGAAGAAGGCCGTCGGAGCGTACCGGTTTAATGTGGATAAACAGCATATTAAGCGGTCATCAACATCGATGTCAAAGGAATTTTCGTATGAAACGGCTCTGTTTTCTTTCTTTTTGCGTTAGGCTGGAAAGTTATTGTTTGGTTGCATGGGAAAACGTTAGTGTTCGAGATGTCGTTGGCATATTTTTGTACACTATAGCTACAGCTATTTCGAATAGACAGTTGGCTGAAAGATTTCAACGGTCAGATACAGTGCCGGCCCTATGCATGGTGAGGCCCTAGGCCAAAAAAAATTTCCGGACCCTAAGCTGTGTACAGAAGCAAAAAAAAAAAAAAAAAAAAAAAAAAAAGCTAGTCCCTAAGCTCTGTACAGAAGCAGAAAGCAGGTGCAAAATTGGTGGATGGAAGGGGAACAAAACCGTGTTAGAACACATCAGGGGGCTCAAACTCTGGTCGTATGGCAAGAAGTTAGCAATCATACCATTGAACCTCGACAATTTCTCATTTAGAAGAGCAAACAAATTATATCAATATTCATTTTAACCGAAATTTTGAGGCCCCTCCCTCCTTGCTCCTCCTCCTCATGCACCCGAGGCCCTAAGCGACCGCCTAGGTCGCCTATGCTCAGGGTCGGGCCGGGTCAGGTGGCACAATCCCTCTTTGTTTTCATGCTGTTTTGAATGTCGTTCAATTATTATCTGCAGATATTATAAAGCCTGATGATCCTCGATTTAACATAATTCCAGCTGAAATTAGAAATGATAACCATTACTGCCATTACTTTAAAAACTGTGTTGGTGCCATTGACAGTACACATGTAATGGCACACTTATCTCAAGATCGAGTTGTTACGTATATAGGACGGAAAGGATTCCCTACACACACAATATTTTAGGTGCATGCTCATTCGATTTACTGTTTACGTATGTTGTAGCTGGTTGGAAAGGTACTAGGCATGACAGTCGAATTTTTAATTCTGTAGTGAATGATAGAAATTGCAATTCTCCCCATCCTCCTGTTGGACGGTATTATGTAGTGGATTCTGGCTTTACATTAACTAATGGGTATATACCACCATACTTTAATGTTAGATATCACATTCCACAGTTTCGTTTGACCACAAATCAACCACTACCACTCGAGTTTACGTATGGCAATTGAGAGAACTTTTGGAATATGAAAAAAAATTGACATACTTAGAAATATGCCAACGTACTCATTCGAAACTCAAGTAAAAGTTGTTGTTACAATGGTTATACACAATTATATACGCAAATACAACATAGGTGATCCGGATTTTATGGCGTATGGTGATGATCCAGATCTTATTCTAGAAGAGTATGTTGACTTGAGAAACATAGGAAATAGTGAACTTGCACCGGCTCAACGCTGTCACGGCAGCGCTAATATGACAATACGTCGAGATAGAATAAGAGTTGAGCTTGTAGCAGCAGAGTTGCACTGATAGATTTGTACTTCTTTGTATTCCTGCATTTTAACACTTGCTGTATTGTTATTATTTAATGGACTGTTCTGTTTGGTTAACTGTGTTATTCTGCATCAATGATACTTTTATGTTTTAATCATTATTTAATTAAATTACAAAATAAAAATAAAATGCTCCGCTTAAAGCCTTAAACGCATTCCCCGCTAACTACAATTCCCCGCTAAAATACTCTGCTACCCTTATCCTCAAACACACCCTAAGAGTGTCATATCTCTGTCTGCATTTTAAATCATTTTCTTATTGAATATCCACATTCGTATACACGGATCAGGGGCACTATGAGTTTGTTCACACTATTTTTAACAGTGTGAACATAACTCTACCTCCTGATTGGTGGAAATCGGACGGACCCATATGGACCCCTTGATTTCCACCTTTGGGGACAGTGTTTTGTTCACACTGTAAAAAAAATGTGAACAAAATTGATTTTGATCAAGGGCGTTCCTGAGCCTGGGCTGTCTGGACGACCATCCATGGCCCAAATAAGGGAAAAGACTCAATTTCTTATATTTAATTCTAAAAATGCACAATATAAACTTTGCAACAAAAGCATGTTGGGTTGAAGTGCAGGTATCTAAGCTAGAAAAATAAGGCACCAACTTTTGAATGTCAGCTCTTCTTAGGGTTGGCAATTAGACCCAAACCAACCCGAAAAGACACGGACCCAAACCAAACTTGATGGGTCTTGGGTCGGGTCTAAGTGATGAAAAATACCCGATCAAACCCGACCCGAACTGGCCCAATCCAAAAGATCCTACCTAAAAGAATTTAAATTTGTATGTTTTTAGTATTACCATCCAACCGAACTCGAACTGAAGCTTGGGTCGGGTCCAGATTTTAGAAATATATAATTTAGACCCAACAAAACCTGACTCGTCTAGAACCGAGACCCGTTGGGTCAAGTCCGGCTCCATCGGGTCGGGTCTACTTGTTACCCCTAGCTCCTCTTTGACTAATAATTAAACATGTTTTTTTTAAATCCTAAACAGTTGGGCCTGAAAATATTTTTGCATAAGGCACGAATTATGCTCGGACTGGGTTTGACATGGATGAATATCGAATAATTATCTTATCCGCTAACGCTCGTTAAATTAAAAAAGCATAAATGAAAATTTGTAATTTAGCATAAACATTTTTAAATATCGTCAACTTTTAAAGTGTTAAAAATAAACAAATATGATGATAATAAATAGTTCTAAGCGGTTAATATATATTTAGTGCACATAATATGAAGTTAAAACTTAATAAAACAATAAAGAATATCTTTCAACTTCTGAAATACACATAACATAATCTATAATGTTTTAAAAAATCAAACGGATGATTTCTAAACGCGGATGTCTTTGAATATGCATCTGCATCCATTTTCCGAATATCAAGTATTTATCTACTTTTCGAATACGGACACGGACGAGTATCGAATTTTTTGGGTATCCGTTGGCAACCATAATGAAGATAGAGAAGTTGAGGTGTAGTCAGAATGTAAAGCAGGTCAAATGGGACTGAATGAATGCATGTTAAGTTTGTTCTATAAGTGATTCGGATGACACGAACTAAATAAGCTTTAAGTTTAGATATTGTTCACACGAGCCAGACAACAGTCGAATAATATTCTAATAATAGAAAATATTGATCAGGCTCCTTATAGTTTTGATCTGAATGCCTTACAGTTTCAGACCAAGTCGGCCAGTCATACAAAATCTACGCTTCTGACTATAGAGAGTGTGTGTGTGTGTGTCTACATGTATACGCTTAAAATATTACAATGAATTTGACAACAAATATATGGGGTAAAATTACAAAAAGGCTCTTAATCTGGTTGTTGCTAAAGGCATATATTGCATCTTTCTAATACTATAGGAAAAAGGGAAATTTACTTATATAAACCACATTTGAGAAAGATAACATAAATATGTCTGTTCTGAAATTAATTCAAAAACATACCCATTTTGGTTACACCAACGCTGTGTTGAAAACTAGGTGAACGCGATTTTTCAAATTTTGCCTTAACATTAATTATTTAAAACTTATTTTCGATTCTTCAGATATCGACATCTTTAACTTTCTGCATTTCATGTAATCAACAACTTTCTCTCTCTCGTTTCTCACTTTACCCAAAATGTTTTGAAAACCCAAATTTATTGTATTTAATCATTCCACATAGGAATTTAGTAGTTTTGTTAAATTTATGGTTAAGTGTTTTATTTATAGATCTAGTCAAAGATCTTCAACAAAGATCATCAAAGTAGAAGGTATAGTCACAAAAAATCCTAAACCCTATTTTTTTTAAGTTTTCAGAAACTGTTTAATTATAAGATCTTTAATATAGGAAAATTAAATCGAAAGATGGACAGTTAGTTGTTGTACATTATACGTGTGTGTGAATATGTTCTTGTGTGTGTGTGTGTGTACACACACACACATACATATAATAGGAAACCCCTGTTTTGAAGCTTTTGAAATACCCATATTGGCCGTTAATATTTTTGCTAAATGATAAGGATACTTTGGTAATTCATATTCTTCCCGTTAACGGTGTAATAACTTTCGTGACATGTTGCCCCCTTTTCTTCTTCCTCTTTCGTCTATTAAATCACTCATCTTTTTACACAATTTGATTTCACCGATTCCGATCTAAATACCGGTTTTCATTTTCGATCTATTAATCTAACGTTGATTTTATTCATTTCTCTCTTAGATTTCTCTCTCTCAAGATTGCTTTAATTTACAAATTCCATCAATGAGTCTAATTTCTATATTTTTTAATTGTGTGAAATTGCTATTTCCGAAGTGTGAGTGTGGATGTTTGTAAACTCCGAAGTATAGATACAATCGAGGAGATAGAAATCACACATATAGCCAAGTTTAAGTGCAGTAATAGGGTTTAGATGAGCAATTTCATAATCAACAGATTTAGTATAAAGAGGTTTATAGAAGTGATTTCATAACTTTTGTAGGAAACACAAGAAATTTCGTGTAATTGTGTTTAGATAACCAATAATGTTCATCAATTTTCATAGTTGTTGCAGCACATTTGGGAAAATGATATGATGTTAAAATGGTTTAATATGTGCAAAAAATTTAATCCTATAAATAAATAATTAAAATAAAATAAATTTTTTGACAACAAAGTGAGTGTGTCTTAACCAGTACGATGAGTGTCCAATTTTCATCTACGAGTATAAAGATGAGTATAATCATGTATTGTTTCGCTGTTATTGAAAACTTGGTGAGGAGAATTTGATAATCTACACTCACTCTCTAGCTTTAATTCGAATAACATACATTTACAAACACACTTCCAAGTGAGAAAATGACAGGTTTTTTATGGGTAATTTGATTATATATATATATATATATATATATATATATATATATGGCAATAGGGAAACGATTATATATTATTATCAGGTGCGAGCTTCTAGAATACTGCTAAAGTATGGTAAGCCAAATCCATTTTTCCCTTTTCTTCAATTTGACTGGCATCAAATACATGTTTAATTTGTTTTATAGAATGCTACTCTGATATGTAACTCTATTTTTGGTTTAATTTATACTCTTTCATTTGTTGCCAGATTCACTCAAGGGAGTCAACCAAGCATAAGGCATTGGTAGGATTTCATGAAAAAAGATTTTTTAAGCATAACATTAGTTACCGAGCTGCTTGATTGTCTTAATTAAACCAACATTTACCGATGAAGTAAGCATGATATTACATAATTACTATATTGTAACTATTTATAACCATTTATATGCTATGTTTTTTTAGATTAGTTGTACCCAAGGTTTGACGTTTGGGAGTACCTGTCCTATCAAAATGCTTTAAATTTTACAAAAGTCCAATTTTATTTTAAGGACTTATTTGTAAAATTAATACATATATGTTTTCCATGGAGTGGTGGAGTAATTTAGAACATCGAAACTTGCATCGTAATGAACGGCTATTTTGTACCATTTAAGTCGATAGTAAACCAACTCAAATCATTTGACATATCACATTATTATTGCTATGGGTTAAATATAAAATCAATATAGAATCATAGAAAATCAAGAACATAGAATAGCTGAATATCTTGCAATAGAATAAATAAAAAAACAATAGTAGTTCATAAAGCTACTAAATACAAAATATCCAAGTATCAGAGTAATAAAATCAAATACAACAGAAGTCTAAATACAGTGGATTTCTTTTTTGGCATAGCCGACCAATTTTTAAAGTGACCGCAAACACTTTTACAATTACCAATTATAAGTATAAGTATAACAGGAGATTGGTGGTAGCCAACCTACTACAATTCGGTTCTTAAGGTGGTCGGTCCCCCGTCATCCTATCTAGGTTATAATACAGGATCCAGTTATTTACTAGACTACTAAGATCGATTTTTAAGGTGGTTCGTCCACCATTGCTCGACAAAGGGAGTCACATTTCTGAATATATCATTCTACAAAGTAGAGATTACATATTGCTTACAAGCTAAATAAAATAACCTAGTACACAAGGTACACAGCAAGGACCAAGACGCTTAACGCACTGTAGCCGTAAATCCATGTAAAGGGGGTACAACAAGTTGCACCCAGTTTCATCATAGATGTGACATAAGGCATGATAGAGCAGAGATAGCTATAGAGTAGCATAACCCTACTTTTCTTCCAATTTCTCTAGCACCACACCCAATAGCATGAACAATAGTTTGACATTAAATGTTCCATGTATGTGGCAAGGCACGAGCCTAACCATCGCTTCTAAAGGTCAGATGAAGGAAACACCATGACAAAGGGAGGATTTGAAGATTCACTGCAAAGAAAGTAGCAGCATCGAGAGCAGAAAGCTTCACCAGTGTCGCTACCATAAGTAATGAACTGAACTAAACCAACATACCCAAATAAACTCACGAATGAACCCGACATCTCCACCAAACAGTTATACAGACACCACCATCAGCGTCGCTCAGTTAGTCTCTCCCCAAAACATAACAGCTAAAATCAGTGTGAAGCATCTCGTGTGTAACTGTCAGTAACTGGAGAAGAAACAACCAAACAATCACCAGACAGTAACCACGCATACAACAAAGTTACATGATTACCGATCCGAGCTCAACACCATTGTTGAACAACCAAACACCACAAATAAAACTAATAACACCCAAAATCACAAAACTGAGCAACTGAACAACCAATAAGACAAGAATACATTGAAGACCAAAATTGTGAGATGTACCATCACAAACACGTGGTCGAGACGCGAAAACAAATCGGCAAGGAGGGAGTTGCTTCACTGCATGCTAATTCCACGTTAGTGTCGAAGACCCTACCAAAATCATGAACACCAGTTGAATTACTTGCAATGAGGCAAGTAGTTTCCTGAAATGGCCACTGCACAATGGAGGGGAACGCTAAAAATAGCGGATTTTGGGAGATTAGAGTTGAAGCAATGAGTCGAAGAAATTAGGGGTACCAGAGCTCAGATCGATTCGTTAGGACAAGCTTAGATCTGGAAATGACATATGAGAAACACGGAGGCGTACCACACATGGAGAAAACAAGGACAAAAGGGAAAGGTGAAGATTTAGGAGATGGAAGTAAGGATTGGAAGGACTGAGGAGAGTAAGATGATATAAAATTGAATCCCTGTCGTTATTTATAGTTTCCTTCGCGTTCAGAGCATTTTATATTCCTGTTTGAGATGTGAAATACAGTGGATTTCTAGTACATAATAAAATAATTGAAATAGATAAATAGAGATAAGATCTTCAGCAAGTCTCCAGCTTCGAAAGGGGAAATCTCAATACTGAAATACTTGGTCTAACACAAGCATAAAGTAAAACAAAATATTCAAGTCAGGACCAACATTCTTATATAAGTGAATCAACTCAAGAGAAATGGTTAAAGAAATGTATCAATAACTTAAAGGATATTTGGGATTCCCATCAGCTAAGGATCCATAGAGATATATACAAATAATACAATACATTATTATAATAGTGTCTACGGTAAATATACTATTGAAAATAACATAAACGAGACTACCATTATTACCCTTGTACTGTTTTAAGTATTGTAGTCTATACAACACTGCAAACCAGCCGTACTGGTAACTTCTGGGGGCACTTCATGGAAAACAACACCAAATCAAAATCGTAGGTGACTCGGTCAGAATAATATGACAAGACACCAAGACGATACCCACAGTAAGATTCTACCACATTGCAGGACCGGGCCGGTGGTAACACATAACAACTACTATCGCCCACTTCGAACAACACTTACATAATTCAAGGTGGCCACCAATCAAATCACAAAATAAGAAATATGATATCAACGAAGCATGTTTGACAAAAGGAGTGAACCCACTTGGCTCGGCTGTGGCTCCTATTTTAGTCATTTCAATTATGACCCCATCCATCATCGTTCTCTTACTTCATTCTAGTACCGTTCACCAAATTCATTCTACTTCATTCTAGATTCTCCACCACGTGCACAATTATTAAAGCAGTTCCTGGTATTGGCAAAGAGTATGACAATATTCAACCTCATTCTCTTTAGCAACCAAATGCTTATTTCACACTATGGTCATTTATATTTTAAAATCATATCCAATGTCGTTAATCAATTTAACTCAAGTATTGATTTCTTTATAACCATTTATTCAAACTATTAGGTATTGAATCAATTTCAAATTTCAAATCTCATATTATCAAAAGATTCATTATCATGTTCAAATTCTAACTATTATTTTTGACAGACTCGATCGGTTTTATAGTGGTCATACCACTGTGTGTATAAATGAAAACAGGTGCTCTGCATATGCACAGAACACCTATACTAGGTTTAGGGTTTCCAGCCTACCAAAATCTTGTTTGAAGCGCGAGAGATCTAAACAATTAAAAAACATGATAAAAGTAAAGAGCTTCTTCGACTAAAAGGAACCATAATGTTCCACCATCTCGGGGGAACAAGCGCTTACCATAAAAGTGGAAGGCATTATATACCTAATAAAATCGTCAAAAAGTTGAGTAAGGCCCGATTCCCAATCCATTGAATCCTTATCATATAATAGTTTACTACCCTAGGAAGAATCCAACAAAAGCTAGTCATTAGTCCTACCAGCAATTCCCTCAGTGCACAATACTGTATCGTTGCCTTTGGGACGATAATAAAGTTTTCTACTCGATCTAGTTACTCTAAAAACCTGAAGTAGAAATATTCTAAATTACAATGCATATTCGTTCTCAAATGCACCCATGCACTATCATGATCATTCCACCTGAAAGTTAGTTTAAAGATCTCTTCCTCAACGTCAACATATAGGGGATCAGGAGGATCCTAAACGATCGCATTGACTTTGGGAACCCATACACTGGCCGCGAGAGGGGATAATGACTTTATTCCTTAACAACCCGATTTTATATTTCTATTTCACAAATATTATTAATCAAAAAATTCATCTTAAATCAATTTCAGACTTAATATTCAGATTGAAAATAGACTTTACTTAAAATATCAAATATATTTAAAATAATTTAATTTAAAAATAGTTAATACATATATATATAATTTAAATTTTATATAAGATGGTTTTATTGAAAATAATTTTATTAAAATGGTTATAAAATTATAATAGTTATAAAATCTTAATAGATAAATTAGTTTAAATTAAATAGTTATTGAAAACAAATAGCAAAAAAAATTAGTTTAAGTAAAATAGTTTGACAATAAAAATCTAAAATAATATCGAATTAGTACCAAATATCTGTATTAAATTCTATTTTCAAATTCGCATTCATATCAAATTAAATTTGATTGGTAAAGTTTTCAGTTTATTTGTTTACAATTAGAATTACAATTCTAAACCATCACCTCGGTTTGGTTTACAACTTTAAATTGTAAATTCATTTCATTTCCCTATATTATTTAAAATGACATTCAAGTTAGTTTCTTAAATCAAATTTTTTAACTTCAAAATTTATTAAATTAATAGATTATCAATTCAAATCTTAAAATTCAAATTCATCCATTCATTTCATCTAAACAAACCTCTTAAATTCTTTATTTAAATTAAATTTATTAAAGTTATTATACTAAATTAAAATTTTATTTTAAATTTTAAAATGAATCTTTTATATTAATTTAAAATATTTTCAATTAACATTTTATATTATGCAAAGTTATATTATAGTAAATTATTTTATATTCTATTAAATTAGTTTAAATCAAATTTAGTTTTTAAATTTCTAAATCTTAAATACCTTTTTAAGTTATTTTTAAATGATAGATTCAATTCAAAATCATATTAAACTTTTTCATCAAATCAATTTTAACTTATATTCATAAATTCAAGTTAAATATTTCACATATTAATTTAAACAAAATATTTATTTTATATTTCAAAATCAGTTTATTTAAATCAATGCATATTTATAAAATTTCAGAATATAGTTCATTTGACCAATGGTGTCTGTATATAATTTTCTATCTTATGGTCAACAGATTCAAGTGTGTACGATTTGAACCATAATGGTTTAGTTTCTTGGTATATATCATTTCAACTTATATCCCAAATCAGTGTCAAAAATAATAAAATAGTTCGGGTGTGTGTCATTTCAACCTATAATGATTTTCATATCCACAGGGCATATCGTAACAACATAATATATCAATTCATATATCGCATATTAACATCGTATAACATGACATGACATGTACCATCTATCATATAAACATAACATAGCATGACCTATGTCACATATCATATAAATATAATATAGTATGATGTGTGTCACATATCATATAAACATAACATAGCATGAAGTGTATCACATATGATAATTGTGTCAACATTCTAAATAGTGTCAATTAACTTAATATAAAAATTTCAATCGTGGGTGATTACTCACTTTTCGTAGCAAAGAGAAGGTAGTTATGCCAAATATATAATACACAACATCTCCTTAAGAAATTTAGAAGAAGAAAGTAAAAGGGTTTTGGCTAGGAAAGATGAATTTTGATTTTTATAAAATTTAAAAAACAAAACAAAATTTAGACATTTTTAAAGAAAGTTTTTGGATATATTAACCACTGAATTTGAAAAAATGGGTCAAAAACAAAGTTTCATAAAATTGTTTTCTCTTTTATTTAAAGAAATAAATAAAAACTAGATTCCGATAAAATTTGATGGATTACGATTGAAATAGCAACAAAAAAAATTTCCAGTCAGAAATCTAGGTTCAAAAATATGTTTGAAAGATTCGTGATTTTGACATAGAAAGATATGAAATCTGAAAAAGTGGTAGCTAATTCAATTTTATCGAATTTAAAAATAAAAATAAAAACTGTATTCAGGATTTCTAAGTGAAAGTTATGGCTTCCGAAAAATAGGGTAAAATTCTAAATAAAACAGAAAATCAAAAGAGGAAAAAAACTAGGGAATTCAAACTTTGGGTTTGGGTCCCGGATTTTGGTTTAGGTTAGAGGTGGTTAGGCGTTGTTGGGTAGTGACGGGAGGCAAGTCAGTTCGTGGATGGTGGCTCTAGCATCGGTAGTGGCCAAGTAGAGGAAAGGAAAGAGGAGGGGGCAAGAAACAATGAAAGGAAGGGGAAATTAGTGTTTATGGGTTGAAGCTTGGGCGGAGTCCAAGGGGGGTCGATCAGAGGTTTCACCAGCGGTGTGGAAACCTTAGAGGGTGGCGATGGAGATGGCAGGTCAAAGGTGGAAGGCGATGGTAGTAGTTGAAGCATTGTGGTTGTTGGATCTTAAATTTAAGGCTTTTCTTCATAAACTGAACTTGAAAATAGAATTAGAATAAAGAGATTAGGAAAGTAATAAATAAACTATAAATTACCTATGAATTTATTTATGGATGAGGAAAATCAGATTTGTAGGGAAGAGGTTTTCATAGGAAAAAGGATGACATAGAAGCCTCGATGAAAAATAGAATAAGAAACACAGATGTAACAAACCGCCGTTCTTACTTCGAAAGACAACCCTTGGGATGAAAAGAAATGAAAGAAAAAAAGAATTAATTAATTTAGAATCTCACACGCAATGAAATAATATACAATAATCATATAAGATTATACATAGTCATTACAATAATATTTATACATCCGGGTCATAATAGTACAATACCAAAATGAGATAGTTATAGCAACCTGCTCATTACATTTCTACTGCACAATTCAACGTTTTTAACTTGATATTATTTTTCTTCAATAGAAACAGAATGATCCCAACAGAAACAGATGGTAGACTTAGGTGTACTTCTAGTGACGGGTTTCACCCCCAACAATAATAACAGGCAGCCCAACAGAAATGATAGGTGTTACCCCCAACGATAATAACGGACTCCTAAACAAGCAAGACTAGATGTACCATAATTACTACCCCAATCGATCGGCTCCCTATCCTATAGATAACTTGTGCTGGCCCCACGGTATGATGTATCACTTCCTATAGTGACAACCCTTTTTTTCGAAAGGCACAACCATTATACTGATGTCACAGCATCTTAATTTCCCGAGCAATTCGGACCCATGCATGCACATGACTCCGTTGGAATGCGCCGACAACACCTCCACTCAGATGAACCTCTTATAATCAGCTCAGTAAGCATGTCCTGACCCCTACCAAGTTCGGGGCCCCCCTTTTGATACCAAGATGGGTTACTGACTGATATGTGTCCTACACAACAAATGATACAAGCCACCCCCTAGGCTTGCATCCCCACTACTAGGATTTTGACAGGTTATGTCTAATAGATTAACAAGCCCGCATAACCCCACCATATAAAATAGGTTAAGTCTGTCGGGTTTATATAACCCGCCCCTATAGATTTAACAAATTTACTTAACTCCTCATTGATTCAAGCAAGTTTACTTAACCCTTACACAATTTTGATAGGTTCATATAAACCCCACAGATTTAAACAGGTTAAGTATTACAAGTTAACAGGTTGTTGTCATTTTTCCATTCATGTCTATTAATGCACTAGACCTCTCACATTAAGTTGACCACTTGTGGATGCTGGATATGTCAGGCAGTTCCGGGCAGACTTCTACTACAAGTCAGACTTAACCTCGTGTCTTAGCACTGTTACGTGTACATTTACGCACCAGACCTCTCGCATTGGATTAACCACTTGTAGATGCTGGATTTGTTGGGCGGTTCCAGGTAGACTTCTGCTACAAGTGTAATTTAACCTCGTGTTAAGTGCGGTTATAGTTTCTATTTACTATAAATTTAGGCATGTTCATTCTTAAACAATTGTTCGTGTTAATTACAGGTTTTTTCATGCTCCTACCCTCAAGTCATAAATCATTATGTACGATATGCCCAAATTAAAGTCTTAGGTCACGATATAGACTATGCCCCCAGATCTCAGTCATGTTTACAGTACAAGTTATGCCCCAGTTTATCATTCCCAGCCATTCCCAATTTCGTTCGTTCGCATGTTTCAGCGATAGGCCTAGGCTCGAAGGTAGCCTGGCTATAAAAATAAAAAGGGAAGGAGGGAGAGAAGAGAACAGAAATAGCCATAATAATAAAACATGCATATGATAACAGAAATAGGCATACTAACATAATAGCCATATGGTGACAGAAATGGGCATAATGACAGAATTGGCATAATAGGCATGCAAGAACTAAACAGAGGATTAGGTGTACAAGTAATGGCAGATCTGTTAGTTATGATTCAGGTTATTAACAGGCACAGATTTAGATCCAGATTTTATAAGCTAGTCAGAATTACTTATTAAATGTTTATATCTAAAAGCAACATAAACTCACAGGGACTGGATCTAAAGAACAGAGAAATGACTGTTGATGTTGTAGCATAGATTCTTGTATATGTGTAAGTTGTTGTTGCAGAAGAATAAGCTAATTCAATCTGAGTTGGGGCAGCATCTCGTTGTCTCCATTGTTTTTGGGTGAATAAAACAATATAAATGAGGTTCTATTTATAGCCTACTATCAACGAATCTGGTCAAGAAACAAGTCCCGGTTCAAAGAATGGATCTGTCCCAGATCTGGGTAGGGTTGACCCCGGGGTCGACCCCTAACGGACCGATTTCCCTCCCTTTCCCGCTCTTCGATTTTTGATTTTCTGGACTTGATTTTGTATATATATATTTTATTTATGTGTATACAAACTTCAAACCTTAATAACTTTGTACGATGTCCGTTTTACGCAAACTCGGAGTCTATCTTAAGTAGAATTCTGAGACGAACGCAATGACGCAGTCCATTTCACTTAATTCCCAATACTTAATTAAGTATTCTTTAGTTTATCATTATAGTGTTCTTTAAAATTACGAGGTGTTACAAGGTACCCTTTTAAAGCATTTGTAACACCCCGAATTTCGGTTAATGCTAAAATTCACTAATTACAGAATTAATAATCTCAGATGTGAGAATTGGGGGAAAACGGGCTGCGTCATTGCGTTCGTCTCGGAAAAATACGCGAAATAGAGTCCGAGTTTTCGAGAATCGGAGTCCGTATGAAAGAGATATGGACGAACGAAGTTAGGCAGAAGAACCCGGAACAGGCCAGAAATGCACTGGCGCACTTGTGAAGTGCGCCAGAACAAAAATGCACTGGCGCACTTGTGAAGTGCGCCAGTACAAAAATAGACTGGCGCACTTGGGAAGTGCGCCCGTGCCGAGCCAAGAAACCTGCACAGTTTCTAGAGAGTTCTGTGGTTGGGTGCACCAGTTTGGGGTTTGGGCTTGGTCTTAGGGCTGATTTCTGGAGAGTTCCGAGATCTAAGGGTCCTAAACTAATCTAGGGTTAATCTAAGGGTCTAAAATGCAACCTAATCCTATAAATAAGACCACAACCCTACCCTAATTCATTCATAATTAAACCTAGTAACTAAACTATGGCAAAATGAAACTTGGTCATGGCCTCCACAAATCAATGAAGAGAGTTGCAATCTAATCAACCCCTAATCATCTTCTTCTTCATATTTGGCAACTAATTTTACATCATGAGTTTGCTAATCTTAGTTTTGGTGAGTTTCTATGGCTTTAATAATCAATTGTTAAATTGATTATGGTAGGATGTGATAAGACATGGCTATGTTTGTGGATAAATGTATTTATGCAAGTTTGTATGATATGTGATTTGCAAGTTTTATGTTAAATGCAAGTTAAGGCCATGTTTTATGATGCAAAACACCATGTTAAACATTTATGCATATGTGATATGTTATGCAAACTATATGTGAGAATATATGCAAGTTATATGTAACATGATATGCAAGTTATGCATGTGATTTTATGCATGCTAAGTAGTTGGTGTTATGCATGTTAAGTATTTGATGTATGCATATTTACTAAGTGGAAGTATGCATGTTTAGCAAAGTGAGTTATGCAAGTTGAAAGTGATATGCAAGTCATGTATATGTTTAAATGCAAGATCTATGTGATATGCAAGTTATGCATGCTTATGCGAGTATATAAATGCTTTTGCAAGATATGTATATGCTTAAATGACATGATATGCAAGTTATGCAAGTATGTGAATGCTTATGCAAGTATGTGGATGCTTATGCAAGTATGTGAATGCTTATGCAAGTTATGTGTATGCTTAAATGCATGTTTAACATGTTATGCAAGTTATGAGAATGCCTATATGCAAGTTCAACATGTTATGCAAGATAGGTGTATGATAATATGCAAGTTCATATGCAACATGTTATGCAAATCATGTGTATGATAATATGCAAGTTTGGGTTATATGTAGTTGGGTTAATATATGTTCATATATGCAAGTTGACATCCTCTTAACCCATGACAAAGTTGTATGTTAAACCCATGATATTTGTGATGATCTTCCCCTTATTATGTCATATAACGAGAACGATTTACGTGGGGAACGATGGGGTTGGTAAATATGTTAATAAATGAATGTTTGGGTATGATTAAGCATACCACAAAAAAATAAATTACCATAAGTGGGAATTTACCTATTGAGTTAGGTCTACCCCATGGGAATTTACCTATTGAGTTAGGTCTACCCATGTTATGTAAAGCTGGATATTAATTAGGGATAATTAATATGGGGGTGATTAATTAGGTGAAATTAATCGACTAAGACACGAGGTTGGACTCATTTGTAGTGTAAAACTGCCCGGACCCAACCGGCTTAACCAGTTGCTACAAATGTCAGCCCAATGTGAGAGGTCTTAGCCATAAATTAAATACGTGATTAAGGTAAAGACACGAGGTTAGACTCTGTTATGACGTAAGACTGCCCGGACTCTACCGGCTTAACCAGGCGGTCATAACAGCCAGTCTAATGTGGGAGGTCTTTATGGGAGATCACGGTCTTAATTAATTAAGAAACACTTAACCATATTAGCATGTAGTGGGACATGAGGGGTTAAGTGGGTGCCTTGGGTGGCATGTGGTAACTAGTGGGGGGTGCCTCGGGTGGCATGAGGAAACTAGTGGGTTGCCTTGGGTGGCAATAGAAAATACGATTAGAATACTTAACCAAAGTGGAACATGTAATTAAACATGATAAAAGGGTTAAGTAAGTGCCATGGGTGGCATGTGAGAATACGATTAGAATACTTAACCAAGGTGGAACATGTAATTAAACATGATTAAGGGGTTAAGTAAGTGCCATGGGTGGCATGTGGGAATCTAGTGGGTGCCCTAAGTGGCAATTGAAATATGATTAAAGGACTTAACCAAGATTTATAACATGTAAGGGGACATGGTTAAAGGGTTAAGTGGGATGCACTAGATTAAACGACAAGCTTAAGTAGTAGCTTGTGGGGGCCCATTTCAACCAATATCCCAAACGTATCTTTGTAGGCTCGACTCTTGTCGGGTGACGGGACACGCATATTGGGCTTGACTATAAGAGGCCAAAACGGGTTAGCGGTGGCAACGCAAGTCCATCGGGTTTCATATGCGTGTGTGGGCCCGGGCTGGTAGATAAGTCGTTGTTGCATCGTGTAGATATAAAGCCGTGCACCGTTGATATTATCAGGTAGCCACTTTGGGGAATGATACACCCCAGATGTGGGACCAGCACGGGTATCTACGATAGGGAGCCGATCGATGGGGAGTAGTGGGTACACCTAGTGGATGTAGGGGCAGACGGCACCTACGTGGTCAGTTATACACCTAATGGATGTAGGGGCAGACGGCACCTACGTGGTCAGCTAGAAGTACCAGAAACTACTAGTTATATTTTCGAAGACTTTAGATGGGATCAACCTTTAAGTAGGAATTACTCTTGGTGGGTAGAACTGGTGTGGTGCAGTGTAGGAATTACCCTTGGGTGGGTAGGTCTGAGGTGGTGTAAGCTAGTAATTATCCTTGGGTGGATAAATACGTTGTTGCGGTTATCGTAGTACATCCTGTGTTTTGTGGGCTACTTAATGTAGTCATTATCCCCGGAGGTACCGTACCTTATTTATGTCATACCCTAATTACTTTAATGGTTGTATTGTTAGGGTTATAGGACTCACTCAGACTTATGTCTGACCCCGTTGTTTTTATCTTTTTTTCCCAACCCTCAGGTTATCAGAGTGGGCCTAGCACTAGTGGGCTTGGATCAGACCGCTATATCTATCTTTTGGGCTTGGATCGTAGAAGTAAAGCTCGGTTCATCTATCCTTTTATGGCTATTGTTTACTTAGTGGGATTATGTACTTATTTTTGTCAGGATGGATATTATGTACTTGACTCTTGTTATGGTTTTTTGATGTAACAAAACATGTTTTACTTTCCGCTGAAATGAAATGATGATTTAAATTTTCAAGTATTACTTATATCTGTCTTGTTGTAATTTTTCTGTTCTATATTCACTTAAAATACTCCACCAATGTTATGGCATTCCCTAAGTGAGTGACCGTAGCGGGTGTGGGGTGTTACAGCATTTGAATTGGAGAAAAGGTGGAGGGAATTTCAAAAGTTCGAATTCAGAATTTGAACTATAATTTGCTGAAGTGATGTCGACATGGGTACCATGGCATGTTGACATGTACCCCTTCATTCAAAGGATATGCGTAATTTCTACTATCTAATAGCAAATTTACCATTACCCATGTACAAAGATTGTGTACCTTTGTATTCAGGATTCCCCAAATTTAGATTGCTTATATTACTTGTGACATGGTTGGTAGCACCAAAGTCTGGATATCGCACTTCGTCATGAATGTCTTCTATTCTTGCAATATCAATATTACCTATTTCAGATTGACCTTCACTTTCTTAAGAATTGCTTACCATGTTGCATTTGGAACATAGTTTCTTAAAGTGTTGTTATTCTATTGTGTTGGTTTATAATTAGAGTCAAATCTAAGCTAACATCTGCTTGTAGTGTGGTCATTTTTTTTTACATATTTAACATCTTATTCGACTATTAGTGTTAATCTTCCCCTTCGCCTCCTTCTATTGCAGTCAAACCACCCCTTTCACTATTAAATTGTTTTCTGCCAGTGTTGCCTCCTTCTTGATTTATGTTCTTGTTGTAATTGACATTGTTGATAGACATTTCACTTGTAGTAGTCTTTCTTTCTTCCATTCTGCCTTCGTGGAAAAGTAGAAAAGAATGAATCAACTAAATTGTTGGAGTGGTCTCTTTTGAGGAAATTACAGCAACAACAGCTTCAAATTCTTCATCTCGTCCACTTAAAATGTACAACATTTGTTCTAGGTCTGACAATTTGTGGCTAACTAAAGCAAGTTGTTCACATAGTATCTTGATCTTGGATAGATATTCTCTCATTGGTAAGTTTTCTTTTTTTAATATTGTGTAGTTGCCTTTTGTAGTACATTAATCTTGCATATCACTGTCTATTGAAAATTTGCTCTATGGTTGTCCATATTTCATAAACATTTTTACACTATATTAGTTGAGGTTAAAGATTTGCGTTGATTGTAGGTAGGAGCCAAGAACTGATCAAATTATCCTTTCATTGATGAACTATATATTCTTGATTGCTGACCAATCTCCTTTCCTCAAATGTATTTATGGGAGGGGTTATGAGAGTGCCAAGAATTTACTGTTTGGTGCCATAACCCTTTATTTCAGTTTCAATCTAAAACTTTCACGGTAGCAAGTTGTCTTCATCAAGTTGAAGATTTATCGATTGGCTATGTGGCTTAAATTGCTTTCAGGAGTTTCTGTGAAACATTTCTTGGTGGGTTTTGATCAAGCAGTTGTTCTTGAGGTGGGAGATGAGGTAGATACGTTGTTATCTCGTTCGGCCATGATGAAATAGTGGTCAACAGAAGATCAGATGCAGCCAGAGATGATTGAGTGATGAGGAAGGCTCTGACATGATCTCTAAGCGAGGTAGATGATCAAGGATATGCAGTAAGAGAGAAAGAACTAATAAAGAACAGTGTGTGGCCTTGATTCAGAAAAGATGTCTGAAAAAACAACCAGTCCGATAATGAGGATAAAAATTTCTCAGATGACAAGTGGATGCAGCCGACCACAATAATGAAGCCGAAAAGGTGAAATGAGTGGTTTCAGGCGTGGCACTCCTCTTCACTGTTAAGCTTTGCAAAACGCTCTGATACCATGTGAGATTTATCTAGAATTGTAATTTGATGAAACTGAAAAGATAGAAATAAGGATTGGATTTGTAGTAGTGAAAGAATAATGCCTTGTATTAATTCTCAGCAACTTTACAAAAGAGATACATAGTTTATTTAGAGTAACTGATGTAAATGGGCTAAGCCCAGATATGGCCCAATCGGCAATTAAAAAAAGTACAAATAAGCAGAAGTAAAACGATGTAAGCTCCCCAGTATTCACATTATTCTTTATTTTATACTACCTTAAGCTAGAAAACTCGGTATTGTGCGCTCGATGGCTATTAGAATGACTACTTAGAGCACAACCAACAATGGCTTGTTCAGTTACTAAACAAGCCACGGAGCAACCAGGTGTGGCTTGTTCACTCACCCGTGGCTGGTCTGTGGCTAGTTTTGAGCTCCTCCGTGGTTGGTTCACCCAACAGAGACTGGTTCTTATAACGACAAACTGTTTGCCGTTATAAGATTATAACGACAAACACTTTGCCATTATAATATTATAACGACAAAGTGTTTGCCGTTATAATCTTATAACGGCAAACAGTTTGCCGTTGTAGTCACTAGCCGTTGCAACACCGACGGCTAGTTCACTTCCTCCCTATAAACCACCCTACCTCCTTCTTCTTCCTCCTCCACACAACCACTCCACCTTCCCAACTTCTTCATCAACAAAATGTCTTCGTCTGCACCCCAGCGAAGCGGGAAAAAAACCATAAACAAGAAACTCATGTCCCAACCGCACTCGTCATCGTATGCCATGCAACGGTCAATCCAACAACAGCAACCGTTGCAGCCATCTCACGAATATGGCTACTCGCCGTATTCAAATTATCCATACCGTCCACCGTACCAACCGCTCGGTCCTCCTAATTTTCCTCCCATCCAATCGTCCGTCCCGCCACAGTTTTACCAACGACCGCCCGGGGTAGGCGTGTACGACGATCATTCGTCGTATATGTCAATGATGATGCAGACCGAGCAAAGTCAACAACCTCACCTAACTCCGCAACAGACCGAGGTTCGTGACCGCGAAGCGATGCAAAATCTGCAAAGACAGTTTTCGTATGGGTATGTCTCTCCTACTACCGAAGAAAATGTTGGGACTTCTACGGAGGAGGAGGAGGAAGATGCAAATGAGGAAGTAAATGTTACAAATTCTGAAGAATTGAATGAAGAATACGTTGCACCTATCAGTCCCGAATATAACCAAAAGAAGAAGAAGAAGGTGAAGTCTTTAAGGAGCATTTTCAGTAAACGACACCAAACCGAAGTTGAATCGGAGCCGAATCACGGAATAGAAGATATTGAGGATGATAATGCTGAAGGGGAAGATATACCAGCGGATGGAAGAAGAAAACAATGTAAGTTTACTTCCGAGCAGTACGTTTCACTTGCTAAATCGTGGATACGCATTTCACAAGACAGCATTGTTGGAAATAATATGAAAGGTGAGAAATTTTGGGAAAGAGTAGCAGAGTTCTACAATTCGTTGGAAGCGAGGAATAGAACATGGGCATCACTTAGAGGCGGTTATAGAGTTATGAATGCCGCATGTCAGAACTATCTTGCAATACTGACAGCCTTGGAGAACAGACGGCAAAGCGGTGCTGCACCTTATGACGTTGTAAGTACCGTAGATTACTTTGAAAAATAACTTACTATACTATGATCGATTAGTTAGAAATGACATACGCTCATACAATATCCACTTTGTGTTACAGATTGAAGAGTCACGAAAGGCCTACCAGTAAAAGTATGGTCATCCATTTAAATTTCAAGACTGTTATGAGCTGCTATCTAGGTTGCCGAAGTGGAAGAACCCCAGCAACTTCATGTTTGAGCAGCAGAACAAAGCTAGAAGGATGAACTACTCTGATTCTAGTCCAGGAAGTGGCCCGAGTTCGCAAGAAAGAAACCCTTTATTTGGAAGTAGTGATGGATGACCTGTCGGCAGATCCAAGGCAATTCAGCTGGAGCAACGAGGTGCAGAGTTTGCTAGATTTATGGAAACAATGGAGAGTTCATCTAAGGCAACAAAAGAGCATAGAGCTCGATTTTCGGTGGAAAGAAACCGTAGCGACGAAGATTTCCAAAAGGCAGTTAGGGATGATCGAGAGCTCCGCAGACAAGAACATGCGGAGAAACAAGCCATGGAAGAAAAGAAGCTGGAGGAGCAGAAAGCTTTGGCGCGAGAGAATAATTATGTTAAAATGATTACATGTGATTTTAGTAAGCTTACCCCTCTACAGCAAGAACTAGTAGCCGAGCAGATTGGAGAGTACAGAAAAAACAAAGGAAGCAGAAGCGGAAGCGTTAGTGGCTCGTATATGGACTAGCTATGTATGTTGGGTTAAGTTGTAATATGATTGTGAACTGTTTGTAGTATTTATGTACTGGTGGGTGTTTATGTACTAGCTATATATGTTGGGGTGAGTTGTAATATGATTGTGACCTGTTTCTAGTATTAATGTAGTAGTTGTTGTTTATGTACGAGCTGTATATGTTGGGTTGAGTTGAAATAATGATACAATCTACAATATGATTGGAAACCAGATTTATTGACTCAAGTACGCATTGATAGATAGTTCAAACGATACATAGTACACGACTACACACTGATACATAGTTCTAGTACCAACTACTGATTCCGACTATTCCTTCCTATATGCGCCCACAAATGTTCCACCAACTGGTCACGCAATTGGAAGTGTGCAGCTTGATCTTCAATGTGTTGAACCATATCAAAATATTCTTCCATTGAGTTTACATCTTTATGGGGTTTTGCATTTGAGCCCGTAAACATGTCAGGATAATTAGACTTTTGATTCTTATATCCGCCTCTTTCAGACTCCACAATCATGTTATGTATTATTATACAAGCATACATGATTTCTGAAAGCACTCTTGCATCATGAAAACGAGCAGGATTTCGTAAAATATGAAATCGGGCTTGTAAAACACCAAACGTACGTTCGATGTCCTTTCTGTAGCTAGCTACTTTTTCAGTGAAATACCTTTCTTTATCATTTGATGGAACTCTGTACCCTTGCATCAAAGTTCTCCACTTTGGGTATATTCCATCGACTAGGTAGTACCCAGTTTTGTGTTCGATATTACCAAGTTTATATGAAACATCTGTTGACAGTCCGTTAGCAAGTTCTGTGAAAAGATATGATTGTTTTAAAACATTTATATCATTCAATGAACCTGGGACTCCAAAAAAAGCATGCCAAACCCATAAATCATCTGTTGCTACTGCTTCAAGGATCATTGATGGCACTTTCTTATGTCCGGTGAACATTCCTTTCCATCCCGTTGGGCAGTTTTTCCAAGCCCAATGCATGCAATCTAAACTTCCAATCATACCTGGAAATCCTCTGGCTTCTGCCCTGCGTAGTATCCTGGTTATATCGTTAGGTCCAGGCGTCCGTAGATACTCCTTCCCAAACTCTACAACAACTGTTTTACAGAATTCTTTCAGACACTCTATTGCTGTTGATGCTGCGATTCTGAAATATTCATCCATTTGATCGCCAGATGTTCCATAGCTTAACATCCTCAACGCCGAGGTGATTTTGATGTGTGGTGAATGGCCGATTTCTTGTGCTCCGTTCAGTCTATAAGTGAAATATGGATTTGACTGGTGAAGTTTAAGATATATTTTTGAGAAAATAGCCGGACTCATACGGTAACGACGGCGGAACAAAGTTATATCAAAGGTTGGATTGTCGATGTAGTAATCCCTCATTAGTCTTTCATGTCCATCCTTGTAGTCTCTCTTATACCGTCGGTCAATCCGGCCATGCATGCTACCCCGATGGTTGCTAGTTGAGCCTTCAGCGAAATAATTGGAATACGCAACCATTGCGTGCTGTTCCAGCTCCTCCTCCGTCTCTTGCTCCACTTCTAGTTAGGAATTATCAGTTTGATTCTTCTTGTTTTTGTAGTAATGGTAGTATAGATTTGGATCCATTGCTTGCTTTTTTATAAGTTGAGTTTCGTTGTTCTCTCTAAGCGTATCCGAACGAGAGATATATATATGCAGGGATGGTGAACTAAATATCTCTGACATAGAGTACATGTAGGCAATAATGGGTGGCAATAATGGTTCCAACATGATGGTTCTGTCATTGAGTAGTCAATTCGGATAGTTGTTGTGATGTGAAAGGTTGGCACTAAATGGTTGGCAATAATGGTTCTGTCATTGAGTACTCAATTCGGACAGTTGTTGTGATGTGAAAGGTTGGCACTAATTGGTTGCCAATAATGGCTCTGTCATTGAGTAGTCAATTCAGACAGTTGTTGTGATGTGAAAGGTTGGCGACTATTTTAAAATTTAAAACAAACATAACTAACAATCAATGTCACTGTAATAACCCGGAAATTCTGAACCAGTTTAAAAATTTTATTTTGGCGATTTTAGCGAATTTTGGACATTTAAAATAGATTATTTTAAATAATATCGACGAGAAATTTATTTTGAATATAATTCGAACGTATATATTATATACGTCGTCGTTAGAATATAAATAATTATATATAATTATAAATAGAATTGAAAATGGCGCGGTAGTTCGATAATTCGATTTCAAACTTCAATTGAATGTACCGGGTGCAAAACAATCCGGATTTTAGTGAAACCAAAAACATTAGGATCTAATCGAGAATATCTTTCCAACGAATCTGAAAAATCAAGATTTCATAGCGGGAATCAAAAGATATGTCCAATTGAAAATTCTGAACAGTCGCTATGGAATTCAGGCCCTTAAAAATGGAAATTTTGCAAACGACCTCGGATTTCGACGAAACCACTTTTGTTGGATCCGTGATGTCAAGTTATTGCTAGGTTTCAAATTTCATAATTTTTCGAATCAATATGTGAGCGTGGCAAAGGAAAACGTGTTTGACCAGTTTCAGTTGATTTTAATCGACTGGAAAATAGCCATTTTTCAAACGGTTTATATTTATGATTGAAATTTATATTTATGATTGAAATAGTTCATACGGACACAACAACTGACGATAGTACATGCGAACTAGCTCAATCAAAGCATGGAGTAGGAATTAGTAACTTCATTAAAATGCATTTTACGTTTAGTCTTACGGGCGTCGCCTGATGTTCAATCGCAACTGCTCATTATCACTTCGAACACGTCTATTTTCCCGTTCGAGTTCGTTACAATATGCTATTCCCCGAGGACACAAAGGTTGGTCTATCCATTCCGTGTAATTGCAACCATTTGGAAAGGCTGGGCATCGCTGAATGCGCCGACCTATATTGTTTCCCTCTGCTTGAACCACAACTTCAACCGCGTACCCGCAGTAGCAATGAACTGGATAGGAATCAACTATTTGTTCCTGCAGTGGTACACGAAAGAACTCTGCTTCTTGAGTTGACTGAGTGACAGCTTGTTCAGATGATACTTGAATAGGTGGGACTTGAGTTTCATATGGAGGTTGAACGTTCAGCTGTTCGTACGGCGGTTCAGTTTGCGGTCTAATTTGGTTTAGGAACTGGAATTCGTCTTCAAGCTCCTGTAGCCTCATTTCGTTGTACGCCTGTTCCTCGGAGTCTGTAGAAGATGACCACGAAGACATCTTCAGTGAGTTCTAATAGAAGGATGTGCTCTAAGAATGAGAACGAAGGTGTTTGAGTGCGGTAAGTTGTGACTAAGTAACATATGTATATATAGCTGCAATATTAGTTATGGTGTGAATGGTCACTAGCTACACTTTGTGATTTTCAAAGCTTGTGTAGGTAAACCAACAAAATACTGATGTAACCGGTCACTGGTACGACTGTAGGGAACACTGTAGGGAATCTGCTTTTTAGTGATAAAGTGTATCGAGGACAACCCCCTGTGGCTACAGACTGAGAGCTGGACTATATTCCAATAACTCTCGACAAAGAGTGACATGACGCCACTGTCACATAAAAGATGACTGCACTATGCGAACTGTGCAAGACGTGACCAGTCAATGTGCTACAGTCCGTCGACCAACTACAGATGGTTACGAAACGTTAATACATTTCAAACAACACATACAGGAACTAGAACAGCAGAACATAGTAACATCAAATAACGATACAAGCGATACGATACAAGTGATAGGACGCGTAACGATACAGTACATATTAGCATAACATAAAATATTTAAATCTTAATTTAATCCACGTTGGAGTCGATAATTTGAATTACTTAGGTCGTTGACTTGATTTCGCAGCTTTCTTATTTCTTCCTCTAGTTCCAAAGCATACGTAATTGCTCGATGGGGAAAGCGATCATCTATCCACTGTCCGAACTCGCATCCGTTGTTTCGTACTGGACAAGTATAATATCGTCGTCCAACGTCTTTACCATGACGGACGACTAATTTCGGTGCTTCAAAACCACAAAAGCATACAATATTTGCGGATTGCACCTCGCCTTCTTCAACCGTGGCTCTTACACGAGGAATTACAAGGTTAGCCCTACGGTCATGTTGTCGTGCTGGATTGTCTTGCTGATTGCTTATTTCCATTTCGTGCATTCCTGCTTCGAGCTCTAATTGTCGCACCTCGTCATTGTGTCGCTCTTCCATTTCAATATACCACTCGGTTGGTTCTCTAGATGCGGACGGATTAGGATTTGATGGTCCAGAAATAAGGTCCGTGTAATTGTAAGAAGATGGATAAGAAATTGGCATGACTACGCTCTAAGTAGATGGATAGGGTTTTAGTGAAACGACATTCGATATATGTAGGAGGAGATGCAGTTACCAATGCATAAAGGAGTTTGCCGTTATAAAAATATAACGGCAAATTGTTTGCCGTTATAAAAATATAACGGCAAACTGTTTGCCTTTTTATTTTATAGCCGTTGCGCCCCAACGGCTACTTAAACGGTCGCAATCCCTCCCATTATATATCAACCTACCTCCTCCTTCTTCCACACTAACACACTACCTTTTCAACTTCAAGTTGTACAACCCAAAAATTGTCTTCTTCTGCACCCAAGCGAAGCGGAAAAAAAGGTGTAAGCAAGAAACCCCTATCCCAACAGCACTCGTCGTCATATCCCTTGCAACGTCCAGTCCAACCCCAACAGTATTCAAATGACGATGCTCATTCCGTTTATCAAAGAGCTGGAAAAGAAATTGTACTCGAAGGGAAGGTTTCCGAGCCACTAGGGACGATTGGATCCAACCCTGTTTGCTATTGTGGACAAGTGTCGGTCGTTGTTGTTGACGAGACCGAAACAAATACCGGTCGTCGATTTTTCGGTTGTGAAGCCTTCAACGACCACATGAATTATCCTGATGCCATTGATTGTTGTTGCTTTAAGGAGTGGATTGACCCTCCCATTTGCGAACGTGGACGTCAGTATGCACTCAAAGCACAATCAGAAATAAGACGGTTGAGCAAGATTAATGCCGGTAAGACAAGAGATGGTCCTTTCCCTAAACCATGGTAGGTGTACGTGTTTGAATTTGATGCTGGTGTGCTCAGTTGTTGTAGTTTGTATGATTATGGTTTGGCATTTCCTTCTGTTCTACTAGTTGTCGTTGTTCCAGTTGTTTTAATTGCTCAATAGTTGTACTAGTTGTTGAAGTTTGTATGATTATGGTTTGTCAATAGTTCTACTAGTTGTCGTGATATTATAGTTGTTTTCATTCTGTCGCAAGCAGAAATAAGGCACCTGGGAACGACCCATTTTTCGTAACCATTTCGTGAATTGAAATGGTTAAAGCACTGGTGGACGACCCTTTTTTTGGTGCTGGTAGTCTCTTCCGAATTAAATGACAACAGTATACGAAATTAATAGTAATTGCCCACATTTGTTGTGATGTGACCGGACACTGTTGGGAATCTAACGTTTCATGTGATGGCACCATTTTTCGTTCTGCAATGATGTGACTGGACAATGTAGAGAATCTAACATAATATCACGAGGTTAATAGTACATGCCAACATTTCATGTGATGGCACCATTTTTCGTGCTGCAATGATGTGACCGGACACTGTAGGGAATCTAACGTAATATCATGAGATTAATAGTAAATGCCAACATTTCATGTGATGGCACCATTTTTCGTGCTGCAATGATGTGACCGGACATTGTACAGAATCAACCATAATAACACGAGAACCCTGTAAACCGTATTCAAGTATGTTGAATTGTAACTGTTGGTCGTACATTGCCCTTATAAGTACTCCATATCTGATAATCCATCTCATACCTTCTACAGCTTCAAGCAGCACCGTTGTAGAGTAAAGGGAGAAAATTTATTTTCTTGTTTTCTTAAAGGTAACGTTTATTATCAACAAAATTCATACTTCTAGTTACTCTACTAATTCTACTGATGCACAGGTTACATGGACAATTCAAAAATAAGTGATGAAGAAATGGGAAGGATTTTTGATGAGTACGAACGAAACTTAGTGAACGATAACGAAAAGGGTTTAGTTCATGATACACAAGTTGAAGAGGTGCCCGTCGCGATTCAGCATCGAGCGGTTACAGCTCCGCGTCCTTCTCCAGTAAATCAACGACCTAGTAATAGTGCTTGTAATAATTCTCCTACTCCAGATTTTTCGTCTAAGGATTTGCTGGCCCTCGTAAAATCCTATATTGAGGTTGAAAAGAGAGATGAGTTGCTAATGCAAAGTGGAGGGGGTTTAACATATGAAGAAAGATGGGCAATGATCACGAGGCTATACAACAACCATCGTTCCCGGCCCACTACACGAACATCGGTTGAAATCCAAATGGCTAATCGTCATTTTGCAGACGCTTGTGATCGGTACACAAAGATTATCGAAACTGTTGAAGACGAGAACATATTTAAAACAAATCAAGCAACATATGATTCTCGTTACCTTTTCGAGTCTGGTGAGGAGTTCGTTGGTTACGAAGCGTATAAACTACGCTACAGTTGGTTGACCCGCTATGGAACTGAGTAGGCTTATGGTATTGTGATTTTATTGTTGTTTTACTGTCTATTTACTTTGCTGTTTGTGCGTAGAATATGGAGTTATCTGTAAACCTTGTTATGTTGGCGTGCTGTTTAAGAATTTTGCATTTCTACACGAGAAGAGGGAAACCTTGTTCAACATCAAATTCAAACGTTATTACATTCCAAATAACACTTACAGGAACTAGAACAACAGAAGATACCGGCTCTACACAAAAACATTCTCTACACATAAATACAGTCTCTACACATAACCAAATGTAGTCTCTACACAGAAACATAATCAAAACGTACACAAAATACATCGAAAGCACATAATAGCGGTAGTCAACAAATACAGAACACATACTCGAACAATAGGAACATACAACTGACAACTGCGAAAACGTAAAACATCGAAAGTACATAATCATGGTAGTGAACAAATACAGAACGTCTACTCAAACAACAAGAACAGACAACTATCAACTAGGAATACGTAGAACAACAAAAGTACATAAAAGTGGTAATACAACAAAAGTACATAACACTGGTACTCAAAAAATGCAGAATGTCTACTCCAACAGTAGGACCATACACCTAACAACTGCGAAAGTACATAAAAGTGATAGTAACTCACTCGTCCGAGTCATCTGAATGTGTACGTAGACGTGTGCGGCGCCGATGACGTCTCTCATCATCACCAACATCTGGAGGCTGACTGGACCCAGCACTAGACCTATGGTGGTAATGCATCTACAAGTCCTGAAGTCTCTTGCACTCTGCCTCAAGCTGGGCCTCTAAATGCGCCTGCTGCTGTCGTGCCTCCTCTGCAACACGACGTAGCTCACCATCATAGTAATCTAGGCTACGCCTATGCTCTATATAGCCCGTATGCCTAATCCCCATCTGCATATCATACAGATCATGATATGATATCTGTGTAGGATCCGGGTAATCGTGATGGGCCGGAGGATGAAACACGTCAACGTAACGATCCGGTCCAGTGGTGGGCACTGCCATGGTCCATCCAAAATGACTGGCGGCCGCCACATGATCAGCTGCACGAAAACTCTGACTGGGCTGGGTAACATCCTCGACAACAGGTGGACGTATGCCGTGTCGTATAGCAGATGGCCCTACTAAATCAATTGATGCTGCATGCGTAATCGTATCTGAGGACCCGGTGAAAAATCTACGCCAGAAGGTAAGGTAACACTCCCCGATAATAACAAAGCTCTCAGCCGTCCACCAGCCTGCTGTCCTAGCTATATCTAGCTGCTCCGTCGGGTAAATCATACACCGATAAGTATGTGGGTGTGGATCATCCGGAATAGCATCGAAGTCATACAACTGTCTCCAGCACCTCTCACCAAGATACCAATAAGCACCTAGCGCCACGGGAGAAGATATAAGTGGAAATCTCCGTCCGGCAAGCATCCTAGCAATCTGTATGATCTCAAGATCGATGGATGTACTCTGCTCAAATGGATGCCATAGAATCTGATCCCTATACATCCTCAGCTCGATCTGGTTATGGGCAACGGGAAACACATGGCGTGACTCATTATCTCTGGGCCCCCGGTTGTCCGCAGTCCAAAAGCATATACGGGGGAAAAAGGTCGATGGGTCTGCAATACGGGTGATAAAATGAAAGTTCCTAGAGTACTCAAAGTACCAATACTGTAACAACTCCCAGAATCCAAATAAAGAAACCTGAGAATCAGTGATGGTGCACTGCATGTCGAGACATCTGTATAGGTATGCAAGGATAGGTGTGCCCCAATCATATAAAATCGCCCCATCGGCATTTATCTCAGCCGCGACCGCAAAAAACCCCACAGGAACGCTACTGCTCGAAGAACTAAAGAAAAGGTTACCCATAAGGTATAACACAAATAATCGATCAAGCTCCAAGTCGTCATCAACAGAGTAGTGCTCGAGTATCCTGTCCATAGCCACACGGATCGCGCTCACTCTAATAGCGCCTTCTGCCTGATACGACGTAGCAGAAACATCCAAATGAGGCAGTAGATCATGAACAAGTGCACGATCACGCCATCGACCATCGTCATAAGGCAGTTGGGGATAAGCACTTACTCCAATGCTAATACCAGTAAGCATGGAGAAATCAAGCGGTGTAAGTCCTAACTCACCACAAGGAAAGTGAAATGTGTGGGTGGTTTTGTACCACCGTAGAGCAATGGCCGCACACAATTGGACATCGGCATTTATAACATGGTTTATTCCTAAAATAGCAAATCGCACAATAAGATAAAATATGACTACTAAATTATCCACCTATTTCATTAAAGGTCTATAATATTACCTAGAAAAAATTGAAATCCAAGAGCATGTAACAGTCCTGCGACCCCCTCCTTACCCGCCAAGTGTGCATGATAATATCTAAGTGTGGTCGCTAACGAACCACGTGGACGTATATTCCGCGACTGTTAACGGTTCAACAAAATGTTATACCATCTACCCAATATCTAACACTCAAAGAATACTATGTAAATAATACTAAAAATACTTACAGCCAAACTCGACTGCGTGCTAACGTGTACTTCGTCATCTGGAAGAATGCGAAAGTTGGATAGCGCAGGAAGCTTCGCGGCGCTGAGGTTCATATCCACATAGCCATCGAGTTGGCCCTCTCTAGCGGCAACTGATCCAACGCCCCTACGTGCCCTGCCTGCTCGTCCGCCTCTACGCCCGCCACGTCCCCGATGACCGCCTCCCTGTTGCACCTCTGCTTCTTCGTTCTCCATGTTTTCGGCGGCTACAAGTAAGTCTTCTATTCCGAGCACTGGCTGTTGGCCACTACCACCTTCACCACTCCCGCCGGTGTAACAGCCCGCATTTTATGTATCGGAAGATCATAAAATAATTTTATTTTATTCCCTGAGGGTTGGATCATTCTCATCTTTTAATATGTTGCTTATGGGGATGTGAGACATGTCCATAAATTTTAACGATTTTGTTTGTGACCATTTTGCCCCTATCAGTCTTGTACATGGCATAACTTTTGACTCAGGTCGAATTAGAGGGTGAGACCTGTGCCATTGGAAAGGAATTGATGATTCTCTTTCCGTAGAGTGGTTACATTAAGGATTTGGTTCAGCGGTTTGGAAGAAATCGCTGTTTTAAGGTTTTTCAGTTGGCTGTTCAGGTTTTGGAAGGCTAATGGGCTGATTTGGAGAAGGCCCATTAGAGGGTGGGTGGAGACTATAAATAGGGGGTAAGGGGTATGGAGAAAGGTTGGCATTTTCCATTCTCTTATGGGGAGGCTTTGATCTCCTTCTTCCTCTAACATCTTTCCACCATTAAAATTCCAAAATCCAAGGAGGGAAATCGAAGATCTTCACCATAAGAGGCTAGATCTACATCGTCTCAAGGGCGAATTCATCGGATTAAAGAGTTTGATTCGAAGTGTTCGCTGTCCGGATTGCGTTTTCATTGCTTTTGCTTAGATTTGGATAATTGGTGAGTGATTTACATCTCTCATTCAGATGCATGCAAGTATATGGGTTTTAGGATGTTAATTTCATCATTTCCAAGTTATTTTCCTTAGATCCACACCATGCTAAGTCCATTTTATATATGAATCACCTTAGGATCTGATCTAGATAATTTAAATGGTTAATTTTATGATTTTTCTCAAGATTATGCAAGTTAGATCCGTTTTTATGTTCATATGATTCACTTATCATGTTTTGGGAAATTTATGTGTTTTGATGGAAATTGTTAGATTGATGATATTGTTGGTTGCATAACATGTTTGTGATTGCGTTTGGATGAATCGGATAAGCTGGTTTCGTCGGTTTCGTCGTTTGGCGAAGTTTTGGTCGAAATCGGAGTCGAATTGGAGATGTGCAGGTTTCTGGTCGTCCTGGAGCTGGTCGGGTCGGTCGTGGAGAGGTGGTCGATCGGAGCTGGTCGGTATGATGGCTCTGGTCGGTCCAGAAGGGTCTGGAATGAGGTGGTCGGTCATATTATGGCTTGGGGAGCAAGTCAGGGAGTTGGCCGGTCAGATGGAGTTGGTCCTGGTCGGTCCGATGGGTCTGGTCGGTCTTGACGGGGTCGGTCCAAAGCTGGTCGCTATGGAGGAGCTGGTCGCTCATGAGGAGCTGGCCGCTCAGGAGGAGTTGGTCGCTCTGGAAGTCCTGGTCGCTCTGGAAATCCTGGTCGGTTTTGGATGGGAAGCAAATACTGGTCGGTTTTAGCTGGTCATTCTGGAGCAAGTTGGTTGATTTTAGCTGGTCGTTCTGGAGCAAGGCTGGTCGTTCCGCAGCGCAGTGATGTGTTTTGGTTCGGTGATGGCGTGACTTCGAGGTGATTCAAGTAGGAAGACTCGAAGTGATGAATGTGTTCGTTGATCAAGGTGGAACAACGAATGCGGAGACAACTCAAAGGTCGTGAGTTGGTGGATAATGGCTGCTCGAGAAGGTTGCTTGAGCTATGAAACATCGTCAAGGTTGGACGATTAGAGATGCGAAGGCCGAGAAGTCATCGTTGTCGTAAGTTCTAGCAGGCTCAAAGCAGGGGTACGATGGGTATCGTTGAAAGGCCCAAAAGACCGGTTGTTGGTCGAGTACCCTGGGTCTTTCTGGTTGGGGAAAGGCCTAGTGTCAAGGTTGGACATTGCCAAGGTTGGGCATATGGAGTTCATGCTAGAACTGGGGTTATCATTAGCCCTTGACATATGGCAAGGTTGGCCGTCATACGACAATGATGGTTTCGAAGCAGGATTGGCGGTGATAGCCAGAGTCGGTTATGGATGATTGTTTGTTCTGTTTGTACTATCTCACATAGATTATCCAAAGTCGAGGGAGATGTTCTTTGAGTGCTTAAGTGATATTGGTTTAGGCCTCTGGCGAGGGTACTTAAGGAATGTTAAACTCGATTAGGGTTGTCTGTGTGAGACTTATATAATCTGGATGTTATGTGTGTTCTCTATGATTGAATGGGTGTTCTGGTTTCTATGGATGAATGGTTGAAATGCTTGGTGTAAAGGCTATCACTGTCCGATGTGGGGAAGATAAGGCTGAGTTCTTCTCTGGTGATGTGGGTAGATAAGTTGTTCATTTACCCATTCTCATATGCTTTCTTGTTGAAGTTTGTTAGCTGTATTATCGCTCACTAAGACTATTGTCTGACTCAAGGTTTTATGTCTCCTCTTATTACCTTGGGCTGTTCATCCGGTTGTGGATGAGCAGACTAAGTAGCAGGTTACAGGTAATGGAGCTTAGTGATACGAGGAAGCAGAGCGATGACGAGCAGGAGGCTGGCGTACCAGTTTTATTCTATCTAGTATTTCTGTTTCCGCTGTTTGAGTTGCTTGAGAGTTGTAGTGAGGCCTTATGTACAAACTTGGATATCAGTTGGATAATCTTTCTGGATGTTGAAAGAGTTTCAAAAGTTTGCTATATGATACCTCATTACTATCACCTGTTGTATATGTTCTATTATATTTTATCCTTGCGCTGTGAGTTCTACGACAGGTTTCGATGTGTTCACTTACTATGATGATCGTCCATAGCAGCCTGGAACGCCTTTCAGCGCATTATTCCTCTTGTTTAGTGCGGGGGTTATGGGCGATCGTCACAGCCGGCGCCACGATCGTCGCCGTGCATGAATTTTTTGGCGAATTTTTTTAGTAATCTAGCCATATTTTCGAACTAATATCTCACACAAGCTAGTTAATTTGGTTAAAAACTGACGGATTGGTGAATTGGTGGAGAAAATTGGGTGAAAAATGGGGGAGGAATATGGGTTTTCGGGTTTGAAGAAGGAGAAAGGGAAATGGAGCAGAGGAGGGGAGGCGGCGAGGGTTTTTGGGGGGGAACATTATAACGGCAAACACTTTGCCGTTATAATGTTATAACGGCAAAATGTTTGCCGTTATAATATTACAACGGCAAAGACTTTGCCGTTGTAATATTATAACGGCAATATCTTTGCCGTTGTATCCCCACTCCTCAACCAGTCTGCGGTTGGTTCTCCCCTTCTGGGTGCTCGGCTCGTTGGACCAGTTTCAGAACATGAGAGAGAATAACTGAACAGAACGGATGGTTGGTTATGGTCTTACTGGACCTGCATGTTTATCATTCCCAAGAAACTCATCTCCATGATTAATAGTGCTATTAACCAAATTTTTATGGCATAGTAATTGCCACTCCAAGCAGCTGGTGCCTATTGCCTTCAGGAAATTATGTGTGCCTAAGAATCGAAAGCGACAGCCTCGAAACATGTAGATGATTTGATCATCGATAAGAATGCATTTTGGGTGCGATGGATAACTGCTAAGTGTCTTCACGGTAAACACTTCTGGACCATGCACATTCCCATAAATGCTAGCTGCTTTTCTACAGCATCCTTAACATTCGTTCTAACTTACTAGCAAACATCATTCACATACAACCGCGTTTCCTTTTGGCATTGCTTATAGGATGACATGGGCTTAATATTAGACCACTGTCTCTCTTACAATATGAAAATGGTGTCACATATTCCTGATATTGCCACGGAAAACACATATATCATAAATGGTAGGGTCGATCTACCTTACTACAATAACTTTGAAACTCAGCAGTAAACAATTAAGGAGCAAGTATATTATGACTTCTGACAGACGTATGTTATGGACGACCAAGTGTAATACAAATAATGGTAATGAGGTTATGCTATGTAATTAAGGTCTTAAGGCCCATCAACATACAAATATATAAACCCAACATTATCTATATATAGTATAGTTTAATTCATTTTCATTTTTCTAAGAGTAAAATTTGTTTACAACTTTTCCTCTGTTGAAATTTTATCTTGGTATCAGAGCGGCCAAATCATCGCTTCACAGCATTCATTTGATCCAATCTTTTGCTTCAGCATCAACACATCTGAAAAGCTTTAGTAGTTGTGTTAATTATCCTCTCCTCGGTTAGTTTTCATTAGGGGTGTTACGGTTACGGCAACCGTCAGTTTTACCTCTAACCATAACCGCAACCGTAGTTGATAGTTAGCAAATTTTATAACCGTTACCGTAACCGTCTAACCGTTACCGCAACCATTACCATAAATTTACATTGTTATCCACAAATAATTCAAGTTCTACCTTTTTTCTTAAGAATTAATTTGTTTATCAATGAAACAAACCATCCATATGCACGTTGTCTATAAATTAAAGTGTAAAAAATTTATATATATGTTTTTTCCCTACCTTAAGTTATTAAAAAACACATATTTTTGTATGAAATACTACAAAAAAATCATGTGCGGTCGGTATGGTTTACCGCGGTTATCAAAATTCACAACCGTCACCGTTACCGTAGTGGACGGCAACCGTGTATATGGTTGGTACGGTTTAGCGGTTGAAAGTCCAACCGTAACAGCCCTAGTTTTCATCATCAGAGAAGGATTGTCGATCAGTATAGTTCCATGCTATAACAGAATTTATTCATGGCTGCAATTATTTAGACTATCGTGCCTATGAACAATTCTGTGACTACAACTTATACTAATTCAACTATGTTTCTAAAAGATATCAAGAAAATCATTCAAGAATTCAAGAAACTAGTCATACATCAATCTGTGCCTTACCTGAAGCCTAAATCATGTTGTAAAATTTTCAAAACATGCTTTGGGTTTGGGTATTTTATTTGTGAAGAGAAGGAAGAATGAAAGGAAGAAGGAATAGGCAAACGTGTTTTGTCCCACATTGTAGAATGTGTAAGGGTATATCTTTATATATATAAGAGCTTGATATATTATATCAAAAGAAAGAAAAGAGAAGGGGGAGATGAGGCTAAGCATGGCCATGGCACAGATATAAATATTTAATGGTCAAAAGATGGGCCTTGGGCCTTGAGGCTCTTGGGGTCTTGAATTGAAACAAATACAACCGTTTCAAATGGTTGTGACGTTTGGCTGAAAGGATACTCTTCTTTGTTAGAAATAGCGACGCTTTTCCGAATAGCAACAAATGTGACTGTTAGACATCACACTTCGCTGTCTATAAGTATCCACGCCCAGAACTGTTTCAAAGTACTCAGAATTAATCTTCTTTTTCCTCTACAATTCTGAAACGCCATTGAACTGTTGCAAAACAGTTCTGTTTGAAACACTTATATATTGTTTCGATTTTGAAACTGTTGCAGAATTTTCATCTTCTACTACCTTTTCTGTTCTACATTCTACATTGCATCATCAGAGATCTAATATTAGAGCGTTCTTGGTCGGATCAAAATTGTACAAATTTTGAATCCGATTACGCTGTTTCAAGGTTTCATTGAATCCTGAAGTCAATAACTCTTTTGTACCTGGTGGGTTGAACTATTGTCTGAAAGAATTTGCTCCGCAAATCCTTAAAGTCAGAAGTACGGCTGATTCTATTCCTCTAAAAGTGTCTCAAACCACAATATCCCCAACAAATCAGATAATATTTCATCACTTTCGAGCCTCTGATTGCATTAGTCATGGTTTGATCATCTTCTCTTCATCCTGGTCAGTTTCTCTTATCTTTAGCCTGTTTCTTTTCCCTCGAATTCTATCACCATGGCCAATGGTGCATCTACAACATCCTCTAATCCCTTAGTTAGATCAACAGAGAATAGTGGCACTGCAGATTTAATAAAAAGTGCAATTAGTCTAAAATCTCAACTTATAATAGTGCAACTTGACGAGAATAGCTATCTTTTGTGGAAACTACAAATTGAAAGCGCAATACAAGGATATGGCCTTAAAGGCTCTGCAATGGGTACTGTTGCTATACCACCCAAATTCACCACTGATCAGTCTGGTAACATTGTAGCCAATGAGGAATACAACAAGCACCATAGGCAATATAGTCTAACTAGTTCGTGTCTCTTTTATCAATTAGCTAGAAACTGTTGCCATAAGTTATAGGATATAAATCAGCTAATAACATTTGACAAGCAGTGGAGAAATCTTTCAATAATCAATTTGCTGCCAAGTTATGTTCTACAAGAGGCAACTTCAGAAAAACAAGAAAGACAACATTACTCTGAGAGAGTATCTTAGTAAAATCAAATCCATTTGTGACATGCTTGATGCTGTATGTCACAAATTTTTGTTATACTAAACGGTTTGAGTGATGAATATGAGGCTGTTGAAGCCATTATTGCATCCTCGAAAGAATTTTCATCAACTGATGGCATTCATGCCATTCTCCTATCTCATCAAGCTAGAGTTGAGAGTAAAAGAGCTCAAGAAAGTGATATAAGTGTCAACTATGAAACAACAAATAATAGATTCAGAAATCAAGGCAACAAAACTGAACAAACCTTTTAGAGGGATGGTCCTTCAAATAAAGTTAAGGGAAGAGGTAGATGTAACAATAATAGAAATAGACCAAAATGTCAAATTTGTGAGAAAGTTGGTCACACTGCACCCAAATGCTATTTGAGATTCAATTTTAACTATGCTACAAGTAAAAACACAAGCAATTAAAAGGGATCTAACCTAAGTGCAAATCTGCCACAAGCACATAATGAATCAAGTACACAAGCAGAAACTTCAAGAAATCAGAATGAAAGTGCAAGAGTAGATCACATAAATGATGATAGCTAGTTTCCAGATTCAGGGGAAACCAATTATATAACCAACAACATTGAGCATTTAAATCTTGGCAATAGGGAGTACAAAGGTAATCAATCAATTTCAATGGGAAATGGTAAGTGCATTAACATTTCTCACATAGGTAATGGCAATATAAAGGGTAAGAGGCAATTATTTTTACACAATTTACTAAGGGTTCCTAAAATCAAGTTAACTTAATTAGTGTGTTACAATTTGCTAAAGATAATAATGTATACTTTGAATTTTTTTTCCTCAATGCTGCTTAGTTAGAGACATACTGACTAAGGATATACTTTTGTAGGGTAATGCAGTGAAGGGATTGTACAAGTTCAGCTTTAATAATAGTAACAACATTGCAAAAGTTAAAACATGTTGCAATTTATCTATACTAGATAACATGTATGATAGGAAATCTGTTTTTGATATGTGGCACTATGAGTTAGGTCATCCTAGTGTTAATACTGTTAAGAAAATTCTCCTTGATAATTAGATACCTTTTGATGATGTAACTCTACCCTATGTTTGTACCTTTTGCCAAATGGGCAAAAGTCAAACTACCATTCACCAATTTTATGACTCAATATCATAAACCACTTGATTTAATTTCTATAGATTTGTGGGGTCCATCCCCAATAAACTTTGATTTTGGATATAAGTATTACATCTCATTTATCTATGCTTGTACTAGGTACACTTAGACATACATGTTAAAGTTTAAATATGATACTTATAACACTATTCTGAACTTTATTAAGATGATTTAAAATCGAGTTAACAAACTGTCAAATTAATTCAAATGGGTGGAGCATGTGAATTTAAACCCGTTAGTGAATTTTTTCAGGAAAAAGAATAATACATAGAATAACTTGTCCTCGCACATCTGAACAAAGTGGATTAGTGGAGAGAAAGCACGGACATATAGTAGAAACTGACTTAACATTATTAGCTTAAGCATCTTTACCCTTAAAATTTTGGTCTTCAACATTTAATTCAGTTGTCTTTCTAATAAATAGAATTCCTACCAAACTTTTAAGTGGTATAAGTCCCTTAGAAAAACTATACAATGTTAAGCTAGATTACAATAGTCTTAAAACATATGGTTTCTTATGCTTTCCTTATCTAAGACCATTTAATTCAAATAAGCTTGATTATAGATCTAGGCCATGTACTTTTATTGGTTACTGCACTTCTCAAAAAGGATACAAGTGAATTGATGCTAGTGGAAAAATCTATATTAGCAGACATGTTGTGTTTGATGAAACTGTGTTTCCATATTAAACTTCTAAAGTTAAATCATCAAAGAAAGTTTATAACCTATAAGTGGTTATACCTGATCCTCCCATCATCAATGATGTTTTGGAAAAGCCTACCAGTGTTGAGGGTGCTAACTTTCAGAGAAATCAGCAAGATTCTGTGAACCAGTCTATACAACATCAATTTGATCAAGTCAGCCACACCATGCAGCAACCTACAGATGAAGAAAGAGCAAACATCATATCTGAAAATTCCAAAATAGTCAAAATACTAATAATAGTGAAGGAAGCAATAATAACTCCCAAAACAACTCCTGATGGCTCTCCAGCAACTCAAGTTGGACACCCAATGATAACAAGGGCCAAAAGTGGCATATTCAAGCCCAAAATCTAAATTGTTGTCACCAATCTATGCGAACTAGAAAATTATAGTCAAGCAATGAAAGAAAAGGAATGGAGAGATGATATGAAGGATGAATACATTGCATTTATCAAAAACAATACATGGGAACTTGTATACCCTCTTAGCAACAAGAACATTATTGGATGTAAATGGACATATAGATTAAAGAAGAATCCAGATGGATCCATTAATAGATATAAAGCGAGACTTGTTGCTAAGGATTTACACAAGAATATGTTTTTGATTTCAGTGATACTTTCTCTCCTACAATCAAACCTACCATAATTAGACTTTGTTCACTATTGCTATAAACAATCAATGGAAGATAAAGCATCTAGATGTAAATAATGCCTTACTGAATAGAAAATTACAAGAGGAAATATATATGAAGCAGCCACAAGGGTTCTCTCAAAATTCAGATCAAGTTTGCATGCTAAAGAACGCAAATTATGGTCTGAAGCAAGCTCCAAGAGTGTGCTTTGACAAGCTAAAAACCACCTTAATGTCAATGGGTTATCAACCCACAAAATCCAACTCATCCTTATTTACGAAAATTAATGATTTGCATACTGTATACATATTTATATATGTTGATGATCTAATTATTATAGGAAATGATGAGGATGAAGTCAAACAAGCAACATAACATCTGGACAGACACTTTTCCATCAAAAATCTGGGTGCATTACATATTTTCTGGAATTGAAGTAACAAGGAAGTCAGAGTTAGAAATACACTTATGCCAAAAGATATATATTTATGAAATTGTGATAAGAGCTAACATGAATGATGCTAAACCACAACTCACTCCTATGACAGCAAACCAACATTATTCTAGAAATAGGGGAGAAGCCATGTCAAACATTAAACAATATAGAAGTGTTGTAAGAGCATTACAATATGCAACTATAACATGACCTAATATTGCATTCAGTGTTAATAAAGTTTCTCAATTTCTGCAGAATCCTCTTGACGAGCATTGGAAAGCTGTAAAGAGAATTCTCATATATATCTAAAAATTACAATTGATTATTGTTTGACACTAAGAGCCAGCAAACATCTCAACATCACTACCTATAGCGATTCATATTAGGCTGCAGATAATAATGATAGAAAATTTGTGACAAGGTACTGCACATATGTTGGCAATAATTTGATTTCATGGTGTTCTAAAGAGCAAACTACAATCTTAAGATCAAGCACAGAGGCTGGATATAGGAGTGTAGCCAGTAAAATTGCAGAAAATTTATGGCTACAATCTATTCTAAAAGAGCTAAAGATTCAAACTGACACTAGGCCAACTATTTGGTGTGACAATCAAATCACAATATATATGTCACCAGATCTAGTTCTACATGCAAAAAACAAAGCACATAGAAATCAATGTCTACTTTATTCATGAGCAAGTATAGAGGAAAAATCTACAAGTTAACTATATACCATCATTTCACCAAAAAGCAAATATATTTACTAAAGCATTGTCATCTAAATTTTTTATCAGACTTAGAGACGAATTAGGCATAAAAAGGAGTAATACGACCTGGTTCAAAGTTTCAACACTAATTGAGCTTCAATTTGTTCTAGATCTACAACCTTTCTTCAATTAGTGTCATCATATCATCTATCGTCTCCATCATCTCTACTGTGTTGTTTTCTCAAGGCCCTTTCGAAAAATAAAGCTTTAGAGCATGTTGATTTTATCTTCGAAAGGGCGCAATTTCTCTCGTCTCCGTGAAGAATTAGGGATTCTGGAGAAACCCGAACCATAATTTGAGGAGGGGTATAAATAATAATGCAATATGCTATGTTACTAGGGTTACACCGTTTCATATTGTATTACTAAGTCTTTAGACCTTAAGGTCTTAAGGCCCACTTATGTACAAATATATAAACCCAACATTATCTGAACATCGTAACATTTAATTCATTTTCAATTTTTTGAGAATAAAATTTGTTTATAACTTTTCCTCCGTTGAAATTTTATCTTGCAAACCACATACTATAGGATTAATATACTATGCTTGGAAAAATACGGCTGATGTGGATAAGTACATATGGTGCTCCCGTATCTGGTGCAAAGAGGGGACACACGAAAACAATTTGTTACTTTGGAAAATTATTATCAATGCTCTATTTTCACATCAAAAATTATCACTGCTAGTGATTATTGATAGAGAAAACTGCAGATTATGTGACTGTGAGTTGGGAATGATCGAGCACATATTTTTTGAATTCCCCTATGTTCATCGTATATGGCACGAGACACCACACTCGTTTTCTCTCCATTCCCCCTTAATGGCACATCAAGAAACATGAAGAGAGTAGGATCTGGTTTTGCGCACTCATTTTGAATGCGATTTAGAGAGGAAGAAACACACGTGTCTTTTCCTTGATTGAAAGGACCGTAGCTGATTTGAAAGATGAGATAAATTATAGTGTTTGTTTGTGCATGTTATATAGTAGGTATGCATGGTGCGTGCACTAGATGTGCTGTTTCCTATTTCATGTTTTTCCCTTTTCTTATGTATTCAGTTTTTTTATGTTGATTTGTTTGTTTGTCCCTTCCTTTGATGTTGTATTTTTGTGTGACTATAGTAGGGATTAGTTTCGACCTCGCTTGCCTTTGTAAAAAAGATTGAATGTTATATAATTATCTTATTAGCAATGTTATAAGTATAATATTTGTTTATTAACAATGGTTATAATTAACAATTTATGTTGTTAAAAGACAATAAATTATTATATACTTAATAACGATTGAAAAAAATTAGCATTATTAGTTAAAAATAATGATTGTTTATTTATTTAGTTTAAATTTAATAATCATTTAATTATAATTGGTTGAAGTTTATTAATTATCCTTTAATGATATTTTAAAATGAAATAATTTATTTGATTTATATTAGTTTTTTAAAATAATAAATCATTTAATTTTGAAGTTGAAAATGCTTTATTATCCAATAATAGTAAATTTCTCTTTTGACGTAAATTGTAAGTAAAATTCTTATTTATATATTGAGGGTTATAAATTATTTACGTAAATCATTTACTTATAAATTTTTTATGGAGAATTTATTTAAAAAGGGCTTTACAAACATGAATATATTTTTATAATAAATTTTATAAAAGGATTTTTCGAAGAGCTTTATAAAAGGAATTGAGATTTGATTCTCCAAAATCTGATCTTCTTAAATATGATGTTATGGACATTTGTTCCGCACTTATAACACCTGAGGAATCATGTTTGGGTTTATTATAATATTTACTTCTCTTTAAATTACTTTGTTTGATCATTTAAATATGATTTGGGGTTAAGAATGCTTTTTGTATATACTTACTGATAATATAAGTTATGAATATATTTTATAAGTTTTGAAAATATAATGTTTTGAAAATGTACTTAGGTCCCTAAGTGTGACGACCCCATTCCCGATTAGACGGTGGCAAGGGTAATCTTTGGAATATAACACATAAACAGATAATAACAGAACAGAAATAAATAAATACACCAGATAATGCATGATAGAATACACTGGATAAACATAATCATCAGAGTTACACAGTATGTAGGATCATACTTAGTACAAAATACAGTTTAACTATACATAAATGTCTACTGCGGAAAAGAAAACATAATATGTACAACAGGAGCTGAACAACATAAAAAGAGATAAATGATAGAATCCATCTTCAGCTCCAGCTATCCAGAACGAGCCTACTAAAACCTGAATACAAGGCTGCCCGTGTAGAAAAAGGGGCACCCGAGTTTGCAAGTGAAACAAACTACGAGTCAGTCATGGGACTGGTATGAGAAATCTACTTAACTTACTTTACAATATGGCCAATCACAGGACCATGCCACTTTCGCGGAACGGGGTTGCTCCATTGGATTGCCAGTGCTTTAAAACAAGTAAATCTTTTAAACATCGCAATGCTTTTTATAAAAATGAAGCCATTGACTCAGTTCCCATCACACAATGCAACACACACTCGAAGATAGAGTTTTACCTTATAATGGCCAAAATATGCTTGATACGAGCAAAACAAATCATTTGATATTATTGCTAGTGTATATATGTTTCAAAAACAATTTCAATCATAACTATCAATCATAGACGGCATGGGTACCATATATCATGTCACCATATGTATATACAATCAAAACCGCACGATGTCGTATTTGGAAATTGGATTTCCGTCATGAACCGAGGCAAAAGATAGTCCTCACCGAATTCGAGACAATCTAGCCCATGTCTTAGGATCAGAACGCATCGACCCTTTGGAGCCACCGGGTCGGTCCACCGATGTGGATTAAAATGCATGAACACTGCGTTTCCCCGCCCTTTGGGACGTAAATGAGCCCAATGACTCCATCGGTCCCGGATCGACCGATATATCTGAGGCGCCTCGCAACAGCAACAACCACATAGGTGAAAAGTATATAAATGTCAGGGCTGGTAGGTCACTGACACCACCCTAGCTAGAAAGAAACGCATGTCCTCCTTGGATCCTTCTCCCGTTTCTGGTCCATCCCGGGGTGTGAGGCTCGCGAATTCACGTTATACACAAAGCTATGCCACACAGGCTGTGCTTTGATCATCAACGACAAGACTTTGCTTTTTAACAAAAGCCTTGATCATCTATCACTTAGGCATGCCACACAGGCAATTCACCCCGTGCGACTGATTTCTATCGATATATAACCTCTGGGCTCGTACATCTCAGAGAAGGGCGTTAAGCAAGAGAATAAATTCTCCGCCGCCAAACAGATATATATTTAATAGATATCAATCTGCATAGAACAAAATCCAATGTCAGACACGCAATCCATTTACGCGTTCGTTCTAGGTCTGAACGAAACCGGAGGCACTCAATACCTCGCATATCCGTACAATCAACAAGTACATCCGGGTGGCTACTACTTCAACCCCGTCAAGGTAGCTACTCCCATCATGAGCATCAATAGCACCCCTCCATTCGACGTGAAGATCATCGGTCTTGCACCGTCTTCATATCTTCGACTTTCACTCGTCGATTAATTATTTGAAATGAGAATTAACTCGGCCTTTTCAAACAATTCACGTATATCTAGAATTTCAAATCAATTCATTTCAATGTTTAAATTATTCGACAATACCAATTTTGTTCTTTAATGTAATTTTCACACCAAACACATTCAACCATCAAATATCAAATAAATCGAGCAAATTCAGTTTATTTCCATTCCATATCGTTTATAATATTTTATCACGATTTATCGCTATTTTTATTTATTTAAAAATAGCCAATCCATTCAAACAATGCTTCAGGCCATAACGCGGCCATGGCGCTGTTTTTCTCCAGATTTGATTTACACATATCTGAAAATCTAACCGTTGGATCTTCACAAAATTTATATCATTAAAAAGATCTTTTCAAAACGAATCCAACGGTTTCAGTTTTGGGAAAATCTGACGGTCGGATCTCCTGCACTAATTGTTTGAAGTTATGATTTCGAAATACGAACTGCAGCGTCGTTATTGGATTTAATTTAATTATATTTGTATATATATATAAATATAATCGATTCTGGTGCTGTTTTTCTTCAGGTTTGAATTAAACATTCCAGACAATCCAACCGTTGGATCTTTACATAGTTGGTGCCGTTGGAAAGATATTTCCAAGGCGAACCCAACGGTTGTGGTTTCTGGAAAATCCGATGGTCAGATCTTCCGCACTAATCATTTGAAATCACGGTTTCAAAATACGAACTGCAGCTTCGTTATTCGATATATTATAATTATATATATTTCTATATATTTCATTCTTAGATTTCAAAACCATTTTCACTTCGGACTATCGGTAAAAATGATATTTTATCCAACAGATATTTATTTCTACACATCACCATTTTCCACAGTTCATGTATATAGTAAAAATGTGATTTTTATTGTAAAACAATTTATTTCAAAACACGATTATTTTATATACATGAATTTCCACTCAACAAATGAATATAGTTTCAACAATTGAAAATAAATCAAACACATGAATATTTCAGGAAATTTCGGCATCATAACGGCAGGGTAGTTAAAACCGGGACCGTATCGATGTACGACTCCTCGCTCTACCTTAAAACCTTTCGGTTTTTGACAATGGGAATTCATGCATCTAGTTCTCACGCAGGCGGCATGTTTTATTTTCATTTCCACATCCTATTCTATTTTTGTTTTCAACCACAAATGGGTATTTTTCAACCATAATCAATCATTCACATCATTCACCAAATTTCACATCAACAAAATAATCCAAACAACAACACAACCAATAAATATCGTCCATGGTCTGTGGACAAGGGGAGTATCTATATATATAAATATATAAATATATTTCAATTCAGTTCAACACAATTCAATATCATTTCATTGCATATATAATTTTTACAACGCATATATAACTTATACATCGACCATACAACTTATACAACGCTTATACATGAGATGTACAACGCTTATATAACTCATACATCAACTATATAATTTATACATCATTGTTTTCCATATCGTTTATAAATTAGAAATCTCACATTGGGTTCCACTCCACCAAAAATAGCAGAAAGCTCAGAAAAATATGCGGTCTCTTCTAGAATGTAGAAGACGTCCACATGAGTCCACTGCCTCTTGTTTCACTGAATTTCGTCTATAAACGAAAAAGATATGATTTTTCAAAGATGGACGAATTTCGCAACACTTTAAAGTGTCAAAATCAGCTCAGAATAATCAAGCCGTATACCTTCCACGAGCGTTCAAAACTAGGTCTTCGATTCTTGCAAAATCCGTTGAGCGTTGTTGCGATCGGGTTGCGCCACATCCAAGAGCTCCGAGAGGCGCTCAGGCGGAGGTAGGTGGGCCCCCACTCGGTGGTTCCTCCTGCTCACGGCGGCGCCTCAAAGTCGTCCACTTCAGGACGTCGGTTCTCCCCAAATACGCTTCGAAAAAATGCAAATCTGGTATTGATTTGAAGCTCGCGTTATCCTCTACAAAATTCGTAACTGGGGCATGTGGTTTTACTGAGCGGTCGAAAAGAAAAAGAGGAGAGAAGGGAAGAGCAGCCTTATGTGTTGCGCGAGGAAGAAAGGTCGGGGAGAGAGAAGTGAGCTGACCAATCAAATTTTTTTATTTTATTTTATAATTTTTAAAATCTCCAAAATACCCCTTCCACCCACGAACCCCAATCCAAACCCAACGACTGTCATCCCTAGCGTTTTACCCCCATTCCGAACACAATGGGATATGTTTCAAAGGCCCATTCGACTGTTTCAGTCTGTTTCCATTCAAATTAAAATATATAACATTCAATATTCGATTTGAACATACATTTCAATTTGCCAGGGCCGTAAACTAATTCGAAAAATTCCAGAAAAATAAATCCGGCAATGTTTTTACGATACGGTCCCAACAAAACTAGTTTCGTCGAATTCTGAGACCGTTTGCAAAATGGCCCATTTCTGGTCGATCCAATTTAACTGTAATTGACTAAAATACGTTTTCCTTTGCCACGCTCACATATTAGCTTCAAAAATCATGAAATTCGAAACCTAGCAATAACTTCACATCCCGGATCCAACAAAAGTGGTTTCGTCGAATTCCGAGGTCGTTTGCAAAATGGCCAATTTCACGGGCTATATAAATTCCATAGCGACCTTTCTGAAAATTCATTTGGCCATAACTTATGCTTTCCGCTATGAAACTACGATTTTTCAGATTCTTTAGAAAGGTATTCACTAACAAATTTAAATATTTTTGGTTTCACTCAAATCCGTTTTGTTTTGCACCCGGTACAGTCCGACAAAGTTTGAATTCAATTTTTGAAACTGCAGCGCCAACTCAGGCCTTGTTTATAATTAGAATTAATTATATTCGTTTTCAATTTTCGATTCAACCTCAGTTTTCATCGCTATTATTTAAAATATTTATTTTAAATATTTAAAATCCATTATTTTAGCCAATTTAAAATTTTGAAATTGGTTCAGATTTTCCGGGTCGTTACACTAAGATAAGTATGTGAATATTTCAAATAAATATTCTGAATTGAGATTTTATAAATGAATGATTCACTTTAAAGTGGCTTGGCGATTATTATGGAAAATTGAATCCTTGGATGATTGTTGTTTACATGTTTGGTAGTCAAATAGCCAACTATCAAATTTAGGTGTAAAGTTCGATTGTCATTTCGAAGAGAGCAAGGTTGAACAAAGTTTTCCGGAAACCATTTCGATTCGGTCAAAGCATTTTGAATTTGAAATATTTTGAAGATTATTGAAGATGGAGTTATTCGACTTTATTCATGCCGAAAACGAACTTTTATGCTTCAAGGACCCTTATAGTTGCTTATCAACCAAGATGGTCATATTCGCCTGTAACAAGCCGAAATTTTGGCAATCGTTAATTTAGTAAAAATTAATTTTTTGCAAACAATGAAATTTGACCATGAAACTTACACTGTTGTGTTCGTGACGGAATTCTGGTCAGTTTTTATGTTTGGAAATTTACGAGTGGAGTCCGTATGAAAAGTCATGGATGAAATACGAAATGGATGGAAAATAGACCAAAGGAATATATAATAAATTTAATACCATTTATAACCCAACCCAACTGAGCAGCTCGACCAAGAGCGTTTGACCCTAGCGGTCGACCCCTCTAGTCAAAAATTCCCGGTGATGACTAGGTTTTTTAGGGTATTTTAATATATAAAGGTTTAATGAATAGACAGATCTTTATAATATTAAATCTAATGGTCTAGGGTCATTTTAACACCTGTAAATAAAGGGTTATACCCCTCATTCTTTTGCACACAATTCTAAGAGCATTGGTGAGTCTTCTCCATTTTCTCTTTTTCCAAACCTCTTCTAAAACAAATCCAAACATATACAAACTAAACAAGCTTTGATTGAGGAAGATTAAAATCAAATTCTTATGAAAAAAAGATGGTACTACGAATAGGCGTTCTTTCTTCAGATTTCCTTCCTTGTTCCTATTTTCTTGTAGATTTACAAATCTAAAAGAATTCCCTTTTTGGAATAATTGTAGATCCATAGAATTTTGATAATTTTATGCCAAAAGGTTTATTTGATTCAGATTTGGATCGCTTTCAAGTGAGTGGGAAATTATATACATCATTTATAATAACTTATTTAATTCATTTGTGTATATCTGAATTATATGCATAAAAGTTTATCATACTTGTTTATTGTTTTTTTCAAATCCGAAAAAAATAGGTTGTGGTTTGAATATTAAATCTATAGGCCTTTTTGGTTAATTAAATTATATTTCCTGCAAGTGTTTATAGATTTGTTTGTGGATATTGTAAAAACATTAGATTTGAAAATCAGTCCCTAAATCATTGTTAGATTTGTAGTAATTATTCCAGATTCTTCGATTTGGTGTTGATTTGTGGTTTATGTAAAATTTTAATAAAAAAGATATGCCTGTTTGTGTTCGATATTATTTGGAGTTTACTTGGTTATTGTAAATATTCCCTTTTTGTTCTTTTTAATAAAAAGGCAATATTTGGAATCTGCTAGAAATATGTACAAATCAAATAGGAAGGGATATGTAAATTCACATATATTTGTACTTATAACAACCATTCCAAAAATATACATATTTCATATTTCTTGTGATTTGAAATATGCATATTCCTCTTCCAACTATTTTGGGCAAATATTTGCAACAACTACAGTTATTAACCCTTTTATAATATTTTGAACTTTAGACAATACTGAACATAAAAATGTTAGTTTTGGTCTTTAATTTAGAGCAAAACGTAAATGGTTAATAATAAATAAAACTACAAATATATATAATCTTATCCGTCCAAATCTACATAACTAACACAAATATATTATATTATAATATATGTTCGTTGCATTGTTGTGTGTTTGAATAGTTTCCGTTTGTATGGAAATGTATTTGGATGTATAATCCATAATAAATGGAAACAAATATTATGATCGTTTTAGCAATAAATGGATTTGATTTGCTATAAGTAATGTCATAAATATGGTAATGAATATTGTAATCATCTTTGATTGGGGAAAATAAATTGGATAAACATGACTAAATGGTTATAATTTGAATCATGCTAGAAATATAAATTGTAACTCCAATTAGGAAACTTAATAAATAATAAACATATATGTATAAATACACAAATAAGAAATAAATGGAATTATATATATAGTAATAAGTGGGAGTTACAATATATAGATTAGAATTAAAATGGGATTGATATAAATAGGATAATAAATTCCTTACAAAAATATTACCCTTAGTGTCATAAATGACATTTAATAGGTTAAGTGATGCCTTTGGAATTATGACTGTTAGAGTCTTTAGTGGCAGGTAACCTAATTAATAATAATAAAAGGAATAGAAAGGGGAATTAATGGGGATTTATTAACGTAGTAAATACTAAGTCCAATAAGGAAATTAATAAATAAACATCCTAGGATAAGAAGTTATAGATTTTCCGTATTTATTGCTAGTCAATCTAGAATATTATAATTTGAGATAGGAATTGGACTTAGTAGGTTAATGATGTGAGGTCATTTGCCTTATTTCCTTCCAACGTTATGAGATAAGATTCGCTAATCAACAAACTCCTCCTCAATATTCCACGCTGTATTGCCCGACATGTGAAGGGATCAAATTTGAACACCAGAAGAACCATTCTAGGTCAGGTAATTATCTTGAATTTACTAAATCAGATAAGATTCATGTTAATTATAGTTGTCTTGGACTTTAATTTTCTTCTTCAGATGCCATTTTTTGAGGGAACCCCTATATAGAGTTAGCACGTGATAGAGCTTATGATATGGAAGGCATTTCTTATGTTGGCCTTAGATGGTTGTTTACAAGTTAGCACGTTAAAGCTACGGCCATAAGCTTAGTTTCAAATATCATTTGTTTTGTTATTGCAGTTTGGATATCTAGAGGTTTGAAATTATGGTTTTGTTTTTCAATATTGGGGGATTTTTATTATTTAACGATTCATGAAAATTCATTGTTGGCCTGCTTGATTCAATGTATTCTGGCAGTTTATGTCTAATTTTAAAAGTATCATTCTATTTGTCAATTGGACTTCTTATTTTCAAGTACATTTTTTATTGTTGAATTTGAGGGGACGAAGAGAGCAGGTTGATGGCAACCATTGAATTTGGGCAGTTTGGCCTTTAGGTAGCATAAAAGTTAATTTCAGTTCACATTGTTAATAATAGCTATGACACCAATTTAAAAATTAATTTCTGTTATGAAAATGGTGGAAATATTAACTTCTGTATTTTCTAAATTTGAGCAGGTTAAAGTCATAAATTAGAGCATGATGATGGTAACTGTCTTCAATTTTAATTATAAATTTGAGCAAGATGTTGTAATCTTTAGGAAAGCACTGAATTGAGCAGTCCAATGTTTAGGAAAACCATTATAATCATGTAGATTGCCTATATTATAGTGCGTTTGACAACTTGAGTATAATTCGATTTGGCTTTAACTGAAATTGGAGATTTCATTTGCTTAAAGGCGATCAAAAGTTGCATTTGTTCTAGAATTCTTGTTTACTACACTTCTGATGTAAGAATTGGTGTCTATATTTAAACATATAATCATATATGTTCCCATCATTTATTATTAAAAACATATGCAAACATTTATAGTTCTGTTGAAATGTTAAATATTGGATCTATCTAGGGCATATAATTAGTAGTGTTGGCATGCGAGGAAAGGCTACAAAAATAACAACATATATATTACAAAATACACTCAAGCATACTTATCCTAAAGGTCATATTATTCCAATCTTCTTTGATTCTCACTGGAGGTGGAGTGTATAACAAGTTTCATGGAATTGGGAAGAAGGAACGAAAAGTCATCATCTTTAGTTTTTGGTGTAGCATTGCATCCCAGGTCTAAATGATCAAATCTGAAATTAAGTTCGTAAAAAAAAGGAAAAAAACTTTTCCATTCATTTAAAAATAATATCAGCATTCTTGGGCCGTTTTATTTAACTATTTTCAGGAAAAATATTAGCATTCTTTAGCTATAGCTTGAACCAAGTTTTTTCTTAGTCTTTTTAATATTCAATGCAAACTTTTCTAATGACCATTGTATAATTATCACAACAGCTCATTGGCTGCTGAAAGGGAGAAAAAAAGGTGATGACTAACAGTAAAGATTTCATAATTTATGCTTATACAGTATTGTAACTTTCATTTTATATATGTAGCTTCTCATATAAAATTCACGATTGTTAGGTTCATGTTCTATAAGGCCCTTTCTTAAGTTGATTCAATGTTGCTAGAAACCACCTTCTAACAACTCGTTCTCTAAGTCTTTCTTAATAGTAGGGTATGAAATCTCTAGCATCTTGGTTAAGGATATTTGAAATGGTCTGTTTAGCTGTTAAGGATTCATTTCAATACGAGAATTTATTGAGGACTTGTGTAGAGCAATTAGCCACACTACGAGAGACAACCAGTAAGGACACATTAGAGTTGCCTCTGGAGATAGTTGATACCATATTCAAGTCTCTTGTGGTGCAAAATGCAAGAAAATGTTTTTACTCCATTATAAATCTAGAGGTACAAAATTAATATTTTTTTACTTGTGTGTAATGTTTCTCTTCTTGAAATTACCATTCTCCTTTTATTTATTAATCTTACAAGTTTATAGTTAACTTATCAATTCCTAAATTCTTATCAGAAGCGACATGCTTTAAATGTCCTCTAAAATGTGTAATTTAGCAATAGATAACTGATATTAAGACGTATACGTAACCGATTGTTTGTTTACAAGCTGCTAAGTCAAGAAATCAATATTCGTTTGAAAACTTTTGTTATTTTTGGCTATGATTGGTCAAAATTGGCTATTTTAGGCTACAAGGACTGCTTCAATGATGTTTCGGCTATAATTGCATTTGTCAACTGTTTACGCTAACAACACTAATTTAGTACAATAGAAACTTTGGAGTAACTTGGTATCCAGTGCTACATCTATTCACGTGCCTTGGATTGCATTAGGGGAATTCGAGAATGCTCTAAACCCTAAAGATAAGAACGGAGGACTGCTTATTCCTTTTTCTTACCTTATTGGTTATATAAATTGTATTTTACAGTATGGTTTGGTTGATTGTAGTGTGCAGGTTCGTAATACAATTAGAAAAATAATGGTATGACAAGTAATATAGCTAAGATTTGGCTAATTTAGAGTTTATTAGAATCTTACTAGGTCTTACAACAACTGCCCTTCCTAGTTCCTATAACCGTAAGTGATTACACCCCTGTTATTATCAAATCCAATGACGAGTTGATTTACTCTAGTAACTTTCCATTACCCCTGTCATTATATTGGTCTTGGTTGAGGATTATATAGACTATGTTCTTGAAAGTACAAAATTTCTACTTGAGAAGATCGTACTCATTTATTTATACATAAGTTAATGCATATGGAAGGAAATCTTAAACTGTAGCATAGAAAAAAAAAAGAAAAATATAATGTTAAGGAGTTGCAAAATGCATATAAATGTTTTTTTATGATTTACCGCAACCCAGTGATTTGACTTCATCTGATCACAGGTCATATGGACATGTAGTTAAAGAGGCAAATGCATCTTCAATTTACTGTCAAAAAAGGAAAATTTTATGTTACTAAAAGATGATACCAATTCCAAGTTATTCTTTGCAAAAATGTCAATGAGGAAACATAGAAACAAGATTCAAGTGGTATTATTACTCTATAGAGATTTCATTTATTACAGGGAATCCGTAATGCGGGAACCTCTTAATTATTATCATTATGTGTATAGTGGTAACTAGTATTTACTCATTTGCTACATCTTTATATATATCGTAATCGAGTACTTATTTTGATATACAGAAAACCGAAGGAAGAAATCACTCAGAATGCTAACAGAGAAGTTTGTGAAGCTATTCCTTACCACATATGTAAGATACTTGTGTTTTTTCTTTCATTGGTTATGTTTATTATTGTAGTGTCCCGAAATTCTGGTCTAGTTTGAGCTGACCAAATAACACAAGTCCAACCCCAATTGCACTGGAAATTAGAAAACTAATATAAAGAAAACAGAGGGTGAGAATAGATAAGATAGAAACTTAGAATAGAAGAAGATGAACATACAACATCAGCGTAACACGAATCTCACAGCGGAACGAATAACATATATTATATAACATAACTTTGAAATATAAATTTGTACTTGAATATACATATCATTTCCAAAGTACAACACTTACAACACAGCGGAAATAACCATAGCTATATAATTCTGAAGCCTCCAGCTCTTCAAGTATCTGTAAATCCCGACTACTTGACTGCCCGTACAAAATTGGGCACCCAAGAGTTTAGGGAAAACAAAACATAATAAACTCCAGGTCAATCATGTGACTGGTGTGAGTAAACTCAAATCATTTGATTTAACTTTCAAAATCCTTTTGAAACAAAGGATAATCATAAGACCGATCCACACATAAACACGGATGGCTTTTACCTTATGATAACCCAAAATATTTCTAAAATGATACTTGTCTGATATTATAATAATGTCTAGATCAAGTAAGTAGAAATTTAGCAGAAACACTTTCATCTAACGTTCTACATATATAATATACAATCAAAACCGCGGGCTCTTAATTGGCAAATGGATTCCAACTATGACAAGGTATGGATTCACCTTCTGCTCAGTGTACTCTAGAAGCGATACACTGGAGTTCAACAAGAACATCTTGCAACTCGGCCACACATGACCGACCACTCATTTCGCTTGAGTGTATCGAATATATTGTCACCTTATAGTTGGTAAACCAACATAATCATTCCCAGGAGATACAGAATTGAAAGAAGTAACAAATATGAATATTCTCTAGATGGTGACAATATACCCTACCTGGATGCAGCCCACTTAGCCATGCTGCCTGCTCGATTTCTGTCATTTCCCAGTTGATGAGGCTGGAGGTCATAACATATCTTTCAACAGATTACTCATTCATTTACTTTGAATGCCACATTTCCTAAACATTTCCTTTATAATATCTTATTTATTTCCTAAACAAATATTCCTCTTTATAAGATCCTTTGATTTTATAAATATTTTATTTTTAATATATACTTTGAAATTTCCTTCTTTACATTCCAATATCACTTGTGATATTTAAAATACCCAATAACAAGATCAGTGTCATCATAATCAATCACAGATTATATATCACATCATATATCAGAATATATGAACTGAACAGTATTATAAATATTGAGGAACCCAGATGGATCCCTCCAACCTGTTCCCCTGCATCCATAGATGTTACACAATATAATCAACATCAATTTCAGTTTAATATGAATTATTCTGATAAACAGAATCAATATATATATATATATATTTAACGGTATATATATATATTCATATGTATATGTATATTTTTATATATATATATATATATATATAATTTCAACTAACTGACTAGCAGTTCAATCAACCAAATCAACACACAACAATCAACCAATATTTCAGTTCTAAAAATACGTTATAAAAATATAAACTGATCAGAGTTAGTGAGATTTACTCACATTGGACGATCATCATTAATAACGATAGCCATCGCTTGAGTTTGACGAACAATTTATTTTGCTATAAATTGTAACGAGCACCAATCCACTTCCAACTAGTTCCATCGTCTAGCTCTCATCCATACGATCCCAACGGATCTGACTGTTCGTGATTCTGACAACGTGTGATCGAGATATTCAATTTACTAGTTATAAAATTATTTAATTAAACAAAACTTGAATATTATTTATATGGGGCCTCACCCGTTACTTCCTTGGCCCAATTTAAATACCCGCACCCACAAATCTCATCTTCCCCAAATTCTGAAATACCGCGTTCACTCCCATGTAACCTACCCTTTGACCTTCCTCCACCATTACTCCGACCATCGCATCTACCTGCAACCACCGCCAAACACCTCGGCATTCCATCCTCTACTTGAATGCCACCCTCCACACAAACTCGGTGGCTCTCCCCTGACTTCGACCTGCTCCTCAAAATGGCAACAACCATTGTCGCAACTCACAAGAACCAACTGGAGACCCTCCTACCAACATCAATCGGAGCGCCTCTTCCCTATAAGTCCATCCGCCACCTTATCTTAGCTGACACCCCACCACATCGAGGAAAACCCGCAGCACTAGCTGTGCTCGTGAAAAGTCGAGCATCCCAGGTTGGCATCGAAAACATTGTAAGGGTGTGGTCTTGAAGCTCTCTGGAATACGAGTTCAAATAATCAGGCCTTGCGAGATTTCATTGAGGAAGGAAGGAGATTTAATTAGTTGAAGAATTAATGTTGGTGCTGGCCTCCTTTTATTTGGTAGAGAATGGATTGGTTTCGGCTTTGTAAAGAGATTTATATAGGATTTTCCTATGATTTAGAGGACGCCACGTTTCCCTTTTGTTTTGTGGTTGCCGTTCTATTTGATAGGAGGAAATGAAACTAGGTTAAGAAAAATTAAGGTGTTTTTATATAGAATACATGTTGTGTGGCAATTCACGTGGTTAGGTTTGTTACCACTAGTGTAGGTAACCGCGTTTGTTTAAAGATTGTTTTTAATCTATAAAAGTTCATAAACCCTGCTACCTACACTTATCTCTATGTACAAGCTCTGTAGACTGAAATAAATATACCGTTGTGATGAGCAATGGCCCACGATCACAAAAATATAATAATATCGGTGGTTAACTCATTTTGTGAAACCTCAAAATGTTGATTACAGGGTGCAAAATACTCCAAATAAAAAGTTGCTTATTTAATTAACTAAAAATTACAATAAAATTCTAAAAAGTAAATTGTCACTACGTCTCAAAAGAATCTTGTCTAAATTCGAAACCGGCATCTAGTTATATCGAATAAACCGTTACGGTCGGTAAATGATTCTATAGCGACTATTTTAAAATTTGATTTGGACACAACTCACAATCTACATGACGAAATCCTGATTTTTCTCTTCCATCAGAAAAATATACTTCACCAGCTCCTAACGTTTCTTATTTCACAGAAATCCGATTTAAAACGGACTCCGTATGTCCAATTGAAGTTCAAATCGCCAAATAGCGAACTGCCGCGCCATTTCGAGCTCGATTATAATTATAATATAAATTATACGTTCAACCTTCATTTATATAATATATTCCTTATTCTAATTCAATTATAAACTGAATTATATAATTTGAATTTCCCAGCTCATATTATATTGCCAATTCACTAATTCTGATTATTTCAGAATTAAATATATTATTTAATTATTATATTAATTAAATATTCACCATTATTTAATTTAAACCATTTAAATCTATAAATTACTATTTAAATAATTAAATAAATTAGTTATTATATCACTGAAAATACGGGTCGTTACATTTTTCCCCCCTTAAAATAATTTCGTCCTCGAAATTGCTAAGGTAGAAAACAAACCCTATTAATTGGGTTAAAATTATTTGTTCACTTCTTAAATTCCAGTTTCACTGTACCGATTAATTTTAATTAAAATATTAATTTATTCCTACTAACAAAAATTTCCATAAACTCTAAAAAAATTCACCAGCACCTCCTTTGTACTGGTCAATAGCTCAAACTCCAACTCGCCTCTCTTGGCCTTCTTCAACCCAAAAGAAAATCAAACAGCCAAGCGTCTAGCCAATTCAGCTCATCAAAATCTCAAACCTATATGTAATATAAACTGGTACTTTTTTCGGGCATATCATTATATCCTTTCCATCTCTGCTACTAATTCAGCATTTACCAATGTCATTCCAATCAAGCTCAAATCACTTTTATCTCCTACACCATCATTTTCTTATCCAAGCCAAATTCAATTTCAAATCAAAGTTCCATTTTCGATTTTCAAATTTTTAACTCATCACTTCAACGAAATTTCATATTCCTGTCTCATGATCCAATCTTATTCGATATTTCAATTCAATTTCCATTTAATTGGTTTTCAATTCAATTCCAATTTATTTCCACAAATTTTTATTTAAATTTGTTTTTAATCCAAGCAATCTTTCCCTGGGAATTTTTAAACAGTTTACCTTATCGAAAATCAAACTTTCCTTTTCAGGATTCAAAACAACTTGCTTTTCTCAAAACATTTCCAAAAACAAAATCTTTGGTAGTAATCCATCACTTAGCAACTCAAAAATGAACACTGATGATGTCGCGATTCATTATCAGGGTTATTTCCCAGTTATCGAAGTGAGTTCAATACTATATCACTTTCAAAATCATTTCTAAACACTTTCATTTTCGAAATCCATTTCAAAATATCCTTTTCAATGCTTGTAACAAATTTAAAATCTCCCAGGATTTTAAAATTCACATATATTTAACCCAGATTCATTTACAAACACTTTTTCACATTTCCATGGTTTCATTTCAGTTCTAATTTAAATTCAGAATTAATTCATTTCATAACACTTATATGAATTCTAGTTGGTTATTTATATAACCACTTTAATTTGTAATCTCATTCGATTATAATAACAACCAAAATATCCAATATATTATAATCATTCCAATATAAACCCTTTATATCAAAAATATAATTTGGGTAAAGTTATTTCGTTTACCATCTTTTCAAATGATACTGTGTTGGTTCATCGTATTCGAGTGTTTAGAAGTCCTTATCGACATTGTGATGCCTCACCGTCGACCAGAATTCATAAGCCACTCAACCAATAAAGCTCCACAATATAAAACAAATTTTTATATCAAATAACAAATACGCGCTCATATATATACACTCAACTCAATCTAGGGTACCATCTCTACTGAGTCACGCCACAGAGCCAAGGTAATTACTTAACCTTAAGCTCTGATACCAACTGTAGTGTCCCAAAATTCCTGTCCAATTTGAGCTGACCAAATAACACAAGTCCAACCCCAATTACACTGGAAACCAGAAAACTAATAGAAAGAAAACAGAGGGTGAGAATATATAAGATAGAAACTTAGAATAGAAGAAGATGAACATACAACATTCGAGTAACACGAATCTCACAACGGAACGAATAACATATATTATATAGCGTAACATTGAAATATAAATTTGTACTTGAATATACATATCATTTCCAAAGTACAACACTTACAACACAGCGGAAATAACCATAGCTATATAATTCTGAAGCCTCCTGCTCCAGCTCTTCAAGTATCTGTAAATCCCGATTACTTGACTGCCCGTACAAAATTGGGCACCCAAGAGTTTAGGGAAAACAAAACAAAATAAACTCCGGGTCAGTCATGTGACTGGTGTGAGTAAACTCAAATCATTTGATTTAACTTTCAAAATCCTTTTGAAACAAAGGATAATCATAAGACCATCCACACATAAACATGGATGGATTTTACCTTATGATAACCCAAAAATATTTCTAAAACGATACTTGTCTGATATTATAATAATGTCTAGATCAAGTGAATAGAAATCTAGCAGAAACACTTGCATCTAACGTTCTACGTATATAATATACAATCAAAACCGCGGGCACTTATTTGGGAAATGGATTCCAACTATGACAAGGTATGGATCCACCTTCCGCTCAGTGTACTCTAGAAGCGATACACTGGAGTTCAACAAGAACGTCTTGCAACTCGGCCACACATGACCGACCACTCATTTCACTTCAGCGTATCGAATATATTGTAACCTTATAGTTGGTAAACCAACATAACCATTCCTGGGAGATACAGAATTGAAGAAGTAACAAATATGAATGTTTTCTAGATGGTGACAATATACCCTACTTGGGTGCGGCCCACTTAGCCATGTTGCCTGACCGATTTCTGTCATTTCCCAGTTGATGAGGCTGGAGGTCATAACGTATCTTTCAACAGATTACTCATTCATTTACTTTGAACGCCACATCGTCATACCCGTCAAACCACAAATTGATTTCCCCAAAAATACCACGGGTATAAGCTAAGAGAAACGAATTCCTCCGCCACCAACGTAAATACGTTTGAAATGATCAACTCACGTGATCCACCAGATATACCCTGCCAAACATTCTTCCATACAGGTTGTCCTGGGACTGGACAAACCGAAGGCACTATTCTATAAACAGGATAGCCCTTGCATAACTCCGTCATCAATTTGTCTTCGATCTATTTGATTCGAAATGCTAACGCCCATACGGAGTGGTTCTCGGATAATAACCCAACCGGTCTCTCCGTATTGACGGCGGAAAAATGGTCAAAACTTTGATAGTCTGTGATTTAACTATCAAAAGAAAACTCGTGTGCAAACAATGATATTATTTCCAAATGGAAATTTTATCGATCAATCAACATTCAACATTTATCCCTTTAAATTAATTTATCATTAGTTTATTCGTTTCCTCATTTCCCGTTTTAATTTATTCGTAAATCCTTATTTTCTAAACTTAGAAAATGTACTTTATTAATGACTAGAAAACGTTTCCATATTTATTCCCATTTCTTATTTTCAATTATCAGAAAACATTTCTGATTCTTATTTGGAAAACATTTCCAAAACTCCTTCATTTGAATTAAACTGATGTTTAAATGAACATCGCTATGCCAATACAAACCATTACGCTCATTAACTAAATTCACTTAACCTACCTTTACTATCAAACTTTAACCATTCCTTAGTTAAGAAGGAAGTAAATCAAGTTGGGGTATAATTACCTCTCAGACCTTAACTGAACAACGTTTTAACTTCGGAATAGACAAAGTTTATCTTTTAAACCTTTAACAACTTACGTAACTCTCGGATTCTATTTACGTATCCACTTCTTTATTGAAAACATTGTTTATAACTACAGCGTTATAATTCCTACTTTCGAAATATCTAACTTAGAATATAACTTTTATTCTTTAATTTGAATAAATAAACAAACACCTAATTTATAAATAAATAAATCTTGATTTAAAAATCGGAAAGTATAAATACTTTCCCGAATTCGATATAATCGAATTCGACGATTAACTCTCTTCAAATAACTAATATTCGATTGACTCACTTCGAATAACTAATATTTGATCATCTCTCTTCAAATAACTAATGTTCGATTATCTCACTATGAATAACTTATATTCGATTAACTCCTAATTGATTGACTCTAGATCGCAGCGATCACAATGGTTACGCCTGATTCCCTCAGGAAACATCCAACCGCCTTAGGCTATCTGCAACCCTGCGAATTACGCTAGCAGTCGTGCTAAATGGCAACTCATCCTGAATAACTATGTCTGTTTTAACTCTATCTCAAATAACTATATTCGATTTAACTTATATTTGATTAACCCTATTTAATTAACTCTAATCGATTTACTCTTATTAGTTAGCTTTATTTGATTAACTCTATTCTATTAACTCTATTTGATTAATTCTATTGGATTAACTCTAGTTCGATTAACCCTTATCAATTAACTCCTATCAATTAACTCCTTTCGAATAAACTATATTCGATTAACTCCTTCCGAATAAACTATATTCGATTAACCCCTTTCTTTGATTAACTCTAGTTGATTGACTCTAATTCGTTAACTCTAACTGATTAACTCTAACTGGTTAACTCTGACTGGTTAACTCTAACTGATTAACCCTAACTGGTTAACCCGATCCAATTTACTCTTTGTCCACATTTAGTTCAAATATCGATGTTGAAATCGATTCTTATTTATCTATATATGTCCTGACTTATACATTCTATTTATCTAATGATAAATATTTTATTTAATTTATAAAACCTTATTTATAAATTAATCTTCTTACTTTATCTGTTAAAACAGATTTCTCTTAAATGATCACTTTGAATTCATATTCTGTTATACCCGTGTGCGAAGCACGGGTCTAAACCTTCCTAGTGTAAAATTCTCTTTTTATTTCTTTATTTATTCTATAAATATTTCCTTTTCTATTTGTTTCACAAATATTTCCTTTTCTGTTTTTTTACAAATATTTTCTTTTATATTTGTTTTACCATTATTTTCTTTTATATTTGTTTTACAAATATTTCCCTTTTTAACCCTATTTATTTTCCAAATAAATGTCCCTTATAATATCTTATTTATTTCCTAAACATTTCCTTTATAATATATTATTTATTTCCTAAACAAATATTCCTCTTTAAAAATCCTTTGATTTTATAAATATTTTATTTTCAATATATATTTTGAAATTTCCTTTTTTACATTCTAGTATCACTTGTGATATTTAAAATACCCAGTAACAAGATCAGTGTCATCATAATCAATCACAGATTATATATCACATCATATATTACAATATATGAACAGAACAATATATAAATATTGAGGAATCCAGATGGATCCCTCCAACCTGTTTCCCTGCATCCACAGATGTAACACAATATAATCAACATCAATTTCAGTTTAATATGAATTATTCTGATAAACAGAATCAATATACATATTTAACGGTTTATATATATAGATATATATATATATATAATTTCAACTAACTGACTAGCAGTTCAATCAACCAAATCAACACACAGCAATTAACCAATATTTCAGTTCTAAAAATACGTTATAAAATATAAACTGATCAGAGTTAGTGAGATTTACTCACATTGGACGATCATCATTAATAACGATAGCCATCGCTTGAGTCTGACAGACAATTTATTTTGCTATAAATTGTAATGAGCACCTATCCACTTCCAACTAGTTCCATCGTCTAGCTCTCGTCCATACGATCCAAATGGATCTGACCGTTCGTGATTCTGACAACATATGATCGACATATTCAATTTACTAGTTATAAAATTATTTAATTAAACAAAACTTGAATATTATTTATATCGGGTCTCACCCGTTACTTCCTTGGCCCAATTTAAATACCCGCACCCACAAATCTCATCTTCCCCAAATTCCGAAATACCGCATTCACTCCCCTGTAACCCACCCTTTGACCGAAACTTTGACCTTCCTCCACCATCACTCCGGCCATCGCATCTACCTGCAACCACCGCCAAACACCTCGGCATTCCATCCTCTACTCGAACGGCACCCTCCACACAAACTTGGTGGCTCTCCCTGATTTCGACCTGCTCCTCAAAATGGCAACAACCATTGTCGCAACCCACCAGAACCAACCAGAGACCCTCCTACCAACATCAATCGTTGCGCCTGCTCCCTATAAGTCCATCTGCCACCTTATCTTAAATGACGTCCCACCACATCGAGGACAACCCACAGACCTAGTCGTGCTCGTGAAAAGTCGAGCATCCTAAGTTGGCATCGGAAACATTGTAAGGGTATGGTCCTGAAGCTCTCTGGAATACGAGTTCAAATTATCCGGCCTTGTGAGTTTCATTGAGGAAGGAAGGAGATTTAATTAGTTGAAGAATTAATGTTGGTGGCAGCCTCCTTTTATTTGGTAGAGAATGGATTGATTTCGGCTTTGTAAAGAGATTTATATAGGATTTTCCTATGATTTAGAGGATGCCACGTTTCCCTTTTGTTTTGTGGCTGTCGTTTATTTGATAGGAGGAAATGAAACTAGGTTAAGAATAATTAAGGTGTTTTTATATAGAATACATGTTGTGTGGCAATTCACGTGGTTAGGTTTGTTACCACTAGCGTAGGTGACAACGTTTGTTTAAAGATTGTTTTTAATCTATAAAAGTTCATAAACCCTGCTACCTACACTTATCTCTATGTACAAACGCTGCAGACTGAAATAAATATACCGTTATGATGAGCAATGCCCCACGATCGCAAAAAAAAAAAATATCGGTAGGTTAACTCATTTTGTGAAACCTCAAAATGTTGATTACAGGGTGCAAAATGCTCCAGATAAAAAGTTGCTTATTTAATTAATTAAAAATTACAATAAAATTCTAAAAATTAAATTATCTTTACGTCTTAAAAGAATTTTATATAAATTCGAAACCTGTATCTAGTTATATCGAATAAACCGTTACGGTCGATAAACGATTCTATAGCGACTATTTTAAAATTTTATTTGGACACAACTCACAATCTACACGACGAAATCCTGATTTTTCTCTTCCATCAGAAAAATATACTTCACCGGCTCCTAACGTTTCTTGTTTCACAGAAATCCGATTTAAAACGGACCCTGTATATCCAGTTGAAGTTCAAATCGCCAAATAGTGAACTGTCGCGCCATTTCGAGCTCGATTATAATTATAATATTAATTATATGTTCAACCTTCGTTTATATAATATATTCCTTATTCTAATTCAATTATAAACTGAATTATATAATTTGAATTTCCCAGCTCACATTATATTGCCAATTCACTAATTCTGATTATTTCAGAATTAAATATATTATTTAATTATTATATTAATTAAATATTCACCATTATTTAATTTAAACCATTTAAATCTACAAATTACTATTTAAATAATTAAATAAATTAGTTATTATATCATTGAAAATACGGGTCGTTACAATTATCCTTCTCATCAAGTACCTGATTTGATACTTAATACATAATGGATTGATATCTTCTAGCCTTGATATTTGTATCCCTATATCTTCCAACTGATCTGATCCATTTATTTTTAATAGATTTCAAAACGAATGGTTGATATCATTTGAAAACATATAATGATATTGGTTAAAGTTGACCTATGGATACATGATACAAGTTAATATTAAATTAGTAGAAAAGAAAAATAGACAATGAGTTTTTTTTTATTCATAACTGACCAATTATGTTAGTAAATTTGGGCCAGGTGCTGGGAGGCATTCATGGATGTATTGGTTGTTTACTCGGCATGGGTTTACCCGTTTGAGGTGGCTTTCATGAATGGCACTCCTAAAGGAGGGCTATACATCACGGACAATGTTGTTAACTTGTTTTTTGGTGTGGACATTATTCTCACTTTTTTTTGTGGCGTACATTGATTCTAGGACACAGCTATTAGTTAAGGACTGAAGGAAAATAGCTCTCAGGTTTGTTTACATTCTATTTCTTGCTGCAAAATAGCATGTAGCAGAAGTGTTTTATAGCATATTTATTCCTATCTTTCTAGTAATTTCTTTAGACAAATCCAATGCTTAGTAGTTGTAAGAAACTATGTGCAAAAATCATTATTTTCAAGCAATACTAAAATCTGGGATCCATGGAAAATCAGTTAACGTTGCGACTTAACTAAAAAAACTTGTCAATCCCAGTGATGAGCTATGATTTTACCACTAATTATTTTGCTCCATATAAAACCCACATATTAACCAGACGATAGAGCAAAGACAGTTAAGTTAAAAATATTTATGACATTGTAGTACAGTACACTAGATGTACCTAAAAGAAGCAATATTACCATAACAAGTTTTATTTTTCCATACCATAGTTATCAAATACACTTACACATGCTATTTTCTTGTTTCTACGTACACTACTACACATAAGCTGCTGCTTTGAAATGTGAAGGCTTGTCTTCTAAATAGAATATTTAAGTTACACTAATATCTAAATTATACGTATTTAAGTCACACAAATATCATTATTTATAGAATATGATTTAATTTTTTAACCTTTTACCTCCATCTATTTTCTTAGCCATCAGTGGTTATTATTGTGGAGAATTATTTACAGGCTATAGGCATGGAAGTCCAAAGTGAATCAAAATGGAAGCAGCTTGGAAACCTTGCACTGTCTGCTGGAAAGGTAGTACATACTGTTGCTATTACTTGATGTTATTATTTTGTTTGTTTAATTTTATTTTAAATTTTTGCTTAAATTATAAAATCTTGTTTATGTATTAAACATAGTGGCACCTAGTCTTAGTTTCTCATAATTACAGTCTGCAGGTGATACCACACAATCAATAAGTAATGGATTTGAGTGGCTTATTACAATGAAAATGATTTGTAATATGAAAGTAAGTAAAGAAATAGAATTTGGTGTGCAGTCAATAGTCACCACTATTTTGCAGTTAGATCTAGCCGAAGGATGCTTATCAAATGCAATGGATATGAGTGGCTTGCTACTTCTTTATTCATCACTTGATGATCCTGATGGGATTGCTAAACTTTCTTCTCTTGCTAAAGGAAAAAGGAAAAACAATTTGCCTTTCTTTGTTTAATTTTGCTTGGAAAACTGGAGGAATGCTCTCAATTATTGGTCGAGAGGTATGTCTGTTAAAAAAATTCCTCATGCTTCTGTGTCTGTAATACTGGCTCTTTTAGAAATCATTCCATATAACTATGCTTGAGACCACAATCAAACAGTTGGTAGACTGTGTTCTTTTAGAAATATGATTCGTGCATGCTTGAAACTCTTTTTTCTTCGATAAAAGAACTTAACAATCAGACTTAAATCGTGAACCTTGGGTCATGCAGGCATTACACCCTAAATTGAAGAAATAAATATAAATAAACAAGCCAAACTCTATAGTTACCAAATTTTGAGACAAAACATATCTATATTAACGAGAGAGTAAATAAAAATCATCCACTTGAATTTTATAGAAAGAACTCTAATGGTATTTTATGGTAAATAACTGCTTTCTTTACATGAAATAGCTGAGTTATTTCTTCCTCGATCCACCTTCACCATATAAATCATTCCACTATAGAAGCTCTGTTGTGTTTGATGATTTTTATGACACTCTTGCATACACTTGGTTTTTTCAAGTAAAACACATCAGTTTCTATATAAGCAGCCGGTGAACATAAACCAACATGCACAGTATGCCTATAGAAGCAAAAATATTTGGTTCTAATTAACTAAACATATATGATTCTCAGTTATATTTATCATTGTATTTCATGTTTATTGGAAAATGCAAGCTCTTTACTTTCTACGAAGTTTGGCACATCACATTCTGAACATTTTTATGTGATTTTACATTTTACTATGGTGAATGGTGAACTGGTTCGAGTACTGATCCACGCTAATGTGATCAAATTTATGAACTTCTTAGTTGTCGATGGTAGATTCGTGTACAAAGAAGGAAAGATAATAATAATAATGTTGAATTTAGTTTAACTATTTGTTATGAACTACTGAATAAGTTAACAGATATATAGTGTACTCGCAACAGATGTGGAAGCATTTAATTCAGTAATGATGGGATTATTTGAAAAGAGGCGATCAAGAAAGTTATTTATATACATACAAGACTAAGAAGAGAATGATCCTAAAACACATGGGTGATTTGATCTCAATGCAGTTACCACATGAGAATTAATTTTGTGAGTACCTACTATTTTATTAGTTTCTTTTTACTTGAATTATATGCAACTTGTTTCTTATTTGGTAGAAGTTTAAAGTGTAATGCTGTAGTATTTATGAGTTAGAAGAGAGTACGATTGAGTTTATTGGCCATGCATTGGCACTGCATAGAGATGATAAGTACTTGGATCAACCTGTAGTTGAAACTAAACAGAACGAAGGTATTTGTAATGTTCCATGCTCTCGTAAATTGCCCATTGAAAACCGAGCATTGAATTGCAGCCTCGTCATGTGCAAACATCACTTACGAATGCTAGCACCACCTGGTTCTTATAAGCATGCTTTACATTCAAAATAATTGGAAACTATGATTATGGGTAAACTTAATTCATTGCATGTTAAATAGAAACCAACTACATTATTATCATCCATTAAGTGACTTTTTTACGTGTTAAAAAATTAAATACCTGCTATGGCTCAGTATTAATAATTAGATACCTATTATCATATATCTACTAATGTCCTTGTTTTCTACTCTCTAGGGTCTGAAAGACGCACCAAAAAGTCATGTACAAAGAATTATTGGTAATCAAGCAATGAACAAGGCTTTAACTGTTGTATATGTTGTCATATTTTGTTAGTACTATTTGAATAAACTTGTTTGTGATTGCTTGTGGTATGTGACATATTTTTAAAAACTACAATCGAACTGATTATGGATATTAAATTTGATTATGTGATTTGTGTATTTTTTTAAATTATTGGAATATGATAATGATATGATTGATTGTTTGTTTTTATATGTTAATTATGTGATTTAATTATTGGTTTGACTATGAAAATCATATGATCGATCACTTATTTTAATATAGATATTATGTAAGCGGTTATTGTAAATGGTACAAGTTATTAATTCTAAATAATAGCATTAAAATATGTTGTTAAACAACCAATAACTTTTAGTAGCGTTTTAAGTGTGCTACAGAAATGAATGTAAAGTAGTATAAAAAATTATGTAGTTGCGTGTAAAAAACACTACAGAAAACACTTTAGTTGCATGTTAAAAACGCTACAATATAGTGATTTTTGGTAGCGTTTACTACAACGCAACAAACAAATTCAAACTCTTAGTTGCATGCCGAATCGCAGCGTTCTCTAAAACGCTGCTACAGGTTATGGTAGCAATTTTTCAATGCCACCAAAAGTATTTTCTGGTGTAGTGGGATTGCGTAACTCACCTCCCCGCAATCAAGAAGTATTATACGACTATTGGGTATAAGCTTGGCAATCCTTGCGTTAGTCCGTTTCCTCTAGGTAGTAAGTGACTAAAGTGAGGGTCCGCCTTTGGATTAGGTATTACATGATCGCTCCGGAGGTACCAAATGTCTGCTTATCCTGCGGGAAGTATTAAGTGACTAGGAGATTATCTAATATGGCTAGCCAGATAGTAACATAAGGGTCCATCGGGGGCAGGTCATAAATGATGAGATGTCGTCTATATATTCTATAGGTAATAAGTGGTGCTTATTATCACTCATCTTATACACGGAATGGTTATATGTGTGAATGACGGAAGCCTTGAATTAGTAGAACTTAGTAGCTTGTGTCCTCTAATTTATGTTAGTGTAGGATAAATCACAAAATAAGGTATTAAGTGATCAATAGGTCCGCCTTTGGTCTTAAGTGATCAAAAGGATCCACGCTTATTGTATACAAGTAGAGAGTTCTTAAGTGGCCATATAGAAAATAATTGTAATGTCCCGTATTTTAGCGATATAATAATTAATTAATTTAATTATTTGAATAGTGATATAAAGAATTAAATGGTTTTTTAATTAAATAATAGTGAATATTTAATTAATATAAATAATAGAATAATATATTTAATTTCTGAAATAGTCAGAAATAGTGGAATTCACAATATTGTGTGAATTGGATCATTTATAATATATAATTCAGTTTGGAGTTTAATTCGAATAATGAATATATTATTTAAATGATAGTTTGAACGTATAATTATAATATAATTACAATCGAGCCCTAATGGGTAGCAGTTCGCAGTTTGGCGATTTGAACTTCAACTGAATATACAAGGTCCGTTTTAAATCGGGTTTCTGTGAAACAAGAAACGTTCGGAGCTGGTGAAGTATATTTTTCTAATGGAAGAGAAAAATTTGGATTTCATTGTGTAGATTTTGATTTATGTCCAAATCGAAATTTTGAAAAGTCGCTATGGAATTCCTTTATAATTTATAGCAATTTATTTATATTATAAATGGATTTTTCAAAATAAATTGAATATCGATTCAACCGGGATTTTTAATATCGAGTTATAAATCCGATTGGAGCTTTATGATATTCTGTTGTGAATATACACAATAATATTTATTTTTAAATATTTAATTTAGTTATTTTTTAAATATGTTTATATATTTAAATGGGTTATTTAGAGCTTTAAAAATAGCCAGTTTTGCAAACAACCTCCGTTTTCGACGAAACCAACTTTGTTGGATGCGGAATATTTAATTATTGTTAGATTCCAAGTTTCGTGATTTTTGAAGACAGTATATGGCCGTACGGGATTTTAATGTGAAAAACAGTCGATATTTTGACGGTTAAAAATACGCTGTGTGAGCATACAAAGTTGGAATTTGACGAAACCAGTTTCGTTGGGTCTGTAATGTAAAACTGTAGCTGCGTGTCCATTTTCGTGATTTTTGGGTATTGTCCGTGATCACAAGGATTTTTAACGGCAGATACAAATAGCGTAGGAGAATAAATGAATATTATAATCGAATATAAAATATGAAACTTTCCTATTAATTCACCCTAAACTTTCCCAAACCTAATTCTTCCTCTGCGCAGTCAAACGAAATTCAAGCTGCCAACATCCTTTCTTCCAAACATAATTCATGAGCTTCAAAAATTCCAAAGAAATCAAAATAAAATTTCATAAATTTCCAAACTTGTATACATGGATTCACTACGAGCCGCTCTACAAATCCATACCCCTTTTTGGAAGTTCGATCTCGATTTTCTATTGAAGCCAGGTTCATACAGTAGCCTAGGGTTTTGCTATGTTAGGAATTTAAAGCCTGTATTTTTAGTTCTTAGTATTGTAGTCGGTTCCAGTGAGTGAATACCACTTCCTACACTTTCTGGATGGATCCTATGAGATTTGTTGTCGCAGGTTTCTTGATGGTGCGTCTGTAGACACAAGCATCGCGGCTTTAAGGAGGATGTCAAGTGTGCCATGAGGGTGTCCAGGAGGTGGAATCCGGGATGATAATTTGTGTGGTGAAGTCAAAAATGTGGTTTCGTTGAGAAGAGATGGATAATCGATCTTCTGAAGTGCGGTGGGTTTTCACTGAAAAGGAGAGGATTCTTGTGTTTGATGAACAGAGGGGAGGAGAATGATGCTTTGTTGTAGGATTTGGTGAAAGGACACAAGCAATTGGAGTTGTTTCAGGAGGTCTGTTATTAAGGAGGGAGAACGAGAGCAAAGATCAGATACTGCTGTTGAATAAAGGAGGTGGTCGCATTGTTTATTACTAGGGGAAGAAGGACTGTGTTAAGCGAGGACGGGTTTGAGACGGGCCGATAAATGTGTACGTGAAGCTCAATTCTATTTCTTGAAGAAAAATAATGTATATAAAGGAATGAGAGAAAACATATGTGACTATATCAGTTCGACAATTTGGAATGAAGCTGCAGGATAAATTCTTTGAATGGGGAAATGGAACTGCTCAAGTTTAGGTCAGTTCCATATGGTATGGGCTATAGTGAGGCCCAAATTAATATTAGTATAAGTTTAATTTTTTATTTAAGTAATGTGATAACTTGTTAAGTGAGTAACTTCTTTATACAATATCAGAATCTGACCAAACAAGATCCGTTAGGATCGTATGGACGAGAGCTACACACTGCAACTTCAATTGGGAGTGAAATGGGGCTCGTTACAGTTTATAGCAAAATAAATTGTTCGTCTGAATCAAGCGATGGTTATTGTTACTAACGATGATCGTCCAATGTAAGTAAAACTCACCAATTCTATCAGTTCATATTTTTATAACATATTTTTTTGAACTGCTAAATGATGATTAGTTGCTATGTGTTGACTGTTTGGTTGAATTGCTTATGTATTGGTTGAAATTATGTATTGGTTGAAAATATAGATAATGATATATATATATATATATATATAAATCGTTAATCAAATATCGATTCTGTTTATCAGAATATTTCATAGTGAAATGAAGTTGATGTTAATTATATTTTTTAACATCTGTGGATGCAGGGAAACAGGTTGGAGGGACCCAACTAGGTTCCTCAATATATAAAATACTGTTTTGTTTCATATATGGTGATATATGATGTGATATATAATATGTGGTTGATTATGTGTGTTTGAATGATATCGATCATTGTTATTTGTTATTTTAAATACCGTAAGAAATACTGGAATGTAGAAAAGGGGATTTTCAAAGTGTATTTTGAAAACAAAGTATTTAAATAAAATCAATGGATTGTATATATGAAAGGAAAAGGGTTTTATAAAACAAAATATTTTTATAAAATCAAAGAACAAATAGAAAAGGAATATTTGTGAAAACAAATAGAAAAGGAATATTTGTGAAAACAAATTGAAAAGGAAATATTTGTAAAACATTTGCAAATAGAATTGAAAAGGAAATAATTGTAAAACATTTATAAATAGATTATAACTGGAAATATTTATTTGTTAAATAAATAGAAATATAAAAGGAAAATATTTATTTGTTAAATAAATAGAATTGAAAAGGAAATATTTGTTGAACAAATAGGAAGATAAAAGGGTTATTTATTTGGGAAAATAAATAGAAAGATAAAAGGAAAATGCTTATTTGTTAAATAAATAGAATTGAAATGGAAAATATTTATTTGTTAAATAAATAGAATTAAAAAGGAATTATTTATTGAACAAATAGGAAGATAAAAGGGATATTTATTTGGGAAAATAAATAGAAAGATAAAAGGAATATTTATTTAGAAAATAAATAAGATATCATAAAAGGAAATATTTGGAAAGTAAGTAGGATTATAAAAGGAATTAGAGTTAATCAAATTAGAGTTAATTGATTAGAGTTAGTCAAATTAAAGGAGTTAATCGAACATAGTTTATTCGAAAGGAATTAATCGAATATAGTTTATTCAAAAAGAGCTATCGAATATTAGTTATTCGAATAAGAGTTAGTCGAATATTAGTTATTCGAATAAGAGTTAGTTGAATATTAGTTAACCGAATAAGAGTTAATAGAATATGGTTTATCCGAATAGAGTTAAATTAGTTAATCGAATACGGTTTGTTCGAATAGAGTTAAGGGAGTTATCGGATATTAGTTATTCGAAGAAAGGTTAACGAATATAGTTTATTCGAAAGGAGTTAATCGAATATAGTTTATTCGAAAGGAGTTAATCGGATATAGTTTATTCGAAAGGAGTTAATCGAACATAGTTTACTCGAAGGAGTTAATCAAATATAGTTTATTCGAAGGAGTTAATCGAATATAGTTTATTCGAAAAGGAGTTATCGTGTAGAGATTTTTCAAAAGAGAGTTATACGTTGAAATTCGATTATATCAAATTTGAGAGAGTACTATTCGCTTTCCGTTTTAATCAAGATTTATTTATTTATAAATAATTAGTTGTTTTATCCAAATTTATAAATAAAAGTTATACTTAAGTTATTATATTTTGGAAGCATGGGATTATAACACTATTGTTATAATCAAATAATTTCTGTAAAAGAAGTGGATTCGTAAATAAAATCGAGAGTTACGTAAGGAAATTTGTTAAAGATTTATAAGGTGAACTTTGTCTATTTCAAAGTCAGAAATGTTTTTCAGTTAAGGTTTGTGAGGTAGTTATACCCCAACTTGATTGACTCCGTTTTTAACTAAGGAATGGTTAAGGTTCGATAGTGAAGGTTGGTTAAGTGAATTAGTTAATGAATGTAATGTTTTGAGTTGGTATAGCGATGTTTTATTTAAACATCTGTTTAAAATCAAAATGTAGGAGTTTTGGAAATTTTTTCCAAATAAGAATCAGGAATGTTTTCTAATATAGAAAATAAGAAATGGAAATGTTTTCCAATGTTAATAACGTATATTTTCTAAATTTAGAAAATAAGAAATGTTGAATATATGGAAATAGGAAATGGGTAAATGAATAAATTAATGATAAATTAATTTAAGAGATAAATGATGACTGATGATTAATCGATATAATTTCCATCTGGAAATAATATCGTTGTTTGCACACGTATTTTCGTTGATAGTTAACTCACCGACTATCGAAGTTTTTGACCATTTCTCCGTCGTCAATACGGAGTGACCGGGAACAGATTCATTATCTGAAAACCACTCCGTATGAGCATTATCGTTGCGAATCAAGTATGATCAAGATAATTGAAGACGGAGTTATGCAAGGACTGTTCTGGCGATCCTAGGTAGAAATTGACTAAGATAGATTTAAGGAATAGTGCCTTCGGTTTGTCCAGTCGCAGGACGACCCGTATGGAAGAATGTCTGACAAAGCATATGTAATAGATCGCGTAAGTTGATCTCTTCAAACGTATATACGTTTGGTGGCGGAGGAATTCGTTTCTCTTAGCTGTATACCCGTTGTATTTTTTGGGAAATCAATTTGTGATTTGGCGGGTATGACGATGTGACATTCAAAGTGAATAATTGTGTGATCTGTCAGAGATAAGCTTGGCCTCTAGCCTCACAACCAGGAAATGACAAAAAACGGGCAGGCAGCATGGCTAAGTGGTTGGCTGCCAAGTAGGGTGTATTATCACCTATCTAGAGATATTCATTTCATTCTTTAATTTATTTGATGCTGTCCCATTCGGGAAACGGTTGCTGATCCTAACCGTTGGTGATATACATTCGATACACTCAAGCGAAATGAGTGGTCGGTCATGTGTGGCCGTGTTGCAAGATGTTCTTGTTGAACCCAGTGTATTCCTCTCCAGAGCTACACTATCGGAAGGTGGTTCCATATCTTGTCATAGTTGGAAATCCATTACCCAATAAGTGCTCGCGGTTTTGATTGTATACTATATATGTGGAACATGAGATGAAAGCGATCTGCAAGATGATTATTATATTGTGGTTGATAGACGCTATTATAATATCAAAAGAGTTTTGATATAAAAGATCATTGTTTCTTTCAAAATGATTTGAAAGTTAAATCAAATTGATTTGGATTCTCATAAAGGAAAAACCCGTTCCGTTATACGGCGTGGTCTTATGAGATATCGTTATTTTTCCAAACTGTTTTAAATTGTTTACTCATACCAGTCCTGTGACGACCCCAAACCCCGTACGACGGTGGCAAGGGTAATCTTTGGAATATAACACATAAACAGAAAACAGCAGAATAGAAATAAATAAATACACCAGATAATGTACAATAGAATACAGTGGATAAACATAATCATCAGAGTTACACAGTATACAGGATCATACTTAGCACAAAATACCGTTCAGCTTTACGTAAAATGTCTACAGCGGAAAAGAAAACATAATATGTACAACAGGAGCCGAACAGCATAAAAAGAGATAAATGATAGAATCCATCTTCAGCTCCAGCTATCCAGAAAGAGCCTGCTAAAACCTGAATACAAGGCTACCCGTGTAGAAATAGGGGCACCCGAGTTTGCAAGTGAAACAAACTACGAGTCAGTCATGGGACTGGTATGAGAAATCTACTTAACTTACTTTACAATATGGCCAATCACAGGTCCATGCCACTTTCGCGGAACGGGGTTGCTCCATTGGATTGCCAGTGCTTTAAAACAAGTAAAACTTTTAAACATCGCAATGCTTTTTATAAAAATGAAGCCATTATAAAACTCAGTTCCCATCACACAATGCAACACAAACCAGAGGATAGAGTTTTACCTTATAATGTCCAAAATATGCTTGATACGAGCAAAACAAATCATTTGATATTATTTCTAGTGTATATATATTTCAAAAACAATTTCAATCGTAACTATCAATCATAGACGACATGGGTACCATATATCATGTCGCTATATATATATATATATATATATATAATCAAAACCGCACGATGTCATATTTGGAAATTGGATTTCCATCATGAACCAAGGCAAAAGATAGTCCTTACCGAATTCGAGAGAATCTAGCCCATGTCTCCGGACCCAGACACAGGTGGGCCATTGGATCGTCAGGGCCGGTCCACCAATGTGAATTAAAATGCCTGAACACTGCGTTTCCCCGCCCTATGGGGCGTAAACTAGTCATATCTAACCACACCATCGGCTCTGAAGAGACCGAAGCAAACCGAGGCCTCGCTTTCCATCATCCACATAAGTAAAATACCCGGGCGTGCAAAACCCAAAGCACCACTCCTAGCTAGAAGAAAACGCATGTCCTCCCTGATGTCCTTCTCCTGTTTCTGGCTCATACCGGGGTGTGAGGCTCGCAAAACAGCGCTATACACAAAGTTATGCCACACAGGCGTGCTTTGATCATCAACCACAAGACTTTGCTTTTCAACAGAAGCCTTGATCATCTGCCACTTAGGCATGCCACACAGACAATTCACTCCATGCGACTGATTTCTATCGATTTATAACCTCTGAGCTCGTATGTTTCAGAGAAGGGTGTTAAGCAAGAGAATAGATTCTCCACTGCCAAACAGATATATATATATATATATATTTAATAGAGATCAATCAGCACAGAACAAAATCCAATGTCAGACACACAGTCCATTTACAAGTTCGTTCTAGGTCTGAACGAAACTGGAGGCACTCAATACCTCGCATACCCGTACAATCAACAAGTACGTCCGGACGGCTACTACTTCAGCCCCTTCAAGGTAGCTACTCCCATCATGAGCATCAGTAGCACCCCTCCATTAGACGTGCAGATCATCGGTCTTGCACCGTCTACATATCTTCGACTTTCAATCGTCGATCAATTATTTGAAATGAGAATTAACTCGGCCTTTTCAAATAATTCACGTATATTTAGAATTTCAAATCAATTCATTTCAATGGTTAAATTATTCGACATCAATAATTCTGTTCTTTAATGTAATTTTCACACCAAACACATTCAACCATCAAATATCAAATAAACTGAGCAGATTCAGTTTATTCTCATTCCATATCGTTTATAATATTTTATCACGATTTATCGCTATTTTTATTTATTTAAAAATAGCCAATTCATTCAGACAACGCTTCAGGCCATAACGCGGCCGTGGCGCTGTTTTTCTTCAAATTTGATTTACACATATATGAAAATCTAACCAATGGATCTTCATAAATTTTATATCATTAGAAAGGTCTTTTCAAAACGAATCCGACGGTTTCAGTTTTGGGAAAATCCGACGGTCGGATCTCCCATACTAATCGTTTGAAGTTGCGATTTCAAAATACGAACTACAGCGTCGTTATTCGATTTAATTTAATTAATTATATATATATATATAAATATAATCGATTCTGGCCTTGTTTTTCTTCAGATTTGAATTAAACATTCTAGACAATCCAACCGTTGGATCTTCACAAAGTGGGTGTCGTTGGAAAGATATTTCCAAGGCGAACCCAATGGTTTCGGTTTCGGGAAAATCCGATGGTCGGATCTCCCGCACTAATCGTTTGAGATCACGGTTTCAAAACACGAACTGCAGTTCGTTATTCACTATATTTTAATTATATTTATATAAATATATATAAATATAATTCATTCTTCGATTTCAAAACTATATTCATTTCATTATCTTTGATAAAAATGATATTTTTATCATCAAAAATATTTATTCAACACATGAATATTTTTAGCACTTCGTATTCACAATAAAAATGTAAATTTTATTGTTCAATCTACATATTCAACAAATGAATGTTTTTGACTTCACACCTACGATAAAAAATATGATTTTTATCGTTCTAGTCCTTTATTCAACAGATGAATATTTTCTATAGTTTATATATATAATAAAAATGTGATTTTTATTGTAAAACAGTTTATTTCAAAACACGATTATTTCATATAGTTTGTATATGAGGTAAACATGTAATTTTTGGGGTTAAAACAATTTATTTAAAATACTAATATGTTATATAGTCTACATATATAATAAAAATGTTATTTTCATCTTTCAAAGAATTTATTTAACACATGAACTTCATTCAACATATGAATTTCTATTCAACACATGAAAATAATTCTAACACATGAATATTATTGAAAATTTCGGCAGCATAATGGCAGGGTAGTTAAAACCGGGACCCTCCCTAGTACGGCTCCTCGCTCTACCTTAAAACCTCATGGTTTTTGACAATGGGGATTTCATGCATCTAATTTGTACACAGACGAGCATGTTTATTTTTCTTTTCCACAAACTAATCCTATGTGGTTTCATCCAAAATAATTCTCAACCAAAAACATGTATTTTTCAACCACAATCAATCATTCATGATTTTCACCAAATTTCACATTAATCAATAATCCAAACAACATCACAACCAATAAATATCGTCCATGGTTTGTGGACGAGGGGAGTGTGTATATATATATATATATATATTCGTATATAAATATATTTCAATTTCATTTCACCTCATTTCAATCATTTCAACGAATGTATAATTTTTACAACGCATATATAACTTATACATCGAACGTACAACTTATACAACGCTTATACATGAGGTGTACAACACTTATATAACTCATACATCGACTATATAATTTATACATCGTCGTTTTCCATATCGTTTATAATTTAGAAATCTCACATTGGGTTCCACTCCACCAAAAATTGTAGAAGGCTCAGAAAAATATGCGGTCTCTTCTATAATGTAGAAGACGTCCTCACGAGTCCACTGTCTCTTGTTTCACTGAATTTCGTCAACAAACGAGAAAGATATGATTTTATTGCAAAATCAAAAACCGTAGCGCTTTAAAGTGCTATAATCAGTTGAAATTAAATTTGGCCGTTACCTTTCTGTTTTCTTCAAAACTAGGTCAGGATTTTTCTTCGAATCCGCGCAGTGATATGAAGATCGGCCAACACCACGTGGAGCAGCTTGGAGAGGCGCTCCTCTCGAGGGTAGTGGCGCTCAACTCGGTGCGGCGGTGGAGGCAGCATCGGGCTTGAAACGGCTGTGCTTTGGAGGCTTCAAACCAACGAAATACTCAAAGAAAAATTCAGCACTTGGTATGGATTTGGAGATGAGAGAATTCTCTACAAAGAACCCAACTGGAGCCTGGTGTTTCGTGGAGCGGTTTCGCTGCAAAATGGTTGGGAAAGGAGGAGCACGGATCGTCGTCGATCGCAGGTCGTGGAGAGAGAAGAGCGGGGAGAGAGAAAACTGTTTGGGCCAATGAGATTTTTTTTATATTTATATATTTTTAAAAAATCCAAAAATACCCCTTATCTCATAGGAACTCCAATCCAAACCCAACAACTGTCGTCCCTAGCTAAATACCTTCATCCCGAACACAATGGGATATGTTTCGTAGGCCCATTCGACTGTTTCAGTCTGTTTTTCTTCAAATTAAAATATAAAACATTCAATATTTGATTTGAACGTACATTTCAACTTGCCGGGGCCATATACCGATTCTAAAAATTCCAGAAAAATAAATCTAGCTATGTTTTGATGATACGGTCCCAACAAAACTAGTTTCGTCGAATTCTGAGGTCGTTTGAAAAATGACCATTTTCTGGCCGATCCAATTTAACTGAAATTGACCAAACACATTTTCCTTCGCCACGCTCACATATTAACTTCAAAAATTATGAAATTTGAAACCTAGCAATAATTTGACATCCCGGATCCAACAAATGTGGTTTCGTCAAATTCTGAGGGCTGCATATTCTCTATAGCGACCTTTCTGAAAATTCATTTGGCCATAACGTTTGATTCCCGCTATGAAACTTCGATTTCTCAGATTCGTTAGAAAGATATTCATAAACAGATTTATATATTTTTGGTTTAACTAAAATCCATTTTATTTTGCACCCGGTACAGTCAATCAAAGTTTGAATTGAAATTTTGAATCTGCCACGCCATTTCAGGACCTGCTTATAATTAAAAATAATTATATTTATTTTCGAACATCAATTCAAAGATACTTTTCGTCGTTGTTATTTAAAATATTTATTTTAAATATCTAAAATCCACTAAAATAGCCAAATTAAAAATTTTAAATTGGTTCAGATTTTCCGGGTTGTTACAATCTCCCCCACTTAAAACTTTTCGTCCCCGAAAAGGAACAAAGTCGAAAGTGGTTTAATTAACCAACTCTACTTTCAATCTGGCTTCCATTCTTCAACTTTTCACTTTCTAAGAATTTTCAAATTCTTCAAAAATTTGGCTAACACCCTAAATTTTAAAAAAAATTCGCCATAACCTCCTTCGTACAGGGAGGAAAAGTTTCATTGCTACACATAATTTCTTAAAGAAATCTATTGTTAAATGAGAATCCCATGATGATTATTATTTAGTGTGACAATGTTTGTCAACATTGAGCGGGAGGATAAAGGGATACAATTTCATATTGAGTATCAGTGTTAAATAATTGACACAAGAATAAATTATAAATAATATCCCTTGTAGACTTACTTCAATATATATTTGAATCGCTGAAGGATCAAAATGCATAAACCACATTTAAAGATTGGTTTAAAAGTCAGTTCGAAATAATTTTGAAGTAAGTAATAAAGATGCCAAATGAAGGAGGTGAGTGTTCTTGAAGAAACACCTAAGGAGTCTCTTGAGGAGATCCATGACATGATTGTCAAATAACCCCAGAAGTGGTTTAGGTACCTAAAATAGATAAATAAAGAGATCTCAATAAATTATATCTAGAACTGACAATATATAATCATCGATGATAAATTTATAAAAAGTAAAGGGCTTATGTTAAATCATGATTGGCCATCATGAATCCTTCCCTAATTGAGAAATGTGGACCTGTAGTCCGCAGAGTAGTGAATAAACCTCAAAGGTAAGAATATTTGTGAAATCACACTAAATGATGAAAGAATATTAGTTCCTGAAGAACATAAACTACTTTGTTGGTTATCTAGAATATAAAGAATAAAGAGAGTTGATTACAACATTCTTTTAAATATTGTTATAATGAAAATCATGATATAATTCATGATGAGTAGATTATTTCCTGCTTTTAAGTATTGTTGTGATGGAACATTTAATATACTTCTGAGTATAGTTGTGATATGCAAAATTCATTGAAGTATACAGGTTCCTGAAGAACATATGCAAAATTCATTGAAGTGTACAAGTTCTTGAAGAACATAAATAACTTATGTAATTATAAAGAATGCAAAGAACATAGAATATAGATTACAACATGCTTCTAAGTATTGTTGTAATGAAAATCTTGATATAATTCAAGATGAGTAGATTACTTCCTGCTTTTAAGTATTGTTGTAATGAAACTATTATTTTTCATTACAAATGTATTGCAGTGTGCAAACCTGATTGAAGCACAAAATTGTAAACACTCGAAGTGTATAGCAAGAAGGCACAAACAAAAGGTGCTTTAAATAAGAAAACATGCCTGAAGCATGAAAATGCACACAAAAGTTTTTAAAGAAAAGTTCGTTAAGAATTATCTTGTGATGTTGTACTCTTTTTCCTTCACTTTGGTTTTTTCCCATAGGGTTTTCCATTGTGAAGGTTTTTAATGAGGCAAATGTTAATAAATGATGAACATCGAAAGTATGAAGACTAAAGATTATTATGTCTTGATTTTATTCTCTATACAAGATTTGTTTGAGTAATATTGTCAATGAGATACAAATTTATGGATCCACAAGTATCTATAACGAAATTTGAGATATCAAAGAAGTATTATCCTCAAAGTAACATTTGAAAGTTTAAACGAGGCAGTATCTTGATCTAGAAGAATCAAGCACCACATCAAGGAATAACATCTCAAATATATTATTTAAGTTAATCTGTATTTTTATCCTTAACTAAGGTTTTCCCACTGGATTTTCCTTTGTAAGGTTTTTACTGAAGAATTATATGATCTAGAAGTATCATTCTACATTTAATGTAGTAAATTATTGAAAATATGTTTTTGTACTCTTTTTTCCTTCACTAAGATTTTTCCCATAGGGTTTTTCTTAGTAAGGTTTTTAATGAGGCATTACATCGATCCTGAAGTATCGAAATCTTAGAAGAAATATCATTTTAATATAATTTCAAGAGTTGCACTCTTTTCCTCATTCAAGGTTTTTCCCATTGGGATTTCCTAATAGAGCTTTTTAGCGAGGCAACAAACAATATCTATGTCATCCGAATAGATATCTGCAAGCAATATACTATGAGGGGGAGCAATAATCTTTCAAAGGGGATAATTTCAAGCTACTATAAGAAGCATTCAAGAATTTGAAGACACATATTCAAGGAGTGTTATAGTTACCTTTCTGATCCACATAAAGCAAAATCACAAACTGGATAGTGTTTAAAACAACAATGCAACTATTTCGTGGAGATCTACAAAGCAAACATTACACATGTCAACTTCCCACAACTACAAAAAGATCAATTATTTATGAAGACAATGCAGCATGCGTAGCTGAGATTCAAGCAGGATATATCAAGGGTGATAGGGCAAAACACATTGCTCCCAAATTCTTTTTCACACATGAGCTCCAAAAAGGGACAATAAGATAGAAGTGAAGAAAATCCAATCTCAAGAAAATCCAGTAGATCCAATCACGAAGGCACTTCCAAAATCAACGTTGCAGAAGATGATACATAAAATTGGTATGCACCGCTTGCATCACCAAACTATTTGAATAATGTGTTACGAATCAGGGGGAGCATATATTATGCTGTAATGTACTCTTTTCCTTTACTAATATTTTTCCCATTGGATTTTTATTAGTAAAGTTTTTAATGAGGCATTATTTTGATCCAGAAGTATCAACCCTCATTGGAACATTGTCAATATGTTACCTAGAGATGAAATAAAAATTGTACTCTTTTCCTTGTTTATGATTTTTCCCACAGGGTTTTTCATGAAAAGGTTTTTAACGAGGCAATTAATCTTATCATCTTTATATACGCATATTCAAGGGGGAGTGTTGTAAAATATATGTGTGAATATGCTTTTGTCATATATGGTTTAGTCCCACATTGGTGGATAAGCTTTACTCCATGCTCCCAAGCCTTTATATAAGGAGCTCATGTAATGTAAATTGTGTATAAAAAATTCTGGAATGAATAAAAATATCCTCTTTGTCCTCCTCTAATGCCTTTCTTATTGTATATTGTTTGGAAATTTATTGGGCCGTATTAGGTACCCAATAAATCCTAATAAGCATGCACATATTTATAGTGATATATTCTGGTATCCACAAGGGAGTGTGTATAGATCATAACTCCAGAGAATAAATTCTCGTCACCCTATAAATGGTTTTTGTGCCTTAATGACCAGAGAGACGTGTTTATTGTCATCTCCAGACCCGTGTGGTTTTTTTATTAATCTTGCAATTTACCGTTACATTTTACATAGTCCATATCAGTCATCAGTTTAACCTGTAAAATATAGTCATCACCATACAAGCCTCTCGCTCGTATGGTAAATCTTCAACCTCGTCACACAAGCTCCAAATTCTTATGTGGTACATGATGAAGTATGCCTATCTTCAAGAAGTATGCCATGGAGTGTAGTTCAAAATTAATTGTTACTATCCTATGGCGTCGTTTATTATTACACACAGAACAACCAGCATTCTGCATCCAATGGCATTCACAGGAGTTGATATAATAATAAAATTGCGCATCCAACTCATTAAGGTTTACCTATTTGTCGGGCACACAAATAAATTTTTTACTCAACAGCTAATCCATTCACCTGTTCAAACTTACATAATGTACATGCATATATTTCTATCCATTTTTAAATCAGTTCATTACTTGATTTAATTGCATAGATTTACCATCATTCTCTTATTGATTAAATTAACTATCATTCTAATAATTTAGTTAATCAAAACCACAATCACACAACACAAACAACAATTAATTTATTTTTAAATTTTCAAATATATCTTTTATATATTCAAAAATCATTCAGACTATATGATTAAAAGTTTACATCCATGTAAAGAAGACAACAACAAGGTAAAGAACAGAATGGAAATGCAAAATATGGTAAAGTACCTTGCACCAGAGTCAATCAGAGACATCCACCCTACACTTAGGATAAGCTTTCTTAATGCTTTCCTTAGTTTCCCAAGTACAATCTCGTGGATCTCCACTCCATTGCACTTTGACTAAGTGAACCTTCTTGTTCCTCAGCTCTTTTGTTTCTTTGCCAATAATCTTCATCGGCTCTCTTCTAACTGCCAATTCTGGAGTGATTTCCAAATCCTGTTGTGCGGCTTCTTCTACAACGAGATCTGGATCATGCACATGCTTTCGTAGTTGAGATACGTGAAATACATCATGCACTCCAGGCAACCAATCAGGCAATTGAACCCTATATGCGAGAGTTCCAATCCGTTCAAGAATAGGAAACAGACCAATAAATTTGGGTGCCAATTTCCCTGTTTTACCGAATCGGATGACTCCTCTCATCGGAGATACCTTCAAATATACATAGTCACCAACAACAAATGATATATCTCTTCTTCTCTTATCTGCATGGCTCTTCTGTCGGGTTTGAGCGGCTAGTAATCGTTTCTTAATGAAATCGATTTTGTCCACAGAATCGTGAATCATATCAGGCCCCAATACGAGTCTATTGCCAGGTTCTACCCAACAAGCAGGAGATCGGCACGGTCTACCATACAATGCTTTGAATGGTGACATTGTCAGGCTCTCTTGGTAGCTGTTGTTGTATGAGAACTCAGCCAAATGCAAATGGTCTTCCCATGATCCGCCAAAATCAATAACACATGTCCGCAATAAATCTTCTAGAATACGATTCACGCTCTCAGTTTGACCATCTGTTTGAGGATGATATGCGGTGCTCAAGTTCAGTTTCGTTCCCAATTCTGCTTGGAATGCTTCCCAAAATTTTCTAGCAAAAATCAGGTCACGATCACTAATGATGCTCATGGGAACTCCGTGCAGTCTAACAATTTCCTCGAAATAAATCGGCGCCAGACTCTGAGCAGTTCTATTCGATTTGACAGGTATGAAATGAGCGGTCTTCGTAAATCGATCTACGATCACCCAAATACTGTCATTTCCTTCCTTGGTTCTGGGCAAACCATCTATGAAATCCATAGAAATCTGTTCCCGCTTCCCACCTGGAATTTCTAAAGGTTGCAACAATCCAACGAGCTTCTGCTGATCGCTTTTGACTTGCTGACAGGTGGAATACCGGCTTACATATAAAGAAATGTCTCGTTTCATAGATTTCCACTAGAAAGTTCGTTTGATGTCATTATACATTTTTCTCACCCCTGGATGGATACTAAGCTTGGCTTTGTGACATTCATCTAATACTTCTCTCCGGAATTCAGGAATGTTTGGCACACATATTCGGCCTTTTAACCTAAGAATCCCATCGTTATCGATCTGAAAAATTGAGGGCTCGCCTTTCTGAATTCTCTCTCTGATCTTCTGAATGAAGTGATCATCCTTCCGAAGAGCAGATATGTTATCGATCAATGAAGGCGTGATGATAAGACTGGCGATAATTACATTCTTTCTGCTGAGCACATCAGCCACAACATTAGCTTTCCCCGATGTATATAAGATATCCAGATCATATGCTGCGAGAAATTCTAACCAACGCTGTTGTCTGATACTCAGATCCTTCTCGGTGAATAAATATTTCAATGGTTGATAATCAGTGTATAATTCAAACTTCTCACCCAATAGATAATGCTCCAGATTTTCATAGCAAACACGATGGATAACAATTCAAGATCGTGAGTTGCATAATTCTTTCCATGGGGTTTCAATTGACGGCTAGCATAAGCGACTACCTGGCCTCTTTGCATTAACAATGCGCCAAGGACTTCTTTAGAAGCATCCGTCCAGACTTTCAAGTCCTGATTGCCATCAATTATTGTTAGCACTGGAGCAGTCGTCAATTTTAACTTCAGCTTCTGGAAAGCTGCCTCACATTCTGGAGTCCAATTGAATCTAGAATGTATCTTAGTAAGCTTTGTTAAGGGACTAGATGTCTTCGCAAAATCCTTAATGAATTTCCGATAATAACTGGCCAACCGGAGAAAACTTCGGACTTCCGTGGGTGTACGAGGCTGTCTCCAATTCCGAATAGCAGTGATTTTACTGGGATCCACCGAAATTCCTTGCTTTGACATGACGTGGCCAAGAAATTTGACTTCTTCCTGCCAGAATATACATTTTGGAAAACTTTTCTTTCAACACATTCTTTCTCAGAATTTCTAACACTTGTTCCAAATGTTTTCATGCTCGCTTTCTAACTTAGAGAAGATTAGAATATCATCAATGAAGACCAGAACAAATTTATTCAACACTTCTCTGAATACCCGGTTCATTAGATCAACAAAATAAGCTGGAGTTTTACATAAGCCGAACGACATTACTAACCACTCGTAGAATAAGTCTGGACCCCTGAATGCTGTCAAAGGAACACACTCTTCGGCAATACGAAGCTGATGGAAACCTATAGCTAGGTCCATTCGTGAAAATACTTGTGCGCCATTCAATCGATCCAACAAATCGTCAATCCGCGGCAATGGATATTTGTTTTTCAGCTTCTTCTGATTCAAGTCACGATAATCTACACATAGTCTGAGAGTACCGTCTGACTTTGGGACAAACACCACTGCTGCTCCCCAATCAGGGAAACTAGGCCTTATCAGACCCTTCCATACTGGCTGTCGAGTTTGATTGTCTAACTCTTCTTTTTTCCTTCAAGGTCATCCTTAGAATAGCGTGAACTACTGACCTTGCATTCGGAACTAAAGAGATTTTAAAATCAATTTCTCTCCGCAGAGGTAAGCTAACAACTTCTTCGAACACATCCACATAATTCTTGACAACTGGGATATTTTCAATGTCGACCAGAATATTCTCTGGAACGACAGGAACGTGTTCTAATTGAGTAGGAGAAACATATAAAGCTGCCCAGAAGTCTTTTCTATCTGAATTCGGCCCTTCACATGGAATGGTTATACAATTGCCTGATTTAATCCTCGCCCTTACGATTCTGTTGGCGCATTTAACCTCAGCTTCATATTTGGTTAACCAATCCATTACAAGAATTAGATCAAACTTTGTAAAATTCATGACAATCACGACAGTAGGGAATCGATAGCAGGAAAAAGAAACCGACACTCCGCAAACCCAACTAAGATTGAGGGAACCCCCAACCGGATCATGAACAGTAATTGGTGCTTTGAGCTTTTTCAAATTCAAATCCTGTTTCTCAACTGCATTCTTTGCAACAAAGCTTCACGACGCGCCTGTATCAAATAGTACTTTAACTGGAATGTTTTTGATAGTAAGCGTGCCTTCTAACACATCTGGTCTTTCCTGACTAGCTGAGGATGCAGGAACTTCTGCTACTTTATTCACCTGCACTACTTCTGATTTCGGTGATAGTTGGCAATTCTTCGCAATATGTCCAGCCTGATGGCAAAGGTTACATTTCCTATTCTCTCGACCCTTCTTATTGGATTTTGATCCAACATTTCTTTCCTTCCTCAAGGATTTGCAATTCCCATGAAAATGCCCTGGCTTCTTGCAATTATTGCATATTGCAGTCATCGCTGGTCCTTTCTCAGATATAACCCTTTCCCGATTGAATCTAGGCTTCTTTCTGAACTCAGACTTTGTACTGGCCTCAGGCTGTGTACTCGTCTCTGGGTTATCATTTTCAGTTTTCCTTTTGTTGCTCGAACTGACTCCCTCTTCATCGACTAAAAGACCACGATTATTTAGATCTTCATACTGATAAGCCATGTATATCATTTCAGAAAAAGGAAGCTTCACATGCCCCATTACTTTATTCTGGTATTTTCTTTGGAGCCCGTTAATAAACCTCATGTTCTTCCTCTTTGGATCTTGAATTAGATAAGCGGCAAAATGAGAAAGTTCATTGAATCTCTTATGATATTCTGGGATATTCATATCTCCTTGTATCAAATAGTAGAATTCATCACATAACCGCTCAGTTGCTTCTGGAGGAATAAATCTTTCACTGAAAATCTCTTTGAATCTATCCCAGGTGATATCACCTTCTGGGTTATCTTTAACAATCGAATCCCACCAGAACAAAGCTTCGTCTTTGAGTGCCCAAGATGCCAGTAATCTTTTCTGGTCATCCCTCAGCTTTAAACCTTCAAAGATTTTCTTAGCAGAACGAATCCAAGCTTGTGTTTTAATAATAGATTCTTCGCCCAAGAATGGTACTCCACCCATGTTTCTATATTTCTTAAGTAGAGCTTCAACATCTGGTTCCAACCTACCTCTTCTACTTCTGCCACTCATTTTTCGATGTCTGCAAATAGCAGACAAAGGGTTAGGCCAACAGAAAAGGTAATTTTAAAACATAGAGACATATACTTTAATGTAAATGTGTCTATCAGGGTGTATCTCATTCTGCTTTACTCATACTAGGACCTTACTGATCCTATCTGTAATGAGCTATTCGTCCAAGATCACTACTGGTTCAATTTTTGACGAGTTCGTTAATATGTTATATTCCAGAACAAAGCTTAATCAAAGCTCTAATACCACGTTTGTGACGACCCCAAACCCCGTACGATGGTGGCATGGGTAATCTTTGGAATAAAACACATAAACAAATAACAGCAGAATAGAAATAAATAAATACACTAGATAATGTACAATAGAATACACTGGATAAACATAATCATCAAAGTTACACAGTATATAGGATCATACCTAGTACAAAATACAGTTCAGCTTTACATAAAATGTCTACAGCGGAAGAGAAAACATAATATGTAGAACAAGAGCTGAACAAAATAAAAAGAGATAAATGATAGAATCCATCTTCAGCTCCAGCTATCCAGAAAGTGCCTGCTAAAACCTGAATACAAGGCTGCCCATGTAGAAATAGGGGCACCCGAGTTTGCAAGTGAAACAAACTATGAGTCAGTCATGGGACTGGTATGAGAAATCTACTTAACTTACTTTACAATATGGCCAATCAAAGGACCACACCACTTTCGCGGAACGGGTTTGCTCCATTGGATTGCCAGTGCTTTAAAACAAGCAAATCTTTTAAACATCGCAATGCTTTTTATAAAAATGAAGCTATTATAAGACTCAGTTCCCATCACATAATGCAGCACAAACCAGAGGGTAGAGTTTTACCTTATAATGGCCAAAATATGCTTGATACGAGCAAAACAAATCATTTGATATTGTTGCTAGTGTATATATGTTTCAAAAACAATTTCAATCATAACTATCAATCATAGACGACATGGGTACCATATATCATGTCGCCATATATATATATACAATCAAAACCGCACGATTTCATATTTGGAAATTGGATTTCCATCATGAACCAAGGCAAAAGATAGTCCTTATCGAATTCGAGACAATCTAGCCCATGTCTCAGGACCCAGACACAGGTGGGCCCTTGGATCGTCAGGGTCGGTCCACCGATGTGGATTATAATGCCTGAACACTGCGTTTCCCCGCCCTATGGGGCGTAAACTAGTCATATCTGACCACACATTCGGCTCCGAAGAGACCGAAGCAAACCGAGGACTCGCTTTCCATCATCCACATAAGTAAAATACCCGGGCGTGCAAAACCCAAAGCACCACTCCTAGCCAGAAGGAAACGCATGTCCTCCCTGATGTCCTTCTCCCGTTTCTGGCTCATACGGGGGTGTGAGGCTCGCGAAACAACGCTATACACAAAGCTATGCCATACAAGCCATGCTTTGATCATCAACCACAAGACATTGCTTTTCAACAAAAGCCTTGATCATCTACCACTAAGGAATGCCACACAGGCAATTCACTCCATGCGACTGATTTCTATCGATTTATAACCTCTGAGCTCGTACGTTTCAGAGAAGGGCGTTAAGCAAGAGAATAGATTCTCCACTGCCAAACAGATATATATATTTAATAGAGATCAATCAGCACAGAACAAAATCCAATGTCAGACACACAGTCCATTTACAAGTTCGTTCTAGGTCTGAACGAAACTGGAGGCACTCAATACCTCGCATACCCGTACAATCAACAAGTACGTCCGGACGGCTACTACTTCAGCCCCTTCAAGGTAGCTACTCCCATCATGAGCATCAGTAGCACCCCTCCATTAGACGTGCAGATCATCGGTCTTGCACCGTCTTCATATCTTCGACTTTCAATCGTCGATCAATTATTTGAAATGAGAATTAACTCGGCCTTTTAAAATAATTCACGTATATTTAGAATTTCAAATCAATTCATTTCAATGGTTAAATTATTCGACATCAATAATTCTGTTTTTAATGTAATTTTCACACCAAACATATTCAACCATCAAATATCAAATAAACTGAGCAGATTTAGTTTATTCTCATTCCATAATGTTTATAATATTTTATCACGATTTATCGCTATTTTTATTTATTTAAAAATATCCAATTCATTCAAATGACGCTTCAGGCCATAACGCGGCCGTGGCGTTGTTTTTCTTCAGATTTGATTTACACATAACTGAAAATATAACTATTGGATCTTCACTAATTTTATATCATTAGAAAGATCTTTTCAAAACGAATCCAACGGTTTCAGTTTTGGGAAAATCCGACGGTTGGATCTCCCACATTAATCGTTTGAAGTTACAATTTCAAAATACGAACTATAGCGTTGTTATTCGATTTAATTTAATTATATATATATATAATCGATTCTGGCCCTGTTTTTCTTCAAATTTGAATTAAACATTCCAGACAATCCAACCGTTGGATCTTCACAAAGTGGGTGTCGTTGGAAATATATTTCCAAGGCGAACCCAACGGTTTCGGTTTCGGGAAAATCCGATGGTCGGATCTTCCGTACTAATCGTTTGAGATCACGGTTTCAAAACACGAATTGCAGCTTCGTTATTCACTATATTTTAATTATATTTATATAAATATATATAAATATAATTCATTCTTCGATTTCAAAGCTATATTCATTTCATTATCTTTGATAAAAATGATATTTTTATCATCAAAAATATTTATTCAACACATGAATATTTTTAGCACTTCATATTCACAATAAAAATGTAAATTTTATTGTTCAATCTATATATTCAACACATGAATGTTTTTGACTTCACACCTATGATAAAAATATGATTTTTATCGTTCTAGTCCTTTATTCAACACATGAATATTTTCTATAGTTTATATATATAACAAAAATGTGATTTTTATTGTAAAACAGTTTATTTCAAAATACGATTATTTCATATAGTTTATATATGAGGTAAAAATGTAATTTTTGGGGTTAAAACAATTTATTTAAAATACTAATATGTTATATAGTCTATATATATAATAAAAATGTTATTTTTATCTTTCAAACAATTTATTCAACACATGAACTTCATTCAACACATGAATTTCTATTCAACACATGAAAATATTTCTAACACATGAATATTATTGAAAATTTCGACAATATAACGGCAGGGTAGTTAAAACCGGGACCGTGCCCAGTACGGCTCTTCGCTCTACCTTAAAACCTCGCGGTTTTTGACAATGGGGATTTCATGCATCTAATTTGTACGCAGACGAGCATGTTTATTTTTCTTTTCCACAAATTAATCCTATGTGGTTTCATCCAAAATAATTCTCAACCACAAACAGGTATTTTTAACCACAATCAATCATTCATGATTTTCACCAAAATTCACATCAACCAATAATCCAAACCATATCACAACCAATAAATATCATCCATGGTCTGTGGACGAGGGGAGTGTGTATATATATATTCGTATATAAATATATTTCAATTTTATTTCAATCATTTCAATGCATATATAATTTTTACAACGCATATATAACTTATACATCGAACGTACAACTTATACAACGCTTATACATGAGGTGTACAACGCTTATATAACTCATACATCGACTATATAATTTATACATCATCGTTTTCCATATCGTTTATAATTTAGAAATCTCACATTGGGTTCCACTCCACAAAAAATTGTAGAAGGCTCAGAAAACTATGCGGTCTCTTCTAGAATGTAGAAGACGTCCTCACGAGTCCACTGTCTCTTGTTTCACTGAATTTCGTCAACAAACGAGAAAGATATGATTTTTATTGCAAAATCAAAACCGTAGCGCTTTAAAGTGCTATAATCAGTTGAAATTAAATTTGGTCGTTACCTTTCTGTTTTCTTCAAAACTAGGTCAGGATTTTTCTTCGAATCCGCGCAGTGATACGAAGATCGACCAACACCACGTGGAGCAGCTTGGAGAGGCGCTCCTCTCGAGGGTGGTGGCGCTCAACTCGGTGCAGCGGCGGAGGCAAGATCGGGCTTGAAACGGCTGTGCTTTAGAGGCTTCAAACGAACAAAATACTCAAAGAAAAATTCAACACTTGGTATGGATTTGGAGATGAGAGAATTCTCTACAAAAAACCCAACTGGAGCCTGCTGTTTCGTGGAGCGGTTTCGCCAGAAAATGGTTGGGAAAGGAGGAGCACGGGTCGTCGTCGATCGCAGGTCGTGGAGAGAGAAGAGCGGGGAGAGAGAAAACTGTTTGGGCCAATGAGATTTTTTTATATTTATATATTTTTAAAAATCCAAAAATACCCCTTATCTCATACGAACTCCAATCCAAACCCAACGACTGTCGTCCCTCGCTGAATACCTCCATCTCGAACACAATGGGATATGTTTCGTAGGCCCATTCGACTGTTTCAGTCTGTTTTTCTTTAAATTAAAATATAAAACATTCAATATTTTATTTGAACGTACATTTCAACTTGCCGGGGCCACATACTGATTCTAAAAATTCCAGAAAAATAAATCTAGCTATGTTTTGACGATACGATCCCAAAAAAACTAGTCTCATCGAATTCTGAGGCCGTTTGAAAAATGGCCATTTTCTGGCCGATCCAATTTAATTAAAATTGAACAAAAACATTTTCCTTCGCCACGCTGACATATTAACTTCAAAATTATGAAATTTGAAACCTAGCAATAATTTGATATCCCGGATCCAACAAAAGTGGTTTCGTCGAATTCTGAGGTCGTTTGCAAAATGTCTATTTTCAAGGGCTATATGTTCACTATAGCGACCTTTCTGAAAATTCATTTGGCCATAACTTTTGATTCTCGCTATGAAACTTCAATTTCTCAGATTCGTTAGAAAGATATTCATAAACAGATTTATGTATTTTTGGTTTCACTAAAATCCGTTTTATTTTGCACCCAGTACAGTCGGTCAAAGTTTGAATTGAAATTTTGAAACTGCCGCGCCATTTCAGGCCTTGTTTATAATTAAAAATAATTATATTTATTTTTGAACATCGATTCAAACATACTTTTCGTTGTTGTTATTTAAAATATTTATTTTAAATATCTAAAATCCACTAAAATAGCCAAATTAAAAATTTTAAACTAGCTCAGATTTTCCGGGTTGTTACAAGTCCCATGACTGACCCAGAGTTAGTTTTGTTTTGTTTTCCCTAAACTCTTGGGTGCTCAAATTTGTACGAGTAGTCAAGTAGTCGGGATTTACATATGCACTAGAAGGAGCTGGAGCAGGAGGCTTCAGCAGCGTTTTTATAACTATTGTTTATTTCCGCTGTGATGTAAGTGTTATACTCTGATAATGTTACTATATACATATACTGATTTTATTTCAAAGTTATGTATCTTTTATATGATGTTCATTCCGCTGTGAGATTCGTGTTACTCTAATGTTGTATGTTCTTCTTCTTCTTCTATTCTAAGTTACTATCTTATCTATTCTCACCCTCTAATTTCTTTCATGGACTATCTGGTGTTTCCGATGCTTGGGTAGTCGACATTGAGTTTATGTCGATAACTAGGATCGCGAAATCCCCGGGTCATTACAGTAGTATCAGAGCTGAAGGTTAAGTTATTACCTTGGCTCTGTGGCGTGACTCGATAGTGATAGGGTTAGTAATGTCCTAGATTGAGTTTTAGTGTATATATACGAGTGAATGTATTTTTTATTCAATATAAAATGGTTTTATATTGTGGGGATTTATTGGTGGAGTTGTTTATGAGTTCTGGTCGATCAGTTTGATCCATTGTATCGGTAGGGGTTTATAAACACTCGAATACGATGAACCGGCACTGTATGTTTTGAAAAGAGGGTAAATGAAATAATTTTACCCAAAATATATTTTGATATAAACAAAGTATAGATATTTGATATATTACAGTATATTGGATGTGTTGGTTGTTGTTATAGTCAATAAGATTATAATTGGAAGGGTTATAGAAAAACCAATCAGAATTCAGATAAGTGTAATATATGAATTGAAATGAATTAAATCTGAATTTAAATCAGAATTGGAATTAAAATTCCTAAAGGTTGGAAAAGTGTTTGTAAATGGATTTGGACTTAAATATATGAGAATTTTAAAATTATGAAGATTTTAAATTGTTTTACCAGCATTGTGAATGGTATTTTGAAATGTATTTCAAAGTGGAATAGTTTAAAAGTGATTTTGAAACTGATATAGTATTGAACTCACTTCGATAGATGGGAAATAACCCTGATGATGAATCGCGACATCATTAGTGTTCATTTCCGAGTTTCTAAGTGACATATTACTACCAAGAATTTTGTTTTGAATTGTTTTTAGAAAACAAGTTGTTTTGATTCCAAAAGGGAATATTTAATTTTTGAGAAAAGCAAAGCTGTTTAGAACTCCCAGGAAGAGACTGTTTGAATTAAAAACAAATTTAAATAGGAATTTGTGGAAGTAAATAGGAATTTAAGTTAGTTGAGTGGAAATTGGATGGGATATATAAATGGAACTTGCCTTGGTTAAGTATGGTGAATTGTCAAGTTAAAATCTTGGAATTAAGAATGGAGTCGAGACTGATAATTGGTTTGGGTATAGAATGATTGGAGTATGATTAGGATGACATCGATATATGCAGAATTAATAACAGATGGAAAGGATATAATGATATGCCCAACAAAAAGGTACCAGCTTATATTATATATGGGTTTGAGATTTTGATGAGCCGAACTGGCAAGCCGCTTGGTTGTTTGATTTTCTTTTGGGTTAAAGAAGGCCTAGAGAGGTGAGTTGGAGTTTGAGCTATTGACCAATACAAATGAGGTGCTGACAAAAATTTTCGAAAATTTCGGTTGTTAGAAAGTTTTCAGGATTTTTGAAGATTTTCGTTGATAAGAATTAATTAATATTTTAATTGAAGTTTATTTGTTCAGTTGAAACTGAATTAAAGAAGCTAAACAAATAATTTTAACCTAGTTAATAGAGGTTGTTTTCTACCTTAACAATTTCGAGGACGAAATTATTTTAAGGGGAGAAGAATGTAATGTCCCGTATTTTAGCGATATAATAATTAATTAATTTAATTATTTAAATAGTAATATAGAGAATTAAATGGCTGCTTAATTAAATAATAGTGAATATTTAATTAAGGGTGCGTTTTTTAGAGGTCCCTATTAAGGTTTGAAATTAAAACCACGTCCCTCCTATATAAAATCTTCAAACCCGGTCCCTAGAATTACTTCCGCCTGACACATCTTGAAAGTTCCGCTTCCTCCTTTCTTCCCTTCGCCTCCTCCATTTCCTGCAAGAAAAACAATGCGGCAGTGCATAAAAATATATTCTAAAATCATAAAATAATCTCAAAGATCCACGCCAATCGGAAAAAAAAAGTTGCATACATGTATGCAACTATTGCCAATAGTTGCACACATTTATGCAACTATTGCATAAAGGGAATTCAGTTAACGTTTTTGCCTACAGATATGTTGCACACATCTGTGCATGTTTTCAGTTTTATTTGCACACTTGAATGCAAATAAAAATGAACTGCGTTTCACTATTATGAATTATTGCATCCTTCTATGCAAGAAATGTGCAATACATGCACATAAATATGCAAATAAATCAAGGCGGAAGGAAGCACTGGAATACATGCACATATGCATGCAACAAAATCAAATATGTGCATAATACGATGCATTTAACTACACTTTTTCCTCGTTTTCTTGCTGTTTTTTGTTTTTTTGCCTTGTTTTTTGGACTGAATTTTTTGTAGAATGCATAATTTATTTTAATATTAATTTATGATTTTTTTTATTTTTTTAATTATTATTTCATGAAGTTTTGAAAAATAGGGACCTAATTTATAATAAGTTTATGACCGGATGTGAGCCTAATTAAGTTTGCTTTTAGGGACCTGACCTTATTTTCACTTTAATTAATATAAATAATAAAATAATATATTTAATTTTTGAAATAGTCAGAAATAGTGGAATTCACAATATTGTGTTAATTGGATCATTTTAATATATAATTCGGTTTGGAATTTAATTCGAATAACGAATATATTATTTAAACGATAGTTTGAATGTATAATTATAATTGAGCCCGTAATGGCGCGACAGTTCGTAGTTTGGCGACTTGAACTTCAACTGAATATACAGGGTCCGTTTTAAATTGGATTTCTGTGAAACAAGAAACGTTCGGAGCTGGTGAAGTATATTTTTCTAATGGAAGAGTAAAATCGGATTTCATTGTGTAGATTTTGATTTATGTCCAAATCAAAATTTCGAAAAGTCGCTACGGAATTCCTTTATAATTTATAGCGATTTATTTATATTATAAATGGAATTTTCAATGTAAATTAAATATCGATTCAATCGGGACTTTTAATATCGAGTTATAAATCCGATTAGAGCTGTATGATATTCTATTGTGAATATATATGATCATATTTATTTTTAAATATTTAATTTAGTTATTTTTTAAAATATATTTATATATTTAAATGGGTTATTTAGAGCTTTAATAATAGCCAGTTTTGCAAACGACCTCTGTTTTCGACGAAACCAATTTTGTTGGATGCAGAATATTTAATTATTGTCAGATTCCAAGTTTCGTGATTTTTGAAGATAGTATGTAGCTGTACGGGATTTTAATGTGAAAAACAATCGACATTTTGACGGTTAAAAATATGCTGTGTGAGCAAACGAAGTCGGAATTCGACGAAACCAGTTTCGTTGGGTCCGTAATGTCGAACTGTAGCTGCGTGTCCATTTTCTTGATTTTTGGGTATTGTCTGTGATCACAAGGATTTTTAACGGCAGACACAAATAGCGTAGGAGAATAAATGAATATTATAATCGAATATTAAAATATAAAACTTTCCTATAAATTCACCACAAACTTTCCCAAACCTAATTCTTCCTCTCCACAATCAAACGAAATTCAAGCCGCCAACATCCTTTCTTCCAAACCTAATTCATGAGCTTCAAAAATTCCTAAGAAATCAAAATAAAATTTCATAAATTTCCAAACTTGTATACTTGGATTCAGTGCGAGCCGCTCTACAAATCCATACCCCTTTTTGGAAGTTCGATCTCGATTTTCTGTTGAAGCCGGGTTCATATAGTAGCCTAGGGTTTTGCTGTGTTAGGAATTTAAATCCTGGATTTTTAGTTTTGAGTATTGTAGTCGGTTCCAGTGAGTGAATACCACTTCTGTACACTTTCTGGATGGATCCGGTGAGATTTGTTGTCACAGGTTTCCTGATGGTAGGTCTGTAGGCACCAGCGTCGCGACTTCAAGGAGGATGTCGAGTGTGCCATGAGGGTGTCCAGGAGGTGGAATTCGGGATGATAAGTTGTGTGGTGAAGTCAAAAATGTGGTTTCATTGAGAAGAGATGGATGACTGATCTTCTGAAGTGCGGTGGGTTTTCATTGAAAAGGAGAGGATTCTTGTGTTTGCTGAATGGAGGGGAGGAGAATGATGCTTTGTTGTAGGATTTGGTGAAAGGACACAAGCAATTGGAGTTGTTTCAGGAGGTATGTTATTAAGGAGGGAGAACGAGTGCAAAGATCGGATATTGTTGTTGAATAAAGGAGGTGGTCGCGTTATTTATTACTAGGGGAAGAAGGACTGTGTTAAGCGGGGACGGGTTTGAGATGGGCCGATGATTGTGTACGTGAAGCCCAATTCTATTTGTTGAAGAAAAATAATGTATATAAAGGAATGAGAGAAAACATATGTGACTATTTCAACTCGGCAATTTGGAATGAAGCTGCGGGATAAATTCTTTGAATGGGGAAATGGAACAGCTCAAGTTTAGGTCAATTCCATATGGTGTGGGCTATAGTGAGGCCCACATTAATATTAGTATAAGTTTAATATTTTATTTAAGTAATGTGATAACTTGTTAAATTAGTAACTTCTTCATACAATATCAGAATATGACCAAACAAGATCCTTTAGGATCGTATGGACGAGAGCTACATACCGGAACTGTCTGGGAGTGAAATGGGGCTCGTTTCAATTTATAGCAAAATAAATTGTCCGTCTGAATCAAGCGATGGTTATCGTTATTAACGATGATCGTCCAATGTGAGTAAAACTCACCAACTCTATCAGTTCATATTTTTATAACGTATTTTTTTGAAATGCTAAATGATGATTAATTGCTGTGTGTTGACTGTTTGGTTGAATTGCTTATGTATTGGTTGAAATTATAGATAATGATATATATATATATAAATCGTTAATCAAATATCGATTCTGTTTATCAGAATATTTCATAGTGAAATGAAGTTGATGTTAATTATACTGTTTAACATCTGTGGATGCAGGGAAACAGGTTGGAGGGACCCAATTGGGTTCCTCAATATATAAATATTGTTTTGTTTCATATATGGTGATATATGATGTGATGTATAATCTATGATTGATTATGTGTGTTTGAATGATATCGATCATTGTTATTTGGTATTTTAAATACCATAAGAAACACTGGAATGTAGAAAAGGAGATTTTCAAAGTGTATTTTGAAAATAAAGTATTTATGTAAAATCAATGGATTTTATATATAAAGGGAAAGGGTTTTATAAAAGAAAATATTTTTATAAAATCAAAGAACAAATAGAAAAGGAATATTTGTGAAAACAAATAGAAAAGGAATATTTGTGAAAACGAATTGAAAAGGAAATATTTGTAAAACATTTACAAATAGAATTGAAAAGGAAATAAATGTAAAACTTTTATAAGTAGATTATAAATGGAAATATTTATTCGTTAAAATAAGTAGAATTGAAAAGGAAATATTTATTGAACAAATAAGAAGATAAAAGGGATATTTATTTGGGAAAATAAATAGAAAGATAAAAGGAAAATATTTATTTGTTAAATAAATAGAATTGAAAAGGAAAATATTTATTTGTTAAATAAATAGAATTGAAAAGGAAATATTTGTTGAACAAACAGGAAGATAAAAGGGATATTTATTTGGGAAAATAAATAGAAAGATAAAAGGAATATTTATTTAGAAAATAAATAAGATATCATAAAAGGAAATATTTGGAAAGTGAGTAGGATTATAAAGGGAATTAGAGTTAATCGAATTAGAGTTAATTGATTAGAGTAAGTCGAATTAAAGGAGTTAATCGAATATAGTTTATTCGAATGGAATTAATCGAATATAGTTTATTTGAAAAGAGTTATCGAATATTAGTTATTCGAATAAGAATTAGTCGAATATTAGTTATTCGAATAAGAGTTAGTCGAATATTAGTTAACCGAATAAGAGTTAATCGAATATGGTTTATTCAAATAGAGTTAAAGTAGTTAATCGAATATGGTTTATTCGAATAGAGTTAAGGGAGTTATCGAATATTAGTTATTCGAAGAAAGGTTATCGAATATAGTTTATTCGAAAGGATTTAATCGAATATAGTTTATTCGAAAGGAGTTAATCGAATATAGTTTATTCGGAAGGAGTTAATCGAATATAGTTTATTCGAAGGAGTTAATTGAATATAGTTTGTTCAAAGGAGTTAATCGAATATAGTTTATTAGAAAAGGAGTTATCAAATAGAGATTTTTCAAAAGAGAGTTATACGTTGAAATTCGATTATATTGAATTCGGGAAAGTACTATTCACTTTCTGTTTTAATCAAGATTTATTTATTTATAAATAAATTAGTTGTTTTATCCAAAATTTATAAGTAAAAGTTATACTTAAGTTATTATATTTCGGAAGCATGGGATTATAACACTATTGTTATAATCAAATAATTTCTGTAAAAGAAGTGGATTCGTAAATAGAATCCGAGAGTTACATAAGGAAGTTTGTTAAAGATTTAAAAGGTGAATTTTGTCTATTTTGAAGTTAGAAATGTTGTTCAGTTAAGGTCTGAGAGGTAGTTATACCCCAACTTGATTGACCCCGTTTTTAACTAAGGAATGGTTAAGGTTCGATTGTGAAGGTTGGTTAAGTGAATTTAGTTAATGAGTGTAATGTTTTGAGTTGGTGTAGCGATGTTTTATTTAAACATCTGTTTAAATTCAAAATGTAGGAGTTTTGGAAATGTTTTCCAAATAAGAACCAGGAATGTTTTCTAATATAGAAAATAAGAAATGGAAATGTTTTCAATGTTAATAACGTATATTTTCCAAATTTAGAAAATAAGAAATGTTGAATATATGGAAATAGGAAATGGGTAAACGAATAAATTATAAGAGATAAATGATGATTGATGATTGATCAATATAATTTCCGTCTGGAAATAATATCGTTGCTTGCACACGTGTTTTCTTTGATAGTTAACTCACCGACTATTGAAGTTTTTGACCATTTTTGCGTCGTCAACACGGAGAGACCGGGATCAGATTCATTATCTGAAAACCACTCCGTATGGGCATTATCATTGCGAATCAAGTATGATCAAGATAATTGAAGACGGAGTTATGCAAGTGCTGTTCTGGCGATCCTAGATAGAAATTGCCTAAGATGGATTTAAGGAATAGTGCCTTCGGTTTGTCCAATCCCAGGACAACCCGTATGGAAGAATGTCTGATAAAGTATATGTAATAGATCGCGTAAGTTTATCTCTTCCAACGTATATACGTTTGGTGGTGGAGGAATTCGTTTCTCTTAGGTGAATACCCGTTGTATTTTTGGGGAAATCAATTTGTGATTTGGCGGGTATGACGATGTGACATTCAAAGTGAATAATTGTGTGATCTGTCAGAGATAAGCGCGGCCTCTAGCCTCACAACCGGGAAATGACAAAAATCGGGCAGGCAGCATGGCTAAGTGGTTGGCTGCCAAGTAGGGTGTATTATCACCTATCTAGAGATATTCATTTCATTCTTTAATCTATTCAATGTTGTCCCATTCGGGAAACAGTTGCTGATCCCAACTGTTGGTGATATACATTCGATACACTCAAGCAAAATGAGTGGTCAGTCATGTGTGGCTGGGTTGCAAGATGTTCTTGTTGAACCCAGTGTATTCCTCTCTAGAGCTACACTATCGGAAGGTGGTTCCATATCTTGTCATAGTTGGAAATCCATTACCCAATAAGTGCTCGCGGTTTTGATTGTATACTATATATGTGGAACGTGAGATGAAAGAGTTCTTCAAGATGATTATTATATTGTGGTTGATGGACACTATTATAATATCAAAATAGTTTTGATATAAAAGATCATTGTTTCATTCAAAATGATTTGAAAGTTAAATCAAATTGATTTGGATTCTCATAAGGAAAAACCCGTTCCGTTATACGGCGTGGTCTGATGAGATATCGTTATTTTTCCAAACTATTTTAAATTGTTTACTCATACCAGTCCCATGATTGACCCGGAGTTTGTTTTGTTTTGTTTTCCCTAAACTCTTGGGTGCTCAAATTTGTATGAGCAGTCAAGTCGTCGGGATTTATAGATGCACTAGAAGGAGCTGGAGCAAGAGGCTTCAGCAGCGTTTTTATAGCTATTGTTTATGTTGTGATGTAAGTGTTATACTCTGATAATGTTACTATATACATATACTGATTTTATTTCGAAGTTATGTATCTATTATATGTTGTTCGTTCCACTGTGAGATTCGTGTTACTCTGATGTTGTATGTTCTTCTTCTTCTATTCTATGTTTTTATCTTATCTATTCTCACCCTCTAATTTCTTTCATGGACTATCCAGTGTTTCCAATGCTTGGGCAGTCGACATTGAGTTTATGTCGATAACCAGGATCGCGAAATCCGCGGGTCGTTACAATAGTTATTCTCCTTATGTGATAGCAAAAAGTTAGTTGCCCTCCTCTTAATCTTTGGAAATCAGTGAATGTTGGTTTAAAGGCTTCATACTTATGCATAAACGTTCTATCTCAGTATTGCGAAATCATTAGGTAAGGGATACTACCTTTGGTTTGGTGATTAGTCGTCATGCATAAATCTCTGCAAGGTTAGATTAGAATTACTAGCCGTGTTAGACATGTGTTTCGATTCTTCCAAACGGAATACATTTGTGTATTGTAGACAGTGTTATACATTTTCTACTAACTAGGACTTATTGACCCCTCTCCTTATAACAACTCTCGGGTTTATCTCGGGGAAGAAAAGTCTTAGAAAGTTTCCAAATTTTGGTTTTCGGTTCTCATTCCTTTATGCTCGATAGATGTAGTGATATGCTTTAAGGTAGTCGCATTAGTCATTATTTGATATCTTATTTCGTTTCCACTGTGAGTTAGTTTTATTTTACTCTGATTGCAGGTACTAGATTTATACTCTTCGTGATTGGATGGGGTTGAGTTTCTGTTTTTGTCGAAATTCGGGCTCGGAAAAGTGTGGGGTGTTACAATGGCCTTTCCTAATTTAATGGTGTGGTCGGTCTTCAGTAGCTAAGTTGTAAATCAACGCAACTTCATGTGTGTTTTATCTAGAGGTGTACAGATTTAATGGATTGACCCTTACCCTTTCATTGTTGGAATCTATTATCTAGTACGAACCTTCAGACTTGATTATATAGCTATTATGTTGGATAGTTAGATGCAACAATTTCGGCTATTTTAACATATTTATTTGTAGATTCTATATATTATTATAATATCACTTTATGTATAATAAAGATTTTTTGGTTATCATAAGGTAAAAACATATCCATATTTAGATGTGGCGTGGTCTTACGAGGTACCTTTGATTTCAAAGGTTTAAAGGTTAAATAATAAATCACCTGTTATTTGAGTTTTCTTGCGACGGTTTACAAGATTGGTTTGGGTGTTATCTTATTACAATACCTGGGTCAGACCGAGTATATTTACAAGTCAGATTAGATTCAATTTTCTTTGAAGCTTAAGGAAAGGAACTGAAGAGCCAAGACATATTCTCGTAAATTTCTTTATTTATTTTTTTGATGTCTTTATTTGTCGTATCTTTAACATTTTAAGGACAGACTGCTATAACTATCCATACTAATTAATAGATTAATTCTCTAATGTATGTATTAAATTTAAAGTCTTTATTTGTTTAATGATTATTGTTATACTACGGATTTTCATTCCACTGTGAGATTACGTTCTATTTCTTTTTTTAACCTTAGTAAACAATATTTTGGTGACTAAAATGCTCGACATACGAATGCCAAAGAAGTATTAAGTGTTGTCTATAGTGGTAAGAAAGCTAGTGCCTTATAGATACTCTCGTAACTTGGAGGGCCAGTAGATCAGATGTGAGGTGCTGGATCAAATGCACCTGGACTAGTAAGACAAGCACAAGAACCGGGGGAAACCTGATATCAACACTGATCTGGAGATCCTGATAGGTATCGACCCGAATCAAACAGCAGGATGATGTTGGAGTTAGTGATGATTTTGTTGCCCTAAGAGATCCTAAAGACCCATGGCTAATGCGGGACATGCTACGATGGAGAGGAGTATTGGATGGCAGTACGAGCAATATGTATCAGAGCATCCGCTTAGACTCAAGGGGCAGGCAACAAAAATAGTAAATGAGGAAATATTGGTCGAGATGATGTGGTGTGTGATAAGAGGCAGATACCAAGTCATGGATATAAGGATGTCAATAGGAGCGCAGTTCACTCCTAACATAAGGAATGCAAGGAACCCACTGGATTTCAATCATGTTGTATTGATGCTTATGATAGGTGATTAGACCCTACGTTGCAACTGAAGCAATAAATCAGGCACATGGATGTAATGAGTCTTTTGAGGAGATAATGGCGTTCTTCTCTCTATATTTGATGGGTCTAGTTGCGCTTTGGTCCAAGCAGCTAAACAACAAATCAATTAGCACTTAGAATGATATTGTTAACAAATTCATGGGAAAACTCCTAGTCCATATATCAAGACCAAAGAATGTGATGAAACTTGTAACAATCGAACAAAGGTCAAAATAAACACTGAGGAGTTCGTTGGAATTATTTGATTTAGTAGTGGCATCAATAAATAAGGTAGTACAATTGATGGTGTTGATAGTCACCGTATTTGGAGCGGTCGATGATTCAGAATTTAAAGCTAGTCTGAAAAGAGATTCCTCATGGGATCTTCATAAGCTTTACTATGAGACCGATAGATACTTGCATCAGGAAGATGCATGAGCGGAATATAAAGTGGAAGTTGATGTTTTAAAGGATGAGGACACTCTCAAAGAGAGTTTCAAGCCAGATAAAAGGAAGGGAAAGATAGAAAACAAGCATGTGGCATCAAGGAAAATTAGGAGGGCCTGAAGAATTCCTCTCATGCAAAGTTGAATGAATAAGTGGAAATCATTTATCTATATTATATGGGAAAAATCTTCCATACATAGCTGGCTCCAAAAGTGCCAACCAACAGAGAAAGAAAATTTCGAAAATATTGCATATTCCACGAGTTGGATGGGCATGTAAAGACAATGCAAACACTTCAGCAATGCGATAGAGGAGCAAGTTAGGAGTGGACAACTCCAACAATATGTTAACAACCGAGTGATGGTGTCGGAACACGGATAGTTGTCTTTGGCCCAGAACTTGAGTGGGCCTCACGTAAGATGTTAAATTGTAATCTCTTGATAGGAATGGAAAGGCGAGAATAAACAATAATAACATCTAGATCGAAAGACTCACGGAACTTGGATTTGGTACCCAGGCATGCTCTTAGATAATATCGAGCCGCAAATCAAGGAGAGGCTTGGCTCAGTTTTCTTCTTATTTTTCTTTTTATTTCATCATCTACTTACTTTAGTCTGCCACAGGAAATGAATAAAGATTGGTCGCTATTTACTTCAACTAGAAAGATGAAGTAACAACCGCAAGGTACAAATTTCTTTAATCCGAGAGCGGCTAGATGAATTCATACAAATAAACTATGAACCCTTTTCAGCAGAGAGTATTAGATGGATTCATATAAGTAAATCTGAATTCCTTTCACGAAGAGTGGCTGAATGAATTCATATAAATGAATTTTGAATCCCTTCCACTGGAGAGTAACTAGATGGATTTGAATAATAAATTACAAATTTCTTTCGCCGAAGAGTGATTTGATGAATTTGTACATATAAGCCACAAACTGCTCTCGTTGGATAGTGATTGGATAAATTGATGTAAACAAATTAATAATAAAAAAAATTCATGATCATGAATTTGAAGCTACTAAATAATGAAAACCAACACAATAGTAAGTCAAAATTTATGTGGATCACCAAGTGTGGATACACTTAGCATGAAATACAACGGGTTGCTATACGTCCCCAACCGGAGTGCAAGAAGTAATCACACTTTCCCGGAAAGTGATAGGATCAACATACTTTTCATTGAATCCATTTCATTGGAGTGTGATCAGATTGGGTTCAGCAAGAGCTCATTGAAGCTAAATCGGTTTGAAAGAGCCCTAATGTTGCTATATGTTTTAGGATGTGAAACTGGAGTGAAAGAAGTAATGTTGTTTCACCAGAGAGCGATAGGATCAGCTTACTTATCGTTAAACCCCTTTTACTGGAAAGTGATCAGATTTAGCTGAATGAAAACCCAACAAGGCTATAGGGTCATCATGTAAGGCTCATGCATGGAAATAACCCAACAAGGTTATGGATCGAGGAGTATGACCAATATTCGACAAAATCCCACCAAGGCTAGGATTGACAACTATTATTTACGCTTAGCACAAAAGAGACTTGGATCGTCGAATGCCATATTGTTCAACAAGAGCCTGACAAGGCTAGGATCACTAAGTGTGAATGGAGTCAGGCATGAACGGGGAATAATATATGATGTGGATTATGCTTCATAAGGATTCAGAGGGACTAAAGATCAGCTCAAAGAGGTCAAAAATATCAATGATCAACTTGGAGAGGTTGTGGAATATGATGATGGCTTACTAAACCATTAGAACTAGTTCAATAAAATTTTCAAGTATATGAATGATCTTCTGGGAATGTCGCTATTGGTTTGGAATGACCATATAAGTCATGAATTATCTAGAGAGATTGCAAGCATTGAACTTATACATAACACATCTTCCATAAAAGATATGTTTTAGGGGGGGGGGGGGTGTTAACCCGCCTTTTTATAAGACCGTTACGCTTGTTCAAGACAACTAAATCACTTAAGACTTGAGCATGGATGGATATATGTGCTTGCCTGAATAAACTGAAGGATTGGAAGTAACTTGGATTTTTGAGCTGCTTGAACTTGGATCGGTTATGAACTTTGGCCTTGCATTGATTTTGCCATGCACTTTAGATTGACCATCACTCTGGGCCTTAGATCGACCAAGAGCTCTCTCACATTGGATCGACTGGACCATGTGGCCTCAAGTCAACTACTACCTCAAGCATTGGGTTGGTTCTCTCACTTTATTACAACTTGTACCTAACACATTCAGATAAAACTTAACCAAACATGGATGGAAGGAATGGTTAAATGGTTCAGATTAGTCCCACCACTAAGCAAATGGATCAGACTCTTTCGAACCCCAGATCGACACTGATCCGTTGGCATCATGATGATCAATTCAACCTGCTGCATGTTGAGTTGGTCTATCTTGATTTCCCACCTTATCATGTGGTTTGTAGGCCGATCTAAACCTTCCTTCAGATATAAACAGAAGAAAAGGTGGCTCGTTTTGGGATCTTTTTTGCTCTACTACGCGAAGACTTTTCCATTGAAAAACCTCAACTTTTCATCTTCACTTTCTTGTACTCAAATCAAACTGTATTTGTAATCTTACAGTAAAAACAATCAATTACTGCAAGCGGATGTAGGCTAGATCGCTAAACCACAATAATTATGCCGCTTAACCACAATAATTATGTTACGTTCTTTACTTTACGCATAATTATGTTATATTTGATTGTCATGACTTGTGTTATCTATGAATTGAACCGACTTACATGTTAAGACCAGATTTGGAGCTAAGAATTACATAATTTGATTATGTAAGGCATCTAAGCTCTATGACTATTAAAGGAGCTAAGCTTGTTTTTAGTGGGTATACTGGGTGAATTTTAAAAGGTCTCCCATATCTTATTCATAATGGGCTATAAAGTTCAATTCTTTACACTAGATCCAATATTGTAATTAAATGAAATCATATTTTACTTAACCTTATATTATTGTCAATTAATATTACTAATTAATTAGTTTAATGTTTATTTAGATATATCATACACAATTATAATAACATAATGAAATATAAATGCGCATAACTATATATATCCGCATACATATGTTCAAATTTATATCTATTATGTATACACACGCGTTATACTTTCATATATGGGTGAATTTTAAAAGGTCTCCCATATCTTAGTCATAGTGGGCTATAAAGTTCAATTCTTTACACTAGATCCAATATTGTAATTAAACGAAATCGTATTTTACTTAACCTTATATTATTATCAGTTAATCTTACTAAATAATTCAGTTAAATGTTTATTTAGACATATCATACACAATTATAATAAAATAATGAAATATAAATGCGCATAAATATATATATATATATATACACACACGCATACATATATTATAATTTATATCTATTATGTATACACACGCGTTATACTTTCATATGCATATGACAATTTTGTATGAATACCGGGAACATAAATGTTTATGTATATCCATATGTTTAGATGTACTATAACATTTGTGTATGGTTTGTATAGAGATACTTATAATACGGTATATAGTTTAAACACACAAATAGGTATTTATATATTTATGATGTTATCACTTATATATATATTTAATATATATAAATAAAATTATAAGAGTAGATCTACATAATAAATCATATAATTTTAAAATAAGAGAATGCTTGATTGGAAGTGAAGATGAAAATAATTTTCATATAAATTTATATCAAATTAAATAAGAAATAAAAGGAAATAGAGTATTTAAATTTTTATAAATATTAATCAATAATAGATTTAATACCATAGAAAAAAGTTCATTGTTTAATCAAACTTTAAAATTACAGATCCATTCACCTTAAAAACAAGTCGGCTTTGCCCAAAAAAAATTACAGATCCAAACGTACACATTCAACATGTAAGCATAATTATCAAATAAAATTAAGATATATATAGCTTTAATGATGCAATTAATTTTGAAACACTTCTTACATACATATACATTATAATTTAATATCTAACTTCAAAACCACATGTTTGACTAAACATCAAACTAAAATGTATTAATGTAAACAAGTTAACAAAACCAAAGGATTTGAGTTGACATTGGTTTACAGTCTTAAAAACATGAAATTAAACAATATGTATATGTATTTATGCATATAGATATATGTAAGTGCAATTCAATCAATCAAATATTAAATCAATCTTTATATTCGAATTACATCGTGATAACATAAATAAAAATTTACTATAGTAAATCAAATCTACATTAATTACCATTATTAGATCAAGTAAGCAAATATTGCTGTATAAAATAAATTAAAAAGTTAGTTTTAAATTAATTAATTATAAAAGTTGGATAAAAATAAATTTTGCGATCAATCAAATCTAACCTAACAACAATGTTAGTAATAAAATAAATTACATACAAGAAAGATTTTACAATGAAGTGACAATACGTTAGAGACTTATAATAGATTCAACAAACGGAAATTCAACACGCATGTATATGAGTTTTATCTGTCTTTTTAGCCTATCTTTTTCCAAAGCAGGTTTAACCGGACATAGAGAATTCAAATAGAATTAGAAAGACTTGAAAACTGACATGTGCATTTAAAAAAAATATAAGAAGGGACGTAGAAAATTTGAAGTGGTTTGGCATCACCAATTAAACCGAAATCAACTTAAACTACGGGTCGAGATTTCTCACCTAATGACCTCTTAGACTTTATGCTATGATCACTCTACTTTAGAACTTAATGCCTAAGTGAGTGTGCAAGGGTAAGATGAACTAAACTAAGGATTTTCGATGTATAAAGAGTTAATATATCTAAATGATAAAAAACTTGACTTGAAGACAACTAGAAACTGGATCAAATTACTCAATTAGATGGAAGGAACAACTAGAAAAGGAAGGTAAACAAGTTTAGCCAAGTCTCCACTAGACATTAACCTAGCTTGATAGGTCGGCCCTGAGTTATCTTAGTGGCTCAAGTTGGCTTGCACTTTTTGGTGCGAATCCTACTTGTCTCCTAGACTTCATTTGTATCGGGCCTCTAACTTCATTTTTCTTAATTCTCCTATAAACCTACCTATCTATAATGAGAAAAATTCGTTTAGATGAGGTATTCTACTAATCATCCTGTAGATTTTTTCCATTATCTGCAATATTATTCTCTTTATCTTCTTCGTTCCTTATCTCCTCAAATTTTATTCAAACTTGTTTGGATCTAGGATAAATTAATTGTAATCCTAAGATCTACAACCAGCAAATAATATTAAAACTGATGGTTGACGACAAGGCCAGAGTATGCTAGATTACTAAAAAATCTTGGGTCTCTTGTTTTTCCTTCTTCTATTTTGCTTACTGTTTATGTGGATTGGCACATTCTACTTGGATTTTTGGGATCTATCCGATTTCTAGTATACATTTCGGTGCGTTCACTGAGAACAAGACTTGATTTGGATTTGAAGAAGATAAGAAAGCCTAAAACTAGATATGGAACTGAGGGGTCAATCACCACATGGGACGGTTAGGAAGCTTCTTTAAATCCTAATAGATCAAGCAATATCACTAGGGATTAGAAGGGAACAATAACAAACAATATGCATGATTGGCTAGACAATATGAGATGTTGGGTTACTTTTTCTAAAGGATATAACACCATTTAATAGCTAGAACTATATGGATCCAGAACCAAACTCCTTGAAATAAAGCAAGAACTTTTATAGTTTGTATGGAGCAACCTAGAATAGTACCTTTAAGATTTAAACAACCCGTTACTATGAAAACTTTCCCTAGAGTTAACGCCAAAATGGTCAACACTTGAGTGACTGTAGAAACACGAAGAACTGATGATGTTGGAGTGAAGAACATAGATCTAAATCTAGAATGCAATTGTTAGACCAAAATATGGCTCTAACACCCAAATTGTCTAGAATTGCAGAGAATTAACATTAGAAATAAAAGAAAAAGCAACAAACACACCAAATTTATAGTGGTTCGACGTTAAAGAGCCTACATCCACTTTATATGACTTTGATTATACTTGAACGCAAATACAATCACAATATTCTCTCAATCTCGCTTTTACAACAGTGATTCACTCAACAATTTCGAAATATCTCTTATTAGAAACGATGGAGGTACAATTATGGTGGAATTAGAACTCTAAATTGCCAAAAGATCCTCAAAAATGCCAAGTGCTGGGCTATTTATAGGTGATTTCTGCAGGCAGTTCGTGAAGACAGGTGGCACCAATCCCGAGGATCTCGGAGCCGTTCATGAGTGGATGGAGAAATGGTCAACATGGCAGTTATGTACAGGTGTCATCAGATCCTGGATATGCGGTTCGTGGATGACCAAGTTGTGGTCACCATCCTTTAAGCTCAGAGTCGGTTCGTGACTCTTTTTCACGAGGGGTCGTGACCTTCACCACGAGCGGGTCATGGCATTCATCGCGAGCGGGTTGAGGTCTCCTCATCATGAGCGGGTCATGAAGGTTGGTCACGAGCGGGTATTTGGACTTCACGAACCATGGTGAATTTTCCTTGAGTTTGGATGTGTAGATCTTCATTTATCTAACTATGAATACTTTTACTCTTGGTGGCTTGATCAAGAAAGCTAGCCAACGTTTTGCCCCCTCGAAATATGTTTTATCAAGGATGGAACATGCTTCGAAATTACCAAACCGTCTTCTCTGGAAACGGTGTGAGTCAACAGTCGTATTTATTCATACTGTCATGTTGCTTTACAAAGTCATGCCTTTTTATGAATCCACGTTTTTAGTTATCTCTAAGTGGGTATAAATATCAGATTGAGTATCCAATTATTTCTCACTCATTAGTCAATTTCGAGCTCTACGGTGAATCGTAATGGTGAAAAGTTCAACAGCTAACCCTCTTGATCTTTTGTATTGCTCCTGGAAGAACTTGTATCGATCATTGCATTATTTTAAGTTCAAATTCGAAGTGTTGAAACCGCTAGTTGTTTTAATGGTTTGACTATTTAAGTCAGGTCGTGGGCCAATCCTCTCGAGCCGGATCATAGTGACCCACGGTAGAGGATCTGTTGATCTTTAAAAGCCTCGAGTTGAACCGTGCTATTAGGCCATTGGGCCTGGTTATTCCTTGTTGTGGCTAAGGAACTCAAACGGTCTTATTCCTCTTGTACAAAATGGAGTTTTATTTCTCTTTTTATTCATTCTTGCTGCTGCAAATTCCCTTTCTTAAGCCCGAAACCCTAGTTTGCCCCAAAATCTCAAAGGCCTCTGATCTTTCCACTCAATTAAATAGGTAATGATATTTCCAATCTCAATCTTGTGTCGTGTCCTTAAATCCATGGTGGATCTAATGTCGGTCGTCCCTTTGTTCCTCGTCAAGTTCAATGCATGACATCTTCGTTGTTGTTCCTGGCGTCGATGTCGGCGATGGTAGCATTAATGACGGGGATTCGCTTTGACTAGTAAGTTTTATGGGTGGATAACGGTACTGTGAAGGGACGGTGTGACGGCCCGCCCCGCACCAGCCGACATTTCCAATGAAACGCGCTGTGCCGATATCCAACGAACACGGGACGGTCGTCAAAGGAAAATTTAGAAGACAAACCTGTAGTATATCTCACAGCGCATGGAACAAAATATAATAATAACATAACTTGATATAAAATAGGCGAGACAGTGCATAAGCTAAATACTAAACCATCATAGCAGCGGAAAATTCAAAATACAGCTTATAATCCAGACCATCATTATTACAACTTTTAAAACTGTCTCTAAAACAAAATATGAAGGTACGCTACTAATGCCCAAAGTAGTGACCAGCAACAACACAGGGAGAATATATGGAAATGGTACGTGTAAGCCTCATGCTCATATCCGCACAGCTACTTGTGAATAACCAGCTAACCTGTCTCTAGTCTGCTCGTTTAGGAGCACCCAGAGTAATAAGAAGAGACATAAAACTCTGGGTCAGATAAAATTCTGGTATGAGCGATAAGTAGCAAAAACAGAACAATAACAGGTATGCATAACCATACCTGAACCTGGACCTGCAACCAAAGAGTTAGCACGATAGGATGTACAGTACCCTTAGTTGACACTAACACATTGTGTCAAAATAATAGGGAGGGGTTGTGCATCTCATGGTTATAGCAAACATCAAACATAGTAATCGTCCTCATATCTCTCACTCAGTGTGTAAAGTATATGATATCCACCACTTTAATCACCCAATTCTTTGTTACGATCACTCTACCCCATGGAGTCATGACGGCTCTACTGCACTGATCCGTAAAAACTAATACTCTACTATGTCCGCTCTGCCCCATGGAGTCATGGCAACTCCACTGCACTGGCTCATAGCCTTCCTACGATCACTTTGCCCTATGGAACCAGAACAACTCCACTGCACCGATCCATAGCCGCTAACCTGTCTTTCAGTGGAGAGTCAAAGCTATAGACATCGATAACCCCTTTGCACACGTCCCACAACAAAGTCCAACTCATGAAGTCAACTCATTGGTTCTCATTTGGATCCCGAGTTACAATTTTTCATTTGGACTACCTTTGCATATCGGGTTTTGGTCGTTATCCTGTTCGCACTTCAGTTCCATTCAGTTCGTGACTCCTTCATTCGCGGCACTCTGGTTCGTGACTCGTGGTCGGCTCATGGACCAAACTCGGTTCGTGGAACACTCCTCCAGCTCGTGGCTTCATGCTTGCTCGTGGTTCATGATTCCGGACTCCAGTTCGTATCTCGGATCGTAACCAAGCTTCTGGTCGTGGTGCGTCATGGCGATCGGCTCGTGAATGGCTCCTGCTCGGATCGCGACTCTAAGTTTCTAGTCATCTCATGGTTCTCAAAGTGGAGCAGTTCGTGATGGTGCAGGTGGCTTATAGGGGGGTATCACGATCGGGGCGGGTCGCACAGGTGCCTCACGAACGGGTTACTGACCTATTTCTTGCAACTTTTCCAGCGAGCAATTTATGCCATACGACGACGTTTTCGACCAATCTAACTTCACTAAGCAATCACAAAATATTCCAAATAATCATAGCAATATGTATAATTGACCATAATTTAACATCTCAATATGGGTCAAACATACCCAAAACCCATGTTTTCCCCTTAATCATGTTTTAATCAAACCTAACATTAGGATTAGCAAACTAATTCCAAATTAACCCAAATTTCTAACATAGGCATAGAATAATATTTACGAATTTCTAAATATTTTTTCAGATTTTTAACATGCATAATTTCGTTAATTAACAATAATCACCCCTAATTAGCCATAATTAGTGAAAAACAATGCAAATCACTCATCTTAGCCACAAATCAAATACTAGCTCTGAAACTCTACTATTTAGGCGTGGTTTCCAATGCAACACAGCAGCTCCAACTCTGATTTGACAGTAATCTTCCTTGATTTGGTGTAGATCTTCTTAACTAGTGATTAGAAGGTGATTTGAGAGTGATTTAGAAGGTGGAGGCCATTGCTAGGGTTTCAAGGATGTAAATGGCGGTTGGAAAAACGATAAAAACTGATTTCCCTAACCCTATCAACCTCCCAATAACCCTAATCCGGAAATAGGTTATGGGCCCATTGCTAATTACCCTAATTAAGCCCGGTTAAGCTGTTTTTCACCTTCTAAATCTTGTTTCAGCCATATCTCCTAAACGGTAAGTCCGTTTGGCTAATGTGACCACTCTACGAAAAGGTAAACCATGATCCGAATCCAATGGAAGTGGTTTCAGACAAAACTCCTTAACAATCAAAAGTTACAGGCTAAATAAGACTCGTCAGGGGTAAAACGGTCATTTAAAAATCGACAAAAATCGTTAACATGGGAAATGACCCCAATAGTAGTTCTCCAAAGTTACACGACTAAACGGCCTCATATGAAAATGAAATAAATATTTTATGATCCTCCGATGTATAGAATACGTGTCTTTACATTCCCCCCTTAAGAAATTTCGCCCTCGAAATTCCTTAACCAAAACATACAATGGGTCCCGCTTGCCTATCAGCCATTTACAAACAATCAAACACACATAATAACAAAACAAGTCTATTCTAGCATGCAGAATAGCTAAATTGCAATTTAAATCTTACCAGGCAAAGAGTTCTGGATACGACTCCCTTATGCTCTCCTCTGTTTTCCAAGTACAGTCATGTTCGTTACCACCCCACTGAACCTTGATCGGTTTCACCGCCTTCCTTTGAAGTTGCTTCGTATCGTACTCGGCAATACGGATCGGCCTGCGGTTCCCAACCGCCTCAGGTTCTACTTCGATGTCATCCAACTAATCCGATGAAATAGTCATATCGGGGTCGTGCACGAACTTCCATAACTGGGAAACATGAAATACATTGTGAACTCCCGCCATCTTATCAGGTAATTCAACTTTATATGCTAAATTCCCAACTTGCTCGAGAACTGGGAATGAACTAACAAACCTTGGTGCCAACTTGCCTCTCCTACAAAATCGAATCACACTCTTTAATGGAGAGATCTTGACGAATACTAGGTCGCTAACGGAGAATTTCAATTCCCTTCGTCTTTTATCGGCATTACTCTTCTGCTTATCTTGGGTAGCGTTCATTCCCTGTTGGATAACCTTGATCTTATCTGAGGTTTCTCTTATCACATCCGGTCCAAGCACAAATTTCTCACCGGTTTCTAACCAATATGATGGTGAGTTTCACGGTCTTCCGTATAAAGCTTCATATGGAGCCATACCAATACTGGACTGATAACTATTATTATATGCGAATTCCACTAGATGCAAATGGTCATCCTATGACCCTCCAAAATATAATATGCAAGCTCTCAAGGGATCTTCTAATACTCGATTCACCCACTTTGTTTGACCGTCGGTTTGAGGATGGTACGCGGTACTAAGATGTAATTCTGACCATAAAGCCTCTTGTATGCTCTTCCAAAATCCACTAGTAAACAACAGATCTCGGTTACTCACAATGCCTTTGGGTACCCCATGAAATCTCACTGCCCACTTCATATACAGTTCTGCTAACTTAACTGCTGTTATATTCGACTTGACGGGTATGAACCTTGCATTCTTGGTCAATCGGTCCACAATAACCCAAATGTTATTATGGCCCGATCTAGTCCTTGGTAACCCATCAATGTAATCCATTGAGACTTGTTCCAATTTCCATTCTGGAATTTCCAATGGTTGTAGCAAACCACAAGGCTTCTTTTGCTCGGCTTTAACTAGCTGGCAATTCATGCATTTGGATATAAACTTCTCAACATCTCTTTTCGTCCCTTCCCAGTAGTAAGTCTGCTGTCTCGATACATTTTGTTACCACTGGGATGTATAGTCAGTTTTGAGTGATGACATTCTCTAAGTACTCCATCTCTCAATCCTTTGACATTGGGTACAACTAGTCTCCCATTCTTTCTGAGCCATCCTTCTCGATCAAGCCCATACTTGTTCATATCCTCGTCGATTCCCATTTCTAACTTGAAGATGATTTCTAATAGATTAGGATCGTCCATCTGACTGGGACCAATCCGCTCAATCAAAGTGGGTCCGATCATCAAACTCGCTAACATTTCTAGATCCAATTCGCACTTTGTTCTGAAATCATACCCAGCGATATACTCCAGTTGCTTCCATTCCAGAAACATAGCCCCTAAACTGGCATGTATCCTTCTCAATGCATCAGCTACCGCATTGCCCTTTCCTAGTGTATATGCGATATCAAAATCATAGGAAGCCAAGAATTCTAACCATATCTACTGACGGAGGTTTAGATCCTTCTGAGAGAAGAGACACTTTAACGACTTATGATCGGTAAACAACTCGAATCTTTCTCCCAAGAGACAGTGTCTCCATATCTTCAATGCGAACACGATCGCTGCCAACCCCAAATCATGGGTAGGATATCTTTTCTCATGCGGTTTCAGTTGCCGACTAGCATAAGCTACAACCCTACCTCCTTGCATCAATACAACACCTAGTCCGGTACCACATGCATCCGTGTATACTGTCATCTCTTCATTCCTTTTAGGAATGACTAACACTGGCGCACGCGTCAACTTTTCCTTTAGACTCTTGAATGCATTTTCACACCTTCCGTCCTAGAAGAAAGCTTAATTCTTCTTGGTCAATTGAGTTAATGGTGCCGCTATCTTGGAGAAGTCTTGGATAAACTTACGATAATATCCAGCTAATCCCAAGAAACTTCTTACGTCTGTTGCATTCCTGGGCGTAGACCAATCCTGTACCGTAGCCAATTTCGTAGGGTCCATGGTAATACCATTCTCTGAAACAACATGGCCCAAGAATCTCACTTCCCTCCTCCAGAAGTGACACTTAGAAAATTTTGCTTTCAATTGGTGTTTTCTCAACACCACCATCACTATCCTCAAATGTTCCTTGTGTTCTTCCTCTGTCCTCGAGTAAACAAGGATATCGTCCATGAACACAAGAACAAACTTATTCAATTGATCCCTGAATACCCTATTCATAAGATCCACAAAATATGCTAGTGCATTGATCAATCCGAATGGCATGACCAACCACTCATAGAATCCAGACGACGTTCGAAAGGCCGTTTAAGAATACTTTCAACTGCTACTAGGAGCTAATGAAATCCTGTCGCGAGGTCCAACTGGGAGAACACTCTTGCTCCTTCTTGTTGGTCAGACAAATCATCTATCCGTGGAAGAGGATACTTATTCTTCCTAGTCACTTTATTCAACTCTCAATAGTCCACACATAAACGAAGGGAACCATCTGCCTTAGTGGCAAATACAACTGGTGCTCCCCACTCGGAGACACTTCTTCGGATAAATCCCTTCTTCAAAAGATCACTTACATGCACCCTGAGCTCTCACTACTCCCTTGGTGCCATACGACGAAGTGGCATCACTATAGGTCTGCCATATTTCACTAAATCAATATGAAACTCAATCTCTCGGTGTGGTGGAAGTCCGGTCACTTCCCCGAAGATGTCCGGATAATGGCCAGCAATGGGAACCCCTGATAACTCGTCCTGCGGAATGTCGAGGGAATTTAGAAAACTAGCCATCACCTCATCACTAGGTAGGCCACCAAACACTATCCTCCTCCCATCGTCCGCCCTAATAGTCACCGAAAATCCCTCATAGTCTACCACCACCCCATATCTTTGGAGCCAATCGACTCCCAAAAAATGCTAAACCCAGTAAAGCCCAAAACAAAGCACAAGTAAACATACATTCATGACTCGATAAGACCAAATTTTGACAAATCATGCAAAGGCTAGTCGAACCACCGATCGGGTTCGTCACAACTAAAGGTCTATCGACAGTCTCGGGTTCCAATCCCAACCTATCTACCAGGTCACTAGATATGAAGGAATGGGAAGCCCCAGTATCAAACAATAATTGAATAGGAACATCATAAATAGAAAGCATACCTTAAATAACGATATTCTTTCCTTTCTCTGCCATAGTTGGGTCATTTGATGAAGAAGGAACAACATTAATAGCATATGCTTTCACAATCTGCTTCTCTTTAGGAGGTTGTGGACATTTTTCCTTGTGATGTCTCACTTGACCACAATTGAAGTACTTCCTGTCCGCTGGCTTTGCTTGACATTCTTTAGCATAATGGCCCTTCTTGCCACAGCTAAAGCACTCAACATCTTTCTTATTCCTTTTCTCGCCATTCTTAGCTTGGTTCTGTTTCCTCTTATTCTATGAGTTATTCTTGCCTCTACCACCTGCTTGTGGTTTTGGCTCTCCTGTAGATACAACAACAACCTCGGTCATTGATCTAGGGTAAAGACCTCTTCGATCTCAATGCTTTTCCCACAATTGATTCAAAAGTCTCATCAATATGGTTTATAAGCCTTTCTCCCAAGTACTGATCTAAACCAGTTATGAACTTCTCGTTCTTCTTCTCGGTAGTGTCGAAAAGAGATAATTCATACTTCGATAAAGTATCAAACTCAGCAATATATTCCGAGACTGCCCTACCATTCTGTTTAACCTCCAAGAACTTCCTAAACAACTCTGACTTCTGGGCAGCGGGGATAAACTTGTTACTAAAGCGGTTCTTAAACTGATTCCAAGTAACTTGATCCTCAGGGGTAGCTTCATTAATAGCGTTCCACCAATTCATAGCTCGTCCTTGAAGTTGACGGGATGCTAGCTTCCTCTTCATTGCGTCTTCGATTCCCAAATCCTCGAAGATACGCTCACAACTATCAAGCCAATCCTGAACTTCTGTAGCTGATTCCTTTCTGTGGAATGGCTTCCCACCAAGACTAGTGTAGTCCTTACAGAGCTTGGCGAAATCGTCCCTAGGCGCCTGCACCGCTGCACCACCACCATTTGCAATATTAGGAGGTGCTCCCTGAACATCTCTCAGCGTCTCTCTCTCATGAAGGTAGTAAACATTGTCCTCATGTTAGGGACATTCCTATTATTGGCTCCTGAACCAGTATTCCTCGTATATCGACTCATCGTCCAATCTGTAAAGAGAAAACAATTAAGCATCTCTTCAGTGATGCCAGTGCAGAGTGACTTCATCTTTAGATATACTAATAATATATATATATATATATATATATATAGATTTTGAAAACCCAAAATATCACAAATACGCGCTCTCATATACGTATACTATCTCTCCCTGGTGACTTTCCCTAGGTTAACTACGCAACCTAGAGCTCTGATACCAAGTGTGACGACCCGCCCCGCACCAGCCGACATTTCAATGAAACGCGCTGTGCCGATATCCAACTAGCATGGGACGGTCATCAAAGGAAAAGTTATAAGACAATGAATCATCAAAGAACCTATAGTATATCTCACAGCGCGTGGAACAAAATATAATAATAATATAACTTGATATCAAATAGGTGAGACAGTGCATAAGCTGAAAACTAAACCATCATAGCAGCAGAAAATTCAAAATACAGCTTATGATCCAGACCATCATTATTACAACTTTTAAAATTGTCTCTAAAAGAAATTAGGAAGGTATGCTGCTAATGCCCAAAGTAGTGAACAATAACAACACAGGGAAAATATATGGAAATGATACGTGTAAACCTCTTGCTCATCTCCGGACAGCTACTCGTGCATAACCAGCTAACCTATCTCTATGCTGCTCATTTAGGAACACCCAGAGTAATAAGAAGAGACATAAAACGCTAGGTCAGACAAAAGTCTGGTATGAGCGATAAGCAGCAAAAACAGAACAATAACAGGTATACTTAACCATATATGAACCTGGACCTACAACAAAAGAGTTAGCACGACAGGATGTACAGTACTCTTAGGTGACACTAACATGTGGTGTGAAAATAATGGGGAGGGGGTGTGCATGTCATGGTGATAGCAAACATCAAACATAGCAATCATCCTCACATCTCTCACTCCATGCGTAAAGAATACGATATCCACCACTTTGATCACCCAATTCTTTGTTACGATCACTTTACCCCATGGAGTCATAACGGCTCCACTTCACTGATCCATAATCACTAATACTTTGCTATGTCCACTCTGCCCATGGAGTTATGACAACTCCACTACACTGGCTCATAGCCTTGCTACGATCACTTTGCCTATGGAGCCATAACAACTCCACTGCATTGATCCATGCCGCTAATCTGTCTCTCAGTGGTGAGTTAAAGCTATAGACATCGATAACCCCTTTGCACACGTCCCGCAACAAAGTCTAACTCATGAAGTCAACTCATTGGTTCCCATCTGGATCCTGAGTTACAACTTTTCATTTGGACTACCTTTGCATCTTGGGTTTTGTTCATTATCCCATTCGTACTTCAGTTCCATTCAATTCGTGACTCCTTCATTCGCGGCGCTCTGGTTCATGACTCGTGGTCATCTCATGGAAGACACTCGGGTCGTGGAACACTCCTCCAGCTCGCGGCTCGTGGCTGCATGGCTTTCTCGTGGTTCGTGATTCTGGACTCTAGTTCGTGGCCAACATCTCGGGTCGTGACCAAGCTCCTGGTCGTTGTGCGTCATGGCAATCGGCTCGTGAATGGCTCTTGCTCGGATCGCGACTCCAAGTTTCTAGTCATCTCGTGGTTCTCGAAGTGGAGCGGTTCGTGATGATGCAGGTGGCTCGTGGGAGGGGTGTCATGATCGAGGCGGGTCGCATAGGTGCCTCACAAACGGGTTACTGACCAATTTCCTACAACTTTTCCAGCGAGCAATTTACGCTATACGACGACGTTTTCGACCAATCTAACTTCACTAAGCAATCACAAAACATTCCAAACAATCATAGCAACATGTATAATCGACCATAAACACCAAAACAACAATATAACATGTCAATATGGATTAAACATACCCAAAACCCATGTTTTCCCCATAATCATGTTTTAATCAAACCTAACATTAGGATTAACAAACTAATTCCAAATTAACCCAAATTTCTAACAGAGACATAGAATAATATTTAAGAATTTCTAAATATTTTTCCAAATTTTTAACCTGCAAAATTTCATTAATTAACACTAATCACCCCTTATTAGCCATAATTAGTGAAAAACAATGCAAATCACTCACCTTAGCCACAAATAAAATACTAGATCTGAAACTCTACTGTTTAGGCACGGTTTCCAATGCAACAAAGCAGCTCCAACTCTGATTTGATAGTAATCTTCCTTGATTTAGTGTAGATCTTCTTAATTAGTGATTAGAATGTGATTTGGGAGTGATTTAGAAGGTGGAGACCATTGCTAGGGTTTCAAGGATGTAAATGGAGGCTAGAAAAATGATAAAAACTGGTTTCCCTAACCCTATCAACCTCCCCATAACCCTAATTCCGAAATGGGTTATGGGCCCATATGTAATTACCGTAACTAGGCCCGATTACGTTGTTTTTCACCTTCTAAACCTTGTTTTAGCCATATCTCCTAAGCGGTAAGTCCGTTTGGCTAATGTGACCACTCTACGAAAAGTAAACCATCATTCAAATCCAATGGAAGTGGTTTTTGGTCAAAACTCCTTACCAATCAAAAGTTATAGGCGAAATAAGATTTTCCAGGGGCAAAATGGTCATTTAAAAATCTGCAAAAATCGTGAACGTGGGAAATGACCCCAATAGTCATTCCCCAAAGTTACACGACTAAACAGCCTCGTATGAAAATGAAATAAATATTCTACGATCCTCTGATGCGTAGAATACGGGTTATTACAGACGGTGAAGTGAAAGGTCGAGAGGGATGACCTGGTGAATGGTTTCCAGTTGAAGAGGAGATTTTAGATCAGCTTTGTTGTCGAGGACCTACTTGTGAGGAGGGCATTCGAAAGCGTAGATGGAATGTGTGCTCCGATGGTTCGAGTCATGAAGGGGGGTTAGGTGTCAAAGAAGATCGTGGAGCATGGTAGTGAACTTGCTCGTGAAAAGGGACAAGGCTTCGGGTCATGGATGATGGCAAGGCAACAGTTCGTGAATGGGGGTAGTAAAGCGAGCCGTGGTGGCGGCTCACAAGCCACTCAAACACGGGCTGATAAGCTTTCACTTCTTAGCCTTTGGACCAAATCTGAATCACGACCCCATTCCTTGCTCACGAGCCGGATAGGGAAGATCGACACGGTGCGCAGGAGGACACTCGACCACGAGCCGTACTATTACTACGAGCCAAACTTCTTCTTGCGAGCCGATGCCCGGTCACAAACCGCATTGCATAACTTTATGAATCGACTGATTTCCAAGCCAATTCTTCTTATACAACTGTATTCGACTAAGTAACATCAATTGACTAAAATGCGTCAAATCGCATTTCCACTAAGATTTGACTATATCTCGAACAAATCAGCGAATAGTTAGGTTTAGAGCCATTAGACTTGCTCGGGATTGGATGAGAGTTTAACTTAAAGATCATAGGACATCCAATTTCTTTCTCGTTTGCTTTACTTCATGTTTTCTCTTTCCAGTACTACACGTAATTGTACACACTAGCACTTGCACACACGGGGCTCACAGGCAACTACATTCTAATCTTTCGTGTTTGTTCACCAACACAGCATACATGTCTGATAGATTCTCAGTAAGGCTATCAGAGAAGAGTGTAGATCCAAAGTCGTTAAGCTATTATAATCTTGACATACTTCCGTCAGACCCAGATTGGAATAATTCTCGATCTGACTATGAAACAGACATTGATGCAGAATCAGCACCTTCTGAGAGCACATCACTTGAAGAAGAGGAAGATGATCGAGCTCCTAACAAACTCGAGGGTGTTGAAAAATTAGATAAGCCGAGCGATTCCATAGCTTCCAAACTGGATGATTTAAAGTTAAAGAAAATTTATTTGAGGCACGGGATCCCACGGGATGATGTTAAAACCCCAGAGAAAGGGGATAGACCCCATTCTGCTCCAGAAGGATATATGGCCATCAGCAAGGTAATGTGTTCGATAGGCGCTATTCCTCCGTTTCCTCCGATTGTTGTTGACCTCTTGAGGCGACTATGCATTGCTCCTATGCAACTTCATCCCGATGCTTATGCTGCCCTGTACATGTTGTACGTTGCATACCCAGAGATTCTGGAAACCGAACTGGTGTGTAAGGACTTAAACTTTTATTTCCATTTTAAACATCACTCCACAGGGACCCCGAACTTTATTTTCTTCGAGTCTATTCCCGCCAAAAAATTTCTGAGTGAGGGACATAGCAATCTGGGGGATGCTAAATCTGAGTGGTTCTATATAAAGCATCAGGCTAGATGTGCCAGGAGATGGTTACAGTCAAGTAAGCCTTAGATCCTTCGGGATTTGCTTTAACTGCACAAATCAATGCACTAATACTTAATTTATTTTCACAATTCCCAACCCCAAGAAGCAAGAGGGTGAAGTATATGAAGATCGCTTGTCCTGCCTTATAAAAAGAAAAATCTGATTATCTTAAGACCAAGCAAGTATAATCAATGAGAACCTTCACAAACATTGTCTTCTCGATGTAAGATTCGGGCTTGGTAAGGATGGCAGGACTTACAAGTGTGTGCCCCCTACTCAAGTGATCGGGGAATCTAGCAGCGTATCCCCTGCCGAGGGGGAAGTGACCACGGGAGCTACCAAGGCAATCGAGCTTCCTAAAAGTCCTTCACCTACAGATGTTCAAGATGACGAAGAGATGAACATATACAAAGGAGGTGAAGTTTGAGCCAAGGAGCCTCCGGATGCTTCTGTTCTCGAATGAGGTTCATCTCAAAAAACACCGCCACCGACTAAACCTTCGACTCATGATTCTTTAACGGAGGAACAGATGTATGGGGATTTAGACAAGCTCCCCCTACCGGATAACATTTACACATCTGAGGACTTTGGAGCGGAGCCGTTCTTCCCTATCTCTGAGGAAGAATCCACCCCAGTCAAAGAAAAGGAAATTGTACAAACGAGCCTGGCTCTGGGCCCTTGTCTGTTAGGGGGAATCACATGGGACACACACATCACATGAACCACACATCACAACATTCATACATTGTATGTATTCGTGGTCTTTAATCTTGCTAGTAATTTCTGCATGAAAGATGCCTCGTCGCCGCTCCTATTCTCATCGTGAACATCGTGAGTGCACGCCCAGACTTAATCCCGCACCTGAGCATGACCGCAATGATAGTCGGGGAAGAGATAGTAAAAAACACTATGATTCCCATCAGCCTCATCCTTCATGTTCTCGTTCTCCTTCGAGACAAGATCCCGGGAATCAGCATAGTCGTCAAGTGCCACATGTAGAAGGCAAACAACTTCCCAAAGCTCTGACTCCCCCGAAAGGTATTCCTCCTTAGGATAAGTCTTACAAGAAGCATCATGAACCCAAATACAAGCATAGAGAATTTAGTAAAGGTTTAGAAAAGGGAGAGAAAGCTCTCGTCCCATCAGGGAAGCGCAACATTGATATTACCACTGCACGGGAGGTGACTCTTACTCCTGAAAATCAGGCGAAGCTGGAGTGTCTGCGAAGCAATTCCCTAACATCTATTTTGGTAGGATGTTCTTCGTTCTGGATCTCGAACCAGTTTCCAATGATTGGGACACATAAGTCGTTAACGGAGTGGGCCACGTAGCTACTCAATATAGGGCAATGAAGAAGCATGCCAAGAAGCTTACCCATCGTCTGAAAATAGATGTGGCGAAGGATAAAGAAAAGGCTGAACACGATATCAAGGCCAGGGACAAGGCTGTGAAGCAACTTGAAGATACTCAAGCTCTCTTTGCCTTAGCTCAGAGGGATGCCGAAAGCTATAAGACGCAGCTGGAGGACGTGAAGTAATGTTTTCACCTTGAGCTTGATTCGAATAGCCAAGGCGTATAGCTATGAAAAAGGAAATAGAAGATCTCAAGTTGGTAAAAGCCAAGCTGAAAACATCACAGGACTGCTTCGCCATGGAAAAGGCTGCATTGGGAGGAAGAAATAGCAGGCTTGAAAAATAATCTTGCTCATGTTAGGAGAGAGCAGCTCTTGCTGAAGGACATGCTAATGAAGCCCTTGAGTCCGCCTCAAATGCTACCGCTAAACTTGCCGCAGCTGAGCAAGAGATAGAAGGATTCGATGAACTATTAATGGACTTTTTCGCTCAGGTCATTCGGACTTGATACATTTCCTAGATGAAGAACTATCCCTCTGCTTTAGTTGACGTATGGGACCAGATTGTTAAAAGCGAGTGGCAACGCCTAAAGGTCAAGGATATCGATGAGAATCAACTTATGCAGACCTTCCTCAGAGGTGAAGAGACTGAGGTATTAGCAGAGGGTAGACGTCAGATTAAAGAGGCTATGGAGACGGAGAGGCTTAAGCTCAAAGGCAAGAACAAAGTCGATGAGGGTTCAAGCTCAGCCGTGGAGCTCAAGACTTCTAGGGCCGACGAGTATAACCCCGATGAGTCGTTAATCTCTGAGATTCCTGTTCCCCAACCTGCGGGGATTTCCACTACATCTCCGGATGAGCAGTAGGCGGAAGGTATCTCCACATTCTCTCTACAATTTGTTAAAGTCACCATAACTTGTCGTTGCATTATGGATCAAAGAATTGATAAGACCACATTTTCTTCCAAATTAATAACAGTTGCTTCTCATAATGTAGGTGCCAAGCCGACCGAGGGGACTGTAGCAATGCAAGCAGAGGTCGGGAAGATCACCATACCATAAGTCCTAAGGTCCATGAAGTCCCTAAACAGGCTGAGGTTGAAGCGACCGTGAAGGCCATTGTGCCAACAAGTGCTGATGCTCCTAAGGATGCTGAAATCATTGGGGCTTTAAAGAACATTGATGGTGATGATGGGGATGAAGAAGAGGATGTCACTGTCACAAGGGAGACAAAGGATGATGATAATCTGACCTTAGCCGATATGAAGGCCAAAGGGATGAGCAGCTAAAACTTAAAATTAAGGAAGAACCTCTAAATGTGCCACCTATCTCTGCAGCTGCTCCTAGATCTGAACTGATCATAAAGCTCTCCTCCAGGTCAATAACCACACAACTTGCATCCCAGTCCTCTGACGCTCCACAAGATCCTCCTTCAGATACTAAGAAGAGGAAGAAACATGATAAATTCGATGTTAACAAGGAGGAGCCGGAGAAGCAGAAGAAAGAGAAGAAACTGAAGTCGTCTCTGAAACCCAAATAGAGCTCGTATACTTTTTGCTCGTTTTAAGTTTCTGTCCTTATGATGTAGTTGTGAGAGTGGCCCTCGCATTTTGACTAATTTGTAATTCTGCACTATGTAAATAAAATCCTGTTTCTTTTGCATTATTTTATACCTGCAAATTTATCATACTTAATCATACATAAACATTTAGATTGCAATTAAGTTAAAATCATATCATAAACCATTCTGGCAATGAAAAAATTAAAATTACTGCATCGTATATGTATGTGATGTATATGACCCTAATCTATCATTGAGTGATGCCTGTCCAGGGCTCGTTGAGGATTGATTAGGATCGTATAAGTGTCGCCCCTATGTCTGGAAATGAGGGATTTAGGCTCAGCTTTCATTATGGTTCCCGGTCCTACAATGGGATAGAAGCCCTTTCGTGGTATTTAATCAAAACACATTTATACTCTCCTGTTGTATGTACAGGATAAAGTTCGAACTCAACTTTCAGTTTGCCCCCCAATCCTTCAGTGGGGTAGGAGTTCATTCACGACGCTCAGTCCCTGGCGCCTTTGTACTCTCCGGTTGGATGCCAAGGGAAGAATGGAGTCGTGGTGGTCTTTTAATCACGGTGCACCTTCATGCCTTGTGGACAATTCATTTCCCTGTCCTTTATACTCTTTTTCTTGTCACGAGAGTTAGAGTGTATGAGGTTGCATTGTTTACTCCATTACACCTTCAATTGAATGTATGTGCGTGTGTACTTGCCAAGTATAATACACTCACAAGGATCGTGTAATATGACGAACAATATTCAAGTATGAAGTAATAGCTAATCACAAATATAAAATAGTAAATGCAATAAAAAGGAAAAATCACACCAAGGATTTTTAAACTGGTTCGGAGCACCGTCCTACGTCCAGTCCCAGCCTTCTTTCTGGATTTTCACTAACAACAACCTCATTTCACCCGGAGGAACATGTATATAACACCCGAGCAGCCGAACGGGAATTTCACGCCTCTATCAACACTAGGACTTCACAACATTCCTCTTAACAACATGAGGACTTCACAACTTGCCTCTAAACAACACGAGGACTTCAAAACTTGCCTCTAACAACACGGAGGACTTCAACCAAGATAAATAATCTTGTATTTTGACAATGTGTGTTCTTAATAACACGAATTTGTCAATTCTTGTACAACTTCCTATAATCTTATCCTCAAATAGGATTTTGAATTCGTGAAGATTTGGAAGATGATATCGTGTTTGAATCAAAAGAATAGTATGTAGATTCTAGGATTCAACAGCGATATAAGAAGATTATGAGCTTTTGAATGCTTTGAATGATCAAGAATGAAATCAGAAATAGATAGAATAGATAGAAAGAATTAGTTAGTTTGAATTGATGATTTCATGTTATATTTATAGAGGATAAGGAGTTGTAATCATTGGTGAAGAGAGGTATTGAATAGAAATGATTTTTGATGAAAAGAAAAGGAAACAACTATTGATGAATGAAGATGTCTGTACGAAGAGTTGCTTTCAGTTCGTAGACCAGTCGACAGGTAAAAAATAACCAGTAGACTGGTATTTGAATATATATACGTTATATACATGTGTGCATGTTCATTGTGCATTTCTGCCCAGAAACGGTCGACCGTATAATTTGAAACCGTTCTACCGGTTTCTGATATTATGCACAATGAATGTGCATTCATATATATACATATACATATTCAAACTACTGAGGTATATGAATATTTGAGGATAGATTTTAACAATTTTAACACAAATAAATCACTAAATAATCAACCTCTATCTTTCAATACCATTGAATCTCTTCTTTTTGTCGATCTTGAACTTCTCCTTGTCATTAATCAAAATGCCATGAATTCCTTGATTCAACACAATGTTCTGTATGCTATTGATCTGCTGATTTGATAGAAGACTCTTTGAATTACGTGTTTTGAAATCATCGTAAGTTTTACCATAAAGTCACAATCATAATAGCTCATATGGGTAAAGAATGAAAGAGCGAATAAGAAATGGAGTGATAAAAGTAAATGACACACGATATTTTTATAGTGGATCGGTCGAATCATGACCTATATACACTTTATAATATTTTGTTTATGGAGCTAGACTGTTCTAGGCAAGTCGTGCCTTTTTACGTGGTCCTTAAAAACAAAAGAGTAAAAATGACAATTTTATGTCAAGTAATGCCGCAAATGCTGGGAATTCCATACTCTGGGGATTTCAACTTCGTCCACGGTTGCTAGCTTGAAAGATCCATTATCAAGCCTCCGTAGGATGGCACATGGTCCTTCCTATTTCGGACCCAAACGGACTGGGGGTGGAAAGATACGCTTTAGAACCAAGTCTCCAGGTTCAAAGGTTCGAGCTCGAACCTTCTTATTGTAATACCGGGCGATCTGTTGCGTGTGCCTTAAGGCATGCATGTCTGCTTCGTCCCTTTTTTCTTCAACCACATCCAGGGATTTGAGGAGCAATTTATTATTAATCATCGAGTCCTAGAACGTGGTTCTGTGGGATGGTACTTCTAATTCAACCGGGATAACCGCTTCTGACCTGAAAGCAAGGGAAAAGGGGGTGTGCCCCGTGGCTGATTTATAAGTCGTTCTGTAGGCCCATAGTTCCAAAGGTAACTCAGCGACCCACACGACTCTGGCCCTCTTCAGTCGCTTCCTCAAAATGGACTTAATTACTTTTTTTGCCGCTTCTACTTGTCCATTCGACTGTGGATGCGCTACAGCAGTGTACCTTTTCTCTACATGATATTTCTGGCAGAAGCTCCGGAACTCAATGCTATCAAACTGGGTCTCGTTGTTTATTATGATAATCTTTGGGATTCCGGATCGACATATGATATTCTTGACGATGAAGTTTATCACTCGCTTAGTCGTGATCATGGTCAGCGGCTCTACTTCAACCCACTTTGTAAAGTAATCCATAGCTACGATGGCAAATTTGCTCTGCCCTTTGCAATGGGAAGGCTCCTGATTGACATAGAAATGTGTTTATTTTTACGCTCATATCTTATCTTTATTGTAAATAAATAAATATTACTTTGGGTATTTTCGTGTGTTTTCACAGGTTGTTAAATAAATGTCTCCTTCATTCAATTAAAGACCAATTGCATAGGAAATGCTACTTCTTGGAATCAACAAATTTTCAATCATAAAGGAAGCTGTAGCACACTGATAAATCCTGGAAATTTGGACAGAGTGTTCTGAGTTCAGCCACCGTCAAAGCCCTATTTTTTGCTGAAGAACATATACATTGCCTCCGTCGCTTTGAAGAATAAAGAGACTAGTGCTATATTATATATATATATTTATATGTATATAACATATGCACTAAGATTTGAAGAGCTAGACATTTTCTTCTCAAAGAAATCAATTGAAAATCTTGCATATTTACTTGCCATTAAGGAGAAGACTTGACATATATTTACCAGAATGCAACTCAATCAAATGCCACATGTCAGCAATCAAGGAGGGAGAATCTTCATAGAACATCTCAAATCTATATCCATATCTCTTTTATTTGTAAATAGAATATCTCAAGAGATATTTCTTGGCCCAAAAGTCATATAGGATGGATGCTACGTCCCCTATAAATACCCATTGTATTCATTGTAACAACCATCGATTATTCTGTAATTCTTCTTCCATTAACAAAGTTTTTTTATTTTTCTGCTATTTTCTAATTTCTTAGCAATTAGTGTTGTCTACACGATTAGATTCGGTAGAGCATTAATTGTATTTTTCACTTATTTTCATTAGCGATTGACCGTCTGATTAGATTCAGCGGTAATCCTAACTCTTATTTTCTGTTCGTTTAATTTTGTTCTGCAATTTTATTTCCATTGTTCTATTTTATCTTTCATCATTGAATTCATTACAGATCCGATTAGATTCGAATCTGCAGTGAATTTAATTGCATCTTTTATTTGTAGTTTCAATTTTTATTTTGTTTTGCAAAATCAACCTCCAAGCTTCGTCTAACTCGCCCAAGAGATTAGATAAATAATTTAATCTTAATTTACCTCCCTGTGTTCGACCTGTATGCTACACACCTGTACGCTTGCAGAATTTAATTTAAATGTCGCGCTTTTCTGATTCATAGATCAGCGACGATCAGCTCCCAATAATGTTAATTCCCCAAACAGCAAAGGACCACGGGCTCATCATCGTCTTTAATTGGCTAGGAGGCGCCCTGGGGATCTTAGAAAATTTCCGGCATCTGTCACAATATCGTGCATATTTAGCCGCATTTTTATTCATGGTAGGCCAAAAATAACCATATCATAATATCTTCTTAGCCAATGTTTGACCCCCAGTGTGGTCACCATATTCACCTTCATGTACTCAGTACCCACTTGATGTCGTCACGGGCTATACACCGGAGTAGTGCCATCGAAAATCCTTGTCTGTAGAGGACTTCGCGTTGCATGACGTATCTAGAGGCATTTCGGATAACAACACGCCTTTCAATTTTCTTGGTTGGAAGCATTCCATTCATCAAGAAGCTCTTTAGGGGTGTTATCCACCACTCCCTTTCCGGTTTAGTTTCTAGTACCAGATCAATTTCCATCTGGTTGATACTCGAAGACTGCAATATTTCAATTGGGACCATCTCTGTGTCCTCAGGACTGTCAGAACTAGCCAACTTGGCCAACTTATCTTCCTTTTGATTCTCCGATCGGGGAATATGGGTTATACTGTAGTGTTCAAAACTATCCAACAGTTTTCTCACTTCTTTCAAATATGATACAAGTCTTGGCCTGAAACTCCTCATTGACCTAGTTTACGACAACCTTGGAGTCGCAAAAGATATCCAACCTTGTTATTCTTAACTCCTTTGCAAGCCTTAGCCCGACAATCAGGGCTTCGTACTCTGAATCATTGTTAATGGCATGGAACTCTAATCTGATAGCATAGTATATCGATTGTTCTTCGGGAGTGACCAATACGACTCCTGCACCAGACCGTCTATCATTGTTGGCACCATCGGTGTATAGCTTCCAGGTGTTGGGGTTAAATAGTTGTTTTGAGGGACCAGCTTTTTCGCTCGCTACATCTTCCTCAGGAATAGTAAATTTTTCTATGAAGTCTTCCAATACTTGTCCCCTTATAGATCTTCAAGCAGAAGTTCAAATCGAACTGACTTAGCTCTATGTTCCATTTGAGTAGCCTTCTTGATGCCTCTGGTCTCTCCAAGACTTGTCGGAGCGAATGGTCAGTGTACACGGTGATGGGATGAGCTTGGAAATAGTGGCGAAGCTTTCTGGACGCGATCAGTAAACTATACGCAGGTTTTTCTATTCTCAGATAGTTTCGCTCGGTTGCCGCTAGTTTTTTACTCACGTAGTACACCGACCTCTAGACTTTATCTTCTTCCCTTACCAGGGCTGAGCTTATTGCATGAAACGACACTGCCAAGTATACGAACAATTCTTCATGGTCGTCTAGCTTGGACAACATCGGGGTCTCTCCAGATGAGTCAACAGATTCTGAAAGGCTTCTACACAATTAGGAGTCCATTGGAAATTGCGTTTTCCTTGCTTTATCAAGTCAAAGAATGGAATGCACTTGTCTGTTGCTTTAGAGATAAACCTACTTAATGCGGCAACTTTTCCAGTGAGGCTTTTTTACATCTTTAATCTGTCTTGGTTCTTGGATATTCCTGATGGCCACGATCAGACCTGGATTAATTTCAATTCCACGCGAGCTGACGATAAAGCCCGAGAATTTTCTGGAAACTCCAAATGAACATTTCAGAGGGTTGGGTTTCATCCCGTATCACCAAACGATATCGAACATTTTTGCTAGGTTTGCTGTATGATTAGACGAATGCCGGGATTTCACAAGCATATCATCAACGTACACTTCCATTGTCTTCCCGATCTGATTGTAGAACATCCTGTTCACTAGCCGTTGATAGGTTGCTCTGGCATTCTTCAAACCGAAGGGCATCACCACATAGCAATATAGTCCCAATTTTGTGATGAAGCTAGTGTGCTATTGGTCCGGAGCATGCATGGGAATTTGTTTACATCCTGAGTATGCATCCATGAAGGAGAGAAGTTCGTGACCCGCTGTTGAATCCACCAATTAGTCAATTTAGGGAGTGGAAAACTATCCTTCGGGCAAGCTTTATTTAAATCTAAGAAATCAACACAAGTGCGCCATTTTCCGTTGTTCTTCTTAACCAAAATTGGGTTTGAGATCCATTCTAGATAAATTGAATCTTTGATGAGTCCATTGCTTCTTAACTTCTCAACTTCTTCCTTTAGGGCAGCTGACCTCTCCGGGCCAAGCATTCGCCTTTTCTGCTTAACGGGTGGATGCTTTGGGTTGATGCTCAACGAGTGGCTCATGATTGAGGGAGATATCCCACACATATCAGCGTGTGTCTAGGAAAACACATCCAATTTGTCCTTTAAAAAGTCAGCCAAGTCTTTTGCTCGAAGGGGATCTAGCTGGGACCTGATTTCCAAGACCTTCGCTGGGTCACTATCATCGATCGGAATATCCTCAGTCGTTTCATTAGGTGTCACCATTCTCCCCCCGGGCTCCTCGTCCTCTCTGGGATCTATGTCCTTAGGAAGTTCTCTGGGCGGCTCCTTCGGAGTCATCTTCTTTAATTTCTATGACGAACCCTCCTTCGAAGGGAGAGAAATGCCCTTGGTTTCTGTGTCTTTTCCTTTGCGTAGAAACTTTAACTCTGTTATATAGCAGGCTCGTCCAGCAACTTGGTCATCCCTGATTACTCCCACTCCCGCATTAGTTCGGAATTTCAACAATAAACACTAAGGTGCAATGCAAGCCCTAAATTCTGCTAGGGCCTGTCGACCTGAAGATGCGTTATAAGGTGATTCAATATCCAAAACTACGAAAGGGAAAATCCTTACTCTCCCACAATCTCCTTCTCCCAGAGTTACCGACAACTCTATAAATCCGATCGGAGATGTTGACGTTCCATTGAAGCCGCATATCCATCCGTCGCAGGGCTTCAAATCCTCGGCTTCAAGCTTCATCCGATCAAACGCTTTCTTAAATAGAATGTTAACTGAGCTTCCATTGTCCACTAAGACCTTGTGGACTAAAGCAGGACCAATAGTGGTTGTGATCACTAAGGTGTCTCTGGTAGGGGAATGAACTCCAACAATATATCTTTCGTGAAATATGACATCGTCAGATATTGTTTTCTGTTGTTTTATCGGGGCGGTATCTTCGGGATAACTACACTCCCCTACTCCAACGTGCTTGGCTGCATTTACATATTGATCCGTCACCCTAAAGCTGTGTCCAGCTGGGTGAGGTCATCCAAGTATAATGTTGATAACAATATTCTTTCTCTTCTGCTGATCAATGGGCCTAGAAGTAGGTTGATTTTGATTCGGGGACTATCCGGCCTGCCTCCTGTGTCTTGGAGCAACCTTGTATTCGTCCAACGTTCCTTCTCGAAGTTGTTTTTCAACCACGTCTCTCAAATGGAGGCACTCGTTAGTGGAGTGACCATGGGTCTGATGGAAAAGGCAGATTTCTCTTGTTTCACGCTCTTTCTCCATAGAGTCTCGCGGCGAAGGCCTCTTATAATGAGGAACATTGTAAATGTCAAGGTAAATATTCTCCAATGTATCATTCAACAACATGAAGTTTTCATAACTCCTGAATCGAGGTCTTTTCTGTGAGTTATTTCCTCAATTCTTTTTTTGTTGTCGTTACCAACTTGATGACCATTTCCTTGGTTCTTATTTCCGACATTGACCTCTACCTTCCTAGAGCTATCTCCATACTATTTGATAGCCACATAGCTCTGTATATCTTCCTTATCCATGGCCTTCCTCTTTCGATTAGCATACAATTCCTCTTGGCATAGAAGGATGTTGGCTTTCTCATAGAATATTTCCCTAGTAAGTGCCGGTTTTCCAGCTAAGCATCTGCCAAAATCCGTATTTTTATCTACTCGGTCAATCAAGGCCATCAGGACTGATTGTTTGTGAGGGTCTCTAACCTCCATAACTTCTAAGTGGAAGCGGTCTAGTTATGATCTCAGAGTCTCATCAGGGTGCTGCTTGATGAGTGATAGCTCAACGACGTTTTTGGACCTTTGAGTATGAAGTTGGAATTGATTTATGAATCCTTCGCTTAATTCCTTGAAGCTGGAGATCGATCAAGCAGGTAAGCAGGTAAACCACATTAATGCCAGATCCTCTAGAAAGATCAGGAATGCTTTGCACTTTATTGCGTAAGGAGTGACAACGATATTCATATACCATGAATATCTCATTAAATGCTGAACCGAGTCCGTCCTTCCCGAATAACGATTCATAGTTGGCATGTTGAATCGTCTCGGGAATCGAACATCTAATATATCATCAGTGAATGGCGTATAACTGCGGTCTATACCCCAATCCTTGTTTCTTTGTACACGGCTGTCTACCATGATCTGCCTTACCATTGCCTCAACGTCAGCATTAGTCAATGTGGATTCTGGATCAGCACTTCTTGCCCTGCGGGCCCCCCCAATATCTCTTTGATGTACTGCCCCCAAGTTTGGGGCCTGAGCAGAGCTTCCTTGCCCCTATGGCCACGTCAATCACGCGACGAGGGTGTAGTACTGGTTGATTCTGAATAAGGTCATCAACACCCTGACCCCTAGGTAGTACTATAGGTCCTCCTACTGGTAGAAAAGCGGGATTATTCGAGTTATGGTTGTCAGGTCCCAGGTTGAGTGTTGTTTATTCTCGAGAAGGAAGTGATCCAAATCGAAACTACTCTATGCTCTCTGGCCTTTCATATGTTATCGTGGGGGTCTAGGAGGCTCTTCTAACGAAGAGGTATAGTCGGGATTCAAGCGATGAGTCGGTGAAGGTGTCCTCTGTTTTTGGGGTTCGTCGATTTGCCTGCTCATCGCCATCATATCCTGTCGCAGTAAAGAACTCTCGCGCCTTTGAGCTGCCATCTCGTCATTTGTCCTTTCCAACATATCGAGTACACGAGAAAAATCTCTTTATATTACTGGAGCAGAGTCAGGTAGTTGATCATAACCATTCACAGTTGGATGAGGAGCACTTGAGCCAGGTCGAGCAGAAGCTTCAGCACGGGTGGAACGGGCCATAATTTCCTTTTCAAGCGGGATCGTGGTCACATGGTGAGGGGGTTCGTGACCCCCTCTGGTGAGTGGCTCGTGGTCAAGTCTTGGGAACGGCTCGTGGTGAGCTCGTGAGGGCGGTTCGTGATGGCTTCTTGCAACTGGGTCGTGACCCCCTCTTATGGTCGGTTCTCCCATCGCGAGCCGGGGAAACCACTTCGGCAAGTTCCTAAACGTTCTTCTCATTAGCTTTGTTTGCTCGAGAAGCTCGCGAATCCTTGGATTTCTTTGCGGCCATAACATCTTGACTTTTCTGAAATCCTAAAAAAAAAACGAAACAGTGGGAATGCGGACTATTATCTTCGGACTTGAAAAATCCAAACAGTAGTGCAATAATTCGATAGGATGAGAATTCAGTTCTCAGCGAAAGCACCAAAATGTTAGACCAAAATATGGCTCTAACACCCAAATTGTCTAGAATTGTTGAGAACTAACACTAAAAATAAAAGAAAAAGCAACAAACACACCAAATTTATAGTGGTTCGGTATTAAAGAATCTACATCCACTTTATATGACTTTGATTATACGTTTGAATGCAAATACAATCCCAATATTCTCTCAATCTCACTTTTACAACAGTGATTCACTCAATAATTTTGAAATATCTCCGATTAGAAATGATGGAGTACAATAATGGTGGAATCAGAACTCTAAATTGCCAAAAGATCCTGAAAAATGCCAAGTGTAGGCTATTTATAGGTGATTTCTGCAGGCGGTTCATGAAGACAAGTGGCACCAATTCCGAGGATCTCAGAGCCATTCGTGAGTGGATGGAGAAATGGTCAACATGGCGGTTATGGACAGGTGTCATCAGATCCTGGATATGCGGTTAGTGGATGACCAAGTCATGGTCACCATCCTTTAAGTTTAGAATCGGTTCGTGACTCTTTGTAATGAATGGGTCGTGACCTTCACCATGAGCGAGTCATGGCATTCATCACGAATGGGTCATGGAAGTTGTTCACGAGCTGGTATTTGGACTTCACGAGCCGTGGTGCATTTGTCTTGAGTTTGGATGTATATATCTTCATCTATCTAACTATGAATACTTGTACTCTTGGTGGCTTGATCAAGAAAGCTAGCCAACAGCAATAGTTAGCAGAATATGTGCCCGAATTCCCATAGAGAAGTGAATATCATGATGGAGTTTGAGATTGAAGCTAGAATTTGAACAGAGAATAATGGGTAGAATATGTACTAGAATATGTGTTTAGATTCCCCACAGGCTAGGCAACAAGAATTTTCTCTGAACTAGAAATTCTTATTTTAGTAACAAAATAGTTGAGATGATTAGGAAGATTGTAATAGGTAGATCATTGGATCAAAGCTTAAAGGATGTGAGTAAGCACTCGTTGACAACTAATATTCAAATGCTCGAGAAGTTCTCCTATTTTTGACTCTCGAAATGTAAGATATAAAATTAGATATGATGATTCATTTGATAAGATATATCTGACATATAAAGATGTTGGTAGCATTGGAGGAAAATAATGCAAGGATGTTTCCCTCTATATTTAACTGCTTTTCTTGCGATATGGTTTCGATAACTAGAAAATGGATTTGTCCGTATATATTCTAAGTTTGTTGATTGGTTCTTAGGAAATTTATAGTTCATGCCTGATAATCAGAGAATGGGATGACACTTCCAAAAATGAAATGCCTAAAAAGTGCCAAAAGAGCTATATTACTACATTTAACACAGCGGCCGCTGAATGGAGATGGTTTCAGCAGTTGTAAGTAAGATAGATTTTAAGGTTTCTTTAAATGGAAATCCATTAATGGATCTTACATAAGTTTATCATGAAGCAGAGTGATACCTGAAAAAGGAGGGTGCTAAGGCTGAAGAGATTGATTTTCCTAATGAAGTCAATATTGTTAAAGGCAGAGGACCGCTTGAAGCGAGACCCGAAAGGGAAGAAGGGTAATGGAAATGTGATGGTGATGATATGGAATTTAAATAACTATGGGAGGACCAAAATTATCTTCTTTACTTGAATTGATGGAGACCATGAAGAGGAATTGCCAGGATACTATTGGGAGTATCCTCTATCAAAAACCAATTAAATGAGACTCCACCAATCGAGAGAAGAGATCTTGGAAATATTGCTTATTTTATGAGTTGGAAGGACACAATAGAAATGATTGCATGCATCTGCGTGACTTGGTTTAGGAGTAGGTTTGGAATGAAAAATCACAATAGTACATTAGTAACCCAAATACGATGGTTTGGATGAAGCAACCACCACTGTAATAAGGAACAACTAGGGATTTGGTTCAAGATATGATAGCCTACAAATAGGACGTGTAGGGGGCTGGTTTGTCTCTTGCTCTCTACTTTTTCTTTCTTTAGTAATTATGAAAATAACTAGACTACATGGACATGTGTTAAACCTAGATTGGTCTCTAATCACACCCCAAGTTGAATGTCTAGGATGACCACTTAGGAGTGTAATACCTTAAACAAATTACATGTGTACAAGATCAGGATTGAACCTTAAGCACGTTTCGAATTGAATGTCCAGAATAACTATGAGGTTCTTTTTTTATATAGATATTTAAATTTTGAAATTTTACCAAAGAGTGATGACTAATTATAGATCACCTTATAGCTTCCATTTGAAGATAAGGGGCCATAGTACAAGGTCAAAGTCTCTTTGTCGGAGAGTGAGTGGATGGACATGTATGGATAGTCACCTTGGAGCATGCTCGAAGAGTCAAATCCATAGTACATGATGCAAGACACATCATCAAAGAGTGAGTGTATGGGCTTGTACTATAACAACGCACTCGAAACGTGCCCAAATTCCAACTTATAAAAGGCGCATTGGAACATAGAGCCGTTCTAAACAAGTTGTTGGTTTCTATAAGAAATGAAAATAATAGAGTCAAACAAGAACAAAATTAAATCATATAGAGGAATGGATAAAGTATAATAATCTAATAGATGTACCATATCATAAAATATCATAATATCAAATACATCAAATTCTAGATGTCATAAATAACAATTCAAGGTATATCATGATAATGCCGTGATACAATAATAGTAAATTAAACAATGACCTCCATCACCAAGCATCATCATCCAAATTATTGTCTAACATGCTCCACCATCCTTCCTTACCTGTGTTGTTAAGAGGATGGGGTTAGAACAGTTTGGTGAATAAGATCTTTAAGCTTATAAAGGAAACCTATTTCCTATACTTGACAGCATAAAGCCTAGTAGGCTTATGTCTAAGCAAATATAACATATATATGAATTTTTATATCTAAATTAAGTGGAAAAAGGTGAACCATTCTTAGTCACTTAAGGCTACTAGAAATGTGGGCAGATACCTATGATCACTTGATACCCTTCTGGAGGATCCTAGTCACTTATGACCTTGTTTCCTAGTAGGCCACGCCATATATATATATTCTCTTAATATAAAGTGAGAAATAGTAATTGACCACTTAGCACTAGGCTTATATAGGCACTTAATGCCATTTATGACCCTCTCGGTGGACCCTATGTTACTATCTAGATGACATTAGAGGTGAACTCCTAGCCGCTTAATATTCACTTAGACAAGCAGATTCAATGAAAATATTAGTTGCTCATCCCTTGGTGCCCTTGACCTTTAGATAGGAGGCATACAACTTTCGAAGAACTACCTAACTTATTCGAGACCATTTAATACATCATAATTATTAGAGAAAGGCGAATCCATAGATCTCTTGATATTTAATAAGGGAAGGCCCTATGACTTCAGTCCAAACTCTAGTGAGGAACCCTTGGGGTAGACTGAGTTCGACCACTAGTACCCTCATAAGGGGGAATGACCACTGGTACCCTCACATTAACTTGACTTCTTGTACCTACTAGATTGCCAGGTTGTCCGGGCAGATTTTTACGACAAGAAGGAGTTAACCTCATGTCCACATGTTAGTTAATATTTCTAAAGGTCTTAACTCATGCACAACACATAAATTTTCTAATGGGGACATTTAATATGAATTTCCTAATTTAACACAATAAACATGCATTAAAGATACATTGATTACGATATCTAATAAATACATAAATATAAAGGTGTAATAACTGGAGCACGTAAAGGAAAGCATATAAATTATAAAATGTCAATCTTCTCTCCAAAAAAAAGTATACATGTCATATTTTCTAAATTCGCAATATGGCACATAAATCTTCATTTCATAATTACAATATTAGTAAGGAAATAAACATAACACAATATAAGATAGACTTGTAATCAAAGGCTTTTAAGATTGCAGTAATAAACAAAAAGGGACAAGATGAATAAACAATATTGTATCATATTCTTTCTAGAACTATTTTACTATACTTCCATCTTAAATGATTTGCACACAAAAAAATAGGGATTTTGGTTTCATGTGGTTTATTTTTCCTAAACCTACTATTTTATAACAAAATAGAGATTTAAACACATATAAAATAAATTACCCAAATCCATAGTTTTTATTTTAGTTTAGGATTTGTAATAAAAAGGAAGTGAAAGTTAAAGAGACTTAAATTTAAATTTACATACAAACTAAAACAGGGAAACCCCTTTTATTTATATCTGCAATCACAAAACCAGAACAGTAACCTAGATTGACATTTCCATAATACTAAAGGTTTGGGAGATTCTGTATATTTTATTTTCGTGATTCTCAAACCTTATAGTCATAATCAATTAAATTTTATACTAACAAATTATAGAATGTAGGTAAATTAAAAGAATCCCACTCACAGAACAATAGAGTGAGTGAACTGTGAAGCAAATCTAGATCTAGATTGTAGCCACGCACAACGCTTCCCAATTCTTCTGCTTTTAAAATTATATTTGCTTGATCTAATAATTCTAAATAAAATTAACACAGTAGAACAAAATAGAATAAGAGAAGGGGAAAAAAGAAGTAACCTTCACTAGACTGGATACTAACATTAATAGATGCAAAGAAGAAGAGAATTTACTAGGAGAGGGGGGCTAAGGTACTATTTATAGGTGTCAAAGTGCATAAGAACCATGGGATTTAAATTACAAAATCCAAGCCATCCATTGACATAAAAATTTTAATATATCTCAACAAAAACTAGCCCTCACCCATCCTTTTAGGTCGAAGCGGTCGACCTCCCTCCAAGGAGGGTGACCGATACCTCTCTTGGTAGGGCACTTGACCCTCCTTTTAGGATGGGTAGCGTGAATTATATTCACGCATTTGTTTTGATTTGTTGATTAGTGTAATTAATTCTTTTCCTTTCTTTTAAATCGTGTCCTTTTATTACATATATATACACATAAAACTTTGAATTTGAATACAGAATATTCATTCATGCCAACTGTATTTATTTTATTCCATTTTTATCCTATTGATATCAAATTTAAGTCTATATACTTAATATTTATTATTATTTTGTAGTCAAACTTTGTTATGTGCATAACTTATTTGTATGAATTCCGTTTTCCATAAATAAAATATGAAAACGGATTAAAACCTCGCCACAAACATAGTGGAGATATTTTCATATGCAAATTCCTATTTATAAAATATTGAAAATTTTAATCATTAATTACTACTATTTTTGTTATCTGTATAGTTACAGTATGTTACATTCTTCCCCGCTTAAAAGATATTCTATGTAATAACCCGGAAATCTGGGCCAGTTTAAAATTTTTATTTTGTCAATTTTAGCGAATTTTGAATATTTAAAATAGATATTTTAAATAATAACGATGAGAAATTTATTTTGAATATAATTCGAATGTATATATTCGTTTGAATCGACGTTAGAATATAAGTATTTACTTTAAATTATAAAAAGGAATTGAAAATGGCGCGGTACTTCGATAATTCGATTTCAAACTTCAAATGAATGTACCGGGTGCAAAATAAACCGAATTTTAGTGAAACCAAAAATAATGGAATCTAATAGAGAATATCTTTCCAACGAATCCGAAAAATCAAAATTTCATAGCGGGGATCAAAAGATACGTCCAGTTGAAAATTCTGAATAGTCGCTATGGAATTCAGGCCCTTAAAAATGGAAATTTTGCAAACGACCTCGGATTTCGACGAAACCACTTTTTTTGGATCCGTGATGTCAAATTATTGCTAGGTTTCAAATTTCATAACATTTCGAATCAATATGTGAGCGTGGCAAAGGAAAACGCGTTTGACCAGTTTCAATTGATTTTAATAGACTGGAAAATGGCCATTTTTCAAACGGTCTCAGAATTCACCGAAATTAGTTTTGTTAGGACCGTATCGTCAATACGAAGCTAGAAAATATTATTCGGGAATTTTTCGAGTTCGTATGTGACCCCGGTAAATTGAAATGTGTGTTCAAATTCAATATATAGAGTTATATGTTGATTTTGACAAAAACTGATCGAAATAGTCGAATCAACTTACGTTACATATCCCATTGTGTTCGGAATGGGGGTAATACACTATGGACGACAGGCGGTGGGCCTCGTTTCGAGGTCGAAATAAAAGTCAACTTTTTTTGAAATAAAATAATATAAAAAAAAACTTTCTCTCTCTCTCCCTATAACCCCTCAGCCCCCCCGATTCTTTTCTAAATCGAAATCAAAGGAGAAAAAAAAATCGCGCCAGGCGCCGCCGCGACGCACCCCCCCCCCCCACGCCGCCACGACTTCCCCCTTCCCCCTCCTGCTGCGCGACTTCCGCACCCCCCCTTCAGTTGCCGCGACGCACCCCCCCCCCTTCAGTTGCCGCGACACACACCCCCTGCTGAGCGACACTCCCCCTCTCTTCAGCTCCTCCGATGACCTCCGACGAACCCTAGCCTCCTCCTCTTCCGCAGAAACAATGTGAGTTTCTATGACTTTCTATTTACATTAAAAACTGTTTTCTATTTACATTAAAAACTGATTGGTATTTAACATAAAGTTTAGATTTTTATTTAGAAAAAGTTTTAATTTTTAAAAGTAAAAATTCGATTTTTATATATTGAATAGCAAAGTAAAAATTCGATTTTTATATATTGAATAGCGAAGTAAAAATTCGATTTTTATATAGTGAATAGCGAAGTAAAAATTCGATTTTTATATAGTGAATAGCGAAGTAAAAATTCGATTTTATATATTGAATAGCGAAGTAAAAATGTGATTTTTATATACATAGCAACAATATAAAAATGTGATTTTTATATATGTAGAGAACACGGGCAGTGAAAATTGACAAAAGGGCAAGAACGGCGAAGATTTCTACGTATGAAGAGTCGTGGAATTGGATTAGCTAATCTGTGAGAACTCCTCACTCTAAATTTCTTTTTCTAGTTATATATATATATATACTAAGATGCAGACGGTGTTTAGTAGCACCCGACACCCGTCGTCCACAGACCATGGACGGCTTGTATGCTTGTTTGTTTGATTTTGATGTGTAGTTGATTGTGTGATGTGATGTGAAATGAAATAAAATATTTATATAGTTAAAAATATTTTATAGTTAAAGATAGAATTTTTAACGTGTATATGAAATGAAATAAAAATAAACAAATCAGACGATTTGTTTATATACACACCTTTGACTGATATTGATTGGGACGATAAATTTTACACATCGCCCAACTGCACAAATAAAATCTGTGTTTGATTGTTTGAAACCCCACACGGGTATCGAGATGATATTTGACGTACACTAATCCCGATTGTTTAGTTGTATGTCGATCGATTGATTGACAGACTGTTATAAGCGTTGACTATTTATATTTGATGCTTATACAGTGTGGAATGCACTTTGGATGATGGTTGATTATTCATCGTTGTTGATATATACCTGTGTTGTAGAAAATCCATATAATTAACATTATATGGTAATTGATTGGGCCTCATTCCAGTTTAGAAGTAGAAATATTTGAAAAAGAAATATTTGAAATAGAATATTTGAAATAGAATATTTGAAATAGAAATATTCGAATGGAATATTTGAAAATATCAATACATGAAGCCGTGTTGATTAGATTTACGCCATTTTGACGTGAACGATATTTATATCGATTTTATTCATTTTATAACGAATATCGAAAGTGATTTGAAAATCTGAAATTTTGAAAAGAATTGAAATTCGAATTAAATTGAATAGAAGTGAATTCAAATTGAAATTGAATAGAAGTGAATTCGAATTGAAATTGAATAGAAATGAATTCGAATTGAAATTGAATAGAATTGAATTCGAATTGAAATCGAAAGGAATTGCATTCGAATTAAATTGAAATTGAATTGAAATCAATTTGAAATGAATTTAACACGAATTTATATTGGAATATTCAATTTTGATTTGAAATTGAATATGAAGTTGAAACCGTTTTGAAAATGAATTTAAAACGATTTATGAAGCACGTTTTGAATTGAAATCGACGAAGTATATATTATATATTATATATATATATATATATATATATATATATATAATATAATGGCCTGAATAGAACGCGCCGCGCCGCGGCAGTTCGCGAATTTCGACCATTGACTTCGTACGAATATTGCGGGAGATCCGACCGTCGGATTCTCCTGAAACCGGAACCGTTGGGTTCGTATCGAAAAGAGCTTTCTAATGAATATTAGAAATTTGAAATCTAACGTTTGGATTTGGAATTATGTCCAAACCAAATTTGAAAAAGGTCGCTGTAAGTGCAGTTCGATGGCCATTGATGGAAATCGACTGTACGGGCCTTGATAAAATTATTAAAAATAGTAATAATTTGTGTAAAATCATAAGAAATGATTTGTGAAGAATTGGGATGAAAAACTCCATATTTGAAAAGATAAAAATAGATTTTTATCGAAATGAACTAGTTTTGAACTAGAATTAAAATTCCATTTATTTTTAAATAAATAAATTGAATTTGAAAATGGTTTTGAAAGTAACCAGAATTTCCAATAATTGAATTGGAATGGATTTGAATCGAAATGGTCTTTGGATTATTTCGATGTTGGATTTCGTGATTACACAGATATTGTTATGGAAATTTGAAAGATATATTTATATCGTTATTTCCAATACGATATTTGTTGGTCGTAGAATTTGATATTGAATGTAAGCCGATATATTTTCTATTCAGAGCCTTGTATTTAATATCAAATGAGATTTGGGTTTGTCGTGAATGGTGTCTTCATTAACACTGTTCTTAAGCCCTGTTGAGAAAAGATTAAATCTTTTATTTAGATTTAATGAAGTGTGCCAATTAAATAATATTTAATTGGAATTGAATTGATATTGATTTTTGGGTTTATCGTGAACAGTGTTTTAAATAACACTTGTTCTTTAACCCGATAATTAATGAATGTGATTTTGGGTTTATTATGAGCCGTGTTTTAAATGACATTGGTTCTTTAACCCAGTTAAAGACAGGATTTTGATTTCTGTGAAGATTAAAACTAAGTGGAGTTTTAATGTATCTTTAATTAAATTGAAAGGATTGGGAATGGAGTATCACCAGTTTTACTCCAGGCGATAGTTAAATCTTTAATTAGATTTGAACGTGAAATGGTAATTGAATTTACCGATAACACCGTGGTGTTAGATATGAAGTATGACCAGTTTTACTTCATGGGATGAATAGGTTGGGATTGGGAAATTAAAATAAATGATTACTTCGGTGTGGTTCGCTAATCCCGACTAGTTTGAATTGATATTCAAAGGAGGTTAAAGAATAAATTTAAAGAATTTATCTTTTATAAAATTAATGGGAACCATTCCCAAAATATAAGAATATTTGAATAAAAGAATATTCTGAATTGTAAAGAGGCGTATGTTGTGTTTGTGCAACACGTGTTTATTATATATATATATGCGAGTTGTTCAGAAAGACCGGGTTTATCCCATTCTGAATAACTGATTCGACATGGTGTCTAAGATGAAGACGGTGTTTGAAGACCAGAGGTCTTCACGTCGTTTGGATAATTACTGATGGTCTTGATCGGGCTGTACACCCAAGAAGATGGAAACAGTTGGTGATCGTCCAGATGTACTTGGAGATCGATGGATATGCGGGGTACTAGGTGCCTCCGGTTTCGTTCAGGCCCAGAACGGACTTGTAAATGGACTGTGTGTCTGACATTGGATTTTAGTCTGTGTGATTGATTTCTATTAAATATATATCTGTTTGGCGGCGGAGAATTTATTCTCTTGCTTAACGCCCTTCTCTGAGACGTACGAGCTCGGGGGTTATATATTGATGGATATCAATCGCATGGAGTGAATTGCCTGTGTGGCATGCCTAAGTGGCAATTGATCAAGGCTTCTATTGAAAAGCAAAGTCTTGTGGATGATGATCAAAGCAAGGCCTGTGTGGCATAGCTTTGTGTAGCGTTGATTCGCGAGCCTCGCACCCCGGTTGTGAACCAAAAACGGGAGAAGGACCTCAGGGAGGGCATGCGTTTCTTTCTTGCTAGGGTGGTGTCAGTGACCTACCAGCCCTGACATTTATATACTTTTCACCTGTGTGGTTGTTGCTGTTGCGAGGCGCCTCGTTTAGATCGGACGATCCGAGTCCGATGGAGCCATTCATTGGCTCATTTACGCCCCAAAGGGCGGGGAAACGCAGTGTTCATGCATTTTAATCCACATCGGTGGACCGGCCCTGTCGCTCCAAGGGACGATGCGTTCTGTTCCTGAGACACGGGCTAGAGCGTCTTGAATCGGTTGAGGACTATCTTTTGCCTCGGTTCATAGATGGAAATCCAATTTCCAAATACGTGACATTTGCGGTTTTAATTGTAGAACTAGTATGGCGACATGATATATGGTACCCATGCCGTCTATGATTGATACTTATGATTTGAAATTGTTTTGTACACTATACACTGATAATAGTATCAAATGATTTGTTTTAAAACATATCAAGCATTCTTTGGCTGTTATAATGGAAAACCCTATCCCCTGGCTTGCGTTGCATTGTGTGATAGGACCTGGGTCTTATAACAACTTCATTTTTCTCTATTTAGCATTGCGTTGTTTGTTTTATACACTGGTATTCTTGGGAGGAAACCCGTTCCGTGTTATACGGCGTGGTCCCTTGATTCACCTAACTTTAAAATAAAGATTATTAACTGTTTTAGTTCTCACACCAGTCACATGACTGACCTGGAGTTTATTGTTTTAACCTAAACTCTGGGTGCCCTTATTTTGACACGGGTAGCTAGTAGTTTTGGTTTTGCAGATTTATATTCATAGGATCCTGGTTTACAGCTGGAATGATATCCAGAAAGCTTTGTATCCGTATATCTCTTCTAGTTGTGTATTGTATTATTTTCCACTGCTATGTAATGTAATTTAAATCTCTGATATTTCTGTGTAATATTCATTTATACTCTGTATATTCTTGTAATCTGATGGTATTGTTGTAATATACAATGAAATGTTTTTCCGTCCGCGTTCTGATTTGTCTTGTCCTCACAGTAATTCGTTCTTTCTCATCTCTTCGGAGATTGGGGAAGTTCGGGTCGCTTCATTTTGGTATCAGAGCTTTTGTTTACAAAGCTCAGAGAACAAGACACATTAGAACCAAACGAAAGAATTCATCAGAATTGGATTAGTAATATCCAACGAGAATGACTCGTTAGGGATGGGATCAGTAGTATCCTAGAACGAGTGTGAAGGATATATTTTTAAAATGGAACCAATTTTTGTTTTGAAAATTTAAATCAATTATGCGTATTTGATTAGTTATTATATTTGAATTTGGACAATCCAGTATATATAGATTTTGCGTATACATTTGATCCGCGTGTATTCGAAGTTTTAATATACTGGATAGATATAGAATCACACTCTAGGCGCCCGGAGATGATTCTGATGATAGTTCGAACATCATCAGAATTGGTATTTGAGTTTCAAAGGTGTGATATTTATATATTTACTATTGACTGGTGTGAGAACCAAAATTAGATAGGGCCTATTGTTGTGATTTGGCATCAAAAATGTGATTTTTGACTATATAGCAATATTATGTTTTTGAAACGTTAATCCACTAAATTGATTGATGTTTGTGTTGTTTGTCTATTTGTTTTCTAATTTTGAACCATTTAGCCTAATTGAACCGAATAGTGAATTGTATTGAAAATTTGTCGCATTTGCTTGCATATACATGTACTTACATTGGACAGGTCATAGCAAAGAGGCTAGAGCAGAAGAATAAAACAATTTGCCCGACAAATAGGTACATGTTTACCATAATTTATTGTTTTGTTTGGGTGATGATGATTTTATGAGCCGATTGGCTAGCCGCTTGGCTTTTTCTTTTTCTTTTTGAGATCAGAGGGCCTGTATGGCAATTTCGGGATTTTCCCGTGCTCCCGATGCAGGGGAGGTTATGGCGAAATTTTTCAAAAATTTAGGGTGTTAGCCAAATTTTTGAAAAATTTGAAAAGTTCTTAGAAACTGAAAAGTTGAAGAACTTAAGCCGTAGTCAAAATAATGAAAGTTGAGTTGATTAGTTAAACAACTTTCGGCTTCGTTCCTTTTCGGGGACGAAAAGTTTTAAGTGGGGGAGATTGTAATAACCCGGAAATCTGGGCCAGTTTAAAATTTTTATTTTGGTAATTTTAACGAATTTTGAATATTTAAAATAGATATTTTAAACAATAGCGACGAGAAATTTATTTTGAATATAATTCGAACGTATATATTCGTTTGAGTCGACGTTAGAATATAAATATTTATTTTAAATTATAAAAAGGAATTGAAAATGGCGCGGTAGTTCGATAATTCGATTTCAAACTTCAAATGAATGTACCGGGTGCAAAATAAACCGGATTTTAGTGAAACCAAAAATAATGGAATCTAATAGAGAATATCTTTCAACGAATCCGAAAAATCAAAATTTCATAGCGGGGATCAAAAGATACGTCCAGTTGAAAATTTTGAATAGTCGCTATGGATTCAGGCCCTTAAAAATGGAAATTTTGCAAACGACCTCGGATTTCGACGAAACCACTTTTGTTGGATCCATGATGTCAAATTATTGCTAGGTTTCAAATTTCATATTTTTTCGAATTAATATGTGAGCGTGGCAAAGGAAAACGCGTTTGACCAGTTTCAGTTGATTTTAATCAACTGGAAAATGGCCATTTTTCAAACGGTCTCAGAATTCAACGAAATTAGTTTTGTTAGGACCGTATCGTCAATACGAAGCTAGAAAATATTATTCGGGAATTTTTCGAGTTCGTATGTGACCCTGGTAAATTGAAATGCGTGTTCAAATTCAATATATAGAGTTATATGTTGATTTTGACGAAAACTGATTGAAACAGTCGAATCAGCTTACGATACATATCCCATTGTGTTCAGAATGGGGGTAATACGCTATGGACGACAGGCGGTGGGCCTCGTTTCGAGGTCGAAATAAAAGTCAACTTTTTTTGAAATAAAATAATATAAAAAAAATAAAACTTTCTCTCTCTCTCCCTATAACCCCTCAGCCCCCCGATTATTTTCTAAATCAAAATCAAAGGAGAAAAAAAAAATCGCGCCAGGCGCCGCCGCGACGCACCCCCCCCCCACGCCGCCGCGACTTCCCCCTTCACCTTCCTGCTGCGCGACTTCCGCACCCCCCCTTCAGTTGCCGCGACGCACCCCCCCCCCTTCAGTTGCCGCGACGCACCCCCCCTGCTGAGCGACACACCCCCCTCTCTTCTGCTCCTCCGATGACCTCCGACGAACCCTAGCCTCCTCCTCTTCCGCAGAAACAATGTGAGTTTCTATGACTTTCTATTTACATTAAAAACTGATTGGTATTTAACATTAAGTTTAGATTTTTATTTAGAAAAAGTTTTAATTTTTAAAAGTAAAAATTCTATTTTTATATATTGAATAACAAAGTAAAAATTCGATTTTTATATATTGAATAGCGAAGTAAAAATTCGATTTTTATATAGTGAATAGCGAAGTAAAAATTCGATTTTTATATAGTGAATAGAAAAGTAAAAATTCGATTTTATATATTGTATAGCGAAGTAAAAATGTGATTTTTATATACATAGCAACAATATAAAAATGTGATTTTTATATATGTAGAGAATACGGGCAGTGAAAATTGACAAAAGGGCAAGAACGGCGAAGATTTCTACGTAAGAAGAGTCGTGGAATTGGATTAGCTAATCTGTGAGAACTCCTCACTCTAAATTTCTATTTCTAGTTATATATATACACTAGGATGCAGACGGTGTTTAGTAGCACCCGACACCCGTCGTCCACAGACCATGGACGGCTTGTATGCTTGTTTGTTTGATTTTGATGTGTAGTTGATTGTGTAATGTGATGTGAAATGAAATAAAATATTTATATAGTTAAAAATATTTTTTAGTTAAAGATAGAATTTTTAACGTGTATATGAAATGAAATAAAAATAAACAAATCAGACGATTTATTTATATACACACCTTTGACTGATATTGATTGGGACGATAAATTTTACACATCGCCCAACTGCACAAATAAAATCTGTGTTTGATTGTATGAAACCCCACACGGGTATCGGGATGATATTTGACGTACACTAATCCCGATTGTTTAGTTGTATGTCGATCGATTGATTGACAGACTGTTATAAGCGTTGACTATTTATATTTGATGCGTATACAGTGTGGAATGCACTTTGGATGATGGTTGATTATTCATCGTTGTTGATATATACCTGTGTTGTAGAAAATCCATATAATTAACATTATATGGTAATTGATTGGGCCTCATTCCAGTTTAGAAGTAGAAATATTTGAAAAAGAAATATTTGAAATAGAATATTTGAAATAGAAATATTCGAATGGAATATTTGAAAATATCAATATATGAAGCCGTGTTGATTAGATTTACGCCATTTTGACGTGAACGATATTTATATCGATTTTATTCATTTTATAACGAATATCGAAAGTGATTTCAAAATCTGAAATTTTGAAAAGAATTGAAATTCGAATTAAATTGAATAGAAGTGAATTCAAATTGAAATTGAATAGAAGTGAATTAGAATTGAAATTGAATAGAAATGAATTCGAATTGAAATTGAATAGAATTGAATTCGAAAGGAATTGCATTCGAATTAAATTGAAATTGAATTGAAATCAATTTGAAATCAATTTGAAATGAATTTAAAACGAATTTATATTGGAATATTCAATTTTGATTTGAAATTGAATATAAAGTTGAAACCGTTTTGAAAATGAATTTAAAGCGATTTATGAAGCACGTTTTGAATTGAAATCGACGAAGTATATATTATACATATAATATAATGGCCTGAATAGAACGCGCTGCGCCGCGGCAGTTCGCGAATTTCGACCATTGACTTCGTACAGATATTGCGGGAGATCCGACCGTCGGATTCTCCTGAAACTGGAACCGTTGGGTTCGTATCGAAAAGAGCTTTCTAATGAATATTAGAAATTTGAAATCTAACGGTTGGATATGGAATTATGTCCAAATCAAATTTGAAAAAGGTCGCTGTAAGTGTAGTTCGATGGCCATTAATGGAAATCGGCTGTACGGGCCTTGATAAAATTATAAAAAATAGTAATAATTTGTGTAAAATCATAAGAAATGATTTGTGAAGAATTGGGATGAAAAACTCCATATTTGAAAAGATAAAAATAGATTTTTATCGAAATGAACTAGTTTTGAACTAGAATTAAAATTCTATTTATTTTTAAATAAATAAATTGAATTTGAAAATGGTTTTGAAAGTAACCAGAATTTCCAATAATTGAATTGGAATGGGTTTGAATCGAAATGATCTTTGGATTATTTCGATGTTGGATTTCATGATTACACAGATATTGTTATGGAAATTTGAAAGATATATATTTATATCGTTATTTCCAATACGATATTCGTTGGTCGTAGAATTTGATATTGAATGTAAGCCGATATATTTTCTATTCAGAGCCTTGTATTTAATATCAAATGAGATTTGGGTTTGTCGTGAATGGTTTCTTCATTAACACTGTTCTTAAGCCCAGTTGAGAAAAGATTAAATCTTTTATTTAGATTTAATGAAGTGTGCCAATTAAATAATATTTAATTGGAATTGAATTGATATTGATTTTTGGGTTTATCGTGAACAGTGTTTTAAATAACACTTGTTCTTTAACCCGATAATTAATGAATGTGATTTTGGGTTTATTATGAGCCGTGTTTTAAATGACATTGGTTCTTTAACCCAGTTAAAGACAGGATTTTGATTTCTGTGAAGATTAAAACTAAGTGGAGTTTTAATGAATCTTTAATTAAATTGAAAAGATCGGGAATGGAGTATCACCAGTTTTACTCCAGGCGATAGTTAAATCTTTAATTAGATTTGAACGTGAAATGGTAATTGAATTTACCGATAACACCGTGGTGTTAGATATGAAGTATGACCAGTTTTACTTCATGGGATGAATAGGTTGGGATTGGGAAATTAAAATAAATGATTACTTCGGTGTAGTTCGCTAATCCCGACTAGTTTGAATTGATATTCAAAGGAGGTTAAAGAATAAATTTAAAGAATTTATCTTTGATAAAATTAACGGGAACCTTTCCCAAAATATAAGAATATTTGAATAAAAGAATATTCTGAATTGGAAAGAGGCGTATGTTGTGTTTGTGTAACACGTGTTTATTATATATATATATATATATATACGCGAGTTGTTCAGAAAGCCCGGGTTTATCCCATTCTGAATAACTGATTCGACGTGGTGTCGAAGATGAAGACGGTGGTTGAAGATCAGAGGTCTTCACGTCGTTTGGATAATTACTGATGGTCTTGATTGGGCTGTACACCTAAGAAGATGGAAACAGTTGGTGATCGTCCAGACGTACTTGGAGATCGATGGATATGCGGGGTACTAGGTGCCTCCGGTTTCGTTCAGACCCAGAACGGACTTGTAAATGGACCGTGTGTCTGACATTGGATTTTAGTCTGTGTGATTGATTTCTATTAAATATATATCTGTTTGGCAGCGGAGAATTTATTCTCTTGCTTAACGCCCTTCTCTGAGACGTACGAGCTCAGGGGTTATATATTGATGGATATCAATCGCATGGAGTGAATTGCCTGTGTGGCATGCCTAAGTGGCAATTGATCAAGGCTTCTTGTCAAAAGCAAAGTCTTGTGGATGATGATCAAAGCAAGGCCTGTGTGGCATAGCTTTGTGTAGCGTTGATTCGCGAGCCTCGCACCCCGGTTGTGAACCAAAAACGGGAGAAGGACCTCAGGGAGGGCATGCGTTTCTTTCTAGCTAGGGTGGTGTCAGTGACCTACCAGCCCTGACATTTATATACTTTTCACCTGTGTGGTTGTTGCTGTTGCGAGGTGCCTCGGTTAGATCGGACGATCCTGGTCCGATGGAGCCATTCATTGGCTCATTTACGCCCCAAAGGGCGGGGAAACGCAGTGTTCAGGCATTTTAATCCACATCGGTGGACCGGCCCTGTCGCTCCAAGGGACGATGCGTTCTGTTCCTTAGACACGGGCTAGAGCGTCTCGAATCGGTTGAGGACTATCTTTTGCCTCGGTTCATAGATGGAAATCCAATTTCCAAATACGTGACATTTGCGGTTTTAATTGTAGAACTAGTACGGCGACATGATATATGGTACCCATGCCGTCTATGATTGATACTTATGATTTGAAATTGTTTTATACACTATACACTGATAATAGTATCAAATGATTTGTTGTAAAACGTATCAAGCATTCTTTGGCTGTTATAAGGGAAAACCCTATCCCCCGGCTTGCGTTGTGTAACAACCCGAAAATCTGGGCCAGTTTAAAATTTTTATTTTGGCCATTTTAGCGAATTTTGAATATTTAAAATGAATTATTTTAAATAATATCGACGAAAATTTGTTTTGAATATAATTAGAACGTATATATTATATACGTCGTCGTTAGAATATAAAAATTTATTTATATTTATAAAAGGAATTGAAAATGGCGCGGTAGTTCGATAATTCGATTTCAAACTTCAATTGAATGTACCGGGTGCAAAACAATCCGGAATTTAGTGAAACCAAAAACATCAGGATCTAATTGGTGATATCTTTCCAACGAATCCGAAAAATCAAGATTTCATAGCGGGAATCAAAAGATATGTCCAGTTGAAAATTCTGAATAGTCGCTTTGGAATTCAGGCCCTTAAAAATGGGAATTTTGCAAACGACCTCGGATTTCGACGAAACCAGTTTTGTTGGGTCCGTGGTGTCAAGTTATTGCTAGGTTTCAAATTTCATAATTTTTCGAATCAATATGTGAGCGTGGCAAAGGAAAACGCGTTTGACCAGTTTTAGTTGATTTTAATCGACTGGAAGTTGGCCATTTTTCAAACGGTCTCAGAATTCGACGAAACTAGTTTTGTTAGGACCGTATCGTCAATACGAAGCTAGAAAATATTTTTCTGGAATTTTTCAAGTTAGTATGTGACCCCCGTAATTTGAAATGTACGTTTAAAATTCAACATAAGGATTTAAATGTAAATTCAACGGAAACTATTCGAAACAATCGAATCAGCTTACGATACATATCCCATTGGGTTCGGAATGGGGGTGAAACGCTATGGACGACAGGCGGTGGGCCTCGTTTAGAGGTCGTATGTAAAAGTCAACTTTTTGGAAATAAATTAATTAAATAAATTAAAATTTTAATTTCTCTCTCCCTCCACCTACATCCACTCTGGCCCCCCCCCCCCACGATTCATTTCGAATCGGAAAAAGGAAAAAAAAAAAGAAAAAAAAAAGAGAAAGTCGAATCGCTCCTCCAGGGAGGCCGCCGCCCAGCCTCCTGGCGCCGCCGCGCCGAGCGCATCACCCCCCCTCCTCCACTTCCTCTCCGTCCCCTTCTTCTTCCCCCCTTCGTTCTTCGAGTCCCACGTTTCCCGAGACCACCGCCGCCGCCTCGAAGAGCCTCCCGCACCCACTGACGAACCCACCACCGCTGGAAGCCCAGAGCACCCCTCCGACGAAGAACCCCCCCCCCTCCGTTCACTGTAAGTTCTGTTATTTATTTATTATTATTTATTTTCATTTAACTGAATTTTTATAATGATTTTAAAAACTGAGAATTTTAATTAGTCGAAGTTTAGATTTTTAAATTGGTTAAAAATTAGATTTTTATATGAAAAAAAAAACTTTATTTTAAAAAGGCGAAAACTGAATTGTTAAAAAAGGTTTAAAACTGAATTGTTAAAAAAGGTTTAAAAACTGATTTTTGAAAAGTTTAAAAACTGATTTTTGAAAAGTTTAAAAACTGATTTTTGAAAAGTAAAAAAAACTGATCTTTGAAAAGTTTAAAACTGAATTGTTAAAAAAGATTTAAACTTTAAAAAAGGAAAGGATTTGAACTTTAAAAAGAAAATTCGATTTTTATATATTGAATAGCGAAGTCAAAATTCGATTTTTATATATTGAATAGCGAAGTCAAAATTCGATTTTTATATATTGAATAGCGAACTAAAAATTCGATTTTTATATATTGAATAGCGAACTAAAAATTCGATTTTTATATATTGAATAACGAAGTAAAAATTCGATTTTTATATATTGAATAACGAAGTAAAAATTCGATTTTTATATATTGAATAACGAAGTAAAAATTCGATTTTTATATATTGAATAGCAAAGTAAAAATATGATTTTTATATATATCGAACATCGATGTAAAAATATGATTTTTATATATGTAGTGGCTATGGGCGAAGAAACTGATTAGAGAGGAGAACAGTGAAGATTTCCTGCATTAGAAGTGCCGTGGAGTTAGGATAGCTATCGGTGAGAACTTCTCACTCAAATTTTCTTTTGCTAGTTATATATATATACTAGGATGCAGACGGTGTTTAGTAGCACCCGACACCCGTCATCCACAGACCATGGATGGCTTGTTTGTTAAATTGTTTGGTTGTGTAGTTGATTAGATGATTTGATTTGAAATTGAATTGTTGGGTGAAATAAATTGATTTGATTGATGTGTGAATGGCGTGGGCCTTCACTAGACCGGGGATTAGGCTAGGCCTTGTCCCGTTTCTAGTATCGCGCCGTTATGCCGCCGAAATTTTTCTAAAATAAGTTAGAAAATAAAAATACCATTTTATTTAAAGAATGAACTGAATAGAAATTCATATGTTAAAATAAAATGTTTTATCGTTAAAAATATAATTTTTAACGTCAAGTGAATAAAATAAAATATTCATTTACAAACCGGATGGTTTGTTTATGTACACCTATTTGAAGGACATTGATTGGGACGATAAATTTTACACATCGCCCAACTGCACAAATAAAATATGTGTGTGATTGTTTGAAACCCCACACGGGTGTTGGGATGAAATTTGAAGTTCACTCATCCTGATTGATTGAATATGTCGATCGATTGATTGACAGGCTGTTATAAGCGTTAGATATCTATATTTGATGCTTATACAGTGTAGTGCACTTTGGTTGATGGTTGATTATTTTTCAATGCTATTATATGTGTGTAATGTATGAAAATCCATATAATTAACTTTATATGGTAATTGATTGGGCCTCATTCCAATCGTGAAAATAAAGAATATTTTGATAATAACAAATATTTTGATAATAGGAAATATTTGAAATAGAATATTTGAAAATAGAAATATGTGAAGCCGTGATGATTAGATTGACGCCATTTTGACGTGAACGATATTTATATCGATTTTAAACGATTTCGAAATGAATTGAATTGAAAACGATTTCGAAATGAATTGAATTGAAAACGATTTCGAAATGAATTGAATTGAAAACGATTTCGAAATGAATTGAATTGAAAATGAATTCAAATTGAATTGAAATTTGAATTGAATAGAAACGAATTTTAAAACGAATTTATAAAGAAGAATTCAATTTTGATTTGAATTGAAATGGAAGTTGAAATTGCTTTTGAAATGAATTTTAAAACTATTTATATATTTCGTTTTAAATAGAAATCGACGAAATATATATTATATATATTATATATATAATATAATGGCCTGAATAGAACGTGCCGCGCCGCGGCAGTTCGTAAATTTCGACCATTTATTTCAAACGGACATTACGGGAGATCCGACCGTCGGATTCTCCTGAAACCGGAACCGTTGGGTTCGTATCGAAAAGAGCTTTCTAACAAATATTAGAAATTTGAAATCTAACGGTTGGATTTGGAATTATGTCCAAATCAAATTTGAAAAAGGTCGCTGTAAGTGCAGTTCGATGGCCGTTGATGGAAATCGACTGTACAGGCCTTGATAAAATTATTAAAAATAGTAATAATTTGTGTAAAATCATAAGAAATGATTTGAGAAGAATTGGGATGAAAAACTCCATATTTGAAAAGATAAAAATAGATTTTTATCGAAATGAACTAGTTTTGAACTAGAAATAAAATTCTATTTATTTTTAAATAAATAAATTGAAAGTGGAAAGGGTTTTAAAAATAACCAGAATTTCCAATGATTGCATTGGAGGGGATTTGAATCGAAATTGTCTTCGGAATATTTCGATGTTGGAATTCGGGATTATACGGATGTTGTTATGGAAATTTGAAAGATATATATTTTTATCGTTATTTCCAATACGACATTTGTTAATCGTAGAATTTGATATTGAATATAAGCCGATATATTTTCTGTTTAGAGCCTTATATTTAATATCAAATGTGATTTGGGTTTGTCGTGAATGGTGTCTTCAATAACACTGTTCTTGAACCCAGTTGAGAAAAGATTAAATCTTTTTATGTAGATTTAATGAAGTTTACCAATTAAATAACATTTAATTGGAATAGAATTGATATTGATTTTTGGGTTTATCGTGAACAGTGTTTTAAATAACACTTGTTCTTTAACCCGATAATTAATGGAATGTGATTTTGGGTTTATCGTGAACCGTGTTTTAAATGACACTGATTCTTTAACCCAGTTAACGATTAAAACTAAGTGGAGTTTTAATGAATCTTTAATTAGATTGAAATGGTCGAGAATGGAGTATCACCAGTTTTGCTCCAGGCGATAGTTAAATCTTTAATTAGATTTGAACGTGAAATGGTAATTGAATTTACCGATAACACTGTGGTGTTAGATATGAAGTATTACCAGTTTTACTTCATGGGATGAATAGGTTGGGATTGGGAAATTAAAACAAATAATTACTTCGGTAAATTTCGTTAATCCCGACTAGTTTGAATTGATATTCAAAAGTAGATTAAAGAATAAATTAAAGAATTTATCTTTGATAAAATTAATGGGAACCTTTCCCTATGAATGTGAAATTTAGAAACTAACTGTCGGTTAGCTAAGCAGAATGGTTTTCTGGATATTGATCTGATGTTGGTTTCGGCCTTCGGGGTTAATATTTGGGGAATTATTCTCTTGATTAATTTACGGTTAGTGACTAATGAATTGGAATGAGGCGTATGTTGTGTTTGTGTAACACTCATTTAAAATATACGCGAGTTATTCAGAAAGACCGGATTTATCCCATTCTGAATAACTGATACGACGATAAGTCGAAGATGAAGACGATGGTCGAAGACCGGAGGTCTTCACGTCGTTTGGGTAATTACTGATGATCTTGATTGGGCTGTACACCCAAGAAGATGGAAACAGTTAGTGATCGTCCAGACGTACTTGGAGATCGATGGATATGCGGGGTACTAGGTGCCTCCGGTTTCGTTCAGACCCAGAACGGACTTGTAAATGGACTGTATGTCTGACATTGGATTTTAGTCCGTGTGATTGATTTCTATTAAATATATATCTGTTTGGCGGCGGAGAATTTATTCTCTTGCTTAACGCCCTTCTCTGAGACGTACGAGCTCAGGGGTTATATATTGATGGATATCAAACGCATGGAGTGAATTGCCTGTGTGGCATGCCTAAGTGGCAATTGATCGAGGCTTCTGTTGAAAAGCAAAGTCTTGTGGTGATGATCAAAGCAAGGCCTTTATGGCGTAGCTTTGTGTAACGCTGACCTCGCGAGTTTCACACCCGGTATGAACCAAAAACGGGAGACGGAAATCAGGGAGGACTTGCGTTTCTTTCTAGCTAAAAGTGGCGTCAGTGGTTTTACACGCCCTGACGAGTTTGACTTATGTGGTTGTTGCTGTTGCGAGGCGCCTCGGTTAGATCGGACGATCCGGGTCCGATGGAGCCATTCGTTGGCTCATTTACGCCCCAAAGGGCGGAGAGACGTAGTGTTCAGGCATAATAATCCACATCGGTGGACCGGCCCTGACGATCCAAGGCCCACCTGAGTCTGGGACCTGAGACATGGGCTAGATTGTCTCGAATCGGTTGAGGACTATCTTTTGCCTCGGTTCATAGACGGAAATCCAATTTCCAAATACGTGACTTGGCGGTTTTGTTTGTAAACCTATATATGGCGACATAGTGGCATGGGACGCTTATGCCGCCTATGATTGATACTTATGATTTGAAGTTGTTTTATACACTATGCACTTAAAATAGTATCAAACGATTTGTTTTAAACGTATCAAGCATTCTTTGGCTGTTATAAGGGAAAACCCTATCCTCGGCTGCGTTGCATTGTGTGATGGGACCTGGGTCTTATAACAGCTTCATTTTTCTTTATTTAGCATTGCGTTGTTTGTTTTATGCACTGGTATTCTTGGGAGGAAACCCGTTCCGTGTTATACGACGTGGTCCCTTGATTTACCGAACTTTAAAATAAAGAATTAATAACTGTTTTAGTTCTCACACCAGTCCCATGACTGACCTGGAGTTTATTGTTTTAACCTAAACTCTGGGTGCCCTTATTTTGACACGGGCAGCTAGTAGTTTTGGTTTTTTGCAGATTTATATTCACAGGATCCTGGTTTACAGCTGGAACGATATCCGGAAAGCTTTGTATCCGTATATCTCATTCTAGTTGTGTATTGTATTATTTTCCGCTGCGATGTATTTAAATGTAATTTAAATCTCTGATATTTCCGTGTAATATTCGTTTATAGTCTGTATATTCTTGTAATCTGATGCATTGTTGTAATATACAGTGAAATGTTCTTCTGTATGCGTTCTGATTTGTCCTGTTCTCAAACGATAGGGCGTTTCGACCGGTCTGTGTCGGTTTAGCGACTGGTTCGGACCGAGCGAAATTCCTTCTCGTCTCAGTTGGTATCAGAGCTTTGGTTTACAAAGCTCAGAGAACAAGGCACATTAGAACCATACGAAAGAATTCATCAGATATTGGATTAGTAATATCCAATTAGAATGACTCGTTAGAGATAGGATCAGTAGTATCCTAGAACGAGTGTGAAGATAATATTTTTGAAAATGAAAACAAAACTTGTTTTGAAATATAAATCAATTATTCGTATTTGGTTATTTATTTATATTAATGTGGACAATCCAGTATATATAGATTTTGCGTATACGTCTGATCCGCATGTATTCGAAGTTTTAATATATTGGATAGATATAGCATCACACTCTAGTCGCCCGAAGATGATATTGATGATAGCGATCGCATCATCAACATTTATGTTCGAGTTTCGAAGGTGTGATTTTCTATATATTTCCATTAGACCGGTGTGAGAACCAAAACTAATATAGCTAGAATACATTGTTGTGATTTGGCATCAAAACATGATTTTCTTTATATATATCAAAGTTATGAATTTGAAACTTTAATCCACTAATTGATTGCTGTTTGTGTTGTTTGTTTAATTGTTTGATAATTTTGAACCATTATGCCTAATTTGATCAAATAATGGATTGTATTGAAATTGGTCGCATTTGCTTGCATATACATATACTTACATTGAACAGGTCATAGCAAGGAGGCTAGAGCAGAGAATAAAATTTGTTTGCCCAACAAATAGGTACATGTTTACTACATAATTTACTGTTTTGTTTGGGTGATGATGATTTTATGAGCCTATTGGCTAGCCGCTTGGCCTTTTCTTTTTCTTTTTGAGATTAGAAGGACCGGGGAAGCTATTTGAAATTCCCCGATGCTCCCGGTGCAGGGGAGGTTATGGCAAAAATTTTCGAAAATTTAGGGTGTTAGCCAAATTTTTGAATTTTTGAAAATTCTCAGAAACTGAAAAGTTAGAGAATGAAAGCCAGATCGAACGTAGAGTTGATTAATCAAACCACTTTCGACTTTGTTCCTTTTCGGGGACGAAAAGTTTTAAGTGGGGGAGATTGTAACAACCCGAAAATCTGGGCCAGTTTAAAATTTTTATTTTGGCCATTTTAGCGAATTTTGAATATTTAAAATGAATTATTTTAAATAATATCGACGAAAATTTGTTTTGAATATAATTAGAACGTATATATTATATACGTCGTCGTTAGAATATAAAAATTTATTTATATTTATAAAAGGAATTGAAAATGGCGCGGTAGTTCGATAATTCAATTTCAAACTTCAATTGAATGTACCGGGTGCAAAACAATCCGGAATTTAGTGAAACCAAAAACATTAGGATCTAATTGGTGATATCTTTCCAACGAATCCGAAAAATCAAGATTTCATAGCGGGAATCAAAAGATATGTCCAGTTGAAAATTCTGAATAGTCGCTATGGAATTCAGGCCCTTAAAAATGGGAATTTTGCAAACGACCTCGGATTTCGACGAAACCAGTTTTGTTGGGTCCGTGGTGTCAAGTTATTGCTAGGTTTCAAATTTCATAATTTTTCGAATCAATATGTGAGCGTGGCAAAGGAAAACGCGTTTGACCAGTTTCAGTTGATTTTAATCGACTGGAAGTTGGCCATTTTTCAAACGGTCTCAGAATTCGACGAAACTAGTTTTGTTAGGACCGTATCGTCAATACGAAGCTAGAAAATATTTTTCTGGAATTTTTCAAGTTAGTATGTGACCCCCGTAATTTGAAATGTACGTTTAAAATTCAACATAAGGATTTAAATGTAAATTCAACGGAAACTATTCGAAACAATCGAATCAGCTTACGATACATATCCCATTGGGTTCGGAATGGGGCTGAAACGCTATGGACGACAGGCGGTGGGCCTCGTTTAGAGGTCGTATGTAAAAGTCAACTTTTTGGAAATAAATTAATTAAATAAATTAAAATTTTAATTTCTCTCTCCCTCCACCTACATCCACTCTGGCCCACCCCACGATTCATTTCGAATCGGAAAAAGGAAAAAAAAAGAAAGAAAAAAAAAGAGAAAGTCGAATCGCTCCTCCAGGGAGGCCGCCGCCCAACCTCCTGGCGCCGCCGCGCCGAGCGCAGCACCCCCCCCCCTCCTCCACTTCCTCTCCGTCCCCTTCTTCTTCCCCCCTTCGTTCTTCGAGTCCCACGTTTCCCGAGTCCACCGCCGCCGCCTCGAAGAGCCTCCCGCACCCATTGACGAACCCACCACCGCTGGAAGCCCAGAGCACCCCTCCGACGAAGAACCCCCCCCTCCGTTCACTGTAAGTTCTGTTTTTTTTATTTATTATTATTTATTTTCATTTAACTGAATTTTTATAATGATTTTAAAAACTGAGAATTTTAATTAGTCGAAGTTTAGATTTTTAAATTGGTTAAAAATTAGATTTTTATATGAAAAAAAAAACTTTATTTTAAAAAGGCGAAAACTGAATTGTTAAAAAAGGTTTAAAACTGAATTGTTAAAAAAGGTTTAAAAACTGATTTTTGAAAAGTTTAAAAACTGATTTTTGAAAAGTTTAAAAACTGATTTTTGAAAAGTTAAAAAAACTGATCTTTGAAAAGTTTAAAACTGAATTGTTAAAAAAGATTTAAACTTTAAAAAAGGAAAGGATTTGAACTTTAAAAAGAAAATTCGATTTTTATATATTGAATAGCGAAGTCAAAATTCGATTTTTATATATTGAATAGCGAAGTCAAAATTCGATTTTTATATATTGAATAGCGAACTAAAAATTCGATTTTTATATATTGAATAGCGAACTAAAAATTCGATTTTTATATATTGAATAACGAAGTAAAAATTCGATTTTTATATATTGAATAACGAAGTAAAAATTCGATTTTTATATATTGAATAACGAAGAAAAAATTCGATTTTTATATATTGAATAGCAAAGTAAAAATATGATTTTTATATATATCGAACATCGATGTAAAAATATGATTTTTATATATGTAGTGGCTATGGGCGAAGAAACTGATTAGAGAGGAGAACAGTGAAGATTTCCTGCATTAGAAGTGCCGTGGAGTTAGGATAGCTATCGGTGAGAACTTCTCACTCAAATTTTCTTTTGCTAGTTATATATATATACTAGGATGCAGACGGTGTTTAGTAGCACCCGACACCCGTCATCCATAGACCATGGATGGCTTGTTTGTTAAATTGTTTGGTTGTGTAGTTGATTAGATGATTTGATTTGAAATTGAATTGTTGGGTGAAATAAATTGATTTGATTGATGTGTGAATGGCGTGGGCCTTCACTAGACCGGGGATTAGGCTAGGCCTTGTCCCGTTTCTAGTATCGCGCCCTTATGCCGCCGAAATTTTTCTAAAATAAGTTAGAAAATAAAAATACCATTTTATTTAAAGAATGAACTGAATAGAAATTCATATGTTAAAATAAAATGTTTTATCGTTAAAAATATAATTTTTAACGTCAAGTGAATAAAATAAAATATTCATTTACAAACCGGACGGTTTGTTTATGTACACCTATTTGAAGGACATTGATTGGGACGATAAATTTTACACATCGCCCAACTGCACAAATAAAATATGTGTGTGATTGTTTGAAACCCCACACGGGTGTTGGGATGAAATTTGAAGTTCACTCATCTTGATTGATTGAATATGTCGATCGATTGATTGACAGGCTGTTATAAGCGTTAGATATCTATATTTGATGCTTATACAGTGTAGTGCACTTTGGTTGATGGTTGATTATTTTTCAATGCTATTATATGTGTGTAATGTATGAAAATCCATATAATTAACTTTATATGGTAATTGATTGGGCCTCATTCCAATCGTGAAAATAAAGAATATTTTGATAATAACAAATATTTTGATAATAGGAAATATTTGAAATAGAATATTTGAAAATAGAAATATGTGAAGCCGTGATGATTAGATTGACGCCATTTTGACGTGAACGATATTTATATCGATTTTAAACGATTTCGAAATGAATTGAATTGAAAACGATTTCGAAATGAATTGAATTGAAAACGATTTCGAAATGAATTGAATTGAAAACGATTTCGAAATGAATTGAATTGAAAATGAATTCAAATTGAATTGAAATTTGAATTGAATAGAAACGAATTTTAAAACGAATTTATAAAGAAGAATTCAATTTTGATTTGAATTGAAATGGAAGTTGAAATTGCTTTTGAAACGAATTTTAAAACTATTTATATATTTCGTTTTAAATAGAAATCGACGAAATATATATTATATATATAATATAATGGCCTGAATAGAACGTGCCGCGCCGCGGCAGTTCGTAAATTTCGACCATTTATTTCAAACGGACATTACGGGAGATCCGACCGTCGGATTCTCCTGAAACCGGAACCGTTGGGTTCGTATCGAAAAGAGCTTTCTAACGAATATTAGAAATTTGAAATCTAACGGTTGGATTTGGAATTATGTCCAAATCAAATTTGAAAAAGGTCGCTGTAAGTGCAGTTCGATGGCCGTTGATGGAAATCGACTGTACAGGCCTTGATAAAATTATTAAAAATAGTAATAATTTGTGTAAAATCATAAGAAATGATTTGAGAAGAATTGGGATGAAAAACTCCATATTTGAAAAGATAAAAATAGATTTTTATCGAAATGAACTAGTTTTGAACTAGAAATAAAATTCTATTTATTTTTAAATAAATAAATTGAAAGTGGAAAGGGTTTTAAAAATAACCAGAATTTCCAATGATTGCATTGGAGGGGATTTGAATCGAAATTGTCTTCGGAATATTTCGATGTTGGAATTCGGGATTATACGGATGTTGTTATGGAAATTTGAAAGATATATATTTTTATCGTTATTTCCAATACGACATTTGTTAATCGTAGAATTTGATATTGAATATAAGCCGATATATTTTCTGTTTAGAGCCTTATATTTAATATCAAATGTGATTTGGGTTTGTCGTGAATGGTGTCTTCAATAACACTGTTCTTGAACCCAGTTGAGAAAAGATTAAATCTTTTTATGTAGATTTAATGAAGTTTACCAATTAAATAACATTTAATTGGAATAGAATTGATATTGATTTTTGGGTTTATCGTGAACAGTGTTTTAAATAACACTTGTTCTTTAACCCGATAATTAATGGAATGTGATTTTGGGTTTATCGTGAACCGTGTTTTAAATGACACTGATTCTTTAACCCAGTTAACGATTAAAACTAAGTGGAGTTTTAATGAATCTTTAATTAGATTGAAATGGTCGAGAATGGAGTATCACCAGTTTTGCTCCAGGCGATAGTTAAATCTTTAATTAGATTTGAACGTGAAATGGTAATTGAATTTACCGATAACACTGTGGTGTTAGATATGAAGTATTACCAGTTTTACTTCATGGGATGAATAGGTTGGGATTGGGAAATTAAAACAAATAATTACTTCGGTAAATTTCGTTAATCCCGACTAGTTTGAATTGATATTCAAAAGTAGATTAAAGAATAAATTAAAGAATTTATCTTTGATAAAATTAATGGGAACCTTTCCCTATGAATGTGAAATTTAGAAACTAACTGTCGGTTAGCTAAGCAGAATGGTTTTCTGGATATTGATCTGATGTTGGTTTCGGCCTTCGGGGTTAATATTTGGGGAATTATTCTCTTGATTAATTTACGGTTAGTGACTAATGAATTGGAATGAGGCGTATGTTGTGTTTGTGTAACACTCATTTAAAATATACGCGAGTTATTCAGAAAGACCGGATTTATCCCATTCTGAATAACTGATACGACGATAAGTCGAAGATGAAGACGATGGTCGAAGACCGGAGGTCTTCACGTCGTTTGGGTAATTACTGATGATCTTGATTGGGCTGTACACCCAAGAAGATGGAAACAGTTAGTGATCGTCCAGACGTACTTGGAGATCGATGGATATGCGGGGTACTAGGTGCCTCCGGTTTCGTTCAGACCCAGAACGGACTTGTAAATGGACTGTGTGTCTGGCATTGGATTTTAGTCCGTGTGATTGATTTCTATTAAATATATATCTGTTTGGCGGCGGAGAATTTATTCTCTTGCTTAACGCCCTTCTCTGAGACGTACGAGCTCAGGGGTTATATATTGATGGATATCAAACGCATGGAGTGAATTGCCTGTGTGGCATGCCTAAGTGGCAATTGATCGAGGCTTCTGTTGAAAAGCAAAGTCTTGTGGTGATGATCAAAGCAAGGCCTTTGTGGCGTAGCTTTGTGTAACGCTGACCTCGCGAGTTTCACACCCGGTATGAACCAAAAACGGGAGACGGACATCAGGGAGGACTTGCGTTTCTTTCTAGCTAAAAGTGGCGTCAGTGGTTTTACACGCCCTGACGAGTTTGACTTATGTGGTTGTTGCTGTTGCGAGGCGCCTCGGTTAGATCGGACGATCCGGGTCCGATGGAGCCATTCGTTGGCTCATTTACGCCCCAAAGGGCGGAGAGACGTAGTGTTCAGGCATAATAATCCACATCGGTGGACCGGCCCTGACGATCCAAGGCCCACCTGAGTCTGGGACCTGAGACATGGGCTAGATTGTCTCGAATCGGTTGAGGACTATCTTTTGCCTCGGTTCATAGACGGAAATCCAATTTCCAAATACGTGACTTGGCGGTTTTGTTTGTAAACCTATATATGGCGACATAGTGGCATGGGACGCTTATGCCGCCTATGATTGATACTTATGATTTGAAGTTGTTTTATACACTATGCACTTAAAATAGTATCAAACGATTTGTTTTAAACGTATCAAGCATTCTTTGGCTGTTATAAGGGAAAACCCTATCCTCGGCTGCGTTGCATTGTGTGATGGGACCTGGGTCTTATAACAGCTTCATTTTTCTTTATTTAGCATTGCGTTGTTTGTTTTATGCACTGGTATTCTTGGGAGGAAACCCGTTCCGTGTTATACGGCGTGGTCCCTTGATTTACCGAACTTTAAAATAAAGAATTAATAACTGTTTTAGTTCTCACACCAGTCCCATGACTGACCTGGAGTTTATTGTTTTAACCTAAACTCTGGGTGCCCTTATTTTGACACGGGCAGCTAGTAGTTTTGGTTTTATGCAGATTTATATTCACAGGATCCTGGTTTACAGCTGGAACGATATCCGGAAAGCTTTGTATCCGTATATCTCATTCTAGTTGTGTATTGTATTATTTTCCGCTGCGATGTATTTAAATGTAATTTAAATCTCTGATATTTCCGTGTAATATTCGTTTATAGCCTGTATATTCTTGTAATCTGATGCATTGTTGTAATATACAGTGAAATGTTCTTCTGTATGCGTTCTGATTTGTCCTGTTCTCAAACGATAGGGCGTTTCGACCGGTCTGTGTCGGTTTAGCGACTGGTTCGGACCGAGCGAAATTCCTTCTCGTCTCACGTTGCATTGTGTGATAGGACCTGGGTCTTATAACAGCTTCATTTTTCTCTATTTAGCATTGCGCTGTTTGTTTTATGCACTGGTATTCTTGGGAGGAAACCCGTTCCGTGTTATACGGCGTGGTCCCTTGATTCACCTAACTTTAAAATAAAGATTATTAACTGTTTTAGTTCTCACACCAGTCACATGACTGACCTGGAGTTTATTGTTTTAACCTAAACTCTGGGTGCCCTTATTTTGACACGGGCAGCTAGTAGTTTTGGTTTTGCAGATTTATATTCACAGGATCCTGGTTTACAGCTGGAATGATATCTGGAAAGCTTTGTATCCGTATATCTCTTCTAGTTGTGTATTGTATTATTTTCCGCTGCTATGTAATGTAATTTAAATCTCTAATATTTCTGTGTAATATTCATTTATACTCTGTATATTCTTGTAATCTGATGGTATTGTTGTAATATACAATGAAATGTTTTTCCGTCCGCGTTCTGATTTGTCTTGTCCTCACAGTAATTCGTTCTTTCTCATCTCTTCGGAGACCGGGGAAGTTCGGGTCGCTTCATTCTATCCCAAAATATTTTCCAATATGAGAAGAACACAACTAGTTCAAACAAACTACAACAAAGTTATTTATTTATACATCCATAAAACAACCATATTCAATGTGATTACGTACTTCGAACTCGATAAAGTGAGCTCAGTCCTAATGTAAAGTGTAATCTGTGATGTTGTATGTATGCAAAACATCCTAGTATGCATATAATTTCTATATGGGTGCTCGATGCATTTGTGTCTCAATAGATTCCTACTGTCAAACATAGAAATAACAATGCAACCAAAATTGGAAGTTTTAAGGAAATAATCAATTGTGAAAAGCTCCGAATGAGTTTGCTTCAATTTTTCCTTTATTTCCCATGTGATTTTCGCAGGATTATCTCCCTATTATACTCGGATGAGATTTATGATTTTATAGCGAAGTCTTTTTGGTTCCATGTTCCATAATACGTGTAATGGCAGAAGGCGCCCTAGACTCCATCTCAAAGTCCCTTATTTCCCTAATTTGATTAAGATTGAGTCAGATGGTAGAGTAATGAATGCACTTCCTAAGGCGAGAAACATGGAAAACGTTATGGACTCCCAATTATTTCTCGGGAAGCTCAACATTATATGCCAGTTTACCAATTCTATCTAAGATCTTTAATGGCCCAATGAATTTATTAGCTAACTTCCTACTCTTTCCAAGCCATATAGTTTTGCTAAGAGGAGAAACTTTTATGAAGACCAAATAAATAATACTAAACTCATGTTCTCTTCGCTTCTTATTAGCCTAAGTTTTTTTTCGATCTTGGGTAACCATCATTTTTTACCAAATCAAAATAATCTTCTTGGTTGAATCACATATGAGGTCTAGTCCGAGCAAGATTTTGTCTATAGTCTCCCACCAATAAGTCAGCGATTTGCATGGCCGCCGATGCAATGCTTCGTAAGGAGCCATATCAATTGGTGCTATTAAATTATTATTATATGTGAATTCAAGCAATGATATGTGTTGCTCCCATGCTCCTCCAAAGTTGATGATGCAAGTTCTTAATAAATGTTCAACGATTCGGTTGACTCTCTCAGTTTGTCCGTTGGTTTGCCAGTGGTATGCGGTGCTCAAATTACGAGTCATCCTCAAAGGCTTATGACGACTCCTCCAAAACTCATCAGTATATAGAGGGAGTTAACCAGTCACTATACTCAAAAGGATTCCATGAAATCTCACTATCTCGTTGATATAGAGTTGGGCCAATGAAGTTGCAGTTCCGCTCTTCTTTGCCGGCATGAATTGTGCACTCTTTCTTAATCGACCCACTATTACCCAGATTGCTTTATTCCCTTCCAACTCCTTGGTATCCTATCAACAAAATCCATCAATATGTGTTCCCATTTCAAAGTGTGAACTTCCAAAGGTAGTAATAACCCTCTAGGCTTACCTTACTTGGCTTCGAATTTCATACAAGTCAAGCACCTCGCCAAAAATTCAACAACGTCCTTCTTCATACCTTCCCAAAAGAAAGTCCTTGTCATATCCTTAAACATTTCATCCCCTCCGAGATGTATATTCATCCTTGAATGGTGGCATTCCTAGAGATCCTCATCTCTCAAATTACTAGTCCTAGGGAAGCAAAGTCATTCGTCCCTTCTTAAACTTCCATCATTATCCACTGAATACCCATAAAAATGGGGCAAACACTCTCCTCTAGCTAACTTCTATATCAATACCTTCAACTCTTCCATTGGACTTTGTTTGAACTTAATTCTACCCAATAAGGATGGTCTTACTTCAAAACAGTAAGAAATCCTTAAGACGAGTCAGATAGTATTTGAAGGTTGAAACTAGAAATAAAATATAATTGTCTCCACTTAGCCACAACACTTAGGGTAGCGTATCTTCTACTCAAAGAATCCGCGACAACTTTGTCTTTTATGGAGTGTACGAAAATCAAAATCCAAAGATTCTTTGTACTCCATCCACCTATGTTGCCTAAGATTCAAATCTCATTGAGAAAATAAATACTTAAGTGATTGGTAGTTTGTAAAAGCTCAAACTTATCTTCAAAGAGAGAATGCCTCCGTATTTTTGTTGAGTATAACAATATAATTTTTGTTTGATGATAACAAACATATATATATTTTATATTATATAAATGTGTTTGTAATTGTACAATTCCATATTACATCTCACACAAAAATAAATATTTATTGAAGAGAATATAATTGCACACTACTTAATATTCAAACAGTATTTTTATTATAATAAACATTTTATTTCAACATTTGAAATAGTACAAATTTCTAACTCCATTATTGCAAAGTTCACTATTATATAACACTGTCAATCATGGTTCCTCACTACATGTCACTCGATTCACTTATTTATATATACAATTTCATATAAAGACTCATATACACACACTAACACACTTTCTCTTCAGTATCATCAGAAACAGTCTAGTCACATGCATACCTGTTACAGAAACACACATTGTAAACTAAAAAAATAGATTTAAATACTAGAAAATATAAATTTATTTTTTAGTTTTATTTATCTCAGATTTTTTTGTTTCTCATCATTTTTCTAGACTTGGTCTGATTTTCTAATATAGATTGCTTATGATATTAACAATGATACACTGAAAATATCACAAGACAGACTGATCTCTAGTGCTCATAGATCATCCCAGACACGCTATATTGGTTTATTAATCAAGACCAACGTCGACTTATAGTTGTAGTCTGTTGATCTTGAATAACCATAACACAACTATAATGGTCTGCTGAATTAAATTTTATATTTACAATTTTCTTTTAAGTGTCCACATGCAGCATGGCCGAGAATGCAGGGCAAAATTTCCAGAAATTCATGTCAAACTTTTACTGGCAAAAAAAAAATCATATGAACACAAGAAGCAGGACAGTGGTCATGACAATGCATACAACATCAAAGCAAGAAGAAAGGCAAGAAATCACAAAGCAAAATTCATATAGTAGAATGCCAAGAAGTTTAGGTTGCATAGTCATGGTAAAGGGAACGAAAAGCAAACCCATGATCATGCCATTGAAAAAGCAAACTTAGCATGCATCAATACTGGGTAGACATGCACACACATGGTCACAACGACCATGGCAGCATCAAGCAAATCAAAATGGCCACGGGTACAAATGACATGCAGCAAGTCATATTGGTGCAACAATACTGTGCACATGTATAAGAGCAATTTTAGTTCGAACAGTTCATATGAAAATGCCAGGCCAATGAAGAGCCAAAGTCATGTTCAAAGACTAGTGCACAAAATGGTAAAGGATAGCAAGTGTATAGCGTCAGGAAAAATGGCTACAACAATCAAAGTCAAGCCAACACCAGAAATATAAAATGCCATAGTACAACAGCTATACAAAACTCAAGATTAGCAGCAGCATATCAAAACTTAGGTTCGAGTCAGGCAAAAGCACAAATGTCCACAAGTATGAAAAACAAAGGAAGGTGCGACAACAAAGGTCAAACAATCCATCAGTGCAAATCATCAAGGCTCAACGCAAAAGCTACAAGGAAGCAACATGCACAAATGCAAAAACATGCAATGAAAAGTGCACAGTTCAACACAGTGTGCCAGTACATCATGGTGAAGTATGGAAGTGCACAATAAAACAATAACTCGAGTAGAAGATTTTAACAAAGGCCGAGTTTAGAAGGAGAAGTAAAGACCAAATATAACATCTGTTCTTATCAGTGAATATCAAATAATATATAGGCATATGTTCTTTTAATGGCTGAAGCATGGAAAGCAAATCAAGTATAGTCGTGATCAGCAAGTATTAAGCAGTGACAAGGACAAAGTTTAAGCATCTACTTTCATCATTGATTGTCAAAAAGAAGGTTAAGTATAGTATTTGTTCAAATTTGTTCTAAGGTAAGAACATAAGTGATTTGTTCTTATTAGTAACGATTAAAAGGAATATTTTTTCAATTTGAATAGATACAGGAAATAGTTAAGGATATTATCACCAAAAGCCAACATGATTCAACACTTATTTTTGGCAAGTATCTATTTCAAGCATGTTGAATAATTCAAACTTTACAGAAGTATATTTGGCAAGAAGAACAATTCAGAAATTCCAGAAATCACCATATATGCAAGTTTAATTTTGGGTAAGCATGGTTTCCAAAAATCATAGCTAAGAAATTTTTGGTAAAGAATTCAAATTCGCAAGAGTTGAATTCTGTAACAAATCATTCATTTTTGGAGGAAAGCAATTCAAAACATTTCCTTAAATAACAAATCAAATTCAAACCTTCACATAGACCGGATACTAACACTAATAGAGACGAAGAAGATGAAATGAATGTAGAAAGTCTAAGAATATGCGACTAAGAGATAGGGGCTAAGGCTCTTATATAGGTGTCAAAGTATATAAGAGCCATCGGATTTAGTATATAAAATCCAAGCCATCCGTTGATACCAAAAACCTAATATATCCCAACAAAACCTAGCTGTCACCCACCCTCCAAGTTTCGAAGCATTAGAACACCCTCTATGAGGGTAGTCAACCAGGAGATCTACCCCTCTCCTGAGGGAGCGGTCGAACCCTTTTTTGGATGTGTAGAATGAATTTAATCTTCGCGTTCATTTTGATTTGTTAATTAATGTAATTAATTCATTTAATTTCTTTTAAATTATGTCCTCCTATTACATATATATGCACAACTTTGAATTGAATACAGAATATCCTTTATGCCGATTGTATTTATTTTATTCCATATTTATCCCGTTGATTTCAAATTCAAATACATAAACTTATTATTTATTATTATTTTATTCAAAGTTTTTCATATGCATAACTATTTCATACAAACTCCATCTCGATAAGAAATATGAAAACATATCAGAATTTTTATTCATTAATTATCATTATTATTATTTAAGTTATCTACATTTAATTAGGGTATATTTTATGGGGTGTTACATGTAAAGTGGTCTCCTTTGAGTCATTGCCTAAAGAGGTTGACCAGAGTGCAAGAAGTAACTCACTTAGCCAAGAAGCAATTGAATTAGCCTACTATCCTTAAATCCCCTTATCGAAGAGTGAGTGCCTATATCGAAGAGTAAGAGTATTTGTTTTGGCAATAGTCCAATGAGGTTATTGGTAGGTTCCCTTGCCAAAGAGTGACTGGATATACTTACCAGTTGTTAAGTCCCTATTATCGAAGTGTATGTTCCCTTGCTAAAGAGAAAGTTCTCTTGGACTCAGAATGTGTAACAACCTCAAATTTTCAGCTATTTTACTTAATAATTTAATTTAATTTTTTTAGTTTTTTTTGTTTGGATTTTTTTGAAATAATATTTGTTTTTGATTTAATACTAAATTTATTTTCGATTTTATAAAAAAATGAATTTGATTTTGATATGAATATGATTTAATAATACAAATCAATATTTGCTATGTTAGAATCTTATTTATGGTAAATTTTAATCGAGTTATTTATTTGAACGTGAATTCGTTCTTGAATTTTATTTAAATATTAAAAATTCGTATAATTATATAATTTATTTTTAATATTAAATTATATCCTTAATTTAATTTCAAATTATTTCTCTTTTAGATGTGCCATGCGTATTGACTTTGTTGATGCAAACATTGTCAAAATTTTAATTGTCAAATTCATTTTCCTTTGATATCGTCTATTACTTATTTGCTTTGCAAAATCAGCTATTAAATATACATTGCCAACCCATTCGTCCTTTGTATTAAAAAAATATATTGTTTTCCTTTTATTTGCAAACACATTTATATATTTCCTTTTATTTGCAATCAATATTTAACTTTTTAAAATTCAACGTCAATTCCTTAGTATTAATGTTTTCCTTACATGTTCATTTTTTTTCAAAATTTAAACTATTATTTTCTTTTGCCAAATATTTATTCAAGCCATTCGTGTTTTTCCATATATGACTCTTCATTTATATTGTCTTGTATCCATTTATAACAATCCGTTTAATTTACCAAATGTTTCAATTCATCTTTTATTCTTTACGTATATTCATAGTTAATTATTCTTTTCAAAATTTCTTTCTGATTTTTGTCCTTCCCTGATCCACGCATGCTCCATATTAAACCAATTCACTTTCTTTATTTTTTTCTCTCCTGTAGCTTTCCTTAACACTTTCTATACTACCTCCTCATTTTCCATATTCTTTTCTTCTTGCATGCAAACATGAAGACATAACAACTCCTATTTTCTTTAAATCTACCCAGAAAATTCCAAGCATTATCAAGCATCAAATGCCAATAGGCACCTCTCTCTGCATGCGTTACATTTCCATATATTTCCAAATCCATCATTATCCATTTTTTACCATCACCATATTTGTCTCCATTTCCATTCCATGTTTAAAGCTGCTCCATTACCATTTATTTATTCTTCATGTTTCTCCCTTCTATCCCTTTTATTTCCCATCTCTTCGCAGACAAAAGAAAAAAATAGGCATAGTAGCTCCAATTTAAACCCACGCCAGTTTTCTTCCACCATTCTCTATGTTTGTACCCTTCACCAAGTTTTTCCTACTCACTGCCATTGCCTCTCCTCACACAGACATAAGACCTCCGCTCCCTCATTACCCCAATCGATCAAACTCGTGCCAATAACCCGCCAGTGCCACATCTCCAGACCAAGCTCAACCATACCTGCACCCGCCTGAAGCCCATGTCCGCCCCCTCGCCTCGCATTTGATTGTGGTGTGTGTTATGTATATCTTTGTGTGTGCATGAGTGCTTTGTGTGGGTTCTTATTTTGGTGTATATTTATATATATTTATATGTTATAAGAGTTTCTTTTTAAATTTATTTGTTTTGGAAAATATATGTATAGATATATTTTTACACACATATATATAATAATTTTGGTGTGAGTTATTTTGGAAATTTATTGGTTTTGAAATTATATGTATATATATATATGTTTAATAGTTTATATGTAAATATATATGGCTTGCGTGTGTCTGTGTGTATATTGAGTTTTGTGTGTTTTTTTTAGGCGTGCGTGCTGGCGTGTATATATATAATATTAGGGATAGACGTGTTTTTGTGTAGTTTATGTGGGAGGTAATATACATATGTATGCATTTGTGTTTAGTTGTGTATTTGTGGCTTGGTTTTGAGTGTCTAGTTTGGAGTGTGTTTGCTTGTTGGTTGTATGTTGTGGGTGTGAGTTATTACATATGTATATATACACTTGTTTGAAAATTTATTTGTTTTTAAATAATTATATATATATTTGTTAACTAAAAGGTTATATATGAATTTATATATGAAGCTTTCGGTGTGTTTTATATAATTTATAATATATGTGTTATAATTTACGTTGTATCCTTGCGGTGTGCATTGAATTTTAAATATATATATGTTATGATTTTTTTGTATGCAAGTATATATTGTGTAAGAATTATTGTGTTTTATTTTTGGTTTAATTGGGTTAGTGTTGTGTTTATTTTGTGTCGAGTTGATGTTGAGTTCCAAAAACCGACCCAAAACCCAAATAGCCGTACCGATCCATTGAAAATTCCCTATCCTCCTCTTATAAAATAAAATAACATATTGAGCGATCATCGAGTTAAAATCCATTCAGAATTGTGCCTAGAAGTCGTCGTTTTATTCAATGTCAATTCGTCTGCTGTCTCTAGTCTATGCCACGAAATGTGAGTTTATCTCACACCTGACCTACGTTATTCATGGATTTAAATTCAGCACAAATAAACTGTTGTGAAATGTATAGGATTGCCGTTTGAAATTGTTTTATTTGATATTTATACACATTTCATATATGACACGATATAATATATATATATATATGTGTATATATATATATTTGACACGTAGGTGCACTGATTTTATATGATTTGTGATGTAATGATATTAATGTTATGAATAATATGTGTTGTTTATCAATGCTGATGATTTCCCTAGTTTTGGAAAAATCAATAAGGGTTGAAGATACATACCCGAGTGGACAGTAGATTAGGGAAAAATAGTTATAGGTTGAAATGATAGATCTGAATGATTTTTACTGAATTTGGGATTATTGGTTGAAATGATATGTACTCGTAAAATTATAAATTGCGAATTGAAATGATAAATATCCATATCACTTAACCATATTGTAGAAAACTATATACGGACACCGTTGGTCATGTTTTCGAAGTAAAATGATTTGGAATTTGATTTTTAAAATAATAACTTAAGATTTTATATTTTAAAGATTTTAAAACTTAAGTTTGTAAATTTTAAATTATATATTTTAAAATGATTTTATGAGTAAATATGGATTTAAATATTTATTTAAGATTTTTTCTTATAATTTATTTATTTTAAATCATATAATTTAATCATATATGTATTTTAAACTATAAATTAAATATTATAATAAATTATTATTTTTAAAACCTATTTCTAAATTATTTTAAACTTACATATGTTCATGAAGCTATTTTCTATATAAATTTATAACTTTTATATATATATATATTCAATGCTTATTTTTATATATTTTATAAACTTTAATAATAAAATCAAAGATGGATAGGTTAAGATTCGCGATTTGAATTCGAGGTTGAAGATCAAAATTTATATAATGATACTTGGCTTAGCGAATGAACTCATATTAAGAATATGAATTGGAATCGATATAAACTTATAAGAGATGAACTTGGATCGTGCAATGGTTTTTCTGAATTTGAGTTTCCAAATTTAAGTAATGAGTTTGCTATAATGGATATGAAATGAATTTGATTTTAAATCAACTAAATGCGAATTTTTGTTTGACTTAAATATTGGACTTTATAAGAAATGAATGTGAATTGCGTAATTGATCTGAATTTGAATTTATAATTGATATGAATATATGAATTCAATTATAAATTGACAGAATATGAATTGAATTGATTCATAAACTGTTTGTTTTGAATTAAAGAAATTTCTTAAATCAATTTATTTTAAGATACGATTTTATTAAAATGGCCACGGCGTGAAAAATGTAAACGTTTGGTGGTTAAAGAGACCAGGATCAGATATTGTCATACTCTCTGCCAATACCGAAATCCACTTTAACAACTGTGTATGTGGTGGAGTTCCAGAATGAAATAGGATGGTTTGGAGGCGATTACTGGATTTGAAGAAAGAAAACGACGATGGATAACCTTGACTGAAACGACCCAAACTTCCCCAATCCCCGAAGAGACGGAGGAGCCCGGACTGAATTGAGAACAGGACGCATTAGAACACAAACAATGGAATATTTCATTGCTATTACAACAATTTGCATCAGAGTACAAGAATATCTCAGAGTATGAATAAATATTACACAACAGAAATTATCAGAGATTTAAAATACATTGCAGCGGAAATAAAATGTATAAATACAAAGCGTAGCGGAGAATAACAATTGACATAACTAAAAGAGATATACAGATACAAAGCTTTCCGAATATAGCTCCAGCTGTAATCCAAGATCCTCTGAAAAGAAATACCTGCGAAAACCAAAACTACTAGCTGCCCGTGTGGAAAATATGGGCACCCAGAGTTTATTTAGAAACAATAAACTCCGAGTCAGTCATGGGACTGTTGTGAGAACTAAAACAGTTACTAAATCTTTACTTTAAAAGTTGGGAAATCATGGGACAACACCATATAAAACGGAGCAGGTTTACTCCACATGAATCCGAGTTTAAGATAAAAACAACGCAATGCTTTTTGAAAAATGAAGCTATTATAAGACTTAGGCACCATCACACAATGCGACGCAAGCCAGAGGATAGAGTTTTCCCTTATAATAGCCAAACATGCTTGGTACGTTTAAAACTAATTATTTTGATATTATAATAAGTGCATAAAGTCGAAACAATTTCAAATATAAATGTATCAGTCATAGACGGCATGGGTATCGTATATCTTGTTGCTATACTAGTTCTATAATTAAAACTAAGAAGTCACGTATTGGAAATTGGGTTTCCATCTATGAGTATAGGCCAGGGACGACTCCTCAACGATTCGAGACACTCTAGCAAATGCCTTAGGATTCAGACGCTGGCGAATCCTTGGATCTTCAGGGCCGGTCCACACTTACTTTAGTGGATTAATTATTCCTGAGCACACGTTTCCCGGTCCTACCAGACCTATCTCTGATCCACTAGGGACTCGTCTCATAATCCATCATCCACATAAGTAAAAATGTCTGGGCTCCATACCATGACACCACTCCTAGCAAGAAGGAAACGTCGTGCACTCCTTGCAGTCACGATCTCGTTTTCGACTCATACCGGTTGTGAGGCTCGCGAATTAACGCTATACACAAAGCTACGATATTTAAAGTCGTTCTTTGATCATAAACCACTAAACTTTTCTTTTCAACAAAAGCCTTGATCATTTACATCTCAGCATGCCACACTGACAATTCACGCAATGCAACTGATCTCTATCAATATATAACCTCTAAGCTCGTACGTCTCTGAGAAGTTTGTTAAGCAAGAGAATAAATTCTCCGCCACCAAACTGATATATATTTAATAGAAATAAATCAACACAGAATGAAATCCAATGTCAGACACACATCCATTTATAAGTATGTTCTAGGTCTAAACCACCTTATTCCTCGTTCCATATATCCAATATAGGAGAGAGGTCCTCGCATATCCGGTCGATCTCCAAGTACATTTGAACAATTACCACTTATTACCTTTTCCTGGGTGTACAGCCCAATCAAGGCATCAGTAATCATCCCGATGTGAAGAACTCCGTCTTCAACCACCATCTTCATCGTCGACTTTTAGTCGTCGTCTCAGTTATTCAGAATGGGATAAACACGGTCATTCCAAATAACTCGCATTTTATAATCAATAATCAAGTGCTATGAAAACACATCTTACACCTAATTCCAATTCAGAATATTCTTTTATTCAAATATTCATATCTTTAGGGAAAGGTTCCCATTAATTTTATCAAAGTTAAATTCTTTTAAATTTATTCTTTAATCTTCTTTTTGATATAAATTCAAAATATTTGATCATATCTTTCCACATTTCTAAACTAAAATAAGGTTTATTAACTAGTCGGGATTATCGAACCTTACCGAAGTAATTATTTAATTTATTTTCCAATTCTAACCTATTCATCCCATGGAGCAAAACTGGTAGCACTTCATATCTAACACCCACTATATGATCGGTAAAATTAATTGTCATTTCCCATTCAAATCTACTTAAAGATTTAACTATCGTCTAGAGTAAAACTGGCATTATTCCATTCTCGATCATTTCATGAATTCGATAAATTTAATTATCCCATTCTCATTTCAATCTAATTAAAGATTCATTAAAACTCTAACTAGGTTTAAATATTAAAAATCATTACTTTATGATTATTTAACTTTAAGAAATTAATCTTGTCTTTAACTAGGTTAAAGAACCAATGTCGTTTAAAACACAATTCACGATAAACCCAAAATCACATTCCATTAACCATGGAATCTTCATGGAAAACATATCAATACATATAATCGATAAAAATTTCCGTATCCAACCAATAATATAAATGGAATAATGACAAAGTCTTTTAAATTCCATATATTTTAAAAGTCTTCCTCTACAGAAGCTCACTTCGATTGTTACCAAATCGAATTCCATTCAATCCCAATTTAATATATTAAATTGGAAAACTTTACTTTGGAAAATTTCCATTAAATCTTAATAAAAGATTTATATATTCAAAAATCACATTTCACTGTTAATCGGGTTAAAGAACGAATGTCGTTAAAAACACAGTTCACAATAAACCCAATTTACATTCCATTTTATTCCAATTACTAAATACAACTGGAAACTCTAATAATCTTAACTAAAAAATTCTTTTTACACGGGATTTAAGAACAGTGTTACTAAAGACACCATTCACGAAAAACCCAAAATCCACTTTGATATTAAATATAAGGCCCTAAAAAGAAATTATATCGGCTTACATTCAATATCAAATTCTAAAACAAACACATATCGTATGGGGAATATCGATATATATCTATCTCCCAAATTCCTCCACAATATCCGCATAGTCACGGAATCCAATATCGAAATATCCGAAGATGATTTCTATTCAAATCCATTCCAATTCATACATTGGAAAATCCTGGTTAGATTAAAGCCATTCACAAATCCAATTTATTTATTTAAAAATGTTGGATTATCTTTCTAGTTATTAACTAGTTTATTTTGATAAAAATATATTTTTATCTTTACAAAATTGGATTTTTTTCATCCAAATCTTTCCAAATCATTTATAATGATTTTACACAAATTATTAATATTTTTAATAATTTTATCAAGGCCCGTACAGTCGGTTTGCAATAATGGCCACCGAACTGCATCTATAACGACCTTTTCCAAAACTGATTTGGACATAATTCCAAATCCAACTATTAGATTTCAAATTTCTTATGTTCATTGGAAAGCTCTTTCCGATACGAACCCAACGGTTCTAGTTTTAGAAGAATTCGATGGTCGAATCTCCCATAATGTCAATTCGAAGTCAGTGGCTGAAATTCGCGAACAGCCGCAGCGCGACGCGTTCTACTCAAGCCATTAATATACATTTATACATATATATATATAATATATTTCATTCAAAACGTATTTTATAAATTCGTTTTTAAAAAACGATTCCCACTTTCATTTCAAATTTAAATCAAAATAGAAACTCCTTATCATTATAATATTTAAATGGTGATATTTTCAAAATATCAGATTTTGAGATCATTTCCTTTTCGATATTCATTATAAAAATGAATAAAATTGATATCAATATCATTCGCGTTAAAATGGCGCATATCTAATCAACACGGCTTTACATGCTTCTACCATTCAAAGTCGGACATCAAATTTACATTTTAGTCCTTTATAGAATATTATTTTAAAATATTCATTATTTCTGAACTGGAATCAGACCCAACCATTTACCATATAATGTTAGTTATATGGATTTCATACATCACATATACACAACAACAATTATAAACAATCATCCATTATCCAGAGTGCATTACACAACTGCATAAGCATTAAATATATATAATTAATGCTTACTACAGTCTGTCAACCAATAGATTGACATACAACTAAACAATTGGGATTACTGTGTGTCAAATATCATCCCAATACCTGTGTGGGGTTTCAACCAACAAATACTGAATATTATTTGTGCAGTTGGGCGATGTGTAAAATTTATCGTCCCAATCAATGTCAGTTAAATGGGTGTACATAAACAAATCGTCTGATTTGTAAATGAATATTTATTTGCATTCAGGAGAATTTTATGTCTTTCATACATACGTTAAAAATTATATTTTTTTACGATAAAATATTTATTTCAACACTTAACTATTTTGTATAGTCCATACATTCAATAAAATTGATATTTTTATTGTTTAAACATTTTATTCAACACATGAATATTTTATACAGTTTATTTCGGTAAATTTCAACATTATAATGGCGCGATATTAGAACCAGAATAATGTCTAGCATTATCCCTCCCTTGATACTGGCTCGCGCCATACACAATCATCAATCAATCTACAAAACCACAATACCATCCATTTCACCACAATACAGTCAATTTCACTACAATTCAATCCAAACAAACATCCATGGTTTGTACAATAAATAGTGTCAGGAGCAACTAAGCCCCATCTGCAACCTAGAATATATTTAACTGTAAAAAGATTGAATGGGAAAGTGTTCTCATATTGGGATCCACTCCGCCATTATTTTCTGATATTCTGGCTCGCTGTTATGGTCCCAAAATTTGTAAACGAGCTCCGATCTTCACACAATCTTTTTTGTTAGCTTAAACGCGCCATTCCAGACAACTTTCTCCTAGTGGGCTTTCTTCCGAAAATGCGCCGATTCGCTAGAATTTGCGAAAAGACAGCAGACTTTGGACAAGTTTTCTGAACAACTCCACAATCCAGAATAAGGCTTCCATATACTCAAATCGAAGGGAAAATCGTGCTCTTCGACTTTGGCGCTATGGAGTTTTGGCCAAAAGCGCTCAGATTGGAAGGTATTGATGAAGGAAGGTCAGGGGTTAAACGCAAAACTGAAAATTATAAAAATCAGAGTTTTAAAAGGGAGGGGGTCCACGGTCGGTCTGAGGCGGCGGAGATGGCGGCGCTGGGGTGCTGCAGGACAAGGGGTGGTGCGGCGACGAAGTGGTGGGCCAAGGGTGGTGGCGGTGGCGGTTTTTAGAGGGATTGGGGCTAGGGTTTCGAATTGGAGAAGGGGGTGGCGCAAAAGGGGGCGGCGGCGGCTAGGGTGGCCGGTTGGAGGGAACGGTGGCACTAGTGGGGGTGGGCGGTGGCTTGGGGAAGCTGCGACGGCGCGATTTGGGGGAGGGAGGGCTGAAAAATGGGTTTTGTTTTGTTTTTTTCTTAATGAATTTTAGGGTTAGGGAGAAAATATATATAAATTTTATTTTTCGTAAAAAACAAATTTTCCATTCGAACTCCAAATCGAACTCATCGACTATCGTTACTAGCTAAATACCCCCATTCCGGACCCAGTGGTATATGTCTCATAAGCCAATTCCACTGTTTGGATCAATTTTCTTTAAAATTAAAATATAAATTAATATAACATTCAATATTGAATTTAACGTATATTTTAATTTACCGAGGCCACATACTGACACCAAAAATTACCGAAAAATAAATCTATCTATGTTTTGATGATACGATAATAACAAAACTAATTTCGTCAAATTTGGAGACCGTTTGTAATATGGCCTTTTTCCAGTCAATTAATTTCAAACTGAAATTACCAAACACATTTAAATCCACCATGCTCACATATTATGTAACACCCTAAATTTTCTGTGACTATTAAAAGAACGAATTTAAGAATACTAAATTGTTAAAGTTAGAAATAAGGGAAATGGGTTATGCCATTGCGTTTGTCTCGAAATTCTGCTTGGAATAGAGTCCAAGTTTTCGTAAATCGGACTTCCTATGAGGAAGTTATGGCCCTCAGAAGTTTCAGTAATTTAAATAAATTAATAACAGTTCAAAATTAAAATTCAAAATTCAAAAAATTCAAACGAGGAAGCGGGCTGGGCGGGATTTCTCCCACCCAAAGGCCAGGTCGACCAAGGGGTCAACCTCCACTATACAGGTCGACCAAAGGGTCGACCTACCCCCCCGGGGTAGATCTGAAATTTGACGATCCTGACTTATTGCTGAGTCTTACCTGACATGTTGCTGAGCCACTGGAGCAGAGGTGGCAATTCTAGACAACTCTATCTAGTCTTGATGGTTGGGATTGCTCCTATGATAATCTAACAGCTTAGATTGATTTAAACTTCTATATAAGCACGCATAGACTCAAACCCTAAACCTATACTAAATTAGTCTCTTGGACACTATGCTGCTGCTAGAATAGTTCTTCTTTCTAAAGCTTAGGGATTGGCAAATAAGAATTCTAATACAAACGACGAACGAATTATTCTCTTCTCTAATCCGTCTTTGTGAGTACAATTTCTTCCACAAAATAATTAATAAATTAATTATGATGAGTTATAATTTGGATTATGAGAACATGTTTGTTGAATCATGTGATGTTATTTAACTTTGTTATCGTCTGTTGGTGAACATATGACAGTTTTGTTATCTTATGTTAGTAGGCCTATTTCATATGTCCAATCACATACGTTTAACTTGATTTATTTTATGACATCAGTTTATATGCAAGTTTGGGATGTTAAATCATATGCTAGTTCGTATGTGAATCTTAAGCAAGTTTGGGATGTTAAATCATATGCTAGTTTGTATGTGAATCTTATGCAAGTCTGTTTTTACATATGCTAATTCGTATGTGAATCTTATGCAAGTTTGGGATGTTAAATCATATGTTATTTTGTATGTGAATCTTATGCAAGTCTGTTCTTACATATGCTAGTTTGAATGTGAATCTTATGCAAGTCTGTATGCGAATTTTACACAAGTTTATATGTGAATCAAGTATATACATATGCTAGTTTATATGCAAAACATGTGATAAATTCATATGCAAGTTGTAGGAATCCATATGCAAGTTTAGGCAAAAACCATATTCACATTTTTAGGTGAAAATTATATTCACATATGCAAGTTTAGGTGAGACCCGTAATTCATATATGTAAGTTAACAATTTCATGTTTAGATCTATATTTAGATCCATGGTAGTTTATGCAAATTTATGTTCTATATGTCCATTGCCTATGCAAGTTATTGGCTATGCAAATTTATGTTATAATTCTTATTTGCAAGTTAGATCTATTTTATGTGTTATGCAATTTTTGATGTTTCTTTTCTTTTTATAAGTTAGACTATTTGCGAGTCTAACATATTTCATACTAGAACGTACGAATAGCATGGGGACAATGGGGAAATATTAATTATGCACATTGTGAATTGGCATAAAATAGCTTTAAAGGCATATAATTAAATTGAGACATTAACTGGTATAATTTATATACCTAAAAAGTATGGTCATAATTTAGGTGACAATTATGGACATAATTAATTTGGAAATTGTTGAAAATTTGAATAGGGATAATTAATTCATACTAGGGTGAAATAATTTGTAATAATAAAAGCCTAAGACACGAGGTTAGACTCGTTTGTGGTATAAGACTGTCCGGACCTGCCCGACAAATCCAGCAACCACAAACGGTAGTCTAATGTGAGAGGTCAAAGGCATAAATTAAATGCGTAACAATTGTAAAGACATGAGGTTAGACTCGTTTGCGGTATAAGACTGCCCGTACCCGCCCGACAAATCTAGCAACCGCAAACGGTAGTCTAATGTGAGAGGTCTTACAAGGTTATGGTTATAATGAATTAAGTAACACTTAACCAAGATAAACACGTGCTGGGACATGGGGGTTAAGTGGGTGACATGTGAAATACGATTAGAAACACTTAACCAAATTGAAACATGTAAGAAGACATGAATAAGAAGGGGTTAAGTGGAAATCTTAGTGGGGACCAAGCATTGGCGGAAACTCTGTGTCAAGTTTGGGGGACCCTTTTCAAACCAGTAACCCATTAAGTATCTTTGTGAGCTCGAGCTAGATCGAGGACGGGACACGCTTACTGGGTTTGATCGTAAGAGGTCAAAATGGGTTAACGGTGGCAATGGAAGTCCAACGGGGTCATGTGCGTGCGTAGGCCCGGGCTGGTAGGTAAGACGTTGTTGCATCGTGTAGATATAAGCCATGCGTCTTTAGTGGTATCAGGTTGCCACTTTGGGGAGTGATACACTCCACTGTGAGACCAGCACAGGTATCTACGAGTTAGGGAGCCGATCGTATGGGGGTAGTGGGTACAACTAGTGGAGATAGGGGCAGGCAACACCTATGAAGACAGCTAGAGGTACACGAAACTACCATTATGATTATTATGTTCAGTAGGAGGGATCAACTTTTAGGATGACTAGTAATGGTGCAGTATAGTAATTATCCTATAGTGATTAGGAGCGAGATTAACGCCAGAATATTCCTCTTGTTTGTTTTGTCTTGCCCACTTGTTTCACAGTCATTCCTTGTTTTACCAGCTTATGCCTTGTCCTAACTACTTTAATAATTATATTGTTAAAGTTATTGGACTCGCCAGACTTTATGTCTGACCCCCTTTGTTTTCGCCTCTTTTCTTCCTCTCTCCCCCATCCCCAGGTTCTCAGGGTGGGACTAGTGCTAGTGGAGCTTGACTTGGATCTTTCTCTCTTATGGAAGTGATTGGATTGCTGAAAGTAAAGTTCAGCTCATCTCTTTTATGGCTACTTATGTTCGGGTTATGCTTCTTTTACTTTATGTACCCAGAAAACAATTTGTCAAGATGGATACTAAGTGTACTTGGTTTTACTATTGGTTTATGATGTTGTTGTAATCAAACTATTTCTCCGCTGCAATAAAAGTTGTTTAAAATTTTCAAGTACCAATATATGTATATGTCTTGTTATATTCTGCTCTATACACCAATAATACTCCATGAAAGTTAATGCATTCCCTTTGAGAGTGACATTAATGGACATGGGTGTTACACGTGGTATCATAGCTGAAGGTCACAAGAACAGATTAGAGATTTTGAAAAACTGTTTTTCAAAAGCATTTTATAAAGAAATACTTTCAAAAATATGTTTTAAGGAGAGTATTTTTGAGAGAAAAGTTTGTTTTAAAAACATAACCCCCAAGAGTCATATATCTTTCCTTCGATTCTCTGTTTTGAATCTCTTCCTTTTTCTTTTCAGCATGTCTGGGTTACCTGAGATACCCGAGGGAATACTGATACCAACCTGGTTCAGAAGGTATCTGGAGGCTAGGGCCACCGCTGTAGGCCCAGTAGACATTCCTCCTCCACCAGCTGCAGCCGCTCCACCTCCTCCCCGCGTTGATACTTTTTTGAAGATATGCAAATACTTTCGGGAAATGGGCGGGAAACCTTTTCATGGATCAGAGACGTTTGTTGAAGAAATTGGCTTAAGGAGGTGGAAGATTTGTTTGGTATCTTCAAGATAGAAGATGGAAGGAAGGTCCAATTAGCTGCTTGGTTAATGAAGGACGAAGCCTCGTTTTGGTGGCAGGTCATGAATGGAGAGCGTCCAGTGGAGACATGGTAGATTTCAAACATAGGTTCGAGATAAAATTTCTCTCATGAGCAGAAGAGAATTTATACAGACAGAGGTTCTTGGCATTGAAGCAGGGGAATTTATCAATAAAGGAGTATGTCAATAAGTTCAGTCAGTTGGCGAGATTTGGCTTAGACTTGGTGAACACACCTGAAAAGAAGGCCCTGAGATTCGTCAAAGGTCTGAACAAGCCACTACATTGGTTGGCTGTGACCCACATTCCTATGGGGGCTACCTTTGAAAAACTGGTTGACATGGCGCATGCATGAAGAGGAGAAAGACGCTAATGCTAATAAGGCACCGGAAAAGAAAGGGGATCAAAAGAAGTAACAGCAGCAACTTAAGAAAGGTAGTAAGGGTAACAATAGCAAAGGAAAGGAAAGGTGCTTTAATTGTGGAAAACCAGGCCAATCTGAGCAAGGACTGTAGGAAGAAGAAGAAGACTGGCTGCTTCAACTGTGGTGAGGCAGGACATCTGATTAAAGACTGCCCGAGAAGGCAAGGGCAGAGGACAGGGTCTACTTCTGGAGGGCAGGTTCAGGCTCTCATGGCACCAGGGCAAGCAAGAGGGCAGGTTCACGCTCTCATGGCACCAGGACAGGAGAGAGGTAGAAACATTTCTGTTGAAAGTTTGGTTTTTCTGTTTGATCATCCTGTTCGTACTTTGTTTGATTCTGGCACTTCACACTCGTTTGTATCTGCTTCGTTAGTTGAAACACTGCACCTAAATACTAGTCTAGTTATGGATCCCATAGTAGTCTCAAATCCTATTGGTGGTTCGGCTCATCTTTCAATGATTTGTCGGGATTTGAGAGTGTTTATCTTGAGCATTGAGTTTGAATGCAATGCCTTTGTTCTTGGCTTCACGGGCTATGGGTTGATTCTAGGCATGGATTAGTTATCCAGTAATGGTGCCATCCTCGATTATGAAAAGAGAGTGGTTAGACTTATGACTCGCCTCGGCAACACTCTAGAAATCTCTTGTAATCCCATACATTATGTTATGCTTAGCTACCTAGAATCTCTTGATGTGTTTGTTGAAAACTTACTGTCGGTTAGGGTAGTCCGTGAATACTTAGATGTATTTGAAGAGGTGAAGGGCTTACCTACGAAGCGAGAGATAGACTTCCGCATATACCTTGTTGATAATGCAAAACCCGTAGCTCTATCGGTTAGGCACATGGCTCCAAAGGAGAGAAAAGAGCTCAGCAAGCAAGTCAAAGAGTTGCTCGAAAAGGGCTTTATAAGGCGGAGTATTTCTGAATGGGGTGCTTCAGTAGTATTCGCAACCAAAGCGGATGGATCACTTTGCCTATGCGTTGATTATAGGGAGATAAACAAGCCAACCAAGAAAAATAGGCACCCACTTCCAAGAATAGACGACTTGTTTGATCAGCTGGTAGGTGCGTTGGTTTTCTCCCAACTAGATCTGGCCACCAGGTTTCATCAGCTAAGAGTGGCTGAAGACGGCATTGATAAGACCGCGTTCAGAACCCCGGATGGTTTCTTCGAATGGCTTGTCATGCCTTTCATCTTGACAAACGCACCCGCTTACTTCATTGACTTGATGAGCAGGGTTTTCAGAGCGTTCCTTAATAAGTTTGTGGTGGTCTTCGTAGACGACATTTTGATTTTCTCGAAGAATGAAGAAGAGCATGCTTTGCATTTAAGGGAAGTCATGGATACTCTTCGTGCACATCAGCTGAAAGCCAAATTCTCCAAATTCCATTTCTGGAGAGAAGAAGTGAGGTTTCTTGGACATGTGGTGTCCAAAGAGGGGTTAGCTGTGGACCCTGCAAAAGTAGTTGCGATGCAAGATTGGAAGGTTCCACGGAATTCAATCGAAGTCCGAAGCTTCCTCGGGCTAGCGGGCTTTTACCGAAAATTCATTAAAGACTTTGCAAAAATATCAGCCCCACTCACAAGATTGACAAAGACAAACCTAACTTTCGCTTGGGATTTGGATTGCGATATTGTTTTCCAACGTTTGAAAAGGGCTCTAACAACAGCCCCAGTTCTGACATTGCCTGATGGGAGCAAAATGTTTACCGTGTACACAGATGTATGCGGTACAGGGTTGGGCGCTGTCTTGATGCAAAAAGGCAAGGTAGTTTGTTATGGGGAAAGGCAATTGAAGGTACATGAGAAAAACTACCCGACGCATGATTTGGATCTAGCTGCCATTGTTTTCGCTCTAAAGTCATGGCGTTATTACCTACTAGGAGAAAGGTTTGAATTGTTTACTGACCATAAATCATTAAAGTACCTTTTCTCCCAAAAAGATCTTAACTTAAGACAACAAAGGTGGATGGAATTTTTGGCCTCATATGATTTTGAGATTTCCTATACCCCTGGCAAGGGCAATGTGGTAGCAGACGCCTTGAGTAGAAAGAAGCTAACCTTGAGTCCTCTCTTGGTAGAAAGGAAAAGCTTGGAGTACATAGCAAACTTTAACTTTAGACCCTCCTCCGAAATTGTGCCTGGTCTGTTAGCATCGCTAGAGGTGCGGTGAAACACCCCACCTCCATTGAGGTCACTCACAAAGGGAATGCCTTAACTTCGGTGGAGGTTTATAAGTAAAAGTCACAGATAAAACACAAGACAGATATAAAGACATATATATAGAAGCAGCGGAAAACAAACAGACTTTCATTTCATAAATACGTGTTCATACAAAACATTTCCATAATTGTTTCACAATAACTTCCAAAACATTACATCATCATTTATGTCTTGATTATTAAATAAAGAAGCATAAAACATAAAACGTAATTAAAGCTGCATAAATCCCCATAGAACGTGTCCAAAAGCCATAGCCAAGGAAAGAGAGTCCAAACCATACATCTACTATCTTGAAGCTTGCAAAGAGTCTGACTAAGTAGGGTTGTTTCCTCCCTGTGGACCTGGGGGGGGGGGGGGAACGATAGAAAGGAAGACAAAAGAAAAATAGAGCCAGACATAAAGCCTGGTAAGTCTAGTGACTCTTTAGTATGAGAATAAGAAAAGGGGCATGATAGGTATAAACTGGAAACAGGAAAGTATCACAAACTAAGATAAAGCAGTTTTGAACCGAATATACTATCGCACCCCACACTATATCTCTGCACCAACTTGTATTTGTTCCGATTGGCGCCACATGATCGGGGTGAAGTGATCCCCTTCTAAAGATCGGCTCCTACTCGCAAAATCATATGTGTCATACGGCCCCCAATGATTGTAGATACCTATGCTGGTCCCACCATGGGTGTATCAAGTCCCATGGTGGCGGCCCGACACAATTCTAAAATGCATAGTGTATACTACTGGTGCCCAGTGCCCTGTTTGTCTGCTTCGAAGTGTGTGCATGCCCGCACTACGTTAGAGCCCAAACTGCTGCACCAACCGCCGTCGCCTTTGACCGCTTACAATCAGCCTAGTAATCGTGCCCCACCCTGCCTAGTTTCAGGGTACCATGATACCTAATTGGGTTACTGCTGAAATGGGTCCCCGTTACTAGGATTTTCTAGTCAAACATGTTATGTGGTTAAGTGTCTGTATTAACCTAACCCCACCCACCAATTTAATTAACATGTTGAATTGGTTAAGTGTTTTAGTTTACTTAACCCTACCATCCTCATTCTAGATTTAATCTATTCATTAAAGCACCGACCACTCACATTAGACAGGTATTGTTGCGGTTACTGGACAGCCGGTCGGTTTCAAGCAGGTTTACACTACAACTCAGTCTAACCTCGGGTCCTTATTGGGCTTACTGCCTTAACCTCCCACATCGGATAGGTATTGTTGTGATTACTGGACAGTCGGGCGGGTCCGGGCAGGTTTACATCACAACTCAATCCAACCTCGGGTTAAGCATATTCGTATTTTTCTAAGTTTACATATTTGTCTCTTTTACTTGTTATATGTAAATGTTATGGCCCAATTTCCAAGTTCATTATCTTTTTAGGCATGACAATTCATACCATTTAAATGTCACCAATCATTGGCATGTGCCAAACATGGCAATACATATATTTTTCATGTTTAATCCCAACGATATTCCCCTGTTTGTTCGGTCGTAGGATTATTAGGAATGTTGGGCTAGATATTTCAGCCCAACTTATAAACATACAAGGGAAAGCCAAGAACATGAAATATTCTAAATGACATAAAGGGTGTATGACATATGAACTAGCAACTTTGCGATCTAATTAACATAAATCATGGGTTTCAACTTGTCATGTGAACTTGCATTCAAATAAGAAACTAATTAAATAGGTGTCACATGAAATGGCATAATTTAGACTTGCATAAAACATAAGCCCAAACATATTTTTATCTAGGCATAACTTAAAACACAAACTAGCATGTGGCAATGTTATTACATGTCTATAAAAATGTCTATTTTTGACATTAACCCAAAAACGTGAACTAGATCAAATCATGTATCCTTTTATAACATGAAACTTGCAATAATCGTGTAAAACTAAATGGTACTTGGCATGGACCAAACTTGTAAAGAACATAAGAACATATACATGGGATTTAATCATGTAGGCATAATGGTCTTAACATAGAACATGTGTATATAAGTCTTGACTTGGACTTAGAAAAATGTATACAACCTATGTTAAACATATAAACACATAGGTGTAAATTCTAACATTAACCATATACTTGTATTTGATGTTGCTTTCATTCTAAATGTACAATAGGACCAACATCAAGTCAATTATACCACAAACATCCCAATACCATTCACAATACAATCATTGCAATACACAGATATGAATTAGCATCGTCGTTATACAATAGTAAAATTTCATTTCCACTTTACATCGAATCAAGTCTTAATTTTTATTCTCATCGGAAAAATCACTATACTTACAACAAACGACGAACTTGAATTCTGGATTCTGAGTTCTGAATTTGAAATGCTTTCCTTTGGGTAGATAAACGTTGTTTGAATCTTGTTTTTACTCTAGTTTTGCTCGTCTCTAAGCTTTCTCTAACTCACGGCTACTCTTAGTTTCTTCCCGGCAGCATGACGGCTCTAGTTCTATTTTATTTGTGTGAATTTAGGTTAAGTGTTGGGTTGTATTTATAAAATTTCAGATTGATTTGAGTCCTCAGATGATCATAGAGTGAATACAGACCGTACACACCAAGAGGAGCCAATCAGAAGGTGACAAATCAGCCCTAGTGACACAACAGAGCTCAGGAATTCGACTAGAACCCGACCAGGCCAGCCAAGACCTGACCAGGTCGACTGGGCAGGTCGACCCCCAGGTCGACCTGGTTCCTGGGCGGGAATTTTCCCGCCCAGCCCAGTTTGGGTCTGTTTTTCGAATTTTTGAACTGAATTTGAACTGTTTGAATTTTAAATTGAATTCTGAAACTTCGGACGGTCATAACTCCATCATACGGAGTCCGATTTACGCAAACTCGGACTCTATCTCAAGTAGAATTCCGAGACGAACGCAATGGCGTAACCCGTTTCCCTTAATTCTTTCATTTTGAATTAAGTATACTTTAATTTGTTAATTTAATGTTAACCGAAAATTCGGGGTGCTACATTCTCCCCTCCTTAAAGGATTTCGTCCCAGAAATCTTCAAGTCTGGAAGAACGTATATCCTACCATCCAATCGTCCATCTACTCAACCAACAAACACAGGCGTCCATTGTCCTTAAAAGACTTCTAATGCTTCATGATCATATGCATAGTGTGTGTATATGTCCTTATCTAATGCAAAAATTAGGCGGTCTACTGATTCATTTGACCTCCTTAATGTGAATTATGTAAGTGTCATGAATCCATCATGTATGCAAATTTTTCCCTACTCATAATTCTGCATGAGTGCACAACCATTCGTACAAATGCGACATCCATATGACAACATATCAAGTTCCAACCACATACAAATATGAATACATAAATGCATATGCAATATGAAAGTGACTGAGCCGATCTAATACCTAGGGGGCGTGTGTGTATATGCATCCACGAGCAACCACTAGCAACCACTTATAGCCATCAACGATAACATGTTTCAAATACATGTTTGCATCCATTAGTTTCTACCTAAGGAGTTAGGAGAAAAAGGACCCAGAAGATACACTAAAAGGTAGATACAAGCATAAACTTATGGAAAAAGAGAGGTCAAAGATGTACCCTCAAAAAGAAAAGGATAGGCAGCGCGTATTTTGTCCTCAGTTTCCCAAGTTGCGTCTTCCTCGGCATCGCTCCCTTGAACTTTAACAAGCTTGACTTCACGGTTGCGTAGTTTTTGATTTCAGTTCCTACGATTCGAGTTGGAACTCTCCTCACAGTTGTTTCTCGTTCTTCGTCTAGAATGCTTGGCTCCACCACTTCCGCAGACTCATGTAAACATTTCCGGAGATGAGAAACGTGAAAGACATTGTGAATTACAGCCAACCTTTCGGGCAGCTCTATTATGTAAGCCATCTTCCCAATCTTCTCGATGATAGGGAACGGTCCTACAAATCTTGGTGCTAGCTTTCCTGCGGATCCAAAGCGAACGACGTTCCTTAAAGGAGATACCTTAAGGAAAACCCTGTCCCCAACCTCAAACTCAAGGTCAGTCCTTCTTTTGTCTGCGTAGGATTTCTGTCTATCTTGGGCAGTCTTCATTCTCCTTCGTATCAAGTCCACTTTTTCTGAAGTCTCTCTAATCATGTCTGGCCCAAGTATAAGCTTGTCTGTGGACTCCCAACAACAAGTTGGTGATCGACACGGTCTTCCATAAAAAGCTTCGAAGGGCGCCATGCCGATGGTGGCTTAGTAGCTGTTGTTGTAGGCGAATTCCACTAAAGGAAGATGATCCTCCCATGTCCCTCCAAAGTCAAGAACGCACAGTCTCAAAAGATCTTCTAATACTCTATTCACCCTTTCCGTCAGTCCATTAGTTTGGGGGTGATAGCCCGTGCTCAAGCATAACTGTGTGCCTACAGCTTCTTGCAGACTCCGCCAAAACTCGCTCGTAAAGATAGGATCTCGGTCACTCACTATGCTTGAGGGTTTTCCATGGGGTCGAACTATTTCCATGAGATAAAGAGATGTTAGAGATGAGGCAGTCCTTCTACTCTTGACAGGTATAAAGTGGGCACTTTTTGTGAGCCTGTCCACTATTACCCAAATGCTAGTATTGCCCCTTCTTGACCTAGGCAACCCATCAATGAAGTTCATTGAAATGCTATCCCACTTCCATTGTGGGACTTCTAGAGGATGAAGCAGTCCTCCAGGCTTCTTTTGTTCCGCCTTGACCTGTTGGCATATCATGCACTTAGAAACGAAATCTGCCATGTCCTTCTTCATGTCGTTCCAAAAGAAATCTCTCTTCACGTCTTTGTACATCTTGTCTCCACCTGGGTGTATTGTCATCTTGGAATGGTGTGCTTCCTCGAGAACCATCTTTACCAAATCCCTTTCTTGTGGAACACATAGTCTTCCATCTCGCCTCAGCTAACCCTTATCATCGATGGAGTACCTATTGAGGTGACTGGAAGTTTCACCCCTAATTAGCTTATCCATCACATCAACAAGCTGAGGGTCTTCGCGTTGTGCGGCACCGACTGAGTCTAATAGAGTTGGTCGCACTTATAATGTTGCTAGCAGGCCCGGTATAAAGTCAGCGGAGGGCCTAAAGTCAAAACTGGCTATATACTCCAAGATTTTCCTTTCTGCAAAGAGAGGGCTTAAGGTCAGCTTCTTTATGCTCAAGGCGTCTACTACTACGTTGCCCTTGCCAGGAGTATAGGAAATCTCAAAATCATACGAGGCAAGAAACTCCATCCACCTTTGCTATCTTAAGTTAAGATCTTTCTGCGAGAAAAGATACTTCAACGATTTATGGTCAGTATATAATTTGAACTTCTCACCTAGGAGATAATGGCGCCAAGACTTAAGCGCAAAGACGATGGCGGCCAACTCAAGATCGTGGGTTGGGTAGTTCTTTTCATGAACTTTCAATTGTCTTCCACCATAAGCCACTACCTTCCCTTCTCGCATCATAGCAGCGCCTAGTCCCGTTCCACATGCATCTGTGTATACTGTAAACATCTTGCTTCCATCTGGCAATGTAAGAACTGGGGCTATTGTGAGATCCCTTTTCATTCGTTGGAAAGCAAACTCGCAATCCAGATCCTAAGCGAACGCTAGGTTCTTCTTTGTTAGCCTTGTTAATGGAACTGAGATCTTCGCGATATCTCTAATGAACTTTCGGTAAAAACCTACTAGCCCGAGAAAGCTTCGGACTTCGGTTGCATTTCTTGGTGCCTTCCAATCTTGCACTGCCACCACTTTCGCGGGGTCCATAGCTAACCTCTCTTTGGATACTACATGCCCAAGAAACCTTACTTCTTCTCTCCAAAAGTGGCATTTGGAGAATTTGGCTTTCAGCTGATGAACTCGAAGAGTTTCCATGATCTCTTTCAGATGCTGAGCATGTTCTTCCTCATTCTTTGAGAAGATCAAAATATCATCTACGAAGACAACCACAAACTTGTTGTGGATTTCTCTGAACACCCTGCTCATTAGGTCTACGAAATAAGCTGGTGCGTTCGTCAAGCTGAAGGGCATGACAAGACACTCGAAGAAACCGTCTGGGATTCTGAATGCCGTCTTATCAATGTTATCTTCAGCTACCCTTAGCTGATGGAACCCAGTAGCCAGATCAAGTTGGGAGAAAACCGATGCTCCTACAAGCTGATCAAACAGATCATCTATTCTGGGAAGCGGGTGTCTATTCTTCTTATTCAGCTTGTTTAGCTCCCTATTGTCCACACAAAGATGTAGTGAGCCATCTGCTTTGGTGGCGAACACCACTGGAGCACCCCATTCCGAGATACTCCGCCTTGTAAACCCCTTCTCGAGAAGCTCCTTAACTTGCTTACTGAGCTCCTTTCTCTCCTTTGGAGCCATGTTTCTAACATGTAAAGCTACGGTCTTTGCATTATCAACAAGATATATGCGGAAGCCTATTTCCCACTTCGGAGGTAAGCCCTTCACCTCTTCAAAGACATCAGGGTATTCACGGACCACTCTAACCGACTACAAATTCTCAACAGAAGCATCAAGCGACTCTAGATAACTAAGCATAACAGCATTCAAGGGATTACAAGAAATTTCTAGAGTGTTACCGAGCCGAGTCAAGAGTCTAACCACTCTCTTCTCACAATCAAGAATGGCACCATTACTGGATAACCAGTCCATGCCTAAGATCAATCCATATCCCTAGAAACCCAAAACAAAGGCATTACATCTAAACTCAACACTTAGAATAGTGATTTTCAAATCCAAACAAACCATTGACAAATAAGCTGAGCCCCCAATTGGATTTGAAACAACTAAGGGATCATCTACCATACTAGTATCTAGGTGCAAAGATTCTCCTAAAGAAGATGAAATAAAGGAGTGTGATGCGCCAGAATCAAAGAGAGTGCGAACTGGATGATCATAGAGTTAAACTAAGCTTTCTACAGAAATATTTCTACCTCGTTCCTGCAGAGGTTCCACTAGCGCGTGAACCTGTCCCCCTGAAGTGGATCCAGTCTTCTGTCCCTGCCCCCGCTTCTTTGGGAAGTCCTTAGCCATGTGTCCAGTCTCACCGCAGTGGAAACAACCACCATTCATCTTCGTCGTCTTCTTTCTGCAGTCTTTTGCTATATGTCCAGCAATGCCACAGAAATTACACTTTCTCTTTTCACGGGATTTGTTGTTCTTCCCGCCCTTCTTGAAGTCTGTTTTCATAGCCTGTAAACCCTCTTTTTTTTCTTGAGGCACTTCCACGTTTGCCTCTTTCTTGCCTTTATCTTCCTCGTGTAGCAGCGCCATGTCCACCAAGCTTTTATAAGTCGCTCCCATAGGTATATGGGTCATAGCAAGGCTGTGTAGAGGCTCATTCAGACCTTTGACGAAGCGAAGGGCCTTCTTGTGTTGGGTGTTTACTAAATCCAGCCCAAATCTGGCCAGCTGATTAAATTGATTGACATACTCCTTGATCGTCATACTTCCTTGTTTAAGAGTTAGGAACTTCTCCATCTGTAGGCTTCTTTCAGCTTGGGAGAGGAATTTCATCTCAAACCTCATCCTGAAATCTTCCCAAGTTTCCACTGGCCTCTCAGCATGGGTAACTTCCCGCCAATAAGAAGCTTCATCTTTAAGCAACCACACTGCTAGCTGTATCTTTTGCCTGTCGTCAACTTTGAAGATGACGAACAAATCTTCGGTCTCCTTCAGCCAGTTCCTTACTACCACAAAGGATTCAGTTCCATAAAAGTCCTTTCCACCCATAGCCTTGAAGTCTCTACACATCTTAGCGAAAGCATTTCCATGAGGAGGAGGCGGAGGAGGAGGAACCACTGCCACTGTGGGAGGAGGAATGTCTGCTGGGCCCGCACCATTGTTCCTATCCTCCAGGTACCTTTGGAACCAGCCAGGTATCGGTAGTCCTTCTGGAAGCTTAAGATCTCCAGACATACTGAAACAAAAGGAAGGATTCAAGACGAAAGGATAGAGAGATAGTGCATATGGCTTTGGTGAATTATGCCTTTTTAAAAACAACGCTTTTTCTTGAAAGAAAAATGCTTCTTTAAACTTCTTTTTGAAAATAGTTTCAAAAACCTTTATCTAATTTGGTAAACTTGTGCTCGGATACCAAGTGAAACACCCCACCTCCGTTGAGGTCACTCACAAAGGGAATGCCTTAACTTCGGTGGAGGTTTATAAGTAAAAGTCACAGATAAAACATAAAACAAATATAAACACATATATATAGAAGCAGCGGAAAACAAAGAGACTTTCATTTCATAAATACGTGTTCATACAAAACATTTCCATAATTGTTTCACAATAACTTCCAAAACATTACATCATCATTTCTGTCTTGATTATTAAATAAAGAAGCATAAAACATAATTAAAGATGCATAAATCCCCATAGAACGTGTCCAAAAGCCATAGCCAAGGAAAGAGAGTCCAAACCATACATCTACTATCTTGAAGCTTGCAAAGAGTCTGAATAAGCTGGGTTGTTTCCTCCCTGTGGACCTGGGGGGAAACGAAAGAAAAGAAGACGAAAGAAAAATAGAGTCAGACATAAAGCCTGGTAAGTCTAGTGACTCTTTAGTATAAGAATAAGAAAAAGGGCATGATAGGTATAAACTGGAAACAGGAAAGTATCACAAACTAAGATAAAGCAGTTTTGAACCGAATATACTATCGCGCCCCACACTATATCTCTGCACCTACTTGTATTTGTTCCGGTTGGCGCCCCATGATCGGGTGAAGTGGTCCCCTTCTAAAGATCGGCTCCTACTCGCAAAATCATATGTGTCATACGACCCCCAATGATTGTAGATACCTATGCTGGTCCCACTATGGGGTGTATCAAGTCCCATGGTAGCGGTCCGACACAATTCTAGAATGCATAGTGTATACTACTGGTGCCCAGTGCCCTGTTTGTCAGCTCCGAAGTATGTGCACACCCGCACTCCGTTACAACCCACACTGCTGCACCAACCGCCATCGCCTTTGACCGCTTACAATCAACCCAGTAATCGTGCCCCACCCTGCCTAGTTTCAGGGTACCATGATACCTAATTGGGTTACTGCTGAAATGGGTCCCCATTACTAGGGTTTTCTAGTCAAACATGTTAATTGGTTAAGTGTCTGTATTAACCTAACCCCACCCACCAGTTTAATTAATATGTTGAATTGGTTAAGTGTTTTAGTTAACTAAACCCTACCATCCTCATTCTAGCTTTAATCTATTCATTAAAGCACGGACCACTCACATTAGACATGTATTGTTGCGGTTACTGGACAGCCGGTCGGTTCCGGGCAGGTTTACACCGCAACTCAGTCTAACCTCGGATCCTTATTGGGTTTAATGCCTTAACCACCCACATTGGATAGGTATTGTTGTGATTACTGGACAGCCGGGCGGGTCCGGGCAGGTTTACATCACAACTCAATCCAACCTCGGGTTAAGCATATTTGTATTTTTCTAAGTTTACATATTTGTCTTTTTTACTTGTTATATGTAAATGTTATGGCCCAATTTCCAAGTTCGTTATCTTTTTAGGCATGACAATTCATACGATTTAAATGTCACCAATCATTGGCATGTGCCAAACATGCCAACACATATATTTTTCATGTTTAATCCCAACGATATTCCCCCGTTTATACGTTTGCAAGATTATAATGAATGTTGGGCTAGATATTTCAGCCCAACTTATAAACATAGAATGGAAAGCCAAGAACATGAAATATTCTAAATGACATAAAGGGTGTGTGACTTATGAACTTGCAACTTTGCGATATAATTAACATAAATCATGGGTTTCAACTTGTCATGTGAACTTGCATTCAAATAAGAATCTAATTAAATAGGTGTCACGTGAAATGGTATAATTTAGACTTGCATAAAACATAAGCCCAAACATATTTTTATCTAGGCATAACTTCAAACACAAACAAGCATGTGACAAAGTTATTACATGTCTATAAAAATGTCTATTTCTGCCATTAACCCAAAAACGTGAACTAGATCAAATCATGTATCCTTTTATAACATGAAACTTGCAATAATCGTGTAAAACTAAATGGTACTTGGCATAGACCAAACTTGCAAAGAACATATACATGGGATTTAATCATGTAGGCATAATGGTCTTAACATAGAACATGTGTATATAAATCTTAACTTGGACTTAGAAAAATGTATACAACCTATGTTAAACATATAAACACATAGGTGTAAATTCTAACATTAACCATATACTTGTATGTGATGTTGCTTTCATTTTAAATGTACAATAGGATCAACATCAATTCAATTATACCACAAACACCCCAATACCATTCACAATACAATAATTGCAATACACAGATATGAATTAGCATCGTCGTTATACAATAGTAAAATTCCATTTCCACTTTACATCGAATCAAGTCTTAATTTTTATTCTCATCGGAAAAATCACTATACTTACAACAAATGATGAACTTGAATTATGGATTCTGAGTTCTGAATTTGCAATGCTTTCCTTTGGGTAGATAAATGTTGTTTGAATCTTGTTTTTACTTTAGTTTTGCTCGTCTCTAAGCTTTCTCTAACTAACGGCTATTCTTAGTTTCTTCCCCGCAGCATGACGACTCGAGTTCTATTTTATTTGTGCGAATTTAGGTTAAGTGTTGGGTTGTATTTATAGAATTTCAGATTTATTTGAGCCGTCAGATGATCATAGAGTGAAACCAGACCATACAAACCAAGAGGAGCCAATCAGAAAGTAACAAATCAGCCCTAGTGACACAACAGAGCTCAGGAATTCGACCAGAACCCGACCAGGCTAGCCAAGACCTGACCATGTCGACTGGGTAGGTCGACCCCCAGGTCGACCCCCTAGTCGTCCTGGGTACCCAGGTCAACCCCCTGATCGACCTGGTTTCTAGGCGGGAATTTTCCCGCCCAGCCCAGTTTGGGTCTGTTTTTTGAATTTTTGAACTGAATTTGAATTGTTTGAATTTTAAATTGAATTTTGAAACTTCGGACGATCATAACTCCTTCATACGGAGTCCGATTTACGCAAACTCGGACTCTATCTCAAGCAGAATTCCTAGACGAATGCAATGGCGTAACCTGTTTCCCTTAATTCTTTCATTTCAAATTAAGTATACTTTAATTTGTTAATTTAATGTTAACAGAAAATTCGGGGTGTTACATGCGGCCTACTCTTTTGGACTCAATAGGAACCGCGCAACAAGAAGACCCTCAGCTAGTTGATATGATGGATAAGCTAGTTAGGGGTGAGACTTCTAGTCACCTCAATAGATACTCCATCAATGATAAGGGTTGGTTAAAACGGGATGGAAGGCTATGCATCCCACAAGCAAGGGATTTAGTGAAGACGGTTCTTGAAAAAGCATACCATTCTAAGCTGACCATACACCCAGATGGAGACAAGATGTATAAAGATATAAAAAGGGTTTTCTTTCGGAATGGCATGAAGAGGGATGTAGCTGAGTTCGTCGCTAAGCGTTTGATATGCCAGCAAATCAAAGCGAAACAGAAGAAGCCTGGTGGTCTGCTCCACCCTCAAGAGGTCCCACAGTAGAAGTGGGATATCATTTCGATGGACTTTGTTGATGGATTGCCTAGGTCAAGAAGGGGCAATACCAGCATTTGGGTAATAGTGGACAGGCTCACTAAAAGCGCTCACTTTATACCTGTTAAAAGTAGAAGGATTGCCTTGTCCCTAGCATCCATTTATCTTAAAGAGATAGTTCGACTCCATGGGATACCCTCGAGCAAAGTGAGTGATCGAGATCCTATCTTTACGTGCGAGTTTTGGAAGAGTTTGCAAGAGGCTGTAGGCACACAATTATGCTTAAGCACGGCCAATCACCCCCAAACCGATGGTCAGACGGAAAAGGTGAGCAGAGTTTTGGAAGACCTCTTGAGAATGTGCATTTTTGACTTTGGAGGGACATGGGAGGATCATCTTTCTTTGGTGGAATTCGCTTACAACAATAGCTATGGAGCCGCCATAGGCATGGCACCCTTTGAAGCTTTATATGGAAGACCATGCCGATCACCAACTTGTTGGTGGGAGTCTACAGAAAAGCTCGTACTTGGGCCAGACATGATTAGATAAACCTCAGAAAAGGTGGACTTGATAAGAAGACGGATAAAGGCTGCACAAGATAGACAAAAGTCCTACGCAGACAAAAGAAGGACTGACCTTGAGTTTGAGGTTAGAGACAGGGTGTTCCTTAAAGTATCTCCTTTGAGGAATGTCATTCGCTTTGGGTCCGTTGGAAAGCTTGCACCTAGATTTGTAGGACCATTTCCTATAATTGAAAGGATTAGGACGGTGGCTTACAGAGTAGAGCTACCAGAAAGACTGGCTGGTGTTCATAATGTTTTTCATGTTTCTCAACTACGAAAGTGCTTACATGAGTCTACGGGAGTGGTGGAGCCAAGTACGCTAGAAAAAGTAGAAGTGGACTAAGAAGCGACTGTGAGAAGAGTTCCACTCATATCTTGGGAACGGAAGTCAAAAAGCTACGCAACCGTGAAGTCAAGCTTGTTAAAGTTCAATGGAGTGACGCTGAGGAAGACGCGACTTGGGAAACTGAGAGGAAAATACGCGCAACCTACCCTTTTCTTTTTTAGGGTACCTCCTCGATCTCTTTTTCCATAAGTTTATTCATGCTTATATCTATCTTTTAAGTATATCTCCTCGGTCCTATTCTTTATCCTTAGGTAGAAACCAATGGATGTAAACATGTATTTGAAACATGTTATGATTGATGGTTGTGAGTGGTTGCAAGTTGTTGCTAGAGGTTGCTCGTGGATGCATGTACACACACATTAGGCACTAGATTGGCTCAATCACTTTCATATTGCATACAAATGTGTGTGCATATTTAAATTAATGGATGTATAATGGTTGTGTTATCATATGGATGCTGCATTTTGATGAATGGTTGTGCACACATGTAGAAGTAATATGTATCGTTAGTATTCTTTTGCATGCACAATGGACGCATTTCACTATCATGATTTGCATTAAGGAGGTCAACTGAATCAGTGGACCGCCTGATTTTGCATTAGATAAGGAACATATACACACACTTTTTGCATATGTTCATACGACATTAGAAATCTTGTAAGGAAAATGGATGCCTGTGTTTGATGGTTGAGTAGATGGATGATTGGATGTTAGGATATACATTCTCCTTAACTTGGAGATTTCAGGGGCGAAATCCTTTAAGGAGGGGAGAGTGTAACACCCTGAATTTTCTGTGACTATTAAAAGAACGAATTTAAGAATACTAAATTGTTAAATGGGAATTAGGGGAAGTAGGTTACGCCATTGCGTTCGTCTCGAAATTCTACTTGGAATAGAGTCAAAGTTTTCATAAATCGGACTTCGTATAAGGAAGTTATGGCCGTCAGAAGTTTTAGTAATTTAAAAAATTTAATAATAGTTCAGAATTAAAATTCAAAATTCAAATGAGGAAGCGGGTTGGGCGGTATTTCTCCGGCCCAAGTCCAGGTCGACCAAGGAGTCGACCTCCCCTATACAGGTCGACCAGGGGGGTCGACCTGAGGGTCGACTTGGGGGTCGACCTCCCCTCCCCTCGGGGAAGATCTGAAATTTGACGATCCTGACATATTGCTAAGTCTTACCTGACCTGTTGCTAAGTCACTAGGGCAGAGGTGGCAATTCTAGATAACTCTATCTAGTCAAGATGGTTGGGATTGCTCCTATGATAATCTAACAGCTTAGGGTGATTTAAACTTCCATATAAGCACGCATAGACTCAAACCTTAAACCTAAACTAAATTAGTGTCTTGGCCACTACGCTGCTGCTAGAATAGTTCTTCTTCCTAAAGCTTAGGGATTGGCAAATCAGAATTCTAATACAAACGACGAACGAATTATTCTCTTCTCTAATCCGTCTTTGTGAGTACAATTTCTTTCACAAAATAATTGATAAATTTTTTATGATGAGTTATAATTTGGATTATGAGAACATGTCTGTTAAATCATGTGATGTTATTTAACTTTGTTATTGTCTGTTGGTGAACAAATGACAGTTTTGTTATCTTATGTTGGTAGACCTATTTTGTATGTCCAATCACATATGTTTAACTTGATTTATTTTATGGCATCAGTTTATACGCAAGTTTGGGATGTTAAATCATATGCTAGTTCGTATGTGAATCTTAAGCAAGTTTGGGATGTTAAATCATATGCTAGTTTGTATGTGAATATTATGCAAGTCTGTTTTTACATATGCTAGTTGGTATGTGAATCTTATGCAAGTTTGGGATGTTAAATCATATGTTAGTTTGTATGTGAATCTTATGCAAGTCTGTTCTTACATATGCTAGTTTGAATGTGAATCTTATGCAAGTCTGTATGAGAATTTTACATAAGTTTATATGCGAATCAAGTATATACATATGCTAGTTTATATGCAAAACATGTGATAAATTCATATGCAAGTTGTAGGAATCCATATGCAAGTTTAGGCGAAAACCATATTCACATTTTTAGGTGAAAATTATATTCACATATGCAAGTTTAGGTGAAAACCATATTCACATTTTTAGGTGAAAATTATATTCACATATGCAAGTTTAGGTGAGACCCATAATTCATATATGCAAGTTCACAATTTCATGTTTAGATCAATATTTAGATCCATGGTAGTTTATTTATGTTCTATATGCCCATGACCTACACAAGTTATTTGCTATGAAAATTTATGTTATAATTCTTATTTGCAAGTTATATCTATTTTATGTGTTATGCAAGTTGTGATGTTTCTTTTCTTTTTATAAGTTAGACTATTTGCGAGTCTAACATATTTCATATTAGAATGTGTGAATAGCGTGGGGACAATGGGGAAAAATATTAATTATGCAAATTGTGAATTGGCATAAAATAGCTTTAAAGGCATATAATTAAATTGAGACATTAATTGATATAATTTATATACCTAAAAAGTATGGACATAATTTAGGTGACAATTATGGACATAATTAATTTGGAAATTATTGACAATTTGAATAGGGATAATTAATTCATATTATGGTGAAATATTTTGTAATAATAAACGCCTAAGACACGAGGTTAGACTCGTTTGTGGTATAAGACTGCCCGGACCCGCCGGGCATATCCGGCAACCACAAACGGTAGTCTAATGTGAGAGGTCAAAGACATAAATTAAATGCGTAAATATTGTAAAAACACGAGGTTAGACTTGTTTGCGGTATAAGACTGCCCGGACACGCCCGACAAATCCAGCAACAACAAACGGTATTCTAATGTGAGAGGTCTTACAAGGTTACGGTTATAATGAATTAAGTAACACTTAACCAAGATAAACATATGCTGGGACACGAGGGTTAAGTGGGTGACATGGGTGACATGTGAAATACGATTAGAAACACTTAACCAAATTGAAACATGTAAGAAGACATGAATAAGAAGGGGTTAAGTGGAAATCTTAGTGGGGACCAAGCATTGGTGGAAAGTCTGTGTCAAGTTTAGGGGACCCTTTTCAAACCAGTAACCTATTAAGTATCTTTGTTAGCTCGAGTTAGATCGAGGACGGGACACGCTTACTGGGTTTGATCGTAAGAGGTCAAAATGGGTTAACGGTGGCAACGCAAGTCCAACGGGGTCATGTGCATGCGTGGGCCCGGGCTGGTAGGTAAGACGTTGTTGCATCGTATAGATATAAGCCGTGCGTCTTTAGTGGTATCAGGTTGCCACTTTGGGGAGTGATACACTCCACTGTGGGACCAGCACGGGTATCTACGAGTTAGGGAGCCGATCGTATGGGGGTAGTGGGTACAACTAGTGGAGATTGGGGAAGGAAGCACCTAAGAAGACAGCTAGAGGTACACGAAACTACCATTATGATTATTATGTTCAGTAGGCGGGATCAACTTTTAGGATGACTAGTAATGGTGCAGTATAGTAATTATCCTATAGTGATTAGGAGCGAGATTAACGCCAGAATATTCCTCTTTTTGTTTTGTCTTGCCCACTTGTTTCATAGTCATTCCTTGTTTTACCAGCTTATGCCTTGTCCTAACTACTTTAATAATTATATTGTTAAAGTTATTGGACTTGCCAGACTTTATGTCTGGACCCTTTGTTTTGGCCTCTTTTCTTCCTCCCCCCCAAGGTTCTCAGGGTCGGACTAGTGCTAGTGGAGCTTGACTTGGATCTTTCTCTCTCTTTTGGAAGTGCTTGGATTGCTGAATGTAAAGTTCAGCTCATCTCTTTTATGGCTACTTATGTTGGGGTTATGCTTTTTCTACTTTATGTACACAGAAAAGAATTTGTCAAGATGGATACTAAGTGTACTTGGTTTTACTGTTGGTTTATGATGTTGTTGTAATCAAATTATTTCTCTGCTACAATAAAAGTTGTTTTAAAATTTCCAAGTACCAATATATATATATATATGTCTTGTTGTATTCTGTTCTATACACCAATAGTACTCCATGAAAGTTAATGCATTCCCTTTGAGAGTGACATTAACGGACATGGGGTGTTAGATATTATTTTCAAAAATTATGAAATTAGAAACCTAACAATAATTTAACATTCTGGATCCAAGAAAAGTAGTTTCATCGAAAACGGAGGTCGTTTGCTAAATGGCTATTTTTAAGAGCTATATATTATATTAAAATATATATAAATCCCATAGCGACTATTTTGAATTTTAAACTGGACATAACTTTCAATTTATATTATGAAATCTAAATTTTTCACATTCATTAGAAAGATATGGTTAAATAGATTCCAACATTTCTTGTTTTACTGAAATCCGATTTATTTTGAATCCTGTACATTCATTTGAAATTTAAATTCGAATTTTCAAATTACCGCGCCATTTCAGGCTCGTTTTATAATTAAATTAAATTTATATGGTCTAACTTCGATTTAAATAAAATTTTAGTCATTAATATTTAAAATAAATAATTTTAAATATCTAAAATCTATTAAAATAGCTAAAATAAATTTTTTTAAATTGGTTTAGAAATTCCGAGTTGTTACAATGACCTTCGGGTCATAACTGAAATGACTAAAACAGGAGTCATACCCAGGCCAATGTGAGTTAGCCACTCTTAGCAGACATGCTTCTTCGATACCATACGTATTACTCTGTGATTGATTTGGGCGCCTTTGATTTTGGGAGTATTATCTAAGGTGGGCGGTAGTCGCGGCTATGCGTTACCACCGACCTGGGTCCGCAATCAGGTAGAATCACTCATGATGGGTATTGCCTCGACGCCTTGTCATATTTATCCTGATCGAGCCCCCTACGATTTTGATTTAACGTTGTCATATCACGACGCATCCCTATCCACCGACATACTGGTGTTTTATATGCAAACTATACGATAGTGGTATAAACGGTGTAAGGGTAATAATGGTAATCCTGCTTACACTATTTTCAATAGTATATTTAAACATAAACACTATTATAATAGCATATTATATTATATGATATTAGTTTAACGGTTCCTTAGAGGATGGTGATCCCAAACATCCTTTAAGTTACTGATGCATTTCATTGAATATTTCATTTGAGTTGATTTACTTCCATGAGAACGTTAGTCCTGATCCGAGTTGTTTTGTTTTGCATTATTGCTTAGGTCAGATCGAATATTGCAGTGTTGAGATTTCACCTTTTGAAGCTGGAGACTATTGAACATATCACCTTTACTTGTTGATTCTGGGTATTTCTCCTTTATATTAGAAATTTTTGTATTTAGACTGTCGCTATATTTAATTTTGTAACTCTGATATTATGTATAAATTTCAATTTTTATTTAGTAGCTTCATGAACTACTATTGTATAATTTATTTATTCCGCCGTGAGATATTCTGTTTTTCTGTGTTTGTGATTCTGTGATATTTTTATCTTAGAAGCTAATAACATTATGTCATTTCGAACGGTTCAAGTTGGTTTAATTACCAGCTTGAAGTGGACGAAAGACGGTATGTTATACGTGGAATCAGAGCTTTGGTTTATCGAAGCTTTATCTTATGAGGTAAAATCTCATTAGAGATAGGGTAGTAATACCGTAGAATGAGTGGAATTAGTCATAGAATCCTTCTTGAGAGAGCGTATTTTAAAAGTATAAATGGTTTTCAAAATTGTTTCAAAATGTTTTTTTAATATTTTTGGGTAATTTTTTTTATATTTAATTTTTCCTGAAATTTCATTTCCATTTGAGTCCAACTTCCTTCGTAGATCCTCTTTAATTACGTTCTTTCGTTTATTCAACTTTTAACTCAAATCCTATAACTTATTCTTGTCTATAACAAGGTAAGAAGTAGAAGAAGAGTATAGGACTTCTAGCGAATCCATTGTTATTTGATGTTGATTTGGAATCGTTATTTTGGAAGGTATTATAATATATGGTTTCTTGATACATTAATGAAATTTTGATATATATATATATATTCGTAAATAATATTATGTTTTGGTAATACCAAAATTTTGAAAAGATTTGATGTTTACACTTTAAGATTTTATAAACTATATATTTTGAATAAGATTTAAAGGTGTAGGTTTTGTAAGAAATTTATTTTATCTTGATTGAATATTACTATTTTGTATTTGATTTAATAATAATATTGTTTGTATATCTATCAAGGATTGAGGTTGAATTTTTAATAAATAAATGAGTGGGAAGAGATATAAATTTTCCCTACTTAATTTTTTTTATGACTTAAAATACATTATTTGTAATATAAAATTTTGAAATTTGCTATATATTACGTTTAAATATAGAAAGATGTTTTGAGTATTTATTTGACGTTAAAAATTTGCCTATCGAATACCTAGTGATTTGGACATACGTCTGATCATCGTATATGTTAAATCCTATGTGTATTAGATAAATATAAAGTCACACTCTAGTCGCTTGAAAATGACTCTGGTGATGACCGCAGCATCATCGATATCGATTTTCGGGTTTATAAAGTGGGATATATATTGCCAATTGAGACGTTAAGTGAATACTTAAAACTATTTTTGAATAAATTTGAAATATTTTAACTTTTGGTTTATGTATATATTCCTAAATATAATAGGTATGAAGATAAATAAGAACCATTTGGTTTAAATGTATTAAAATTTTAATTACCATTTCTCTACCTCATTCCTTTTTGGATACGAAAAGGTTTGAGTAGGGGAGATTGTAACAACGTCAATTTTTCAACTATTTTATTAATAATTTAATTTAAATTTTGTTTTAATTATTATATTTGTTTGATTTTTTTTGAAATAATATTCATTTTTGATTTAAAACTAAATTTATTTTCGATATTATAAAAAAATGAATTTGATTTTGGTATGAATATGATTTAATAATACAAATCAATATTTGCTATGTTAGAATCTTATTGATGGTAAATTTACATCGATTTGTTTATTTGAATGTGAATTCATTCTTGAATTTTATTTAAATATTTAAAATTCGTATAATTGTATAATCTATTTTCAATATTAAATTATACCCTTAATTTGATTCCAAATTATTTCACTTTTAGATCTGCCATGCGTATTGACTTTGTTGATGCAAACATTGTAAAAAAATTAATTGTCAGATTCATTTTCCTTTGATATCGTCTATTATTTATTTGATTTGCAAAATCAGCTATAAAATATATATTGCCAACCCGTTCGTTTTTTGTATTAAAAAAAATTATATTGTTTTCCTTTTATTTGCAAACACATTTATATATTTCCTTTTATTTGCAATCAATATTTAAGTTTTTAAAATTCAACGTCCATTCCTTAGTATTAATTTTTTCCTTACATGTTCATTTTTTTTCAAAATTTAAACCATTATTTTCCTTTGCCAAATATTCGTTCAAGCCATTAGTGTTTTTCCATATATATATCTTCATTTATTTTGTCTTGTATCCATTTATAACAATCCGTTTAATTTACCAAACGTTTCCATTCATCTTTTATTCTTTACGTATATTTGCAGTTGATTATTCTTTTCAAAATTTCTTTCTGCTTTTTGTCCTTCCCTGATCCACGCATGCTCCGTATTAAACCAATTTACTTTTCTTTTTTTTTTATCTCCTGTAGCTTTCCTTAGCACTTTCTATACTACCTCCTCATTTTCCATATTCTTTTCTTCTTGCATGCAAACGCGAAGACATAGCAACTCCTATTTTCTTTAAGGCTACCCTGAAATTGCCGGTCATTATCAAGCATTAGATGCCAATAGACACCTTTCTCCGCATGCATTACGTTTCCATATATTTCCAAATCCATATTTATCCATTTATTCCCATCACCATATTTGTCTCAATTTCCATTACTTGTTTAAAGCTTCTTCATTCCCATCTATTTATTCTTCACGTTTCTCCCTTCTGTCGCTTTTATTTCCCATCTCTTTGCAGACAAAGGAAAAAAATGGGCATAGTAGCTCCAATTTAAACCCATGCCAGTTTTCTTCTACCATTCTCCACGTTTGTACCCTTCACTAAGTTTTCCCTACTCACCGCTATTGCCTCTCCTCACGTAGACACAAGACCTCTGGTACCTCACAACCTCAACTGATCAAACTCGTGCCTATAACCCGCCAGTGCCACATCACTAGACCAAGCTCAACCGTAGCTGCACCCGCTTGAAGCTCACGTCCACCCCCTCGCCTCACATTTGAGCCATCTCCAACCGAACCCCCTACTTCTATGTTTTCCCCTTACCCCTTGTGTGTATATATGTGTGTAATTTTTTTTTTGTGAATGGCGTGAGTTTTGTTTTTTGATTGTGGTGTGTGTTATGTATATCTTTGTGTGTGCATGAGTGCTTTGTGTGGGTTCTTATTTTAGTGTTTATTTATATATATTTATATGTTATAAGAGTTTCTTTTTAAATTTATTTGTTTTGGAAAATATATATATAGATATATTTTTGTATATGCATATATATATATAATGATATTGGTGTGAGTTGTTTTGGAAATTTATTGGTTTTTAAATTATGTGTGTGTATATACATATGTTTAATAGTTTATATGTAAATATATATGGCGTGCGTGTGTTTGTGTGTGTATTGAGTTTTGTGTGTTTTGTTTAGGCGTGCGTGTTGGCGTGTATATATATAATATTTGGGATAGATGTATTTTTGCATAGTTTGTGTGTGGTAATATACATATGTATGCATTTGTGTTGAGTTGTATGTTTGTGGCGTGGTGTTGAGTGTCTAGTTTGAAGTGTGTTTGCTTGTTGGTTGTATACTGTGGGTGTGAGTTATTATATATGTATATATATACTTGTTTGAAAATTTATTTGTTTATATATATATATATGTTAATTAAAAAGTTATATATGAATATATATATAAAGCTTTGGGTGTGCTTGCGGTGTGTGTTGAATTTTAAATATATATGTTATGATTTTTTTTTGTTTACGTATATATATATGAAAAAATTGTGTAAAGAATTATTGTGTTTTATTTTTGGTTTAATTGGGTTAGTGTTGTGTTATTTTGTACCGAGTTGGTGTTGAGTTCCGAAAACCGACCAAAAACCCAAATAGCTGTACCGATCCATTGAAAGTTCCCTGGCCTCCTCTTATAAATTAAAATATTGAGCGATCATCAAGTTAAAATCCATTCTGAATCATGCCTGGAAGTCATCATTTTATTCAATGTTAATTCGTCTGCTCTCTCCAATCCGTGCCACGAAAGGTGAGTTTATCTCACACTTGACCTACATTATTCATGGATATAAATTCAGCACAAATGAACTATTGTGAAAAGTATAGGATTACTGGTAGAAATTGTTTTATTTGATATTTATACACATTTCATATATGGAACGATATATATATATATATATATATATATATATATATATATATATATATATATATATATATATATATATATATGATGCGCAAGCGCACTGATATTATATGATTTGTGATGTAATGATATTATTGTTATGAATAATCTATGTTGTCGATTTCCCTAGTTTAGGAAAAATCACTAAGGGTTGAAATGATACATACCCGAATGGACTGTAGATTAGGGAAAAATCGTTACAGGTTGAAATGATAGACCTAAATGATTTTTACTGAATATGGGATTATAGGTTGAAATGATACATACCCATAAAATTATAAATTGCGGATTGAAATGATAAATATTCGTATCACCTGACCATAGGGTAGAAAACTATATACGGACACCATTGGTTATGTTTTCAAAGTAAAATTATTTGGAATTTGATTTTTTGAAATAATAACTTAAAATTTTATATTTTAAAATTTTTAAACTTAAGTTTTGTAAATTTTAAATTATATGTTTTAAAATGTATTTTATGAGTAAATATGGATTTAAATATTTATTTAAGATTTTTGCTTATAATTTATTTATTTTAAACCGTATAATTTAATCATATATGTATTTAAACTTTAAATTAAATATATTATAATAAATTATTCTTTTTAAAACCTATTTCTAAATTATTTTAAACTTATATATATATTTATAAAACTATTTTCTATATAAATTTATAACATATATATATTCAATGCTTATTTTTATATATTTTATAAACTTTAATAATAAAATCAAAGATGTATAGGTTAAAATTCGCGATTTGAATTCGAGGTTGAAGATCAAACTTTATATAACGATACTTGACTTAGCGAATAAACTCATATCAAGAATATGAACTGGAATCGATATGACCTTATAAAGAGATGAACTTGAATCGTGAAATTGTTTTTATGAATTTGAATTTCCAAATTTAAGTAATGAGTTTGAACCTATAATGGATATGAAATGAATTTGATTTTAAATCGACTAAATGCAAATTTTGAATTGACTTAAATATTGAACTTTATGAGAAATGAATGTGAATTGCGTAATTGATTTGAATTTGAATTTATAATTGATATGAATATATTAATTCGTTTATAAATTGACTGAATATGAATTGAATCATAAAATATTTGGTTTGAATTAAAGAGATTTCTTAAATCAATTTATTCCAATATATGATTTTATTAAAATTGCCATGGTGTGAAAAATGTAAACGTTGGTGTTAAAGAGACCGGGATCGGATATTGTCGTACTCTCTGCCAATACCGAAAACCACTTTAACAACTGTGTACGCGGTGTAGTTCCAGAATGAAGTAGGATGGTTTGGAGGCGACTACTAGATTTGAAGAAAGAGAACGATGATGGATAGCCTTGACCTTCTGGTCATAATTGAAATGACTAAAATAGGAGAAATGAAACGACCCAAACTTCCCCTTACGGAAATCCCGAATTGCTTTGACAACACGATGCATCAGAACACAAATAATAGAACATTTCATTGCTATTACAACAATTACATAAGAGTACAAGAATATAACCAAGTTCAAATATTATACAACAGAAAAATATCATAGATTTAAATTACAAAACAACGGAAAATATATACATAAATAAAATGTGTAGCGGAATACATCATGCTAGCACAACTGAAAAAATAAACGGATACAAAGCTTTTCGAATATAGCTCCAGCTATAATCCAGGATCTTGGGAAAAGAAATATCTGCGAAAACCAAAACTACTAGCTGCCTGTGGAGAAAATATAGTACCTAGAGTTTAGTTTAAAACAATGAACTCCGAGTCAGTCGTAGGACTGGTGTGAGAACTAAAACAGTTATTATCTTTTATTTTAAAGTTAGGTAAATCATGGGACCACGCCATATAATACGGAACGGGTTTATCCCTCATGAATATTAGTGCATAAAAATAAACAGTGCAATGCTAAAGAGAAAAATGAAGCTATTATAAGACTCAGGTCCCATCACACAATGAACGCAGTTGAGGATAGAGTTTTCCCTTATAATAACCAAATATGCTTGATATGCGAAATTTCATCTTTTATTATTACTATAAGTGAAGAAATCAACTTATATAAATGTATCAATCATAGGCAGCGTAGGTCCCATTATATTACATCGCCATATATATATATTTACAACTAAAACCGAAAAATCACGTATTGGAAATTGGGTTTCCATCTATGAACCAAGGCAAGCGATCATCCTTACTGATTTGGTACATACTAGCAATGCCTCAGGATCACACCTACGGGCAACCCTAGGTTAACAATAGGTCCTGTCATCCGTCGATGATTGGCAATACCGTAAACTATATGTTAACCGGTTTTATCGAACCTCCAAAATGGGTCAGTATGTTGACCACTCTAAAGTCACTAGGGACTCAAATCATATCCGAGCCTTTCAATCGGCCCGAATTCCGAGGTACCTCGCTTTCCATCTATAAAATTTCCAACATCCACATGAGTAAATAATCTGGGCTCTATACCATGACGTTACTCGTAGCTAGAAACCAACATATGTCCATTTCCCTGAAGTCCTCATCCCGTTTCTGGTCCATACAGGGGTGTGAAGCTTGCGAATTAACGCTACACAAAGCTATGCTAATTAAAGTTGTGCTTTGATCATTAACCACAAAGCCCTTCTTTTCAACAAAAGCTTTGATCCATGGAAGTCAGCATGCCACACTGTCAATCCATATAGTACCACTGCTTTCCACCAATATATAACTTCTAAGCTCGTACGACTTAGCGAAGGGTGTTAAGTAAGAGAATAAATTCTCCTCCACCAAATAGATATATATTTAGCAGAGATCAATGAATACACTATAAAGGAATACAATGTCAGACACACTATCCATTTGTAAGTCGGTTCTAGGTCTGAACGAAACCGGAAGCACCTTATTCCTCATCCCATATGTCCAATACAGGAGAGAGACCCTTGCATATCCGGATGATCTCCAAGTACGTCTGGACGATCATCACTTATTACCTTATCTAGGGTTACATCCCAATCAAGACATCAGTAATTATCCAAACGATGTGAAGATTTCCAGTCTTCAACCACCATCTTCATATCATCGACATTTAGTCGCCATATTAGTTATTCAGAATGGGTTAAACCCGATCTTTCCGAATAACTCACGTATTTTATAATCAAGTGCAATAAAAACACATCGTACGCCTCATTCCAATCCATAATATTCTTTATTCAAATATTCACATCTTTAGGGAAAGGTTCCCATTTATTTTATCAAAGATAAACTCTTATAAAACTTATTCTTTAATCATCCTTTGGATATCAATTTCAAAAGATTTTATTTTATCTTTCCATAATTCTAAACAAAATTAAGGTTCATAAAACTAGTCGGGATTATCGAGCCATACCGAAGTAATCATTTATTTATACCAATCCCAACCTATTCATCCTATGGAGCAAAACGGGTAGTACCCCATATCTAACACCCACGGTATTATCGGTAAATTTAATTACCATTTGATTTAACTATCGCCTGGAGTAAAACTTGTGGTACTACACTCTCGATCATTTCCTGAATTCGATAAATTTAATTATCCCATTCTCATTCCAATCTATTTGAAGATTCATTAAAACTCTAATTCAGTTTTAATCTCAATAATCATTACTTAATTATTATTCAAGTTTAAAAAATTAATCTTATCTTTAACTGGGTTAAAGAACTAATGTTATTCAAAACACAGTTCATAATAAACCCAAATCAGCTTCCATCAATTATGGAATCTTCACGAAAAACAGATCAATATATAATTGATATAAATTTCCATATCCAATCAATACTATAAATGAAATAATGGTAAAGCCTTTTAAATTCCATATATCTTCCTACACAGAAGCTCATCTCGATTATTACCGAATAGAATTCCATTCAATTCCAATTTAACATATTAAATTCGAAAACTTTACTTTGGAAAATTTTCATTAAATCTTAATATAAAGATTTATAAATTCCAAATTATCTCTTCACTGTTGATTGGGTTAAAGAACAAATGTTATTTAAAACACCGTTCACGATAAACCCAAAAATCCAATTTCATTTCCATTCTAACTAAATATTAATTAATTGGTAAACTTCTCTAAATCTTAATTAAAAGATTTATTCTTTTCTCAACTGGGTTTAAGAACAGTGTTATTAAAGACACCATTCACGACAAACCCGAAATCCAATTTGATATTAAATACAAGGCTCTAAATAGAAATTATATCGGCTTATATTCAATATCAAATTTTGAAACTAACAAATATCGTATTGAGAATAACGATATATATATCTTCCAAATTCCGACAACAATATCTGTATAATTATGAAATCCAATTTGAAATATTCCTAAGATTATTTCCATTTAAATCCATTCTAACTCATATGTTGGAATTCTTGGTTATTTTGAAACCATTTACAGATCCAATTTATTTATCTAAAAACATTGGAATTTTTTTGGGGCAAAAGGTAGTGAAACTCAACAGAGTTTCACGCCATAAACATACAAAGTAGCGATTACAACCCAAAACAAGCTTGCATATCAGCAAGACTTATACAACAAAATACTACAACACAAGCCCATGCAAAATACAACACACACTACACGAGCTATTGCATCCATCTGTTGTGCTCTCTATTGCCAAAGCAATCTTCAAGCAAGTCAGCATACTGCCAATACTCCACTCCTGCCTATGCATAAAAAAACTTTAGCACTTGAAAAATAATAGCATTAGATGATTTAGCAATGTTGTTAAAGCATCTATTGTTTCTCTCGTGCCACATAACCCAGCAAAAAGAAAAATTTATGTAAGCTAAATCATTGATGTTGCAAGTATCCCAAAATGTATATTGATCACGAATAGCATCTCTCCATCGTAAATCAATACCCAACTGCACCAATGACTTACTCCATACATAAAAAGCCACATCACAATCACAAAATAAGTGCTCATAATCTTCCACCAACTCTCCACAAAACAAGCATTTCTCTTCAATATTTAAGTTCTTCCTTTTAAGCATGCTCATCGTATTAAGTTTGCCATGCGTCAACGTCCACATATGAAGTCCGACTTTCGATGGGATATTCTGATGTTTTCACATATTATCAAAACCACACATTTTCCTCCCCAAGAAGTTTATCAGTTTACAACAACTATTCACTGAAAACATAAATCTGTCACCGCATTCAACTATATCATCATCGGCATTCAAACTCACCAACTCCAGTAACTTGAACAAAACAAAAAGCTGCCTTAAATCTCTCCCTTCAATAATGCGGTTAAAATTCTGTTTCCATTTAAAGCCAGCATGCTCATTATTATAGACTTCAGCAACACAAGCAAATTTATCACTTGAAATTTCAAACAAGCTGTCAAATTCAAATGCCAATGGGATTGACAGTAACCATCTATCTAACAAGAAAGAACAACATTTCCCATTGTTAATCTTGAAATTAACATTGAACCTAAAATCCTGAATAGAGCTGAGAACACCCTTCCAAAAAGAAGAAGGATGACTAACATCTTCATGTAAGGAAAACAACTCCATTGTAGTAAGTGTTGGCCACCCACTCACACCACAGAGCATTCTTATTAGAAAACATATTCCATAGCCATTTACATAATAATGAACAGTTCATCTCCTTCAAGTTTACCACTCCTAAACCACCATGGATTCTTGACTTACTCACTAGATCCCAAGCAACTAAGCAAGCAACAACACTTGAATCATTCTTGCCTGACCAGAGAAAGCTTCTTCTAATGCTTTCAATCTTATTCAAAACCCATTGAGGAAATTTACAGAATGATAACCAATATAAAAGAACCGTAGATAAGACTGAATTCACCAAAATCAGTCTACAGTTTTAGATAATGAATTACTCTTCCATCTGGATAATCTTGAATCCACTTTGCTAATTAGAGAGAACCAATCATCTTTCAAAAGCTTACCTGGCCTAATGCATAACCCCAGGTAATTAATAGGAAATGAACCAGTCTTGCAATTCAACATGTCAGCAATGTTGTTGCTCAACTCATCATGAACCCCTACAGTCATTACAGAGCTCTTGTGAAAATTAATTTGAAGAACAGACAGACTTTCAAAAGCATAGAGAATGAATTTCAAAATGGCAATATATTTACACTCCGGACTACTAAATATTATAGTATTTTCTGCATAATGCAAGGAAGATATGCCACCTGATATAACGTCATTGCCAAAACCCCTTAACAAGTCATTCACATAACATATTCTCAGAATTTGAGAAAAAATATCAGTCATAAGATCAAAAAGCAGTGGAGACAATGGATCACCCAGTTTCAAACCTCTTTTAGAACAAATCGTCTTTCCTGCAACTCCATTAACAAAAATATTAGCTTTGCTAGCTAAAAAGATACTTTAATCCAAGAAATCCATTTGGATCCAAATCCTCTAGTCGTCAGCAAGTCAATAATAAAATTCCAATCAACCGTGTCAAATGCTTTTTCAAAATCAAGCTTCAGAATAGCACAAGGAATTGAATTATATGAACAATAAGAAACCACCACTTGAACCAGAGCAGCACCCTCCAAAATGTATCTTCCTTTAATGAAAGCAGTTTGGGATCTGTGAATTAACTCATCCATCACCAATTTGAGTCTATTTTCCATCACTTTAGTAATTAACTTGTAAGTGCAATTAAGCAAGCTAATTGGTCTGAAATCTGAAGGAGAAGTATAACCTTCTTTTTTAGGAATAAGCACCACATTAGCATAACTAATTTTTTCAAAATCAATAGTTCCATCTTCCAAATCTTTGAAAAGCCTTAAAATATCAGCTTTCAACCAACTCCAATACTTCTTAAAGAAAAAATTGGGAATTCCATCAGGACCAGGAGCCTTCTCATTTGGCAAATCATTCAGAGCACTCAAACTTTCCTCCTCAGAAAAATTGTTATCAAGAGCAGATAAATCCAAATGGATACAAGAGATTCCAGTGCACAACTACTTTTGTGTCATTACAGGACCCAAATATCCCTTTATAATATTCAGTGAAAACCTTGTTCAGTTCATCTTGATTGCTCACTTCAACACAATTCTGCTCAATACTACAAATCACATTAGATCTTCTTCTACCATTAGAAATGCGATGAAAGTAACCAGTGTTTTTTTCTCCCTTCTTCACCGAATAATCTCTCGATCTCTTCTTCTAGTAAATTTCTTCTTAATCAATTAATTTCAATAATTCTTTCTCTTTATCTTTCAAAAAGCAGCTTTCACAAGTAGTCAGAGAATGTTGTTCCGCTATAGTATTTAAATTCAGAATTTCATTCTCTAATTCTTCTTTCTTCTTTTTGATTGACCCAAAAAATTCTTTATTCCACTTCTTGAGAAAACTCCTCAACAATTTCAATTTTTTGCTTAAAGAACCAGCAACATTCTCTGAACTAGGAAATTCAGACCATTTTGACATTATTAAATCATCAAAGCCTTCCTCCAAGAACCACAATTTCTCAAACCTGAATAGAGCTCTCCTCTTTTCACCATCCCCAGAATCAAATATAATTGGGCAATGATCAGAAATTAACGAAGCATGACCTCTTTGAGAAGATAGAGGATGAAGATCTTCAAAGCAGGATTAATAAAAAACCTGTCTAGTTTCACCAGAGTTGGATAATCTCTTCCACTGCTCCATGTAAATTTTCTATTAGATAGAGGGAAATCAATCAAGTTGCAATTTTGCACAAAACCACCAAACTCCTACATGTCTTCCCATAATTCTCCATTCATCTATTTCTCTCAAAATGTAATTGAGTAACTTGAAATCATGTCCAATCAGCCAAGGGCCTTGAACAGAAGCTTCAAAAGACATACATTTACCCCATAAAAGCTTCCTCTCTTCTCTGGTGTGTGGACCATACACATTTGAAAAGAAATAAGTTAACCCTAAACTCTTCAACAAAGTGCTACATGAAAACAGTGAACTCCTTTGCAATCAAGCTTAAGCTCCCACCTATTGCAATTATAGCCCACCAGCAAACCACCAGCACTTCCATTTGCATTCAAAAAACTCCAACCATCCAAGTTAACACCTCCCACAGACATAAAAGGGAAATTAACATAACTAGCAATTTTAGTTTCTTGCAAGAAAACAATATCTGGGATTAGAGATGCAAGTAAATTCTTAACCCTAAGGCATTTTTTGGGTTTGCCTAAACCCCGTACATTCCAAGTAACTATAATCATTTAATTCAGTTAACTCTCTCTAGTTCTTTCTTTCTAAAATCAACAATGACATTCTCAACATCTTTAAAAGTAAAACCAGACTTAACAGCAAGTTCATACAATTGATCATTAGATAATGTATTGAGAACTGCTGGTAAAAAACACAACCTTCCAGCGGATGGTCAGTGCTAAAGCTTCTCCTTGCACTTCGTTTAAGCATAGTAATTCCAGATGAACTAGCCACTTCCTTCCCTTTCCTGGACCTTGTTTGAGAACCGACAATTTCAAACTGTCCATCATTAACACTAAGCATTGCAGATTCATGAACATTTAAATTATTCTCCACATTCTCCACATTTAAAGCATTTAAAGCAGAGTCATCAAATTCTTGAAAAATAGCCTCCCCTAGGTGAACATCAATACTACCTTCCACATTCTCCACCTTCTCCTCACCATTCTCCGAATGCATCTCCTCATTGTTATTTAAATCAGAGAGAACAGAAAAAGGATTCGAGGAAGACGTGCACACTTTAACAAAAACCCTTGATTTCTTCAAATTACCATACCATCAAAAAACCATCTCGATCCTTACGAAACACCCAATTACAATCAGAAGGTACTGAAGGACCATTTAGATCACCCAAAAATCTATCAATCTCAATTTCATGATATGAACTCCTTGTGAACAACCTAATCAGAGAAGGAATATTAATCGGAGATGGAACCGCCACTTGCACTCGAAGATAAGTAAAATCTGCAGTGTCCCAAGCATCTTCTTGCAATTTAATGACTCTTCCAACTTTATACAAGATAATCCTCACCACTCTGAAATTCCTGAATATCAGAGGTAGGTTCTTCAGAGTGATCCGTAGAGTAACCTCCGCTTTTGGTCAAGAAGATCCATAATTCAAACTCCAAGGTCTAACATGCAAAGTCCCCCTTTCATTCAAGATAGTATAAAAGTCTCCCTCAAAAAAATTCTTGGGAAACTTAGCAAGAAAGACATTCCCATACTTCTTCACTTTCCACTCCCAAGCATGCAAGTATTTAAATTCATTCCTCGGTGCCTGCTCGGTATGCACAATCGAGAATTCCCCCAAGAAGATAGAAATAGTTGCCCAAGAACCAAATCGCTGAATATCTTTATCAAGAACAAAGGGAGAAAGATTACTTTCATTACCATTCGCCATATTTCTAAAGTTCCTTGTCTCCGTCTTTCTAGAATTGTTAGAATTTGAATTAGGAACGCACTGAAATCCTTTATGCCATGTTTTCTTGGATTTGAAATAGACGATCAGATTGCGATAATTCTTGATCCAATGGTCAGATTCTCCACAACGAAAACATTTTTTATGCGATTTAACATCACTGAGATTTTGGAATATGAAGGGACTTTGCGCGCAGTTGATGATAAAGTTTTTCGTCGCTTTTTGAAACAGGATTTAATAATACTTCTTTGAAAGAAGGCACGTGAGGTTTAGCGGATGGAACTTGTGAAGCACGCGTGAAATTCAGATCCGATTGGCTAAAAGTTGAAGTTGATTTTACCCTGTCCGTGACACCATTAAAGAACGTTAGAGAAGAGGAAGCGAACGCCATTAAAGAACGTTAGAGAAGAGGAAGCCGATTTAAACATTGGATATTTATACTAGTTAATAACTAGTTCATTTCGATAAAAATATCATTTATCTTTTCAAAACTTGGAATTTTTCATCCAAATAATTTATTATGATTTTAAATAATTTTTCCATATTTTTAATGATTTTATTAAGGCCCTTACAGTCGGTTTCCAATCACGGCCACCGAACTGCATCCATAGCGATCTTTTCTACAATTGATTTGGACATATCTCAAAATCTAACTGTTAGATTTCAAATCTCTTACATTCATTGGAAAGCTCTTTTCGATATGAACCTAACGGTTTTGGTTTTAGGAGAGTCCGACGGTCGAATCTCCCGTTATGTCCATTTGAAGTTAATAGTCGAAATTCGTGAACGGTCGCTGCGCGGTGCGTTCTATTCAGGCCATTATATATATATATATATAATATCGTCGATTTCCATTTAAAACGTATTTTATAAATCGTTTATAAGTTCATTTTAAAATGATTTCAACTTCATTTTCAATTTGAAGTCAAAATTGAATATTCCATATCATTATAATATTAAAATAATAATATTTTGAAAATATCTGATTTTGGAATCCATTTCCCTTTCGCATTCTTTATAAAATGAATAAAATCGATCGATAAACCTGTTCGAGTTAAAATGGCGTTTACTACTTAACTCAGCTTCACATTTCAATATTTTCGTGTCCATCCAAAATCGGACATCAAAATCACATTTTGATTCTTTACTGAATATTATTTTAAAATATTCTTTATTTTAAAATATTCATTATATTAAACTATTCTTTATTTTTGAATTGAAATGTGACTCAATCAATTACCATATAATTTCAGTTATATAGATTTCATACATCGCATGTATTCAACAATAATGATAAATAATCATTAACCATTCAAACATCATCCAGAGTGTAATTTACAATTGAATAAGCATTAAAATAAATAAATAATGCTCATCATAGCCTATCAACCCATGATTGACATACAACTAAATAGTGGGATTAGCATATGTCAAATACCATCCCAATACCCATGTGGGGTTTTCAAACAACAAATAATGATTATTATTTGTTCATTTGGGCGATGTGTAAAATTTATCGTCCCAATCAATATCAATTAAATAAGTGTACACAAACAAGCCGTCCAACTTGTAAATGAATAATTATTCCAAATTCTTTTTATGAAAATTTTATATGCATTTTATATAAATAATTTATATATTGTAGTTTCAGAAAAATTTGGCATTATAACGGCGCGATATTAGAACAGGAATAATGTCAAGCATTATCCCTCTCCTGATACTGGCTCGCGCCATACACAACAATCAATCAATCCAATGATACCCCAATACAATCGTTTTTTCCACAACACAACCATATCACACAAATCATCTAAGGTTTGTACAAAAAGTAGTCTCATGAGCTACTAAGCCCCATCTACAACCTAGGATATAATGACGTAACAAAAATGATTTGAATGAGGGGTTCTCAACCTTGGTTTCCACTCCATCAGTCCTTAATTGAAGGTTTTGGTACCGTTTGGATTTAAATTTGCTCCAAATTCAAACAAGCTCCAAATTGGACCGGATATATTTTGTTGTGAAGCTTTCGACTCCACAATCCCAATTGATCTGAAATCATCGAATTCCGATGTTGTATGCAAAAGATATTAGCGTACAAAGTTTAAACAATTAATTAATTAATTAAAACCCTAATTACCTTCTCAAATTGATTTCCCCGTCGTTCAACCCGGCCAAGCCTCCACCGCCGCCGTTCTGGACCACCGGACAGCCGCCGTAGCCCCTATCAGTGATGCGCTACCACCCAGCGCCGCCGCCCCCAATTCATCGTCGTTGGTCAGAATTTTGCCGAAGAACAGATTCCGCGTCGCACGTGATTCTGGCCGCCTCTAGCCTTGCCTTCATTGTGCATCACCACCGTTGGCTTCGTCTCCCTCCCCTCTTCCTCTTCGCTTCAGCAACCATCGCCTGATACTGCCGCCCGCGTCGCCTACAAGCTCCGAACCAATGGTCAGCCTACCCAAAATCATCGTCGATGTTGAACTCGAGATTCCGGCCACCACGACCACTTTCGGACCAAGCACCCTGATGCAAACGTGTAGCCTAGCCTCTCCGCTACCATTTTATCATTGGTGCCACTACCTAATTCCGCTTCGGGTGGCCAAAAACCCCCAAAACCAAAAGTCGGTTTTCAGGCGTCGACCGTCGATTCCGGCAAATTCGTGCGACGATAGGTCATGGAATTTTTGTGGGAGGTAGAGATCATCATGATCAACAATACCTAGAAGTCATTTTGGACAATTGCTTACAGATTGAAAGATATAAATTATTTAAGATCCGGGGTCTTTTTGCAAAATATTATTGGACTAGAAAGGGGTTTGCTGAAATTTTTGAGAGAATAGAAAGAATGAGGGTTTGTCGAGGAAAAGATATTATATAGTAGTATTGTATGATTCTATACTGGTCCTCTAGTTCACATTCTCTCTTGTCGATAGTTATCGATGTCACGGCCACATACGAACTCCGTTGGCGACGAAAATTGACATGCTGATATGTCTTGACGATACGGTCCCAACAAAACTAGTTTCATCAAATTCCGAGTCTGTTTGCTTAAAAAGCTTTGTTTCTGGCTTATATGGCTAGTTGATTCACAATTTATTGTGCACGGCCACATACTAGCTCCAAAAATTACGAAATTTGAAATTCTCGCTATGTTTTTCAAATATGGTTTCAACAAAACTAATTTCATCGAATTTGGAGACTATTTGAAAAGTGGCCTTTTTAACTGATCCATTAAATTTAAACTGAAATTAAAAACACGTTTAAATTTACTGTGCCCACATATTAATTCCCAAAATTACGAAAGTTGGAATCTTGTAATAATTTGACATTCCGGATCCAATAAAAGTGGTTTCATCGAAAACGAAAGTCGTTTGCAAAATGGCTATTTTTAAGAGCTATATATTATATTAAAAGATATATAAATTCCATAGCGACTATTCTAAATTTTAAACTGGACATAACATACAATTTATAAAGTGAAATCTCATTTTCTTACATTCGTTAGAAAGATATAGTTAAACAGATTTTAACATTTCTTGTTTTACTGAAATTCGATTTATTTTGAATTCGGTACATTCATTTGAAATTTAAAATCAAATTTTCAAACTACCATGTCATTTCAGGCTCGTTTTATAATTAAATTAAATATATACATTTTAACTTCAATATAAATAATTTTTTAGTTGTTATTATTTAAAATAAATCATTGTACATATTCAAAATCCATTAAAATAGCTAAAATAAAATTTTTAAATTGGTTCAGAAATTCTGGGTTGTTACAAGCCATACCCAGGCCAATGTGAGTTAGCCACTCTTAGCAGACATGCTTCTTTGGTACCATATATATTACTTTGTGATTGATTTGGGCACCTTTGGTTTTAGGAGTATTATCTGAGGTGGGCGGTAGTCGCGGCTATGCATTACCACCGGCCTGGTTCCGTAATCCGGTAGAATCAATACTGATGTGTATTGGCCCGATGCCTTGTCATATTTATCCTGATCAAGCCCCCTACGATTTTGAATTAACGTTGTCGTATCACGGCGCATCCCAATCCACCGACGTACTGGTGTTTATATGCAAACTGTACGATAACGGTATAAACGATGTAAGGATAATAGTGGTAATCCTGCTTACACTATTTTCAATAGTATATTTAAACATAGACACTATTATAATAGCATATTATATTATATGATATTAGTTTAACGGATTCTTAGAGGATGGTGATCCCAAACATCCTTTAAGTTAATGATGCATTTCATTGAATATTTCATTTGAGTTGATTTATTTCCATGAGAATATTAGTCCTGATCCGAGTTGTTTTGTTTTGCATAATTGCTCGGTCAGATCGAGTATTGTAGTGTTGAGATTTCACCTTTTGAAGCTAGAGAATGTTGAAGATATCACCTCTACTTGTTGATTCTGGCTATTTCTCCTTTGTATTAGAAATTCTTGTGTTTAGACTTCCACTGTATTTAATTTTGTAAATCTGATATTATGTATAAATTTTGATTTTTATTTAGTAGCTTTATGAACAACTATTATATAATTTATTTATTCCACTGCGAGATATTCTGTTTTTCTGTGTCTGTGATTCTGTGAGTTATTTTATTTACCTCAGAAGATAATAACATTCTGTCATTTCAAACGGTTAGAGTTGGTTTAATTACCAGCTTGAAATGTACGAAAGATGGCATGTTACAGAATGTGACTACTAAGGATGAAAACTTGAATGGATGAAGAACGATCCAGAGAGATTGATACACAAATTAAATGATGAACCATATGTCAAGGCCATGCCCTAGAGTATATGCAGATTAGATGAAAGGATTTATTTGCCTTGAAATTAGATAAGTAATGGGAATCCTAGATGAACACTGGGATATTTAGATTCAAAAGATGGAATTTTCAAAATATATCCACAGAGTTTGATTAGGTTGGACATACAACTTAACCGTGATTGAATTAGCATGAGATCTTGACTTTGACTGGAATTCGCTAGAGAACCTGTTTTTATTTTGATTAATTAGAGAGTTTGCTTTTAACTCAAAAAATCAAAGGCTAGATTTTGATTAGGTAGAGAATTTTATTGGAAATGATTGGAGCGCTCAACTATTTGAATTAGAGTATGGATTTTCAGACCTTATTCTTAAGAAAAGCTCATCTTATATTCGAAAGGCATATGTTAGTTTGTGAGTACCTTAGCTTTTGGGTTTGATGGCAACAATCATATATGACTGTACATGATATAGATAATGATACTAATATATTATCAAGTTATGTTGTATGTAGTGCAAGATAATAGATAGAAAATGATTTAAAAAATGCACAGTATAAAGACACAAAAGATTGATATTAAGGATCAAGAGATAGACATTAAAACTCATTAGTTTAAATATTCAAGATATGAAGACTAGAGTTATATGGCCATATCTTATATTATTAAAGTCGTCGGTAGCGTTTCTTTGATCTTAACTCTCTATTTATAAAAAAAATTCTATTCATCAAAATGATTTTTAATCCATTTTCAAAATGGATTTTCAAAATATCATTTTAATGGGTTTCCAAAATATTTTATCTTTTCTTAAGTTTTAAGTGTATTATATTTTTAAATATAATTTTAAGTTTTCAGGACTTTAATATTTTTAAGTTTATATAAATCTTTACATTTTTTTATTTTTATAAAACTTTTATATCTTTAACTAAATATACTTTTTAGTTTTATAAACTATTCATATATTAACTAAATATATTTATATGTTATAGTTTTATAAGTCTTTTAAAATATTCAAATATATTTACCTTATTAAGATATATTTTCTAATAGTTTATATTCTAGTTAAAATTATTTTAACATTTAAAGCATTATATATAATTAAAAATATTTTTATAAAGTTTTCTTATGCTCAGAATGTTTATATGTGTCCAACCTATTTCACAAAGTATCAAAATATTTTACAAAGCATAAGATTTTCAAAATAATTTGAAAAGTTTTTCAAATTACAAAGGGTTATATCGACATGTCCAATATATGAATGTTGACATAGATGTAGCAAAAATTAAAATTTGAGCTGAAGTGTTTAACTCTTTATGAATGGACATGGTAGTTTATTCTATATATACTATATATGTGTGTATGTGTGGGTTTTAGGAAAAATTGATCACAATTTCCTTATCTTTTCTCTCTTCTTACTTTACCGAAAATTTCATTGATTTTTTTATGAAATCACTACCAATTCGTAAAAGAATCAAATCAAACTCCATTGGTTTGATTATCTTGATTTTAGTCATCTCACTAACTCATATCAACATCAAACCCCTAAGCAAGAGGCTACAAAATCATTTGTATTCTAGATAAAGAAACAAATTTTGTAAATACTGTCAAATTAAACGAAAGTAATATTTGAATCCCCTATGGTAGCCTTGAACTCCAAGTAGGTGTGCATGGTTGCCCCAGAATTCAAGTGGGTGTGCTTATTTCCCCAGAAATCAAGTGGGTGTACTTATGTTTCTTGTAACACCCCGTATTTTTAGTGTAAGATAATAAAATAAGAATAACTTAATTAAAAATTTGGAATTAAGTATAACGGACTGCGCCATTGCATCCGTCTCAAAATTTTGGTCAAAATCGACATCCGATTTGTGTGAATCGGACACCGTATGAAGAAGTTAGGAGCGTCAGAAGTTTGTATACGTATAAGGAGCTTATATGTTTATATACAATAATAATAAAGTTTCAGAACACAAATAGGTTTAAAAGTCAAAAAGTGCAGGCGGGAAATTTAGGGGGGAAAACCTGCCATTGGGGGTCGACCTAGGGGTCAACCTACCAACAGGGGGTCGACCTATGGGTCGACCCACATAAAGGGGGGTCGGCCTATGGGTCGACTCCCCCAAGGTTCTGGAACCTTCTGACGACGTGGACGGTCCTGACGCTTTGCTTTTGAATCCAAAGGACCAAATTTTCCCACTTCCCCTATAAATAAAACCCTAGACCCACTGATTTATTCATTTAATTCAATGGCGACGACGAAGTGCTGCTTCCACATAATTTGTTCTAGCCTTCTTTTCTTCAACCCATTAGGGGGAATTCAAGCTTGGAGATTTAGGATTCAACATCAGCAACCCCTTTTTCTGTTTACAACGGATTTACGCTGATTTTAATTCTCTTAATGAAGTGAGGTAATTCTTTGATTTAATCTATTATTCAATTCACTTATCTTTTCTCCCCTTTTTCTTTCAATAAAAATCTATAAATCCATAATTATTAGGTTCTAAAATTGAATTAAAGGGGAAAAAAAGGAAAACCATGAATGATAGGACGGATCAAATCCAGAATTTGGGGAAAGCATGAAAGGTGAGTGGGTTTAAACTGTGGCCCTTAGATAATGTTATGACTATCGTTTGGAATTCCCCTTTTTATAAATTATAAAATTGCCCGTTTGACTCTAAGTTGTTGTTATAACAAGTTGAGACGTTAATTTATGTGTTGAATTTATTAAATTGGGGAATTATTAGCATGATATGACATCAATAATTTGTATATTGGACCAGTTGAAATGTTGGAATGTTTACTTATTATGATATTAAATTGGGCATGTAAGAAAGATTCAGGCTACATAAAATTGAATAAATAAATATGGACATGGGGCATCCACAAATTATGTTTAAAAGGTCTTAAATTGGATCATAAACACAAAAATGACTCGGGCGTAAATGGGGTCGTATGTAAAACATGAGTTGGCACAATTTGAAGAATAATGTATATATATAATTAAATATGGGGAAAAGGAGAAATAATCACCGGTAACGACATAGGTAGATTTAGAATGTCTAGAAATTACAATTAGGAATTGTAATTTCACTTTTGACACGAGGTTAGGTTGCAATAGTGGTGGAAGTCTGCCAGGACCCGACCGGCATATCCACGCTTCCAACAGCCACTAATGTTGAACCTAATGTGAGAAGTCTACATATGCAAATACGAATCGGGCTAAGACACAGGGTTAGGCCTAACTTGTGGAACAAGTCTACCCGAACCCGACTGGCATGTCCAGCATCCACAAGTTGTGAGCCTAATGTGGGAGATCTCGCCCATTACAAACCATAAATGAACATGGTAATAAAATTGGATTACTTAACCAAACTCATAAGGACTGTATGAATATAAACTAAAAGTTGGTGGTTAAATAAAAGTTGATTGAACAATGGATAGGTTAAGTAAATCTGAGTGGGTGGGTAATAATTACACATAGACCCATCAAGTTAAACCGATAAGGTTATGCGATTGAAAACACCTAATGGTACACATAACCAGCAAAAGAATAATAAAGATATATATATATATACCTTTTTTTGGTTAAGCATAACTTGTGGAAATAATAGAATTAGAAATGTGTAACAATCTGCTAAGCAAAATATGTTGTAATAGCCAGATGAGAATTGTGGATCATAGACCTTGGACCACAATCAAGGGAATAACATATTGCAGGCTTATTAATAAATTTAAATGGATTAAGTTGTTTGATCGAAATTAATAAGCAAGAGAAATTTGGTAATTTGGATAAGAATTCAATATGAATTGAAATAACCAAGTTAGGTGAGGTAAGGCAAGCGCGTAAAAGAATGTTTAGACATAGGGTCTAACAACATTTTAAAAAAAAGGCACTTGGACCAGTCTGTACATTTGAGGGAGAATAACCCAACGGGGTAGATCATCGAAGTGTTATAAGACACGAAGGGAATGCACATTCATTTGATTGTTATGAAGGCTCCAAAGGAATGGGAAGGGGGAGCACGCAGCTTCCTAAGTACATAAGGTGCTCCTAGTAGTCCTCTGTGCTATGACAGATGTCTTAAGCTATACTCGCAGAGGTTGGGTCTGCGCGTAACTACTAGGTGAGTGGGCCTTGACTGCAGATGTAGCTATGCAGTCAGAATTCTGTGACGAGGTGACACCAGGGTGATTCAACGGTTGCCTCACGAGGAGGTAGAGAGGGTCACGATGAACAAGGATAGTAGACCATCGGATGTCCGTCATCGACAGCCAGCGGGATGCGAAAGACTAGAGCTAAACCCAAGATACCATTTCACCTTTCACTATCGAGGTACAGGGTTGAGGGTAGACGCCACATGGATATTTAGATTGGTTGTTATTAGGGGCGTTCGCTTAGCTCTTGTAGTCTTTACTAGTTGAGGGAGGGGCCGAGGGGGGCCATGGCCACCACGAAAACAGACCCTAGGTATATCTGTATATAGAGGTTCTTTAAAGACGGGCCTGTACAGATATGAAAAAGCTCCCGACCAAGTTCTGTGTTTCTTGTATTTCCCTGCCATGGAATTTGGTGCACATTACAGGACGTGTGATTGAGGCATCGAGCTACAATTGTGGATACGTATGGTGGGCAGTCTAGATACATGCATGTCGGCTCTGGGTGGTGTATCGTAGACTTAAGGGCATTACTTCAGTATGGAGTCTGATTTGAACAAAGCTGGCAGTCAGTACATTTACGTAGCATAGTATTGATATATATATGCGGAATGTAATATTGATATCCGTACTTCACTACGATGTATGATGAGAGACTGCGTATATTTCGATTGTGTTACGGTGGAGACCGTGCGAGTGGGGTACCATGGGGTGTACCTTAATATTGGGGGTAGCTACACATACACTGTATTAGGTAAATCCACTGGGAAGTCAATGGGTACAACGTGAGAGTAAGCCTTGAGTGTTGTTAACCCAAGTAACCTAATAAATAAGAAAATATGATTGAACGATATATGTAGTATTATCCAAAGTGTATAGTTTAAATCCAGTCACTAGAACTTGTGTTCTGACCCCCTCCTCATAACATACTCGCAAGTTAGATTTGTGGCAGGGACATTGTAGCCTTGGATACTGATTAGGCAATATTATAAATACGATAAGGCTATATTTTGATTATACCATATTTTATCCATTCCGCTGTGAGATATTTTCTGAGCTCTGACATGTTTTATGTCTCTGTCTTTTCTGCAGGATACTAGAGCAAAACAATCCGAGTTTCGATGGATTGGAATTTTGAAAAAAAAAATTGGTCTATCAAAATTCGGGTTTTCACATCTGGTATCAGAGCCTAGGTTTTGGATTCCTATATAAATAGTGAGTAAACGTATTTGTATTTTGTTTAAAATAATAATTATAATGTAAATATATTATGTATATACTTAGGCCCATAGAGGAATCCAATAAGTATAAGGTGGGAAAATGTGGAAGCCCAAGACCCTTTGATAGTTTGGTTAGGAAGTATACAGTGTACAGAGGAAGGGAGAAGAAATCCCAGGAGGAAATGTCTGGGTGATGGGTCCGATATCGAAACCTTATTTGGGAGAGGTAAGATGGATTAATTATATATATATGGACGAAAATAGATTGACCCGGAAAGGAACAATAAGAATGAGAGAGTTTCCAGAAATGGCAAGGTAACAAAAACGACTATAAAACTGTTGACCGACCATTTCCTCTAAACTTAAAAAAAAGGGGTAGGCCAACCTAGAGTTGGTCGACACACTAGGCTGTGGGTCGACCACTAGGTCAACACCCCTTCGGGGGGGGGGGGGGCGACCTACCCGCGATGCGGGAAAAAAATATAAAGGGAACGAAGCCAAAGGCTTCATCCCCATTTTACTCCCACCCAGCCACCCGAAACCCATCACCTTCCCCCACTTCCCAAGCTCACCACCACCTCAAATCTCCACCATTTCGTGCAATTTTAGTGCCAAATCGAAGCTCTCAACGCTCTCTATCCGAATCTACTAGAGTTTTCTCTCAAATTGGAGAAAAATTGCTATGCAACCCCAACCGCCCCTTACCGTTGCCTTTCCTCAATTAATCCCCAAAGAAATTGTGTGGTGTGGAAATCAGAGAGACATTGTAGAGGCATATGTAAGCATCGCAAGACACGAAATTCTACTTGGAAGACCGGTCAAGTTTGGAGACTTTATGGGCACCCGTTTGGAAGCATTGTTGCACATTGTTAGGCTGGATAGCATCTTGGATAATATCATTGTAGAGAGAAGAGGTTTTCCAAGCTTAGTATGTCTTTTTGCCACCAACTTAGAAATTAGGGAGGAAAATGACATGGTGATTTTTGAGTCTAAGGTAAAAGGGGTTCATATCCAATTTACCGAGGCACAGTTTGGGGCCATGCTTAATATTAGGAGTTGGGGTTTAAATTTAAAGGAGGTGGAAATGATAGATCTATCAGTTTTGCATAGAATTTTTGTAAATGAAGACCAAAGGCATTGGGATATGACACATTTATGCCCCCTGGCGAGGGTTGTTATGCGCACACTACAGTACAATTTGATTTCCAAGACTGGCGGTTTTGATAGAGTTTCTCCTACGATTAGGCTTGCTACTTATGCAGTTTTCGCCGGGATAGATATAAATTGGGCCCATTTCATTCTACAGTATTATGATTCCTCTAGAGGATGGAGGCAAAGTAAAATTCCCTATGGACATTTCTAGACTACAGTTTTTGTACAATTTCGGGTTCCCTTGGCAATGGAAAATTTTATATCTCATCCTGCACATATCATAGACGTGGGCATGCTAACTAGGATGTAGATTGAGTTTCATGAGTTGATGGCTATGGACCCACAGCCAATGGAGTATGACCAAGAGGAAGAAGGAGATTTAGGAGAAGGGGATGAGGAGGAGGAGGCAGCAGGGGGTGATGGGGCAGATGACGATCAGTTGAATGAAGGGGATCAACAGAACTTAGGAATGTAGCCCTATTGGCCTCAGCCCATGCCAAAGATAGACCATTAGCACTCACTAGTAGTAGAGCCGCAACCTCATCAGCACTTTGGTCCCTCAGATGATTACCAGTACATAGATAAGGAGCAGTAGAGGTTGGCGGTGTGGGATCCTCCTGTAACACCCCACCTCTGTTAAGGTCACTCACAAAGGGAATGCCTTAACTTTGGTGGAGCATTTTAGTAAACAGAACAGAAACTTACAAGACAGATAAAATAGTACTTGAAAGATTTTAACTTTATTACAGCGGAAACAGAAATTAATATGGTTACATCCTTTCAATTTCAGAATTCAAGTACAAAATATCAGTCTTGTACAAAAGCCTTCAAAATGCGTAGTTTAAAATCATAATCCCCATGGAACGGAAGCTATACGGAGCCAAGCCATACTTTAAGCACTTCAAGCAAAGAGAAATCCGAATCAAGCTAAAGTATTTCCCTCCTTGGATAACCTGGGGGGGGGGACGGAAGAAAGGAGGCGAAACAACAAGGGTCAGACAAAAAGTCTGGCAAGTCCAGTGACTTTCAGCATATGAACAGATAATAATAATATGATATGAACATAAAACTGGATGTGAGATAACTATAACAGGTGTAGCAGATATAACAGAAAAAACAGAATGATATAAACTATTGTTTTACACTTCTCTGCACTAATACTAGTATAGTAGAATTAGGTGTCACCCTAATGTCTAAATTGAAGCAGGAACGGGTACAGAATACTTTAACAGAAACAGAATGCTAATAATGGGCCTTTACTACCCGATCAGAAACAGACAGAAGCAGAAACAGATTTATCCCTATGGAGACAGAATGTGGAATTAGGTGTACACTAGTAATGGTCCTTTACCACCCGAACAGACGGTACCACACAGAAACAGACAGGTGTTACCACCCAACAGAAACAGACGGTACCAACAGAAACAGACAGAACTAAGCGTACCCTAAAACCCTACCCCAAGCGATCGGCTCCCTAATACATAAATATCCTGTGTCGGCCCCACAGTAGGGTGTATCTCTCCCTAAGGTGACAACCAATTGGCACAGACCTATTTACAGATGTCACGGCGTCTTACATCCTCAGAGGCAGACCGGGATCCATGCACGCACATGACCCGGTTGGAACGCACCATCAACACCCCTCGCCATTATCAGAATGAACCACTTATAATTAGTTCAGTAAGCGTGCCCGGACCCTACCTACTGTTGGGTCAAAGTTTTGATACCATAAAGTGTTACTGACTAATATGGGTCCCAAACAACAGATGACACAAGTAATTCCCCTCCTAACCTTGTGTCCCCAGACTAACAGATTTCAGATTGACTTGTTTACAAGTTCAGACATACAGAATTCAGATTTACTAATTCACAAATTAAGTTAACAAGTTTTCAGACTAACAGGTCAGATGTACAGATTTTTCAGATTTGTCTAACTTTGTATTGGGCCTACAGATTCATGGACGGGTTTTACTACATCTATTAATCCCTTTGGTTTAACCCTATTTTCCCCAATACGTTTTAGACGTCATTCTTATCTTAGATTTTGCATTAATTAATTATTAATGCACAGACCTCTCACATTAGGTCGGTAGCTTGTGGCCGCTGGATATGCCGGGCGGTTCCGGGCAGACTTCTGCCACAAGCCAGACCTAACCTCGTGTCTTACGCATGTTATGACTAACTTCTCACATTAGAACCTATTGTTTGCGGCCACTGGATGTGCCGGGCGGTTCCGGGCAGATTTACGCCGCAAACTCATTCTAACCTCGAGTTAGCCATGTTTATCTTTGCGGCCAATTAATTAATAATTTACCGTTTATGCGCACGCCCAATATATATGCCAATTCAGATTATATCAATAACAGGATGATTATATCAACATAGCAGATAACAGATTTTATATGACTTAACGGATTTAACAGATTTAGCAACTTAGCAGATTTTGGCATATAACAGGTTAGGCATTTCAACCGACAAATTTAACAGATTAGGCATTTCAATCTAATTAGCAGTCTAGGCAATATAACAAAACTAGCAGTTTAGGCAACTTGGCAAATTAGCAGATTTAGCAAATTTAATATTTCTAAAGGTTCTATTTACATGCCTTGCCCAAACATAAATTAGGCCTAAGTTCATATGCCTAAATAATGTCATGATTCACAACATGATCATATACTTCCATGTTTGCATACATTTACATAGCGCAGAATATGGACATAATTTACCCTATAACATATGTTCCAATTTTTGTTAAACTAGCATTTTACAGCAGATTCACATATAAATTATACCAAATATAACCATTAATTCCAATGCATGCCATATATCCAAAAATCCCTATTTAGGTGTAATCACAATAATAGATATCCTAATTAATGCAAATCTTTTACACCTAAGCTTCCATATCTTCTTCTTTTTAAGTCATGAATCATTATGCAAACTATACCCAACAATCTAAATCTTTATAAATCATATCTTCTAAAAATCAAATCTTGACTTTTATATGCATTTTGTCCAAAGTCTCAAATCATATGTAATCTTACAGTGGTTCCTCTTCTTCTTTTATCACAGAATATGCATAGGTCTAAAACTAGTTTATAACATATGCTTATTTTTCTAATTAATCACAGATCTAAATAACATATGTTCATTTCTCTAATTAGTTACAAATCTAAATTACAACATACTCTATGCATGCAATATATAAATTACATGTTCATAGCCAAATTTATGCATCCAATCCCAAGTCACATGTCCAATATATTTTATGCTTCAGATCTAAGGTCATACGTTCAATTCAGTCTTGTCAAATTTCGCATCATTCATTAATTGTCCCAAATTTTGCGTTCATACGTTAATCTCTTTATGAGATTGGGCACAGGCTCGTGGTAGCCTGGCTATAGAAACAGAAAAGAAGAAAGGAATACATAACAGTCACAGAAAACAGATCCAACAGAAGAGAATATATATACAACCTCAAACTCAGTTTTAAATGCATATCAAAATTATAATTAACGTTTATAGCGGAGAATAACTGTACTTGCCTTGATTGGATTAAAGAAAGAACTTTAACTTGTTGTAGAATCTTTGCAGAAACTCTAATCTCTAGTTTGAATTGAGTTGCTTAGGCTGATGTTGATTATCTTCTAGTTTTAATTCCAGCAGAGCAGCGACGCCATTTTTATTTTTTTATTAGAAGAAGAGAGCAATGGAGGCTAGAGAATTGTGTAAGAAACCTAGGTAGAGTCTAGGGTCATTTTATAGGGGTTATGAACTGATTAGGACCATTGATGTCGCTTGGATTGATCGTAGCCTTTCATTCGAAAGAGAGACCAATTAGAGCCTGCCACCTAGCCCTAATGACAAAGCAGACTGCAGAAAATCGGCCAACATAGAATAGGCCAGCCAGGTTGGGCTGGGTTCGACCTGGGTCTGGACCAGGTCGACATGCCTGTCGACAGCCCTGTCGACTTGGCTAGACCAGGTCGACAGCCCAGTCGACCTGGGTGTCTTAGGCGGGACTTTACCCGCCCTGGCCCATTGGGCCCCATTTCGGAATTTAAACTTGATTTTCTGAGCTATTTTATTCTGTTTGAATTTTAAACTTAATTCAGAAACTTCCGAAGGCTATATCTTCTTCATACGGACTCCGTTTTTCGAAAACTCGGACTCTATTTCGTGTATTTTTCTGAGACGAACGCAATGGCGTATCCCGTTTCCCTTAGTTCTTTGATTTCAAATTAATTATACTTTAATTTGTTAATTCCACAGTTATAGAATACACGGGGTGTTACACCTCCCATACCTCGGGATGTGATACATGGTCGTGTAGAGAACAAGGGTACCAGAGAAATGCTGCCTAGACCCGACAATAAAGCTTACAGGAGATCTACGCTACGCAGCAGCGATTCAATCGGTTGCAGCTGGATATGCAGGACATGCACGTAGAGGTCAGGGAGGGGACTAGACGACAGGAGGAGCATCTAGGAAGGATGGAGAGCACTATAGGTGGATTAGATTCTTTCATCCGCGACATCTTTGGGTAGGGACCTAGACCTTCGTTTTAGTGATGACCCTCTAGATTGCATATGTAGGATCTCTACTATCTAACTATTATCTTGTTGTAGTAGAATCTATGTATGAGATCTATTGTAGGATTTGTATTTTCTTTAATGTACGAAAATCTATGCTTTAGTATAATTTTGGTTTGGTGGTATGTAGTTATTTCGTGAAATTCTACCATATAGTTAGGGAAACTTCTGCTATATCCAATTTTCTCGAAGTAAAAGATAAGAAGAAAATCAGTAACAAAGAAAATTTTCTTATGTGAGCTATGCTTGGATAGAAAAATAGGGAATCTTCAGAGATAGCTACAAAAATCCAAGTACGGTTAGAAAAAAGTTGGAAAAGAAAAACGAAAGTGCGGAGTTTTCGTTTTCCACCTTTTTGTAACATAAAAAATCAAATTTAGAAAATTAGATTTTTCTGAAATTCGAAAAATAAAGTTGGATGGTAAGGTTATGGATGCAACAATTGGATGAACTATGCTCTTGGTCAGTAAGAGTGTGGGAAAATTTAAGTGAAAAAACATGTTTTTGATTTTCAAAATATTACATTCATGTAGAACTGCAGTATATTTAGGATGTGAGCATCATATTTTAAAAAGTATTTTTGAAGAACTTGCATGCACATAGGAAGTACCGCTTTGGCATACATGCATTATTTTGTTGTACTTCACGTTGCGCAAGTGCATAATGTTTGCGAAAATTGGATGCATGCATAATGGATGTATATTATGCGATGGGTTAATTTATTTTACCCTTACCAAATTTCGGGGACGAAATTTCCTAAGGGTGGGAGAAAGTAACACCCCGTATTTTCAGCGTAAGATAATAAAATAAGAATAACTTGATTAAATATTCGAAATTAAGTAAAATAGATTGTGCCATTGCATCTATCTTGAAATTCTGGTCAAAATCGACATCCGGTTTGCGTGAATTAGACATCGTATGAAGAAGTTAGGAGTGTCAGAAGTTTGTACACGTATAAGGAGCTTATATGTATATATATATAATTATAATAATAAAGTTTCAAAACGCAAATAAGTTTAAAAGTCAAAAAGTGCAGGCGGGAAATTCAGGGGGGAAACCCTCCAATAGGGGGGTCGACCTATGGGTCGACCCACCCTCCCCCCCCATTTCTGGAACCTTATGACAACGAGGACGGTCCTGACGTTTTGCTTTTGAATCCAAAGGACCATGTATTCCCACTTCCCCTATAAATAAGAAAATATGATTGAACGGTATATGTAGGATTGTCCAAAGTGTATAGTTTAAATCCAGTCACTAGAACTTGTGTTCTGACCCCCTCCTCATAACATACTCGCAGGTTAGATTTGTGGCAGGGACATGATAGCCTTGGATACTGAATAGGCAGTATTATAAATATGATAAGGCTATATTTTGATTATACTATATTTTATCCATTCCGCTGTGAGATATTTTCTGAGCTCTGACATGTTTTATGTCTCTATCTTTTCTACAGGATACCAGAGCAAAACAATCCAAGTTTCGATTGATTGGAATTTTGAAAAAAAAAATTGGGCTGTCAAAATTCGGGTTTCCACATTTCCTGAAATAAATGTAGTATATTTCATGATCAAAAAATCTAAAGGGTGTGTGTCGTAGCCTTTAAGCCTATTGTTTTCTATCTACAAATTGAAAATTTGGTAATTTGCAACGAAATTTGTATGAGAAACTATACAGGGTTTAACATATTGTAACTCTGAACCAATATAAAAATCATTGAACAAACTCTACAAATCTTTGTTTTTAATTTGCTGCATTTATCGTATCTGTGTTTGCCACTATGATTGATGATTTTACATTGTCAAATAGACGACTCAAAAGATTTTTTAAAATATTCAGTAAAATTAGTAAACACTATCCATCTTACCTCCCCTACCTTCCAACAAGTGTTTAATCCCTTAAAATCCTTAGTTTTATAACCTAACAATTGGAAATAGATCATTTAATTTTCTAAATTCATAGTTTGGTTTTTGAAAATATTTAATAGCAAGAAAGATTGATATTATTTTTGTATAGAAAAACAATTTTATGAGACCATTATGTCATTTTTTAATAGAGTAGTAACTAATTATTATGAAAAAGGCACTTGATGATTTGCAAAGGTATAAATAACAAAGTTTGCCATGCAGATGATGGTAAATCGATACATGACATTCATATCAAGAAGGACAAATGGATTTTAGATAGTATATGTTCAAAAATACATAATGAAAGATCAGAAGAAAGAAATAGAAACAATGTAGATATATGTGTGTATGTATATATTTATATATTTGTATATATATAAGCTTAGAAATAAAACTTTGAATGAAGAAACAATAATTTTTGAATGGAAGGCATCATCAATATCGGTAATCCTGAAACTCCATCTATGTTTTAATGATTTCTAAAAGTAGAAAGAAATTTTAGTTATTCTTCTATATTCCGGATAACACAAATAAATTAAATAAGTAGAAAAAAATTTCCATCTAGAAATTGTGGCTAGTTTCCCAAAATTGAAAAGATGCTTTATATTTTAAAAAATCTTATAATTTTATAGAATATTCCAAATTATTTTAAAAATTATATTTCAATGTCATGTATTAAGATTTTACAAGAGAATTTCAGAGGAAAATATTAATTGTTTGATGTTGTAGAACTTTCACAAAACTAACTGTACACTTTGAAAACAGAGCAAGAAATACTTAATACAGTGGTGCTTTTTAATATCCAAATTATAAACTAATAATTTTTGAATGAAATTTTCTACACATACATAAGATAGATATACTTTAATTCGTAAGACATTTAGAGCCAAAATTCGAATTTTAGATATTTAATTATTTTTGAATAAATGGACATTTAGCAAATTACAACAACTATATTTTATAAATTTAGACCCAAAAGTTGGATTTTTATGATTGTAAAATTAAGTAATTTTTCAATAATATGAATATATTAAGGATAAAATTGTAATATTTAAATATATGAAAATTCTGAGAGTACTACAATAATTTAACATTTTCAAAATTTTCATTCAAAATCGACTACTCTATTTTAATGCAAAGCAGGCATGTTAAATGATGTAATTTTCCAGAAATCTCAAAATATTAAAACCTGTATTTTTATACTTTTTATATGATATAATAAATTATGATATACTTGCATTAAAAATTCATATACAAATTTGAAAGAACTTTTTCAAATAAATTGTCACTTAATGGTTATAATAGCCATTTTTCTAATGTGGGTCATTATAATTTTACATTTTTACATTCTTCTTATACAAATTGTTTTAACAAAGAAATTAATTTTTGGAATGTTATAAATATACATAACTATATAAAAATTCTGAGAAATTTAAATAAATAAAGCATTTCCTTTTATTTTGTTAAATTCAAACTGTAGTGACCTATCTTTTTGCCTGGCTTTCGCTGGTAATTAAACCAACTTAAACCGTTCATAAAGGCAGATTGTTATAGGTACTAATATATATTGAACAAAATAACAAAACTTTTCATATCATAATAAAATGTTACATCAGAGTTACATACATATAGCAGCGGAAAACATAAATATACTTTCAGCGAAAGAGGCGATATAATATAGCGGAATTCCATTTTTAGCTAGAAGCTCCAACTCAGAAAGCGCTCCAAATCTTCCTCCAAGGGTCTATAACTGTAAAACTAAATGACTAGCTGCCCGTGTGAAAATTAGTGGGCACCCAGAGTTTAGGAAGGAACAATAAACTCCAGGTCAGTCATGGGACTGGTGTGAGAACATAAAACAATTATTTTTAGGGTTTATTTTAAAGTTGGGGAAGTTCACCAGACCATGCTGCTAGCACGGAACAGTTTACTCCATGTGAATAGCCGTGCATATAAATTCGCAATGACTTTTGGAAAAATGAAGCTAGCATAAGCTCATCCCACATCACACAATGCAAGCGCACACCAGATGGATGAGTTTGCCTTATGATAACCAAACATGCTTTCATTCGTGAAAATCCCCTTTTATATTATGTGTGCAGAGTGTAGAAAACAACTTTGAAAATAAATGTATCAATCTTAGACGACATAGTACCCCATCCTACTATGTCGCCATAGGTATACAAATAAAACCGTAGCGTGCGTATTGGAGATTGGGTTTCCAACTTGATGATTCCTGGCACGAAAGATCAATAAGGAACACAAGCGAATCGTAACACGGTTTTTCCATCCAGACTCGGACACCAACTACAAATCACCAGTTTTTATCCAGACTCGGACATCGAACATACCTAATTCCCCCAAGTTCACAAGTGGTACCACCGCCTTAGCTATCAACACAAAATATGTATATATAACAACCTAACCCCAGTTTCTTATCTGTCTGAGGTGTGAGGCTTGTCGATGTCACAATATACACAAAGCTACGCTTCAATAAGCCATGCTTTGATCATCACTAGCTCGTTATACAAGTTGAGTATGCCACATTTGTCAATTTACAACATGTCACTGATTTCTATCAATACATAAACTCTAAGCACATAAAACATAGAGACGGGAATAATTATTGCTTCAAATCTGATATATATTAACATGAATCAGTGCTATGCAGTCAGTTACAATGTCAGACACACAATCCATGCAAGTCCATTCTAGGTCTGAATGAAACAAAATCCGAAAATCCTAAAATATATTCAGACCTCATGCCACTTATAACCTCGTATCAGGTGTGTGGCTTGATTTGCGACATCAGCATTCAATCAAAATAAGTCCAAAGATACCCGGTCTTCAGTTGTCATTTCCAAGTCTTTAATTTGCTTTATAGCGTCGTATCATTACTCGGAATTGTTTTCGGACTTACATCCAATCCCGGTCTTCCCAAGTAATAAGAGAATTTTAATACAAAGCTATGGACTATACAGGTTCCAATTCAAATCTCCTTACCTATTATTATCAATTCATAAGGTTGGATTTATTTCCAATTTCTCAAATTTCATTACCACCTTATTTCTTCTTTACTAATTCTATATTTAAAATTCCTTTATTCGTTCTTATCATTTCCAAATCTAAATTTAGATTTAAAGTTTCATACATAAATATTTGTCAATTTAAATCCTTCCAACATTTTAGAAACCCTTTTAAAGTGTAAATAATAATTCTTGATTTAGAAATTTCAAAACCAAGTCATTTTAAGAAACTGATAAGGCGTTACTTCGAGTGTTATAAAATATCTATTTAAACCAAATAGGTTTAAACTCATTCAAAGATTCAAATCCTTTATTTTAATCAATGAGTAACGCTTGGTAAAATCCCTAAATTTCCTAAATTCAAAGGATTTAATTAAATTCCAGATCAGATTTTGAAATAGCCATCCCTTTCATCTGATCAGTTAGGGATAGCCAGGAAGAGCAGGAAACTGTATTTTCCAAACTCAAGCCTTAGACGCTATCCTCTCTGTCATCCTAGAACAATCTGGTATGTATATACATATGTATTACTAAAAGAGACATCGTCACATATATATACGTATTCATGTATTTAGTAACGGTACAAAACATAAATTGCCCAATCCCTTTTAGACTCATAATTAGAGTTCCATACTTTGATTAAAACCATAATTTCAAATTCGTTGGAACCTTGATATAATATTAACAAATTAGTTCATTTTTTACAACTCACAAATGGTCTTTCTTTCCAAATATTAGTACCAAGTGTATTAATAATATCAATGTTTCATTATGCAACTCAAATACCTTTCCCAATTTTATTTCAAAGCTTATGGAACAACCATTTATGTAACCCAATTGGTACTCAAAATCAATTTTTATTTTTAAATAAATTTCAAAAATTGTTTAATTGATGTCAAGCTTACAAATGGTCATAAAAGTAATGGAACCGAGTATTATTTTTCTTAATAACCGATGTTAGTAAAATAACTCAAATCATTCTTCTAATTATATTTCAAAGTTTATGAACAATAAGGAACCAAACATATAATAAAACCAATGTTTAGTTATGCGACTCAAATCAACTTTTAATATTAAATTTTAAAGCCTATGGATGGCTATAAAACTAATCACTTACATGTAACTCAAAAATTAAGTTTTTATTAGATTTTCAAACTTGTTTCAACTTTAAAAGTCAAAAATAATTTTAAAACATTTCCAAAGTCATTTTTTTCTTTATAAAAAAGCATTTAATCTTTTGTTATTTAGATTTCAAATTATTTAACAATCTAAATTCAAATTTTAACTTTTAAATTCAAACATAAGAAGGAGGCTTAAACTGACTACCCATATATTCCATAGCTGTAGTGTGTGTGTGTGTGTGATGTAACAAGATCAATCTATACGAACACAAGTTATCCATTAATATGGCAAACAATCAAACAATTTATAAAACGGTGCGCAAGCGTTATGTTAAATAACGCTTAGTGTTTGGTGTGTCCTAGCTACAAACATCCATCGCATGCAACAACAACCATTAACACATCAACTGAATACGCTTATAAATAAATTATATCTAACCACTAATTAAAATTAGTTACTCTAATTAATTTAAAATTTATTAAATTAAAGTTCTCACCGGTTATTGCTTTCCAATTCTTCACTGTCTGCGCTCCTCTGTATCGACCGCAAATAAATCGATGGACGATGCTATGAATCAGCACTGTTTTGAACCAAATGAACCAGATCAACACTCTTGATTCCAACAAAGAGTAACAAGAGTGCAAGCCATGCACCCTCATGCCAAAAGTTTCATCACGTTTCCTTCTTCTTCTTTTTTTCTAAAACTGAAATGGCGGAAGACTAGAGAATTTGGTGAGGAGGAGTTTTATGGTGAGAAAGAAGGAATATGTGTGAACAGAGAGCAAGCTACGCACATTATTTATAATTGAACGAGGAAGCCAACAACAGAGCGTTATTTATGTTATTTCTAAATGTTATAAATTTAGCCGTTATACACCGTAAATTAAATTTAAATGGTAACGCAAAATGCCCGAATTTATTTCATAATTTATTTATTTCATTTTTATTACGCATTCCTTTTATAAATAGGGGTTAGATTTTAGTTTGATTACGCTGCTTTATTATAAATAGTCCTATCATGAAATAAATTTTGCAGTTTATTTAAAACAATATTAATCACTATTTATATTAAACTTCTATTTGAAATTTTCAATGATAAAAATTTCCTTTCTTAATTTTTTTTTTCTTTTTTCTGTAATTCAAAGTTGAATTACATATAAAGTTAAAACATTCTTTATCAGAAAAAAGTTCATATTAAGAATTTAAATTCACAAAATAATTCATATATAATTTAAAGCTTAACTTCGTCCTTTGTATTAAAACTAGGAATTCTTAGGCTACATCACAAGCGCGATATTAATTACTTTGTAGAGAAGTAAGATTTTAGAATGTATTTTATATGTTCATTATTGTTTTTATCCAATCTATGACAAAAAAAATTTGAATATGCCATTTAAAATTGTAATAAATGGATATATTTTAAAACATATTAATTGACATATGTGTCAATCAATGCCCAGTTAATTTCTTACATGCATAATTGAACCTTTGTCGTATATAAAATTAAAGACATTTCTATGTATACATATATAAAATAATTTGAATTTATATTAATTAGTTGCAAGGTACGCAGTTAAACTTTCCATAATATATAAAGTTAATAAAATAGAAATCATCCATAAATATCTAATAAGTAGAATATATTGACAATTAATGCACGATTGATTGCTAATCTATGCAATTAAGTCTTATTAGCAAAAGCCTTAAACATAGAATTTGGACCTTACATATTAGGTTTAAAATAAAAAAAATCAATTCGAAGCCAAAAACCAAATATAGATATTTAATTTAAACGTTAAATCTTGATTCAAACTAAGATTATATTTACAAATGTAATTTCATTTCTAAAATTGAATACTAAGTTCAAAATAAAGGTCTGGGTTCCATTTTGGATTTCACGTAAAAGCATACATTTTCCTTAAACCGAAATACACGATTAATATTAAATTTATTAAATTACAAAATTAATATGGTAATACTTCTTGTTTCAAAAAACTGTTCATATTAAATTCAACAGAGGAACTCTAGCGTTAAATATTCAAATCGATTACAAATGTAAATCTTGTTTTAAATTTTTTTATAAACACACAGACAAAGTTTACTCAAATATCGTTCAAAATAGACAAAATTCCAAATATAAATATTTATCTTGTGTTAGATATTAATTTAATTTATATTTTAAATGCAAAAATTTTAAGGCCGTTACAATCTCCCCCACTTAAAGCATTTCATCCTCGAAAAGGAGAGTTGTAAAACTATGCTTAAGTAAAATAAATCCTATTTATAAAATTTTATAAATCCATATTCTCATAATATTTTCAAGAGTTTGGTTATATAAAATCAAATACCCTTTCAGATTTGAGTTAGGGTCCAAATTCTAGTATCTCATTTCACAAACTAAATTTTTGAGAAACAAACTGGCAATAATTTTATACCAAGATTTTGATGGATATAACATTCGTACATTCATTCTTAACTCTTTTACACATTCATTCTAGATCTTAATACATTCGCTTCTACATCACCTAAAACTCACCCCTAGGCATCCCAAATTCCATGTCGCTTTAAGTGACAACCTGAATTTTTTCCAAACTGTTATATTATTTTCTCTTACTTATTTAATTTCAAGTATTCAAGTGCTTATTATTAATCGTATCCAGGGTTTAAAGTCTTTCGAATTGTAAGTTATTTAATTCTACCTCTTTCCATTTAGAATTCTTATTTCTTGTTCTTCTAAATTTCATTTTCTTTTTCAAAACCATTTACTTTGTTTCAAAATACGCTCTCTCAACGAAATATTCCAGAATCTTATTCTAGGGCATTCCTAACCCTATCTCTAATGAGATGCTATAACTCTGATGAGTTATATCTATTGTTCAAATTTGTCGCACCCCGTAGCTTTGTATAACCAAAGCTCTGATACTACATATAACGACCCTAGGCTTTGCATCCATCAGGAAGTAGGCTAACCACCCACCGTGACAAACAGTGATACCTCAGAACTGATTTTACGACCATCCTCTTGACTGCAATAACCAACCCAATCTTTCCATTGGGACGTGTAGGGTAAGTGTCTCATGCTCGCCACAAAACAGCAAAGCGAGGACCCCCTATCACGTTCTCTAACCAGCTCCGATACCACGTGTAACGACCTGTCTTTTTGCTCGGTTTTCTTCGGTAATTAAACCAACTTAAACCGTTCATAAAGGTGGATTGTTATGGGTACTAACGTATATTAAACAAAATAACAGAACTTTTCATATCATAATAAAATGTTACATCAGAGTTACAGGGAATATCAGAGTTACATACATATAGCAGCGGAAAACATAAATATACTTTCAGCGGAAGAGGTGATATAATATAATGGAACTCCAACTTTAGCCTGAAGCTCCAGCTCAGAAAGCGCTCCAAATCTTCCTTCAAGGGTCTATAATTGTAAAACTAAACGACTAGCTGTCCGTATGAAAATTAGTGGGCACCCAGAGTTTAGGAAGGAACAATAAACTCCAGGTTAGTCATGGGACTGGTGTGATAATATAAAACATTTATCTTTAGGGTTTATTTTAAAGTTGGGGAAGTTCACCGGACCACGCCGCTAGTGCGGAACGGTTTACTCCATGTGAATACCCATACATATGATGTCACAATGACTTTGGAAAAAATGAAGCTATCATAAGCACATTCCACATCACACAATGCAAGCGCACACCAGATGGGTGAGTTCGCCTTATGATAACCAAACATGCTTTCATACTGAAAATCCTCTTTTTTATTACGAGTGCAGATTGTAGAAAACAACTTCGAAAATAAATGTATCAATCTTAGACAGCATAGTACACCATCCTACTATGTTGCCATAGGTATACAAATAAAACCCTACGGCGCGTATTGGAGATTGGGTTTCTAACTTGATGATTCCTGACACGAAAGATCAATCAGGAACACAAGCAAAGTGAAACACGGGTTTTCCATCCAGGCTCGGACACCATCTACAAATCACGAGGTAAATCACCGATTTTCATCTAGACTCGGCACCGAACATACCTAATTCCCCCAAGTTCACAAGTGGTACCACCGCCGCGGCTATCAACACAAAATATGTATATATAACAACCTAACCGCCAGTTTATCATCAGTCTGGGGTATGTCACGATATACACAAAGCTACGCTTCAATAAGCCATGGTTTGATCATCGCTAGCTCGTTATATAACTTGAGTATGCCACATTTGTCAATTTACAACATGTCACTGATTTCTATCAATACATAACCTCTAAACACGTAAACTTAGAGATAGGAATAATTATTGCCACAAATCCAATATATATATTAACAGAAATCAATGTTATGTTGTCAATTACTATGTTAGACACACAATACATACAAGTCCATTCTAGGTATGAATGGAACAAAATCCGAAAATCCTCAAATATATTCAGAACTCATGCTACTTGTTACCTCATATCGGGTGTACGGCCCAATTTGAGACATCAGCAATCAATCAAAATAAGTCCAAAGATTCCCAGTCTTCATTTCTCATTTCCAAGTCTTCAATTTGCTTTATAGCATCGTATCATTACTTGGAATGGTTTTCGGACTTATATCTAATCCTATTCTTCCCAAGTAATAAATGTATTTTAAAATAAAGCTATGGACTATGCTAGTTTCAATTCAAATCTCCTTCCCTGTTACTATCAATTCATAAGGTTGGATTTGTAATGATCCGGGAAAAATTCGACGCTCGATTTTTCGACAATAATACACAACCCGTATTACTTGCCTAAAAATCCAAGTATTGAATCCCAGTTGTTAATAAAAAGAAATTAGAGGAGGAGAAGTAGAAAGAAAGAATGTTAGAATAGAAGAAAGAAGAAGAACATCACATCAAAATCTCTTAGCAAAACAGATAAAATATAATATCAAATCTCTTTATACAAAAGAACTGTATATACATAACAATCATCAGAGTACAACATATAACTATCACAACAGAAATTAACTTTAAACAACTAACGGTGAAGCCTCTTGCTTTCAGCCCCTGAAACTCCAAGCCAACCTATCCTAGAAATACACTCGGTCTGACCTGAGCATATTTGAAGCAAAGCAAAATTCAACGGGTCATTCTGGAATACTTTCTGTCATAAATTCACAGAACAAACAACTTTGTTTAACTTTGGAAAATCCTTTTTGAAATAAAAAGAATAATAGTAAGACCAGTCCACACATAAGCATAGATGGTTTTTACCTTACTATAACCCCAATTTTTTTGAAATCATAACTGGTTGTGATATTATTATAGTGTCTAAATACAAATAAATACAATCTAACGGAACGCTTGCATCTCACGCTCCACATATATAGTATACAATCAAAACCGCGGGCGCTTATTGGAAATTGGATTCCGACTATGACAAGGTATGGGTCCACCTCCCGATAGTGTATATCTAGAGGCGAATACACTGGGTTCAACAAGAATGTCTTACAACCGGACCCATACATGACTAACCACTCATTTCGCTTAAGTGTATCAAATGTATATCACCGACGGTTAGGATCAACAACCGTCTCCCGAAAAGGGACAACATCGAAATAGATTAAAGAAGCAAATGGAATTTCTCTAGATAGGTGATTATACACCCTAATGGGAGCGACCCACATAGCCATGCTGCCTGCCCGATTTTTGTCATTTCCCGGTTGATGAGGCTTGAGGCTAGAATTTTCCTTTAGAACATCTGGTCATCATTAACTTTGAATGCCACATTGTCAGATCCATCAAATCACTAATTGACGCACACAAATATAATCTGGGTATAGAAGAAGTGCCCCACTTCACCACCAACTCGGTATATTTGTAAAAATCAACGTACGTGGTTTTAAGGAAATACTTTGTCAGACATTCGTCCATACAAGTCATCCAGGAACAGGATGAACCGAAGGCTCTCTTCTACTGAATCCAATATAGGAATCACCCCATGGATCAGTAGCGAGTAGTCCTTGCCAATCCGTAGATTTCAATCACGACAGAATCACAGTATATCTCTGTGTTGCAACACAGATATTTTAAGCAATCCTTCTGCTTATGAAGATCACGGTCTTCATTGCTTTTTAGCCTACTTTGTGAACTAGGCTACACAAAATTATAGATTCAAAACAATGAAGAGTACCCTGCCAGATAATCGGATTGGATTGGCTTTCCTCGAGCGAAAACAGGTCAGCACAAGGTAGAAAGGGAGGGAAAACAAGTTGGATCGGATCAGATCCTTATTGCCAAAACAAATTAGAGGGGAGCGGAAGAAGGAAGAGCTTCTTCAAAGACCGGATCGGTTCGGATAGGCTGATCCAATCCCATTCTCTATAGAACAGCCGATCTGATCCCTTGCAGCGACGGTTTCACCCCACGGTTTCTTAATACTCGGAGCGGTTATACCCACGATCTACCCATATTTGCCACTAACCTGATGTGCTGTCATCATCAAATTCCATCCGGACCCGATTGTGGTGGGATTGATGACACATGGATCCGAACCGATCCCACTCCAGGGGAATTTTCCACATATAAATACCTCATCAAGAGACATTTGGAGGGATCTTTTGCCACTTTCAGGATTGAAACTCCTTTGCAACCCGAATTTCATCAATTTATTCAGCCTACAATCATCTTTCAAATCATATTGTGAAGGAAATTGAGTGAATCAATGTATGAAATGAGAAAATTGAGTGAAAATCATTATTGTACTCGCATTCAAGACATTAATAAAAAAAGAAGAAAGTGGACGTAGGCTATTTAATGCCGAACCACTATAAATTGTGTGTTTTCTTCGTTTTAGTTTTTATTTCATTAGAATCTTTACTAGTTTGGGTGTTAGAGCCAATTTTGGATCTAACATTTTGGTGCTTTCACTAAGAAATCTTCGAATTCTCTACTTTTTGGGATTATCAATCTACTATTTGGACCCTCAAATTCAAAGAAGTTAATCCTCTATTTCTGACATCTTTAAGTACTTGTTGACTAACTGTTGAAGAATCGAATATTATGGCCAAGTCAAAAGGAAAAGAAGTGCAAGGCGCTAGGGGAATCGATCCTAGAGAAGATTAACAAGCCATCGTGCTAACGAGGTCACGTGCTCAAGACTCTAGAGCAGGCCGCTCCGGTCAGGAAGGTCCAAACCGGATGGAAAACCCCGATCCGAGCCGGCCCAATGAAGTTGAGTGCACTCATTCTCCCTATCCGAACCGCTCCGGTCAAGCCACTGCACTCCGATTCGATCTGAACTAGAATGAAGCTGGAACTTCTACTCGAGCTCCCACCAACGCTCCGATTCCAGCCATGATGACTAATGTTCACCCTGATCCATCTGCACCCGTCACACAGGGAGATTTTTCGCGCTTTCTTGACATGCTCCAGAGTACTAAGGAGGCATGGGAAGCCCAAAGGCATGACAGCCTTCGCATGCAGGAAAACATGATCACTATGGGTAGAGAACTCCAAGAGCTCCGGAGGCAGAAGACACCTTCCCCAACACGCCGCCTTGCTATAAATGATTCATCTTCTTCAGACAAGGGACGCCCTCGTGAGAGAAGGCCGCTTGAATGACCTCAGAACCTCGATCAATTAACTTTTGGATCTTTAGGATCCCGAGAAGACGCCGCTCGTGTGTTAGGGCCTGATGATCCAAGCCTGCAACAGCCTATATTGCTACCCATGCGTGGATCCCACATCCTACCCAGGGATCCTAATATTACCAACCCTACGCAACAACACCTTCTTCAACCTCTACTTCCTGAGATCGACCGGGAGAGCAGAGAGTAGTGTAGAGCAGCCACCGCTAGAAACAGTAGGTTATCCCCTAATCAGGAACCCTGGGGAAATCCGAACATCAGACCTGGAGAACCTGTGTAGACGTTAACAAATGGCGATGTATGGGCAATGGTGTGTCAGATTATGTCCGAGAGCCGACGGTATACTAATGAAGATTGGGGCATTGAGTGAAGTCATACCCCCTTCACAGATGATATATTGGATTTCCAGTTCCCTCGGCGATTCAACTTGCCTCAAATGGATCGATATTAAGGAAGAACGGACCCAGGGCAGCATCTGATGAGGTATGCATGGTCCATGAATGTTGCAGCAGCTCCAGATGCTGTAAAATGCAAAGCCTTTCCAATTTATCTTGAAGACGTGGCGTTAATGTGGTTCACCCGACACCCCCCTCGGTCGATATCAAATTTCACAGAATTGAGTGAGCGCTGCATGAATCAGTTTCGACTTCATGATCCAAAGTCCAAAAGCATCATTGAGTTGTCACGGATTAAACTGGCTCCAGGAGAATCTTTAAAGTCATATTTAGACCGCTTCAACTTGGCTGTCACCAAAGCTAGTGATCCTCATGAGCCCACTATCCTGATGGCCTTGATAGAAGGGGTAGACATTGACATAGAATTCGAGGATTACTTGTCTGGGAAACCGCCTCCTACTATAGAATTGTTCTATGAAAAAGCTAACATCCGCTTAAGGCGAGAAGAAGCTCATGCAAATAGGAAGAGAAAGTCCGAACGGGCCTCGAGGGAAGGTGTCAAGAGTAATGTTGCTGTGAAACAATCTGGTGATAGTTCAGGAAAGGTTGATGTAAACATTGGCAACCAAAGTGGGAGTAATAGCAACAAGAATGGGAACGACAATAGAAGGTATAGAAACCGAGGGAATAGCTCTAGTAAAAGACCCAGATTCCAGACTTTTGAGAACCGTACACCGTTAAATGATACGTTGGAGAATATTTACTTGGATACATATAGCATATTGCAGTACAAAAAACCACCACCCAGAGACTCCACTGAGAAAGAGATCGCAACGGGAAAGTTTTGTTTGTTCCACGGAACCCACAACCATACCACCAGCGAATGTCGTCATTTGAGAGACATAGTCGAAAGATTGCCGCGGGAAGGGATGTTAGACTAGTACAAGGTTGCCCCAAGGGACATGGGGCAAGGGGGACAAGCCCCGGACCAAAACCAGCCTACTTCAAAACCCACAGCCCAGCAGAAAGGTAAGGGGATCGTTATTAATACCATTATAGGCGGACCCCACCTAGTTGGTCGTAGTTTCAAAGCAATGGATCAGTACGTCAACGCCGCCAAGCATTTTGAGGTAGGAGAATGCAGTAGCCTCGAAGACATTACTCCAGTAAAACAATAAAAGACGATGTCAGACGACGTCATATTTCGCTGTAGAGATGATTCCGGAGTTCAATCCCCAACTGACGATCCACTAGTAATTACCACGACAATTGGCCCTGTTTTAGTCCATAAAGTGTTAGTGGACAATGAGAGCTCGGTCAATATCCTCTTCAAGAAAGCTTTCGAACAAATGAGACTTGAAGCAAAAGATCTAAAGCCATGCGAAGGATGGATACGTGGCTTCAACGGAGCGTCGACGGCTCCGATGGGCTACGTAGAATTACCAGTGACATTAGGGCAGGGAGATCGCCAGAGAGTGAGGATCCTTCCGTTTGTAGTTTTGGATGTGGAGTCGCCCTACAATGCCTTCCTAGGCCGACCTGCCCTTGCCGAGTTAAGGGCATGTATTGCATCTTGGTGCTTGCTGCTTAAATTCCCGACTGACTCAGGAATTGGGGTGATGAGGGGCGACCAAGCTACGGGACGAGCTTGTTACATGACGGAGTTAAAGATGCTAATGAAGGGGTTGAATATAGAAACTAAGGACGATTCTGCCCCTCCAAAGGAGAACTCAGCATAGCAATTAAGGGGTCCTGCCCCAAGAGAGTCGCCCTCCGATGTGCTCGAGGATATAGATCCCAGAGAGGATAGAGAACCCGAGGATAGGAAGGCGACTCCCAACGAAATAATAGTAGATATATCTATTGATGAGACAGATTCAACAAAAGTACTAAAGATCGGCTCGCAACTAGATCCAGTTCGAGCGAAAGAGTTGGCTGATTTTTTAAAGGCAAATCTGGATGTGTTTGCCTGGACTCACGCTGACATGTGTGGGATTTCGCCTTCCATCATGAGCCACTCTTTGTGTATTAATCCAAAGCACCCACCAGTCAAACAGAAGAGATGGATGTTAGGCCCAGAGCGGTCAGCAGCTTTGAAAGAAGAGGTAGAGAAATTAAAAGATAATGGATTCATTAAGGATTCAAAATATCCCGACTGGATATCGAATCCTGTCCTAGTCAAAAAGTCAAATGGAAGTGGCGTACATGTATCGACTTTTCTGAATTGAACAAGGCCTGCCCGAAGGATAGCTTTCCTCTCTGCAGAATTGATCAGCTAGTAAATTCGATGGCTGGGCATGAGCTTTTATCCTTTATGGACGCCTATTCTGGGTACAATCAAATTCCCATGCACATACCAGATCAAGAGCATACAAGCTTCATCACAGACTTGGGGTTATATTGTTATGTGTTAATGTCATTTGGGTCAAAGAATGCAGGAACCACGTATCAGCACCTGGTCAACCGCATGTTTTATAATCAAATCGGGAAAACCATGGAGGTTTACGTGGATGACATATTGTGAAGTCTAAACAATCTTCCGACCATACAAGGGACTTAGCTGAAATGTTTGATATTCTTCGAAGGTATGGGATGAAGTTAAACCCCCTAAAATGCTCTTTTGGGGTCGCATCTGGAAAATTCCTTGGGTTTATTGTGAGTTCTCGAGGAATTGAGATAAATCCTAGCCAAATAGTAGCAATAAGGGATATTGAAGAACCACGAAAGATCAAAGACGTTCAAAGCTTGGCCGGAAAAGTTGCTGCATTGAGTAGGTTTATCTCTAAAGCTACAAATAGGTGTGTACCTTTCTTCGATCTCATAAAACGAGGAAATAGAAATTTTGAGTGGACCACCGATTGTAGGGAGGCATTCCAGAATCTATTGGACTTATTAGAAAAGCCTCCAATATTATCAAAACCCGTGGAATATGAGGATTTGTTTGTCTACTTAGCGGTATCATCTCACGCCGTCAGAACGGCATTAGTACGTGAAGAGGATAAAGTCGAGAAGTCTGTATATTACATGAGCAAAAAGCTAGCTGCTGCGGAACGTAATTATCCGAAGATAGAAAAGCTTGCTTATAGCCTCCTGATTGCTTCCCGCAAACTTCGCCATTATTTTCAGGCTCAACCAATAATTGTATATACCGATCAACCTTTGAGACAAGTGTTGCAAAAATTCGAAGCATCGGGGCGATTACTTAAATGTAACATCCAGCTGAGTCAATTTGATTTGAATTTTCAGCCATGAAGATCAATAAGGGGGCAGGCATTGGCTGACTTTATAGCTGAATTTACAATTCCCGAAGAGGAAACAGTGGGTGACAAGGTAGTTACTTTGGACCAAGAGTTAGAGCTTAGTCCGTGGAAGCTATATACGGACGGAGCCAAAAATGATTGAAAGTCCGGCGCCGGAGTTGTTTTAATAACGCCTGAAGGACTATCTATTTACTATGCATTACGATTAGAGTTTGCTACTACTAACAATGATTCCGAGTATGAAGCCCTGATTGTCGGGCTGAAACTCGCAAACGAATTGGGAGTGAAGACACTGGATATATATTGCGATTCCAAGATAGTTGTATGCCAAGTTCGGGAAGAATTTACTACTAAAGGACCTCGACTCGTTACTTATCTCAAAAAGGTAAAGGAGTTGTTGGGAAGTTTGGAGCATTACAACATAACGCACATTCCAAGAACGGAAAACCAGAAAGAAGATCGACTGGCAAAGCTGGCAAGTTCTGATAATCCTAAAGAAACAGAAATGGTTCCGATAGAGGTTTTGGAATCACCGAGTTTCGACCTAATGGAAGCGGAACTAGCCTTGGAAGTTGACCCAGAGAGAGAATCCTGACTGACATCGATCAAGAATTTTCTCAAGAATGGAACCCTCCCGTTGAAAAAGAGCGAAAGACGAGCTGTAAGACGCAAGGCTGCAAGATACGCTTTACAGAATGACGTCCTTTATCGCCAAGGGTTTTCAATGCCCTTATTACGGTGTATCGCACACGACGACATTAAACGTGTACTACAAGAAGTACATGAAGGTGAGTGTGGAGACCACACTGAGGGCCAAACCCTAGCAAAGAAAGTACTACGGTATGGATATTTCTGGCCTACCATGAATAAAGACGCGGCTGATTATTCACGACGCTGCAACAGAAGTTAAAGATTTGCCAAATTTCCTAGAGCGCCTCCGAATCTGCACAAAACGATGGTAATCCCATGGTCGTTTGCCATGTGGGGAATTGACATTATTGGAGTGTTACCTATTGCCAGAGGAGGAGCTAACTACGCGATCGTCGCCACAGACTATTTCACAAAATGGGTGGAAGCTGAACCTTTAACAACCATCACGGCGAGAAAGGTAATCAGTTTTGTGGTCGGAAACGTTATTTGTCGATTTGGGATACCGAAGACCATCATAACTAATAATGGGACACAGTTTGACAGCATCAATTCAGAAACTTCTACCAGAAGGACAAGATTGATAAACGATACACTGCAGTATCTCACCCGCAGTCATGGCCAGGTTGAAGCCATAAACAAGGTCATTAAGTCTATTATGAAGAAGCGGTTGGAGCAGGCCAAAGCAAAATGGGTAGACGAGTTGCCACTAGCTTTATGGGCCTACAGGACAACCTTTAAGACGGCTACCAGCCATACTCCCTATTCACTTTCCTTTGGGTCAGAAGCAGTGATTCTGGTAGAATTTGAAGTCCCTTCTCATCGAGTCGCGTATTATGACCCAATGACAAATAGGACACTCCTCCTAGAGTCTCTTGATATGATTGAAGAAAAAAGAGACGAAGCAGACTTACGTGCCTCGAGACATCAAGTAGCACGTTATTATGACCGGAAAGTTCGCTTCAAAACCTTTGAACCAGGAGATCTAGTACTGAAATGAGTCTTCCCACCTTCGACCCAATTGGGTCCAAAATGGGAAGGGCCATACACCATCCAACGGAAGCTTGATACAGGAGCATTCAAGCTAACGACTGTGGATGGTGAAGAGATTCCCAGAGCTTGGAATGCTTAGCACTTACGACGATATCTAAGCTAAATATGAAATGTCTTCCTTTTTGTTTTTATAAGCTGTGTAAAAAGGCACGACTTGCCTTAAAAAGTGTGTTTATATGAACAAAGGATTATGAAGTGGATCCAGGCTACGACTTAGCTGAACCACTATAAAAATATCGTGTGTCATTTACTTTCCTGCATTATTTATATATTTGACAATCATTCTATCATGACCATGAAATACGAAACATTAAATTAAATATGGAAAATTGGAGATAACCTATGTGCAGGAGCCAATAAAATGACCGCTTGCATGATAGAATGCAAAAGAATGGGAAGATGACATTCTTAACTCTAACTCTCATGAATCGAGAGACAGTATAAAGGACGGGAAGATGACGTCCCTTGGGGCGTGAAGGTGCACCCGGATGAGAGACCGCCTCAACAATACTTTAACCTGGTTATGAGACAGGAGAGTATAAAGATACTAGAAAGAATATGCATCAATGATGAACAGAATATGTCCCTGTCGGAGAATCGGGGGCAGTAGGATTTTGAATATAATCAATCTTGAATAATTCTTGCTCAGTTATCCAAGATTGATTGGGGGCATACATGTGTACACATATTCCCCTCAACAATGACTTTATTATATAAGTGTGATATGACATGCTATCTATTTGCATTTTTACTTAAGTACTAAACTAACAACTATCATACATTGCAGGAAATAAACTATTTTTATTTACAAACACGTGAGTTTGTACAGGGAAATCAAGCAAAAGATGCGAGGGTCGCACTCGCTGCAACAATTGCGGACCAATTGAATATCAAAATAAAACAAAGCACATCATCACTTGGGCTTTAGAGCAGACTTGGATTTTTTGGCAGCCTTATGATTAGCTCCAGCCTCTGGCTCAGCACCAGTCATAAGACGCTTTGGCCTCTTCTTCTCTATAGTTGAAGTACCAGAATCGGTGGATTTCTTCCCAGGAGTCAGAACACTGGAATCAAGAGAAGATTTTTAGCAAGCTCTTCTATAATAGACCTAGTTGAAATCTTAACGACTAACCTTGATCCATGATCCACCACTGCAAGGGGCTTAAGGCTTTCGGGGTTCAAGTCTTCATCTTTTAGCTGCATGCGTTTGTCTTGATCGGCTTTCATTTCAGCCAAAGTAATGTCATCGGCACTTTTTGAATCCCCAATTATAGCCACATCAGGATCTTCTTCATGCCCCTCATTACCACCGTCGTCTTTTAAGTCAGCTATCATATTGTCATCATGAGAAGTGTCGGCCTTAGACAGTTCAGTGCCTCCTCCGGATTCGGCGGTGGTAGCCTTATCATGTCCTCCCTGAGGCTTTTTCACGAATTCCTCTCTAATAGAGGATCCCTGAGGCTCATCAATTTTCTCGGTTGGTCTAGCACCTACAGAATGAGAAGCAAAAGTTATCAACTCAGGAGAAAATAAAGGATCCTCCATTGATTGCCCAACTATGTGATGAAGGGTGGAGACGGCCTTGACAAATTGAGGTGAAAAGGTAGAAATACCTTCCGATGGTTTCTCAATTGGGTGACTACCGTCTCGGACGCTGATTCGGGTATAGGAGATAAAAGGGATGCATTAGGTATTCCCGGGTTCTCGGGATCATATCCCTCGACTTCAGTAGTTTCAGCGGTAGCGAAAAAACCAGCCTTAGGGATATTCTTTTGTTTGGCCAGGCGCTTCTCCTCCTCCATAGCAGTGGTAATGAGGCGACGCCCCTCGGGCAGGCGTGCCGGTTCATCATCTCTCAGGTACTTCTCTATAAGTTTATCTTCATCAATGAAGTCTACCTTAAGTTCCACTTTGTCCCATTCGATGATTTGACTCCATACGTGAACTAAGGTAATTGGATAGTCTTCAACCCAAGAGATGTTTCGGCGACGAATTATGTGCGCAAAGAATTCAATCAGTAATTCTCCAAAACCATGCACTTCTTCCTGAGCCTCTGATAGTTGTCTATGAGTCTCTTCAGCAGACTTAATGACGTTCTCCACATTCCCCTCAGCTAGGGCAGCCCCATTCTCGGCTTTCATTAACTTGGACTCCAAATCAACGTTTCGTTTCTCCAGTTCAGCATTTTTTCTCGCTAACTCGGCTTTTTCTTGCTCAAGAGTATTATAAGCCAGTTGCATTTTGACACTATCCGACTTAGCGTCTTCCGCTTGTTTCTTCAACTCTAAACGCTTTTGACTATGAGATTCCAGCAAGTCATGATAACGCTTTTGTAACTCCTCAGATTGCTGTTTGAAGTTGTTGGCATCTCGTTAAGCGATGACGAGTTGAGCCTGTGTTCTTCTAGGTCCTTCTCCAAATTTTTCAAGGCATTCTCATCGGAATCCGCAGCCTTTTTCATCGAATCATCGTTTTTAATTAAAGTCCGAATAATTCTAGAGAGACTGCATGAATATTTGAACATCTCCGAGTATTGCTTCTCATCTGCGTCAATCTTTGCTTTAGCCTCATCTGCCCACTTTGAGGAAATATGCTCAAGTGCAGGTAAAAAACTCAAATTCTCAAAGTAATGATCTGGGAACTGCTTCTCCAGATATGCCAGCTTAACTTTGGAATCAACATCCAGTGGTGGAGGCTTGCAGTATGTTAGTTCAACGTGTTTTCGCATAGTCGGGACAATGGCTGTATCACCCTTTCCAGATCGCTTCTCAAAAACCTTGTGTTTGTCTCGTGAATCGGTATGTTTCGGTGGACTTTTTTCCCGGCTGTGTTTGCCTTGAGGAGAAGTTCGGTCTTTATGCTGCGACGTGTCTTCTCCTCGACGACTCTGGTAGCTCTTATATCTGTCTGGATCCGGCCGGATGGGGGAACGAGAGCGTGAGGTGTGTGGTCGATAAGAATCATGAGGCCTTCTGTCATCTCTACCCCGGCTCTCACGGTGATCATGCTCGATATCGGAAGGAGGCCTAGACATGCTACAGCGCATTTTTCTGACATCGTAGTAAGGGTGAGACATTGTACCTGCGCAACAATGTAAGTGGAATTTAGAATCGGTGTTCACATAAGAAGTGAGTGCTTTGATGTGTGGTGATAATGTGTTGAGTGCATCCTAAGTGGTGTTCCCCCCAACAAACCCGAGTCTGAAGCTAGACTAGCGCGAGCGAGCTCTTTGGTCTTCACGGGAGTAGTCTCCTCTGAGGAGGTGAAAGTTAAAGGGTTCGTGCCAAATTCCTCTGAAGTATAGATGGTTTCAGGCAGGGGAAGGTTTCCTAAACCCTTAAATGTGGAATCGTCAGTAATAGGAACATCTCCTTGAGAAGCATCTGTTGGCAGCTCTTTAGGGGATGTTGACTTCTCAGGAGAAATAGCGTCATCAGGGACGGTATACCCTTCTCTGTGCTTTTCAACTATGTTGGCTAAGTCGTTGTCCTGAGTTGAAGATGGAGAAGGTGAAGTCCGAAGAGGTATTGTTGGACCTTTCAAGCCCTTGCCCGTCTCGGGAATAATGTCTACCGGGGGTATGTACACATATGGACCCATCCCATGACCTATGCTATGGGTTATGGATAGTAACCCGTGATGATGGAGATACTCATCCTTAAGAACTTCGTCGATGGTTAGAAACTTTTGATCGCCATTGAGAAGCCGATGCAAACGATCAAAGTACAATTGATCTGATATTTTCCTTGGGTTATCAACTGCGAATAAAAAAGAAAGCAGGTTAATGTGTTGGCATGAACATTTAAAATTGAGATCTGGAAAATCGGTGCTTTACTTGATTTGGTCCATCTTCTGGCGCACCCCAGCTGCTGCCTGATATAAAACCATTCGAGCTAAGAATCGCCAGCCTTGCTGCTAAATGGAGCTGTAATAATTTTCCTTTTTGGGACTGATTCAAAATATGAGAAGGAAGGAGTCTCTTGAGTCCGATGCGTGAAATTATAAAAAAAGTGGACGTCATCGAAGGTAGGCTCTATACCTAAAACCTCTTTGTATGCTATATATAAGGTGTATAAATAGGCATAAGAGTTGGGATGTAATTACATGGGGGCAATCCGCATCTATCTCAGAAAGTCGACAACAAAAGGCAGAAACAGTGGAATAGCCCCAACCATACACATCAATCGGGTAACTACCATAAATACTTCCGGAGGATTGTGGAGGCGATCTGCTTTCGATGGCACCAAGGTATCTCTTTTCAGTATCCCATGCTTTAGACATATTCGAACAAGTCTATCATCATCAATCATCGATTCAACAGAATCTTTGGGTAACTCCAATATAATGGCAGACTCAAACTCATCAGGAGCTCGATTATCCCCTATCCCTCCTTCCTCTTCATCGCCAAGAGAAACTTCACTATCAGAAGGTATTTCACTATTGTGTGCTTCTACTTCATAATCTGGGCCCTCATCGTCCCATTCAGGGTCTGAGGGAGAGGAACTGTCATCAAGAGTAAATTTCTCAGAAGTTTCTGCAACTTCTATCTTCTCTGCTAACCTAGACGAACGTCTCTCTGCCATGAGCACTAAACTACTGAAGAAGCAACAACATAAGTTAGAGTAAGATAGCCCGTATTCCCCCGTGTATGTGTGTGAACTAAAGTGTGTGCTATGTGTGCAAAGGATGCAAAGTAAACACATGAGAGTGTAATGCAAAGGTTCGATAAAGCAGTAATGTTCGGAATAGTTCTTGATGCTCGTTTATGTTCGTAAGGCACTATCCTAACTGTTCTTTAAGTTGAAGGTTATGTCAAGTATCGATTTGGACAGTTGAACAAATTCTTTCGCATTGAACAAGACTGCTTCGGTTCGGTTCGGATGTAAGTGTTGGGATCGGATTGGGGGAGGAAGCTATGTTTTGGCCTGAAGCAAACGTTCACAACCAGCCAACAAAACCGGATCGGTTCGGAAGTAGGCACTCGGAGCGGTCCGGATAGACTTGAGTATCCTACCTCTCTTCCTCCTTGTTTCTCATTCCGACCCGACCCAGTCAAGTGAGCTTTGCTCCTCATCTTTGCTTTTTAATCCGACCCGATCTGGTCAGGTAAATTCCCTTCCCATTTCCACTCCTATGCTACCCTCCCCGAACCGATCCCATTCATTATCCTCTTCTTTTTCCCCTTCCTCATCAAAACCGAGCCCATCTCCTTCTTAAAAAACCCATCCTTTTTTGAGAAGCATGTCACAGCAAAATCACCATTGACCAATTTACTCCTTATCATGTCAAATCCTATCTCCTAGCACCTCGAGGTGATGAAGGAGTCACCAACGATGATGACGAGGGAGGAGTAGGCCATAGTGTCGAGGCCAAACAAAAGCCATGACCAAATCGTTCAAATTGACCACAAATTCTAACTAAACTCGATTATTACAAGAAAAATCGAAGTTTCAAACCAACCAGAGTGTTTAATTCGAAGATTAACGAGAGGATTTTGGAGTTTTTGAAAGTTAGGGTTTCAACACAAAATCTGTTAGATGAGAGCAATAGGGGAAAGGGAGGAAGAAGGAGATAGGCAGTGGATTTATATAGGCTTATTTGTGTCCCCACGTATTCCCAGCCTTTTTACTCCGTTCGGACCGAAGTGCAAGCCCACAAAATCATTTTGGCCTGTTAACCCAATGCTAAGCAAGACGAGAAAGAAAGCCGTTCGGGTCGGAGTCCAAACCCAAATGAAGCCATACACATTGAAGTGGTGTATAAGTTGAATTTAAAGAAAAATAAAGAAGAAGCCTACTTGGAAGAATCACTGGACATCAGTCAAACTTCCTAAAGCTTGTCAAAAACAAAGGAGGGAATCTGTGAACCTTTTTGGTGTATTTATAGGCTGCAAGAGGCACAACCTTATGAAGCGGCATGTCTCTACAAATGAACGGGGGTGACTATTTAACGATTCAAATTCAGAGACCAATGAATAGACGATGTCAAGGCACGCTCCATCTTCGATAGAAGCATCCCTTGAGGGGGCAAAATGTTAGACTACTTTGTGAACTAGGCTACACAAAGTTAAAGAGTCAAAACAATGAAGAGTACTCTGCTAGATAATCGGATCGGATTGGGTTTCCTCGAGCGAAAACAGGTCAGCACATGGAAGAAATGGAAGGAAAACAAGCCGGATCGGATCCTTATTGCCAAAACAAATTAGAGGGGAGCAGAAGAAGGAAGAGCTTCTTCAAAGACGGGATCGGTTCGGATAGGCTGATCCAATCCCATTCTCTATAGAACTACCGATCCGATCCCTTGCAACGACGGTTTCACCCCACAATTTCTTAATACTCGGAGCGGTTATAACCACGATCTACCCATATTTGCGACTAACCTGGTGTGATGTCATCATCAAATTCCATCCGAACCCGATTGTGGTGGGATTGATGACACGTGGATCCGAACCGATCCCACTCCAGGGGAATTTTCCACCTATAAATACCACATCAAGAGGCATTTGGAGGGATCTTTTGGCACTTTCAGGATCGAAACTCCTTTGCAACCCGAATTTCATCAACTTATTCAGCCTACAATCATCTTTCAAATCATATTGTGAAGGAAATTGAGTGAATCAATGTATGAAATGAGTGAGAATTGAGTGAAAATCGTTATTGTACTCGCATTCAAGACATCAATCAAAAAAGAAGAAAGTGGGCGTAAGCTATTTAACGCCGAACCACTATAAATTGTGTGTTTTCTTCGTTTTAGTTTTCATTTCATTAGAATCTTTACTAATTTGGGTGTTAGAGCCAATTTTGGATCTAACAATGCTCTATCTTCAATCTTCATGATTTCTTATTTGCTGGTTCAGAATGGTTTTCGAATATAAATTCGATCTCGGTCTTTCCGTACCAATAATCCTATAGTCTGGTTTGATAGTAGGTGATTTAACTATTAAATAACAAATTTTTGAATAAAATGAGTTGCTGATTCAGTACTTGGCTCTACTTGGCCTTTTTAAAATATATTTAACAATTTGTTAATAACTTATAATTTTCCTTATATATTCAAACATTATACTTTTTCCTTATTTTATTTTAACAAAAACCATTTTATACATTTTAGAGTATGTATATATATACTTACCTAACTTTCCATTTCCCTTAATATTGGATGCACCATTATATTTATCAAAACCCTTTTTCCCCCTTTTTCTTAAATGCGACATCTCGATATATTCATATATGTATTATATTTAATGGTATTAAACAAATCACCGATTCTGATACCGGTAAAGCAAGTGTCCAATTATATAATTTAAAACCAGATACACTTATTTACATTGAAACTAATATTGTAGTATCATTTATATTCCAAAATCTCGCACCTATTTTCAATACTTCTCGTATGGGATATCACACCAATTTCAACACCTTTTACTCGTTTCAAACCAATACCATTCCTCAATAATAATGAAGCCATCCAAGTTAGGGTATTCTATTTACCTCTCAGACCTTGATCGACAACGTTCTTATCACTGAATAATATTAGTTTGTCTCTTAACCACTGATATTAAAGTCACATTTACCACCTTGATTTCAAATCTGGTTTTATAAACCGTTCCATATATTTGAAATCCTCCTTCATCAATCTCTTTACTTAAATCTTTTAATTAAGTAAGTGCTCGCTAAAAACACAACTTTTAACTAAAACCAAAATTTCACTTATAACCTTTGGACTTACAATAAAAACCACATGTCAAATAATCTACTTCCATCCATTCGGGTGTTTCTTATAATACATTTTGTCTTGGATTATATATTTAAAATCTGTTTATCCTCCTTCTTCATGATAAGGCCTTGTTACTTTGGATTTTATTCCCAAAATCCATTTACCAATTTTGAACCAAAATCACTATATGTATTCCCCCTTGCTTTTGAAATCCTTATTTCAATTATAATGTTTCGTTTAAACCATTCTTTAACTTTTCAAAGTTATCGTTTTGGTTTAAAAACTCTTTTCTAAACCTCGCATAGATTTCCCCCTCAATACTTATAATAATCCCCTAAGCAACTTAAACAACTTTTTATATTTTATTTTAAAACCATCACCATTACCATTTCTCATTTATCACTAATATATTTATCATCTCTCGTAATCATTTCATTCCAATTGAATTCTATTTTACTTAATTTAACATTTAAAAAAAATCTTATTTAAATCTCTATATTTACTTACCAATTCCATTTACAAAGCTCGTTTGCACACTTGGGTATATAAATCCCTTATAACGCCCTTATTTGACTTTAATCGAACTTATCACCACTTAATTACATCTTACTTGAATTCCAATTAAAAAAATCATTACTTTAAATCATTATTAATTAACATAATAATTAGCTTTAACATTAAATATATTAAAAATAGTTAACCTTGCTACTAACTAAAAATAGAATAATTATCACCTTTAAAAGTTGATTAAATAATGATTTACTTTGTTAACACTAACCAATTTGATAATTCTTTTGGATTATAGTTAATCGAAGATTAACTAATATTTCCCACCCTTCGTTAAGTTTAACGAATATTCATAAAATTTAAATCAAATTAATTCAATTATTAATTTCAACTAAACAGTTGATTTTGTCAACCGTACATATCAGTTAGCTGTTAACTGATTTTCATTTGTCATTTCCCCTTTTTAAATTAAATAACTTAATTAATTTAAAAACCCCGCTTAATTGTTTTAAAAACAATTATTTCATTTTACTAACTCGTAGGTAAATTCTCTGGCTTTTCTGCTTTTGGAACTCGTATCGATCATAAGACTTCATTACATAAGCCCCTTAAATAATTCTTTTATAAACTTGATTTAAAATATATATTTATAAATTTCTAATTTTATTACTTGTATAAAATAACTATAAAGCTTCAATTCAGTTATAAAATAATTTATAACTTTAAAACTTGCGTCGATTCACCGAACGGTAGAACAACGTCTAAAACAACACATTTTAGGTCATTCACTGCCAACTACTCAATTAACACTGTCGATTGATCTTTAAATACAACATAGGTGAATATCCATTCAACCATCACGTTCAAACAGGTTTTACTACCATCTGGGATTCAATTCAGTTCATATATCAATAATATAAAAACAGACAACATATGTAATATTTGAGGAATCTAGTCGGATCACTCCAACCTGTTCTTCCCTGCACTACAGCTCATTATAAAATTTGATAATAATATATGGAATAAGTTTCAACAATCTACTATTTAAAAACGGTAAAATATAAATGATAGCAATCAATCAAACAATAACAGCCAATAACAACCAATCAAACAATAACAGCCAATAGCAACCAATCAACCAATTTATACTTTTAACGGTAAATTATATTTTAATATGATTTTACCACATCATAGGATTCCAGAAGGTGTGAGAATTAACTCACCAGTTCATTTAGGTTGACGGTGGTCGCGTTTGTTCCTTTTAAATTTAAACAGACGTTTAAAATTATCTGAAATTCTCACTATGTCCAATCGGTTCCCAGTCAGCGCCATCACCTAGGTCTCATCCCTGCGATCCCAATGGATCCTATTTTGTGTAATTTCGTTAAAGTATGCAAAAGATATCGTGTTTTAAAGTTTATACAAATTTAACGATTATAATTAGACTAACTATTAATTAATTAATTAAATTAATAATTACCATTTTACTTAGTCCACGTCAGCATCTCTTAAGTTCATCACGCATTTTCTTCCTTGACCATCTTCAAACCCGACTCCCTCTCAAAATAGAAAAACACGATGTCATCGAAACCCATCTCCGCTTCGATCAACCATCACCGCTGCCGCCGTGGTTGACCTGGGACCACCGCGTCACCTCCACCTGAACCGCTTCTCCACCGTGCCCCATCGCCAGAACCGAGGCCACTCATCTCGACGTAAAATCACCAGAAAAGAGCCATGACCGGAAGTTGAACAAATATCAAATTACGCCACCTCAGACCCCCCCCCCATCCGACCGGACCGCCACCAATAGCTCGGCCTCCCACACTCCGTCATCCCCCTTTAGAGACCCGACGCCGAAACCTCCTTCATCACTGGATAATCAACCAAAACCGACCCCAGCTTCAAAAAACAACCCCTAAACTATCACCTTCGTTCATCCTCCTCTCACGGCCACCACAGCCAATTTCAGACCCCCAGACCAGAGCCAAATCAAAGCCTGACTCCTCTACTACACTCCCATTTGACAGCTCCATGAATCGTCAACCCAAACTCCCCAAAAATGCAAAAAAACGAAAATGATTTCTATCGGTTTATGGCGATTTTCCACCACTACAGTACCCCGTTCACCCACAATTTTTCATAGTAGATAGCCATCGACCTGATCTACAACTTCACTTCATATTTCACTAGTCGATTCATAACGGATTGGAAGAAATAAATTAAAATGTGAATATGGGCTTTATTGCAAAACTGACAGTGATGGACGGAAAATGGTTGGGAATTCTGGTTTGGGCTGAGATCTAAAGGGTATAAATAAGTGGAAATAATATTTATTTATGTTGATGTGACAAACGATATTTTATTTTGTGTCTATCGCAATATCTGAACGATGTTTGTTCGCTCTTTTTCTCACATACAAATTCCGTTCGTGATGGGAATGGATAGCATAATATAATTTGATGTTACAGTCCTAGTGAAACTTGTTTCATCGAATTCCAAGTCCGTTTTTTCAAACGGCCCTCGTTCACTTCCAAATGGTCGTTTTATTTATATTTGTAACGACCCGGAAAATCTGAACCAATTTAAAAATTTTAAATTGGCTAAAATAATGGATTTTAAATATTTAAAATAAATATTTTAAATAATAGCAATGAAAAGTGAGTTTGAATCGACGTTTGAAAACAAATATAATTAATTCTAATTATAAACAAGGCCTGAAATGGCGCGGCAGCTTCAAAATTTGAATTCAAACTTTGACTGACTGTACCGGGTGCAAAACAAAACGGATTTGAGTGAAACCAAAAATATTTAAATCTGTTAGTGAATGCCTTTATTACAAATCTGAAGAATCAAATTTTCATAGTAGGAAGCAAAAGTTATGGCCAAATGAATTTTCAGAAAGGTCGGTGTAGAAATTGTATAGCCCGTGAAAATGGATATTTTGCAAACGACCTCAGAATTCGACGAAACCACTTTTGTTGGATCCGAGATGTGAAGTTATTGCTAGGTTTCAAATTTCATAATTTTTGAAGCTAGTATGTGAGCGTGGCAAAGGAAAATGTGTTTTGGTCAATTATAGTTAAATTGGATCGACCAGAAATGGGCCATTTTGCAAACGACCTCAGAATTCGACGAAACTAGTTTTTTTGGGACCGTATCGTCAAAACATAGCTAGATTTATTTTTCGGGAATTTTTTTGAATCAATATGTGGCCCTGGCAAATTGAAATGTACGTTCAAATCAAATATTGAATGTTTTATATTTTAATTTGAAGGAAAACTGACTGAAACAGTCGAATGGGCCTTCGAAACATATCCCATTGTGTTCGGAATGGGGGTAATTAGCTAGGGGCGACAGTCCTTGGGTTTGATTTCGAGTTCATATAGAGAAAAACCTATTTTTGAATTTAATATATATCGACCAATCAGATTTTTCCATTCATTAAATAAATAAATAAATAAAGTCGCGCTCTCTCTCTCGTAACCAGCGATCGACGATGGAAGGGGGATCAGAACTCCCCGATCAATTTCCAGCCGCCACACACCTCGTTGACCCCCGACCCTTTGCAACTTTTTGAACATCTCCCCGAGCTCTTCAAATCCATAGCAGCCTCGACCCCCACCATCGCGTATCCATCGAGATCCGCCGCTCCAAACATCCGCCGTTCTTTGCTCCGCCGCCGCCACCTGGGACCATCGAACTGGCCCACTCCCCCACGCGCCTGAGCGCCTCCCCTAGCTCGTCGACGATGCGTAGGCCAATCTTCCTCTCGCTACACCATTTGATCGAAAATCGAGACCCTAGTTTTGAACCTTTCAGCTGAGAGGTACGGCTGTTTAATTAAAACTATTTTTAACAGTTTAAAAGTGTCGCAAACTCTGATTTCACGATAAAAATCCTATCTTTTTCGTTCCCTGTCGAACTTCAGTGAAACAAGAGACGCCGGGACCGTCAGGACGTCTTCTACATTCTAGAAGAAACCGCATATTTTTCGGAGCCTTCTGCTATTTTTGGTGGAGTGGAACCCAAAGTGAGATTTCTAAATTATAAACGATATGGAAAACGATGATGTATAAATTATATAATCGATGTATGAGTTATATAAGCATTGTACACCTCTTGTATAAGCGTTGTATAAGTTGTATATGCGTTGTAAAGATTATATATGTGTTGAAATAGAAGTGAAATGCTATATATATATGTGTGTGTGTACGCCCCTCGTCCACAAACCATGGACGATATTTATTGGTTGTGATTGGTGTGAAAATTGATTGATAGCGAATGGATGATTGAAATTGTTTGTGGTTGAAATTGATTGATTGTGGTTGAAAAATACCCGTTTGTGGTTGAGAAATATTTGGTTGAAACCACATAGGATTAGTTTGTGGAAATGGAAAAAAATATACATGCCGCCTGCGTGCGAACTAGATGCATGATTCCCCATTGTCAAAAGCTGCGAGGCTTTAAGGTAGAGCGAGGAGCCGTACTAGGGACGGTCCCGGTTTTAACTACCCTGTCGTTATGCTGCCGAAATTTTGAATAATATTCATGTGTTAGAATTATTTTCCTGTATTGAAACTATATTCGTCTGTTGAATAGAAAACCTTCATGTGTTGAATTGAAATTCATTCGTTGAATAGAATTCATGTGTTGAATGGTATTCGTGTTTTAAATATAAAAATCACCTTTTTATCTATATATACGAACTATAGAAAACCTCCATGTGTTGAATCGAAATTCATTCATTGAATTGAAATTCATGTGTTGAATGGTATTCATATTTTGAAAGAAATTGTTTTATAATAAAAATCCAATTTTTATCATCGCTATGAACTATATAAAATAATCTTGTTTTGAAATAAATTGTTTTATAATAAAAATCCTATATTTATCACCTATATTAACTATATAAAATAGTCGAGTTTTGAAATAAATTGTTTTACATTAAAAATCACATTTTTATTATATACATGAACTGTTAAAAATTGTGAAGTGTTGAAATAGAAACCAGTTAGATAAAAATATCATTTTTATCAAATGTATGAAATTCATATAGTTTTGAAATCGAAGAATTGATATATATATATATATATAAAAATAGAATTGAAATATATCGAATAACGAAGCCGCAGTTCGTATTTTGAAACCGTGATTTCAAAAGATTAGTGCGGGAGATCCGACCATCGGACTTTCCCGAAACCGCAACCGTTGGGTTCGCTTTGGAAATACCTTTCCAACGACACCAACTTTGTAAAGATCCAACGGTTGGATTGTCTGAAATTTTTAATTCAAATCTGAAGAAAAACAACGCCAGAATCGATTATATATATATATATATATAAATATAAATATATTAAATCGAATAACGACGCTGCAGTTCGTATTTTGAAATCGAAACTTCAAACGATTATACCGGGAGATCCGACCGTCGGATTTTCCCGAAACTGGAACCGTTGGATTCGTTTTGAAAAGATCTTTCTAATGATGTAAATTTTGTGAAGATCCAACGGTTAGATTTTCAGATATGTGTAAATCAAATCTGAAGAAAAATAGCGCCACGGCCGCGTTATGGCCCGAAGCGTCATTTTGAATAAATTGGCTATTTTAAAATAAATAAAAATAGCGATAAATCATTATAAAATATTATAAACGATATGGATGTGAAATTTAGAAACTAACTGAAGGTTGGCTAAGTCGAATGGTTTCTTGGGTATTGATCTGATGTTGGTTTCGGCCTTCGGGGTTAATATTTGGGAAATCGTTCTCTTACTGATTTACGTTTAGCGACTAATGAATTGAAATGATGCGTAGTAGTGTTTGTATAGCACTTGTCTATTATATACGCAAGTTGCTCAGAAAGGCCGGGTTTATCCTATTCTGAATAACTGAATCGACGATAAGAAATCGAGGATGAAGACGGTGGTCGAAGACCGGAGATCTTCACCTCATTTGGATGGTAACCGAGGTCCTGATTGGGAGGCATCCCGAAATATGGATAATGAGTGGTGATCGTCCAGACGTACGTGGTGATCAATGGGTTTGCGAGGTATATAGTGCCTCCGGTTTCATTCAGACCCAGAACGGACTTGCAGATGTACTGTGTGTCTGACATTGGAATTCATTCTGTGCGATTGATAACCTTCAGTTGTGTGGTGTGAATTGCATGTGTGGCATGCTAAGATGCAGTGATCAGGGCTTTTGTTGAAAAGCAAAGTCTTGTGATTGATGATCAAAGCATCGCCTGTGTGGCGTAGCTTTGTGTATAACGTGAATTCGCGAACCTCACACCCCGGTATGAACTAGAAACGGGAGAAAGGACCTCAGTGAGGACATGCGTTTCTTTCTAGTTAGAGGTTTTGTCAGTGTTTTTACATGGCCTGACATTTTACTTATGTGGATGATGGATTGCGAGGCGCCTCGGAAATATCGGTCGGTCCGGGACCGATGGAGTCATTCGTTGGCTCATTTACGCCCCATAGGGCGGGGAAACGCAGTGTTCAGGAATTTTAATCCACATCGGTGGACCGACCCTGACGATCCAAATGCCCACCTGAGTCTGGGTCTTGAGGCTCAGGCTAGAGAGTCTCGAATTCGGTAAGGACTATCTTTTGCCTTGGTTCATGATGGAAATCCAATTTCCAAATACGTGACTATGCGGTATTGATTGTATACCTATATTTGGCGACATAGTGGCATGGGACGCTCATGTCGTCTATGATTGATAGTTATGATTTGAAATTGTTTTTGAAACATATAAACACTAGTAATAATATCAAATGCTTTTGTTTTATTCGTATAGAGCATATTTTGGCCATTATAAGGTAAAACTCTATCCTCCGGTTTGCGTTGCATTGTGTGATGGGAACTGAGTCTTATAATGGCTTCATTTTTATAAAAAGCATTGCGATGTGTAAAAGAATTATTTGTTTTAAAGCACTGGCAATCTGATGGAGTAAACCTGTTCCACGAAAGTGGCGTGGTCCTGTGATTAGCCATATTATAAGTATGTTGAGTAGATTTCTCATACCAGTCCCATGACTGACTCGTAGTTTGTTTCACTTTCAAACTCGGGTGCCCCTTTTCTACACGGGCAGCCTTGTATTCCGGTTTAGCTGGCTCTTTCTGGATAGCTGGAGCTGAAGATGGATTCTATTCTTTATCTCTTTTTATGATGTTCAGCTCCTATTGTACATATTATGTTTGTTTTCCGCTGTAGACATTTATGTATAGCTGAACTGTATTTGTACTAAGTATGATCCTGTATACCATGTAACTCTGATGATTACGTTTATCTAGTGTACTATTTGTTCATTATCTGGTGTATTTATTTAATTTTGCTGTTATCTGTTTCTGTGTTATATTCCAAAGATTACCCTTTCCACCGTCAGTACGGGGTTTGGGGTCGTCACAACGTGGTATCAGAGCTTTGGTTAAGCTTAGTTCTGGAATATAACATATTAACGAACTCGTCAGAAATAGAACCAGAAATGTTCTAGGACAGGTAACTCATTACAGAAGGATCAGTAATATCCTAGTATGAGTAAAGCAGAATGAAATTACACCTGGATAGACACATTTGCATTTGAAGTATGTGTTTCTATATTTTAATTTATCTTTTTTGTGACCTGACACTTGATCTGCTGTTTGCAGAAGTACTAGAAAATGAGTGTCAGAAACAGAAGAAATGCAGAACCAGATCTAGAGGCTCTATTTAAGAGATATCGAAATCTGGGTGGAGCACAATTCTCGGGCAATGAATCTATTATTCAAACTCAAGCTTGGGTGAGCTCCGCAGAAAGAATATTTGAGCGTTTCCAGCTGAGAGATGACCAGAAACGGTTAGTAGCATCTTGCGCGCTCAAAGAAGAAGCTTTAATCTAGTGGGAAACAATCATCAAGGATAATCCAGAAGGTGATATCACCTGGGATAGGTTCAAAGAGATTTTCCTAGAAAGATTTACTCCTCCCGAAGTGACGGAGCGATTATGTGATGAATTCTCTTATCTGATACAAGGAGATATGACCATTCCAGAATATCATAAGAAATTCAACGAACTTTCTCACTTTGCTCCTCATCTGATTAAGGATCCAAAGAGGAAGAATCTGAGATTTATTCATGGCCTACAAAGGAGATATCAGAATAGTGTGATGAGGAATGTGAAGCTCCCTTTTTAAGAAATGATTTATATGGCTTATCAATATGAAGATCTCCATAAGAAAGGTATGTTGCGGGACGAAGAGAAAGTCAGTTTGAGTAACAAAGGTGAGCCTGAAACAGATAATCCTGAGGCCAGTACGGTGTCTGAGGTCAGTAAGAAGCCCAGTGCCAAGTGGAAAAGGGCCAGATCTGAGAAAAAACTAGTAACGACAGCTGTATGCAGTAACTGCAATAGGCAAGGACATCTCTCGATAAGTTGCAGATCTCTAAAGAAACAAATAAAGGATGGGTCTAAATCCGATAGGAGGTCTCAAGAGAAAAGAGGATGCCATCAGTGCCACCAGGCCGGTCATATTGCGAAAAACTGCCCGCTATCTCAGAAATCTGAAGCAGTACATGTAAATGAAATAGCAGAAGTGCCTGCATCTTCGTCTGCTCAGGAAAGGCCAGATGTTTTAGAAGGCACGCTTACTGTCAAAGACATTCCTGTTAAAGTACTGTTTGACACCAGCGCGTCGCAAAGCTTTGTTGCAAAGAATGCAGTTAAGAAGCTGGATTTGAATTTGAAGAAGCTCAAGGAGCCAATGACTGTCCAGAATCCGGTTGGGGGTTCCATTGATCTCAGTTGGGTTTGTGGAGTGCCGGTTTCTTTTTCTCGTTATCGATTCCCTACCATCGTGGTAATCATGAATTTTACATAGTTTGATATTATCTTGGGGTTAGACTGGTTGACCAAGTATGAAGCTGAGGTTAAATGCGCCGACAGAGTCGTTAAGGCAAAGATAAAATCAGGTGATTATATAACCATTCCCTGTGAAGGTCAGAATTCTAATAGAAAAGACTTCTGGGCAGCTCTTGATGTTTCTCCTGCTCAAATAGAAAATATCCCTGAAGTCATAGAGAATATTCCCGACCTAGTAAAAGACATTCCTGTCGTCAAGAATTATGCGGATGTGTTTGAAGAAGTTGTTCGCTTACCTCCGCAGAGAGAAATAGATTTCAAAATTGCTTTAATTCCGAATGCAAGGCCGGCAGTTCACGCTATTCGAAGAATGTCCTTGAAAGAGAAGGAGGAATTAGACAATCAAACGCGACAGCTCGTATGGAAGGGTCTGATCAGGCCTAGTTTCTCTGATTGGGGTGCAGCAGTAGTGTTTGTCCCAAAATCTGACGGTACTCTACGGTTATGTGTGGGCTATCGTGATTTGAATAAGCAGACAATAAAGAATAAATATCCATTGCCGCGAATCGATGATTTATTGGATCGTCTGAATGGAGAACAAGTATTTTCAAGAATGGACCTAGCTACAGGCTTCCATCAGCTTCGAATTGCCGAAGAGTGTGTTCCAATGACAACATTCAGAGGTCCAGACTTATTCTACGAGTGGTTAGTAATGTCGTTCGGCTTATGTAACGCTCCAGCTTACTTCGTCGATCTGATGAATAGAGTGTTTAGAGGGGTTTTGAATAAATTTGTTTTGGTTTTTATTGACAATATTCTAATCTTCTCTAAATCAAAGGCCGAACATGAAAAGCATCTGGAACAGGTTCTAGAAATTCTGAGAAGGAACGATCTAAAAGCCAAACTATCCAAAAGTATATTCTGGCAAGATGAAGTGAAATTTCTTGGCCACGTTGTATCGGAAGAAGGAATTACTGTGGATCCAAGTAAAATCAAGGCTATTCAAAATTGGAAGCAGCCCAGTACTCCTACAGAAGTCCGCAGTTTTCTCGGATTGGCTAGTTATTACCGGAAGTTCATTAAAAACTTTTCAAAGATATCTGGTCACTTAACGAAGCTTACAAAGAAGCACTCAAAGTTCAAATGGACTCAAGAATGTGAGGAGGCTTTTGAAGAGCTAAAGTTAAGATTAACGTCTGCTCCAGTGTTAACCATTATCGACGGCAATCAGGATTTAAAAGTCTGGACAGATGCCTCTAGAGAAGGCCTTGGCGTAGTGTTAATGCAAAGAGGCCAAGTGATTGCTTATGCTAGCCGTCAACTGAAGCCGCACGAGAAAAACTATGTAACTCATGATCTTGAGTTATTAGCTGTAGTATTCGCTTTGAAAATCTGGAGACACTATCTTCTGGGTGAGAGATTTGAACTGTTTACAGATCACCAGTCGTTAAAGTATCTGTTCACCCAGAAAGACTTGAATTTGAGGCAGCAACGTTGGCTAGAGTTCCTTGCAGCATACGATTTTGAGATTATATACACTCCAGGGAAAGCCAATGTCGTGGCCGATGCGTTAAGTAGAAAAAATGTTATGATCGCCAGTTTTATCATTGCGACTTCTTTGATTGACAAGATATCGGCTCTCCAAAAAGATGACCAATTTATCAAAGGAATGAGTCACCGAATTCGTGAAGGCAATGCTTCGGATTTCCAGCTCGACAGCGAAGGGATTCTGAGGTTACAAGGACGAATTTGTGTTCCACAAATTCCTAAACTCAGAAGAGATGTGCTTGATGAATGCCACAAATCTAAGCTCAGTATCCATCCAGGTGTGAGTAAAATGTATAACGATATCAAGCGAACATTCTGGTGGAAGTCGTTAAAAAGAGACATCTCGATATATGTTAGTCGATGCCCTACTTGCCAGCTAGTCAAAAGCGACCAACAGAAACTGGCTGGATTGTTACAACCGCTAGATGTTCCAGGCTGGAAGTGGGAACATATTTCCTTAGACTTCATAGATGGTTTTCCCAGAACCAGGAAAGGAAATGACATTATTTGGGTGATCGTAGATCGCTTCATGAAGACCACCCATTTCATACCTGTCAGATCAAACAGAACTGCTCAGAGTCTGGCGCAGATTTACTTCAAGGAAATTGTTAGACTACACGGAGTGCCGATCAGTATAGTCAGTGATAGAGATCCAATATTTACTAGCAAATTCTGGGAGGCATTTCAAGTAGAGCTGGGAACAAAACTGAACTTGAGCACCGCTTATCATCCTCAGACAGATGGTCAGACTGAGAGGGTGATTAGTATTTTAGAAGATCTATTGCGGGCTTGTGTTCTAGATTTCGGTGGATCATGGGAAGACCATTTGCATTTAGCTGAATTCTCATATAATAACAGCTACAAGGCGAGCCTGACAATGTCGCCATTCGAAGCATTATATGGTAGATCATGCCGATCTCCTGCTTGTTGGGTTGAACCTGGAAATAGACTTGTGTTAGGGCCTGATATGATCCGAGAAGCTGCCGACAAAGTCGATTTTATTAAGAAGCGATTACTCGCCGCTCAAAGCCGACAAAAGAGTTATGCCGATAGGAGAAGAAGAGATATATCATTTGCTGTTGGCGACTATGTATATTTGAAAGTATCGCCGATGAGAGGAGTTATCCGGTTCGGTAAAACTGGGAAGTTGGCGCCCAAATTCATTGGTCCGTTTCGTATTCTTGAACAGATCGGAACGCTCGCTTATAGAGTTAAATTGCCTGATTGGTTGCCTGGAGTGCATGATGTATTTCACATATCTCAACTTCGAAAGCACGTTCATGATCCAGACTTGATCGTGGAAGAAGCAGCTCAACAGGATATTGAAATTACTCCAGAATTAGCTGTGAGAAGAGAGCCGCTAATGATCATTGGCAAAGAAACCAAAGAGCTGAGGAACAAGAAAGTTCACTTGGTCAAAGTGCAATGGAGTGGAGATCCGCGAGATTGTACTTGGGAAACTGAGGGGAGCACTCAGAAAGCCTATCCTAAGTGACGAGTAGATATCTCTGATTGACTCCGGTGCAAGGTACATTTACCATACTTTGCATTACCAATTAGTTCTCTACTTTGTTGTTATTTTCTTTCCATGGATGTGCACTTTTAATTCTATAGTCTGAATGATTTTAAAAGAGTATAGAAATTGATTAGTAATTTTTGAAAAGTTAAAAACAATTTGATTGTTGTTTGTGTTGTGTGATAGTAGATTTGATTAATTAAAATTATTAAAACGATAGTTAATTTAATCAATAATGGAATGAATGGTAGAATTTATTCGATTATATCACACATTGAACTGATTAGAAAATAGATAGAAATATATACTTGTGCATTATATATGATTGAACAGGTAATTGGATAGCTGTTGAGTAAAGAAATTATTTGCGTGCCCGACAAATAGGTAAACCTTAATGAGTTGGATGCGAAATATTATTACATCAACTCCTGTGAATGCCATTGGATGCGGAGTGCTGGTTATTCTGTGTGTAAAAATAAACATCGCCATAGGATAGTAACAATTAATTTTGAACTACACTGCATGGCATACTTCTGAAGATAGGCATACTTCATCATATACTACATAAGCATTTATGCTTGTGTGACGAGGTGGAAGATTTAACATATGAGCAAGAGGCTTGTATGGCGATGACTATATTTTACAGGTTGAACAGATGACTGATATGGATTATTTAAAATGTAACGATAAATTGCCAGATTAATAAAAACTCCACACAGGTCTGGAGTTGACAATAATCACGTCTCTCTAGTCATTAGATACAGCACATGGACTATTTATTTCCCACACGGGACGAGGTGACGAGAATTTATCCTCTGGAGCAATTAAAATACACACTCCCTCAGGCTTTGACAGGGTGACGAGAATTTATTCTCTGGAGTAATTATCTATACACGCTCCCCTATAAACACCAGATTATATCACTATAAATATGCGTATGCTTTATAGGATTTATTGGGTACCTAATACGACCCAATAAATTTCCAAACCTCTCCCCGTACAAAGGAGGTTATGGCGAAATTTTTCGAAATTTCCGGGTGTTAGCCAAATTTTTGAAGAATTTGAAAATTCTCAGAAACTGAAAAGTTGGAGAATGGAAGCCAGATTGAATGTAGAGTTGATTAATCAAACCACTTTCGACTTTGTTTCCTTTTGGGGACGAAAAGTTTTAAGTGGGGGAGATTGTAACGACCCGGAAAATCTGAACCAATTTAAAAATTTTAAATTGGCTAAAATAATGGATTTTATATATTTAAAATAAATATTTTAAATAATAGCAATGAAAAGTGAGTTTGAATCGACGTTTGAAAACGAATATAATTAATTCTAATTATAAACAAGGCCTGAAATGGCGCGATAATTTCAAAATTTGAATTCAAACTTTGACTGACTGTACCAGGTGCAAAACAAAACGGATTTGAGTTAAACTAAAAATATTTAAATCTGTTAGTGAATACCTTTCTACCGAATCTGAAGAATCGAAGTTTCATAGTAGGAAGCAAAAGTTATGGCCAAATGAATTTTCAGAAAGGTCGCTGTAGAAATTATATAGCCCGTGAAAATGGCCATTTTCCAAACGACCTCGGAATTCAACGAAACCTCTTTTGTTGGATCCGGGATGTGAAGTTATTGATAGGTTTCAAATTTCATAATTTTTGAAGCTTGTATGTGAGTGTGACAAAGGAAAATGTGTTTTGGTCAATTACAGTTAAATTGGATCGACCAGAAATGAGCCATTTTGCAAACGACCTCAGAATTCGACGAAACTAGTTTTGTTGGGACCGTATCGTCAAAGCATAGCTAGATTTAATTTTTTGGGAATTTTTTTTGAATCAATATGTGGCCCTGGCAAATTGAAATGTACGTTCAAATCAAATATTGAATGTTTTATATTTTAATTTGAAGGAAAACTAACTGAAACAGTCGAATGGGCCTTCGAAACATATCCCATTGTGTTTGGAATGGGGGTAATTAGCTAGGGGCGATAGTCGTTGGGTTTGATTTCGAGTTCGTAAAGAGAAAACCCTATTTTTGAATTTAATATATATCGACCAATCAGATTTTTCCATTCATTAAATAAATAAATAAAAAAAGTCGCGCTCTCTCTCCCGTAACCAGCGATCGACGACGAAAGGGGGATCAAAACTTCCCAATCAATTTCCGGCCGCCACACACCTCGTTGACCCCCGACCCTTTGCAACTTTTTGAAGATCTCCCCGAGCTCTTCAAATCCATAGCAGCCTCGACCCCCACCATCGCGTATCCATCGAGATCCGCCCCTCCAAACATCTGTCGTTCTTTGCTCCACCGCCGCCACCTGGGACCATCGAACTGGCCCACTCCCCCACGCGCCTGAGCGCCTCCCCTAGCTTGTCGATGCTGCGTAGGCCGATCTTCCTCTCGCTACAACATTTAATCGAAACCCTAGTTTTGAATCTTTCAACTGAGAGGTACGGCTGTTTAATTAAAACTGTTTTTAACAGTTTAAAAGTGTCGCAAACTCTGATTTCATGATAAAAATCCTATCTTTTTCGTTTCCTGTCGAATTTCAGTGAAACAAGAGACGCCGGGACCGTGAGGACGTCTTCTACATTCTAGAAGAGACCGCACATTTTTTTGAGCCTTTTGCTATTTTTGGTGGAGTGGAACCCAAAGTGAGATTTCTAAATTATAAACGATATGGAAAACGACGATGTATAAATTATATAATCGATGTATGAGTTATATAATCGTTGTACACCTCTTGTATAAGCGTTGTATAAGTTGTACGTTCGATGTATAAGTTGTATATACGTTGTAAAGATTATATATGTGTTGAAATAGAAGTGAAATGCTATATATAAATATATATATATATGCCCCTCGTCCACAAACCATGGACGATATTTATTGGTTGTGATTGGTGTGAAAATTGATTGATAGAGAATGGATGATTGAAATTGTTTGTGGTTGAAATTGATTGATTGTGGTTGAAAAATACCCGTTTGTGGTTGAGAAATATTAGGTTGAAACCACATAGGATTAGTTTGTGGAAATAGAAAAAAATATACATGCCATCTGCGTGCGAACTAGACGCATGATTCCCCATTGTCAAAAGCTGCGAGGCTTTAAGGTAGAGCGAGGAGCCGTACTAGGGACGGTCCCGGTTTTAACTACCCTGCCGTTATGCTGTCGAAATTTTGAATAATATTCATGTGTTAGAATTATTTTCCTGTATTGAAACTATATTTGTATGTTGAATAGAAAACCTTTATGTGTTGAATTAAAATTCATTCGTTGAATAGAATTCATGTGTTGAATGGTATTCGTGTTTTAAATATAAAAATCACCTTTTTATCTATATATACAAACTATAGAAAACCTCCATGTGTTGAATCGAAATTCATTCGTTGAATTGAAATTCATGTGTTGAATGGTATTCCTATTTTGAAAGAAATTGTTTTATAATAAAAATCCAATTTTTATCATCGCTATGAACTATATAAAATAATCTTGTTTTGAAATAAATTGTTTTATAATAAAAATCCTATTTTTATTACCTATATTAACTATATAAAATAGTCGAGTTTTGAAATAAATTGGTTTACATTAAAAATCACATTTTTATTATATACATGAATTGTTAAAAATAGTGAAGTGTTGAAATAGAAAACAGTTAGATAAAAATATCATTTTTATCAAATATATGAAATTCATATAGTTTTGAAATCGAAGAATCGATATATATATATATATATATATATATATATATATATATAAATAGAATTGAAATATATTGAATAACGAAGCTGCAGTTCGTATTTTGAAACCGTGATTTCAAAAGATTAGTGCGGGAGATCCGACCGTCGGACTTTCCCGAAACCGCAACCGTTGGGTTCGCTTTGGAAATACCTTTCCAATGACACCAACTTTGTAAAGATCCAACGGTTGGATTGTCTGGAATGTTTAATTCAAATCTGAAGAAAAACATCGCCAGAATCGATTATATATATATATATATATATATATATATATATATATATTAAATCGAATAATGACGCTGCAGTTCGTATTTTGGAATCGAAACTTCAAACAATTATACCGGGAGATCCGACCGTCAGATTTTCCCGAAACTGGAGCCGTTGGATTCGTTTTGAAAAGATCTTTCTAATGATGTAAATTTTGTGAAGATCCAAGGTTAGATTTTCAGATATGTGTAAATCAAATCTGAAGAAAAACAGCGCCACGGCCGCGTTATGGCCCGAAGCGTCGTTTTGAATAAATTGGCTATTTTAAAATAAATAAAATAGCGATAAATCGTTATAAAATATTATAAACGATATGGATGTGAAATTTAGAAACTAACTGAAGGTTGGCTAAGTCGAATGGTTTCTTGGGTATTGATCTGATGTTGGTTTCGGCCTTCGGGGTTAATATTTGGGAAATCGTTCTCTTACTGATTTACGTTTAGCGACTAATGAATTGAAATGATGCGTTGTAGTGTTTGTGTAGCATTTGTCTATTATATACGCGAGTTGCTCAGAAAGGTCGGGTTTATCCCATTCTGAATAACTGAATCGACGATAAGAAATCGAAGATGAAGACGGTGGTCGAAGACCGGAGATCTTCACCTCGTTTGGATGGTAACCGAGGTCCTGATTAGGAGGCATCCCGAAATATGGATAATGAGTGGTGATCGTCCAGACGTACGTGGTGATCGATGGGTTTGCGAGGTATATAGTGCCTCCGGTTTCGTTCAGACCTAGAACGGACTTGCAAATGGACTGTGTGTCTGACATTGGAATTCATTCTGTGCGATTGATAACCGTCAGTTGCGTGGTGTGAATTGCCTGTGCGGCATGCTAAGATGCAGTGATCAGGGCTTCTGTTGAAAAGCAAAGTCTTGTGATTGATGATCAAAGCATCGCCTGTGTGGCGTAGCTTTGTGTATAATGTGAATTCGCGAACCTCACACCCCGGTATGAACCAGAAACGGGAGAAAGGACGTCAGGGAGGACATGCGTTTCTTTCTAGTTAGAGGTTGTGTCAGTGTTTTTACACGGCCTGACATTTTACTTATGTGGATGATGGATTGCGAGGCGCCTCGGAAATATCGGTCGATCCGGGACCGATGGAGTCATTCTTGGCTCATTTACGCCCCATAGGGCGGGGAAACGCAGTGTTCAGGAATTTTAATCCACATCGGTGGACCGACCCTGACGATCCAAGGGCCCACTTGAGTCTGGGTCCTGAGGCTCGGGCTAGAGAGTCTCGAATTCGGTAAGGACTATCTTTTGCCTTGGTTCATGACGGAAATCCAATTTCCAAATATGTGACTGTGCGGTTTTGATTGTATACCTATATTTGGCGACATAGTGGCATGGGACGCTCATATCGTCTATGATTGATAGTTATGATTTGAAATTGTTTTTGAAACATATAAACACTAGTAATAATATCAAATGCTTTTGTTTTATTCGTATCAAGCATATTTTGGCCATTATAAGGTAAAACTCATCCTCCGGTTTGCGTTGCATTGTGTGATGGGAACTGAGTCTTATAATGGCTTCATTTTTATAAAAAGCATTGTGATGTGTAAAAGAATTATTTGTTTTAAAGCACTGGCAATCCGATGGAGTAAACCCGTTCCACGAAAGTGGCGTGGTCCAGTGATTAGCCATATTATAAATATGTTGAGTAGATTTCTCATACTAGTCCCATAACTGACTCGTAGTTTGTTTCACTTTCAAACTCGGGTGCCCCTTTTCTACACGGGCAGCCTTGTATTCAGGTTTAGCTGGCTCTTTCTGGATAGCTGGAGCTGAAGATGGATTCTATTCTTTATCTCTTTTTATGCTGTTCAGCTCCTATTGTACATATTATGTTTGTTTTCCACTGTAGACATTTATGTATAGCTGAACTGTATTTGTACTAAGTATGATCCTGTATACTGTGTAACTCTGATGATTACGTTTATCCAGTGTACTATTTGTTCATTATCTGGTGTAATTATTTAATTCTGTTCTGCTGTCATCTGTTTCTGTGTTATATTCCAAAGATTACCCTTGCCACCGTCAGTACGGGGTTTGAGGTCGTCACAACATTTTATTTTGCCATGCTCACAGAATAGCTTCGATTTACGTGCAGTTTGAAAACCCAGTAATAATTTTCCATTGCTGTCTCAATAAAATTTGTTTCGTTGAAAACGGAGGTCGTTTGATTAAAGTCCCTTTTATAATTGCCCAGTTCAAATAAAATAAACAAATTTTAAAATACCTCAATATAATATATATAAAAAATATTGTAATTAGACGTACACGACCATAATCTCATATACTACCAAAATAAAATATCACGGGTTGAATTTCAAGCCCAATTGATATTTAGAAAAATAAAAATCCTTTGTTTTATATAAATAAACGTTATAATTTATAAAGGAATTCCATAGCAACTATTTTAAATTTTGATTTGGACATAAAAAAATCTACAACACGAAAACTCGATTTTTCTCTTCCATTAGAAAAATATTATCCAACAGATTTAGACATTTCTTGTTTCGAGAAAATCCGACTTATATTGGATCCTGTACAGCCGTTTAAAGTTCAAAATGCCATATTACGAACTATCGCGCCGCTGCAGCTCGTTTTATATTTAAATTATAAAATCAAAGTTCAACCATCATTTTAGAATTTAAATCGCTACCATAAATTCAGTACGAAAAATATAAAATCATTTTAAATTGCTCGGTCATAATATATTGCAAATTCCACATTTTCCAAATATTTTTTGAATTAAAATATTATTAATATAAATAAATATTCAAAATAAAATGGTTAAATCGATTATTTATATTCAAATCCATATTTTAAATAATTCAAATAATTGGCAAGAAAATACGGAACATTACATTCCTTCCCGCTTAAAAGAATTTCGTCCCCGAAATTACTGAGGAAGAGAGAATGTTTCAATCCGTTATCTTTATAAAAATATTTAATTAAAACTTGATTTTTATTTCCCAAAACTAATCGAATGGGTTTTAAAACCAATTTATTTCAAATAAAAGAATTTTCCAAAAATCTTCAAAAAAATTCAAACACCTAAAATTTTTGAAATTTTTTGGCAGAGTCTCCCATGCACGGAGTACATCTGCAATATCGCAGGTTCAAGAAATATATATACATCAACCAACAGGGTCGGAAAAATTCAGAAATCAAACTCAAAACCCAAATAAAAAACCAAAATTCATATTTTGCATAGGCGTACCTTTTTGCGAGCGTTATTACGCGATAAGCAATATTTTATATTCGAGCTCGCTTAGTTATTATGCAGCTCTATTCAAACTGGATTCAAATAACTCCAGAATTTTCTCTTGGATTGATTTTAAAGCTGAATTGGCACTTCTGCACCTGTTTCTCAAATCAAACGAATTTCATTAGTCCCCAAAACAATATCAATTAGTTTCAAATATCCATTTCATACAATCCAACTTGTTCTACACACAATTCAATCCACATGAGATTATAATTATAATTACTTCTAACCAAGTCTTAGCAATCCATTTATCTCTATAATTATCCATTCGGATTTATTAAATTTGGATTGATTTATCCAACTTATTTGTTTCATATTGGTTTTAAACCAAGTCTAACATTTTCAGATTTATGTTCCAGCAATCAACAACACAATCCAAACATATCATTCAAATCAACATTTTAAAAATCAATCGATTTGCCCATATCATAATAATTTATGAAAATCCTTTCTTTTATTATTTTATAAAATAAATTGGGCAAAACAAATTTCAAAAATAATTTCATATCAAATTACAAATACGCATCCTCATATATATTATCAAACTCAATCCAGGGTATTACTAACCCTATCTCTATCGAGTTATGCTACAGAGCCAAGGTTATCACTGAACCAATAGCTCTGATACCACTGTAACGAACCGGGGAAAAATTCGACGCTCAAATTTTCGAAAATAATACACAACCCGTATTACTTTCCCAAAAACCCAAGTATCAAATCCAGATTGTTAATAGAAAGAAATTAGAGGATGAGAAGTAGAAAGAAAGAATGTTAGAATAGAAGAAAGAAGAAGAACATCACATCAAAATCTCACAGCGGAACAGATAAAATATAATATCAAATCTCTTTATACAAAAGAACCGTATATACATAACAATCATCAGAGTATAAATATAACTGTCACAGCGGAAAATAACTTTAAACAACTAGCGGTGAAGCCTCCTACTTCCAACTCCTGAAACTCCAAGCGAACCTATCCTGGAAATACACTCGGTCTGACCCGAGCACATTTGAAGCAAAGAAAAATTCACCGGGTCAGTCTAGAATACTTTCAGTGATAAATTCACAGAACAAACAACTTTGTTTAACTTTGGAAAATCCTTTTTGAAATAAAAAGGATAATAGTAAGACCAGTCCACACATAAATACAGATGGTTTTTACATTACTATAACCCAAAACATTTTTGAAATCATAACTGGTTCTAATATTATAATAGTGTCTAAATACCAATAAATACAATCTAGCGGAACGCTTGCATCTCACGCTCCACATATATAGTATACAATCAAAACCGCGGGCATTTATTTGAAATTGGATTCCGACTATGACAAGGTATGGGTCCATCTCCCGATAGTGTATCTCTAGAGGCGAATACACTGGGTTCAACAAGAACGTCTTACAACCCGGCCCACACATGACCGACCACTCATTTCGCTTGAGTGTATCGAATATATATCACTGACGGTTGGAATCAGCAACCATCTCCCGAAAAGGGACAACATCGAAATAGATTAAAGAAGAAAATGGAATTTCTCTAGATAGATGATTATACACCCTAATGAGAGCGACCCACATAGCCATGTTGCCTGGCCGATTTTTGTCATTTCTCGGTTGATGAGGCTTGAGGCTAGAATTTTCCTTTAGAACATCTGGTCATCATTCACTTTGAATGCCACAATGTCAGATCCGTCAAATCACTAATTGACACCCACGAATATACTCTAGGTATAGAAGAAGTGCCCCTCTTCACCACCAACTCGGTATATTTGTAAAAATCAATGTACGTGGTTTTAAGAAATACTTTGTCAGACATTCGTCCATCCAAGTCATCCAGGAATAGGATGAACCGAAGGCACTCTCCTAATACATCCAATATAGGAATCACCCCATGGATCATTAGTGAGTAGTCCTTGCCAATCCGTAGATTTCAATCACGACAGAATCATAGTATATCTCTGTGTTGCAACATAGAGATTTTAAGCAATCCTACCGCTTATGAAGATCACGGTCTTCAATGCTCCATATTCAATCTTCATGATTTCGTATTTGCTGGTTCGGAATGGTTTTCGAATATAAATTCAATCCCGGTCTTTCTGTACCAACAATCGTATAGTCTGGTTTGATAGTCGGTGATTTAACTATCAAATAACAAATGTGTGAATAAAATGAGTTGCTGATTCAGTACTTGGCACTACTTAGCCTCTTTAAAATATATTTAACAATTTGTTAAAACTTATAATTTTTCCTATATATTCAAACATTATACTTTTTCCTTATTTTATTTTAATAGAAACTATTTTATACATTTCAGAGTATGTATATATATACTTACTTAACTTTCCATTTCCCTTAATGTTTGATATACCATTATATTTATCAAAACCCTTTTCCCCCCTTTTTCTTAAATGCGACATCTCGATATATTCATATATGTATTGTATTTAATGGTATTAAACAAATCACTGATTCTGATGTCGGTAAAGCAAGTGTCCAATTATATAATTTAAAACCAGATACACTTATTTACATTGAAACTAATATTGTAGTATCATTTATATTCCAAAATCTCGCACTTATGTTCAATACTTCTTGTATGGGATATCACACCAATTTCAACACCTTTTACTCGTTTCAAACCAATACCATTCCTCGATAATAATGAAGCCGTCCAAGTTGGGGTATTCTATTTACCTCTCAGACCTTGATCGACAACGTTCTTATCTCAGAATAATATTAATTTGTCACTTAACCACTGATATTAAAGTCACATTTACCACCCTGATTTCAAATCTGGTTTTATAAACCGTTCCATATATTTGAAATCCTCGTTCATTAATCTCTTTACTTAATTCTTTTAATTAAGTAAGTGCTCGATAAAAACACAATTTTTAACTTAAACCAAAATTTCACTTATAACCTTTGGACTTACAATAAAAACCACATGTCAAATAATCTACTTCCATCCATTCGGGCATTTCTTATAATACTTTTTATCTTGGATTATATATTTAAAATCTGTTTATCCTCCTTCTCACGGTAAGGCCTTGTTACTTTGGATTTTATTCCCAAAATCCATTTACCAATTTTGAACCAAAATCACTATATGTATTCCCCCTTGCTTTTGAAATCCTTATTTCAATTATAATGTTTCGTTTAAACCATTCTTTAACTTTTAAAAATTATCGTTTTGGTTAAAAACTCTTTTCTAAACCTCGCATGGATTTACACCTAAATACTGATAATAATCCCCTAAGCAACTTAAACAACTTTTTATATTTTATTTTAAAACCATCACCATTACCATTTCTCATCTACCACTAATATATTTATCATCTCTCGTAACCATTTCATTCCAATTGAATTCTATTTTACTTAATTTAACAATTAAGAAAAATATTATTTAAATCTCTATATTTGCTTACCAATTCCATTTACAAAGCTCGTTTTCACACTTAGGTATATAAATCCCTTGTAACGCCCTTATTTGATTTTAATCGAACTTATCACCACTTAATTACATCTTACTTGAAATCCAATTAAAAAAATCATTACTTTAAATCATTATTAATTAACACAATAATTAGCTTTAACATTAACTATATTAAAAATAGTTAACCTTGCTATTAACAAAAATTAGAATAATTATCACCTTTAAAAGCTGATTAAATAATGATTTACTTTATTAACACTAACCAATTTGATAATTCTTTTGGATTATAGTTAATCGAAGATTAACTAATATTTCCCACCCTTCGTTAAGTTTAGCAAATATTCAGAAAATTTAAATCAAATTAATTCAATTATTAATTTCAACTAAACGATTGATTTTGTCAACCGTACATATCAGTTAGCGGTTAACTGTTTTTCATTTGTCATTTCCCCTTTTAAATTAATTAAATAACATAATTAATTTAAAAACCCCATTTAATTGTTTTAAAAACAATTATTTCATTTTACTAACTCGTAGGTAAATTCTCTGGCTTTTCTGCTTTTGGAACTCATATCGATCATAAGATTTCATTACATAAGCCCCTTAAATAATTCTTTTATAAACTTGATTTAAAATATATATTTATAAATTTCGAATTTTATTACTTGTATAAAATAACTAAAAAGCTTCAATTCAGTTATAAAATAATTTATAACTTTAAAACTTGCGTCGATTAACCGAATAGTAAAACGACGTCTAAAACAACACATTTTAGGTCATTCACAGCCAACTACTCAATTAACACTATCGATTGATCTTTAAACACAACATAGGTGAATATCCATCCAACCATCACGTTCAAACAGGTTTTAATACCATCTGGGGTTCAATTCAGTTCATATATCAATAATATAAAAACAGACAACATATGTAATATTTGAGGAATCCGACCGGATCCCTCCAACCTGTTCTTCCCTGCACTACAGCTCGTTATAAAATTTGATAATAATATATGGAATAAATTTCAATAATCTACAATTTAAAAATGATAAAATATAAATGACAGCAATCAATCAAACAATAACAGCCAATAGCAACCTATCAACCAATTTATACTTTTAACGGTAAATTATATTTTAATATGAATTTACCACATCACAGGATTCCAGAAGGTGTGAGAATTAACTCACCAGCTCATTTAGGTTGACGGTGGTCGCGTTTGTTCCTTTTAAATTTAAACAAACGTTTAAAATTATCTGAAATTCTCACTATGTCCAATCGGTTCCCAGTCAGCGCCATCACCTAGGTCTCGTCCTTGCGATCCCAACGGATCCTGTTTTGCGTAATTTCGTTATCGTATGCAAAAGGTATCGTGTTTTAAAGTTTATACAAATTTAACGATTATAATTAGACTAACTATTAATTAATTAATTAAATTAATAATTACCCTTTTACTTAGTCCACGTCAGCATCTCTTAAGTCCATCACGCGTTTTCTTCCTGGACCATCTCTCAAACCCGACTCCCTCTCAAAGTAGGAAAACACTATGCCATCGAAACCCAACTCCCCTTCGATTAACCATCACCGCCGCCGCCGTGGTTGACCTGGGACCACCGCGTCACCTCCACCTGAACCGCTTCTCCACCGTGCCCCATCGCCATAGCCGAGGCCACTCAGCTCGACGTAAAATCACCAGAAAAGAGCCATGACCAGAAGTTGAACAAACATCAAATTATGCCACTTCAGACCCCCCCTATCCGACCGGACCGCCACCAATAGCTCGGCCTTTCCCACGCCATCATCCCGCTTCAGAGACCCGACGCCGAAACCTCCTTCATCACTGGATAATCAACCAAAACCGACCACAACTTCACAAAACAACCCCTAAATTATCACCTTCGTTCATCCTCCTCTCACGGCCACCCCAGCCAATTTCAGACCCCCAGACCAGAGCCGAATCAAAGCTTGACTCCTCTACTACACTCCCCTTTGACAGCTCCACGAATCATCAACCCAAACTCCTCAAAATGCAAAAAAACGAAAATGATTTCTATCGGTTTATGGCGATTTCTGACCACTACAGTATCCCGTTTTCCCCCTATTTTTCACAGTAGATAGCCATCGACCTGATAAACAACTTCACTTCATATTTCACTAGCCAATTCATAACGGATGGGAAGAAATAAATTAAAATGTGAATAGGGACTTTATTGCAAAACTGACAGTGATGGACGGAAAATGGTTGGGAATTCTGGTTTGGGCTGAGATCTAGAGGGTATAAATAAGTGGAAATAATATTTATTTATGTTGATGTGACGAACGGTATTTTATTTCGTGTCTATCGCAATATTTGAACGATGTTTGTTCGCACTTGTGCTCACATACAAATTCCGTTCGTGATGCGAATGGATAGCATAATATAATTTGACGTTACGGTCCTAATGAAACTTGTTTCGTCGAATTCCGAGTCCGTTTGCTCAAACGGCGCTCGTTCACGTCCAAATGGTCGTTTTATTTATATTTTATTTTGCCATGCTCACAGAATAGCTTCGATTTACGTGCAGTTTGAAAATCTAGCAATAATTTGCCATTGTTGTCTCAATAAAATTTGTTTCGTTGAAAACGAAGGTTGTTTGATTAAAGTCCCTTTTATAATTGCCCAATTCAAATAAAATAAACAAATTTTTAAATACCTCAATATAATATAAATAAAATATTGTAATTAGACGTACACGACCATAATTTCATATACTACCAAAATAAAATATCACGGGTTGAATTTCAAGCCCAATTGATATTTAGAAAAATAAAAATCCTTTGTTTTATATAAATAAACGTTATAATTTATAAAGGAATTCCATAGCGACTATTTTAAAATTTGATTTGGATATAAAAAAATCTACAACACGAAAACTCGATTTTTCTCTTCCATTAGAAAAATATTATCCAACAGATTCGGACATTTCTTGTTTTGAGAAAATCCGACTTATATTGGATCCTGTACAGCCGTTTAAAGTTCCAAATGCCATATTACGAACTATCGCGCCGCTGCAGCTCGTTTTATATTTAAATTATAAATTCAAAGTTCAACCATCGTTTTAGAATTTAAATCGCTACCATAAATTCAATACGAAAAATATAAAATCATTTTAAATTGCTCGGTCACAATATATTGTAAATTCCACATTTTCCAAATATTTTTTGAATTAAAATATTATTGATATAAATAAATATTCAAAATAAAATGGTTAAGTCGATTATTTATATTCAAATCCATATTTTAAATAATTCAAATAATTAGCCAGAAAATACGGAACGTTATATTCCTTCCTCCTTAAAATAATTTCGTCCCCGAAATTACTAAGGAAGAAGAATGTTTCAATCCATTATCTTTATAAAAATATTTAATTAAAACTTGATTTTTATTTCCCATAACTAATCTAATGGGTTTTAAAACCATTTTATTTCAAATAAAAGAATTTTCCAAAAATCTTCAAAAAATTTCTAACACCTTAATTTTTTGAAATTTTTTGGCAGAGTCTCTCCTGCACAGAGGACATCTGCAATATCGCAGGTTCAAGAAAAATATATACATCGACCAACAGGGTCGGAAAAATTCAGAAACCAAACTCAAAACCCAAATAAAAAACCAAAATTCATATTCTGCATAGGTGTACCTTTTTGCGAGCATTATTACGCGATAAGCAATATTTTATATTCGAGCTCGCTTAGTTATTTTGCAGCTCTATTCAAACTGCCAGAATTTTCTCTTGGATGATTTTAAAGCTGAATTGGCATTTTTGCACCTGTTTCTCAAATCAAATGAATTTCATTAGTCCCCAAAACAATATTAATTAGTTTCAAATATCCATTTCATACAATCCAACTTCTTCTACACACAATTCAATCCACATGAGATTATAATTATAATTACTTCTAACCAAGTCTTAGCAATCCATTTATCTCTATAATTATCCATTCAGATTTATTAAATTTGGATTGATTTATCCAACTTATTTATTTCATATTGGTTTTAAACCAAGTCTATCATTTTCAGATTCATATTCCAGCAATCAACAACACAATCCAAACATATCATTCAAATCAACATTTTAAAAATCAATTGATTTGCCCATATCATAATAATTTGTGAAAATCCTTTCTTTTATTATTTTATAAAATAAATTAGGCAAAACAAATTTCAAAAATAATTTCAAATCAAATTACAAATACGCATCCTCATATATATTATCAAACTCAATCCAGGGTATTACTAACCCTATCTCTATCGAGTTATGCCACAGAGCCAAGGTTATCACTGAACCAATAGCTCTGATACCACTATAACGACCCGGGGAAAAATTCGACGCTCAAATTTTTGACAATAATACACAATCCGTATTACTTGCCCAAAATCCCAAGTATCGAATCCAGATTGTTAATAGAAAGAAATTAGAGGATGAGAAGTAGAAAGAAAGAATGTTAGAATAGAAGAAAGAAGAACATCACATCAAAATCTCACAGCGGAACAGATAAAATATAATATCAAATCTCTTTATACAAAAGAACTGTATATACATAACAATCATCAGAGTATAACATATAACTGTCACAGCGGAAAATAACTTTAAACAACTAACGGTGAAGCCTCCTACTTCCAGCTCCTGAAACTCCAAGCGAACCTATCCTGGAAATACACTCGGTCTGACCCAAGCACATTTGAAGCAAAGCAAAATTCAACGGGTCAGTCTGGAATACTTTCAGTGGTAAATTCACAGAACAAATAACTTTGTTTAACTTTGGAAAATCCTTTTTGAAATAAAAAGGATAATAGTAAGACCAGTCCACACATAAACACGGATGGTTTTTACCTTACTATAACCCAAAACATTTTTGAAATCATAACTGGTTCTGATATTATAATAGTGTCTAAATACCAATAAATACAATCTAGCGGAACGCTTGCATCTCACGCTCCACATATATAGTATACAATCAAAACCGCGGGCATTTATTGGAAATTGGATTCCGACTATGACAAGGTATGGGTCCACCTCCCGATAGTGTATCTCTAGAGGCGAATGCACTGGGTTCAACAAGAACGTCTTGCAACCCGGCCCACACATGACCGACCACTTATTTCGCTTGAGTGTATCGAATGTATATCACCGACGGGTGGAATCAGCAACCGTCTCCCGAGATGGGACAACATCGAAATAGATTAAAGAAGCAAATAGAATTTCTCTAGATAGGTGATTATACACCCTAATGGGAGCGACCCACAAAGCCATGCTGCCTGGCCGTTTTTTGTCATTTCTCGGTTGATGAGGCTTGAGGCTAGAATTTTCCTTTAGAAAATCTGGTCATCATTTACTTTGAATGCCACACTGTCAGATCCGTCAAATCACTAATTGACGCCCACAAATATACTCTAGGTATAGAAGAAGTGCCCCTCTTCGCCACCAACTTGGTATATTTGTAAAAATCAACGTACATGGTTTTATGGAAATGCTTTGTCAGACATTCGTCCATCCAAGTCATCCAGGAATAGGATGAACCGAAGGCACTCTCCTACTACATCCAACATAGGAATCACCCCATGGATCAGTAGTGAGTAGTCCTTGCCAATCCGTAGATTTCAATCACGATAGAATCACAGTATATCTCTGTGTTACAACACAGAGATTTAAACAATCCTTCCGCTTATGAAGATCATGGTCTTCAATGATCCATCTTCAATCTTCATGATTTCGTATTTGCTGGTTCGGAATGGTTTTCGAATATAAATTCGATCTCGGTCTTTCTGTACCAATAATCGTATAGTCTAGTTTGATAGTCGATGACTTAACTAACAAATAACAAATGTGTGAATAAAATGAGTTGCTGATTCAGTACTTGGCACTACTTAGCCTCTTTAAAATATATTTAACAATTTGTTAATAACTTATTATGTTTCCTATATATTCAAACATTATACTTTTTCCTTATTTTATTTTAACAAAAACTATTTTATACATTTCAGAGTATGTATATATATACTTACTTAACTTTCCATTTCCCTTAATGTTGGATATACCATTATATTTATCAAAACCCTTTTCCCCCCTTTTTCTTAAATGCGACATCTCGATATATTCATATATGTATTATGTTTAATGGTATTAAACAAATCACCAATTCTGATGTCGGTAAAGCAAGTGTCCAATTATATAATTTAAAACCAGATACACTTATTTACATTGAAACTAATATTGTAGTATCATTTATATTCCAAAATCTCGCACTTATGTTCAATACTTCTCGTATGGGATATCACACCAATTTCAACACCTTTTACTCGTTTCAAACCAATACCATTCCTCGATAATAATGAAGCCATCCAAATTGGGGTATTCTATTTACCTCTCAGACCTTGATCGACAACGTTCTTATCTCAGAATAATATTAGTTTGTCACCACTGATATTAAAGTCACATTTACCACCCTGATTTCAAATCTGGTTTTATAAACCGTTCCATATATTTGAAATCCTCGTTCATTAATCTCTTTACTTAATTCTTTTAATTAAGTAAGTGCTCGCTAAAAACACAACTTTTAACTTAAACCAAAATTTCACTTATAACCTTTGGACTTACAATAAAAACCACATGTCAAATAATCTACTTCCATCCATTCGGGCATTTCTTATAATACTTTTTATCTTGGATTACATATTTAAATTCTGTTTATCCTCCTTCTCCACGATAAGGCCTTGTTACTCTGGATTTTATTCCCAAAATCCATTTACCAATTTTGAACCAAAATCACTATATGTATTCCCCCTTGCTTTTGAAATCCTTATTTCAATTATAATGTTTCGTTTAAACCATTCTTTAACTTTTCAAAGTTATTGTTTTGGTTTAAAAACTCTTTTCTAAATCTCGCATGGATTTACCCCTAAATACTGATAATAATCCCCTAAGCAACTTAAACAACTTCTTATATTTTATTTTAAAACCATCACCATTACCATTTCTCATTTATCACTAATATATTTATCATCTCTCGTAATCATTTTATTCCAATTGAATTCTATTTTACTTAATTTAACGATTAAGAAAAATCTTATTTAAATCTCTATATTTTCTTACCAATTCCATTTACAAAGCTCGCTTTCACACTTTGGTATATAAATCCCTTGTAACGCCCTTGTTTGATTTTAATCGAACTTATCGCCACTTAATTACATCTTACTTGAAATCCAATTAAAAAAAAATCATTACTTTAAATCATTATTAATTAACATAATAATTAGCTTTAACATTAACTATATTAAAAATAGTTAACCTTGCTATTAAATAAAAATAGAATAATTATCGCATTTAAAAGATGATTAAATAATGATTTACTTTATTAATACTAACCAATTTGATAATTTATTGGATTATAGTTAATCAAAGATTAACTAATATTTCCCACCTTTCGTTAAGTTTAACGAATATTCAAAAAATTTAAATCGAATTAATTCAATTATTAATTTCAACTAAACGATTGATTTTGTCAACCGTACATATCAGTTAGCAGTTAACTGATTTTCATTTGACATTTCCCATTTTTAAATTAATTAAATAACTTTATTAATTTAAAAACCCCCATTTAATTGTTTTAAAAACAATTATTTCATTTTACTAACTCATAGGTAAATTCTTTGGCTTTTCTGCTTTTGGAACTCGTATCGATCATAAGATTTCATTATATAAGCCCCTTAAATAATTCTTTTATAAACTTGATTTAAAATATATATTTATAAATTTCCAATTTTATTACTTGTATAAAATAACTAAAAAGCTTCAATTCAGTTATAAAATAATTTATAACCTTAAAACTTGCGTCGATTCACCGAACGGTAGAACGACGACTAAAATAACACATTTTAGGTCATTCACTGCCAACTACTCAATTAACACTGTCGATTGATCTTTAAACACAACACAGGTGAATATTCATTCAACCATCACGTTCAAACAGGTTTTACTACCATATGGGGTTCAATTCAGTTCATATATCAACAATATAAAAAACAGATAACATATGTAATATTTGAGGAATCCGGTCGGATCCCTCCAACCTGTTCTTCCCTACACCACAGCTCGTTATAACATTTGATAATAATATATGGAATAAATTTCAATAATCTACTATTTAAAAACGATAAAATATAAATGACAGCAACCAATCAAACAATAATAGCCAATAGCAACCAATCAACCAATTTATACTTTTAAAGGTGAATTATATTTTAATATGAATTTACCACATCATAGGATTCCAGAAGGTGTGTGAGTTAACTCACCAGTTCTTTTCGGTTGACAGTGGTCGCGTTTGTTCCTTTTAAATTTAAATGGACGTTTAAAATTATCTGAAATTCTCACTATGTCCAATCGGTTCCTAGCCAGCGCCATCATCTAGGCCTCGTACCTGCGATCCCAACGGATCCTGTTTTGTGTAATTTCTTTAACGTATGCAAAAGATATCGTGTTTTAGAGTTTATACAAATTTAATGATTATAATTAGACAAACTATTAATTAATTAAATTAATAATTACCCTTTTACTTAGTCCACGTCAGCATCTCTTAAGTCCATCACGCGTTTTCTTCCTGGACCATCTCTCAAACCCGACTCCCTCTCAAAGAAGAAAAAAAACGATGTCACTGAAACCCAACTCCCCTTCGATTATCCATCGCCACCACCGTCGTGGTTGACCTAGGACCACCGCGTCACCTCCAACTGAACCGCCACTCCACCGTGCCCCATCGCCAGAACCGAGGCCACTCAGCTCTTCATAAAATCACCAGAAAAGAGCCATGACCGGAAGTTGAACAAACACCAAATTACGCCACCTCAGATCCCCTTGTCCGACTGGACCGCCACCAATAGCTCGGCCTCCCCCACGCCGTCATCCCCCTTCAGAGACCCGACGCCGAAACCTCCTTCATCACCGGATAATCAACCAAAACCGACCCCAGCTTCACAAAACAACTCCTAAACTATCACCTCCATTCATCCTCCTTTCACGACCACCACAGCCAATTTCAGATCCCCAGACCAGAGCCAAATCAAAGCCTGACTCCTCTACTACAACCCCCTTTGACAGTTCCACCAATCGTCAACCCAAACTTCTCAAAAATGCAAAAAAATGAAAATGATTTCTGCTGGTCTATGGCGATTTCCGACCACCACAGTACCCCGTTCGCCCCTAATTTTTCACAGCAGATAGCCATCGACCTGATCTACAACTTCACTTCATATTTCACTAGCCGATTCATAACGGATTGGAAGAAATAAATTAAAACTTGAATAGGGGATTTATTGCAAAACTGACAGTGATGGACGAAAAATGGTTGGGAATTCTGGTTTGGGCTGAGATCTAGAGGGTATAAATAAGTGGAAATAATATTTATTTATGTTGATGTGATGAACGATATTTTATTTTGTGTCTATCGCAATATCTAAACGATGTTTATTCACTCTTGTGCTCACATACAAATTTCGTTCGTGATGCGAATGGACAGCATAATATAATTTGACATTACGGTCCTAATGAAACTTGTTTCGTCGAATTCTGAGTCTGTTTGCTCAAACGACGCTCGTTCATGTCCAAATGGTCGTTTTATTTATATTTTATTTTGTCACGCTCACATAATAGCTTCGATTTATGTGCAGTTTGAAAATCTAGCAATAGTTTGCTATTGCGGTCCCAATAAAATTTGTTTCGTCGAAAACGGTGGTCGTTTGAATAAATCCCTTTTATAACTGCCCAATTCAAATAAAATAAACCAATTTTAAAATACCTCAATATAATATAAATAAAATATTGTAATTAGACGTACATGACCAGAATTTCATTTACTACCAAAATAAAATATCACGGGTTTAATTTCAAGCCCAATTGATATTTAGAAAAATAAAAATCCTTTGTTTTATATAAATAAACGTTATAATTTATAAAGGAATTCCATAGCGACTATTTTAAATTTTGATTTGGACATAAAACAAAATCTACAACATGAATACTCGAATTTTCTCTTCCATTAGAAAAATATTATCCAACAGATTCGAACATTTCTTGTTTCGAGAAAATCCGACTTATATTGGATCCTGTACAGCCGTTTAAAGTTCAAAACGCCATATTACGAACTATCGCATCACTGCAGCTCGTTTTATATTTAAATTATAAATTCAAAGTTCAACCATTGTTTTAGAATTTAAATCGATACCATAATTACAATACGAACAATATAAAATCATTTTAAATTGCCTGGTCACAATATATTGCAAATTCCACATTTTCCAAATATTTTTGGAATTAAAATATTATTATATTATTAATATAGATAAATATTCAAAATAAAATGGTTAAATCGATTATTTATATTCAAATCCATATTTTAAATAATTCAAATAATTGGCCAGAAAATACGGGACGTTGCAGGATTTATTTCTAATTTCTCAAATTTCATTACGACCTTATTTCTTCTTTACTAATTCTATATTCAAAATTCCTTCATTCGTTGTTATCATTTCCAAATCTAAATTTAGATTTAAAATTTCATACATAAATATTTGTCACTTTAAAGCCTTCCAACATTTTAGAAACTCTTTTAAAGTGTAAATAATAACTCTTGATTTAGAAATCTCAAAACCAAGTCATTTCAAGAAACTGATAAGACATTACTTAAAGTGTTATAAAATATCTATTTAATCCAAATGGGTTCAAAATCATTCAAAGGTTCAAATCCTTTATTTTAGTCAATGAGTAACACTTGGTAAAATCCAAAATTTCCTAAATTCAAAGGATTTAATTAAATTCCAGAGTAGATTTTGAAATAGCCATCCCATTCATTAGATCAGTTGGGATAGCCAGGGAGAGCAGGAAACTGTATTTTCCAAACCCAAGCCTTATACACTATCCTCTCTGTCATCATAGAACGTTCTGGTATGTATATACATATATATACACACACACATACATACAAATACATATATATATACGTATTTATGTATTTCGTAATGGTTCAAAACATAAATTGTCCAATCCCTTTTAGTTTCATAATTGGAGTTCCATACTTTGATTAAAACCATAATTTTGAATTTGTTGGAACCTTGATATAATATTACCAGATTTGTTTATTGCTTACAACTCACAAATGGTCTTTCTTTTTAAATAATAGTACCAAGTGTATTAATAATATCATTGTTTCATTATGCAACTCAAATACCTTTCGCAATTTAATTTCAAAGCTTATGGAACAACCGTTTATGTAACCCAATTGGTATTCAAAATCAATTTTTCTTTTTAAATAAATTTCAAAACTTTTTTAATTAATGTCAAGCTTACAAATGGTCATAAAAGTAATGGAACCAAGATTTTTTCTTAATAATCAATGTTAGTAAAATACCTCAAATCATTCTTGTATTATATTTCAAAGTTTATAATCAATAGGGAACCAAACATATAATAAAACCAATGTTTAGTTATGCGACTCAAATCAAACTTTTAATAATTAAATTTTAAAGCCTGTGGGTGGCTATAAAACTAGTCATTTATGTGTAACTCAATAATTAAGTTTTTAGTAAGATTTCCAAACTTGTTTCAACTTTAAAAGTCCAAAATAATTTTAAAACATTTCCAAAGTCATTTTTTTCTTTATGAAAAAGCATTTAATCATTCATTACTTAGATTTCAAATTATTTAGCAATCTAAATTCAAAAATTAACTTTTAAATTTCATTTATTATACTAAAATCGTTATTCACATAAGAAGAAGGCTTAAATTGACTACCCATATATTCCACAATTGTAATGTGTTTGTGATGCAACAAGATCAATGTATACGAACACAAGTTATCCATCAATATGGAAACAATCAAACAATTTATAAAATGGTGCACAAGCGTTATGTTAAATAATGCTTAGTGTTTGGTGTGTCCTAGCTACAAACATCCATCGCATGCAACAACAACCATTAACACATCAATTAAATATGCTTATAAACAAATTATATCTAACCACTAATTAAAATTAATTACTCTAATTAATTTAAAATTTATTATAATTCTCACCAGTTATTGCTTTCCAATTCTTCACTACCCGCGCTCCTCCATACCAAATAAATCAATGGACGATGCTACGAATCAGCTCAACTTCGAACCAAATGAACTGGATTAACACTCGTGATTCCAACAACGAGTAACAGAAGTGCAGGCCATGCACCCTCACGCCAAAAATTTCATCATCCTTCCTTCTTCTTCTTTTTCTCTAAAATTGAAATGGCGGAAGACTAGTAAATTTGGTGAGGTGGAGTTTTGTTGTGAGAAAGAAGGAATATGTGTGAACAGAGAGCAAGCTACGCACATTATTTATAACTGAACGAGGAAGCCAACAACAGAGCGTTATTTATGTTATTTCTAAATGTTATAAATTTAACTGTTGTACACCGTAAATTAAATTCAAATGGTAGCGCAAAATGCTCGAATTTATTTGATAATTTATTTCTTTTCTTCTTATTACTCATTCCTTTTATAAATTAGGGTTAGATTTGTAATAACCCGGAAATTCTGAACCAGTTTAAAATTTTTGTTTTGGCAATTTTAATGAATTTTGAATAATTAAAATAGATTATTTTAAATAATATCGACGAGAAATTTAATTTGAATATAATTCGAACGTATATATTATATACGCCGTCGTTAGAATATAAATATTTATTTTAAATTAAATAGAATAGAAAATGGCGCGGTAGTTCGATAATTCGATTTTAAACTTCAATTGAATGTACCGGGTGCAAAACAATCCGGATTTTAGTGAAACCAAAAACATTAGGATCTATTTGATAGTATCTTTCCAACGAATCCGAAAAATCGAAATTTCATAGCGGGAATCAAACGATATGTTCAGTTGAAAATTCTGAATAGTCGCTATGGAATTCAGGCCCTTAAAAATGGACATTTTGCAAACGACCTCGGATTCCGACGAAACCACTTTTGTTGGGTCCGTGTTGTCAAATTATTGCTAGATTTCAAATTTCATAATTTTTCGAGTCAATATGTGAGCGTGGCAAAGGAAAACGCGTTTGACCAGTTTTAGTTGAATTTAATCGTCTGGAAAATACCCACTTTTCAAGCAGGCTCAGAATTCGACGAAATTAGTTTTGTTAGGACCGTATCGTCAATACGAAGCTAGAAAATATTTTTTTGGAATTTTTCGAGTTAGTATGCGACCCCGGTAATTTGAAATGTACGTTTAAAATTCAGTATAATGATTTAAATGTAAATTGAATGAAAACTGATCGTAACGATCGAATCAGCCTACGAAACATATCCCATTGTGTTCGGAATGGGGGTAATTAGCTAGTGGCGACAGTCGTTGGGCCTCATTTAGAGGTTAAAATAAAAAGTCAACTATGAGAGAAAAATAATAATTAAATTATATATTAGCCCCACCGCCTTTTCTCCTTTTCTCTCTCCCCGTTCCTTTTCAAATCAGAAAGAAAAAAAAATATAAAAAGGGGGAAAACGCGCCTGCCCTAGCCCCTTCGACGGAGCCGCCGCCCACGCCACCAGCAACCTCGCGCAGCCCCTCCGACCTCCAATCGCCCGACCCTCCTCCCCTGGCCCTCCCCCTCCTTCTCCTCTGACCTTCTTCGAACCCGAACACCCCTCCCGAAACCCCTCCAGTCCACGAACCCTAACGCCCGAAGCACAACCACCCCCGCCTCCGACCTGTAGACCACCTCCGCGCCCTCTCCGACCATCTGCAGGCCCGTGCACCCCCTCGCAGCAGCCCGAAGCCAGATTTCCCCACAGCCCTCGCGAGAAACCCCCCTGACCCCACTTCGACTCTTTTTCCTTCCTAAGACGCAGCGCCGAAGACCAGACCCCCCTCGAGCACCCCACTAACAGTGAAAACCCCCCCTGAAACGCTGTAAGTTTTTAGTATTTTATTTTATTTTATTTTTCTTTTCTCTCCTTTAGGAAAATATATAGTATAAAGAAAACTGATTTTTATTTATAAAGAAACTTGATTTTATTTTTTTTATTTATAAAAAGACATGATTTTTAGTTTGAGAAGTTTGATTTTAAACAAGGAAAGTTTGAATCTTTATATAATTGAAATGGTAAGGTAAAAATATATTTTTAGCAAAGTGAAAATATATTTTTAGCAAAGTGAAAATGTAATTTTTCCATATAGAATAGCGAAGGAAAAAAAATATATAGATTTTTCCATATAGAAAAATACGAACCTTATTTTATATGGATTTGGAAGAGAAATATAATTTTTACCTATGTTGATTAGCGAGAAAAATATAATTTTTACATAGGGATTAACGAAGTAAAAATGGAATTTTTGCATATGGAATGGAGAGGTAAAAATAGGACTTTTAAATATTGAATAGCGTTGTAAAGATTCGATTTTTATATATTGAATAATGAAGTAAAAATACGATTTCTTTATATATGAATAACGAAGTAAAAATTCGATTTTTACATATGTAGTGGCTACGGGCAACGAAGATGACAAAGATACGATAACGATGAAGATTTCTATCAAAGAAGAGTCAAGATGATTGGATAGCTATCTGTGAGAATTTCTCACTCTTCAATTTCTTTTTCTAGTTATATATATACTAGGATGCAGATGGTGTTTAGTAGCACCCGACACAATCGTCCACAGACCATGGACTTGTTTGTTTGATTTCAAAAATTAGTTAGATTATTTGATTGAAATTGATTGTTTGGTGAAATGAAATTGATTGGATTGATTTGTGAATGGCGTGGGCCTTCACTAGACCGGGGATAAGGCTAGGCCTCATCCCGTTTCTAGTATCGTGCCGTTATGCCGCCGAAATTTTCTAAAAATAAGTTAGAAAAAAAATATCAATTTTATTGAATAAATGAACTGAATAGAAATTCATATGTTAGAATAAAATGTTTTATCGTTAAAAATATAATTTTTAACGTGAATTTGAATATAGTGAATGTGAATAAATAAATATTCATTTACAAACCGGACGGTTTGTTTATGTACACTGATTTGACTGACACTGACTAAAACGATAAATTTTACACATCGCCCAACTGCACAAATAAAATCTGTGTTTGATTGTTTGAAACCCCACACGGGTATTGGGATGAAATTTGAAGTTCACTCATCCTGATTGATTAAATATGTCGATCGATTGATTGACAGGCTGTTATAAGCGTTAGATATCTATATTTGATGCTTATACAGTGTAGTGCACTTTGGTTGATGGTTGATTATTTTTCAATGCTATTATATACATGTGTTGTATGGAAATCCATATAGTTAACGCTATATGGTGATTGATTGGGCCTTATTCCAATTTAGGAGATAAAGAATATTATAATATAAAGGTTCATGTGTTGACTGTACTCATCCGTTGAGATTAGTCATGTGTTGAACGAAATATTTTTATAATAAAATTTACATCTTTATCTAAAGAATATAAATGTTCATGTGTTTACTGTACTCATCCGTTGAGATTAGTCATGTGTTGAACGAAATATTTTTATAATAAAATTTACATCTTTATCTAAAGAATATAAATGTTCATGTGTTGACTGTACTCATCCGTTGAGATTAGTCATGTGTTGAACGAAATATTTTTATAATAAAATTTACATATTTATCTAAAGAATATAAATGTTCATGTGTTGACTGTACTCATCCGTTGAGATTAGTCATGTGTTGAACGAAATATTTTTATAATAAAATTTACATCTTTATCTAAAGTAAAGGTTCATGTGTTGGCTGTACTCATCCGTTGAGATTAGTCATTTGTTGAACGAAATATTTTAATAATAAAATTTACATCTTTATCATATATAGAATTAGAAATCAACTGGAAAATAGATGAGATGAGTGGTCTCCTGGATATTAATCTGATGTTGGTTTCGGCCTTCGGGGTTAATATTCAGGAAATCGTTCTCTCACTAAATTACGGTTGGAATCTGATTCAATATCAAACGATAGATACCTTAATTTTTATAAAATATATTAAATAACAAAAATAGTCACACGTGGACAGTACTCATTCGTTGAGATTAGTCGTGTGTTGACAAAAATAAATATTCATTTGTTGAATAGAATATTCGAAATTAGAAATATATGAAGCCGTGTTGGTTAGATTGACGCCATTTTGATGTGAACGATGTTTATATCGATTTTATCCATTTTAAATCGAATATTGAAAGGTGATTTCGAAATCGCATATTTTGAAATGAAATTTGACTTCAATTGAATATAAAACGATTTCGAAATGAATTGAATTGAAAACGATTTCGAAATGAATTGAATATAAAACGATTTCGAAATGAAACGAATTGAATTCGAATTGAATATATAACGGATTTGATTTCAATTGAATATATAATGAATTTGATTCAAATAGAAAACGAAACGAATTTGATTTAATAGAAAATGAATTTGAATCGAATAGAAAACCAATTTGAATTGAATTGAATTGAAAACGAATTCAAATTGAATTGAAAGCGAATTGAAATGAATTCAAATTGAATTGAAATTTGAATTGAATATAAATGAATTTTAAAACGAATTTATAAAGAAGAATTCAATTTTGATTTGAATTGAAATGGAAGTTGAAATGTTTTTGAAACGAATTCAAAACTATTTATAAAATTCGTTTTAAATAGAAATCGACGAAATATATATTATATATATTATATATATACATAATATAATGGCCTGAATGGAACGCGCCGCGGCAGTTCGTGAATTTCGACCATTTATTTCAAACGAACATTACGGGAGATCCGACCGTCGGATTCTCCTAAAACCGGAACCGTTGGGTTCGTATCGAAAAGAGCTTTCTAACGAACATTAGAAATTTGAAATCTAACGGTTGGATTTGGAGATACGTCCAAATCAAATTCGAAAAAGGTCGCTATAGGTGCAGTTCGATGGCCGTTGTTGGAAATCGACTGTACGGGCCTTAATAAAATTATTAAAAATAGTAATAATTTGTGTAAAATCATAAGAAATGATTTGAGAGAAATTGGGATGAAAAACTCCATATTTGAAAAGATAAAAATAGATTTTTATCGAAATGAACTAGTTTTGAACTAAATTTAAAACCCAATTATTTTTAAATAAATAAATTAGATTTAAAAAGGGGTTTTAAATAATCGGAATTTCTAATATATTTGATTGGATTTGAAATGGGTTTATCGTGAACGGTGTTTTAAATAACACTAGTTCTTTAACCCGATAACAAATAGAATGTGATTTGGGTTTGTCGTGAACTGTGTTTTAAATAACACCTAGTTCTTTAACCCGGTAAAAGGAGTTTTAACGAATCTGCAATTAGATTGAAATGGTAATCTATAATCTAAATTATCAAATTTAGAAATGAGCGAGAATGGAGTATTACCAGTTTTGCTCCAAAGTGATAGTTAAATCTTTAATTAGATTTGAACGTGAAATGGTAATTAATTTTACCGATAACACCACGGTGTTAGATATGGAGTATTACCAGTTTTGCTTCATGGGATGAATAGGTTGGGATTGGGAAATAAAATAAATAATTACTTCGGTGTGGTTCGCTAATCTCGACTAGTTTTAGAAAACCATAATTTGGTTTGAAACGACATCAAAAGGAAGATTAAAGGATAAATTTTAAAGAATTTATCTTAGATAAAATTAATGGGAACCTTCCCTGAGAATATGAATTGGAATGAGGCGTATGTTGTGTTTGTGTAACATTTGTTTTTAATATACGCGGGTTGTTCGGAAAGTCCGGGTTTATACCCATTCTGAATAATCGATTCGACGATATGTCGAAGATGAAGACGGTGGTCGAAGACCGGAAGTCTTCACATCGTTTGGGTGATTACTGATGATCTTGATTGGGCTGTACACCCAAGATGAGGGAATTAGTTGGTGGTCGTCCAGACGTACTTGGAGATCGATGGATATGCGAGGAAAGCGCCTCCGGTTTCGTTCAGACCCAGAACGAACTTGTAAATGGATTGTGTGTCTGACATTGGATTTTATTCTGTGTTGATTGATTTCTGTTAAATATATATATGTTTGGCGGCGGAGATTTTATTCTCTTGCTTAACGTCCTTCTCTGAGACGTACGAGCTTAGAGGTTATATATCGCTAGATATCAATTGCATAGCATTAATTGCCTGTGTGGCACGCTGAGTTGCATGGATCAAGGCTTCTGTTGAAAAGCAAAGTCTTGTGGTTGATGATCAAAGCACGGCCTACGTGGCGTAGCTTTGTGTATAGCGTGGATTCGCGAGCCTCGCACCTCGGTATGAGTCAAAAACGGGATAAGGACCCAAGGAGTGCATGACGTTTCTTTCTAGCTATGGTGGTGTCAGTGACTTACCAGCCCTGACATTTATATACTTTTCACCTATGTGGTTGTTGGAATGCGAGGCGCCTCGATTATAGGTCTGTAAGGACCGGGAAACGTGTGTTCAGGAATAATTAATCCTCTAACGTAAGTGAGGACCGGCCTTGGAGGATCCGGGGTTGCCCAGAGTGCGTAACCCTGAGGCATTTGCTAGAGTGTCTCGAACGCGGAGAGGAGCTTGCCCCTTGCCTCGACTCATGACGGAAATCCAATTTCCAATACGTGTACTTCGGCTTTATTTGTAGAGCCTAGTATGGCGACATAGTGGGATGGGGCACTCATGCCGTCTTTGATTTATATTTATGATTGAAATTGTTTTGACACTATACACTTATTATAGTATCAAACGATTTGTTTTAAACGTATCAAGCATGTTTGGCTGTTATAAGGTAAAACCCTATCCTCCGGCTTGCGCTGCATTGTGTGATGGGACCTGGGTCTTATAATAGCTTCATTTTTCGAAAAAGCATTGCGTTGTTTATTCTATGCATTGGTATTCTTGGGAGGAAACCCTTTCCGTGTTATACGGCGTGGTCCCTTGAATTACTCTCTTTTAAAGTAAAGTTTTAAATAACTGTTTTAGTTCTCACACCAGTCACATGACTGACCTGGAGTTTATTGTTTTAACCTAAACTCTGGGTGCCCCTATTTTCGACACGGGCAGCTAGTAGTTTCGGTTTTGCAGATTTATATTCACAGGATCCTGGTTTACAGCCGGAATGATATCCGGAAAGCTCTGTATCCGTATATCACCTTCAGTTGTGCTTTGTATTATTTTTCCGCTGCTATGTAATTTATTGTAATCTCTGATATTTATCGAATGTAATTTATTCATTTATACTCTGTATATTCTTGTATCTGATGGAATTGTTGTAATAACAATGAAATGTTCTTCCTTCTGCGTTCTGATTTGTCCTGTTCTCAAACGATCAGGGGTTTCGAACGGTCTAGATCGGTTTAACGACTGATTCGGATCGAGCGAAATTCCAGGCCATCACATTTGGTATCAGAGCTTTGGTTTACAGAGCTCGAGAACAAGACACATTAGAACCATACGAAAGAATTCATCAGATATTGGATTAGTAATATCCAATTAGAATGACTCGTTAGAGATAGGATCAGTAGTATCCTAGAACGAGTGTGAGGAGTATATTTTTCAAATGAAAACAATTTTGTTTTGAAATTTAAACCATTTTAAACGTATTTGATTATTTATTTATTTTGAATATGGACAATCTAGTATATAAAGGTTTTGCATATACGCGTCATGAACGTATATTCGAAGTTTTAATATATTAGATAGATATAGAGTCACACTCTAGTCGCCCGGATATGGTCCTGATGATGAAGTATACCATCACCAGTATTTATTTTCGAGTGACGAAGGTGTGATATCTATATATTTCCATTAGACTGGTATGAGAACCAAAACTTATATAGCTAGAACACATTGTTGTGAATTGGCATCAAAAACATGATTTTCTGTATATATATATCAAATTTTATGGATTTGAAACTCTAATTCACTAATTGATTGATGTTTGTGTTGTTTGTTTATTTGTTTGATAATTTTGAACCATTATGCCTAATTGAACCAAATATCGAATTGAATTGAAAATTGGTCGCATTTGCTTGCATATACATATACTTACACTGAACAGGTCATAGCAAGGAGGCTAGAGCAGAGAATAAAATTTGTTTGCCCGACAAATAGGTACATGTTTACTACATAATTTACTGTTTTGTTTGGGTGATGATGATTTTATGAGCCTATTGGCTAGCCGCTTGGCTTTTTCTTTTTCTTTTTGAGATCAGAAGGCCTGTATGGCAATTTCGGGATTTTCCCGTGGCTCCAGGTGCAGGGGAGGTTATGGTGAAATTTTTCGAAAATTTAGGGTGTTAGCCAAATTTTTGAAAATTTGAAAATTCTCAGAAACTGAAAAGTTGGAGAATGCAAGCCAGATAGAATGTAGAGTTGATTGATCAAACCACTTTCGACTTTGTTCCTTTTCGGGGACGAAAAAAGTGGGGGAGATTGTAATAACACGGAAATTCTGAACCAGTTTAAAATTTTTGTTTTGGCAATTTTAATGAATTTTGAATATTTAAAATAGATTATTTTAAATAATATCGAGGAGAAATTTAATTTGAATATAATTCGAACGTATATATTATATACGCCATCGTTAGAATATAAATATTTATTTTAAATTAAATAGAATAGAAAATGGCGTGGTAGTTCGATAATTCGATTTTAAACTTCAATTGAATGTACCGGGTGCAAAACAATCCGGATTTTAGTGAAACCAAAAACATTAGGATCTATTTGATAGTATCTTTCCAACGAATCCGAAAAAACGAAATTTCATAGCGGGAATCAAAAGATATGTTCAGTTGAAAATTCTGAATAGTCGCTATGGAATTCAGGCCCTTAAAAATGGACATTTTGCAAACGACCTCGGATTCCGACGAAACCACTTTTGTTGGGTCCGTGTTGTCAAATTATTGCTAGATTTCAAATTTCATAATTTTTCGAGTCAATATGTGAGCGTGGCAAAGGAAAACGCGTTTGACCAGTTTTAGTTGAATTTAATCGTCTGGAAAATATCCACTTTTCAAGCGGGCTCAGAATTCGACGAAATTAGTTTTGTTAGGACCGTATCGTCAATACGAAGCTAGAAAATATTTTTCTGGAATTTTTCGAGTTAGTATGCGACCCCGGTAATTTGAAATGTACGTTTAAAATTCAGTATAATGATTTAAATGTAAATTGAATGAAAACTGATCGTAACGATCGAATCAGCCTACGAAACATATCCCATTGTGTTCGGAATGGGGGTAATTAGCTAGTGGCGACAGTCGTTGGGCCTTATTTAGAGGTTAAAATAAAAAGTCAACTCTGAGAGAAAAATAATAATTAAATTATATATTAGCCCCACCCCCTTTTCTCCTTTTCTCTCTCCCCGTTCCTTTTCAAATCAGAAAGAAAAAAAATATAAAAAGGGGAAAAACGAGCCTGCCCTAGCCCCTTCGACGGAGCCGCCGCCCACGCCACCAGCGACCTCGCGCAGCCCCTCCGACCTCCAATCTCCCGACCCTCCTCCCCTGGCCCTCCCCCTCCTTCTCCTCTGACCTTCTTCGAACCCGAACACCCCACCCGAAACCCCTCCAGTCCACGAACCCCAACGCCCGAAGCACAACCACCCCCGCCTCCGACCTGTAGACCACCTCCGCGCCCTCTCCGACCATCTGCAGGCCCGCGCACCCCCTCGCAGCAACCCGACGCCAGATTTCCCCACAGCCCTCGCGAGAAACCCCCCTGACCCGACTTCGACTCTCTTTCCTTCCTAGGACGCAGTGCCGAAGACCAAACCCCCCTCGAGCACCCCACTGACAGTGAAAACCCCCCCTGAAACGCTGTAAGTTTTTAGTATTTTATTTTATTTTTCTTTTCTCTCCTTTAGGAAAATATATAGTATAAAGAAAACTGATTTTTATTTATAAAGAAACTTGATTTTATTTTTTTTATTTATAAAAAGACATGATTTTTAGTTTGAGAAGTTTGATTTTAAACAAGGAAAGTTTGAATCTTTATATAATTGAAATGGTAAGGTAAAAATATATTTTTAGCAAAGTGAAAATATATTTTTAGCAAAGTGAAAATGTAATTTTTCCATATAGAATAGCGAAGGAAAAAAAATATATAGATTTTTCCATATAGAAAAATACGAACCTTATTTTATATGGATTTGGAAGAGAAATATAATTTTTACCTATGTTGATTAGCGAGAAAAATATAATTTTTACCTATGTTGATTAGCGAGAAAAATATAATTTTTACATAGGGATTAACGAAGTAAAAATGGAATTTTTGCATATGGAATGGCGAGGTAAAAATAGGACTTTTAAATATTGAATAGCGTTGTAAAGATTCGATTTTTATATATTGAATAATGAAGTAAAAATACGATTTCTTTATATATGAATAACGAAGTAAAAATTCGATTTTTACATATGTAGTGGCTACGGGCAACGAAGATGACAAAGATACGATAACGATGAAGATTTCTATCAAAGAAGAGTCAAGATGATTGGATAGCTATCTGTGAGAATTTCTCACTCTTCAATTTCTTTTTCTAGTTATATATATATACTAGGATGCAGACGGTGTTTAGTAGCACCCGACACAATCGTCCACAGACCATGGACTTGTTTGTTTGATTTCAAAAATTAGTTAGATTATTTGATTGAAATTGATTGTTTGGTGAAATGAAATTGATTAGATTGATTTGTGAATGGCGTGGGCCTTCACTAGACCGGGGATAAGGCTAGGCCTCGTCCCGTTTCTAGTATCGTGTCGTTATGCCGCCGAAATTTTCTAAAAATAAGTTAGAAAAAAATATCAATTTTATTGAATAAATGAACTGAATAGAAATTCATATGTTAGAATAAAATGTTTTATCGTTAAAAATATAATTTTTAACGTGAATATGAATATAGTGAATGTGAATAAATAAATATTCATTTACAAACCGGACGGTTTGTTTATTTACACTGATTTGACTGACACTGACTGGGACGATAAATTTTACACATCGCCCAACTGCACAAATAAAATCTGTGTTTGATTGTTTGAAACCCCACACGGGTATTGGGATGAAATTTGAAGTTCACTCATCCTGATTGATTAAATATGTCGATCGATTGATTGACAGGCTGTTATAAGCGTTAGATATCTATATTTGATGCTTATACAGTGTAGTGCACTTTGGTTGATGTTTGATTATTTTTCAATGCTATTATATACATGTGTTGTATGGAAATCCATATAGTTAACGCTATATGGTGATTGATTGGGCCTCATTCCAATTTAGAAGATAAAGAATATTATAATATAAAGGTTCATGTGTTGACTGTACTCATCCGTTGAGATTAGTCATGTGTTGAACGAAATATTTTTATAATAAAATTTACATCTTTATCTAAAGAATATAAATGTTCATGTGTTGACTGTACTCATCCGTTGAGATTAGTCATGTGTTGAACGAAATATTTTTATAATAAAATTTACATCTTTATCTAAAGAATATAAATGTTCATGTGTTGACTGTACTCATCCGTTGAGATTAGTCATGTGTTGAACGAAATATTTTTATAATAAAATTTACATCTTTATCTAAAGAATATAAATGTTCATGTGTTGACTGTACTCATCCGTTGAGATTAGTCATGCGTTGAACGAAATATTTTTATAATAAAATTTACATCTTTATCTAAAGTAAAGGTTCATGTGTTGGCTGTACTCATCCGTTGAGATTAGTCATGTGTTGAACGAAATATTTTAATAATAAAATTTACATCTTTATCATATATAGAATTAGAAATCTACTGGAAAATAGATGAGATGAGTGGTCTCCTGGATATTAATCTGATGTTGGTTTCGGCCTTCGGGGTTAATATTCAGGAAATCGTTCTCTCACTAAATTACGGTTGGAGTCTGATTCAATATCAAACGATAGATACCTTAATTTTTATAAAATATATTAAATAACAAAAATAGTCACACGTGGACAGTACTCATTCGTTGAGATTAGTCGTGTGTTGACAAAAATAAATATTCATTTGTTGAATAGAATATTCGAAAATAGAAATATATGAAGCCGTGTTGGTTAGATTGACGCCATTTTGACGTTAACGATGTTTATATCGATTTTATCCATTTTAAATCGAATGTTGAAAGGTGATTTCGAAATCGCATATTTTGAAATGAAATTTGACTTCAATTGAATATAAAACAATTTCGAAATGAATTGAATTGAAAACGATTTCGAAATGAATTGAATATAAAACGATTTCGAAATGAAACGAATTGAATTCGAATTGAATATATAACGGATTTGATTTCAATTGAATATATAATGAATTTGATTCAAATAGAAAACGAAACGAATTTGATTTGAATAGAAAATGAATTTGAATCGAACAGAAAACCAATTTGAATTGAATTGAATTGAAAACGAATTCAAATTGAATTGAAAGCGAATTGAAATGAATTCAAATTGAATTGAAATTTGAATTGAATAGAAATGAATTTTAAAACGAATTTATAAAGAAGAATTCAATTTTGATTTGAATTGAAATGGAAGTTGAAATGTTTTTGAAACGAATTCAAAACTATTTATAAAATTCGTTTTAAATAGAAATCGACGAAATATATATTATATATATTATATATATATATATAATATAATGGACTGAATAGAACGCGCCGCGGCAGTTCTTGAATTTCGACCATTTATTTCAAACGAACATTACGGGAGATCCGACCGTCGGATTCTCCTAAAACCGGAATCGTTGGGTTCGTATCGAAAAGAGCTATCTAACGAACATTAGAAATTTGAAATCTAACCGTTGGATTTGGAGATACGTCCAAATCAAATTCGAAAAAGGTCGCTATAGGTGCAGTTCGATGGCCGTTGTTGGAAATCGACTGTACGGGCCTTAATAAAATTATTAAAAATAGTAATAATTTGTGTAAAATCATAAGAAATGATTTGAGAGAAACTGGGATGAAAAACTCCATATTTGAAAAGATAAAAATAGATTTTTATCGAAATGAACTAGTTTTGAACTAAATTTAAAACCCAATTATTTTTAAATAAATAAATTAGATTTAAAAAGGGGTTTTAAATAATCGGAATTTCTAATATATTTGATTGGATTTGAAATGGGTTTATCGTGAACGGTGTTTTAAATAACACTAGTTCTTTAACCCGATAACAAATAGAATGTGATTTGGGTTTGTCGTGAACTGTGTTTTAAATAACACCTAGTTCTTTAACCCGGTAAAAGGAGTTCTAACGAATCTGCAATTAGATTGAAATGGGAATCTATAATCTAAATTATCAAATTTAGAAATGAGCGAGAATGGAGTATTACCAGTTTTACTCCAAAGCGATAGTTAAATCTTTAATTAGATTTGAACGTGAAATGGTAATTAATTTTACCGATAACACCACGGTGTTAGATATGGAGTATTACCAGTTTTGCTTCATGGGATGAATAGGTTGGGATTGGGAAATAAAATAAATAATTACTTCGGTGTGGTTCGCTAATCTCGACTAGTTTTAGAAAACCATAATTTGGTTTGAAACGACATCAAAAGGAAGATTAAAGGATAAATTTTAAAGAATTTATCTTGGATAAAATTAATGGGAACCTTCCCTGAGAATATGAATTGGAATGAGGCGTATGTTGTGTTTGTGTAACATTTGTTTTCAATATACGCGGGTTGTTCGGAAAGTCCGGGTTTATACCCATTCTGAATAATCGATTCGACGATATGTCGAAGATGAAGACGGTGGTCGAAGACCGGAAGTCTTCACATCGTTTGGGTGATTACTGATGATCTTGATTGGGCTGTACACCCAAGATGAGGGAATTAGTTGGTGGTCGTCCAGACGTACTTGGAGATCGATGGATATGCGAGGAAAGCGCCTCCGGTTTCGTTCAGACCCAGAACGAACTTGTAAATGGATTGTGTGTCTGACATTGGATTTTATTCTGTGTTGATTGATTTCTGTTAAATATATATCTGTTTGGCGGCGGAGAATTTATTCTCTTGCTTAACGCCCTTCTCTGAGACGTACGAGCTTAGAGGTTATATATCGATAGATATCAATCGCATAGCATGAATTGCCTGTGTGGCACGCTGAGTTGCATGGATCAAGGCTTCTGTTGAAAAGCAAAGTCTTGTGGTTGATGATCAAAGCACGGCCTACGTGGCGTAGCTTTGTGTATAGCGTGGATTCGCGAGCCTCACACCTCGGTATGAGTCAAAAACGGGATAAGGACCCAAGGAGTGCATGACGTTTCTTTCTAGCTATGGTGGTGTCAGTGACTTACCAGCCCTGACATTTATATACTTTTCACCTATGTGGTTGTTGGAATGCGAGGTGCCTCGATTATAAGTCTGTAAGGACCAGGAAACGTGTGTTCAGGAATAATTAATCCTCTAACGTAAGTGAGGACCGGCCTTGGAGGATCCGGGGTTGCCCAGAGTGCGTAACCCTGAGGCATTTGCTAGAGTGTCTCGTACGCGGAGAGGAGCTTGCCCCTTGCCTCGACTCATGACGGAAATCCAATTTCCAATATGTGTACTTCGGCTTTATTTGTAGAGCCTAGTATGGCGACATAGTGGGATGGGGCACTCATGCCGTCTATGATTTATATTTATGATTGAAATTGTTTTGACACTATACACTTATTATAGTATCAAATGATTTGTTTTAAACGTATCAAGCATGTTTGGCTGTTATAAGGTAAAACCCTATCCTCCGGCTTGCGCTGCATTATGTGATGGGACATGGGTCTTATAATAGCTTCATTTTTCGAAAAAGCATTGCGTTGTTTATTCTATGCACTGGTATTCTTGGGAGGAAACCCGTTCCGTGTTATACGGCGTGGTCCCTTGAATTACTCTCTTTTAAAGTAAAGTTTTAAATAACTGTTTTAGTTCTCACACCAGTCACATGACTGACCTGGAGTTTATTGTTTTAACCTAAACTCTGGGTGCCCCTATTTTCGACACGGGCAGCTAGTAGTTTCGGTTTTGCAGATTTATATTCACAGGATCCTGGTTTACAGCCGGAATGATATCCGGAAAGCTCTGTATCCGTATATCACCTTCAGTTGTGCTTTGTATTATTTTTCCGCTGCTATGTAATTTATTGTAATCTCTGATATTTATCGAATGTAATTTATTCATTTATACTCTGTATATTCTTATATCTGATGGAATTGTTGTAATAACAATGAAATGTTCTTCCGTCTGCGTTCTGATTTGTCCTGTTCTCAAACGATCAGGGGTTTCGAACGGTCTAGATCGGTTTAACGACTGATTCGGATCGAGCGAAATTCCAGGCCGTCACAAGATTCTAGTTTGATTACCTTGCTTGTATTATAAATAGTCCTGTCATGAAATAAATTTAGCGGTTTATTTAAAACAATATTAATCACTATTTATATTAAACTTCAATTTGAAATTGCCAACGAAAAAATTTTCCTTTCTTAATATTTTTTTGTTTTTCCTGTAATTCAAAGTTAAATTACATATAAAGTTAAAATGTTCATTATTAGCAAAAGGTTCAAATTATGAATTTAAATTCACGAAATAATCCATATTTATTTAAAGCTTAATTTAGTCTGTTATATTAAAATTAGGAATTCTTAAGCAACGTCACAACCTCTATATTAATTACTTTGTAGAGAAGTAAGATTTTAGAATGTATTTTATATGTTCATTATTGGTTTCTTCCAATCTACGACAAAAACAAACTTGAATATACCATTTAAAACGATAATAAATGGATATATTTTAAGACATATTAATTGACATATGTGTCAATCAATGGCCAGTTAGTTACTTACATGCACAGTTGAACCTTTTCCATATATAAAATTAAAGACAATTCTATGTATACATATATAAGAAAATTCAAATTTATACTAATTAATTGCAAGATAAGTAGTTAACCTTTCCATAATATATAAAGTTAATAAAAAAGAAATCATCCATAAATATCTAACAAGTATAATATATTGACAATTAATGCACAATTGATTGCTAATCTATGTGTAAAACCCCGTAGTTTTAAAATATTAAAATGACAAATTAAAGAATACTTAAATTTTAGAAGAAGAATTAATGGAAACGGGCTGCGCCATTGCATTCGTCTCGGAAATCTACTTAGGATGGAGTCCGAGTTTGCATAAATCGGACATCATATAAAGAAGTTATGAAGCTTAGAAGATTTCAGTTTAAAGCAGAATTTAATAATAATTAAATAACCAGAGCAGTTCAAAATTCGAAATCCAACCCAAAATAGCTGAGCGGGAAATTTCCCGCTCGTGGGTGTCAACCTCCCCCAAGGGGAGTCGACCCCCTATAGGGGTGTCGACTGGGGAGTCAACCCCGCTATAGGGTGTCGACCCCCTATCGGCTCAGATTTGGCCGATGACGTGTTTTTTGGTGAATCTGATGACGTGTTTTTCTGGGATTGGCTGGATGACGTGTTTTTCTGGTCTGGATGGTTCAGATGATTCCTAATCAGATCTAAAGGTCCTAATACACCTATAAATAAACACCTAAACCTAACCCTAATCTCATTGCTTTCATCCATGGCGCTTCCATGCTGCTCTAATCTAAACTAGACTTTCTTCTCCACCAAAACAAATCAGAATAGGAGTATTCAAATTAGAAGATCAGATCTACTAACAATCAAAGTAGAGATTATTCAAGATCAGAATTGCTACAACAACACCTAATTCTCTTTTCTAAGAATCCTGTCGTTGTGAGTCTGTGTTACTTTCACATATAATTAATCTAAAAAGTTATTGTGATAGGATTGTAAAATGGATCTAATGTATGTGCCTATAAATAAGATGAATCATATCAAGTTTTGTAATTTTTTATCCTTCAGACTCATACCTAATTGCTATTATCATATGCCTATCTGATCTATTTTGTCGTTATTCATTTCACATGCCTATTTATATGTTATGCCAATTTTGATGTTTTGATTCTCTCCTTTTTATTTTCCTTTTTCCTTTTGATATTAGGCTAACTTCGAGCCTAACCATATTGCGTTGAGATTTACGTACGAATAACATTGGAATGATTGGGAAAAGTTTGGGAAATATGAAATAAAATGAGATTATTGGCATAAATTGTTGATGAATATGGAAATTGGTTTGCGCATAATTGAGTATAACTTGTATACATGAGATTTGGCATAAATTGGTTTGGTCATAATTAAGTATAACTTGTATACATGAGATTTGGCATAAATTGTTAATAACTATGAAAATTGGTTTGGGAGTAATTTGGCATAACTTGTACACATGAGACTATATGCATAATTTGGATTTAATATTATAAACATAAGTTAGATCGGAAATTATGGGTAATTGGAATATATTATAATCCAAGATTTGAAATTGGGATTTGAATCAAGAAAGTGATAATGAACACCAAAGGCACGAGGTTAGATTCAGATTGCGGTAGAAGCCAGCCCGGAACCGCCCGACATATCCAGCAATCGCAGTTGGTAATCTAATGTGAGAGGTCAAAGGCAGAAACTAGATGCGTAATAATACAAAGACACGAGGTTAAATTCTGATTGCGGTATAAGCCTGACCAGAACCGCCCGGCATATCCAGCAACCGCAAAACGACAATCTAATGTGGGAGGTCTTGAAAGATTACGGTTATAATGAATTAATGAACACTTAACCAAGATAAGACATGTGATTAGACATGGGAATAATAAAGGGTTAAATGGGTAACATGGGTAGCATGTGAAACATAATAAAAGCACTTAACCAAGATGAGACACGTGATTAGACATGGAAATAAAAAAGGGTTAAGTCGGAATTCCTAGTGGGGACCAAGCATAGGAGGGAAGCTTGTGTCAAGTATGTGGCACCTTTTCAACCAGTAACCCATTTTAGTATCTATATGAGCTCGAACTAGGTCGAGGATAGGGACACGCTTACTGGGGTTGATTGTAAGAGGTCAATAAAAAGTTAGCGATGGCAGTGCAAGTCCAATGGAGTCATGTGTGTGCGTGGGTTAGGGCTGGTAGGTAAGACGTTGTTGCATCATGTAGGTATAAGCCGTGCATTTCAGTAGTATCGGGGTTGCCACCTTAGGGAGTGATACACCCTATTGTGGGACCAGCACAGGTAACTACGAGGTTAGGGAGCCGATCGAATGGGAAGGGTAGTGGGTACAACTAGTGGTGGTAGGAGAAAGTGTGGCACCTATGAGAGCAGATAGGAGTACATGAAGCTACCATTATTATGATTAGAAGGGAGGGATCATCTTTTAATATGTAACTAGTATGTCGGTGCAGAGAATATCTTATAGTCGTTAGGAGCGCAGTCGATGTTCCATCTTGCTTACCTTGTTTGCCTTGTCATATCTACTTATGTTACAGTCATCTCTCATATCCAGTTTATGTCCTTATCCTATTACTTTACTGATTATATTGTTAAAGTCACTGGAATCGCCAGACTTTATGTCTAAACCTTTTTGTTTCGCCTCTTTTCCTTCTTCCTCCCCCTCAAGGTCCTCAGGGTGGGATTAGTGGAGCTTGACTCGGATTTCTTTCCTCTTGAAGTGCTTGGAAGTGCTAAAAGTAATGCTCAGCTTTATCTCTTTTCCATTATGGCTATTTGGAGTGGGATTATGGTTTTACATTTATGTACTCTGATAATAATTTTGTTCAAGATGGTACTTGGCTTTAGTATATGTTTTGATGTTTTAAACAGACATGTTTTGCTTTTCCGCTGCAATGAATAAATTTTGAATTTTCTTAAGTACCATTTTATATATCTGTCTTGTGATATTCTATTCTATACTCTTATAATACTCCATGAAAGTTAATACATTCCCTTAGTGAATGACATTAACGGACGTCGGGTGTTACACGTGGTATCAGAGTTGAAGGTTACTAGAATAGATAAAAGATTTTGAAAACCGTTTTCAAAAGCATTTTTTTCAAAAAAGAAATATTTTCAAAAACATGTTTCAAAGAGGGTATTTTCAAAGGAAAAGTTTATTATGAAAAACATAATCCCAAAATCCATATATCTATCTTTCGATTCTCTATTTTGAATCTCTTCCTTTTTCCTTTCAGCATGTCTGGGGAACCCGAGGGCGTACAGATACCAGGATGCTTTAGAAGGTATCTGGAGGCTAGGGCTACAACCGTAGGCCCAGCACACGTTCCTCCTCCCTCAGCTGCAGCCGCTCCTCCTCCTCCTCCCCATGTAGACGTTTTTTCTAAGATATGCAAAGACTTCCGTACGATGGGTGGAAAACCGTTTTATGGAACTAAGACTTTTGTTGAGGCTCGAAATTTGCTCAAGGAAGTGGAGGACTTATTTGGTATCTTTGAGATAGACGATGAAAGGAAGGTTCAGCTAGCTGCTTGGTTGAAGGATGAAGCCTCATTTTGGTGGGAAGTAACTAATGGAAGAAGTGCAGTGGAGATGTGGATGGATTTTAGACAAAGGTTCGAGTTGAAATTTCTTTCACAAGTAGAGGAGAGTTCACACACGGAGAGGTTCTTGGCTTTGAAACAAGGGAGTTTGTCTGTGAAATAGTACGTTAACAAGTTTAACCAGTTTGCAAGATTTGGTATGGAATTAGTAAATACAACACATAAGAAGGCCTTGAGATTTGCCAAGGGTCTGAATGAACCATTACACGGGTTGGCTATGTCCCACATTCCTATGGGGGCTACTTTCGAGAATCTTGTTGATATGGCATTGATACATAAAGAGGAGAAAGGTGCTAATATGGCACAGGATAAGAAGGGGGATCCAAAGAAGGCACAACAACAACAAAAGAAGGGCAGTAAGGATAACAAGGGTTCAGAGAAAAGAAAGTGTCACAATTGTGGAATACCTGGCCATTTGAAGAAGGACTGTAGGAAGAAGAAGAGGACTGGTTGCTTCCAATGTGGTGAGGCAGGACATATGATTAAAGACTGCCTAAGGAGGCAAGGATAAGAGCAAGGACAGAGGACATGATCTAATTTTAGAGGGCAGGTTCATGCTCTCATGGCAGCTATGCAAGAGAGAGGTAGAAACATTTCTATTGAAAGTTCGATTTTCCTTTTCGATCATCTTGTACGTACTTTGTTTGATTCTGGCGCTTCACATTCATTTATATCTACTTCTGTTGCTGAGTCTCTGCACCTAGATACTAGTATAGTAGTGGATCCCGTTGTTGTCTCAAATCCTATTGGGGGTACGGCTCATCTGTCTATGTTATGTCAGGATTTGAGAATATCTTTGTATGGCATTGAGTTCGAATGCAACTCTTATGTGCTTGGTTTCATGAGCTATTGGTTGATTCTAGGAATGGATTGGCTAGCCAGGTATGGTGCCATTCTCGACTGTGAAAAGAGGATAGTTAGACTATTGACTATTTTGGGAAATACTCTTGATATCTCATGCGACCCTAAGGGTTATGTTACGCTTAGCTACATAGAATCTCTTGACACATCTATTGATGATTTACAATCTGTTCGAGTAGTCCGTGAGTATGCAAATATCTTTGAGGAGGTTAGGGGCTCACCTCCAAAACGCGAGATAGATTTCTGTATATACTTGGTGGACAATGCAATGCCAATTGCATTGCCTGTGCACCACATGGTTCCAAGAGAAAAGAGGAAGCTTAGTAAACAAGTGAAAGAGTTGCTTGAGAAAGGGTTCATAAGAAGAAGTATCTTGGAGTGGGGTGCTCTACTTGTTTTTGCTACGAAGGCTGATGGTTCACTTAAATTGTGTGTGGACTATAGGGAGCTGAATAAGCTTATGAAGAAGAACAGACACCCATTACTGAGGATAGATGACTTGTTCGATCAGTTGGGTGGTGCTACGTCTTTCTCGCAGTTGGATTTAGCTACAAGATTTCATCAGCTAAGGGTAGCTGAGGACAACATAGATAAGGCTGCATTTAGAACTCCAGATAGTTTCTTTGAATGGCTCGTCATGCCTTTTGGTTTGACGAATGCACCCGTATATTTCGTGGACTTGATGAGTAGGGTGTTTAGGGAGTTTCTAAACAAGTTCGTGGTAGTCTTTGTGGATGATATCCTGATCCTCTCTACAAGCGAGGAAGAGCATTCTTGCATCTTGAGGAAGTTTTCAAGACCCTTCGAGTACATCAGCTTAAGGCTAAGTTCTCCAAATGTCACTTTTGGAGGAGGGAAGTAAGATTCCTAGGGAACGTGGTCTCTAAAGAAGGGATAGCAGTGGATCCCGCGAAGGTGGTAGCAATCCAAGATTGGAAGATTCTTAAGAATGCAACGGAAGTAAGAAATTTTCTTGGTTTGGCGGGTTATTATAGAAAGTTCGTCAAGGACTTTGCTAAGATATCAGCCCCACTTACTCGGTTGACGAAAAAGAATTTGACGTTTTCTTCGGATGTTGACTGTGACGATGCTTTCTTACGTTTGAAGAGGGCATTGATGACAACTCCAGTTTTAGTTTTGCCCGATGAGAGTAAACCATTCACCGTGTATATCGATGCTTGCGGGACAGGGATTGGCGCAGTTTTGATGCAAGAGGGAAGGGTGGTATGCTACGGTGGAAGGCAGTTAAAGGTCCATGAGAAGAATTACCCTACCCACGACTTAGAATCAGATGCTATAGTTTTCGCGCTTAAGTCTTGGCGTCACTATTTGCTTGGAGAGAGGTTTGAGTTGTATACAAACCATAAGTCACTTAAATACCAGTTCTCTCAAAAAGATCTAAACTTGAGGCAACAGAGGTGGTTGGAGTTCTTAGCATCCTACGATTTCGAGATTGCATATACCCCTGGCAAGTTTAACGTTGTAGCTGACGCTTTGAGTAAAAAGAAGTTGACTTTGAGTCCTTTATTCGTCGAGCAACAGAGTTTAGAGTATATATCTACCTTCGACTTTAGACCCTCTATCGATTATGTTCCCGGTTTGTTGGCATCATTAGAGGTGCAATCTATGCTTTTGGGGCAGATAGGTGCGGCACAGCGAGATGACCCACAGCCGATAGAGATAGTAGACAAGATCATTAGAGGGGAGTCTTCGAGCCATCTTAGTAGGTATACTATAGATGAAAAAGGTTGGTTGCGCAGGGATGGAAGACTTTGCATATCACGAGATGAGAGTTTGAGAAGGACAATCCTTGAAGAAGCACATCGTTCTAAGATGACCATACATCCCGGTGGTGAAAAATGTATAGGGACATGAAGCGAGTTTTCTTTTGGGCCGGAATGAAGAAGAATGTGGCTGAGTTCGTTTCTAGATGCTTAGTGTGCCAGCAAGTCAAGGCTGAGCAAAAGAAGCCTGGAAATTTGCTTCACCCATTAGAGGTTCCACACTGGAAATGGGAAAGTGTTTCCATGGATTTCTTCGACGGGTTGCCGAGGTCAAGGAAGGGTAATACGGGGATTTGGGTAGTAGTAGATAGACTTACAAAGAGAACCCATTTCATTCCCGTTAAGAGTAAAAAAACAGCGAAATGGTTAGCATTTGTTTATCTCTGAGAGATAGTTCGTCTACATGGCATACCTTCTATTATTGTGAGCGATTGATATCCCATTTTCACTAGTGAGTTTTGGAAGAGCTTGCAAGAGGCGGTAGGAACGCAATTGTGTTTGAGCTCCGCTTATCACCCTCAGATGGACGATCAAACAGAAAGAGTGAATTGGATTCTAGAAGATCTTTTGAGGTTATGCATCTTGGACTCTGGAGGAATATGGGAAGAACACCTTCCATTAGTAGAGTTCGTCTACAACAACAGCTATCAGACTAGTATTGGCATGGCACCTTTTGACGCTCTATATAGACGACTTTGCCAATCGCCGACTTGTTGGTGGGAGTCTACGGATAAGATTTTGCTTGGGCCCGAGATGGTTAGGGAAACTTCGGAGAAGATAGACTTGATTCGAAGACGCATGAAGACAGCACAAGACTGGCAAAATTCATACGTTGATAAGAGACGAACCAATCTTGAGTTTGACATGTTTCACGTATCGCATTTGAGGAAGTGTTTACATGATACAGCGTAAGTAGTAGAGCCGAACATGCTTAGAGAAGTGGAAGTAGAGCGAGATGCCACGGTTAGACGAGTTCGTACATGCACCCTTGGATCGGAGGTCAAGAAGTTATGCAACTGAGAGGTCAAGTTGATTAAAGTCCAATGGGGAGATGATCAAGGAGACGCGACTTAGGAGACGGGAGACAAGATACGCGCGTCGTACCCTTTCTTTTTGAGGGTATGTTCTTAGATTCTCTTTTTTCTACCGCTTTGTTTATACTTGTTCTATCGTTTAGTGTATCCTCTTGATTATGTCTTCGATCTTTAGGTAGAAAATCTTATGGTTGTAAACATACGTTTGAGACATGTTATGTTTTTTGGATGCAAGTATTTGCTAGTAGTTGCTCGTGGATGCATTTACACACACATTAGGCACTAGATCGGCTCAATCACTTTCATATTTCATATGGATGAGTGTGCATATTTAAATTAATGGATGTATATTGAATTTGTTATCATATGGATGTTGCATTTGGATGAGTGGTTGAGCACTCATATAGAAATGATATGTATCATTAGGATTCTTTTGCATACATAATGGATGCATGGCACTATTATGATTTTCATTAAGGAGGTCAAATGAATCAGTAGAACGTTGTTATTTTGCATTAGATAAGGAACATATACACACACTTTTGCATATGTTCATATAGCATTAGAAATCTTTTAAGGACAATGGATGCTTGTGGATGATCGATGAGTAGATGGATGAATGGATGGCAGGATGTACATTCTTCTTAACTTGGAGATTTCAGGGATGAAATCCTTTAATGAGGGGAGAGTGTAACACCCCATAATTTTAAAATATTAAAATGAAAAATTAAAGAATACTTATTTTTCAAAAGAAAAATTAAGGGAAACGGGATGCGCCATTGTGTTCGTCTTGGAATTCTGCTTGAGTTGGAGTCCGATTTTGTGTAAATCGGACAACGTATAAAGAAGTTACGAAGCTTAGAAGATTTCAGTTTAAAGCAGAATTTAATAATAATTAAATAACTATAGCAGTTCAAAATTTGAAATCCAATCCAAAATAGCTGAGCGGGAAGTTTCCCGCTCGTGGGTGTCGACCCCCCATAGGGGTGTCGACTATGGAGTCGACCCCCCATCGGCTCAGATCTGGCTGATGATGTGTTTTATGGTGAATCTGATGACGTGTTTTTCTGGGATTGGCTGGATGACGTGTTTTACTGGTCTGGATGGTTCAGATGGTTCCTAATCAGATCTAAAGGTCCTAATACACCTATAAATAAACACCTAAACCTAACCCTAATCTCATTGCTTTCATCCATGGCGCCTTCATGTTGCTCTAATCTAAAATAGCCTTTCTTCTCCACCAAAACAAATCAGAACAGGAGTATTCAAATTAGAAGATCAGATCTACAAACAATCAGAGTAGAGATTATTCAAGATCAGAATTGCTACAACAACACCTAGTTCTCTTTTCTAAGAGTCCTATCGATGTGAGTCTATGTTACTTTCACATATAATAAATTTAAAAAGTAATTGTGATAGGATTGTAAATTGGATCTAATGTATATGCCTGTAAATAAGATGAATCATATCAAGTTTTGTAATTTGTTATCCTTCAGATTCATACCCAATTGCTATTCTCGTATGCCTATCTGATCTATTTTGTCGTTATTCATTTCACATACCTGTTTATATGTTTATGCAATTTTGATGTTTTGATTCTATCCTTCTTCTTTCCCTTTTTCCTTTTGATATTTGGCTAACTTCGAGCCTAAGCTTATTGTGTTGAGATTTACGTACGAATAACGTCAGAATGATTGGGAAAAGTTTAGGAAATATGTAATAAAATGAAATTATTGGCATGAATTGTTGATGAATATGGAAATTGGTTTGGGAATAATTGAGTATAACTTGTATACATGAGATTTGGCATAAATTGGTTTGGGCATAATCGAGTATAACTTGTATACATGCAATTTGGCATAAATTGTTAATAACTATGAAAATTGGTTTGGGCATAATTTGGCATAACTTGTACAGATGAGACTATAGGCATAATTTGGATTTTAAATTATAAACATAATTTAGATTGGAAATTATGGGTAATTGGAATATATTATAATCCAAGATTTGAAATTGGGACTTGAATCGAGAGAGTGATAATGAACGCCTAAGACACGAGATTAGATTCGGATTGCGGTATAAGCCTGCCCAGAACCGCCCGACATATCCAGCAACTGCAATTTGGTAATCTAATGTGAGAGGTCAAAGGCAGAAACTAGAAGTGTAGTAATGCAAAGACACGAGGTAAGATTCGGATTGCGGTATAAGCCTGCTTGGAACCGTCCGGCATATCCATCAATCGCAAAACGACAATCTAATGTGGGAGGTCTTGCAAGATTATGGTTATAATGAATTAATGAACATTTAACCAAGATAAGACATTTGATTAGACATGGGAATAATGAAGGGTTAAGTGGGTAACATGGGTAGCATGTGAAACATAATAAAAGCACATAACCAAGTTGAGACATGTGATTAGACATGGGGATAAAAAGGGACTAAGTGGGAATTCCTAGTGGGGACCAAGCTTAGGAGTGAAGCTTGTGTCAAATATGTGGACCCTTTTCAACTAGTAACCCATTTTAGTATTTATATGAGCTCGAACTAGGTCGAGGACATGCTTACTGGGGTTGATTGCAAGAGGTCACTTAAGTGTTAGCGATGGCAGTGCAAGTCCAACAGAGTCATGTGCGTGCATGGGTCCGGGCTGATAGGTAATAAGCTGTTGCATCGTGTAGGTATTTGATGTGCATTTCAGTAGTATCAGGGTTACCACCTTAGGGAGTGATTCGAATTAGCTCCCATCGATCGTATTTCTCCAGAGGTGAAAGAAAAGATAGGAAATCTGTCTTTTCTGAGTTATCGCCCTAATAAAGGAAATATTTTTGTGATAGGTCATGTTCCAGGTCAACCCTATTGTGGGACCAGCACAGGTATCTACGAGGTTAGGGAGCCGATCAAATAGGAAGGGTAGTGGGTACAACTAGTGGTGGTAGGAGCAAGTGGGGCACCTACGAGAGCAGCTAAGAGTACATGAAGCTACCATTATTATGATTAGTAGTGAGGGGTCATCTTTTAATATGTAACTAGTATGTCAGTGTAGAGCATATCTTATAGTGGTTAGGAGCGCAGTCGATGTTCCATCTTGCTTACCTTGTTTACCTTGTCGTATCTGCTTATGTTACAGTCATCTCTTATATTTAGTTTATGTTATTATCCTGTTACTTTACTGATTATATTGTTAAAGTCACTGGACTCGCCAGACTTTATGTCTAACCCTTTTTGTTTCGCCTATTTTCTTTCTCTCCCCCCTCCCCCCAAGGTCCTCAGGGTGGGATTAGTGGAGCTTGATTCAGATTTCTTTCCTCTTGAAGTGCTTGGAAGTGTTGAAAGTAATGCTCAGCTTTATCTCTTTTCCATTATGGCTATTTAGAGTGGGATTATGGTTTCACTTTTATGTACTCTGATAATAATTTTGTTCAAGACGGATATTTGTGTGCTTGGCTTTAGTATATGGTTTTGATGTTGTAACTAGACATGTTTTCCTTTTCAGCTGCAGTGAATAAATTTTGAATTTTCTTAAGTACCATTTTATATATCTGTCTAGTGATATTCTGTTCTATACTCTTATAATACTCAATGAAAGTTAAAGCATTCCCTTAGTGAATGACATTAACGAACGTGTGGTGTCACACTATGCAATTAATTCTTATTAGCAAAAGCATTAAACATAGAATTTGGACCTTACATATTAGGTTCAAAATAAAAAAATTCAATTCTAAGACGAAAACCAAATATAGATATTAATTTAAACTCCAAATCTTGATTTAAACTAAGATTATATATACAAATGTAATTTCATTTCTAAAATTGAATATTACGTTCAAAATAAAGGTCCAGGTTCCATTTTGGATTTCAAATAAAAGCATACACTTTCCTTAAACCGAAATACACGATTAATATTAAATTTATTAAATTAAAAAATTAATACGGTAATAATTCTTGTTTCAAAAAAAATGTTCATATTAAATTCAACAGAGGAACTCTGGCGTTAAATATTCAAATTGGTTACAATTGTAAATCTTGTTTTAAAAAGGTTTATAAATCCATGGACAAAGTTTACTCAAATATCGTAAAAATAGACATAATTCCAAATATAAATATTTATCTTGTGTTAGATCGTAATTTAATTTATATTTTAAACGCCAAAATTTCTATGTCGTTACACAATTAGACAATTCAATTGCTAAATTGTGATTTTAATGTTTATTTTATTTTTAATGGTCATGCCTTTTCAATACTGGGCATATCTCTTCTCAAAGTGAATTTGATAAAGTATTTTCTTGCTAATGGCATCCCACTAATCATTTATCTTGAATAATTAAATATAAAAGCATATATTTTTCCTTAATGTCCACTTTTTTAACGATCTGGAATTTTGGACTAGTTAAATGATTATTTTATAAGTTAATTAAAGTTGTAATAAATTGTTTAGATTATAAAATATAGTTAAGAATTATATAATCTTATATATATATATATACCTCTGGTAGCATTTGGTTAAGTGTTGTATATAGTTTTTAATAGCATTTAAAGGGTAAATGCTACCAAAAAACACCTCCTTTCTCTTTATTACAAGTGTTAAGACACTTGTAATTTTGCATGCAACATTACATGCATGAATTACACATGTCCTACGAGGTGTCATCACCTTATTAACTCATTTCAAGTATAAATACACCCCTTTCCTTCCCTTAACCATTCATTCTCATCTTCTCTTCCATTTCTTCTTCTTTTCCGCCTTAAAATCCATGGCTCCATGGTGAAAATCCTCCTCTTTCTCCATTTATAATATATATAAATTGCTGCAAAGTCGGTAGCATCAAACAGTCAGTCCGGGATAACAGTAGTGGGTCTAGCAGCCTAGCAATAGAGGATAGCATAGTGGAACCCCAAGGTGAGAACTCTACATTTATATTTGTTCACATTTAATGTTGCGTGAATGATTGTTGATGATATGGATGATTAGTAATTATTGCAATGTAAGCGTTTAGTGACTAACGCTTATATAGACACATGTCTACACTGTTATATATATATGTATATATTTATATATATATACATATACCCATATATGATCGTGTGATGGATAAATGGATGCTTCGTGGTTGATATTAGTGATGATATGTGCATTATACTTATTACGCACACATGTGTGGATTATAAAGATATCAGACAAGTCTCGGACCAAGTTTGTGTTATAAATGAATATTTTATTCATTTAGATTTGAAAGTTGGAATGTTGTTGAAAATGGTTTAAATAGTTAGTATAAGTACAAATGATTTTCTAAATCATTTTGAAGCAATTTAGTAAAGTTTTTATGTTATTATATATTGTACTTAAAATAGAGTTTGTTAAAATAAATACCGGAATGTTCTAGGATTACAGAGAGGACAGTGTCTAGTCTTGAGTTTGGAAATTGTAATAACCCGGAAATCCGAGCCAATTTAAAATTTTTATTTTGGCAATTTTAGTGAATTTTGAATATTTAAAATGAATTATTTTAAATAATAACGACGAGAAATTTATTTGGAATAGAATTAGAACGTATATATTTATATAGATCGTCATTAGAATATAAATATTTTATTTTAATTATAAAAGGAATTGAAAATGGCGCGGTAGTTCGAAAATTCGATTTCAAATTTCAATTGAATGTACAGGATTCAAAATAAACCGGATTTTAGTGAAACCAAAAATATTAAAATATATTTGTGAATATACTTCCAACGAATCCGAAAAATTGAAATTTCATAGCGGGAATCAAAAGTTATGTCCAGTTGAAAATTTAGAATAGTCGCTATGGAATTCTGGCCCTTAAAAATGGAAATTTTTCAAACGACCTCGGTTTTTGACGAAACCACTTTTGTTGGATCCGTGATGTCAAGTTATTGCTAGGTTTCAAAATTCATAATTTTTCAAATCAATATGTGAGCGTGGCAAAGTAAAACGTGTTTTGACCATTTCAGTTGAATTTAATCGACTGGAAAATGGCCATTTTTCAAACGGTCTCAGAATTTGATGAAATTAGTTTTGTTATGACCATATCATCAATACTAAGTTAGAAAATATTTTTCGGGAATTTTTAGAGTCCGTATGTGGCTTCGGTAAATTGAAATGTGCGTTCAAATTCAATATACATTGATTTATATTTTAATTTGAACGAAAATTGATCGTAACAGCCGAACTGGCTCACGATACATATCCCATTGTGTTCGGAATGGGGGTAATTAGCTAGGGACGACAGTCAGTGGGTTTGATTTCGAGTTCAAAATAAAAAGGTACTTTTAGAAATTAAAATATATTAAATAATAATTTTCCCCTATTCCTTTTTCTCCTTAACCAGGCCCTCCTCTTTAAAGAAGTCAACGCACGAAAGAGAAAAAACTGATCCCTAATTTTCCCGTTGCCCCCTCGATCTCGCCGTCTGCGCCACCGCCCACCTCCATCCGCCATCCCTACCTCGGGCGCCCCCTCCCCCGTTCTCTCCCACGCCATCTCTCCCTCTCCACTCCACCACGCATTGTTCGAAGAAACCCATGCCACCACCTCCTGAACTGCGCCACCCACCACCATAATCCGCCGCCGACTCCAACGTGGGACCCCGCAGCCCTTCTCAGGTGAACGAACATCGAAACCCCTCCCCTCCTTCAATAAAAATGTGAGCTTTCCGCCTTTTCTTTCTTTATTTGTTTTGTAGTTAGTTTAATTTCCAACGAAAGGAGCATTATTTTAAGATGTGTTTTAATTTAAATAAAATAGCATCGATGGAAAGTTATTATTGTTTTCTAAGTAAGAAAAAAATAGATTTTTAATTAAATAAAGTTTAGATTTTTAATTATATAAGTTAGGATTTTTAAAATATATGAGTAGTGATTTTTACTCATAGAAAAAGGAATGATTTTTAATGACAAAAGTTTCGATTTTTACCATACAAAGAAATAAGTTTTATACAAGTAAAGACTTGATATTTAAAAATATAAAGACTTGATTTTTATTGGTATAAAAATATGATCTTTATTTCGTATGATGATGTATAAACGTATGATTTTTATATAGTAGAGATCGATTTTTATATATGTATGATAGTAAGATATAAAATTTATTTAGGTAGAGTAATAAAAATATAATTTTTATTTAAGTAGTGAAGTAAAAATATGATTTTTACTTTGATAAAAATAGGATCTTTACATGTGAAGTGAATTAAAAATGTGGATTTTTATTTATAAACATCGAAATAGAAATGTGATTTTTGTTTTAAAGATAGTGGAATAAAAATATGATTTTTATTTAAGAGGTAGCGACATAAAAATTAGATTTTTCTTTATGTGAATAGCGTATAAAAATTGAATCTTTATGTATATGGTAGGAAGGTAAAAATCCGATTTTTATATATATAGCGAAGTTATAAAAATGTGATTTTTACTATAAACTTCGTGAAACATACTGCGTTGGAAATATAACGAAGATTTCCTACATTTGAAGAGTCGTGGCGTTTGGTTTAGCTTCTCGGTGAGAACTCCTCACTTTTATTTTAATGGCTAGTTTGAAAAATATACTAGGATGTAGACGGTGCTTAGCAGCACCTGACACCCGTCGTCTACAAACCATGGATGACTTGTTTGTATGGTTGCTGTATTGTGAAATTTGATTGTGTGAAGTGAAATCAAATAAAATACTTTATAGTGGAAAATAGTTTATGGTTAAAAATATGATTTTTAACGTGTATATAAAATAAATAGTAATAAACAAATCGGACGATTTGTTTATATACACTGATTTGACTAATACTCATTGGGACGATAAATTTTGCACATCGCCCAACTGCACAAATAAAATATGTGTTTGTTGATTTGAAACCCCGCATGGGTACTGGGATGATATTTGACGTACACTAATCCTGATTGTTTAGTTGTATGTCAATCGATGGGTTGACAGACTGTGTAAGCGTTAGTTATTTATATTTAATGCTTATGCAGTTGTGTGGTGCACTCTGGATGATGGTTGATGATTTATCGTTGCTGTTATATACATGTGTTGTAGGGAACCCATATAATTAACGTTATATGGTGATTGATTGGGCCTCATTCCAATTTGGAAAATATAAATATAAATTCATGTGTTGAATAGAAATATAGATTCATGTGTTGAATAGAGAAAATATTCATTTGTTGAATAGAATAATGAGGTTATTGAAATATATAAAGCCGTGTTGATTAGATTGACGCCATTTTGACGTGAACGATATATATATCGGTTATATTCATTTTTAAAATGAATATAGAAAAGGAAGTGATTTCAAAAGGTAACGTTTTGAAAATATTATCATTTATAGATTAATGATGTGGAATATTCAATTTTGATTCGAAATTGAATATGAAGTTGAAATCGTTTTGAAAACGAATTTAAAACGATTTATAAAATATGTTTTGAAAGGAATTCGAGGAAATATATATAATATATATATTATATATAGAATGGCCTGAATAGAACGCGCCGCGCCACGGCAGTTCGCGAATTTCGACCATTGACTTCGAATGGATATTACGGGAGCCCCGACCGTCGGATTCTACTAAAACCGAAACCATTGGGTTCGTATCATAAAGAGCTTTCTAACGAATATTAGAAATCTAACGGTTGGATTTGGAATTATGTCCAAATCAAATTTGGAAAAGGTCGCGGTAAGTGCAGTTCGATGGCCAATGATGGAATTCGACTGTACGGGCCTTGATAAAATTATTAAAAATAGTAATAATTTGTGTTAAATCATAAGAAATGATTTGTGAAGAATTTAGATGAAAAATTCCAAATTTGAAAAGATAAAAATAGATTTTTATCGAAATGAACTAGTTTTGAACTAGAATAATAATTTATTTATTTTTAAATAATTAAATTGTATTTGAAAGGGTTTTAAAAGTAATCAGAAGTTTCAATAACTGAATTGGAATGGAATGTGATTTTTGGTTTGTAGTGAGCCGCGTTTTAAATGATATTGGTTCTTTAACCCAGTTAAAGAAAGGATATGATTTCCCAAGTTAAATAATCATTGATAGTGATTTTTGGGAAGCTTAAAACCTAGTGGAGTTTTAATAAATCTTCAATTAGATTGAAATGATCGAGAATGGAGTATCACCAGTTTTGCTCCAGGCGATATTTAAATCTTTAATTAGATTTGAACATGAAATGGGAATTGGGAAATAAAACAAATGATTACTGCGGTGTTAGATATGAAGTATGACCAGTTTTACTTCATCGGATGAATAGGTTGGGATTGGGAAATAAAACAAATGATTACTGCGGTGTGGTTCGCTAATCCCGACTAATTTGAATTGATATTCAGTGGAAGATTAAAGAATAAATTTAAAGAATTTATCTTTGATAAAATTAATGGGAATCTTTCCCAAAGTATAAGAATATTTGAATGAAAGAATATTCTGAATTGGAATGAGGCGTATGTTGTGTTTTTGTAACACTTGTTTATTATATACGCGAGTTATTCAGAAAGACCATGTTTATCCCATTCTGAATAACTGATTCGACGTGGTGTCGAGGATGAAGTCGGTGGTTGAATACCAGAGGTCTTCACATCGTTTGGGTGATTACTGATGATCTTGGTTGGGCTGTACACCCAAGAGGAGGGAATCAGTTGGTGATCATCCAGACGTACTTGGAGATCGATGGATATGCGAGGTACAAGGTGCCTCCGGTTTCATTCAGACGCAGAACGAACTTGTAAATGGACCGTGTGTCTGACATTGGATTTTATTCTATGTGATTGATTTCTATTAAAAATATATCTGTTTGGCAGCGGAGAATTTATTCTCTTGCTTAACGCCCTTCTCTGAGACGTACGAGCTCAGGGGTTATATATTGATGGATATCAATTGCATGGAGTGAATTGCCTGTGTGGAATGCCTAAGTGGCAATTGATCAAGGCTTCTATTGAAAAGAAAAGTCTTGTGGTTGATGATCAAAGCACGGCCTGTGTGGCATAGCTTTGTGTAGCATTGATTCGCGAGCCTCATACGTCGGTTGTGAACCAGAAATGGGAGAAGGATCCAGGGAGGGCATGCGTTTCTTTCTAGCTAGGGTGGTGTCAGTGACCTACCAACCCTGACATTTATATTATTTTCACCTGTGTGGTTGTTGCTGTTGCGAGGTGCCTCGGATATATCGGTGACTGTGTGGAGTCGATGGAGTCATTTGGCTCATTGACGCTCCAAAGGGCGGGGAAACGCGGTGTTCAGGCATTTTAATCCACATCGGTGGACCGGCCCTGTGGCTCCTAAGGGTCACTCGAGCTCTGATCCTGAGACACGGACTAGAGCGTCTCGAATCGGTAGAGGACTAGCTTTTGCCTCGGTTCACAGATGGAAACCCAACTTCCAATACGTGACATTTGCGGTTTTGATTGTAGAGCCTAGTATGGCGACATGATATATGGTACCCATGCCGTCTATAATTGATATTTATGATCAAAATTATTTTGACACTACATTTATAATAGTATCAAATGATTTGGTTTTAACGTACCAAGCATGTTTGGATATTATAAGGGAAAACCCTATCCTCCGGCTTGTGTTGCATTGTGTGATGGGTCCTGGGTCTTATAATAGCTTTATTGTTCTTTATTTAGCATTGCGCTGTTGTTTTATGCACTGTTATTCTTGGGAGGAAACCTGTTCCGTGTTATACGGCGTGGTCCCTTGATTTACCTAACTTTAGAATAAAGATTAATAACTGTTTTAGTTCTCACACCAGTCACATGACTGACCTGGAGTTTATTGTTTTAACCTAAACTTTAGGTGCCCTTATTTTCGACACGGGCAGCTAGTAGTTTTGGTTTTGCAGATTTATATTCACAGGAACCTGGTTTACAGCTGGAATGATATCCGGAAAGCTCTGTATCCGTATATCTCCTTCAGTTGTGTTTTGTATTATTTTCCGCTGCCATGTAATTTATTGTAATCTCTGGTATTTTCTATGTAATATTTATTCATACTCTGTATATTCTTGTATTCTGATGGAATTGTTGTAATTAACAATGAAATGTTCTTCTGTTGGCATTCTGATCTGTCTTGTCCTCAAAGTATCCGCGCTTTCCTTACCGGGGAAGTTACGGGTCACTACAGAAAATATAGTTTCCTACTCTCCCTGGCTATCCCTAACCGATCTGATAGACATGATGGTTAATTCAAAATTTAATTTGAAGTTATTTGAAATTATAGTAGAATTTAGCGCATTTTTGTTAAAACTTTAAATGCTTGTAACTTTTGCAACTCAAATCAAATTCCCAGAAAATGAAAAACGTTTGATTCTCATCAACAAGAGCTTTCAAATGAGTGAAAGCAGATTTAATTTCGACTTTTAATTTTCAAGTTATATTCAAATTAATATTTTAAAATTTGTTGCCAGTGCTATCCATTGACTATAATGATAAATGGTCATTTAAAATTATGGAAAATTTGTATAAAATCATAATTAATTATTTAAGAGTGATTTATGTTGAAATCAAGAAGTTTTGTAATATAAAGGTTATTTCCCATAAACTAGCCATGTCTATATTTTGTAACATTTTTTATTCAATTTTAAAGGTATTTAACTTTATAAATCTTTCCCTAACCTTAGTAATTACTTGTTAACATGTAATGAAAGGCTTTAAATGATAATTTGAGATTCCAAACATAGAATATGGGTTGAGACCTGATTTGGTCCTATATATCCACATGGTTTTAAAGTTGCGCTTATTATTTGGAAAGACCGGGATTGGATTTATGTCTAAAAACCATTTCAAGTAATAATACGATGTTGTGGAGAAATTGAAGACGATACTGAAGACCCGGACCCTTCATATCGTAAGGACGACTTGCTGAATGTCTCGAATGGGTAGCTCCCATTTGCAGATGGATTTTATATCAGCTAAGTGGCAAGAAGCCCGAACGTATGTGAAGGAATTACGGATTGAGGTTTTGTTCAGACCCAGAACGGACTTGTATGGATTGTGTGTCTGACATTGTAATTGACTGTGTAGCACTGATCTTTATTAAATATATATCTGCTTGGTGGCGGAGAATTTATTCTCTTGCTTAGCACTCTTCTCTAAGACGTATGAGCTTAGAGGTTATATATTGGTAGAAATCAGTAATGCTTTGTGAATGGACAATGTGGCATATTTATGTTATCTGATGTGCTATGATGATCAAAGCATGGCTTACGTAAGTGTAGCTTTGTGTATATCGTGACCTCGGCAAGCCTCACACCTCGGTAAATGGCCAAAACAGGAAGAAATGTAGCTGGGTTATGGGTTATGGATGCCCATAATTTTTACACGGGCAGCCTAGTGTCAGGTTTAGTAGTAGTATTTGGAGCTTGTGTCTTGGAACCTTTTTCTCGGTGGATCCCTTGCTTTTGTGGAGTTGTTGCTGCTATGGAATATTAGCTATTTTCTTTGGGACATATTATTTCAAGGCATCTGTGATCTGGAGCTATTCAGGTGAAGATGAAGTCTTTTATGGGATTTACATTGTTACTCAGTTTTCGCTATTCTTTTGGTCATGGATATGTAATGTGGTAAACTCTGATGTAATCTCCTGTTATATAAGTGAGAAGTTGTTTATTTCTATGTGATTTGTCTAATGTGTTATATCCCCAGACAACCAGGAATCCGACACTTGGATCTTCGGCCTTTTGAATATGAGGTGTTAAAGTGTCGACTTTCGAGGGTCGAAATTCCAGGTCATCACTGTTGGCATCAGAGCTTTGGTTTATATAAAGCTTTAGGGTATAACTCATTAGATAGCTCATTAGAGATGGGGTTAGTGATACCCTAGAACGAGTAAAATCCAATGAAATGAAAATAGTTTAAACTATTTCATACTCCTCAGGTAATTCGTCTGCATGTCTAATAAGCATTTTCATACTATTTTCAGATAGTAGGAAATGAGCGGTAGAGGCAGACGTAGGGTAGGAACCAGTGCCACCGCAAATGGTCGTGATACAATTAATGAAACCATGATTCGATCCCCGACTCAAACTAGCCTTCCTGATCCAAATACGAGTTATGTAAATCTGAGTGGGAAACCCTTTAAGGGATCCGATGATGCTATGGAAGCTCAGGTCTGGATTAAATCATGCGAGAAGATTTTCAAAGGACTTAATTTGGAAGATAACCAGAAGAGACTGGTGGCCACATGGCAACTACAAAAAGGAGCCGCTAGATGGTGGGAGACTATCATCCAAGGGAAATCAGAAGATGACTTTTTATGGAAGGATTTCAAAGAAGTTTTGAAGAACGTTACATGCCCTCAGCAGGAATTTCTCGAATATACGAAGAGTTTATGAACCTTAAGCAAGGTAATATGTCATTTGAGGAATACCTGAATAAGTTCAATGAGCTTTCTCTTTGTAACAACCCACAAAATTAGAACCAAATTAAAAAAATTATTTTGGCTATTTTATTTAATTTTAAATAGTTAAAATAATTCATTTTAAATAATAATGATTAAAAATTTATTTAAATCGAAGTTTGAATGGATATTCATTTTAATTTTAAAAGGAGTTAGAAATAGCACGGCAGTTTGAAAATTTGAATTCGAACTTTGACTGAATGTACAGGATGCAAAATAAATCAGATTTTGGTGAAACCAAAAATATTTAAATTTGTTTAAAATAATCTTTCCAGCGAATCAGAAAAAATTAAATTTAATAGCAGGAATCAAAACTTGTGGTCAGTTGAATATTCAAAATAGTCGCTATGGAATTTAATATAATATATAGCCCGTATAAATAGCCATTTTGCAAATGACCTCTGTTTTCGATGAACCCACCATGGTTGGATCCAGAATGTCAAATTATTGCAGGATTCCAATTTTCATAATTTTTGGAATTAATATGTGAGCGTGGCAAAAGAAAATGTGTTTTGTCGATTTAAGTCAATTTCGATCGACCAGAAAATGGCCATTTTTCATACAGTCCCCAAATTCGATGAAATTAATTTTGGTAGGACCGTATCGTCCAAACATAGCTAGGTTTATTTTTCGGGAATTTTTGGAGTCAGTATGTGGCCCCGGTAAAATAAAATGTACGTTCAAATTGAATATTTTATATTATAATTTTGAAAATAACTGACTAAAATAGTAGAATGGGACTATGAAACATATTCCTGGGGGTATTTAGCTAGGAACGTCTGTCGTTGGGTTTGATTTGGAGTTCGTATGGAATAATGGGTATTTTCTGAATTAAATTAATTAACTAATTAAATTATAAAAACCGGCCAATCACATTCCATCGTTCTTTTCAGAAATCCCGTAAACCCTACTCATCGATGGCGGCTATAGCTCGAACATTCCTCCCCTAATAACTCTCCAATCTCTCAACGAAATCAACCACTCCTGTAGAGGATATTGTAGAGAACTCTTTCCTCTTCAATTCCATACCTGGTTTGGATTTTATAGTGGAGTATCCACTGAGAACCGCACCCCCAAACCCACGCAGTTCAATCTGCCACCGAGCCACCAGGAAGCCATCGCAGTGGACCCCACCACCGCAGATGTGTGCGCCTTCCCTCCCCCTTCCTCGTGACGTTCGCTGATCGACACCCCGTGCCCCTATTTACGTGCAAAAGCTAACCCTAGGTTCGAACCTGGGTATTGAAAATCGTCGGCCTCAATTTGATTAGGAAGAAAGGTATTATTTTATTAATTAACTGTAACTAAATCTTTAAATAATCATATCTTGCTCGTATTTAATCAGAATTCGACAAAACTGAATCCATTGGAATCGCAATGACGAGATCTACATTTCAGAAGAGGCCGTAGAATTTTTGGAGCATTCGACAAATTTAGAAGAATTAAAACAGCATAGTGAGATTTCTGAATCCAAATTAATTAAATAAAATTATATTAGAATGCAGACAGAGTTTAGAAACTTCCGACACCCATCGTCCACAGACCATGGACGGCTTGATTGTTTTGTGGTATGTAATTGGTTGATTTTTTGTGATTGTTTGTGACTGATATGGAATTGATTGATATTGTGGCATTAGATTGCCTAGAAAAATGTATTAGGAAATTATACCCTTTGTAAACGCCACGAGGCCTAAGGTAGTGCGAGGAGCCGTACATCAGGACGGTGCCGGTTTTAATTACCCTGCCGTTATGCTACCGAAATTTTCTGAAATATTCATGTGTTATAAAATATTCATATATGAAATGAAAATTGTTTGAATATTAAAAATTCACATTTTTATTGTGAATGTATAAATTATAAAAATGATCATCGTCTGGAAATAGAAATATGTTAACAATAAAAATCACGTTTTTATTGTGTAAGGTAAATGTTCACCATTTGAAAGGAAAATGTGTAAAGTAGAAAAGTATAAAAAAGTTCATGTTTTAAAAATAAAAACATGTTTACATTAAAAAAATGTAAAGAAAGAAAATATAAAAATGTTCATGTTTTAAAAATAAAAACATATTTACATAAAAAAAATGTAAAGAAAGAAAATATAATAATGTCCATTGTTTAAAATGAAAACATGTTTACTTTAAAAATCTCATTTTAAATGTAATAAGAGAAAATATGAAAAATGTACATTGTATAAAATAAAACATGTTAACATTAAAAATCCCATTTTTAATGTAAATATATATAATATGAAAATGTTCATGTTTTAGAAAGGAAAACAAGTTAACATTAAAAATTCACATTTTTAATGTAATGTGAGAAAGTAGAAAATGTACATGTTTCAAAAATAAAAACATGGTTACATTAAATATCACATTTTTAATGTAATATAGAAAATATAAAAACGTTCGTGTTCAATATAAAAATATGAAACATTAAAAATCTTATTTTTAACGAAAGAATGATTCGTAGGAAAATTGTTCATGTAGAATAAAAGTGTTGAAACAATAAAATCACATTTGTAATGTAAAAATAGATTCATTAGAAAATATTCACTATTTGAATGAAAATGTTAAAACACTATTTTTAACATGATTATAAACATATGCTAGGAAAGAATAAAAATGTTAAAACACTATTTTTAACATGATTATAAACATATGTTAGAAAAAAATAAAAAAGTTAAAACACTATTTTTAACATGATTATAAACATATGTTAGAAAAACACTATTTTTAACATGATTATAAACATATGTTAGAAAAAAATAAAAAAGTTAAAACACTATTTTTAACATGATTATAAACATATGTTAGAAAAGAATAAAAATGTTAAAACACTATTTTTAACATGATTATAAACATATGTTAGAAAAGAATAAAAATGTGTTTACATAAAAAAAAGATTACATTTTTTTAATATAGAATTCATTAAAAAGAATTCAACTTTGAATAAAAATGGGTTGACATTAAAAATATTACATTTTTAATGTAATATGGGAATCATTAAAATGATTCAAGTTTTGATAAAAATATTTTATATGTTAAATAAACCATTATTTTTAACATATAATAAAGAGGAAAAGAAAACACATATTGAAATACGTTAGCACATTAAAATATCCTTTTTAATGTAACTACGGAGCGTATAAAATTTACCTGTAATGAAATATATTTTTGTTATTAAACAATACTCTTTACATGTAATGAAACTAATGGGTTTGAAATCGCCAAGCAAATTATATTTTTATATATATATAAAAATAAATAAATTACTTAAAATTAAACGAATCGTGCGCGGTAGTTCTCGATTTGGAATCGTAACTTTAAACGATTATATCGAGAGATCCGACTGTCGGATTTTCCCAAAACTGGAACCATTGGGTTCATTTTGAAAAGATCTTTCCAATGATTATCCTTGCTTTCGTACTACAGGAGTTTGGGGTAATCATAATTGGTATCAGAGCTTTGGTTAAACTTAGCTCCGGAATATAACATATAAATAAAACCGGACAGAAATATAATCAGCATAATTCTAAAAACAAATAACCCATCATAGATAGGACAAGTAATGTCCTACAATGTGTATAGAAAAATAAAATACACTACCATAGATTCATTTACATTCAAATATATGTCTCTATGCTTTACAATATTTATTCTGTTGGCTTGACTCTTTGTCTGCTATTTGCAGATAGTATAAAATGAGTGGCTGAAACAGAAGAAGTAATCCTTTAGTTCAGCAATCTAGTGAGCCAGTCATGCTCCCACAACTAGAACCAGATCTAGAAGCTCTAGAAAAGAGGTATCGAAATCTTGGCGGAGAACCATTCTCGGGCAAAGAGTCCATTATTGAAACACAAGCATGGATGCGTTCTTCTGAGAGAATTTTAGAAGGCTTAAAGCTGAGAGATGATCAGAAGAGATTAATAGAATCTTGGGCACTCAAAGGCAAAGCTTTAATCTGGTGGGAAACTGTTACTGAAGAAAATCCAGAAGGTAGTATTAACTGGGATAGATTTAAAGAAATGTTACAGACAAAATTATTCCTCCAGAAGCGACTGAGCGATTATATGATGAGTTTTATAATCAGAAACAAGGAGATATGACCATTCAGGAGTATCAGAATAAATTCAATGAACTTTATCGCTTTTCCCCAGAACTAATTCAAGACCCTATAAGGAAGAATCTGAGATTTATCTACGGACTTCACAAAAAATTCAAAGGTAGAGTACTTGCTCATGTAAATCTTCCATTTTCTAAGACGATACAAATGGCTTATCGCTATGAGTATAATGATGAGCAACAAGGGTTCGAAGATGAAGAGGAAAATAGCTCTAGCAGCAAAAGGAAGTTCGAAGCTGATAGCCCTGAGGCAAGTACGAAGCCTGAGGTCAGTAAGAATCTAAAGTCAGTCAGAAAAAGCAAAAGATAGTCATAAGTCTCAAGTGTAATAAGCAAGGGCATTCGATAAGGAATTGCAAATCTTTGAAGAAATGAAAGAATGACGAATCTAAATCTAATAGAAAGTTTCAAGAGAATAGATAATGCAATCTTTGCCATCAGACGGGGCATCTTTCAAAGAATTGCCAACTATCAAAGAAGTCTGAAGTAGCTCAAGTAAATAAAGTAGCAGAAGCTCCAGCACCCTCAACTAATAGGGTAAGGCCGGATGTGTTGGAAGGCACTCTTACTATAAATAATATTCCAGTTACAGTAATATTTGACACTGGCGCATCACGAAGCTTCATTTCAAGTAACTTAGTTAAAAAGTTAAAGCTAACCCTAAAGGATCTTAAAGAAACGATTAGTGTTCATAATCCGACAGGGGCTTCTCTTGTCCTCGGTTTATATTGTAGAGTGCCCGTCTCCTACTCTTGCTATCGGTTTCCTTTTAATTTTATTGTTATGGATCTTTTTGAAATTGATATCATTCTCGGGTTGGATTGGTTGACAAAATATGAAGCCGAAGTTAAATGTGCTGAAAGGGTTATTAAAGTCAAGACGAAGCTTGGGTATATTGTTATACCATGCGTAGGCTCAGATTCAGATAGAAAAGAATTTTGGGCTGCTCTTGAGGTCACCTGTAACACCCCACCTCCGCCAATGCCACTCTTGCAAGTACACTAACTTTGGAGGGGCGTTAAACAAGGTAAACATGCATGATGATATCACAAGACAGAACATAAAGTAAGAACAGAGTAAATAAAGCAGCGGATAAAACTAGCATTTTAAAACCATAGTCAAGTTACAAGTACTTGGTCATTATTTTCCAACAAACAAAGTCTAGAGAAAAGCATAAACTGAAAAACTGAAAATACATAAAGTACTATCCCCAAAGTGAAGTGATAAACCATAGCTAGCTCAATGTCCAAAACCGTACATGAGCAAATCTAGTAAGCAAGCTATAAAGATCCAAGCTAAGCTCCAATGTTCCCACCCTTAGGACCTGAGGGGGGGGGGGGGAAACGGAAGAAAAGAGGCGAAAGAAAACAGGTCAGTCAAAAAAGACTGGTAAGCCCTAACTACTATCAGTCCATGAACTAGTAAAGTTAACTCGCATGAGAAGCTGAGATGAACATAAGGATAACAACATACTGGCATGATGATTAATTAACAGGATAGATAAAGGTGCCATCGCATAATCAAGGTTAAGTTTTGCACCACGGGTGTACTAGCATTCTAACATGTCAAGTAAAAACAAGGATTGATCCCTTGGCCCAAGCTTGGCCCAATATCATAAGGTGACCTAAATCAAGGTCCAACTACACGGTCTAGTTGATCGGCTCCCTATAAGCCTAACTCGTCAAGTGTCGGTGTCATACGGCCCAAACATGAAATGTAGTTAAACTGCGCTAGGTCCACCCTAGGGTGTATCAAGTCCTAGGGTGTCAACCTCGGACACAAATCAAGCATGCACAGTCTAGATCTACTGGTACCCGTGCCTGATTTTCCAACTCCGGACTATGTGCACGACCATAGTCCGCCTGGACCCACACCGGTGTACCTACTCAGCCGTCGTTTTGGTCGCTTACATGTCACCCCAGTAATCGTGCCCCACCATAGCCTAGTCCCTAGGGTATCATGATACTATCAAGAGGGTTACTGCTGAAAAGGACCACGCAACTAGGGTTTCTTAACGGGTTAAATGTGGTTAACCCGCTCCAATCGTGGATTAAATTGGTTAAGTGTACCCAAGGTTCATGACTTAACCCCGATTAACCCATCAAGCCCAAATTGGTTAAGTATTAAGTGGACCATGACTTAACCCTAATCAGGAGGCATTAATTAACTTAATGTGCTTTAACCTCTCACATTAGACCTTGTTGTGGTTACTAGTTAAGCCGGGCGGGTCCGGGTAGCTTTACACCACAACTTGGTCTAACCTCGGGTTCGAGCACAACATGACCAACTTCTCACATTGGGTCCTATTGTTTGTAGCCACTAGTTAAGCCGGGCGGGTCCGGGTAGATTTATGCTACAAACTCAGCCCAACCTCGAGTTGGCCACACTTATATTTTCTAAGTGTCATGTCCATTATGTTTCCAAAACATAATTACAAGCTAACATATCACGTCATGTTATAAAAATCATGTTCATGTCATAATGTTACCCAACCCCAACGTAATCCCATCGTTTACATAATCGTAACAACGCATAAAGGATAAAATAGGGGACTTGGCATAATCATGACAAAAAGGTGTTGAAGCCACAAGTTTAACATGGTGGCATATGAAATGTACATATGTTCATATACTTGCATATTGCATTATTAGGCTTCAAAAGTATGCATAAAACCAAACTTAGCATATAAGTGATACATGGTGATAAATGACATGTAGAAGTTGCTAGGAGTTCGCATTTAGCCTCACATGCAAGTTATCATAAGGGATATGATAACTTCCATGTTGCCAAAATGCAACCTTTAATATAAAGCTTGAAGCTTTAAGCTCACAAACTCAAGTTTAACTTGCATAACATGATAACATGTGTATAATGATCAACCCAAACTTGCATAACATAGCAACATGTGTCATACATAATGATTGAACCAACTTGCATAACATAATGATCAACCAAACTTTCATATCATAATGATCAACCCAAACTCGCATCATTCATTTAACTTTATAGTTCAAAAAAGAAAGTAGAAAAGGGCTTACAATGCTATGAAGACACAAATGAATATTTATTATAAAGATTGAGACGAAGCCCTTATGCAACCACCAAAAACCCAAATATGAAAGCTCCAAATGAAAAACCCTTGAGCCAAATCAATAAAAACCCTTGCTTTGTAATAGAAATGTTGCAACTTGACTTGAATGCAAACTAAGAACACTCATACAAGCTTGAAAACACTTGTATGAACTCAAATTCTCTCATATAAATAAACTTAGAAATTTTAGCATGAGGGTGGAGGCCATGAGAGGAACAAATTTGGCATAGTTTAGTTGTAGGGTTGAATAATGATGATTTAGGCTAGGCTTAGGGGCCTTTTTATAGAAGATTAGGATAGTATTAGCCATAGGATTAGCCCTAGATCCAATCCAAGCCATCAGATCCCGTCATTAGCCACCAGACCTGACCCAAACTCAAAGTAGGCGCACCAGGCCACTTGGCCATCCGGGGGAAAGGATCGACCCCTGGGTCGACATGGGTGTCGACCCATTGGGGGGGGGTCGACACTGGTGTCGACCCCTGTGTCGACCCTTCCTGGGCGGGAAAAATTCCGCCTATCTGTTTTGGTTTGAATTCGAATCTGAATTCGAATTTGAACTGTTTTCGGTCCTTGGAATTCTGAAAACTTCGTCGGGCTTTTTCTTGGTCATACGGACTCTGATTTACAAAATTTCGGACCCTATTTCGCGTATTTTTCCGAGACGAACGTAATGGCATAGCCCGTTTCCCTTGATTCAGATTTTAATATTTAATTCTGCCTTGTTTTATAACATGTTATTCAAAATACGGGTTGTTACATTCTCCCCACCTTAAAGGATTTCGTCCCCGAAATCTTCAAGTTAGGAAGAACGTATCCTACCATACTTCATCCATCTACTCAAAACATCATCCACGAGCAATCATTGTCCTTAAAGGATTCTAAATGCTGTATGAACTTATACAAAGGTGTGTGTATATGTACTTATCTAATGCGAAAATCAGGCGGTTACCGATACAGTAAACCTCCTTAATGCATATGTATGTTAGTGAAATGAATCCATATGTATGCAATTTCCTAACATAATTCATAATATCTATATGAGTGCACATAACATACACCCATATGCAACATCCATGTGATGGAACAACAAGTTTCAACCATGAATAAGTGTAAGCACCCATGCATATGCAATATGAAAGTGTGTGAGCCGATCTTAGTGCCTAATGTGTATCATGCATCCACGAGTATCCACTTGCAAACACTTGAAACCACTTGCAAACATCAAGCATAACATGTTTCAAACACATGTTTCATCCAAAGGGTTTTCTACCTAAGGTTCTCATGACACGATTAACGAGATAACAGGATAAACAGGATAAACATGGATAGCAAAAAGAAAGATATGCTAATTAGGAAAGGAGGTTGAGAATGTACCCTCAAAAAGGAATGGATAAAGCCCACGCATCTTCTCCTCGGTTTCCCAAGTTGCATCTTCATCGGCTTCACTCCACTGAACTTTCACCAATTTGACTTCTCGATTCCTTAACTTCTTGATCTCCGTTCCCAAGATACGAATCGGAGCTCTCCTTACGGTTGCCTCTTTCTCTACCTCCACGTCTTCAAGAATGCTTGGTTCAACCACCTCAGCGGACTCATGTAGGCACTTTCGGAGATGCAAGACATGAAAGACATTATGCACTCCGGCTAGCTTCTCGGGCAATTCCACCTTATAGGCCATCTTCCCAATTCTCTCTATGATAGGGAAGGGTCCTACGAACCTTGGTGCCAGCTTCCCAACTGCTCCAAAACGAACCACATTACGCAAAGGAGAGACCTTCACGAAAACCATGTCTCCCACTTTGAATTCCAAATCTGCCCTTCGCTTGTCAGCATAGGATTTCTGTCTATCTTGGGCCGCTTTCATCCGTCTTCTTACCAATTCAACTTTCTCGGATGTGTCCCGTATCATATCGGGCCCAAGTATAAGCCTATCTGTTGTCTCCCACCAACAAGATGGTGACCTACACGGCCTCCCATACAAAGCTTCAAATGGTGCCATCCCTATGCTGGCTTGATAGCTATTATTATAAGCAAACTCCACAAGAGGAAGGTGGTCTTCCCAGGTACCACCAAAGTCAAGAACACAAAGCCTCAAAAGATCTTCTAGCACTGTATTCACCCTTTCGGTTTGGCCATCCGTCTGGGGGTGATAGGCTGTACTCAGACTCAATCGCGTACCCATTGCTTCTTGCAAACTGTTCCAGAACTGGCTAGTGAAAATTGGGTCACGATCGCTAACTATGCTAGAAGGAACTCCATGCAACCGCACTATCTCTCAAAGATAAATAGATGCTAGCCATGATGCGGTCCTCTTGCTCTTTATGGGAATGAAATGAGCACTCTTCGTAAGTCTATCAACTATGACCCATTTGCTCGTGTTCCCTTTTCTTGACCTAGGCAATCCATCCACAAAATCCATAGAAATACTCTCCCACTTCCATTGCGGGACCTCCAATGAATGTAATAGCCCACCGGGTTTCTTTGACTCGGCTTTCACTTGTTGGCACACCATGCACTTTGAAACATATTCTGCCACATCCTTCTTCATTCCATCCCAAAAGAAAATGCGCTTCATATCCCTATACATCTTGTCCCCTCCAGGATGTATAGTCATCTTCGAGTTATGCGCTTCTTCAAGAACTCTATGGACTAAATCTCCCACTCGAGGAACACATAATCTCCCATCACGCCTTAGCCACCCCTTGTCATCTATAGCATATCTAGCAAGGTGACTAGACGGCTCACCACGAATCAACTTGTCCATGACCTCGACTATCTGTGGATCTTCCTTCTGCGAAGCCCCAACTTGATCAAGAAGTGTGGGTCTAAGCTCAAGAGATGCTAACGTGCCAGTCCTCGATTCAACAACAAGCGTGAAATCAAAGGTTGCCAAGAACTCTAGATTCTTCATCTCAACAAACAAAGGGCTCAAAGTCAACCTTTTCCTACTTAGCGCATCTGCCACAACATTACCCTCGCCAGGGGTATAAGATATGTCAAAGTCATAAGATGCCAAGAATTCCATCCACCTCTGTTGCCTTAGATTCAAATCCTTTTGCGAAAAGAGATACTTCAGAGACTTATGATCGGTATACAACTCGAACCTCTCGTCTAGAAGATAATGGCGCCACGACTTAAGTGCAAAGACAATCGCCGCCAACTCCAAATCATGCGTGGGATAGTTCTTCTCATGAACTTTAAGTTGCCTACCCCCATAACATATCACTCTTCCTTCTTGCATCAGAACTGCGCCTAAACCCGTGCCACACGCATCGGTGTACACGGTAAACATCTTACCACCATCGGGTAAAGCCAAAACTGGAGCTGAGGTAAGGGCTCTTTTGATCTTTTGAAAAGCAAGCTCACACTCCAAGTCCCATGCAAAGACTAAGTTCTTCTTCGTCAACTTAGTAAGTGGGGCCGAAATCTTAGCGAAGTCCTTAATGAACTTCCTATAGTAGCCTGCCAGACCGAGAAAGCTTCTAAATTCGGTCGCATTCTTAGGAGTCTTCCAGTCTTGAACTGCAACCACTTTCGCAGGATCCACCGCTATGCCTTGCTTAGAAATTATATGTCCAAGGAACCGAACTTCCTTTCTCCAAAAATGACATTTGGAGAACTTGGCTTTCAACTGATGTGCTCTAAGCGTATCCATCACTTCCTTGAGGTGTCTGGCATGCTCTTCCTCATCCTTTGAGAAGATCAGAATATCATCCACGAAGACAACAACAAACTTGTTAAGGAACTCCCTGAAGACCCTACTCATCAAATCTACGAAGTAGGCGGGTGCATTAGTCAAACCGAATGGCATGACAAGCCATTCAAAGAATCCATCTGGAGTCCTAAACGCAGTTTTATCAATACTATCCTCAGCTACTCTAAGCTGATGGAATCCGGTGGCTAGATCGAGCTGAGAGAAAACAGAAGCACCAACAAGCTGGTCAAAGAGATCATCAATCCTTGGTAACGGGTGCCTATTCTTCTTTGTCAGCTTGTTCAACTCTCGATAATCAACACATAGACGAAGCGAACCATCCGCCTTAGTAGCGAATACCACCGGAGCTCCCCATTCAGAAATGCTTCGCCTAATAAAATTCTTCTCAAGCAACTCCTTGATTTGCTTACTGAGCTCCCTCCTTTCACGTGGGGCCATGTGCCTAACGGGCAATGATACTGGCTTGGCATTATCGACTAGATAAATGCGGAAATCTATCTCTCGTTTAGGGGGTAACCCCTTAACTTCTTCAAAGACATCAGGATAGTCTCGGACCACCCTTACAGATTGCAGATCATCGATGGACGAGTCAAGAGATTCAAGATAACATAACATGACGGGACCTCTAGGGTTACAAGAAATTTCTAGGGTATTACCGAGGCGAGTCATGAGCCTCACCACCCTATGCTCACAATAGAGGATGGCTCCATAACTGGACAACCAATCCATGCCCAAAATCAACCTGTATCCCGTGAACCCGAGAACATAAGCATTACACGTGAATTCTACGGTCAAGATAGAAATCTTCAAATCCACACAAATCATAGATAGATGGGCGGAACCCCCAATTGGATTTGAAACACTGACGGGATCCTCAACTAGACTAGTACTTAGGTGCAAACTTTCAACAATGTCAGAAGAAATAAAACTATGCGACGTGCCAGAATCAAATAAGGTGCGAACAGGATAGTCAGAAATATAAACAAGGCTTTCTACAGAAATACTACCTCGGTCCTGAACTGGAGCAGCGTTGAGAGCATGCACTTGCCCTCCAGAAGGTCCTGCACGCTGATTCTGCCCTTCCCCTTGTCCTTGCTTCTTGGGGCAATCCTTGCTAAAATGTCTGGTCTCTCCACAATGAAAGCATTCGCCCAACGTCCTCTTCTTCTTCCTACAGTCTTTAGCTATGTGCCCAACAATCCCACAGTAGTTGCATTTTCTTGGGTCCTTTGCCTTGGCCTTGTTGCCCTTGTTGTTCTTGTTGTTCTGATTGCTCTGATTTCCTCCCCACTTGGAGTCTATCTTCTTGGCTTGAGTCTCATTAGGCTTGACTTCTTTCTTGCCATTCTTATCGTCTCCTTGAAGCAATGCCATGTCCACTAGGCCTTCAAAAGTGGCCCCCATAGGTATATGAGATAGGGCTAAACCTTGTAATGGCTCGTTCAACCCTCGTGCAAAGCGCAAAGCCTTCTTCTGGGGAGTATTAACCATGTCCAAACCGAATCGAGCGAGCTGGTTAAACTTATTCACATACTCCCTCACTGTCATGTCCCCTTGCTTCAAAGATATAAACTTCTCCAATTGCAGAATCGCCTCAGCTGATGATAGAAACTTAAGCCCAAATCTCGTCCTAAAGTCGGCCCAAGTCTCTATAGGCCTCGTAGCATTGGTGACCTCCCACCAATAAGCAGCTTCTTCTTTTAATAGCCATGCTGCTAATAGAACCTTTCTATGGTCTTCCACATCAAAGATAGCAAAGAGATCCTCAGTTTCTTTCAACCAATTTCTTGCCTCCACAAAAGTCTCCGTCCCAATGAAATTCTTGCCACCCATCGCCTTAAAGTCTTTGCAAACCTTTGCGAAATCTGCTTGTGGATGCTGAGGAGGAGGAGGAGGAGGAACCTCAGTTACGGTGGGGGTATTTGCTGGGCCTGCATCGTTGGCCCTAGCTTCCAGGTACCTCCGGAACCATCCGGGAATGGTCACTCCCTCGGGAAGGTTAAGATCAGCCATACTGAAACGAAGAAAAAGATAGATAGATTCAGAACGAAGAAACGAAGGATAGTGCTAATGGCTTTTGGGGAATAGCCTTTTAAAATAACTAGACTTTTCTTGGAAAACACTTAATTGGCTTTGAAAATAGTTTTTCAAAAGGTAAGTTTTAAAAAAACACTTTTGCTCAAATCTTGTAAACCTGGCTTTGATACCAAATGTAACACCCCACCTCCCCCAATGCCACTCTTGCAAGTACACTAACTTTGGAGGGGCGTTAAACAAGGTAAACATGCATGATGATATCACAAGACAGAACATAAAGTAAGAACAGAGTAAATAAAGCAGCGGATAAAACTAGCATTTCAAAACCATAGTCAAGTTACAAGTACTTGGTCATTATTTTCCAACAAACAAAGTCTAGAGAAAAGCATAAACTGAAAAACTGAAAATACATAAAGTACTATCCCCAAAGTGAAGTGATAAACCATAGCTAGCTCAATGTCCAAAACCGTACATGAGCAAATCCAGTAAGCAAGCTATAAAGATCCAAGCTAAGCTCCAATGTTCCCACCCTGAGGACCTGAGGGGGGGGAATGGAAGAAAAGAGGCGAAAGAAAACAGGTCAGTCAAAAAAGACTGGTAAGCCCTAACTACTATCAGTCCATGAACTAGTAAAGTTAACTAGCATGAGAAGCTGAGATGAACATAAGGATAACAACATACTGGCATGATGATTAACTAACAAGATAGATAAAGGTGTCATCGCATAATCAAGGTTAAGTTTTGCACCACGGGTGTACTAGCATTCTAACATGTCAAGTAAAAACAAGGATTGATCCCTTGGCCCAAGCTTGGCCCAATATCATGAGGTGACCTAAATCAAGGTCCAACTACACGGTCTAGTTGATCGGCTCCCTATAAGCCTAACTCGTCAAGTGTCGGTGTCATACGGCCCAAACATGAAATGTAGTTAAACTGCGCTAGGTACACCCTAGGGTGTATCAAGTCCTAAGGTGTCAACCTCGGACACAAATCAAGCATGCACAGTCTAGATCTACTGGTACCCGTGCCTGATTTTCCAACTCCGGACTATGTGCACGACCATAGTCCGCCTAGACCCACACCGGCGTACCTACTCAGTCGTCGTTTTGGTCGCTTACATGTCAGCCCAGTAATCGTGCCCCACCCTAGCCTAGTCCCTAGGGTATCATGATACTATCAAGAGGGTTACTGCTGAAAATGACCACGCAACTAGGGTTTCTTAACGGGTTAAATGTGGTTAACCCGCTCCAATCGTGGATTAAATTGGTTAAGTGTACCCAAGGTTCATGACTTAACCCCGATTAACCCATCAAGCCCAAATTGGTTAAGTATTAAGTGGACCATGACTTAACCCTAATCAGGAGGCATTAATTAACTTAATGTGCTTTAACCTCTCACATTAGACCTTGTTGTGGTTACTAGTTAAGCCGGGCGGGTCCGGGTAGCTTTACACCACAACTTGGTCTAACCTCGGGTTCGAGCACAACATGACCAACTTCTCACATTGGGTCCTATTGTTTGTAGCCACTAGTTAAGCCGGGCGGGTCCGGGTAGATTTATGCTACAAACTCAATCCAACCTCGAGTTGGCCACACTTATATTTTCTAAGTGTCATGTCCATTATGTTTCCAAAACATAATTACAAGCTAACATATCACGTCATGTTATAAAAATCATGTTCATGTCATAATGTTACCCAACCCCAACGTAATCCCATCGTTTACATAATCGTAACAACGCATAAAGGATAAAATAGGGGACTTGGCATAATCATGACAAAAAGGTGTTGAAGCCACAAGTTTAACATGGTGGCATATGAAATGTACATATGTTCATATACTTGCATATTGCATTATTAGGCTTCAAAAGTATGCATAAAACCAAACTTAGAATATAAGTGATACATGGTGATAAATGACATGTAGAAGTTGCTAAAAGTTCGCATTTAGCCTCACATGCAAGTTATCATAAGGGATATGATAATTTCCATGTTGCCAAAATGCAACCTTTAATATAAAGCTTGAAGCTTTAAGCTCACAAACTCAAGTTTAACTTGCATAACATGATAACATGTGTATAATGATCAACCCAAACTTGCATAACATAGCAACATGTGTCATACATAATGATTGAACCAATTTGCATAACATAATGATCAACCAAACTTGCATGTCATAATGTTCAACCCAAACTCGCATCATTCATTTAACTTTATAGTTCAAAAAAGAAAGTAGAAAAGGGCTTACAATGCTATGAAGACACAAATGAATATTTATTATAAAGATTGAGACGAAGCCCTTATGCAACCACCAAAAACCCAAATATGAAAGCTCCAAATGAAAAACCCTTGAGCCAAATCAATAAAAACCCTTGCTTTGTAATAGAAATGTTGCAACTTGACTTGAATGCAAACTAAGAACACTCATACAAGCTTGAAAACACTTGTATGAAATCAAAATCTCTCATATAAATAAACTTAGAAATTTTAGCATGAGGGTGGAGGCCATGAGAGGAACAAATTTGGCATAGTTTAGTTGTAGGGTTGAATAATGATGATTTAGGCTAGGCTTAGGGGCCTTTTTATAGAAGATTAGGATAGTATTAGACATAGGATTAACCCTAGATCCAATCCAAGCCATCAAATCCCGTCATTAGCCACCAGACCTGACCCAAACTCAAAGTAGGCGCACCAGGCCACTTGGCCATCCGGGGGAAGGGGTCGACCCCTGGGTCGACATGGGTGTCGACCCATTGGGGGGGTCGACACTGGTGTCGACCCCTGTGTCGACCCTTCCTAGGCGGGAAAAATTCCGCCTATCTGTTTTGGTTTGAATTCGAATCTGAATTCGAATTTGAATTGTTTTCGGGCCTTGGAATTCTGAAAACTTCGTCGGGCTTTTTCTTGGTCATACGGACTCTGATTTACAAAATTTCGGACTCTATTTCGCGTATTTTTCCGAGACGAACGTAATGGCACAGCCCGTTTCCCATGATTCAGATTTTAATATTTAATTCTGCCTTGTTTTATAACATGTTATTCAAAATACGGGTTGTTACATCACCCCCACTGCTATTGAAAATATTCCTATCATCAAAATTATGCGGATGTGTTCAATGAAGTTGATAGCTTACCTCCGCAAAGAGAAATTGACTTCAGAATTGGTCTAGTTCCGAATGCAAGGCCAGTGGTGCATCCTATTCGAAGAATGACATGGAAAGAGAAAGAAGAATTGGGCAATCAAACTAAACAACTCTTATGGAAAGGTTTGATCGGGCCTAGTTTTTCAAATTGGGGAGCAGCAGTATTGTTTGTTCCTAAGTCAGACGGTACTCTCAGACTGTGTGTGGATTACCGAGATCTCAACAAGCAGCCACTCAAGAATAAATATCCATTGCCCCGTATAGATGATTTATTGGATCGTTTGAATGGAGCAAAAGTATTTTCTAAAATGGACCTAGCTACAGGTTTCCATCAACTGCGGATTGTCGAAGAATATGTTCTTTGATAGCTTTCAGAGGTCCAGACATATTTTATGAGTGGTTAGTAATGCTGTTTGGCTTCTGCAACGCTCCAACTTGTTTTGTCGATTTGATGAATCGAGTATTCTGCGATGTCCTAAATAAATTTGTGCTGGTTTTCATTGACGATATCTTAATCTTCTCCAAATCAACTACGGAACATGAAAAGCATTTGGAACAAGTTTTGGAAATTCTGAGAAAGAATGTTTTAAAGGCCAAATTTTCTAAATTCGTATTCTGGCAAGAAGAAGTGAAGTTCCTCGGTCATGTAGTGTCGAAGGAAGGAATTTTAGTGGATCCTAGTAAAATCATAGCTATTCAAGATTGGAAGCAGCCTTGCACTCCTACAAAAGTCAGAAGTTTCCTAGAATTGGCTAGTTATTATCGGAAATTCGTTAAGGATTTTTCGAAACTATCTTGTTCATTAACGAAGCTTACCAAGATACACACAAAGTTTAATTGGACGCCTGAATGTGAGGTAGCTTTCCAAGAGCTGAAATTGAGGTTGACCACTGCTCAAGTGTTAACTATTATTGATGGCAATCAAGATTTGAAAGTCTGGACAGATGCTTCTATTGAAGGTATTGGTGCGTATTAATGCAAAGAGACAAAGTAGTTGCTTATGCTAGCCGTCAATTGAAGCCATATGAGAAGAGATATCCTACTCATGATCTTGAGTTATTGGCATTCGTGTTTTCTTTAAAGATATGGAGGCACTATCTTTTGGGTACGAAGTTCGAATTATACACAGATCATAAATCATTGAAGTATATGTTCACCCAAAGGGACCTGAATGTGAGGCAGCAACGTTGGTTAGAATTTCTTGCATCCTATGTTCTGGACATCTTGTATACTCCATGAAAGGCCAATGTTGTAGCCGATGCGCTCAGCAGAAAGAATGCGGTTACCGCCAATCTTATCTACTCCAACCTCATCATTACACCTTCATTAATTGACAAAATCTCTAATCTTTAGAAATATGATGAATTTATACAGAGAATTAGTAAAAGAGTTCGGGAAGGCAAACCCTCCAGTTTCCAAATTAATAGCAAGGGAGTTTTGAGGTTAAAAGGCCGAATATGTGTCCCAAATATTCTTGAGCTCAGAAGGGAAGTAATGGTTGAATGTCACAAATCCAAGCTTTGTATTCATCCAGGGGTGAGCAAGATGTATCATGATCTCAAGCGCATGTTCTAGTGGAAATCTATGAAAAGAGACATTTCCATTTATGTTAGTAGGTGTTCTACTTGCCAGCAAGTCAAAAGTGATCAGCGAAAACCTGCCGGATTGTTACAACCACTAGAAGTTCCCAGTTGGAAGTGGGATCAAATCTCCATGGATTTTATTGATGGCTTGCCCCGAACCAGAAAAGGTAATGACAGTATTTGGGTGATCGTTGATCGTTTCACGAAGTCTGCCCATTTTATTCCTGTCAGATCAACTAGAACATCTCAAAGCTTGGCGAAAATTTATTTCAAAGAAATTGTAAGACTACATGGGGTTCTCAATAGCATTGTTAGTGACCATGATCCAATATTCGCTAGTAAATTCTAGGAAGAATTCCAAGAAGAGCTGGGGACAAAATTGAATCTGAGCACCGCTTATCATCCTCAAACAGATGGCCAGACTGAGAGGGCAAACCGTATATTGGAAGACTTGTTGCGGGCATGCATTCTTGACTTTGGCGGATCACAAGAAGATCACTTGCACTTGGTTGAGTTCTCTTATAATAACAGTTACCAAGAAAGCTTGCAAATGTCGCCATTCGAAGCATTGTATGGCAGGCCTTGTAAATCTCCCGCATGTTGGGTGGAACCAGGAAATAGACTTGTTTTGGGTCCCAACATGATTCGTGAAGCTTCAGATAAAGTTGATTTTATTAAGAAGCGATTACTATAGTGCAGAGCCGACAGAAAATTTATGTGGATTCAAGAAGAAGGGATCTAGAATTTGTAGTTGGCGATTATGTATACCTAAGAGTTTCCCCATTGAGAGGAGTAGTTCGTTTTGGAAAGACTGGAAAGTTGGCGCCTAGATTCATTGGTCCATTCCCTATTCTGGAAAGAATTGGAACTCTCGCTTACAGGGTTCAGTTGCCTGACTGGTTGCCAGGGGTACATGATGTATTCCATGTGTCTCAACTTCGGAAGCACGTGAATGATCCAGACTTTATTGTAGAAGAAGCTACGCAGCAAAATTTGGAGATTACCCTGAGCTTAGCAGTAAGAAGAGAGCCAATGAAGACTATTGGCAAAGAAACTCGAGTTCTGAGGAATAAAAGAATTCATTTAGTCAAAGTGCAGTGGAGCGATGATCCTAGAGATTGTACATAGGAGACCGAGGATAACATCAAACAGGCTTACCCCGAGTGCAGAGTGGATATCTCAGATTAGCTCTAGTGCAAGGTACATTTATAATATTTTACATTTTCCGTTTTGTTTCCGACTTTACTATTGTTTCCTTTTCGGGGACGGAAAGTTTTTAAGTGGGGTAGATTGTAACAACCCGGAAAATCAAAACCAATTAAATTTTTTTATTTTGGCTATTTTATTGAATTTTAAATTGTTAAAATAATTCATTATAAATAATAACGATTAAAAATTTATTTAAATCGAAGTTTGAATGAATATATTTATTTTAATTTTAAAAGGAGTTAGAAATAGCGCGGTAGTTTGAAAATTTGAATTTGAACTTTGACTGAATGTACATGATGCAAAATAAATCAGAATTTGGTGAAACCAAAAATATTTAAATCTTTCTAAAAATATCTTTCCAATGAATCCGAAAAATTCAAATTTCATAGTGGGAATCAAAAGTTATGGTCAATTGAATATTCAGAATAGTCGCTATGGAATTTAATATAATATATAGCCCGTGTAAATAGCAATTTTGCAAACGACCTCTGTTTTCGATGAAACCACACTGGTTGGATCCAGAATGTTAAATTATTGCAGAATTCCAATTTTCATAATTTTTGGAATTAATATGTGAGTGTGGCAAAAGAAAATGTGTTTTGTCGATTTCAATCAATTTCGATCGACCAGAAAATGACCATTTTTCAAACGGTCTCCATATTCAACGAAATTAATTTTTTTAGGACCGTATCGTCAAAACATAGCTAGCTTTATTTTTCGGGAATTTTTGGAGTCAGTATGTGGCCCCGGTAAATTAAAATGTACGTTCAGATTGAATATTGAATGATTTATATTTTTAATTTTGAAAATAACTGACTGAAACAGTCAAATGGGACTACGAAACATATTTCATTGTGTCCGGAATGGGGGTATTTAGCTAGGAATGTCAGTCGTTGGGTTTGATTTGGAGGTCGTATGGAATAATGGGTATTTTCTGAATTAAATAATTAAATTATAAAAATCGGCCAATCACATTCCATCGTTCTTTTCTGAAATCCTGTAAACCTTATTCATCGATGGCGGATACAGCTCTAACATTCCTCCACTAATAACTCTCTAATCTCTCAATGAAATCAACCACTCCTATTGAGGATATTGTAGAGAACTCTTTCCTCTTCAATTCCATACCCGGTTTGGATTTTATAGTGGAGTATCTACTGAGAACCGCACCCCCAAACCCACGCAGTTCAGTTCGCCGCTGAGCCACCAGGAATCCATCGCAATAGAATCCACCACCGCGGTTGTTTGCGCCTTCCCTCCCCCTTCCTCGTGACGTTCACTGATCGACACCCTGTGCCCCGATTTGCGTGCAAAAGCTAATCCTAGGTTCGAACCTGGGTATTGAAAACCATCGGCCTCAATTTGATTAGGAAGAAAGGTATTATTTTATTAATTAATTAAATGTAACTAAATCTTTAAATAATCATATCTTGCTCGTATTTAATCAGAATTCGACAAAACTGAATCCGTTGGAATCGCAACGACGAGATTTACATTTTAGAAGAGGCCGTAGAATTTTTGGAGCATTCGACAAATTTAGAAGAATTAAAACAACAAAGTGAGATTTATGAATTCGAACTAATTAAATAAATTATATTAGGATGCAGACGGAGTTTAGAAACTCCCGACACCCGTCGTCCATAGACCATGGATGGCTTGATTGCTTTGTGGTATGTAATATATTGATTTTCGGTAATTGTTTGTGGTTGAAATGAAATTTTTTGATATTGTGGCATTAGATTGCCTACAAAAATGTATTAGGAAATTATACCCCTTGTAAACGCCACGAGGCCTATGGTAGTGCGAGGAGCCGTACATCGGGATGGTGCCGATTTTAATTACCCTACCGTTATGCTGCCGAAATTTTCTTAAATATTCATGTGTTATAAAATATTCATGTACGAAATGAAATTTTTTTGAATATTAAAAAATTCACATTTTTATTGTGAATGTATATATTATAAAAATGATCATCATCTGGAAATAGAAATATGTTAACAATAAAATTCACATTTTTATTGTGTAAGGTAAATGTTCACCGTTTGAAAGGAAAATGTGTAAAGAAGGAAAGTATAAAAATGTTCATATTTTAAAAATAAAAACATGTTTACATTAAAAAAATGTAAAGAAAGAAAATATAAAAAATCTTCATGTTTTAAAAATAAAAACTTGTTTACAGTAAAAAAAAATGTAAAGAAAGAAAATATAAAAATGTTCATTGTTTAAAATGAAAACATGTTTACTTTAAAAATCTCATTTTTAATGTAATAAGAGAAAATATGAAAAATGTACAATGTATAAAATAAAATATGTTAACACTAAAAATCCCATTTTTAATGTAAATATAGATAACATGAAAATGTTCATGTTTTGGAAAGGAAAACAAGTTAACATTAAAAATTCACATTTTTAATGTAATGTGAGAAAATAGAAAATGTGCATGTTTTAAAAATAAAAACATGGTTACATTAAAGATCACATTTTTAATGTAATATAGAAAATATAAAAACGTTCGTGTTTAATATAAAAACATGAAACATTAAAAATCTTATTTTTAATGAAAAGAATGATTCATAGGAAAATTGTTCATGCAGAATAAAAGTGTTGAAACATTAAAATCACATTTTTAATGTAAAAGTTGATTCATTAGAAAATATTTACTGTTTGAATGAAAATGTTAAAACACTATTTTTAACATGATTATAAACATATGTTAGAAAAGAATAAAAATGTTAAAACACTATTTTTAACATGATTATAAACATATGTTAGAAAGGAATAAAAATGTGTTTACATAAAAAAAAGATTACATTTTTATGTAATATAGAATTCATCAAAAAGAATTCAACTTTGAATAAAAATGGGTTGACATTAAAAAGATTACATTTTAATGTAATATGGGAATCATTAAAAAGATTCAAGTTTTGATAAAAATATTTTATATGTTAAATAAAACATTATTTTTAACATGCCATAAAGAGGGAAAGAAAACATATATTGAAATATGTTAGCACATTAAAATATCCTTTTAAATGTAACTATGGGGCATATAAAATTTACATGTAATGACATATATTTTTGTTATTAAACAATACTCTTTACATGTAATGAAATAAATGGGTTTGAAATCGCCAAGCGATTTATATTTATATTTATTTATATATATAAATTAAAATTAAACGATTCTCGCGCGGTAGTTCACGATTTGGAATCATAACTTTAAACGATTATACCGAGAGATCCGACCGTCGAATTTTCCCAAAACTAGAACTGTTGTGTTCGCTTTGAAAAGATCTTTTCAATGATTATCTTGCTTTCGTACTATGGGAGTTTGGGGTCATCACACTCTCTTTGGACCTGAACTAATAAACACCCCGCTGAAGAAGAATGAAAATTTTATTAAGGGGATGAATCCAAAATATCACGAGAGGATGACTGCGCATGTCAAGCAATCATTCGTGGACTTAGTAGATATGGGATATAGGTATGCTACCATTGACAAGCAAAAGGTTATTGAAGAGAAGGAAAGCAACAACAATAATAAGGATAAAAATAAGAAGAGGAAATCTGAAGGAAAGAAGTCGGAACCGAAGAGACAAAAGAAAGGAACTCAGCAAAATCACTTGATGAAGATTACTTGTTGCAACTGTCAGGAAAAGGGTCATTTAAAGTTAATTGCAAGAAGCCAAGGGAGAAGGATTAGGAAAAGGAAATTGATATAGCAGGAGTTTATATAGTAGAAGATGAACCTTCAACTTCACCAGATGTAAAAATTAAAGGAGTATTAGAAGGGAATATTTTAATTTGTGATAAACTAGTTAGAGTGTTAATCGATACTGGTGCTTCGCATAGTTTTATTTCAAAGGAAACCGTAGAAGAGTTAAACCTTGAACCTGAGTTTATTGACCAACCCATTTACGTAACTAATCCATTATGAGGTTCCACAAATCTTTGTCTTTATTGTAAAAAGGTCCCTATTTCGTATTCTCTTCATCAATTCCCTAATAATCTTATTGTCCTAGATTTCAATGAATTTGAATTCTACTTGGGATGGACTGGTTAAATAAATATGAAGCCTATCTAGACTGTGCAAATAGGAAAATATAGGTAAAAACAAATCTTGGGAATTTTATTGAAATATCTTGTGAGGATCCTAGCCCAAAAGGAGATAATCTAATATATGCCCTAGGTTACCTTGATACCGACATAAATACTATCCCCGTTGTTAAGGAATTTCCAGACGTATTTGGAGAAGTTAAAAGTCTTCCTACACATCGTGAAATTCAATTTAGGATTGACCTCGTACCTAATACCCGACCTGTTGTCCATCCTAGCCGAAGAATGGCCCTAAGAGAAAGAGAAGAGCTAAATAAACCAGTCCAAGAACTTTTGGCAAAAGGATTTATCCGACCTAGCCGTTCAAGTTGGGGGTCAGCTGTGGTATTCGTCGCAAATTTTGGTGGTTCCTTAAGATTGTGCACCGACTATCGAGATCTTAATAAGAAAACTCTTAAGAATAAATACCCTTTACCCCATATAGACGACCTATTCGATCAATTAAATGGTGCCCAATTTTCTCAAAAATAAACCTAGCCACTGGTTTTCATCAGCTTAGAATCACAGATGATTGTATCCATCTAACTTCTTTTAGGGGACCCGATACCTTTTACGAATAGCTAGTAATGTCGGTCGGTTTGACTAATGTCCCCGCCTACTTTGTTGATCTGATGGCTAGAGTATTTCGAGAAGTACTAAACAAGTTTGTATTGGTTTTCATTGATGATATTCTCATTTACTCTAAAACTGAGGAAGAGCATGGGGAACATCTAAGAATTGTCCTGGAAATATTAAGAAAGAATGTGCTCAAAGAAAAACTCTCGAAAGGCCAATTTTGGGGGAAAAAGTAAAATTCCTTGGTCATATCGTATCGGAGAAAGGAATTTCGGTAGACCCAGGAAAAATCTCTGCCATTTTGGATTGGAAGCAACCGAAGACACCAAAAGAACTTCGGAGTTTCCTCGGATTAGCCGGCTATTACAGAATATTTGTTCAAGATTTTTCAAGAATAGCTTCTCCTCTTACAAAGCTAACTATGAAGAAGGCCAAATTTGCGTGGTCCCCAAAATGTGAAGAAGCCTTTCAGAAGCTAAAGGAAAGACTAAAATCTGCTCCAGTTCTAGCTATTATAAATGGAAATAAAGGGTTGTCAGTTTATACAGATGCATGCAAAGAAGGAGTTGGCGCTGTTTTGATGCAGGAAGGGATAGTAATTGCCTATGCAAGTAGACAATTGAAACCACATGAAAGGAATTATCCAACCCATGACTTAGAATTACTAACTGTAATATTTGCTTGAAAATTTGGAGGCACTATCTTTTGGGAGAAAGGCTTGAATTGTACACTGACCATAAGCCTCTAAAGTATCTATTCACTCAGAAAGATTTGAACTTAAGACAGCAGCGTTGGTTGGGATATTTAGCATCATATGATTTGGATATTCAATATACCCTTGGGAAAGCCAACATTATAGCTGATGCTTTAAGTAGGAAATTCTCCATCATCGCTTACATAGTTATTGCCCCAACTCTTATGGAAAAGATTATCAGTAAGTAGGAAGAAGATAGATTGAATAGCTGAGAATATAAAACAAGGTAAGGATTCAAGTTTTGAAATTGATGAAAAAGGTATTTTGAGATTGAAAGGAAGAATTTGTGTCCTAAGCATAAAAGAGCTTCAGTAAGAAGTATTGGAAGAATGTCATAAATCCAGATCCAGCGTCCACCCTGGAGTTAATAAAATGTATCGAGATGTAAAACATACATTTTGTTGGAGAACAATAAAGCGGGACATATCTATTTATGTCAGCCATTGCACCACATGTCAACAATAAAGAGCGATCAGCATAAGACAGCGAGATTACTTTAACCCTTGCTAATTCCATAATGGAAATAGGATCAAGTTTCGATGGATTTCATCGATGGTTTACCTCGCACTCGCAAAGGAAATGAAGGAATATAGGTTATTGTAGATCGCCTAACTAAAAATGCCCATTTCATTCCAGTAAAACCCACCAGGACTGCTGCTAGTTTAGCAGAGTTATATATTGAGGAAATTGTTAGGTTACATGGAATTCCAAATTGCATTGTAATTGATCGTGACCCTAACTTCACCAGTCGTTTTTTAGAAGCTTTTCAAGATGCTTTGGGGTCGAAGCTGAACTTTAGCACTGCCCATCATCCACAATCAGAAGGACAAACAGAAAGAGTTAATAGGACTTTGGAAGACTTGTTGCGAGCATGTGTTCCTGATTTTGGAGGTTCGTGGGAAAATCATCTGCCATTGGTTGAATTTTCTTATAACAATAGTTATCAAGCTAGTATTAAGATTGAACCGTTTGAACCACTCTATGGCCGTCTATGCAAATTTCCAATATGTTAGGTTGAGTCTGGAAATAGACTTGTTCTTGGACCAGATATGATCAGAGAAGCAACAGAGACAGTGGATCTCATTAAGAAGAAGCTAAAAGCGGCCCAGAATCGAAAAAAGTGTTATGCTGATTGAATGAGAAAAGCTTTGGAATTTGCTGTTGGAGATTCCGTATTTTTAAAAGTATCCCCGATAAAAGGGGTTATCAGATTTGGAAAACAGGAAAGTTAGCTCCATGGTATATTGGACCATTTCCTACTCTAGAGAGAATTGGACCATTAGCTTATCGAGTGCAGTTACCAGAATGGTTGTTTGGTGTGCATAATGTGTTCCATATATCTAATCTTAGGAAGCATGTGCATGATCCAGACCAGGTTATAGAAGAAGTTGCTCAACAAGATCTGGAAATTACCCCAAGTTTAGCAGTCAAAAGATAACCCACAAAGATCATTGCTTGAGATGAAAAGAGGTTAAGAAATAAGACTGTTAAGTTGGTTAAAGTACAATGGAGTGATGACCCCAAGGATTGTACCTGGGAAACAGAAGAAACTATGCGAAAATTCTGTCCTGACTGGCGAGTGGACATTCCAACCTAGACCAACCTCCAGTAAACTCATTTCCTTATCTATTTCCTTTTAGTTGTTACGTCTTATTTTTTTACCATCTTACGCAATTTCGGGGACGAAATTATTTTAAAGGGGGGTGAATGTAATTATCTGGAATTTTGGACAAGTTAAATGATTAGTTTATAAGTTAATTAAAGTTGTAATAAATTGTTTAGATTATAAAAATATAGTTAAGAAGTATATAATCTTATATATACCATTGGTAGCATTTGATTAAGTGTCGCATATAGTTTTTAATAGCATTTAAAGGGTGAATGCTACCAAAAAACACCTCATTTCTCTTTATTACAAGTGTTAAGACACTTGTAATTTTGCATGCAACATTACATGCATGAATTACACATGTCCTACGAGGGGTCATCACCTTATTAACTCATTTCAAGTATAAATGCACCCCTTTCCTTCCCTTCAGCATTCATTATCATCTTCTCTTCCATTTCTTCTTCTCCTCCACCTTAAAATCCATGGCTTCCATGGTGAAAATCCTCCTTTTTCTCCATTTATAAAATATATAAGTTGCTGCAAAGTCGGTAGCATCAAACAATCAGTCCGGGATAACTGTAGTGGGTCTAGCATCCTAACAATAGAGGATAGCATAGTGGAACCCCAATGTGAGAACTCGACATTTATATTTGTTCACTTTTTATGTTGTGTGAATGATTGTTGATGATATGGATGATCAGTAATTATTGCTATGTAAGCGTTTAGTGACAAACGCTTATATGGACACATGTATACACTGTTATATATATATACCCGTATATGATCGTGTGATGGATAAATGGATGCTTCATGGTTGTTATTAGTGATGATATGTGCATTATACTTGTTACACACACATGTGTGGATTATATGGATATCAGACAAGTCTCAGACCAAGTTTGTGTTATAAATGAATATTTTATTCATTTAGATTTGAAATTTGGAATGTTGAAAATGGTTTTTAATAGTCAGTATAAGTACAAATGATTTTCTAAATCATTTTAAAGCAATTTAGTAATGTTTTTATGCCAATGTATATTTTAATTAAAATAGAGTTTGTCAAAACAAATACCGGAACATTCTAGGATGACAGAGAGGATAGTGTCTAGGCTTGAATTTGAAAAATATAGTTTCCTGCTCTCCCTGACTATCCCTAACTGATCCGACGGATAGGATGGTTAATTCAAAATTTAATTTGAAATTTAATTTAAAGCTATTTGAATTTATAGTAGAATTTAGCGTACTTTTGTTAAAAATTTAAATATTTATAACTTTTGCAACTTAAATCAGATTCCCACGGAATGAAAATCGTTTGATTCTCATCAACAAGAGCTTTCAAATGAGTGAAAACAGATTTTAATTTCGACTTTTAATTTTCAAGTTATATTTAAATTAATATTTAAAAATGTTTTTGCAAGTGCTATCCAATGACTATAATGATAAATGGTCATTTAAAAATATGGAAAATTAGTGTAAAATCATAATTAATTATTTAAAAGTGATTTATGTTGAAATCATGAAGTTTCGGTAATATAAAGGTTATTCCCATAAACTAGCGAACATCGGTATTTTGTAACACTTTTGTAACATTGTTTATGCAATGTTAAAGGTATTTAACTTTATAAATCTTTCCCTAACCTTAGTAATTAATTGCTAACATGTAATGAAAGGCTTTAAATAATAATTTGAGTTTCCAAACATAGAATATGGGTTGAGACTTGATTTGGTCCTATATATCCACATGGTTTTAAAGTTGCGCTTATTATTTGGAAAGACTGGGATTGGATTTATATCTAAAAACCATTCCAAGTAATAATACAACATTGTGGAGAAATTAAAGGCATTGAAGACGATATTGAAGACCCGGACCCTTCATATCGTAAGGACGACTAGCTGAATGTCTCGAATGGGTAGCTCCCATTTGCAGATGGATTTTATATCAGCTAAGTGGAAAGAAGCCCGAACGTATGTGAAGGAATTCTGTATTGAGGTTTTGTTCAGACCCAGAACGGACTTGTATGGATTGTGCGTCTGACATTGTAATTGACTGCATAGCACTGATCTTTATTAAATATATATATGCTTGGTGGCGGAGAATTTATTCTCTTGCTTAACACCCTTCTCTAAGACGTATGAGCTTAGAGGTTATATATTGATACAAATCAGTGATGCGTTGTAAATGGACAATGTGGCATACTTAAGTTATGTGATGTGCTATCGATGATCAAAGCATGGCTTATTTAAGTGTAGCTTTGCATATATCGTGACCTCAGTAAGCCTCACACCTCGGTAAATGGCCAAAACAGGAAGAAAGGCAGCAGGGTTATGGGTGTGATGTCTCCTTCTAGATAAAAGGTGTACTATGGTATGGAGCCTATGTATTAACCTATGTGGAAAACATCTACTTTGTGGTTGTTGTTGGAGAGCGCTCGGAAAGGTCGGTAGACCGGGAGATGGCATACTCAGGCGTACTCTTAGTTACCTAATTACAGAGGTAACCCGGCCTTGTGTTGGCATGAGGAACATCACTGTTGATCCTCGGACATCCCTCTAGAGGTTCAAAATTCGGTTCGGTAAGGAAGTTCCTTTGCCTGGTCATTGTTGGAAACCTAATCTCCACTAAGACCAATTATAACTTTAGTTAAATACTATTATGTCAGTATAGTATACGCTACCTATGCTGGCTATGATTGATACATTTACTTTCAAAAATTGTTTTTTGTACTATGCACTAGTAATAATATCAAAATGGTTTCCGCGTATTAAAGAATTTTGATATCATAAGGACAAACCTCGCCCATGTGTGGGTTTGCATTGTGTGTGTGCCGCAAGAACTTATGTTAGTTTCATTTTCAAAAAGTCATTGCGAATTTTCTATGCACAAACAAATATGACGAGTTCTCACACCAGTCCCATGACTGACCCGGAGTTGTTTTAATTTCACACAAAACTCTAGGTGCACTCTGAATGATGGTTGATGATTTATCGTTGCTGTTACATACATGTGTTGTAGGGAACCCATATAATTAACGTTATATGGCGATTGATTGGGCCTCATTCCAATTTGGAAAATAGAAATATAAATTCATGTGTTGAATAGAAATATAGATTCATGTGTTGAATAGAGAAAATATTCATTTGTTAAATAGAATAACGAAGTTATTGAAATATATAAAGCTGTGTCGATTAGATTGACGCCATTTTGACGCGAACGATATTTATATCGGTTATATTCATTTTTAAAATGAATATAGAAAAGTAAGTGATTTCAAAATGTAACGTTTTGAAAATATTATCATTTACAGATTAATGATATGGAATATTCAATTTTGATTCGAAATTGAATATGAAGTTGAAATCGTTTTGAAAACGAAATTAAAACGATTTATAAAATACGTTTTGAAAGGGAATCCACGAAATATATATAATATATATATTATATATATAGAATGGCCTGAATAGAATGCGTCGCGCCGCGGCAGTTCGCGAATTCCGACCATTGACTTCGAATGGATATTACGGGAGATCCGACTGTCGGATTCTCCTAAAACCAGAACCATTGGGTTCGTATCGAAAAGAGCTTTCTAAATAATATTAGAAATTAGAAATCTAACGGTTGGATTTGGAATTATGTCCAAATCAAATTTGGAAAAGGTCGTTGTAAGTGCAATTCGATGGCCGATGATGGAATTCGACTGTACGGGCCTTGATAAAATTATTAAAAATAGTAATAATTTGTGTAAAATCATAAGAAATGATTTGTGAAGAATTGAGATGAAAATTTCCAAATTTGAAAAGATAAAAATAGATTTTTATCGAAATGAACTAGTTTTGAACTAGAATAATGATTTATTTATTTTTAAATAAATAAATTAGATCTGAAAGGGTTATAAAGTAACCAGAAGTTTCAATAATTTAATTGGAATGGAATGTGATTTCGGGTTTATAGTGAACCATGTTTTAACTGACATTGGTTCTTTAACCCAGTTAAAGACAGGATATGATTTCCCAAGTTAAATAATCATTGATAGTGATTTTTGGGAAGCTTAAAACTAAGTGGAGTTTTAATGAATCTTTATTTAGATTGAAATGATCGAGAACGGAGTATCACCAGTTTTGCTCCAAACGATAGTTAAATCTTTAATTAGATTTGAACGTGAAATGGTAATTGAATTTACCGACAACACCGTGGTGTTAGATATGAAGTATTACCAGTTTTACTTCATGGGATGAATAGGTTGGGATTGGGAAATAAAATAAAGGATTTATAATGACCCGCATTTTTCAGCGGTATAATAATTAATTTATTTAATTATTGAAATTGGGGTTTAGAATTTAAATGGTCATTAAATTAAATAACTTGGAATATTTAATTAAAATAATAATTAAATAATATATTTAATTCTGAAATAATCAAAATTGGCTGAAATGGCGATATGTGTGAATTGGGCAATTGAAAATATATAATTCAGTTTAGAATTTAATTTGAATAACGAATATATTTAAATAACGACAGTTTGAACGTATAATTATATTATAATTAAAATCGAGCTCGAAATGGCGCGGTAGTTCGCGATTTGATGATTCGAACTTTAAACGAATATACAGAAGCCGTTTTAAATCGGATTTCTATGAAACAAGAATCGTTCAGAGCTAGTGGAGTATATCTTTCTAGTGGAAGAGAAAAATCAGGATTTCATTGTGTGGATTTTGATTTACGGCTAAATCAAATTTTGAAATAGTCGAGTACGCCTTGAAATTAATTTTGAATGAAATAAGGTTGGATGGCCTAATGGCGACTTCTTGGCGATCTCTTTTCGAAAATTCAAAACACGCTTTTTCTTCTCTCAAATCGTCTTTCTCCTCACAAATCTCTTCTTTACACGTTGACCAAGATGATAATGTTAAAAACGTTTCTGCTAATCCATCTTTTAAGGATATTCTGCTCAGGCCAGCTGTAAAGCGAAACCCAGATCCGATTTTTTTAAACAATAAAAGGCCTTTGTCAAAACCGTCTCCTCGCATTCTCCACAGCTATAATGAAAATCTCAATAACATCAAATCAAAAAATGGCTGCTTCAGATGTGGATCGACAGATCACTGGGCGCGATCATGTCGAAATCCAGTTATTTGTTTTAAATGTCATAAAACAGGGCATAAGGGTTTCAATTGCAAATCTATTCGTTCTCCACCCCCAAAAATGGCAGAAAGATCCCGAAAACAAATTTCTGCTAATCGCTACCAAAATTCTTTTGATTGGGCTCGATCGATGGTAATCATCTCCATTGTGAGTGGATCTTTCTCTATACGCCAGATTGAGGAGATTTTGAAGGCCAGATATGGTCGCCGTGCCCCATCCTGGGACTGGAACGTCAAGCGAATGGGAGATGTCTTTGTTGTTCGGTTCCCACAGCATCTGCTGACAGTAAACTTCCAATATAACTTCAATTTTACCAATGGGAGAATTAACCTGAGGAGGTGGAGTCCGCGTTTCGGCAGTGTCTCGAGGGAGAAGGAAACCTTTTGGATCCTCTTGAAAAATGCCCCGCTAGTATGTCGTAAACTTGATGTCCTCCAAGCAGCTCTGGAAGATTATGGAGACGTGGAGAGGGTCCAATATGGTGCAATTCATGATGCAGATTATACTTGTTTACGAGCCAAATTTACGAAGGAGGTGGGCACCCCATTGCCGGATTCAGTGGCAATTCCAATTGAGGGTTTTTCTCATGTAGTGCAGATTGAAAGATGCGAGGAGGACTCACCGCCAAAAATCAATGTCCCTCTTTTCAAGCAAAGGGTGTTTGCAACCGATGGCGATGGGAAACTTAAAGTTTTGAGTAGCAAGGATGGGGGAGCCAAAATGCATGTGGAGGAAGTTATTGCCTAGGTGGGTGATTCGGCTAATGAAGGAGAAGGGGATGTTTACGCAAGGAGGAATAATGACAATTATGTGGTTCGATTTGATGATGGGGTGGCAGTGGAGTTTGATGATGTTGGCAACATTGTGGGAGTGGGTGCAAACTCCAGGGAGATCATCGCTGTCAATGAAAATGATGGAGTAGGCTTGCAAGATTTCGGGGAGGGAGGCAACATGCAAGGTGCCAGGGAGGTGGTGGAGGAACAGGTCATGGACAACGAATCACAAGATTTAAATTTGGCTGGAGATTTGGCGCTGGCCCCAACCAGCTCAGGGGAATGTTCGGCTACAAGTGGTAAAGGCAAGCGTGCAATGAATCATGGAGTGGTCATGCTACGTCGCAGTGCAAGAGGGATGGGTCATCCATTGGCAAGTAGCATTTTTGTTCCTGCTATACTTAATACTTTGTCTAGTGATCAACTTCATGATATTGCAAGTAAATCTGGTTTTGTATTGAATGATGATGTGATAAGTGATATTAAGAACAAAGAAAATGAGAGGGCTAATGGTTCATCATGATAATTGTCACTTGGAATGTTAGAGGCCTAGGAACTTTTGATAAGTGTCTTAGGGTTAAGAATTATCTCAAGTCTGTAAAACCCGACATCATTATGCTTCAAGAGACTAAGCTTGAGAACCCTGAACCATTTATTTTTAAGTGTCTGGGGTGGGGTGTTATTGATGAATGGGCTTTTATACCTGCTGTGGGAACCTCGGGTGGCATTTTTACTGGCTGGAGTAGTAATTCTTGGTTGATTAAGCAAGAAATCAAACAAACTTACTGTCTGCATTTGGCCTTTGAATGTAAATCTACAAATGTACTTTACTTCTTTTCTAATGTTTATGGACCCAATACAAGACGAGAAAGAATGACTTTATGGGCTGAGGGTTTGGATTTTTATAAGCTCATGTATGGTCCCTGGGTAATTGGCGGCGACTTTAATGTTACAAGATTTATGTCTGAACGTAATGTAGTGAAAAACGCTGGCTTGGGCGACATGAACGATTTTAGTGACTTTGTTGGTAACTGTGGCCTTATTGACCTACCCATGACTAATAGAAAATATACGTGGACTGACGGTAGGACCCCTCCTACTTTAGTTCGCCTCGATCGTTTCTTCATTAATACTGCTTTTGATGACTTGCACCCCCTGACTCTTCAAAGAGGTCTTACTTCCCTTATTTCTGATCACTGCCTTGTTGTTCTAAACACTAACGTCGATCATAGAAGGAAATCTTTTTTTAAGTTCGAGAATATGTGGTGCATTGAGCCAAATTTTGATGCGATGTTGCGCCAGAAGTGGGTAGAATTTCGCAGCTTTGGGGATGCAGCTAGCAATTTTTGTAGGAAAATGAGACTATTGCGTAAATTTTTAGCCAAATGGAATCGAGAAGTCTTTGGGAACATCAAAGTTAAGAAGCAGAGACTTGAATCTGAGATTATGGAGCTTAATGTTCTTGAGGAAGGGCGTAATCTAAGTGATGCTGAGCGAGCCTTGTTAAAAACTAAAGAAAAGGAGCTTCTAACGGTGATTGACCAAGAAGAGATTTTTTGGAAACAGAGGTCGAGAACTCAGTGGCTTAAGCTTGGTGATAGTAACACAAGTTACTTCCACAAAGTTGCAAACGGTAGACGGCGTACTAACACAATATGTAGCATTTGGAAAGACGGAGTTGAAATTTGTGATCATCAAAGGATAAAAGAAGTTTTTACCGAATTTTATAAGGGAATCTTTGGTGAACGAATTGAGAATCGTGTGAATGTTGATTGGAAGATGTTGTATCCTTCTTCTGTTGATCTTAGTGGCATTGATACTGAGTTCTCGGAAGAGGAAATCGTCGCGGCTTTAAACGAAATGCCTGGTGATAAAGCCCCTGGCCCTGATGGTTTTCCAAACTTTTTTATAAGAAATATTGGGATGTGATTAAGCATGATGTTATCAACATATTCAACGAATTTCATTCTGGTTCCTTGAGATTGGATATGTTGGGGTACGCTAATGTAGTCTTGATCCCTAAGAGAGGAGGAAATGTCTCTGCTGCGAATTTTCGACCTATTAGTCTTTTGAATAGTAGCTTCAAATTGATCACTAAGGTTCTCGCAAACAGACTGAAAGCGAAGATAGATGACCTGGTTGATGTTTCGCAGACAGCATTTATTAAGGGAAGATTCATTCTTGATGGAGCGGTACTTGTCCAGGAAGTTATCTCCCATAGTGATAGACATAACGTGCCTTGCGCAATCCTGAAGCTGGACTTCGCTAAGGCCTTTGACACAGTTGATTGGAGGTTTATCATGGATCTTCTTAGCGTGAGAGGCTTTCCGTGGAGATGGCTAAACTGGATTCATTGCATTTTAACATCAAGCAGATCCAATATTTGTGTGAATGGAGTGGCTGGCAAAACTATTGTATCCAAGCGAGGGCTGCGCCAGGGTGACCCGCTTTCCCCTCTCCTCTTCGACTTGGCGGCCGATGTCTTTTGTCGGATCCTTCAGGTGGCAAGTGCTAATGAGATTATTCAAAGCTTTGGGCATGATCACATCATTGGGGGTATTAATTCACTACAATATGCTGATGATACTATTATTTTTTGCAACCCTGATTGCAAGTACATTGCCTCTTTAAAATTTTTGCTTTATGCTTTTGAAAGTTTATCTGGCTTAAAGATTAATTTTCATAAGAGCAGTGTTTACACTTTGGGCTGTAGCGTTGATGTGAACAGGAAATGTGCTGAAATGCTCAACTGCATGGCGGATTCTTTCCCCCTTAAATACCTTGGAGCTTACATCCGTCCAAAAAGACTGATGAAGAGCGATTGGCAATATGTGATTGATAAAGTTGACATGCGATTAGCGAGGTGGAAAGGAAATAGTCTATCAAAGGCTGGACGTCTGGTGCTGGTGAACTCTGTTCTGTCGGCTATCCCTTTGTACTGGCTCTCTTTTTATTCGTGTCCAGGTTGGGTAGTTCAGAAGATTGATGCTGTTCGTAGGAATTTCTTTTGGACTGGTACGAAGGACACGCGTAAAGCTTGCTGTCTAGTGTCGTGGGACCAGGTGTGCAAGTCCAAAGATCAAGGAGGTTTGGGAGTCATCAACTTGAAAAACATGAACTCTGCATTGCTTTGTAAATGGCTGTGGATTATGCTTAGTGAAAAGAAAGTTCTCTGGAAGGAGTGGATCTTAAACACTTGCTATGGTGGTAGCTTTGATTGGAATGCGGACGTTTCTCATTGCTCGATATTCTGGCGTGGTGTTATGGCAAACGTTCACTGGATGAAGATTGGGTCTGAGATTGTAGTTAAAAACGGCCGCAGCGTCTCTTTCTGGTATGACTGCTGGTTGCTCCCTATCCCTTTGCGTGATGAATTTGCCGATCTGTTTGCTATTGCATGCAACAAAAGTGCTTCAGTCTGTGCAATGTTTAATGCGAATTCTGCCAGTTTTAAATGGAACCTGTCCTTCTGTCGCATTGTGGCTGGTAATGCTTTGCTTCAGCTATGTGGCCTGATTCGTTTGTTAGATGATGTACATCTTCATAGTAATGAGGAGGATGAATTTGTATGGAAGATTGGTGGAAATAACTTTCGCGTGAGCGCACTTTATAAGTTGATGAACTTCGCAGGAAGAAAGTATGATGGATTCATGAGAATGTGGAGTTTTAAGGCTGTACCCGCTAAGGTCAAGATTCATATGTGGATGATCATGCACAACAAGCTTAATACAATGAAAAGATTACGGCAAAAAGGTGTTCATGTTACTGGGGGATGTGTTTTTTGCACTGATGACGACGAGGATTATCAGCATCTTTTTGTTGATTGTGATTTCGCCTTTTACGTGTGGACGAAGTGTTTAGTTAGCCTTAATATCTGCTTAGACTGGTCTCACTTCATCACTGATCAATTTCTTTTCTGGCATAGCACTATTATTACATTACCTGACACTAACATGCTCCATATGTTTGCCCTTTTGAACTTTTCTTATGTTTGGACCCTCTGGCATGAACGCAACTCACGAAAGTTTAAATGCAAAATGAAACGGCCCAACTCAGTTATTTTTGGCATCCTTAATTTTGTTTCTCTTTGGTCAGGCAAGGAGGAGATCAAGTTTGTAGACACAATCGGCGCTCGAGTGATGGATAGGGCTCGTGGTAGCAGAGCTTGATGATGCCATGCTTCATTTTACTGGGTCCGCATGCTGCTATGTAGTTGTTTCATATATATTTTGGGCACTATGTAAACATGCCTGCGTGCATGTATTTTGGCTGTACATATTTATGTAAATATTTGTAACTAGTAGCTAGTCCTATGCATGCTGAACACGTTGTACTTGTTTTATGTTTAATGAATGAATGAAGGCGTGAATGTAGTGATTCACTACCTTTTTGCATCAAAATTTTTTGAAATAGTCGTCATAGAATCATTTATCGACCATAACGGTTTATTCGATATAACTAGATACCGGATTCAAATTTAGACAAGACTCTTTTGAGACGTAGTGATAATTTAATTTTTAGAATTTTATTGTAATTTTAAATTAATTAAATAAGCAACTTTTTATTTGGAGTATTTTGCACCCTGTAATCAACATTTTGGGGTTTCACAATATGAGTTAATCTACCGATATTTTTATGTTTTTGGGATCACGGCACATTACTCGATTTAATGATATTTTCATATCAGTCCGTGAACAAGTAGAGTTTCGCATAATGGGGAACTCTCAAATATAAACTTTAGAAATTTAATGTATAATGGCATTCCTTATATAAACTGTTTCCACCCTTGCACTCATGACAGTTCATGACGACCTGAAACTTAATGGGTAAGTATTATTTTCATTCTCTCTGTACACGAGTTGTCCACGTCCCTTCTTTACGTGGACTATGTACCCATCTTTCTTTGTCTCAACAGCTAAGTCTTCTTAATCCTATAAATACTTTTTCCACTTAACCCTAAGTCCATTTTCCTCCGACAGTCAAATAGGAGCCGCCACCGATATTGGTTAAAACGTGAAGATACTCACTTCAAAGAAAATTAATACAAATCATATAAAATCCTATACGATCCTCCTGAAAATCATATATGAATAGTTGAATTTGTGAGGTCATCCTCGTCAAATGGGTTTGCTTTTTTAAAGGGTTGAATACCTTTGACGGTTTGCTCTTTCTCCACAGCAAACACTAGTGCACGGTCTTTGAAGATTTGAAAGAGGTGTGAGGCCATTTTGACAACTAGAGTGGTGAGAAGAAGTTGGTTTTGAGGAAGAAATTATTGTGAATGGCCGAGAATGGGGTTTTGCATGGTGAGTGCAAGCGGTATGGGTGAGGACGTGAGCAAGGATGGAACATGAAGGGGTGAACCACTGTGCTGCGTTGGGCGGGTTTGCTAGGTACGGTGCGTATGTTGAAAATGGTAATGGAATGTAAAAAGGAACTTAACGATGGGACTAGGAGAGTTTAATGGTTGAAGATGAAGGTAATGTTCGCGAGAATACTGGTGAAGGTACACTCGAGCATGGTGGCGTGAGCATCCGGTGAATGGGGTTTGAGGAGGAAGCCGCCAATGGCTTTACTGCATACTGACGGTTTTACAAGTTTGTTGGGAAGGTGAGCTTTTATTTGTGTGAAACGATTTGGGGGACTTAGTGCAAATTTTTTCCACACTTTTCTGTGCTGAGCGTGGACGCTGTGTTAAGGTGGTAGGGGTTACAGTGCTTTGAGTTTTGTTACTGAGGAGGGAGGTGCCAAGGAAACATGTTAGAATTGGTTAGGGGAAGGAGGAGATGTAATTTGTAGTGAGGGGTTGAGTATCAATTTTTTTTTTGCTACGGTGTTGAGGAAGTTGAAATGAAGATGTGTTGAAGGGATCGGGTTTGTTGTGTTCAGCGTTTGGGAAAGAAGCTTGAGTCGTGGGTCAGAATGGTTATAAATGAAGATGGGCCGGATTCAGATAAGGCCCGACTAAATATAAATTATGTTTAATTTAAATATAAATGTATATTAACTTGTATAAGTTATAACTTTATCATACGATATCGATTTTTAGCGAAACAAGATCTGTTGGGATCGTATGGACGGTGGCTACACCATAGAACAGACTGGAAGTGAATTCGAGCTCATTACAATTTATAGCAAAATAAATTGTCCATCTGAATCAAGCGATGGTTATCGTTATTAACGATGATCGTCCAATGTGAGTAAAACTCACCAACTCTGAACAGCTATATTTTTATAACGTATTTTTAGAACTGTTAATCATCTGTTGATTGATGTGTGTTAACTGTTTGGTTGAATTTCTTATGTAATGGCAGAGAATATAGATAACAATATATATATAAATAGTAAATCGAATATTGATTCTGTTTATCAGAATATTTTATATTCGTGTGTTTAACATTTATGATGCGGGGAAACAGGTTGGAGGGGTCCAACTGGACTCCTCAATATTTATAATACTGTTCTGTTCGTGTATTGTAACATATGATGTGATATATAATCTGTTATGGATTATGTGTGTTAGAATGATGCTGATCATTATTATTCGATATTTTTAATATAATAAGAAACCCTGGGATGTAAAAAGGAATATTTCAACGTATATTGAAATAAAGGAATTTTTATAAAATCAACCGATTTTATAAAAAGGAAATAATTTGAAAATATATATTTAGAAAATAAATAGGAGATTATAAAGGATAATATTTATTTAGAAAATAAATAGGATAAAGGAATATTTATTTAGGAAATAAATAAATTAAATCGATTAGAGTAAAACATACATAGTTATTCGGGATGAGATTCCATTTAGCACGACTGCTAGCGTAATTCGCAGGGCTGTAGATAGCCTACGGCGGTCGGATGTTTCCTGAGGGAATCAGGCGTAACGATTGTGATCGCTACGATCTAGAGTTAAGCAAATGGGGTTAAATCGAATATAGTTATTCGAAAGGAGTCAATCGAACATAGTTATTCAAAAGGAGTTAATCGAACATAGAAATTAAGCAAAAGAGTTAAGCAAAATTAGAAACTGACTTGAGATTAATAAGTTGAATGGTTTTCTAAGTATCGATCTGATGTTAGTTTCAGCCTTTGGGGTTTATATTTAGGAAGTTGTTTTCCAGTGTTAATAACATATATTTTCTAAACATAGAAAATAAGGCAATGTGAATATATATATATATATATATGTATGTATGTTAAATGATGATTGACCGATAGAATTTCCATTTGGAAATAATATCGTTGTTTGCACACGTATTTTCATTGATAGTTGACTCACTGACTATCGAAGTTTTCGACCATTTTAACATTGTTAATATGGAGAGACCGGTTGGATTATTATCCAAAGAACCACTCTATATTGGCATAAGCGTTGCGAATCATATATGCCAAAGATAATTGAAGGCGGAGCAAAGTGCTAGGACTATTGTATAAGTCTTAGATAACAGTGCCTAAGATGGATGTACTGAATAGTGCCTTCGGTTCATCCTATTCCCAGATGACCTTATGGATGAATGTCTAACAGAGTATTTCCAGAAAGGTCATGTACATTGATTTCTTCAACCGTACCAAGAGTGGAAGCGGAGAAGGAAACATCTTTAGCTAACACGTAATGTACTATTATAGACGTCAATTAGTGATTTTCGATGGATCTGACAATGTGGCATTCGAAGTGAATCTGATGTGATGATAAAGCATAACTCAAGCCTCATCAACCGGTAACTGACAGAAATCGGGTAGGTAGCATGGCTATGTAGGTCGCACCTATTAGGGTGTATAATCACCTGATCTAGAGTTTCATTTACTTCAAAAAAATCTATTGTTGATGCTGTCCCATTCGAGAAACGGTTGCTGATCCCAACCGATGGTGATATACATTCGATACACACAAGCGAAATGAGTGGTCGGTCATATGTGGTCGGGTTGCATGATGTTCTTGTTGAACCCAATGTATTCCTTTCTGGAGGTACACTGGCAAAGGTTGGTTCCATACCTTGTCATAGTTGGAAATCCATTACCCAATACGTGCTTGCGGTTTTGATTGTATACTATATATGTAGAACGTGAGATGAAAGCGTTTTTGCTAGATGATTGTTATATTTTGTTTGATAGACATTATTATAATATCAAAAGGTTTTGATATAAAGATGTTTTGGATTCTCATAAGGGAAAAACCCATTCCGTTATACGGCGTAGTCTTATGAGATATCGTTTACTTGTTCATACTGTTTTACTCATACCAGTCCCATGACTGACCCAGAGTTTATTTTGTTTTGTTTTCCCTAAACTCTTGGGTGCCCAATTTTGTACAGGCAGTCAAGTAGCCAGGAATTTACAGATATACTGGAAGAGCTTGGAGCAGGAAGCTTCAGGATTATATAGCTATAGTTATTTCCGCTGTGTTGAAGTGTTGTACTCTGATAATGTTATTGTATACATATACTGATTTTATTTCAAGGATATATTATTTATTATATGTTATTCGTTCCGCTATGAGGTTCGTGTTACTCTGATGTTGTGTTCTTCTTCTTCTTCTATTCTAAGTTTTTATCTTATCTATTCTCACCCTCTAATTTCTTTCATTAACTATCGGTATTTTTGATCCTTGGATGTTCGATATGTGTTGAATATCGGATAACCAAGATCGACTTTTTTTCCCGGTCACTACAGCTGGTATCAGAGCTTAAGGTTAAGAGAATTACCTTGGCTCTATGGCGTGACTCAGTAGAGATGGGGTTAGTGATACCCTAGATTGAGTTGAGTGTATATATACGAGTGAACGTATTTGTTATTTGATATAAAAATTTGTTTTATATTGTGGAGATTTATTGATTGAGTGGCTTATGAATTTCTGGTCGATCGGTTTGATCCGTTGTATCGATAGGAGTTACTAAACACTCGAATACGATGGGTCGACATGATATGTTTTGAAAAGAGGGTAAATTAAAATAAGTTTGCCTAAGGTATATCTTGATATTGTAATAACCCGGAAATTCGAGCCAATTTAAAATTTTTATTTTGGCAATTTTAGTGCATTTTGATTATTTAAAATGAATTATTTTAAATAATAACAAAGAAAAATTTATTTTGAATAGAATTCGAACGTATATATTTATTTGAATCGTCGTTAGAATATAAATAATTATTTATAATTATAAAAGGAATTGAAAATGGCGCGGTAGTTCAATAATTCGATTTCAAATTTCAAATGAATGTACAGGATTCAAAATAAACCGGATTTTAGTGAAACCAAAAATATTTGAATCTATTTGAGAATATCTTTCCAACGAATCCGAAAAATTGAAATTTCATAGCAGAAATCAAAAGATATGCCCAGTTTAAAATTCAGAAAATTTGCTATGGAATTTATATATATTATATATATAAAAAGGCCTCTGAAAATGGTAATTTTGCAAACGACCTCGGTTTACAACGAAACCACTTTTGTTGGATCCGTGATGTCAAATTATTGCTAGATTCCAAAATTCGTAATTTTTCGAATCAATATGTGAGCGAAGCGAAGGAAAACGCATTTGACCGGTTTCAGTTGATTTTAATCAATTGGAAAATGGCTTTTTTCAAACGGTCTCAGAATTCGACAAAATTAGTTTTATTAGTACCGTATCGTCAATATGAAGCTAGAAAATATTTTTCTGGAATTTTTAGAATTCATACGTGGCCCCGGTAAGTTGTAATGTGCGTTCAAATTCAATATATAGAGTTATATTTTGATTTTGACGAAAATTGATCAAAACAATCGAATCGGCCTACGATACATATCCCATTGTGTTCGGAATGGGGGTAATTGGCTAGGGGCGATAGTCGTTGGGTTTGATTTGGAGTTCTAGGGTTAAACGAGCAATAAACGGACTGAATAGTAATTAAATTATAATATATATAACACAAGAAAATGGTCAAAACCCTCAAATCCCTTTAGCCGTGGTCAACTCCTTCAATGCCGCCCCTTCTCTCTCGTGAAGACCTGAGCCGCGACTTTAAAAACCAAGAATAAAAATCAAAATAAAATCATAAAAATCTTCAAATAAATATATGTGAGTTCCTGAAACACTCCTCTTCAATTGGATGATTGGTTTGTCAAGTTCGAAACCCTTTTGGGTGGCTTGGGTTTCGACTAGGGATGGCGAACGGGATTTGATTGGAGGCACCGGAGGTAGTGAGGAGGTGACGGGCAGGTGCAGAACGAGGAGCTATGGTGAAAGAGGGGGTCGGCGGCGCTGATTGGTGGTCGAGGTGATGGCACGCGGTGGTCAAAAGGTGCGGTCAATGGGTCTCTTGGTTCGACAGTTCTGATACCAGGAGGATGAACAACAGTGAGCTTTTTTTTAATATAAATCAAATTGTTTGATTTCCAGTTTATTTTTATGAAATCAAATTGTTTGAAAATATTAATATATATGTTTTGAAAATATAAATATATAGGTTTTGAAAATATAAATACATAGGTTTTGAAAATATAAATACATAGTTTTTGAAAATATAAATATATATGTTTTGAAATATATAAATAGAAATGTTTTTGACAATAAAATTGCATTGTTTTAAATTATAAACTAGAATTGAATTTGAAAATATAAACATAGTATAAGGAAAGTGAACATATAAAGATGTGATTTTTAAAATGTAAGCATCGTATTAAAAAAATACGATTTTTATATAAGTAGAAATAAAAAAAATATGATTTTTATATATTATGTAGCGTTATAAAAAAATATAATCTTTATATAGAAATTAGAGTTGTAAAAATGTAAAGATCGGATTTTCGGTAATGAAAGTTACGATTTTTATATATATGAAGTAGCGATAAAAAAATTCGATTTTTATATATATGAAGTAACGATAAAAATTCGATTTTTATGTATATGAAGTGGAGATAAAAATATGATTTTTATATGCATGTAGTGATAATCAAAATGTGATTTTTATATACATGGCAAATATAAAAATGCGATTTTTATATATGTAGTGGCTACGGACGATGAAATTGACAAAAGGCGAGCACGACGAAGATTTCTACATAAGAAGAGTCGTGGCGTTTGGTTTAGCAATTCGGTGAGAACTCCTCACCTTTAATTTATTTCTAGTTTGAAATATATACTAGGATGCAGACGGTGTTTAGTAGCACCCGTCGTCCACGGACCATGGACGGCTTGTTTGTTTTTGATGTGTAGTTGATTGTGTGATGTGGAATGAAATAAAAAAAAATTATAGTTAAAAATAGAATTTTTAACGTGTATATGAAATGAAATAAATTAATATAAACAAATCGAACGATTTGTTTATATACCCACATTTGACTGATATTGATTGGGACGATAAATTTACACATTGCCCAACTGCACAAATAAAATCTGCGTTTGATTGGTTGAAACCACACATGGGTATTGGGGTGATATATGACATACACTAATCCCAATAATAAGTTGTATGTCGATCGATTGATTGACAGACTGTTATAAGCGTTGAATATTTATATTTGATGCTTATACAGTGTAGAATGCACTTTGAATGATGGTTGATTATTTGTCATTGTTGATATATACATGCGTTGTATGGAAATCCATAGAAATAAAATCTATGGTAATTGATTGGGCCTCATTCCAGTTTTGAAATAGAATATTTGAATGGAAATATTTGAATAGAAATATTTGAAATAGAATATTTGAAATAGAATATTTGAATAGAAATATTTGAATAGAAATATTAGAAATAGAATATTTGAAATAGAATATTTGAAAAAGAAATATTTGAATAGAAATATTTGAAATAGAATATTTGAAAATAGAAATATATAACTTCGTGTTGATTATATTTGCGCCATTTTGACGCGAGTAATATTCATATCGATTTTATTCGTTTTTATAACGAATATCGAAAAGGAAGTGATTTCAAAATATAACGTTTTGAAAATATTATCATTTATATGTTAATGATATGGAATATTCAATTTTGATTTGAAATTGAATATGAAGTTGAAACCGCTTTGAAAACGAATTTAAAACGATTTGAAAAATACGTTTTTAAAAGGAAATCAACGAAATATATATAATATATATATTATATTTGTAATGGTCTGAATAGAACGCGCCGCACTGCGGCAGTTCGCGAATTTCGACCATTGACTTCGAATGGATATTGCGGGAGATCCGACCGTTGGATTCTCCTAAAACTGGAACCGTTGGGTTCGTATCGAAAAGAGCTTTCTAACGAATATTAGAGATTTGAAATCTAACGGTTGGATTTGGAATTATATCCAAATCAAATTTGGAAAAGGTCGCTGTAAGTGCAGTTCGATGGCCGTTGATGGAAATCGACTGTACGGGCCTTGATAAAATTAGTAAAAATAGTAATAATTTGTGTAAAATCATAAGAAATGATTTGTGAAGAATTGGGGTGAAAAACTCCATATTTGAAAGCATAAAAATAAATTTTTATCGAAATGAACTAATTTTGAATTAGAATAATAATTTATTTATTTTTAAATAAATAAGTTGGATTTGAAATGGTTTTAAAAGAAACCAGAATTTCCAATAATTGAATTGGAATGGATTTGAATCGAAATTGTCTTTGGAATATTTCGATGTTGTATTTCGTGATTATACAGATATTGTTATGGAAATTTGAAAGATATATTTATATCGTTATTCCCAATACGATATTTGTTGGTCGTAGAACTTGATATTGAATATAAGCCGATATATTTTCTATTCAGATCCTTATATTTAATATCAAATGTTATTTGGGTTTGTCGTAAATGGTGTCTTCATTAGCACTGTTCTTAAACCCAGTTGAGAAAAAGATTAAATCTTTTTATTTAGATTTAATGAAGTGTACCAATTAAATGGTATTTAATTGGAATTGAATTTGAATGGATTTTTGGGTTTATCGTGAACGGTGTTTTAAATAACACTTGTTCTTTAACCCGATAATTAATGGAATGTGATTTTTGGTTGTCATGAACGGTATCTTCAATAATACTGTTCTTAGACCCAATGGAGTTAAGAAAATCAGAAACTAACTGGAGATTAGTTAAGTTGAATGGTTTCTGGGGTATTGATCTGCTGTTGGTTTCGGCCTTCGGGGTTGATACTTAGAGAATTGCTCACTTGCTAATTTACGGTTAGGGACTGATTGAAATGTGATGTGATTTTGGGGTTTATCGTGAACCGTGTTTTAAATGACACTGATTCTTTAACCCAGTCAAATATTAAAACTAAGTGGAGTTTAATTGAATCTTTAATTAGATTGAAAAGATCGAGAATGAAGTATACCCAGTTTTACCCCAGACGGTAGTTAAATCTTTAATTAGATTTGAATGTGAAATGGTAATTGAATTTACCGATAGCACCGTGGTATTAGATATGAAGTATGACCAGTTTTACTTCATGGGATAAATAGGTTGGGATTGGGAAATAAAATAAATAATTACTTCGGTGTGGTTCGTTAATCCCGACTAGTTTGAAGTGATATTCAAAGGAAGATTAAAGAATAAATTTAAAAGAATTTATCTTTGATAAAATTAATGGGAACCTTCCCCTAAGAATGTGAAATTTAGAAACTAACTGTAGGTTGGCTAAGATGAATGGTTTCCTGGGTATTGATCTGATGTTGGTTTCGGCCTTCGAGGTTAATATTTGGGGAATTGTTCCCTTACTAATTTACGGTTAGTGACTGATGAATTGGAATGAGGCGTATGTTGTGTTTGTGTAACACTTGTTTATTATATACACGAGTTATTCGGAAAGACCGGGTTTATCCCATTCTGAATAACTGATACGACGATAAGTCAAAGAAGAAGACGGTGGTTGAAGACCGGAGGTCTTCATGTCGTTTGGGTGATTACTGATGATCTTGATTGGGTCGTACACCCAAGAGGAGGGAATCAGTTAGTGATCTTCCAGACGTACTTGGAGATCGATGGATATGCGGGGTACTAGGTGCCTCCGGTTTCGTTCAGACCCAGAAAGGACTTGTAAATGGATGTGTATCTGACATCGGATTTCATTCCGTGTGATTGATATCGGTTGCATAGCGTGAATTGCCTGTGTGGCATGCTAAGATGCAAATGATCAAGGCTTCTGTTGAAAAGCAGAGTCTTGTGGTTGATGATCAAAGCACAGCCTGTGTGGCATAGCTTTGTGTAGCGCTGATTCGCGAGTCTCACGCCCCGGTGGTGAACCAAAAACGGGAGAGGACCTCAGGGGGGACATGCGTTTCTTTCTAGCTAGAAGTGGCGTCAGTGGTTTTACACGCCCAAAGGAGTTTGACTTATGTGGTTTTACTGTTGCGAGGCGACTCGGATATATCGGTGACTATGTGAAGCCGATGGAGTCATTTATTGGCTCATTTAGGCCCCAAAGGGCGGGGAAACGTAGTGTTCAGGCATTATAATCCACATCGGTGGACCGGCCCTTACGATCCAAGGGGCAGTTGCGGCTGTTCCTGAGACTCGGGCTAGACAGTCTCGAATTGGTAGAGGACTATCTTTTGCCTCGGTTCACAGAAGGATACCCAATTTCTAATACGTGACCATTGCGGTTTTGGTTGTATACCTATATATGGCAACATAGTGGTATGGGACATTCATGTCGTCTATGATTGATATTTATGATTGTATATAAAATCAGAAACTAACTGGAAACTAGCTAAGATGGGTGGTTTCCTGGGTATTAGTCTGATGTTGGTTTCGGCCTTCGGGGTTAATACTTAGGGAATCGTTCTCTTACTAATTTACGGTTGGAGTCTGATTAAGAATCAAAAGATGATATTTAGCGTATCAAGCATTCTTTGGCTATTATAAGGTAAAAACCCTATCCTCCGGCTTGCGTTACACTGTGTGATGGTACCTGGGTCTTATAATAGCTTCATTTTTCTTTATTTAGCATTGCGCTGTTTGTTTTATGCACTGGTATTCTTGGGAGGAAACCCGTTCCGTGTTATACGGCGTGGTCCCTTGATTTACCTAACTTTAAAATAAAGATTAATAACTGTTTTAGTTGTCACACTAGTCACATGATTGATCTGGAGTTTATTGTTTTAACCTAAACTCTGGGTGCCCTTATTTTGACACGGGCAGCTAGTAGTTTTGGTTTCGTAGATTTGTATTCACAGGATCCTGGTTTACAGCTGGAATGATATCCGGAAAGCTCTGTATCCGTATATCTCTTCTAGTTGTGTATTGTATTATTTTCCGCTGCCATGTAATGTATTGTAATCTCTGAAACTTTATAATGTATAATTTTTATTTATACTCTGTATATTCTTGTATTCTGATGAATTGCTGTAATAAGCAATGAACTGTTCTTCTCTCTACATTCCGATGTGTCTTGTCCTCAGATTATCCGGGCTTTCCTTATCGGGGAAGTTACGGGCCGCTTCATTTGGTATCAGAGCTTTGGTTTACAAAGCTCGAGAACAAGACACATTAGAACCATACGAAAGAATTCATCAGATATTGGATTAGTAATATCCAATGGGAATGACTAGTTAGAGATGGGATCAATAGTATCCTAGAACGAGTGTGAAGAGTATATTTTTAAAATGAAAACAATTTTTGTTTTGAAAATTTAAATCAATTATTCGTATTTGATTATTTATTTTATATTTAATTTGGACAATCCAGTATATAAAACGTTGCATATACGTCTGATCCACGTGTATTCGAAGTTTTAATATACTGGATAGATATAGAATCACACTCTAGTCGCCCGGAGATGGTACTGAGGATTGTCATGACATCATCAGTATTTATGTTCAAGTTTCGAAGGTGGAATTTCTATATATTTCCAATTGACTGGTGTGAGAACCAAAATTAGATAGGGCATATTGTTGTGATTTGGCATCAAAAATCTGATTTTTAGACTATGTATCAAAGTTATGATTTTGAAAAGCTAATCAACTAATTTATTGCTGATTGTGTTGTTTGATTATTGTTTGATTCATAAATTTGAACCATATAGCCAATTTGAACCATATAGTAAATTGTATTGAAAATTTAACGCATTTGCTTGCATATACATGTACTTACATTGATAATTGCAAGGAGACTAGAGCAGAGAATAAAATTGTTTGCCCGACAAATAGGTACATGTTTACCATAATTTACTGTTTTATTTAGGTGATGATGATTTAATGAGCCGACTGGCTAGCCGCTTGGCTTTTTCTTTTTATTTTGGATTGTAGAAGGCCATGGGAGGCTATATGAAATGTCCTGAAGTCCCCGGTGCAGGGGAGGTTATGGCGAAATTTTTCGAAAATTTAGGGTGTTAGCCAAATTTTTGAAAAATTTGAAAACTTCTTAGAAACTGAAAAGTTGAAGAACTTAAGCCATAAAGAAAATAATGAAAGTTGAGTTGATTTGTGAAACAACTTTAGGCTTCGTTCCTTTTCGGGGATGAAAAGTTTTAAGTAGGGGAGATTGTAATAAACCGAAAATCCAAGCCAAATTAAAAATTTTATTTTGGCAATTTTAGTGCATTTTGATTATTTAAAATGAATTATTTTAAATAATAACGAAGAAAATTTTATTTTGAATAGAATTCGAACGTATATATTTATTTGAATCGTCGTTAGAATATAAATAATTATTTACAATTATAAAAGGAATTGAAAATGGCGCGGTAGTTCGATAATTCGATTTCAAATGAATGTACAGGATTCAAAATAAACCGGACTTTAGTGAAACCAAAAATATTTGAATCTATTTGAAAATATCTTACCAACGAATCCGAAAAATTGAAATTTCATAGCGGGAATCAAAAGATATGTCCAGTTTAATATTCAGAAAAGTCATTGTGGAATTTATATATACTATATATATATAAAGGCCTTTGAAAATGGAAATTTTGCAAACGACCTCAGTTTTTGACGAAACCACTTTTGTTGGATCCATGATGTCAAATTATTGCTAGATTCCAAAATTCATAATTTTTCGAATCAATATGTGAGCGTGGCGAAGGAAAACGCGTTTGACCAGTTTTAGTTGATTTTAATCAACTGGAAAATGGCCGTTTTTCAAACGGTCTCAGAATTCGACGAAATTAGTTTTGTTAGGACCATATCGTCAATACGAAGCTAGAAAATATTTTTCGGGAATTTTTAGAATTCATACGTGGCCCCGGTAAATTGTAATGTGCGTTCAAATTCAATATATAGAGTTATATTTTGATTTTGACGAAAATTGATCAAAACAATCGAATCGTCCTACGATACATATCCCATTGTGTTCGGAATGGGGGTAATTGGCTAGGCGCGACAGTCGTTGGGTTTGATTTGGAGTTCTAGGGTTAAACGAGCAATAAACGGACTGAATAATAATTAAATTATAATATATATAACACAAGAAAATGGTCAAAACCCTCAAATCCCTTTAGCCGTGGTCAACTCCTTTAATGCCGCCCCTTCTCTCTCGTGAAGACCTGAGCCACGACTTTAAAAACCAAGAATAAAAATCAAAATAAAATCATAAAAATCTTCAAATAAATATATGTGAGTTCCTGAAACACTCCTCTTCAATTGGATGCTTGGTTTGTTAAGTTCGAAACCCTTTTGGGTGGCTCGGGTTTCGACTAGGGCTGGCGAACGGGATTTGATTGGAGGCGCCGGAGGTAGTGAGGAGGTGACGGGCAGGTGCAGAACGAGGAGCTGTGGTGAAAGAGGGGGTCGACGGCGCTGATTGGTGGTCGAGGTGATGGCACGCGGTGGTCAAAAGGTGCGGTCAATGGGTTTCTTGGTTCGACAGTTCTTATACCAGGAGGATGAACAACAGTGAGCGTTTTTTTAATATAAATCAAATTATTTGATTTCCAGTTTATTTTTATGAAATCAAATTGTTTGAAAATATTATTATATAAGTTTTGAAAATATAAATATATAGGTTTTGAAAATATAAATACATAGGTTTTGAAAATATAAATACATAGTTTTTGAAATTATAAATATATATGTTTTGAAATATATAAATAGAAATGTTTTTGACAATAAAATTGCATTGTTTTAAATTATAAACTAGAATTGATTTTGAAAATATAAACATAGTATAAGTAAAGTGAACATATAAAGATGTGATTTTTAAAATGGTATTAAAAAATACGATTTTTATATAAGTAGAAATATAAAAATATGATATTTATATATTATGTAGCGTTATAAAAAAATATAATCTTTGTATAGAAATTAGAGTTGTAAAAATGTAAAGATCGGATTTTCAATAATGAAAGATACGATTTTTATATATATGAAGTAGCGATAAAAATTCGATTTATATATATATGAAGTGGAGATTAAAATATGACTTTTATATGCATGTAGTGATAATCAAAATGTGATTTTCATATACATGGCAAATATAAAAATGCGATTTTTATATATGTAGTGGCTACGGACGATGAAATTGACAAAAGGCGAGCATGATGAAGATTTCTACATAAGAAGAGTCGTGGCGTTTGGTTTAGCAATTCGGTGAGAACTCCTCACCTTTAATTTATTTCTAGTTTGAAATATATACTAGGATGCAGACAGTGTTTAGTAGCACCCGATACCCATCGTCCACGGACCATGGACGGCTTGTTTGTTTGTTTGTTTGATTTTGATGTGTAGTTGATTGTGTGATGTGGAATGAAATAAAAAAATATTTTTATAGTTAAAAACAGAGTTTTTAACGTGTACATGAAATGAAATAAATTAATATAAACAAATCAAACGATTTGTTTATATACCCACATTTGACTGATATTGATTGGGACGATAAATTTTACACATTGCCAAATGGCACAAATAAAATCTGTGTTTGATTGGTTGAAACCCCACACAGGTATTGGGGTGATATATGACATACACTAATCCCAATAATTAGTTGTATGTCGATCGATTGATTGACAGACTGTTATAAGCATTGAATATTTATATTTGATGCTTATACAGTGTAGAATGCACTTTGGATGATGGTTGATTATTTGTCATTGTTGATATATACATGCGTTGTATGGAAATCCATAGAAATAAAATCTATGGTAATTGATTGGGCCTCATTCCAGTTTTGAAATAGAATATTTGAATAGAAATATTTGAAATAGAATATTTGAAATAGAATATTTGAACAGAAATATTTGAATAGAAATATTAGAAATAGAATATTTGAAATAGAATATTTGAAAAAGAAATATTGAATAGAAATATTTGAAATAGAATATTTGAAAATAGAAATATATGACGCCGTGTTGATTATATTTGCGCCATTTTGACGCGAGTAATATTCATATCGATTTTATTCGTTTTTATAACGAATATCGAAAAGGAAGTGATTTCAAAATATAACGTTTTGAAAATATTATCATTTATATGTTAATGATATGGAATATTCAATTTTGATTTGAAATTGAATATGAAGTTGAAACCGCTTTGAAAACGAATTTAAAACGATTTGAAAAATACGTTTTTAAAAGGAAATCAACGAAATATATATAATATATATATTATATATGCAATGGTCTGAATAGAACGCGCCGCACTGCGGCAGTTCGCGAATTTCGACCATTGACTTCGAATGGATATTGCGGGAGATCCGACCGTTGGATTCTCCTAAAACTGGAACCGTTGGGTTCGTATCGAAAAGAGCTTTCTAACGAATATTAGAGATTTGAAATCTAACGGTTGGATTTGGAATTATATCCAAATCAAATTTGGAAAAGGTCGCTGTAAGTGCAGTTCGATGGCCGTTGATGGAAATCGACTGTACGGCCTTGATAAAATTATTAAAAATAGTAATAATTTGTGTAAAATCATAAGAAATGATTTGTGAAGAATTGGGGTGAAAAACTCCATATTTGAAAGGATAAAAATAGTTTTTTATCGAAATGAACTAATTTTGAATTAGAATAATAATTTATTTATTTTTAAATAAATAAATTGGATTTGAAATGGTTTTAAAAGAAACCAGAATTTCCAATAACTGAATTGGAATAGATTTGAATCGAAATTGTCTTTGGAATATTTCGATGTTGGATTTCATGATTATACAGATATTGTTATGGAAATTTGAAAGATATATTTATATCGTTATTTCCAATACGATATTTGTTGGTCGTAGAACTTGATATTGAATATAAGCCGATATATTTTCTATTCAGAGCCTTGTATTTAATATCAAATGTGATTTGGGTTTGTCGTAAATGGTGTCTTCATTAACACTGTTCTTAACCCCAGTTGAGAAAAAGATTAAATCTTTTTATTTAGATTTAATGAAGTGTACCAATTAAATGTATTTAATTGGAATTGAATTTGAATTTGAATTGATTTTTGGGTTTATCGTGAACGGTGTTTTAAATAACACTTGTTCTTTAACCCGATAATTAATGGAATGTGATTTTGGGTTGTTGTGAACGGTATCTTCAATAATACTGTTCTTAGACCCAATGGAGTTAAGAAAATCAGAAACTAACTGGAGATTAGTTAAGTTGAATGGTTTCTGGGGTATGGATCTGCTGTTGGTTTCGGCCTTCGGGGTTAATACTTAAGGAATTGCTCACTTGCTAATTTACGGTTAGGGACTGATTGAAATGTGATGTGATTTTGGGGTTTATCGTGAACCGTGTTTTAAATGACACTGATTCTTTAACCCAGTCAACGATTAAAATTAAGTGAAGTTTTAATGAATCTTTAATTAGATTGAAAAGATCGAGAATGAAGTATCATCCGTTTTACTCCAGATGGTAGTTAAATCTTTAATTAGATTTGAACGTGAAATGGTAATTGAATTTACCGATAACACCATGGTGTTAAATCTGAAGTATGACCAGTTTTACTTCATGGGATAAATAGGTTGGGATTGGGAAATAAAATAAATAATTACTTCGGTGTGGTTCGCTAATCCCGACTAGTTTGAAGTGATATTCAAAGGAAGATTAAAGAATAAATTTAAAAGAATTTATCTTTGATAAAATTAATGGGAACCTTTCCCTAAGAATGTGAAATTTAGAAACTAACTGTAGGTTGGCTAAGATGAATGGTTTCCTGGGTATTGATCTGATGTTGGTTTCGGCCTTCGGGGTTAATATTTGGGGAATTGTTCCCTTACTAATTTACGGTTAGTGACTGATGAATTGGAATGAGGCGTATGTTGTGTTTGTGTAACACTTGTTTATTATATACGCGAGTTATTCGGAAAGACCGGGTTTATCCCATTCTGAATAACTGATACGACGATAAGTCAAAGAAGAAGACGGTGGTTGAAGACCGGAGGTCTTCATGTCGTTTGGGTGATTACTGATGATCTTGATTGGGCCGTACACCCAAGAGGAGGGAATCAGTTAGTGATCGTCAGACGTACTTGGAGATCGATGGATATGCGGGGTACTAGGTGCCTCCGGTTTCGTTTAGACCCAGAAGGACTTGTAAATGGATGTGTGTCTGACATCGGATTTCATTCTGTGTGATTGATATCGATTGCATAGCGTGAATTGCCTGTGTGGCATGCTAAGATGCAAATGATCAAGGCTTCTGTTGAAAAGCAAAGTCTTGTGGCTGATGATCAAAGCACAGCCTGTTTGGCATAGCTTTGTGTAGCGTTGATTCGCGAGCCTCACACCCCGGTGCTGAACCAAAAACGGGAGAGGACCTCAGGGGGGACATGCTTTTCTTTCTAGCTAGAAGTGGCGTCAGTGGTTTTACATGCCCTGAAAACTTTGACTTATGTGGTTGTTACTGTTGCGAGGCGCCTCGGATATATCGTTGACTATGTGAAGCCGATGGAGTCATTTGTTGGCTCATTTACGCCCCAAAGGGCGGGGAAACGTAGTGTTCAGGCATTATAATCCACATCGATGGACCGGCCCTGATGATCCAAGGGGCAGTTGCGGCTGTTCCTGAGACTCGGGCTAGACAGTCTCGAATTGGTATAGGACTATCTTTTGCCTCGGTTCACAGAAGGAAACCCAATTTCCAATACGTGATAATTGCGGTTTTGATTGTATACCTATATTGGCGAAATTGTGGTATGGGACATTCATGTCGTCTATGATTGATATTTATGATTGTATATAAAATTAGATACTAACCAGAAACGAGCTAAGATGGGTGGTTTCCTGGGTATTAGTCTGATGTTGGTTTCGGCCTTCGGGGTTAATACTTAGGGAATCGTTCTCTTACTAATTTACGGTTGGAGTCTGATTAAGAATCAAAAGATGAAATTTAGCGTATCAAGCATTCTTTGGCTATTATAAGGTAAAAACCCTATCCTCCGGCTTGCGTTGCATTGTGTGATGGGACCTGGGTCTTATAATAGCTTCATTTTTCTTTATTTAGCATTGCGCTGTTTGTTTTATGCACTGGTATTCTTGGGAGGAAACATGTTCCATATTATACGGCGTGGTCCCTTGATTTACCTAACTTTAAAATAAAGATTAATAACTGTTTTAGTTGTCACACTAGTCACATAACTGATCTGGAGTTTATTGTTTTAACCTAAACTCTGGGTGCCCTTATTTTGACACGGGCAGCTAGTAGTTTTGATTTTGCAAATTTATATTCACATGATCCTGGTTTACAGCTGGAATGATATCCGGAAAGCTTTGTATCCATATATCTCTTCTAGTTGTGTATTGTATTATTTTCCGCTGCCATGTAATGTCTTGTAATCTCTGATACTTTATAATGTATAATATTTGTTTATTCTCTGTATATTCTTGTATTCTGATGAATTGTTGTAATAAGCAATGAACTGTTACGGGGCATTACATGGCTTTCCTTACCGGATAATCTGAGGACAAGACACATCCGGGCTTTCCTTACCGGGGAAGTTACGAGTCGCTTCAGATATAGAGAAGATATATATATCAAAATTATAATATAGTGGACATATTGGTTGTTATTATAATCGAGTAAGATTATAAATTGAATGGTTAGTAAATAACCAATCAGAATTCATATAAGTGAAATACGTGAAATTAGATGTATTAAATCTGAATTTACACCAGAAATTGAATTAAAATTCTGGAAAATTGGATAAGTGTTTGTAAATGGATTTGGATTAAAAATAAGGAAAATTTAAGATCCTGGGAGATTTTAAATTGTTTTACAAGCAGTGTGGATTATATTTTGAAATGAATTTCAAAGTGGAAATGTTTAGAAATGGTTTTATAGTATTGAACTCACTTCGATCGCTAGAAAATAGATTCTGATGATGACAGCTGCATCATCAGTATTCATTTTCGAGTTGTAAGTGACGAATTACTACCAGAGAAACTGTTTTGAATTTGTTCTGGCAGAGACAAGTTGTGTTGAATTTCAGAAAGGAAAATTTGATTTTTGAAAAGAGTAAACTGTTTAAAAAACTCCAGGGAAAGACTGTTTGAATTAAAAACAAATTTAACAAAAATTTGTGAAAGCAAATTTGAATTAAAGTAAAGCCAGTAAAGTGGTAACTGAGATTGAATTAGAATGATATCAAGACAAATTGGATTGTGAGATTCAAATTTGAAGTGTAATGTGACAATCAAGTTAAGAGTTGGGAATCGAGAAGAAACTCGAGTTGAAATGATATACGAATGGTTGTGTTGTGGATAAAAACAGATTGGAATTTGATTGGGATGACCCTTGTATCCGCTGAATTGACAGCAGGTGAAAGTGATAGAGTTGATACGCCCGACAAAAAGGTACTAGTTTATATTCGATATAGGCATGAGATTTATGAGCCGAATTGACAAGCCGCTTGGCTGTTTGATTTTCGTTTGGGTTGGAGAAGGCCCAGAGAGGCGAGTTGGAGTTTGGCCTATTGACCAGTACAAAGGAGGTGCTAGCGAAATTTTTCGAAAAGTTAAGGAGTTAGAAAATTTTCAGATTTTTTGAAAATTTTCGTTGATAAGAATTAATTAATAATTTAATTGAAATTAAATTGGTTCTGTTAAATATGAAGATAAGAAGTGAACAAATAAGTTCTAACCAGTCGATAGGGTTTGTTTTCTAACTTAGCAATTTCGAGGACAAAATTATTATAAATAGGGAAGAATGTAATGACCCGCATTTTTCAGCGGTATAATAACTAATTTATTTAATTATTGAAATAGGGGTTTAGAATTTAAATGGTCATTAAATTAAATAACTTGGAATATTTAATTAAAATAATAATTAAATAATATATTTAATTCTGAAATAATCAAAATTGGCTGAAATGGCGATATGTGGGAATTGGGCAATTCAAAATATATAATTCAGTTTAGAATTTAATTTGAATAACGAATATATTTAAATAATGGCAGTTTGAACGTATAATTATATTATAATTAAAATCGAGCTCGAAATGGCGCGGCAGTTCGCGATTTGACGATTCGAACTTTAAACGATTATAAAAAGCCATTTTTAATCGGATTTCTATGAAACAAGAATCGTTCGGAGCTAGTGGAGTATATCTTTCTAGTGGAAGAGAAAAATCAGGATTTCATTGTGTAGATTTTGATTTACGGCTAAATCAAATTTTGAAATAGTCGCCATAGAATCGTTTATCGACCATAACGTTTTATTCGATATAACTAGATACCGGATTCGAATTTAGACAAGACTCTTTTGAGACGTAGTGATAATTTAATTTTTAGAATTTTATTGTAATTTTAAATTGATTAAATAAGCAACTTTTTATTTGGAGTATTTTGTACCCTGTAATCAACATTTTGGGGTTTCACAATATGAGTTAATCTACCGATATTTTTATATTTTTGGGATCACGGCACATTACTCGATTTAATGATATTTTCATATCAGTCCGTGAACAAGCAGAGTTTCGCATAATGGGGTACTCTCAAATATAAACTTTAGAAATTTAATGTACAATGGCATTCCTAATATAAACTGTTTCCGCCCTTGCAATCATGACAGCTCATGCCGACCTGAAACTTAATGGGTAAGTATTATTTTCATTCTCTCTGTACATGAGTTGTCCACGTCCCTTCTTTACATGGACTATGTACCCATCTTTCTTTGTCTCAACAGCTAAGCCTTCTTAATCCTATAAATACTTTTTCCACTTAACCCTACGTCCATTTTCCTCCGACAGTAAAATAGGAGCCGCAACCGATTTTGGTTAAAACGTGAAGATACTCACTTCAGAGAAAATCAATACAAATCATATAATATCCTATACGATCCTCCTGAAAATCATATATGAATAGTTGGATTTGTGAGGTCATCCTCGTCAAATTGGTTTGCTTTTCAAAAGGATCGAATACCTTTGACGGTTTGCTGTTTCTCCACAGCAAACACTAGTGCACGGTCTTTGAAGATTTGAAAGAGGTGTGAGGCCATTTTGACAACTAGAGTGATATACAGTGGAGCAGAAGTTGGTTGTGAGGAAGAAATTATTGTGAATGGCCGAGAATGGGGTTTTGCATGGTGAGTGCAAGCGGTATGGGTGAGGACGTGAGCAAGGATGGAACATGAAGGGGTGAACCACTGTGCTGCGTTGGGCGGGTTTACCAGGTAGGGGGCATGTGTTGAAAATGGTAATGGAATGTAAAAAGGAACTTAACGATGGGATGAGGAGAGTTTAATGGTTGAAGATGAAGGTGATGTTCGCGAGAATACTGGTGAAGGTACACTCGAGCATGGTGGCGTGAGCATCTGGTGAATGGGGTTTGAGGAGGAAGCCGCCAATGGCTTTACTGCATACTGACGGTTTTATAAGTTTGTTGGGAAGGTGAGCTTTTAATTGTGTGAAACGATTTGGGGGACTCAGTGCAAATTGTTTCCACACTTTTCTGTGCTGAGCATGGATGTTGTGTTAAGGTGGTAAGGGTTACAGTGCTTTGAGTTTTGATACTGAGGAGGGCGGTGCCAAGGAAACATGTCAGAATTGGTTAGGGGAAGGAGGAGATGTAATTTGCAGTGATGGGTTGAGTATCATTTTTTTTTGTTGCCATGGTGTTGAGGAAGTTGAAATGAAGATGTGTTGAAGGGATCGGGTTTGCTGTGTTCAGCATTTGGGAAAGAAGCTTGAGTCGTGTGTCAGAATGGTTATAAATGAAGATGGGTCGGATTCAGATAAGGCCCGACTAAATATAAATTAGGTTTAATTTAAATATAAATGTATATTAACTTGTATAAGTTATAACTTTATCATACGATATCGGTTTTCAGCGAAACATGATCTGTTGGGATCGTATGGACGGTGGCTACACCATGGAACGGACTGGAAGTGAATTCGAGTTCGTTATAATTTATAGCAAAATAAATTGTCCGTCTGAATCAAGCGATGGTTATCGTTATTAACGATGTTCGTCCAATGTGAGTAAAACTCACCAACTCTGAACAGTTATATTTTTATAACGTATTTTTATAACTGTTAATCATCTGTTGATTGCTGTGTGTTAACTATTTGGTTGAATTTCTTGTTTATTGGCTGAGAATATAGATAACGATATATATAAATCGTAAATCGAATATTGATTCTGTTTATCAGAATATTTTATATTTGTGTGTTTAACATCTGTGATGCAGGGAAACAGGTTGGAGGGGTCCAACTAGACTCCTCAATATTTATAATACTGTTCTATTCATGTATTGTAATATATGATGTGATATATAATCTGTTATGGATTATGTGTGTTAGAATGATGTTGATCATTGTTATTCGATATTTTTAATATCATAAGAAACCCTGGGATGTAAAAAGGAATATTTCAACGTATATTGAAATGAAGGAATTTTTATAAAATCAACCGATTTTATAAAAAGGAAATGATTTGGAAATATTTATTTAGAAAATAAATAGGAGATTATAAAGGAGAATATTTATTTAGAAAATAAATAGGATAAAGGAATATTTATTTAGGAAATAAATAGATTAAATCGATTAGAGTAAAACATACATAGTTATTCGAGATGAGATTCCATTTAGCACGACTGCTAGTGTAATTCTCAGGGCTACAGATAGCCTACGGCATTCGAATGTTTCCTGAGGGAATCAGGCGTAACCATTGTGATCACTGCGATCTAGAGTTAAGAGAATGGGGTTAAATCGAATATAGTTATTCGAAAGGAGTCAATCGAACATAGTTATTCAAAAGGAGTTAATTGAACATAGAAATTAAGAAAAAGAGTTAAGCAAAATTAGAAACTGACTAGAGATTAATAAGTTGAATGGTTTCCTAAGTATCGATCTGATGTTGGTTTCGGCCCTCGGGGTTTATATTTAGGAAGTTGTTCTCTTGTTAGTTTATAGTTAGAGTCTGATAGTTGTGGAAGGATAGTGATATGTAATTAAGCCATGGAAATGTTTTCCAGTGTTAATAACATATATTTTCTAACCATATAAAATAAGGCAATGTGAATATATATATATATACATATGTTAAATGATGATTGATCGATAAAATTTCCATTTGGAAATAATATCGTTGTTTGCAAACGTGTTTTCTTTGACAGTTAACTCACCGACTATCGAAGTTTTCGACCATTTTAACGTTGTTAATATGGAGAGACTGGTTGGATTATTATCCAAAGAACCACTCTGTATTGGCATAAGCGTTGCGAATCATATATGCCAAAGATAATTGAAGACGGAGTAATGTGCAAGGGCTATTGTATAAGTCTTAGATAACAGTGCCTAAGATGGATGTACTGAATAGTGCCTTCAGTTCATCCTGTTCCTGGATGACTTGTATGGATGAATGTCTGACAGAGTATTTCCAGAAAGGTCACGTACATTGATTTCTTCAACCATACCAAGAGTGGAAGCGGAGAAGGAAACTTCTTTAGCTAACATGTAATGTACTGTTGTAGACGTCAATTAGTGATTTTCGATGGATCTGACAATGTGGCATTCGAAGTGAATCTGATGTGATGATAAAGCGTAACTCAAGCCTCATCAACCAGTAAATGACGGAAATCGGGTAGGTAGCATGGCTATGTAGGTCGCTCCTATTAGGGTGCATAATCACCTGATCTAGAGTTTCATTTACTTCAAAAAAATCTATTGTTGATGATGTCCCATTCGGGAAACGGTTGCTGATCCCAACTGATGGTGATATACATTCGATACACTTAAGCGAAATGAGTGGTCGGTCATGTGTGGCAGGGTTGCAAGATGTTCTTGTTGAACCCAGTGTATTCCTTTCTAGATGTACACTAGCGAAAGGTGGTTCCATACCTCGTCATAGTTGGAAATCCATTACTCAATACGTGCTTGCGGTTTTGATTGTATACTATATATGTAGAACGTGAGATGAAAGCGTTTCTGCTAGATGATTATTATATTGTGGTTGATAGACGTTATTATAATATCAAAAGGTTTTGATATAAAGATGTTTTGGATTCTCATAAGGGAAAAACCCATTCCGTTATACGGCGTGGTCTTATGAGATATCGTTTACTTGTTCAAACTGTTTTAAACTGTTTTACTCATACCAGTCCCATGACTGACCCGGAGTTTATTTTGTTTCGTTTTCCCTAAACTCTTGGGTGCCCAATTTTGTACGGGCAGTCAAGTAGCTAGGAATTTACAGATATACTGGAAGAGCTTGGAGCAGGAGGCTTCAGGATTATATAGCTATAGTTATTTCCGCTGTGTTGAAGTGTTATACTCTGATAATGTTATTGTATACATATACAGATTTTATTTCAAGGATATATTATTTATTATATGTTATTCATTCCGCTGTGAGGTTCGTGTTACTCTGATGTTGTGTTCTTCTTCTTCTTCTATTCTAAGTTTCTATCTTATCTATTCTCACCCTCTAATTTCTTTCATTAACTACCGGTATTTTCGATCCTTGGATGTTCGATATGTGTTGTATATCGGATAACCAAGATCGACTTTTTTTCCAGGTCACTGCATGATTACTGCAGTGTGGTTCGCTAATCCCGACTAATTCGAATTGATATTCAAAGGAAGATTAAAGGATAAATTTAAAGAATTTATCTTTGATAAAATTAATGGGAATCTTTCCCAAAGTATAAGAATATTTGAATGAAAGAATATTCTGAATTGGAATGAGGCATATGTTGTGTTTGTGTAACACTTGTTTATTATATACGTGAGTTATTCAGAAAGACCGGGTTTATCCCATTCTGAATAACTAATTCGACGTGGTGTCGAGGATAAAGACGGTGGTTGAAGACCGGAGGTCTTCACATTTTGATTGGGTTGTACACCCAAGAGGAGGGAATCAGTTGGTGATCGTCCAGACGTACTTGGAGATCGATGGATATGCGAGGTACAAGGTGCCTCCGGTTTCGTTCAGACCCAGAACGAACTTGTAAATGGACTGTGTGTCTGACATTGGATTTTATTCTGTGTGATTGATTTCTATTAAATATATATATGTTTGGCGGTGGAGAATTTATCCCTTGCTTAACGCCTTTCTCTGAGACGTACGAGCTCAGGGGTTATATATTGATGGATATCAATCGCATGGAGTGAATTGCCTGCGTGGCATGCCTAAGTGGAAATTGATCAAGGCTTCTATTGAAAAGCAAAGTCTTGTGGTTGATGATCAAAGCACGGCCTGTGTGGCATAGCTTTGTGTAGCGTTGATTCGCGAGCGTCACACCCTAGTTGTGAACCAGAAACGGGAGAAGGATCCAGGGAGGGCATGCGTTTCTTTCTAGCTAGGGTGGTGTCAGTGACCTACCAACCCTGACATTTATATTATTTTCACCTGTGTGGTTGTTGCTATTGCGAGGCGCCTCAGATATATCGATGACTGTGTGGAGCCGATGGAGTCATTTGGCTTATTGACGCCCCAAAGGGCGGGGAAACGCAATGTTCAGGCATTTTAATCCACATCGGTGGACCGGCCCTGTGGCTCCTAAGGGTCACTCGAGCTCGGATCCTGAGACACGGGCTAGAGCGTCTCGAATCGATAGAGGACTATCTTTTGACTTGGTTCACAAATGGAAACCCAACTTCCAATACATGACATTTGCGGTTTTGATTGTAGAGCCTAGTATGGCGACATGATATATGGTACCCATGCCGTCTATGATTGATATTTATGATTGAAATTGTTTTGACACTACATTTATAATAGTATCAAATGATTTGGTTTTAACGTACCAAGCATGTTCGACTATTATAAGGGAAAACCCTATCCTCCGGTTTGTGTTGCATTGTGTGATGGGACCTGGGTCTTATAATACCTTCATTGTTCTTTATTTTGCATTGCGCTGTTGTTTTATGCACTGGTATTCTTGGGAGGAAACCCGTTCCGTGTTATACGGCGTGGTCCCTTGATTTACCTAACTTTAAAATAAAGATTAATAACTGTTTTAGTTCTCACACCAGTCACATGACTGACCTGGAGTTTATTGTTTTAACCTAAACTTTGGGTGCCCTTATTTTCGACACGGGCAGCTAGTAGTTTTGGTTTTGCAGATTTATATTCACAGGAACCTGGTTTACAGCTGGAATGATATCCGGAAAGCTCTATATCCGTATATCTCCTTCAGTTGTGTTTTGTATTATTTTCCGCTGCTATGTAATTTATTGTAATCTCTGATATTTTCTGTGTAGTATTTATTCATACTCTGCATATTCTTGTATTATGATGGAATTGTTGTAGTAAACAATGAAATGTTCTTCTGTTGGCGTTCTGATCTGTCTTGTCCTCAAAGTATCCGCGCTTTCCTTACCGGGGAAGTTACGGGTCACTACAGAAAATATAGTTTCCTGCTCTCCCTGGCTATCCCTAACTGATCTGACAGATAGGATGGTTAATTCAAAATTTAATTTGAAATTTAATTTGAAGTTATTTGAAATTACAGTAAAATTTTGTGCATTTTTGTTAAAACTTTAAATGCTTATAACTTTTGCAACTCAAATCAAATTCCCACAAAATGAAAAACGTTTGATTCTCATCAACAAGAGCTTTCAAATGAGTGAAAGAAGATTTTAATTTCGACTTTTAATTTTCAAGTTATATTCAAATTAATATTTAAAAATGTGGCTGCAAGTGTTATCCATTGACTATAATGATAAATGGTCATTTAAAAATATGGAAAATTTGTATAAAATCATAATTAATTATTTAAAAGTGATTTATGTTGAAATCAAGAAGTTTTGGTAATATAAAGGTTATTTCCCATAAACTAGCAAACGTCTGTATTTTGTAACATTTTGTAACATTGTTTATTCAATGTTGAAGGTATTTAACTTTATAAATCTTTCCCTAACCTTAGTAATTACTTGTTAACATGTAATAAAAGGCTTTAAATGATAATTTGAGATTCCAAACATAGAATATGGGTTGAGACTTGATTTGGTCCTATGTACCCACATAGTTTTAAAGTTGCGCTTATTATTTGGAAAGACCGAGATTGGATTTATGTCTAAAAACCATTTCAAGTAATAATACGATGTTGTAGAGAAATTGAAGACGATATTGAAGACCCGGACCCTTCATATCATAAGGACGACTTGCTGAATGTTTCGAATGGGTAGCTCCCATTTGCAGATGGATTTTATATCAGCTAAGTGGCAAGAAGCCCGAACGTATGTGAAGGAATTCCGGATTGAGGTTTTGTTCAGACCCAGAACGGATTTGTATGGATTGTGTGTCTGACATTATAATTGACTGCGTAGCACTGATCTTTATTAAATATATATCTGCTTGGTGGCGGAGAATTTATTCTCTTGCTTAGCACTCTTCTCTAAGACGTATGAGCTTAGAGGTTATATATTGGTAGAAATCAGTGATGCGTTGTGAATGGACAATGTGGCATACTTATGTTATCTGATGTGCTATGATGATCAAAGCATGGCTTATTTAAGTGTAGCTTTGCGTATATTGTGACCTCGGCAAGCCTCACACCCCGGTAAATGGCCAAAACAGGATGAAATGTTGCTGGATTATGGGTTATGGGTGCCCATAATTTTGACACGGGCAGCCTAGTGTCAGGTTTAGTAGTAGTATTTGGAGCTTGTGTCTTGGAACCTTTTTCTCGGTGGATCCCTTGCTTTTGTGGAGTTGCTGCTACTGTGGAATATTAGCTATTTTCTTTGGGACATATTATTTCTAGGCATCTGTGATCTGGAGCTATTCAGGTGAAGATGAAGTCTGCTATGGGATTTACATTGTTACTCAGTTTTCGATATTCTTTCGGTTATGGATATGTAATGTGGTAAACTCTGATGTAATCTCATGTTATATAAATGAGAAGTTGTTTATTTCATTGTGATTTATCTAATGTGTTATATCCTCATACAACCAGGAATCCGACACTTGAATCTTCGACATTTTGAATACGAGAAGGTGTTAAAATGTCGATTTTCGAGGGTCGAAATTCTGGGTCGTCACAACTTTCCTAATTTTTATTTTATTTCATTCACTTTCAATTCTTAACTTTATTATCAAAAATTAGCTATATGTCTTCATGAAACTAGTTGAATGTGTTTATACTATATGAATAAGGCTTTATTTGTATATTCCTTTTATTTACTGGAATGTGCCGCATCATATGATACTTATCGTTGTGACACCCCACATCTGTTAATGTCACTCACAAAGGGAATGCATTAAGTTTAGCGGAGCATTATAAGTAAACAGAACAGAATATTATAAGATAGATACATAAAGTAGTACTTGAAAATTTCATAACTTTATTGCAGTGGAAATAGAAATAATTTTGGTTACATCTTCAAACACCAAAACCAAGTACATAATATCAGTCTTGTACAGAAGCCATCAGAGTACATAATTTTTAAAACCATAATCCCACTCCAAAATGCCATATGTAAGAGAAACAAAGCTAAGCATTACTTTCAGCACTTCCAAGCACTTTTAGAAAGAAATCCGAATCAATCTTCTACGTTGCCACCCAGAGAACTTGGGGGGAGGAAGAAAAGAGACGAAACAAAAAGGGTCAGACATAAAGTCTGGCGAGTCTAGTGACTTTCAGCATAAAAACAGATAAAAGTATCATGACATGTAAATAAAACTGGATGAGAGATAACAGTATTCGGAGTAGCAGGTATACATAGGTTAAACAGAGGAAATTGAATGATATAGACCAAGCTATTCTTCTTACTTACTTTTCACTTCTCTGCACTAATACTAGTATAACAGGATTAGGTGTTACCCTAATGTCTAAACTGAAACAGAAATGGAAACAGAATGATCTCTACAGAAACATAATGCTAGTAGTGGGCCTTTACAACCCCAACAGAGACAGACGGTACAAAAACAGAAGCAGAAACGGAATCCGAGATAAAAACAGAATAATCCCTACGAAAACCGAATGTTAGAATTAGGTGTACACTAGTGAAGCGCCTTTACCACCCCCAACAGGCGATACCACACGGAAACAGACAGGTGTTACCACCCTAAGAGAAACAGACGGCATCCCAACAGAAACAGACAGAACTAAATGTACCCTAAATTCTACCCTAAGCGATCGGCTCCCTAATACATAAATACCCCGTGTCTACCCCACAGAAGGATGTTTCACTCCCTAAAGTGGCAACCTATGGAAAGAAACAGACCTATTTACAGATGTCACGGCGTCTTAACTTCCCCAGAGCTGACCGGATCCATGCACGCACATGACCAGGTTGGAACGCGCCATCAACACCCCTCGCCATTATCAGAATGGACCTCTTATAACCAATTCAGTAAGTGTGCCCTGACCCCTACCTAGTTTTGGGTCGTTGTTTGATACCAGAAAGTCTTACTGACTGACATGGGTCCCACACAATAGATGACACAACTAAATACCCCTCCTAACCTTGTGTCCCCAGACTAACAGATTTCATATTAACACGTTTGCAGACTAACAGAGCAGATTTACATATTCACAAGTTTATAGATTAATATAGTAGATTTACGAATTAACATGTTTACAGATTAATAGGTTCGCAGATTAATGGATCATATGTACAGATTATCAGATATACAGATTAACAGATCAGATTATACAGATTCAACATATACAATAGGTTAAGTTTGTCGGGTCTATATACATATAACCCACCCTATCGGTTTATTATGATTAACTTAACCCCTCCCACTTATTCAAGCAAGTTTACTTAACCCCTACTCAATTTAACAGGTTTATGTAACCTATACAGATTCAATTAGGTTAAGTATTTCAAGTTGACAAATTATTATCATTTCTGGTTAATGCACCAGACCTCTCACATTAGATTTACCGCCTGTGGATGCTGGATATGTCGGGCGGTTCCAGGCAGACTTCTACCATAAGTGTAATCTAACCTCGTGTCTGAGTACTATTTCATTTGTATGCACTAGGCCCCTCACATTAGGTTCACCACTTGTGGTTGCTGGATATGCCGGGCGGTTCCGGGCAGGCTTATACCACAAGTGCAATCTAACCTCGTGCCTAGGCACAGTTCAGTTTTAAGCACATTCATTCCTAAACAATTATTCATGTTCATCGCAGGCTTTTCAATTCCAGTATTCAATTTCAACAGATTTCAGTAGATTAGTCAATTTAACAGATTAAACATCTCCGCAAGTTAAAATAGGTTACTTAAATTTTCATTATCATGTTCTGCTCAATCTTAGATTGAGCCTACAGATTTACATGCCCAAACTACGGTCCTAATTCACAATATAACATTCACCCAAGTTTTAGTCAATTTTATACAACACAGATCGTGCCCCCAAAACCTCGGCCATGATTCATAGTACAAGTTATGCCAAATTCTAATCTTTGATTACAGTGTATGCCAATTACCCAAAATCCCAATTTAGGCGGGTTCATATTTAACAGTTATTCCTATTTCATTATAGGATCCCAAGTCATATATCATTATGCACAATAATCCCTTTCTTTCATGTCCTAAATCATCATATATAGTATGGCCTAATTTAGTCCTTAAATTACAACATGTGTTATGCCCCCAAATTTCAAGTCATTTGTTTAATACACTTTATGCCCCAAATTTATCTTTCCCAACAATTCCCAATTGCGCGCATTCGCATATTCCAGCGTTAGTCCTAGGCTCGAAGGTAGCCTGGCTATATAATAAAAAGGGAAGAAGAAGGAGAGAAGAGAATAACAAATCAAGCATGTAATGGCAGAAGTAGGCATATAAGAACAGATCTGATGAACAGAAATAGGCATAGTCTCAGACTCAGAATTATTAACATGTTAGGATTACAATTAAATTTCATTTCTAAAAGTAACATGAACTCATCGTAGTTGGCTTTAAAAGAAATAGTTGTTGCAGTTGTAGATCTATTCTCTTTTAATCCTAATCTGACTTGAAGAAGAAGAAGGACTTATTTTAATTTAGATTTGAGCAGGACGCCATGAATTTGTGGGGAGAAAACAATATGTCTTGGGTCCTTTATATAGAATAGGATCCAAGAACCAGGCCACGAATCAGTCCAGAACCAGAAAAACGAATATGCCCGGATCTGGCAGTGCCGGGGGGGGGGGGGTCGACACCCTCTAAGGGGTGTCGACACCTATGTCAACACCCTTGAGCAAGAAATTTCCCACTCACCCATTTTTGGCCGAATTTGATTTTTGAATTTGTTTTATTATTTTAATTTAATTCTGCTTTAAATTGAAATCTTCTATGCTTCATAACTTCTTCATACGATACCTGATTTACGTAAACTCGGACTTTATCCCAAGCAGAATTCCGAGACGAACGAAATGGTGTATCCTGTTTCTCTTAATTCTTCTTATAAAAATTAAGTATTCTTTAATTATCTCTTATGTCATGTTTTAAAATTACGGGGTGTTACAGTCGTATAAATAAATAGTAACAAACATGCAGAATGGCATGTGTCATTACACTTATTCTCCAGGAAGAAAATTATATTCATTATGCCAAATTTCTTTACATTTGTATTTCATTAAGAAATTTTTGATTTAAGTAATGAACGTGACACAAAATGCTTTATATCATATTATCTTACGCTTTAATGTTATGAATATATTTTAGAACTCTACTTGTGTTGAATTAAAAACTAAAAATAAAAGATTTAGTAGAGAAACTCATTTTCCATTAAGTTTTCCATAGAAATCATCTACGTTTTTTCAAAATCTAGACATTTATGATCATAAATAAACTCATAAAAGTATTAGGCTTGATTTCTAAAAAACGAACCACATAGATCAAACATGGTGTGAATGCCAATACATATATGTTCTATTCCTTCAGTAACTGCATATTATAAGATAAGAAAGATGAAAAAATGACTACGGAGACATTATGATCAATTATATCATAAAGAAAAATTTCAAGATGACAAAAACATGGAAACACACGATCAACCATCCTACTATCATTCGCAGGGTTTTCCATTGATATTACAACTCTACACATATCACTTTTATTTTGCATATAAGGATTGAATAAAAATTATTATAAATTATCATACCTTTTTAGAAATAAACAATATACAAGAAAAAAAATTACCTTAAAGTTATCAGAAACATAGGTTTTATCATACCTGTGCAGTTAAAGCGGAAAACGATTTTATATCATTGGAGGTGCAAAAAATCATAGTCGTGATAAAGCGATGATATAGCAGAAAATAGCGGAGGTCTAAAAAGCTTCATTAAACGTTAAAAAATATTTAATGTTAATTTATTCTCATTCTCACATCATTTATGGAGGAAAACGAAATGTTGTGAGAATGATGTAAATATGTTGTTATGTAGTTAGGTGTTATGTTCTTCCTTGTACATATGTTTGTGCAGTAAGCTGTGCATATTAGAGTGTTATTGGGTTCGAGGCATTAGCATGTTTGAGTTGTATTTATATTTTGTTTGATACATTTCCAATGTAAGGCTTTGGACTGAATTGAACAATTTTTCTTCTCTCTCATTTGTAACATGGTATCAGAGCGCTAAGATCTCATAATTTAAATCTATCTAGGTTTTAGAAGTCCGCAGTAGTATCCCAGCGGTTAAGGACTTGCACCATGGAAGAAGTGGTGCGGGTTCAAAACCCGGAATGGCATGCTAAGAGCTTTCCATGTGCATACGCTAAGATCAGCCACTTATGTGGTGCTCGCAAACCGCGCTAGGTGCACTAGGGAGGGTTTTATGATTCTGATCGGTTTCCCTCCTGAAACAAATTCAAAAAAAATATCTTCAAATCCTTTGTTCTATAGAATTCAAGCACAATGACTGAAAATAATGTTACAATGGATGTGTTGCAGTCGATGCCTAAGATTATCGATGATAAATTGAGTAATCTAAATTATTTGAATTGGAGTAAAACAATTCTTCTCTATCTTCGAAGTACATATAAAGATAGACATTTTACTGAGAATCCCCAGATCTGGAGTCAGAAGAAAAGAAGGATCTAATGTGGTTAAGGGATGATTCTCGGTTATTTCTTCAGATTAGAAATTCCGTTGATAGTGAGGTTGTTGGCTTGGTGAATCACTGTGGATGTGTAAAGGAACTTATGGAATATTTGGGATTCTTGTACTTTGGTAAAGGGAATTTGACTTGAATGTATGATGTTTGCTGATCATTCTATCAAGCAGAATAGCATGACCAAACTCTAATGAACTATTTCATTAACTTTAAGAAGACTAATGAGGAATTAAATCTACTTCTTCTAATAAATCCATATGTTAAGATCCAACAGCAACAAAGAGAGAAAGCGTCTATAATGAGTTTCTTAGCTGGATTTTCATCAAAGTTTGAATCATCAAAATCACAAATACTATTTGGATCTGACATTTCTTCTTTTCAAGAGGTATTTAGAAGAATTCTTCACACTGAGATCGCTTAGTTGTCCACTACAGTGATTGAAAGTGCTTTGATTAGCAACAATAAAACTAGTGCATCATGGAACAATCAAAGATCAAATTCCTAAGCACAGTTGTATTTAAGCACAGTTGTATCTTTGATTGAAGTTGTATCTTTAAACACATTTGTATCAAAGATCAACTATTTTTTGGAAATAGGACTTGGAGCGCTAACATTCGGAGTAGCAGGTATATATAGGCTAAACGGCTAGTTTTTTTGAATTGATATGTTCAGATATTTGGGGTTCTGCTATAGTTGTATCTAAGCAAGGGTATAGATACTTCGTTACTCATGTTGAATACTATTATCATGTAAACTAGTTATTTTTAATGAAAAATAGATCATAATTATTTTCTGTCTTTTGTACATTTTGTGCTGAGATAAAGACACAATTCAATACTTCTATTCGAACTTTAAGAAGTGATAAAACTAAAGAATATATGGCTGGCCAATTTAAATCTTACATGGCTCAAAATGGAATTCTTCATGAGACTTTGCGAGTTGATAGTGCATCATAGAGTGGGTAGCTGAAAGAAAAAATAGGCATCTAATTGAAACTATAAGAGATTTACTATTTCAAATGAATGCGCCTAAAGTTTTCTAGGAAGATGTCGTCTTTACAGCATGTTTCTTAATTAATAGGATGCCATCAGTTGTGCTTGAGTATAAGATGGCATTCCAAGTCCTATTTCCAAAAAATATTTGTATCCGGTTAAGCAAAGAATTTTTGATTGTACATGTTATGTTAAAGATGTTAATCCATAATTTACCAAGCTGGAGCCATAGTCATTGAAATGTATATTTTTTGGTTATTCTAGACTACAAAAAGGATATAAATGCTTTTGTCCTAGTCTTCATAGATACTTAGCGTCTATAGATGTTTACTTTGTAGAAGATGAAGCATTCTTCTCATCATCTACTCCTACCTATTAAGAGTACACAGAAAATGATGAACTCTTCGTGTATCCTATGATAACTTCACAAAGAGGCGATCATTCTTTAAATATTGAACCAGTTCATGAAACAGAAAATAATATTCCTATCATTGATCAGAGAGATATCCCATTACCAGATCCAAGCCTTGATTTACCCATTGCACTTCTAAAAGAGAAACAGAAGTGTACTTATCAAATCTCATCTTTTGTTTCATATGATAGTCCATAACCAGAATCATATTTATGTGTCTCGGCACTTGATTCAATCCCAATACCTAAAATAGTTGAAGAGGCACTATGAATAACAGAATGCCAACAAGCAATGTTGGAAGAAATTAATGCCTTAGATTAGAATAACACTTGGGATTCGGTTCAGTTACCAAAGAATAGGAAAATGATAGGATGTAAATAGGAGTGTTCAATCAAGATAAATCCAGATAGGTCCATTGCAAGATTTAAAGCTCGTCTAATAGCAAAAGGGCATGCTCAAACATATGGAACATATTATATAGAAACCTTATCACCAGTGGCTAAGATGGCATCAATCAGATGGTTTATATCACTAAAGGCAAAACACAACTGGAATTTACATCAACTTGATATTAAGAATGCATTTTTGCATGGGGATCTGGTCGAAGAAGTTTATATGGAGCAACCTCCAGGGTTTTTTGCTCAGGGGGTGGTTTGTGATTAAAAGAGAGTTTTTATGGTCTAAGGTAAAGTCCATGGTATGGTTCGGGATGGTGACTGGAGTTGTCTTGCATTTTTTTATATGACTTCAAATTATCCTCTGCACTTTGATAAGATTAGGCATCTATTGACGTTCGATTTAGTCAATCAAACACCAACATCTGAATTCGTGTTTAAACTAGAAAATAACCAAAAAAATCCAATTATAGAATATAGAAAATTAAAGTGACATGCAGATTTATTGTGGTTTGGCAAATCCTTTCTATGTCCACTTGTTCCAATCTTATTGTTTATACTATAAGATTGCATATACAAATAATCTTGATTGTAAGAGATATAGAGATAAGAGTGTGGTTAAATGGTAGTAGCAAAGTCCTTGCATATGAATGTCAATCAAAGAGTCAAAGATCCTTTAAAATAATCATGTCTCGATCTATTTAAATGTGCTACTGTAACTATCTGTTATTTCTTACCATTTAGGTCAATAATAAAACAAACTCAGATTGTTAAAAACAACAGATTGTTATAGCTATGGGGTTTAAATATAAAATCATCACAGAATCACATATAGATATATATATATATATATAGAAAACATAATATCTCACAGTAGAATAAATAAATATTAGCACATGGAGATACTAAATAAAAATTTCAAATTTATAGATTATATTAGAGTTATAGAAATCAAATACAGTAGAAGTCTAAATACAATGGATTTCTAATACAAAAGGAACACTGACATAAATGATAGAGGTGATGTCTTCAACAAGTCTCTAGCTCCAGAGGTGAAATCTCAATACTGTAATACTCGATCTTATCCAAGAAATAATACAAAAAAACACTAAGATCAGGACTAACATTCATGAAAGTAATTCAACTTAAGTGAAATGTTAAATGAAATGTATGTAACTTAAATAATGATTGTGATTCTGCTCTTTATAGATTCATTAAACTAGATATTATATAATACAATACACTATTATAATAGTGCATGTGGTTAAATATAATACTGAAAATAGCATAAGTGGGATTACCGTTGTTACCTTAACACCGTTGGTGTACAGTTTTCGTATAATACACTAGTACACCAGTGAATAGGGATGCATAGTGATATGACAACATTAAATTAAATTTGTAGGGGGATCGATCATATAATATGACAAGGGACTGAGGCTATACCTAACGGTAGGACTCTACCGAACTGCACACCTAGGCAGGGGGTAACGCATAGCCACAACTACTGCCCATTTTAAAAAACACTTCCAAATTCAAGGGTAGCCGCCAATCATTCGTAAATTAAGAGATATGGTATCGAGGAAGCATGTCTGATCAAAGGAGTGACCTCAATTTTCCTGGGTATGGCTCCTGTTTTAGTCATTTTAATTATGACCCGAGGTCAAGGCTATCCATCATCGTTCCATTCTCCATTCCAGTAGCATTCGCCAAACCAAACTACTTTATTTTGGATTCTCCATCATGTGCACAATTCTTAAAGTGGTTCCCAGTATTAACAGAGAGTATGCCAATATTCAGCCCAAGTCTCTTTAACAACTAAATGTTTATTTCATACCATGATCATTTATATTTAAAATCATATTAATTATCATAAATCAAATAACTAAAATATTATTTCATATTTAACCAACTAAATTCATTTCAATGTCATAATTTTTGTTTATTTAATTCATTGTTTGATTTCATTCAACTTTCGTATTCATGTTTGAAAACAATTTGTTAATAAGAATTGCTTTTTTATTTCAAATTTCAATTTCACGAATATCGTTATTTCAAATAGTAAATAAAATATAAAATAGTTAAATTTAAAATAATTATATTAACATAAAATATCTTGATTTAAAAATAATTATACGATATATATTAATTTAATTTTAAATAAAATAGTTAAATTCTAAAATCGTCAAATAAGATATAAATAGTTTAAATGTATAATTAAATAGTTATAAAATAGTTAGGTATATAAAATAGTTTAAAAATAAAACTAGTTTTAAAATAATCTACTTTTAAATAATATTCCAATTAAAACCATATATTCATCTTCCCAAGGTTCGATGTATCATAAATTAAGATTTCAAAACTTCAATTTACATCAGTTTCCACCTTAAACCGTATATTCTTAATTCCAATTCATTCCAGAATAGTACTCAAGATATGTTTCGGTTTTATTACTTAAATCAATTTCTTCAAGTTTCAAATTTACTTCAAATCACATCATACAATTTCATACAATTTATATCTCAATTCCCAAGTTTAATCGATATTTAATTTCAATATTATTTAGATTCAAAACTTTTACATAATAAATTATTATCAAATCAGTTTTAATTACTATCATAATCACAATAATATCATATAAAAATCCATTCAATTATCTTAGATCACATCTTGAAATCAATTTAACTTAATTTGATAAATTCCATTTCAATTATGTCACTTAAACAAATTAACTTATAGTAAAATTTCTAAATTCTCCTTTAAACCTTCCATAATTAAAGTATAAAGAAAATCTATATTATATTTTTATAAAGAATCTATATTTATGTATTAATTTTTAAAATTTATATAATATTAAATATAATAAAAGATTTATTAAATTACATGTAAAATAATTTAATTTATTTAAATAAAAATAATATTACAATTAAAATAATGTAAAATAGCTTTATTAAATGAAAAATATATATAATTTAGAAAATACTATCAAAATAGACCAATGGTGCCTATATGTAATTTTCTACCTATGCCAAGTAATACAGATATGTATCATTTCAATCCGTGATTAAAAATCTCAGTTATATATCATTTCAACCCGCCCAAATCAATTCAGTTCATTTTCTAAATCTATACATTGGTTCGGGTACGTGTCATTTCAAACCACATTAATTTTCCTAAATCTACGGGATTGAGCAACATAAACAATATAAATGAAACGTCACAAAGCGTACATTTCATCATCACAAATCATATATCATTCATGCATTTACGTGTCATATATATAGGTCATGTCATAACATGTTATAAATGAACAATATACATATTAACCAAAAATAATTCCGAATAGCCATCCTACACACTTCACGACAATCCATTCGTGTTGAATTTAACATCCATGTGATAACCCCAAGCTCCTGTAATACGAAAGCAAGGATAATCATTGGAAAATAACACATAAACAATAATAGCAGAATAGAAATATAGAATTACAGTACATAATGTACATCAAATTACACTGGAAATAATATATCATCAGAGTTATACAGCATAATAGGATCATACTTAGTACATAATACAGTTTTCAACTTAATATAAAATGTCTGAAGCGGAATCAAACATAATATACTAAATGAGTTCTGAACAGCATAATAGAAATGATAAGATCCATCTTCAGCTCCATAGCTATCCAGAATGAGTCTGCTAAAACCTGTATACAAGCCTGCCCATGTGGAAAAGAGGACACCCGAGTTTGCAAAGTGAAACAAACTATGGGTCAGTCATGGGAATGATATGAGAAATCTTATTTAACCTATTTAATAATAAGGCTAATCATAGGACCACGCCGCTAACGTAGAACGGGTTTACTCCATTGGATTGCCAGTGTATTAAATAAAGTAAATCGTTAAACAACGCAATTCTTTTTAGAAAAATGAAACCATTTTAAGACTCAAGTCCCATCACACAATGCAACGCAAACTGGAGGATAGAGTTTTACCTTATAATGGTCAAAAATGCTTGATACGATAAAATGGATTTGATATTATTATTAGTGTATATTTGTTTCAAAACATTTCAATCATAATATATCAATCATAGATGATATAACTACCATATACTCTATCGCCATACTAGTTATACAATCAAAACTGCATGGTGTCGTATTGGAAGTTGGATTTCCATCATGAACCAAGGCAAGGGATCGTCCTTACCGAATTTGAGAGAGTCGAGCCTACCATGTCTCAGGATACAGCCGCAACTGCACCTTGGATCTTCAGGGCTGGTCCACAAAAACTTTAGTGGATTAGTTATGCCTGAACAATACGTTTCCCCGTCCTATGGGGCATAAATAAAGAGCCACTAGGGACTCAAATCCGAGGTGCCTCATTCCATCATCCACATAAGTAAAAATGTCTGGGCTCCATACCATGACACCACTTCTAGCTAGAAAGAAACGTATGTCCTCCCTGCAGTCCTCTCCCTTTTCTGCTTCATACCGGGGTGTGAAGCTCGTGAAGTAACGATATACACAAAGCTATGCTAATTTAAAGCACAGCTATGCTAATTTAAAGCTGTGCTTTGATCATCAACCACAAGCTATGATTTTCAAAAATAAGCCTTGATCATTTGCATCTTGGCATGCCACACGGCAATTCATGCCATGCGACTGATGTCTACGAATATGTAACCTCTAAGCTCGTATGTCTCAAAAAAGGGTGTTAAGCAAGGGAATAAATTCTTTGCCACCAAAACAGATATATATATATATATATATAATAGAAATCAATCAACACAGAATAAAATCCAATGTCATACATACATTCATTTACAAGTCCGTTCTGGGTCTGAACGAAATCGGAGACACCTTATTCCTCGTTCCATCTGTCCAATACAAAAGAGAGGTTCTCGCATATCCGGACAATCAATAAGTACGTCCGGACAACTACCACGGTAACCCCTTCTTGGGAGCTAACCAATCCAGGGCATTAGTAGTCATCCATTCGATGTGAAGATTGCCAATCTTTAATCCACCGTCTTCAAATCTTCGACTTCTAATCGTCGATTATTTATTTGAAATGAGAATTAACTCGGTCTTTTCAAATAATTCACAAATATATATAATTCAAATCAATTCTTTTCATTCCATATCGTTTATAATATTTTATAATGATTATCGCTATTTTATTTATATAAAAATAGCCATTTTTAATTAAACGACGCTTCATGTTATTAAGCGGCCCTGGCGCTGTTTTCATCAAAATTTGATTTACACATTTCTCAAAATTTAACCGTTGGATCTTAGCAAATTTTATATCGTTGGAAAGATCTTTCCAAAGCGAACCCAACGATTCCAGTTTTGGGAAAATCCGACGGTCGGATCTCTCGGTATAATCGTTTGAAGTTATGATTCCAAATCGCGAACTGCAGCAACGTGATTAGTTTTATTTTAATTTATATTTTTATATATATAAATATAATTTTTTCGTTTGATGATTTCCAATTATTTATTCTTTAAATAATTTTCTACACTTTATACACATGTTAAAAAGAATGTTTTATCTAATGAAAATATATATTTAACACATGGTTCTTTTTAACGACTCACTCATACATTAAAAATATAGTTTTTAATGTTGAAATATTTCCATCAAACAAGAATCTTTTTAATGATTCACTTTTATTCACTTTATGAATTCTATTTTACATTAAAAATGTAATCCCTTATGTTAAGACATTTTATCGCCTTTGAATCTTTTTAATGATTCACTGTTGCATTAAACATGTAATTTTTAATGTAAACACAACTTTATTAACTTGAATCTTCTAATATGAGTCATACATACATTAAAATATAAATTTTAATGTAAACAACCTTTTATTTACTTTTCTATTTAACAAAGGTTCATTTTTTTATAATTCCTCATTTACTCTGAAAATGTAGCTTTTTATTGTTTAACTTTTTATTTAAACAAATGAATCATTTTCATGTACAATAAAAATGTAAGTTCTCATGTTAACATAATTTTATCAAAACAATGAATCTTTTCTAATGATTCATTTAAATTAAAATTGTGAATTCTAATGTTGACTCATTTACAATAAAATGTAATCTTTTTATATTACGTAAAAATGATCCTTTTTACATTGTATAAAAATGAAATATTTTATATTACATTAAAAATTTAATCCTTTTCACATTGTATAAAGATGTAATCTTTTATATTACATTAAAATGTAATCCTTTTTGCATTACATAGAAAAATGAAATCTTTTCTATATTACACAAAAATGTATTTTTTATTTGTTAAACAACTTTTCTATTTCACTAATGTTTATTTCCATATATTCTGTGTATACAATAAAAATGATATTTTTATTGTTTACCTTTTTATTTAAACAATGAATAATTTTCCATGTTTTCTTATTTACAATAGAAATATAACTTTTTATTGTTAAAACAATTTAATTGATAGTAATGATCGTTTTTCACTTTTCAATAAAAAATGGGAATTTATTGCTGAACAAGTTTTCATTGCAAATAATGATCATTTTTAATTTAATATATACAATAAAAATCTAATCTTTATTATTCAACCAAATTTATATTATAACCTAAATAATTTACAACACATAAATATTTCAGAAAATTTCGGCAGCATAACGGCAGGGTAATTAAACCCGGCACCGTCTCTAATACGGCTCCTCGCACTAATATAGGCCTCGCGGCAATACAAGGGTCATATTTTCCTAATACAATTTTTTTTCTACTATACAATGAATTTTCCACAAACACTATCGATTTCGTTTCAACCAAAATCAAATAACCACAATCATAATCAAATTCACACCACAATACAATCAAGTCGTCCATGGTCTGTGGACGACAGGTGTCGGGAGTTTCTAATCTCCGTCTGCAACCTAATATAATTTTTATTTATTTAATTTGGATTTAGAAATCTCACATCGATTTTTATTTCTTCCAAAATTGTAGAAGGCTCCAAAAATTCTGCGGTCTCTTCTGAAATATAAATTTCGAAGTTATGATCCCAATGTTTCCTGTTTCATCGAATTTCATTATTGTATGATGAAGATATGATTTTAAGAAGGTTGTAAACAATTTAAACAAAATAAATAAATAAATTATTAAATAAAGAACCTTCTTCCTCTTTACACAGCTTCAGGTCGTCATTTAGCAGTTAACATTCGAACCTAGATTTTAGTTTTTCTTCCACCTCGAACAGCAAGATGGCGCTTCGAATCCACAACAACGAAGGGCTAAGAGAGGCGCACATGCACCCCCTCCTTGGTGAACTCGACGGCGGGTCTGGGGTGCAAACCGAGCTGATGCGGCAGTCCTTCAGGCGCATGGAACGAGGTGATGGCCAGGCTCCAGATGATCTCCACCGTTGGATTTGAAGATCGTCCTGAGTTCTTCAAAAATCTCTTAGGGAGTTCTGTGATTCGTTGGGAGATGGTGGAGATCGAATAAGAAATGGGTTCGGAGCACTCACGCCATTGAAACGAGAAGAAGGCGGCTGTTTTCTTTTTAAAAAGAATTAGGGTTTTCTAATATGATATATATATATTCTATTTAATAAAAATATATTCGCAAAATAGTGGTTTAACTCATCGAACTCCAAATCAAACCCAACGACAGTCGCCCCTGGCCAAATACCCCCATTCCGGACACAATGGAATATTTTCGAAAGCCTATTCGACTGTTTCAGTCAGTTTTTCTTTAAATTTAATGATAAAACATTTTATTATTTAATTTGATCGTACATTTTAATTTACCGAGGTCACAGACTGATCCCAAAAACTCCCGAAAAATAAATCTAGCTATGTTTTGACGATACGGTTCTAACAAAATTAATTTCGTTGAATTTGGAGACCGTTTGAAAAATGGCCATTTTCTGGTCGATTGAAATTGACTGAAATTGACAAAACACATTTCCTTTTGCCACGATCACGTGTTAATTCCAAAAATTATGAAAACTGAAATCCTGCAATAAGTTGGCATTCTAGATCCAACCAGGGTAGTTTCGTCGAAAACGGAGCTCATTTGCAAAATGGCTATTTATACGGGCTATATATTATATTAAATTCCATAGCGACTATTCTGCATATTCAACTAGCCATAATTTTTTATTCCCACTATGAAATTTCAATTTTTCAGATTCATCGGTAAGATATTTTTAAACAGATTTAAATATTTTTGGTTTCACCAAAATCCGATTTATTTTGAATCCTGTACATTCAGTCAAAGTTCGAATTCAAAATTTCGAATTGCCATGCTATTTCTAACTCCTTCTAAAATTAAAATAAATATATTCGTTCAAACTTAAATTTTTAATTGTTATTATTTAAAATAAATTATTTTAACTATTCAATATTAAATAAAATAGCCAAAATAAAATTGTTAAATTGGCTCTGATTTTCTGGGTTGTTACAATCTCCCACACTTAAAAACTTTTCGTTCCCGAAAAGGACACAGCAGTAAAGTAGGAAACAAAATGGAAAATGTAAAATATTGTAAGTGAACCTTACACCCAAGCTAATCAGAGATATCCACTCTGCACTGGGAATAAGCTTGTTTGATGTTATCCTCCGTCTACCAAGTACAGTCTCTAGGATCTCCGCTCCACTGGACTTTGACTAGATGAATTCTTTTGTTCCTCAGAACTCGGGTTTCTTTGCCAATGATTTTTACCGGCTCCCTTCTTACTACTAAGCTCGGGGTAATCTCCATATCTTGTTGTGCTGCTTCTTCTACAATCAAGTATGGATCATGCACATGCTTCTGAAGTTGAGACACATGGAATACATCATGTACCCCTGGCAACCAGTTAGGAAACTGAACCCTGTAAGCGAGATTTGCAATTCTTTCGAGAATAGGAAATGGACCAATGAATCTAGGAGCCAACTTCCTAGTCTTCCCGAAATGACCTACTCCTCTCAATGGGGAAACCCTCAAGTACACATAATCGCCAACAACAAATTCCAAATCATTTCTTCTTGAATCTGCAAAACTTTTCTGTTGGCTCTGAGCTGTTAGTAATCGCTTCTTAATAAAATCAACTTTATCTGAAGCTTCATGAATAATGTCGGGGCCCAATACTAGTCTATTGCCTGGTTCTACCCAATATGCGGGAGATCGACATGGTCTGCCATACAATGCTTCGAATGGTGACATTTGCAAGCTTGCTTGGTAACTGTTATTATAATAAAACTCAACCAAATGCAAATGATCTTCCCGTGAGCCACAAAAATCAAGAATACATGCTTGCAACAAGTCTTCTAGTATACGGTTCACCCTCTCAGTCTAGCCATCTGTTTGAGGATGATATGCGGTTCTCAGATTCAACTTTGTCCCCAGCTGTTCTTGGAATGCTTCCCAGAATTTACTAACGAATATCGGATCACAATCACTAACAATGCTACTAGGAACTCCATGTAGTCTGACAATTTTTTTGAAATAAATTTTCGCCAAACTTTGAGCTGTTCTAGTTGATCTGACAGGAATAAAATGGGCAGACTTCATGAATCGGTCTACGATCATCCAAATATCGTCATTAGCTTTCCTGTTTCGGGGTAAGCCATCAATAAAATCCATGGATATTTGATCCCACTTCCAACTTGGAACCTCTAGTGGTTGTAACAATCCGGTAGGTTTCTGCTGATCACTTTTGACTTGTTGGCAAGTAGAATACCTGCTGACATAAATGGAAATTTCTCTTTTCATAGATTTCCCCCAGAATGTGCACTTGAGATCATGATACATCTTGCTCACCCTTAGATGAATACAAATCTTGGATTTATGACATTCATCCATTACTTCTTTTCTGAGCTCAGGGATATTCGGGACACAAATTCGGCCTTTTAACCTCAGAACTCCCTCGTTATCAATTTGGAAAATGGAGGGTTCGCCTTCCCGAACTCTTTTACTAATTCTATGAATAAATTCATCATCCTTCTGAAGAGCAGAGATTTTGTCAATCAATGTAGATGTAATGATAAGATTAGCGATAATAAGATTGGCGGTAACCACTTTCTTCCTGCTGAGCGCATCGGCTACAACATTGGCTTTCCCTGGAGCATACAAGATGTCCAGATCACAGGCCGCAAGAAATTCTAATCAACGTTGCTGCCTCAAATTCAAGTCCCTTTGGGTGAACAGATACTTCAAGGATTTATGATCTGTATATAATTCGAACTTCTAACCCAAAAGATAGTGCCTCCATATTTTCAATGCAAACACGATGGCTAACAACTCAAGATCATGAGTAGGATATCTCTTCTCATGTGGCTTCAATTGACGGCTAGCATAAGAAACTACTTTTCCTCTTTGCATTAATACCGCACCAATACTTTCAATAGAAGCATCTGTCCAGACTATCAAATCTTGATTGCCATCAATAATGGTCAACACTGGAGTAGTGGTCAATCTCAATTTCAGCTCTTGGAAAGCTGCCTCACATTCAGGTGTCCAATTAAACTTTGTATGCTTTTTTGTAAGCTTCGTTAATTGACAAGGTAGTTTTGAAAAATCTTTAACAAATTTTCGATAATAGCCAGCCAATCCTAGAAAACTTCTGAGTTCAGTAGGAGTGTTAGGCCACTTCCAATCTTGAATGACTATGATCTTACTTGGATCCACTGAAATTCCTTCCTTTGATACTATATGACCAAGGAACTTTACTTCTTCTTGCCAGAATATGCATTTAGAAAATTTAACCTTTAAAAATTCTTTCTCAGAATTTCCAAAATTTGTTCCAAATGCTTTTCATGCTCGACAGTTGATTTAGAGAAGATTAAAATGTCATCAATGAAGACCAGCACAAATTTGTTCAAAACATCCCGAAATACTCTGTTCATTAAATCGAAAAAATAAGCAGGAGCATTGCATAAGACGAACGGCATTACTAACCACTCATAAAATATGTCTGGCCCTCTGAAAGCTGTCAAGGAACACATTCTTCGGAAATCCACAGTTGATGGAAATCTGTAGCTAGGTCCATTTTAGAAAACACTTTTGCTTCATTCAAACGATATAATAAATCATCTATATGGGGCAATGGATATTTATTCTTGAGTGTCTGCTTATTTAAATCTCGGTAATCCATACACAATCTGAGAGTACCGTCTGACTTTGGAAAAAACACTACTTTTGCTCCCCAATTCGAAAAGCTAGGCCTGATCAGACCCTTCCATAAAAGATGCTTAGTTTGATACCCAATTCTTCTTTCTCTTCCCATGTCATTCTTTGAATAGGATGCACCACTGACCTTGCATTTGGAACTAGATCGATCCTGAAGTCAATTTCTCTTCGTGGAGGTAAGCTATCAACTTCTTCGAACACATCCGCATAATTTTTGACAACAGGAATATTTTCAAGAGCTGTGGGAGTGACCTCAAGAGCAGCCCAAAATCCTTTTTTATCTGAATCTGAGCCTACGCATGGTATAACAATATTCCCAAGCTTTGTTTTGAATTTTACAACTCTTTCAGCACATTTAACTTCGGCCTCGTACTTCATTAACCAATCTAACCTGAGAATGATATCAATTTCAGAATGATCCATAACAATTAAATTGGAAGGAAACCGATAGCAAGAGTAGGAGATGGTCGCTCTACAATATAAACCAAGAACAAGAGAGCCCCCTATCGGATTATGAACACTAATCTATTCTTTAAGATTCTTTAGGGTTAGCTTTAACTTTTTAACTATGTTGCTAGAAATGAAGCTTCGTGTTGCGCCAGTGTCAAATAATACTGTAACTAGAATATTGTTGACAATAAGAGTGCCTTCCAAAACATCTGGCCTTTCCCTATTAGCTGAGGGTGCTGGAGTTTCTGTTACTTTATTGACTTGAGCTTCTTTGGTCGCTTTCAAAAGCGGGCAATCTTGCTTTACATGACCAGTCTGATGGAAGATGTTGCATTCTCTGTTCTCTTGGGACTTCTTATTGGATTTAGATCCATTCTTCCTTTGTTTCTTCAACGATTTGCAATTTCTTATCGAATGCCCTTTCTTATTGCACTTCAGACAAACGACGGTCTTTACCGTTTCCTGACCGACTTTAGGCTTCTTGCTGACCTCAGCTTTGTACTTGCCTCAGGGCTATCAGTTTCAAATTTCCTTTTGCTGCCAGAACTGCTTTCCTATTCATCTTCCAAACCATGTTGGTCATCAATATACTCATAGCGATAAGCCATTTGTATCATCTCAGAAAATGGAAGATTCACATGAGCAAGTACTCTAACTTCGTATTTCTTTTGAAGTCCGTAGGTAAATCTCAGATTCTTCCTTATAGGATCTTGAATTAGTTCTGGGGAAAAGCGAGAAAGTTCACTGAATTTATTCTGATACTCCCGAATGGTCATATCTCTTGTTTCAAATTATAAAAACCATCATATTGTCGCTCAGTTTCCTCTAGAGGAATAAATTTTTCTGCGAACATTTCTTTAAATCTATCCCGGGTAATACTACCTTCTGGATTTTCTTCAGTGACAGTTTCCCATAGGATTAAAGCTTCGCCTATGAGTACCCAAGATGCTATTAATCTCTTCTGATCATCTCTCAACTTTAAGCCTTCAAAAATTCTCTCAGAAGAATGCATCCATGCTTGTGTTTCAATAACAGACTCGTTGCCCGAGAATGGTACTCCACCCAGATTTCGATACCTCTTTACTAGAGCTTCTAGGTCTGATACGGGTTATGGGGGTAAAATTGGCTCATTATATTGTTGAACCATAGAATTACTTCTTCTTTTTCTGCCACTCATTTTCTACTATGTCTGCAAATAGCAGACAAAGAGTCAGGCCAACAGAAAAGATATTATAAAGTATAGAGACATATACTTAAGTGTAAATGAATCTATTGGGGTGAATTTTATTCTGCTATACTCATTCTAGGACATTACTAGTCCTATCTATGATGAGTTATTCGTTTTAGAATTCTGCTGATTTCATTTCTGATGAGTTTGTTAATATGTTATATTCCGGGGCTAAGTTTAACCATTGGCTCTGATACCAACTGTGATAACCCCAAGCTCCCGTAATATGAAGCAAGGATAATCAATGGAATATAACATATAAACAATAACAACAGAACAGAAATATAGAATTACAGCAGATAATGTACATCAAATTACACTAGAAATAATACATTATTAGAGTTACACAGCATAATAGGATCATACTTAGTACATAATACAGTTTTCAACTTTATATAAAATGTCTAAAGCGGAATCAAACATAATATACTAAAAGAAGTCTGAACAGCATAATAAAAATGATAAGATCCATCTTCAGCTCCATAGCTATCCAGAATGTGTTTGCTAAAACCTGTGTATAAGCCTGCCCATGTGGAAAAGAGGACACCCGAGTTTGCAAAGTGAAACAAACTATGAGTCGGTCATGAGACTGGTATGAGAAATCTTGTTTAACCTATTTAATAATAAAGCTAATCACAGGGCCACGCCACTAACGCGGAACGAGTTTACTCTATTGGATTGCCGGTGCATGAAACAAAGTAAATCGTTAAACAACGCAATGGTTTTTAGAAAAATGAAACCATTATAAGACTCAAATCCCATCACACAATGCAATGCAACCCGGAGGATAGAGTTTTACCTTATAATGGTCAAAAATGCTTGATACGATAAAACGGATTTGATATTATTATTAGTGTATATATGTTTCAAAACATTTCAATCATAGACGGCATAACTACCATATATTATGTCTCCATACTAGTTATACAATCAAAACTGCATGGTGTCATATTGGAAGTTGGATTTCCATTATGAAACAAGGCAAAGGATCGTCCTTACCGAATTCGATAAAATATAGCCCACCATGTCTCAGGATACAACTGCAACTGCACCTAGGATCTTCAGGGCCGGTCCATGAATCCTTTAGTGGATTAGTTATGCCTAGACAATAAGTTTCCCCACCCTATGGGGCGTAAATAAAGAGCCACTAGGGACTCGAATCTGAGGTGCCTCATTCCATCATCCACATAAGTAAAAATATTTTGGCTCCATGCCATGACACCACTTCTAGCTAGAAAGAAGCGTATGTCCTCCCCGTAGTCCTCTCCCGTTTCTGGTTCATACCGGGGTGTGAGGCTCGCAAAGTAACGCTATACACAAAACTATGCTAATTTAAAGCTGTGTTTTGATCATCAACCACAAGGCTCTGCTTTTCAACAATAAGTCATGATCATTTGCATCTTGGAATGCCACACTGGCAATTCACGCCACGTGACTGATGTCTACCAATATATAGCCTCTGAGCTCGTACGTCGTAAAGAAGGGTGTTAAGCAAGAGAATAAATTCTCCGCCACCAAACAGATATATATTTAACGAAAATCAATCAGCACAGAATAAAATCCAATGTCAGACATACATCCATTTACAAGTCCGTTCCGGGTCTGAACGAAACCGAAGACACCTTATTCCTCGTTCCATATGTCCAATACAGAAGAGAGGTTCTTGCATATCCAGACAATCAACAAGTACATCCAGACAACTACCACAGTAACCCCTTCCTGGGATCTAATAAATCCAAGGCATCAGTAGTCATCCATTCGATGTGAAGATCGCCGGTCTTCAATCCACCGTCTTCAAATCTTCGACTTCTAATCGTTGATTAATTATTTGAAATGAGAATTAACTTGGTCTTTTCAAATAATTCACGAATATATATAACTCAAATCAATTCTTTTCATTCCATATTGTTTATAATATTTTATAATGATTTATTACTATTTTTATTTATATAAAAATAGCCATTTTTAATTAAATGACGCTTCGGGTCATTACGCGGCCCTAGCGTTGTTTTCATCAAAATTTGATTTACACATTTCTCAAAATCTAACTGTTGGATCTTAGCAAATTTTATATCGTTGAAAAGATATTTCCAAAGCGAACCCAATGGTTCCAGTTTTGGGAAAATCCGACGGTTGGATCTCTCCGTATAATCGTTTGAAGTTACGATTCCAAACCACGAACTACAGCAGCGTGATTCGTTTTATTTTAATTTATATTTATATATATATAATTTATTCGTTCGATGATTTCCAATTATTTATTCTTTAAATAATTTTTTACACTTTACACACATGTTAAAAAGAACATTTTATCTAATGAAAATATATTTTTAACACATGGTTCTTTTTAATGACTCATTCTTACATTAAAAATACAGTTTTTAATATTGAAATATTTCCATCAAACAAGAATCTTTTTAATGATTCACTTTTATTCACTTTATGAATTTTATTTTGCATTAAAATTGTAATCCCTTATGTTAAGGCATTATATCACCTTTGAATCTTTTTAATGATTCACTATTACATTAAAAATGTAATCTTTTATGTAAACACAACTTTATTAACTTGAATCTTATATTATGAGTCATACATACATTAAAATATAAATTTTAATGTAAACACCTTTTTATTTACTTTTTTATTTAACAAAGGTTCATTTTTTATAATTCCTCATTTACTCTGAAAATGTAACTTTTATTGTTTAACTTTTTATTTAAACAAATGAATCATTTTTATGTACAATAAAAATGTAAGTTCTCATGTTAACATAATTTTATCAAAACAATGAATCTTTTCTAATGAATCATTTACATTGAAAATGTGAATTCTAATGTTAACTCATTTACAATAAAATGTAATCTTTTTATATTACATAAAAATGAAATCCTTTTTACATTGCATAATAATGAAATCTTTTATATTACATTAAAAATGTAATCCTTTTTACATTGTATAAAGATGTAATCTTTTATATTACATTAAAAATGTAATCTTTTTTACATTACATAGAAAAATGAAATCTTTTCTATATTACACAAAAATGAATTTTTTATTTGTTAAACAACTTTTCTATTCCACTAATGTTCATTTCCATATAATCTGTATATACAATAAAAATGAGATTTTTATTGTTTACCTTTTTTTTAAACAATGAATCATTTTCCATGTTTTCTTATTTACAATAAAAACATAATTTTTATTCTTAAAATAATTTAATTGGTAGTAATGATCATTTTTCACTTTTTATTGTTAAAATAATTAAAATAATTTAATTGATATTAATGATCATTTTCCTGTTTCATCAAATTTCGTTACCGTATGACGAAGATAATATTTTATGAAGGTTGTAAACAATTTAAATAAAATAAATAAATAAATTTATTAAATAAACAACCTTCTTCCTCTTTACACAGTTTTACGCCGTCGTTCACCAATTAACGTTTGAACCTAGGTTTTAGTTTTTCTTCCACCTCGAACAACAAGATGGCGATCTGAATCCACCACGACGAAAGACTAAGAGAGGTGTAACGAACTGGGATTTTCGACTCCGAAAATCAACACAAAACTACCAAGTTGACTATTCAGACATCGAAAATACCTGATCATTAATAGAAAGAAGTTAGAGGGTGAGGATAGATAAGATAGAAAATTATAATAGAAGAAGAAGAAGAAGAACACAATCAGAGTAAACATGAATCTCACAGCGGAACGAATTAAATATAATATATAACATAACTTTGCAATAAAAAAAGTATAATAACATTATCAGAGTACAACACTTACACACAGCGGAAATAACAATAGCTATATAATCCTGAAGCCTCCTTCTTCGATCTCCTCCAAGTATATCTGTAAAGACCTGAACTACTTGACTGCCCATACAAATTTGGGCACCCAAGAGTTTAGGGAAAACAAAACAAAATAAGCTCTGGGTCAGTCATGGGACTGGTGTGAGTAAATTCAAATCATTTGGTTTAACTTTTTAAAATCCTTTTCAAAAGAAAAGGTAATCGTAAGACCGATCCACACATAAACACGAACGGTTTTACCTTACAATAACCCAAAACAGTTTTGGAAATCGATACTTTTCTGATATTATAATAGTGTCTAATCACAAGTAATTAACAATCTAGCAGAACGCTTGCATCTCACGTTCCACATATATAGTATACAAACAAAACCGTAGGCGCTTATTGGAGATTGGATTCCGACTATGATAAGGTATGGGACCACCTGCCGATAGTGTATCTCTAGAGGCGAATACACTGGGTTCAACAAGAACGTCTTGCAACCCGGCCCACACATGACCGACCACTCATTTCGCTTGAGTGTATCAAATGTATATCACCAACAGTTGGGAGCTACCCACCATTTCCCGAAAAGGGACAGCATCGATAATAGATAAAAGAATGAAATAGATTTTCTCTAGATAGGTGATATACAGCCTAATTGGAGCGACCCACTTAGCCATGCTACCTGCCCGATTTTTGTCAGTTCCCGGTTGATGAGGCTTGAGGTAATAACGTATCTTTGAAACACCTGACCACCATTCACTTTGGATGCCACATCGTCATACTCGCCAAATCACAAATTGATTTCCCCAAAAATACCACATGTATAAAGCTAAGAGAAACGAATTCCTCCACCACCAAACGTAAGTACGTTTGAAGAGATCAACTTACGCGATTCGTTCGATATACTTTGTCAGACATTCGTCCATTCACGTTTGTCCTGAGACTGGACAAACCGAAGGCACTATTCTGTAAACAGGATAGCCCTTGCATAACTCCGTCTTCAATGATTTTTATCATATTTGATCGCAACGCTAACGTCCATACAGAGTGGTTTTTAGATAATGAATCCGATCCCGATCTCTCTGTATTGACGACGGAAAAATGGTCAAAAACTTCGATAGTCGGTGATTAACTATCAAAGAAAAATAGGTGTACAACCAACGATCTTATATCCAGATGGAAATTATACCGATCAATCATCATCCAACAATTATCTCTTTTAATTTAATTAATCATTTATTTATTCATTTCCCATTTCTATATACTCAATATTTCTTATTTTCTAATTTTAGGAAATATACGTCATCAATCATTGGAAACATTTCCATCTCTGATTCACGTATCACTGTCATTCCAGTATTCTTTCTCATCAACAGTACATTTTCTACGATTAGAAAATATCTCTGATTATATTTGGAAAAATGTTTCCAAAATTTATTCATTTGATTTAAACAGATGTTTAAAACAATCATCACTAAGCCAATTTTAACCATTACACTCATTAACTAAATTCACTTAATCAATCTTCACTATCGAACCTTACCTATTCCTCAGTTAAAAAGGAAGTCAGTCAAGTTGGGGTATAATTACCTCTCAGACCTTAACTGAACAACATTTCTAACCTCGAAATAGACAAAGTTCACCTTTTAAACATTTAACAACTTCCTTACGTAGCTCGGATTCTATTTACGAATCCACTTCTTTTACCAAAATTATTTGATTATAACCAAAGTGATATAATCTCATACTTTCAAAATATAATAACTTAAATATAACTTTTCTTCCTTAATTTGAATAAATAAACAAACAACTAATTAATTATTAAATTAGTAAAACTTGATTTGGAACGGGAAGTAAATATTACTTTCCTTAATTCGATATAATCAATTCTAGCATATAGCTCTCTTTTAAAAAATCTCTATTCGCTAAATCCTTTTCGAATAATCTATATTCGATAACTCTTTCTTCAAATAACTATATTCGATAATCTCTCTTTGAATGATTTACATTCGATTAATTCTCTTCGAATGATTTACATTCGATTATTCTCTTTTCGAATAAACTATATTCGATTAACTCCCTTAATTCTATTCGAATAAACTATTTTGAATAACTCCTTTGGATTAACTCTAACTGATTAACTCTAACAGATTAACTCCTTTGATTAACTCTACGTTTATTTAGTTTCAAATGTCGATGTTGAAATCGATTCTTACGTCTCTATATAAGTCCTGACTTATATATTCTATTTATCCATGATAAACATTTCATTTATAAAATATTATTTATAAATTTATCTTCTCAATCTATCTATTAGAATAGAATAGAATTTAAAATCTTTTCTTTAAATTCATATCACGTTATACCCTGTGTGAAGCACGGGTCTAAACCTTTCAAATATAAAATCCTTTTTTATACTATTCTATTCACTTTTCAAGTATTTCTTTTTTTTTATAATCTATTTATTTACCAAATAAATCCCTTTTTGATAATTCTATTTATTTATAAAATATTTTCTTTTTATAAAATCTATTGATTTTATAAGTAATTCCTTTGATTATCTAACTATTACCTTTCTATTTGTTTTACAAATATTTCTTCTTTCTATTATATTTAGTTTCCAAATAAATATCCCTTTTAGATTCTATTTGTAAATAGTTTACAAATATTTCTTTTTCAATTCTATTTGTAAATGTTTTACAAATATTTCCCTTCAATTCTGCCTATTTGATTAACAAATAAATATTCCTTTTTAATCTATTTATTTTCTAAATAAATAGTTTTCTTTTTATAAAATCTTTTGATTTTATAAATATTTTTTTCCGATATAACGTTGAAATTTTCCTTTTTAACATTCCAGTATTCCTTATGGTATTTAACGTACCATATAACAATGATCAGTATCATTCCAACATATAAAATCAACAACAGAGTTCATATCACATCATATAACACAATATATGAAAAACAGTAAAGTAAATGTTGAGGAACCCAGTTGGGTCCCTCCGACCTGTTTCCCTACATCCACATATGTTAAACAACAAAATTAACATCAATTTCATTTCACTATGAAGTATTCTGCTAAACAGAATCAATATTTGATTAACGATTTATATCTATGTCGTTATCTATATTTTCAACCAACTGACTAGCAATTCAACTAAACAGCCAACACACAGCAAACAACCATCATTTATAAATCCTAAAAATATTTTATAAAAATATAAACTGAGCAGAGTTAGTGAGATTACTCACATTGGACGGTTATCGTTAAATAACGATAATTGGTCATTGATTCGATTCAGGCGTTTAATTTCACCATAAATCCAAACGAGCTCTAATTCACTCCCGGTCAGTTCCATGGTGTAGCCACCGTCCCTACGATCCCAACGGATCTGGCCATTTGAAATTCTGATATTGTATGTGCAAGATACAATAATTTAAAGTTAATACATTTTTCTAAATTCAATTTAAACTAAAATACTATTTGATTTTGGGCTTTACCCTTTAACTAGGCCCATCCACCCATGTTAAAACCGTCCGCACCTATCCTTTCTTCCCCAAACCCAGGTCGCAACTTCAGGAATAACTTCAACAGCCATTTTTGAGTTTTCCATCCATCCTTTCTTCACTTCTACCCCATTAAAACTCGAGTAAAAATCACCATTAAGCATCTCTTCGATCTCTTTACACCATCATCCTCATTTGGAAGAACCCAAACCCATGATGGAAGTTGCGTTGAACCCCACTTTTCCATGCAGATAGAAAAAGCACCGAACCCTTTTTGCATCATATCCACCCAAACTTCACCAGAAGGTGTTAAATCCAATGCTAAACACTAATATGATATTGTAAATTCAATCGATGCACCACAAACCCCCAATTTTATCAACCCTAACTCGCTGAGATTGATTTCAAAATACGAGTACCTGTGCAAGCTTCACGAAAGGGGTACCACACTATAGCGAATGCTCCCAGGAGTCCATACATACATATAGGATTATTTTAGGAATTTTATACGATTTATTCTTGATTTTTAAAAGAGGGCTTTTCACGTTTTTTTCTGTGGTGGCGGCGCATTTTCTCAGAAGGCTGGCAAATGTTTAGGGTTAAGGAGTATAAAGGATATTATATAGGATGGGTTTTATATTTTTTTTATTCGATTATTTTATTTATTTTTAAGCAATCGTTATTTGCATTTGTCCTCTAAAATTCCTGTGATCACATACGATACCCAAAAATCACGAAACTGGACATTCAGCTACAGTTCGACATTACGGACCCAACGAAACTGGTTTCGTCGAATTCCGACTTCGTTTGCTCACACAGCGTATTTTTAACCATCAGAATACTAACTGTTTTTCACACTGAAATCCCATACGGCCACATACTGACTTCAAAAATCACGAAAACTGAAATCTAGCAAATTTTGAGGTCGTTTGAAAAACTGGCTATTTTTAAAGCTCTAAATAACCCATTTAAATATATAAATATATTTAAAAACAATTAAATTTAATATTTAAAAATAAATATTATTGTATATATTCACATACATTATCATATGGCTTCAAAATATACCTATCTGGATTTATAACTCGATATTTCAAAATCCCAGATTATATCGATATTCAATTTATATTGAAAATCCTTTTATAATAAAATAGATCGTTATAAATTATAATGGAATTCCATAGCGACTTTTCTAAAATTTGATTTGGACATATCTCAAAATCTACACGACGAAATCCTGATTTTTCTCTTCTACTAGAAAAATATACTTCACCAGCTCCTAATGTTTCTTGTTTCACAGAAATCCAATTTAAAACGAATCATGTACATTCAGTTGAAGTTCAAATCGCCAAATTACGAAATGCAGCGCCATTTCGAGCTCGATTTTAATTATAATATAATTATACATTCAACTGTCGTTTAAATAATATATTCGTTATTCTAATTCAATTCTAAACTGAATTAAATATCACAGATGATCCAATTCACACTATTTTGTGAATTCCACTATTTCTGCCTATTTCAGAAATTAAATATATTATTATATTATTTATTTTAATTAAATATTCAATATTATTTAATTCTGGTCATTTTAAATGACCAAACCATTATTTAAATAATTAAATAAGTTAATTACTGTACGGTAAAATACGGGTCGTTACATTCTTCCCCATTAAAATAATTTCGTCCTCGAAATTGCTAAGGTAGAGAACAAACCCTATTGACTAGTACAAATTTATTTGTTTACTTATCAACTTCAATTTCAACTGAACCAATTTGATTTCAATTAAATATTTATTTATTCCTACTAACGAAATTTTTTAAGAATCCTGAAAATTTTCTGACACCCGAAATTTTCGAAATATTTCACCAGCACCTCCCTTGTACCGGTCAATAGTTCAAACCCCAACTCGCTTCACTAGGCCTTCTCCAATCCAAAAGAAAATCAAACAGCCAAGCGGCTTGCACAATCGGCCCATAGATCACCAAATCCATAAAAAAATAAACGTGTACCTTTTTGTCGGGCATATCAATAAATCCTTTCATTACGTTGCCGATTCAGCATATACCAAAGTCATCCCAATCAATCTCTGATCAATTTATCCTCAACACAGCTATTTTCTTAAACAAGCCAATTACCCTTTTCAAACTCAAGTTTCATTCTCGATTCCAAACTCCTAACTCACCAATCCAATACCATTTCAGATTCTATCTCACAATTCAAAATCTGATTTTACTTGATATGTCATATTCCAATTCAATTCCCAGTTAATTGATTTCAATTCAACTCATATTTGCTTTCACAAATTTCTTTAATTTGTTTTTTGTTCATACTATCTTCCTGAGAGTTTTAAATAACTTTGCTTTTCACAAAAATCAAATATTCCCTTTTCGAGATTCAAAACAACTTGTTTTCCTTAAAACAATTCAACACAAAATCTTTAGTAGTAATCCGTTACTTAGGACTCGTGTAACACCCCACGACCATTAATGTCACTCACAAAGGGAATGCATCAATGCCCATGAAGCGTTATTGTTTGTATAGAACAGATAAATTACAAGAATAAATAAATAAAACAACACAGCGGAAGATAAAACTTATTTTATTTCATCATAACTCAAAACGAGTTTACATAAGTAGTTTCCAAAGCCATTACAACAGGATCAATAGCCTTTTCCAAATACTTCAAAGTACATAAAGAAGCAAATACTTAAATAACATAAATGCATAATCCCCACTGAGCATAAGCAAAGCCATAAAGATGAAAGAGTCCCAAGCGATACATCTACTATCTTCAAGCAACTGAAAGAAATCAGCACTAAGTTGTAGTATTCCCTCCTTGCAAACCTGAGGGGGGGGAAGGAAGAAAAGAGGTGGAAAGAAAAGGGGGTCAGACATAAAGTCTGGCGAGTGCGATAACTTTATCAATATAATTATCAAAATAACTAGGCTAAGGCATAAGCTGGAAAATAAGGAAATGACTGTGAAAAATTGGGTATGACAGAACAAAACGAGGAAATAAGATGAACCAAGATAACGTTAAAGGCACCCCTAATCATTATAAGATAATTACTACACTACACCACCACTAGTCACTCTTAAAGGTTTATCCTACCTACAGAACTTAATAATGATAATGGTAGTTTAGTGTACCCCTAGCTACCTTCATAGGTGTTGTCTGCCCCTATCTCCACTAGGTGTACCCACACCCCCATTCGATCGGCTCCCTAACTCGTAGATACCCGTGCTGGCCCCACAGTGGGGTGTATCACTCCCCAAAGTGGCAACCCGATACAAAAAAAATGCACGGCTTATATCTACACGATGCAACAACGTATTACCTACCAGCCCAGGCCCAAACACGCATATGAACCCGTTGGACTTGCGTTGCCACCGCTGACCCGTTTTGACCTCTTACAATCAAATCCAGTACGCATGTCCCGTCCTCGACTTGGGTCGAGCCCACAAAGATACTTAATGGGTTACTGGTTTGAAAAGGGCCCCCATTCATGACACAAGCTTTCCACCTATGCTTGGTCCCCTCTAAGGTTTTTCCCCACTTAACCCCATTCTTATTCATGTCTTCTTACACGTTTCAATCTTGGTTAAGTGCATTTAATCGTATTTCAAATGCCACCCAAGGCACCCACTAAAGTTCACATGCCACCCAAGGCACCCACTTAACCCCCTCATGTCCCACTACATGTTTATCTGGTTAAGTGTTTCTTAATTCATTAAGACTGTAACCTTGTAAAGACCTCCCACATTAGACTGGCATTTGTGGCAGCTGGATTTGTCGGGCGGGTCCGGGCAGTTTTACACCACAAACGAGCCTAACCTCGTGTCTTTACAAATGTTACGCATTTAATTTGTGCCTAAGACCTCCCACATTAGACTGGTAATTGTGGCAGCTGGATTTTCCGGGAGGGTCCGGGAAGTCTTACACCACAAACGAGTCTAACCTCGAGTCTTAGGCGATTAATTACACATAATTAATTATCCCCAATTTGAATTAATTTCCCTATTCAAATTGCTAATCAATTACAAATTTAACTATGTCCATAATTGACTCAATTATGTCCATCTATTTATGGTATATAAAATTATACTAATTAACATCACATTTAAGGCATTTATGCAAATTCTCAATATTAAATCTTTTAATATTATCCCATTGCCCCGCGTTGTACGTTCATTCGTTTAACGTAAAATATACGTTAGACTCGAATAGTCTAACTTATGGAATAAAGAGAAAACATCACAATATGCATAGAATAAAAACTAGATCTAAACATAATGGGTGAACTTGCATGTGTGAATAAGGTTTTTCATCCAAAAACTTGCATAGGCAAAAGTTACAAACTTGCATAAACTGTGGATGTCATAGATCTAATCATAAGGTGTAAACTTACATAGGCAATGGTTACAAACTTTACATTACATGATTCATACTCCAATACATATATACTTGCATGTGTGATTTATACAACATAGACTATGATGTAAACTTGCATCTAACTCACACATGTCATAGCCTAACTTTAGATCCAATTTACACATAAAATAGATGTCATGAAACATGTAAGGTGGTATATGATTCTCACTAACTTGCATATGATTCATATCTAAATTAACATCTAAACTTGCATACATACATATGGTTTAACATGTGAATTAGTTCCAACAACATAACCAAACTAGCATATGAAACATCATTATGAATTGATTGTACATAAGCCAATCATAGATTTACAACACAGATGATAACATCACAACTTTACAACATAGATAATAACATCATAGAATTTACAACATAGATGGTAACATCTTAGAATTTACAACATAGATAATAACATACGGTCAATGATTCACAACATAACCATATAATCCAAGTCATAGCTCAATCCAATTAAATTGTTAATTATCTTATTAAAGAAATTGAACTCACAAAAAGAAGGTCTTGCGTTCTGAAATCTGAGTTCTGAAATTGATTTAGCTCGCCTTTGTAGTAGATTCGTTATTGTTTTGATTAGAGTTGAATAGAACTGAATTGATTAGCTTTGATTTACCTCTAATTAGTGGCGGCTACTCTAGGTTACAAGATGACAGCATGACGGCCATGATTCAAATTTTTATTTGATTTTAGGTTTGAGTCTACCTATGTTTATATAGAATTTTAATTTAATTATAGTCGTCGGATGATCTTAGGGTTAATCAAAACCACTCAGTCAGGATAGGGTGACACCTCAGCCCTAATGACTCAGCAATGAGTCACAATATGGATCAGATTGCACCAGAAAGCTATGCAGGCTTTCTGCTCAGCCTAGGCGCATTTGGCAGGTGCGCCAGTGCCACTTTTGTACTGGCGCACTTCCCAAGTGTGCCAGTGCAATTTTTTTTCTTTCTTTTCCGCCTAACTTCGTTCGTCCATATCTCCTTCATCCGGTATCCGTTTTACGCAAACTCGGACTCTATCTCAACCAGAATTCTGAGACGAACACAATGGCGCAACCTGTTTCCCTTAATTCTCAAGTATGAGGTTAATTATTCTTGAATTTAGTTAATTCGATTATTCAAAAATTCGGGGTGTTACATTCTCCCCTACTTAAAGGATTTCGTCCTCAAAATCTCTAAGTCAAGAAGAACGTATCCTACCATCCAATCATCTATCTACTCAACCATCAACCACTAGCAACCATGGTCCTTAAAAGTTTCTAATGCTTTTCATGTACATATGCATAGTGTGTGTATATGTCCGTATACTAATGCTAAATCAGGCGGTCCACTGATTCAGTCGACCTCCTTAATGCAAATAATGATAGTGCCATGTATCAATAATGTATGCAAAGAACCCTATACATGTCATTACTACATGTGTGCACAGCCATCCATATAAATGCAACATCCATATGATACACACATTCAATGTACATTCATTTTACTAAATATATCCATTTATATGCAATATGCAATATGAAAGTGACTGAGCCGATCTAGTGCCTAAAGTGTGTGTATATGTATCCACGAGCAACCACTAGCAAACACTTGCATCCACATGCATCCATCATACATAACATGTCTCAAACACATGTTTCAACCATAGGACTACCCTATCTAAAGGTCAAAGATACTAGCGAGAGGACATACTAAAGATAAAACGAGCACAAGGTAAGCGATAAAAGGAGAAATTAAAATACATACCCTCGAAAAGAAAAGGGTACAATGAACGCATCTTCTCTTCCGTCTCCCAAGTAACGTTGCTCTCATCATTTCCCCATTGCACTTTGACTAGCCTGACCTCTCGATTCCTCAACTTCTTAATCTCCGACCCAAGAATGCATGTAGGAGCTCGTCGAATCATCACATCATGCTCTATCTCCACCTCTCTAAGCATGCTCGGCCCTACCAATTCCGCGGTGTCGTGCAAGCACTTCCTCAAATGTGATACATGGAATACGTTGTGTACACCACTGAGTCTCTCGGGAAACTCCACTATGTACGCCATCTGTCCAATCCTCTCCTTAATAGGAAACGACCCTACGAACCTTGGTGCAAACTTCCCAACGGACCCAAAGCGAACAACATTCCGTAATGGTGACACCTTGATAAAGACCATGTCCCCAATGTCAAACTCAAGATCTGTCCTCCTCTTGTCCGCATAAGATTTCTGCCTATCTTGCGCCGTCTTCGTCCTCCTTCGAATTAAATCGATCTTTTCTGAAGTCTCTCTAATCATATCGGGCCGAAGTAAGATCTTATCTGTAGATTCCCACCAACATGTAGGCGAACAACACGGCCGTCCATAAAGAGCCTCGAAAGGTGCCATGCCAATGCTAGACTGAAAGCTATTATTATATGCGAACTCCACCAAAGGAAGATGCTCCTCCCATGTACCTCCGAAGTCTAAAACACATAGCCTCAAAAGGTCCTCTAGAATACGATTCACCCTCTCGGTCTGGCCGTCCATCTGAGGATGATATGTAGTGTTCAAACATAACTGAGTCCCTATCGACTCTTGCAAGCTCCTCTAAAACTCGCTAGTAAAGATAGGATCGCGATCGCTCACAATGCCTGAAGGAACACCGTGCAAATGAACTATCTCTCGAATGTATACGGAGGCTAACCATGGAGCAGTCTTCTTACTCTTTACGGGAATGAAATGGGCGCTCTTAGTAAGTATGTCTACCACGACCCAAATCCCCGTATTAACCTTCCTTGATCTCGGCAACCCGTCAACAAAGTCCATCGAGACACTCTCCCACTTCCATTGTGGGATCTCCAAAGGGTGAAGCAACCCACCGGGCTTCTTTTGCTCTGCTTTTACTTGTTGGCACACCAAGCATCTAGCGACAAACTCGGCCACATCCTTCTTTATACCGGCCCAAAAGTAAACTCGTCTCATGTCCATGTACATCTTGTCCCCACCGGGATGAATGGTCATCTTCGAACGATGTGCATCATCAAGAATGGTCTTCCTCAAGTCCTCGTCTCGTGGTACACAAAGTCTACTGTCCCTACGTAACCATCCCTTATCTTCTAGGGTATACCTACTGAGATGGCTCGATGACTCCCCCTTATGACCTTCTCTACTAACTCAACCAACTGTGGGGCATCTCGCTGCGCCTCACCAATCCATCCTAAAAGCATAGGTCTAACCTCTAAGGATGCTAGAAAACCAGGTACAAAGTCAAGGGAAGGTCTAAAGTCAAAAATAGAGATGAACTCTAAGCTTCGTCGTTTAACAAACAACGGACTCAAGGACAATCTTTTCTTACTTAAGGCGTCTGCCACCACGTTACCCTTGCCGGGGGTATATGCTATCTCGAAATCGTAGGACGCTAAGAATTCCATCCACCTTTGCTGCCTTAAGTTTAAGTTCTTCTGAGAGAACAAGTATTTTAGCGATTTGTGGTCAGTGAACAATTCGAATTTCTCGCCAAGAAAATAATGGTGCCAAGACTTAAACGCAAAAACAATAGCGACCAACTCTAGGTCATGCGTAGGGTAATTTCTCTCATGTACGCTCAACTGCCTTCCTCCATAGGCTATTACCCTTCCCTCTTGCAGTAAGACTACGCCTAGTCCTGTCCCACAAGCATCGATATAAACGGTAAATGGCTTACTCCCATCTGGCAACACTAAGACTGAGGCTGTGGTCAAAGCTCTCTTTAAACGTTGGAATGCATCATCACAATCTACATCCCACGTAAAAACTAGATTCTTCTTCGTTAAGCGTATTAATGGGGCTGATATTATTGCGAAGTCCTTGATAAACCTCCTATAGTAGCCTACCAACCCCAAGAAACTCCTCACCTCGGTAGCATTTTTAGGGACCTTCCAATCTTGGATGGCCACCACCTTCGTGGGATCCACAGCTATCCCTTCTTTGGAAACCACGTGCCCTAAGAATCACACTTCCTTCCTCCAAAAGTGACATTTAGAAAATTTAGCTTTAAGGTTATGCGCTCGAAGGGTCTCCAACACTTCCCTAAGATGTAGGGAATGCTCTACCTCGCTCTTAGAAAAGACCAAGATGTCATCCACAAAGACCACCACAAATTTATTAAGGTACTCCCTAAACACCCTACTCATCAAGTCAACAAAGTATGCGGGGGCGTTTGTCAAACCGAAGGGCATCACAAGCCATTCATAGAAACCGTCCGGAGTCCTAAAGGCAGTTTTGTCTATGCTATCCTCAGCCACTCTCAACTGATGGAAACCAGTGGCTAAGTCCAACTGCGAAAACACTGAGTTTCCAACTAACTGATCGAAGAGATCGTCAATCCTCGGCAGTGGGTGCCTATTCTTCTTAGTAAGTTTATTAAGCTCTCTATATTCCACACAAAGTCTAAGGGACCCATCCGCTTTCGTGGCAAATACTACTGGAGCACCCCACTCCGATATACTACGTCTTATGAACCCCTTCTCAAGCAACTCCCCTACTTGCTTATTGAGTTCCCTCCTCTCACGAGGAGCCATGTGGCGTACTGGCAGAGATACTAGTTTTGCATTGTCAACAAGATAAATACGAAAGTCTATCTCACATTTTGGGGGTAGACCCCTCACCTCATCGAAGACATCAACATATTCACGGACTATACGAACAGAATGTAAATCATCATTGGATGCATCAAGTGACTCAAGATAACTAAGCATCACCAGTCCTCTAGGGTCACAAGAAATGTCAAGGGTCTTTCCTCTACGAGTCAACAATTTTACTACCCTTCGTTCACAATCTAGGATGGCGCCATATCGAGCTAGTCAATCCATCCCTAGAATCAACCCATAGCCCATGAAACCAAGCACAAAAGCATTACATTCAAAACCAACGCCTAAGATAGACAATCTCAAATCCCTATAGACCATGGATAAATAAGCCGACCCACCAATAGGACTTGAGACTACAATGGGATCCACAACAAGACTAGTATGTAAGTGCATTGTTTCAACTAATGATGTAGAGATAAACGAATGTGATGCGCCAGAATCGAATAAGGTATGGACAAGATGATCAAATAGAAAAACTAAACTCTCAACGGAAATGTTTCTACCTCGTTCTTGTAGCGGTGGGACCGTGAGAGCCTGGACCTGCTCCCTTACCTGCCCTGGTGCCACGAGAGCCTAAAGCTACCCTCCAGAAGTTCTTTGCCCTTGTCCCTATTTCCTTGGGCGGTCCTTAACTAGATAAACTGCCTCTCTACAGTGGAAACAACCAGTCTTCTTCTTTTTACTACAGTCCTTGCTCAGATGGCCTGGTGTTCCACAATAAAGACATTTCCTCTTGTCACGGGGTTTATTATTCTTTGCACCCTTCTTAGGTTCTACTTTCTTACCCTGTGCCCTATTCATGCCTCCACTATACGTTCTCCATTCGTGACCTCCGACCTACAAGAAACTTCATCCTTCATCAACCAAGCAGCTAGTCGAACCTTCCTCCCTTCATCTATCTCAAAGATACCGACAAGTCCTCCACTTTCTTGAGCCAACTTCTAGCCTCGACAAACATCTAAGTCCCATGAAGCGGTTTTCCGCCCATCGTACGGAAGTCCTCATATATCTTAGGAAAAAGCATTTATACGCGGAGGAAGAGATTCAAAAAGGGAAAGAGGAAGAGGTTCAAAACGGAGAATCGAAGGAAAGATATATGGCTCTTGGGGATTATGTTTTCTCTTGAAAATATCTTCTTTAAAACAATTTTTTGAAAATACTTTCTAGGAAAATAATACTTTTGAAAACACTTTTCAAAACTTTTTATCTGTTCTTGTAACCATAGCTCTGATACCACGTGTAACACCCCACGTCCATTAATGTCACTCACAAAGGGAATGCATCAATGTCCATGAAGCGTTATTGTTTGTATAGAACAGAAAAATTACAAGAATAAATAAATAAAACAACACAGCGGAAGATAAAACTTATTTTATTTCATCATAACTCAAAACGAGTTTACATAAGTAGTTTCCAAAGCCATTACAACAGGAGAAATAGTCTTTTCCAAAAACATCAAAGTACATAAAGAAGCAAATACTTAAATAATATAAATGCATAAATCCCCACTGAGCATAAGCAAAGCCATAAAGATGAAAGAGTCCCAAGCGATACATCTAATATCTTCAAGTAACTGAAAGAAATCGGCACTAAGCTGTAGTATTCCCTCCTTGCAAAACTGGGGGGGGAAGGAAGAAAATAGGTGGATAGAAAAGGGGGTCAGACATAAATTCTGGCGAGTGCGATAACTTTAACAATATAATTATCAAAATAACTAGGCTAAGGCATAAGCTGGAAAATTAGGAAATGACTGTGAAAAAAATGGGTATGACAGAACAAAACGAGGAAATAAGATGAACCAAGATAACGTTAAAGGCGCACCTAATCACTATAAGATAATTACTACACTGCACCACCACTAGTCACCTTTAAAGATTGATCCCGCCTGTAGAACTTAATAATGATAATGGTAGTTTAGTGTACCCCTAGCTACCTTCATAGGTGCCGTCTGCCCCTATCTCCACTAGGTGTACCCACTACCCCCATTCGATCGGCTCCCTAACTCGTAGATACCCGTGCTGGCCCCACAGTGGGGTGTATCACTCCCAAAGTGACAACCCAATACAACCAAAAATGCACGGCTTATATCTACACGATGCAACAACGTCTTACCTACCAGCCCAGGCCCAAATACGCATATGAAACCGTTGGACTTGCATTGCCACCGTTGACCCGTTTTGACCTCTTACAATCAAATCCAGTACGCGTGTCCCATCCTCGACTTGGTTCGAGCCCACAAAGATACTTAATGGGTTACTGGTTTGAAAAGGGCCCCCATGCATGACACAAGCTTTCCACCTATGCTTGGTCCCCTCTAAAGTTTTTCCCCACTTAACCCCATTCTTATTCATGTCTTCTTACATGTTTCAATCTTGGTTAAGTGCATCTAATCGTATTTCTAATGCCACCCAAGGCACCCACTAAATTCCATATGCCACCCAAGGCACCCACTTAACCCCCTCATGTCCCACTACATGTTTATCTGGTTAAGTGTTTCTTAATTCATTAAGACCATAACCTTGTAAAGACCTCCTACATTAGACTGGCATTTGTGGCAGCTGGATTTGCCGGATGGGTCCGGGCAGTCTTACACCACAAACGAGCCTAACTGTAACGACCCGTGTTTTTGACAGCCAAGTATTTAATTTAATTTATTATTTTAAATATTATATTTGGAATATTAATGAATTTTAATATTGAATTCGTTTATTTAAAACGACGTTTAAACGTTATAATTTATATAATTATAAAACGAGCTCGAAATGGCGCGGCAGTTCGTAATATTGAATTTTGAACTTTAATTGAATATACAGAATCCGTTTTAAGTCGGATTTCTGTAAAACAAGAAATGTTAGAATCGTGATGACGATAATTTTCATATGAAAGAGAAAAATCCAGATTTTGTGTTGTAATTTATTAGTTATGACCAAATCAAATTTTGAAATAGTCGCTATGGAAAATCGTTATTAAAATATACACTTTAAAATAGCCGTTTTGCAAACGGACTCAGATTTCGACGAAATCAGTTTCATTGGAACCGTATCGTTAAATTATTTCACGGTGTTAAATGGCGTGACAAACTGATGTCGTATGTGACCACGGTAGCCGTAAATGTCCGTTCATTTTCTATAGCGCGTAATTAATGAAATAGAGAGATATTCGAGTGTAACTTGAGCAGATGATCGAATTAGGCCACGAAACCAGTTCCGTTGAGTTTGTATCGTCAATTAGAGTCAGGATAGGTATGTAGTTTGTTATTTTTAGAGATCGTGAAATTTGGTGTTCAAAATGGCATTGCGGTGCGCGTAAAAATAGCCTACCGGGCAAACAGTCTCAGAATGCGACGAAACTGGTGCCGTTGGGTTCGTATTGAAGAATTATTATAGGATTGTAAGGTTTCAAGTTGATTCGATTTATCTGGTGACCGTGGAAAAATTAAACGCGTGTTTATTTCTGGTTTTATAAAGGAAATTTTTTCATACGATCTCGGATTTCGATGAAACTTGTCCCATTGGGTCCGGAATACCTTTTTGCATTAAGATTAGCCTTTTTATCAGAAGACAGAAATCGTTTGTAGGTGTTTTTATGTGATACTTCACCGTTAAGTTTCGATTAACAATATTATATTGAATTGTCCACCCTATAAATATCCTAAGCGATGCGTCTAACCCTAAACAGCCAATCCTTATTTCCGCCGCCACCCAAATAAACCAATGGCAGTGCTCTTCGATCATTACTCCTCTTCTATTCTTCGATTCGATTATCAAAGTGGGACGCTTTCAAATAGAAAACTGTTAAGGGCTGAGAGCTTCTCACGTTCTCACCGATTTTCCTCCCTTTCCAGTCATTAAAAGCGAGAAATCATCAACTACAAAATGATAAACTCAACGGGATTCATCTACAGATTGGTGGAGATTGATATTCTCGATGTTTGGTGCCTGAAAACTCCCCTAGAAGCCGCGAGCGTTTGAACTGAGCTTGGAGGCGGAAGGCTCGATCGAGCTGGGCGGATCTCTGGGGGATGGTCGACAACAGAATGGCGATCTCGGTGTTGGTGGCAGATCAACCGCAGGTGGAAGGGCTTGGGTACGACGGTGGATACTTGGAGGCGAGCAGGGGCGTTGGTTGCTTCAGACAGAGGCATATACGGATGGGAAGAGTGGGTTTTTGGGGACAGCCTATGGTAACGACCAAAGTAATTAAAACGTAACAAAGTGTGTTTGTTTAACTAAGTAAGTATTAAGCTTTTAATAATTAAATTGATTAATTATACTGTAAGTTTTTAACGTATGGTTTTAATTCATGAAAACAGGCTTTGTAAACATGGTGACCAAATACAATAAGACGTGAGGACCTTATATGGCACAAAAGGAGACTGGGAGCTAAGACAGTGAAACAAAGTAGGAATGCACTTTTTGTTCACAACCAAAACTACAGACATAAGGACTATCACTAATTAGATATTTATAAAATGATTAAGGGATTAACGCAGTGACTGGGAGCAATACATTTTGGGACGGGTTGGGCTTATACTGTAAAGGCGTGATGCCTGTTGGGTTTGTGAGTACCGCGAGAGCAAGGATTCGAACAGAAAATGGGATGGAAAGGGGGATTTTGCAAACGAACAATGTAGTATGAAATAATGAAGGAGGATTAGCCAGTATTGTTTAAAAGGGAAGTGAAGATGTTTTGTGTGAACGTGACCGAACGAAGTGTTGAAGCAAATAGAGGCGGCTAAATTCCTGTATGGGTTCAGAAGTGTTGGAGCAAGAACGAACATGAATTGGACCAGTGACGAGGATGACAAACAAGAAAGTGGTGACAGCCAAAACAAAGGCATGGTGGAGTACCCGTTCTCAACAAGCAGAAACGAAGGATTTGGAACCAGAACGAGGATAAAAGTATAAGGGATTGGGCAAAAACAAAGAATGGGAGGAGGAACTGAAAACGTCCACCTGTTGAACTATGTAGAATTCAAGCAAGGAAGCACCGTAATGTTCAAAAGCCACCTTGGAATGAAAACAGTTCCGTGATTGGAACGAGCGCGGAGAAACTGTGATGAACGAATATCGCGCTTGGATACACCGATAATCACAAGTAATTATAGATAAAGCAAATAATTAAGGATATATTTATTTTTATTTATAAGCAATAAAAAAGGGTATAATTCATGCATATGCTTTCAGAATTGGATCAGACCAGAGACGTCAAGACTGCAGGGACGAACTTTATGTTTGGAACTGGCAGAGACAGAATTGGACAAGTCTGGGATCAACTGGATTTTTAATTAAATTAAACACTTGTTTAATTTAATTAAACTCAACCGTCTGAACAACGGTATCAACTCAAGGTGAGTTAAACTCACTCAGTTTTCCCATTTATATTTTATATAAATTGAGTTTTTATTTTGTGTGCTTTGATTGCCAGTGGTTGACTGTTTGATAATCATATGTTTATCGGTCGATTTAACCGATGAAATTAAACCGTGTTTAATTTCAGTGAAATACCAAATCGTTATTTTTTAACGATTGGTTCCAATAAAGGTAACTCACCTTGGTTGGTCACGTTTATAAAATAAACGTGTTTAATTGGTTGAATTGTTTGAATTGCTTGTGAATTGGTTGATGTTAAATGGTCGTTATTTATTTCAGATAAATGAAATTGAAATGACCACATTTGAGATAACCGTTGTGATTCCAGGGAAGAACAGGTTGGAGGGATCCAACCGGATTCCTCAGAAATATTATTTGTTTTCATATTATCATATATGAACTGTCCTGTTTGGGGTGATTGATTTGATTGTTGATTATTGAATATTCAACATCTGTTTAGTTTAAACCAATGGGTGGTATTGGTTGGGTATTTGGCAGCGTATGGCATATGAAAATCAATCGTTTCATAAATATTGATTCACCGTCAGATGAGTCGATAGAGATGAAGTTATAAAATTTATTTTATAACTTGAGATAGATTTGAAATATTTTATTTTGAATAAAAGTTTAAAAAGGGGAAAAAATAAATATATTATTTATTTAAAGACTTGATTTATTATTTTAGTTTGTTTAGATTAATCGAATAAAATTGTTTTAAATAATATTTGTTTAATTTTAATAGGGATTAAAAAGGGGATTTATATAAAAGGGTTTTATTCTAAACCAGAGTTATATAAAAGAGATTTGGGTTGTTATATCGTTAATTCTGAATTAACGTTACTTAGAGATGGGATTAAGAAAAAGTGGGAAACTAAAATGAGAATTTCGAACGGGAAATGGTTGAGGGGATTTGAAAAGGAATTGGGAAAGATGGAATTGGAAAAAGAAATGGGTCATTGGATTTTGTAAATAAAATCTGATTTATAAGTGAAATTGTTTGAAAAGGGTAAAGGTTAAAAAGGTAGTGTTTTATAAAGGAGTACTTAATTGTTGAAGAAAGAATGGGTATAGCCAATAAAGGGGTTTTCAAAGGAGTTAAGCAGGTTGTATGGAACCATATTTGGGAATAAAATAGTGAAATGGTATTTGTATTGAGATTAGAATGAAATATTGGTTTTGGATTACAACTTATATTTATTTTAAGGTATGAACGTTGTTGATCAAGGTTTGAGAGGTAACTAAAATACCCTAACATGAACGACTTCAGGATTATCTTAGAATGATATGAGTTGTAATGATAAATGGTAAATGTGGGTAATAAACTTTATTATGTCATTAGTGAAATGATAATGAGATGTTTTGGTGAATATATATATATATATATACATATATATGAAATTCCAAAGTAAGAAGGGAAATAAAAGGAGATTGGATGGCGTGAATTTTAATGATGTTCTCGAGCTAGAAATGAAAGGTAAAAGTAGAGTTTATTCAATAAGAATAAGAGCTATGTGTCAAGTACTAAAGAAAGGATATCCCGTAACGTTGTTTACAAGTAATAAAGTGAACTGATGGTTTGATAGTGAAAATAGAAACTGAATATGATATACGATTATGCTAAGTAATGAATTGGTTTAAAGAAGAATCTCATGTTAAATAAGAAGCCAGCAAAACTATATTTTGAATATCGAAATATTTTAGAGTTTAAATTTATCTTTTTGTTTTAAATCAAAAGGCCAAGTAGTGCTGAATACTGAACCAGTAAACTCACTGGATTGTCATGATTGAAACACTGATTATTTTGATAGTTAACACACCGACTATCAAATATGTCCAATACGATTGTTGGTACGGAAAGACCGGGATCGAATTTATATTCGAAAACCATTCCGACCAACAAATACGTGAAGATATCGGAAGACGGTCGAGAAGGAGCAGTGAAGACCGTAGATTCTCATAAGCGGAAGGACCGCTAATAATCTTTGGTGAGCTCCCAGAGATAAATTGGGTTCTGTCGTGGTTGGAATCTACGGGTTGCAAGGACTTCTCGCTACTGATCCATGGGGTGATTCCTATATGAGATGCAGTAGGAGAGTACCTTCGGTTCATCCTGTTCCTGGATGACTTGTATAAACGGATGTCTGACAAAGTATTTCCAAAGGATCACGTACGTTGATATCTTCAAACGTGCGATAGTGGTTGGCGGAGAATGGCCGTTCTCTTAGCTTAACTGCTAGAGTATTTTTGTGGTTATCAATTAGTGATATCTGGAGGATCTGACGATGTGCCATTCAAAGTGAATGATGACCGGATGTTTAAAAAAGAAAATTCTGGCCTCAAGCCTCATCAACCGGGTGATGACAAAAATCGGGCAGGCAGCATGGCTATGTGGGTCGCTCCCATTAGGGTGTATAATCACCTATCTAGAGAAATTCCTATTTGCTTCTTTAATCTATGTTTGATGCTGTCCCTTTTCGGGAAACGGTGGTTTGAGCCCAACCGTTGGTGATATACATTCGATACACTCAAGCGAAATGAGTGGTCGGTCATGTGAGGGCCGGGTTACAAGACGTTCTTGTTGAACCCAGTGTATTCGCCTCTAGAGATACACTATCGGCAGGTGGTCCCATACCTTGTTAAGGTCGGAATCCAATCTCCAATAAGCGCCCGCGGTTTTGATTGTATACTATATACGTGGAGCGTGAGATGTAAGCGTTCCACTAGATTCTATTTACTTGTATTTAGACATTATTATAATATCAGAAAAGATATTGATTTCAAAAATGGTTTGGGTTATCGTAAGGTAAAAACCGTCCATGTTTATGTGTGGATTTGGTCTTACGATTATCCTTTTCTTTGAAAAGATTTTGACTTTGAAATCAAGTTGTGTGTTACCTTAAATATTGTGCGAGTTTTCTCACTCTGGTTCACCAGACTGACCCGGTGTTTTGTAAATGCTCGGGTTAGCCCGGGGTGTACAGGTTCAGGTTATCGAATGCTGTGGAGAGACGAGCTGGAAGAGTCCAGACGTATGAGATTATATAGCTACTATTGCGCTGTGTGTATATGGGAACAGGTTATTATAACCATCCCACTGTGTGATGTACTCTGATATTGTAAGTATTTTGAAAGCTCTCAATAAAGTTTTATTTCTATATTATATTTTGTTCTGCTGCGATGTGAGACTCTGATTCTGTGTTGTAATGTTTCTTCTTCTTCTATTCTAATATTTCTTTCTTTCTTATCTCACCCTCTAATTTCTTTCTAATAACGTTCCAGTGTTTTCAGTGTTTGGAAGGTCGGCATGAGTTACGGTAAGGGTATTTATGTCAATTTTCTGGGCCGAAAACCCCTGGGTCGTTACAGTGGTATCAGAGCTATTGGTTTAGTAATAACCTTGGCTCTGTGGTGTAAGTCGATAGCGATTGGGTTAGTAATACCCTAGATCGAGATTGAGTGTATATATATGAGAGCGTAATTGTAAATTTTATATACAAATGTTTTGTACTGTATTGTTGATCGGTTCAAGTGTTGAGAAGCGTTGAACTGGCAATCAATGCAGTATTGTTTTGAAAAGGGGGGTAAATGAAATAATTTTACCCAAATTATATTTTTTGTATAGAAAAGCAATGATTTTATCAAATTATTGGGATATTAGTGTGTCTGATCGATTTGAATGGAATTCAAATCGGATTTTGAATTTGAATTGAAACTTAACTTGGTTAAGTGTAATTAAAGCTAAGAATGATATTGAAATTAAATGAATAAATGATGACAAAATATAGATCCATCGAATATTAACCGATTGATGTTCGAATATGTGAAACCAAAATAAGATATTAATATTGAATGTAAATTTAGTTGATTTGGTTGTGTAGTGGTTGGTATTTTTGATTTGTTTGTTATTGGATGATAGTTGGTTTAAATGGGATAATCAACAGTTTAATGGAGTTAAATGAATTTTGAACTAAAGAATAAATTCCAGTATAATTAAACTGGACTGAAACTGCATATGAATTGGAAATTATGATTTAACCCTGTATTCGATAATGAATTAATGTTGTGTGTTGGATTTTGCAATCGGTGTGGTTATACCAGTTGACTAGTAAAATATTATCTCAGAATTCCATATATGTATTACTCATATGTGAATTGAGTAAGTACAGGTGCCTGATGGCTAAGCAGATTGATATTGGTCGACTAAATCGCATATGAGTTGAGAAAATAAGCTCAATAGCGCTCGCCAAAAGGTACGCCTACGCGAAAATATAAAATTTTGAATTTTGGGGTTTTGATTTTTTTGTTTTCCGACCGTTGGTCGATGTATATATATTATTTGTTCCTGCGATATCGCAGATGTCACTCCGTGCAGGGGAGACTCTGCCGAATTTTTCCGAGAATTTAAGGTGTTAGAAAATTTTCGATATTTTTGAAAATATTGATATATGGTATTGAATCGTTTTCGATTTTAAAATAAACTAGATTTGAAAATTAATGGGTTTGTAGCATTCTTTCTTACCTTTGCAATTTCGAGGACGAAATTATTTTAAGGGAGGAAGAATGTAACGACCCCTGTTTTTGGCAGGCAAGTATTTAATTTAATTTATGATTTTAAATATTATGTTTGGAATATTAATGAATTTTAATATTGAATTTGTTTATTTAAAACGACGTTTAAACGTTATAATTTATATAATTATAAAACGAGCTCGAAATGGCGCGGCAGTTCGTAATATTGAATTTTGAACTTTAATTGAATATACAGAATCCGTTTTAAGTTGGATTTCTTAAAAACAAGAAACGTTAGAATCGTGATGACGATAATTTTCATATGAAAGAGAAAAATACAGATTTTGTGTTGTAATTTGTTAGTTATGACCAAATCAAATTTTGAAATAGTCGCTATGGAAAATCGTTATTAAAATATACACGTTAAAATAGCCGTTTTGCAAACGGACTCAGATTTCGATGAAATCAGTTTCATTGGAACTGTATCGTTAAATTATTTCACGGTGTTAAATGGCGTGACAAACCGATGTCGTATGTGACCACGGTAGCTGTAAATGTCCGTTCATTTTCTATAGCGCGTAATTAATGAAATAGAGAGATATTCGAGTGTAACTTGAGCAGATGATCGAATTAGGCCACAAAACCAGTTCCGTTGAGTTCGTATCGTCGATTAGAGTCAGGATAGGTATATAGTTTGTTATTTTTAGAGATCGTGAAATTTGGTGTTCAAAATGGCATTGCGGTGCGCGTAAAAATAGCCTACCGGGCAAACAGTCTCAGAATGCAACGAAACTGGTGTTGTTGGGTTCGTATTGAAGAATTATTATAGGTTTGTAAGGTTTCAAGTTGATTCGATTTATCTGGTGACCGTGGAAAAATTAAACGCGTGTTTATTTCTGGTTTTATAAAGGAAATTTTTTCATACGATCTCGGATTTCGATGAAACTTGTCCCACTGGGTCCGGAATACCTTTTTGCATTAAGATTAGCCTTTTTATCAGAAGACAGAAATCGTTTGTAGGTGTTTTTATGTGATACTTCACCGTTAAGTTTCGATTAACAATATTATATTGAATTGTCCACCTTATAAATATCCTAAGCGATGCGTCTAACCCTAAACAACCAATCCTTATTTCCGCCCCCACCCAAATAAACCAATGGCAGTGCTCTTCGATCATTACTCCTCTTCTATTCTTCGATTCGATTATCAAAGTGGGACGCTTTCAAATAGAAAACTGTTAAGGGCTGAGAGCTTCTCATGTTCTCACCGATTTTCCTCCCTTTCCTGTCATTAAAAGCGAGAAATCATCAACTACAAAATGATAAACTCAACGGGATTCATCTACAGATCGGTGGAGATTGATATTCTCGATGTTTGGTGCCTAAAAACTCCCCTAGAAGCCGCGAGCGTTTGAACTGAGCTTGGAGGCGGAAGGCTCGATCGAGCTGGGCGGATCTCTGGGGGATGGTCGGCAACAGAATGGCGATCTCGGTGTTGGTGGCAGATCAACCGCAGGTGGAAGGGCTTGGGTACGACGGTGAATACTTGGAGGCGAGCAGGGGCGTTGGTTGCTTCAGACAGAGGCATATACGGATGGGAAGAGTGGGTTTTTGGGGACAGCCTATGGTAACGACCAAAGTAATTAAAACGTAACAAAGTGTGTTTGTTTAACTAAGTAAGTATTAAGCTTTTAATAATTAAATTAATTAATTATACTGTAAGTTTTTAACGTATGGTTTTAATTCATGAAAACAGGCTTTGTAAACATGGTGACCAAATACAATAAGACGTGAGGACCTTATATGGCACAAAAGGAGACTGGGAGCTAAGACAGTGAAACAAAGTAGGACTTCACTTTTTGTTCACAACCAAAACTAGCAGACGTAAGGACTATCACTAATTAGATATTTATAAAATGATTAAGGGATTAACGCGGTGACTGGGAGCAACACATTTTGGGACGGCTTGGGCTTATACTGTAAAGGCGTGATGCCTGTTGGGTTTGTGAGTACCGCGAGAGCAAAGATTCGAACAGAAAATGGGATGGCAAGGGGGATTTTGCAAACGAACAATGCAGTATGAAATAATGAAGGAGGATTAGCCAGTATTGTTTAAAAGGGAAGTGAAGATGTTTTGTGTGAACGTGACCGAACGAAGTGCTGAAGCAAATAGAGGCGGCTAAATTCCTGTATGGGTTCAGAAGTGTTGGAGCAAGAACGAACATGAATTGGACCAGTGACGAGGATGACAAACAAGAAAGTGGTGACAGCCAAAACAAAGGCATGGTGGAGTACCCGTTCTCAACAAGCAGAAACGAAGGATCTGGAACCAGAACGAGGATAAAAGTATAAGGGATTGGGCAAAAACAAAGAATGGGAGGAGGAACTGAAAACGTCCACCTGTTGAACTATGTAGAATTCAAGCAAGGCAGCACCGTAATGTTCAAAAGCCACCTTGGAATGAAAACAGTTCCGTGATTGGAACGAGCGTGGAGAAACTGTGATGAACGAATATCGCGCTTGGATACACCGATAATCACAAGTAATTATAGATAAAGCAAATAATCAAGGATATATTTATTTTTATTTATAAGCAATAAAAAAAGGGTATAATTCATGCATATGCTTTCAGAATTGGATCAGACCAGAGACGTCAAGACTGCAGGGACGAACTTTATGTTTGGAACTGGCAGAGACAGAATTGGACAAGTCTGGGATCAACTGGATTTTTAATTAAATTAAACACTTGTTTAATTTAATTAAACTCAACCGTCTGAACAACGGTATCAACTCAAGGTGAGTTAAACTCACTCAGTTTTCCCATTTATATTTTATATAAATTGAGTTTTTATTTTGTGTGCTTTGATTGCCAGTGGTTGACTGTTTGATAATCATATGTTTATCGGTCGATTTAACCGATGAAATTAAACCGTGTTTAATTTCAGTGAAATACCAAATCGTTATTTTTAACGATTGGTTCCAATAAAGGTAACTCACCTTGGTTGGTCACGTTTATAAAATAAACGTGTTTAATTGGTTGAATTGTTTGAATTGCTTGTGAATTGGTTGATGTTAAATGGTCGTTATTTATTTCAGATAATTGAAATGACCACATTTGAGATAACCGTTGTGATTCCAGGGAAGAACAGGTTGGAGGGATCCAACCGGATTCCTCAGAAATATTATTTGTTTTCATATTATCATATATGAACTGTCCTGTTTGGGGTGATTGATTTGATTGTTGATTATTGAATATTCAACATCTGTTTAGTTTAAACCAATGGGCGGTATTGGTTGGGTATTTGGCAGCGTATGGCATATGAAAATCAATCGTTTCATAAATATTGATTCACCGTCAGATGAGCCGATAGAGATGAAGTTATATAATTTATTATATAACTGGAGATAGATTTGAAATATTTTATTTTGAATAAAAGTTTAAAAAGGGGAAAAATAAATATATTATTTATTTAAAGACTTGATTTATTATTTTAGTTTGTTTAGATTAATCGAATAAAATTGTTTTAAATAATATTTGTTTAATTTTAATAGGGATTAAAATGGGGATTTATATAAAAGGGTTTTATTCTAAACCAGAGTTATATAAAAGAGATTTGGGCTGTTATATCGTTAATTCTGAATTAACGTTACTTAGAGATGGGATTAAGAAAAGGTGGGAAACTAAAATGAGAATTTCAAACGGGAAATGGTTGAGGGGATTTGAAAAGGAATTGGGAAAGATGGAATTGGAAAAAGAAATGGGTCATTGGATTTTGTAAATAAAATCTGATTTATAAGTGAAATTGTTTGAAAAGGGTAAAGGTTAAAAAGGTAGTGTTTTATAAAGGAGTACTTAATTGTTGAAGAAAGAATGGGTATAGCCAATAAATGGGTTTTCAAAGGAGTTAAGCAGGTTGTATGGAACCATATTTGGGAATAAAATAGTGAAATGGTATTTGTATTGAGATTAGAATGAAATATTGGTTTTGGATTACAACTTATATTTATTTTAAGGTATGAACGTTGTTGATCAAGGTTTGAGAGGTAACTAAAATACCTTAACTTGAACGACTTCAGGATTATCTTAGAATGATACGAGTTGTAATGATAAATGGTAAATGTGGGTAATAAACTTTATTATGTCATTAGTGAAATGATAATGAGATGTTTTGGTGAATATATATATATATATATATATACATATATATGAAATTCCAAAGTAAGAAGGGAAATAAAAGGAGATTGGATGGCGTGAATTTTAATGATGTTCTCGAGCTAGAAATGAAAGGTAAAAGTAGAGTTTATTCAATAAGAATAAGAGCTATGTGTCAAGTACTAAAGAAAGGATATCCCGTAACGTTGTTTACAAGTAATAAAGTGAACTGATGGTTTGATAGTGAAAATAGAAACTGAATATGATATACGATTATGCTAAGTAATGAATTGGTTTAAAGAAGAATCTCATGTTAAATAAGAAGCCAGCAAAACTATATTTTGAATATCGAAATATTTTAGAGTTTAAATTTATCTTTTTGTTTTAAATCAAAAGGCCAAGTAGTGCTGAATACTGAACCAGTAAACTCACTGGATTGTCATGATTGAAACACTGATTATTTTGATAGTTAACACACCGACTATCAAATATGTCCAATACGATTGTTGGTACGGAAAGACCGGGATCGAATTTATATTCGAAAACCATTCCGACCAACAAATACGTGAAGATATCGGAAGACGGTCGAGATGGAGCAGTGAAGACCGTAGATTCTCATAAGCGGAAGGACTGCTAATAATCTTTGGTGAGCTCCCAGAGATAAATTGGGTTCTGTCGTGGTTGGAATCTATGGGTTGCAAGGACTTCTCGCTACTGATCCATGGGGTGATTCCTATATGAGATGCAGTAGGAGAGTACCTTCGGTTCATCCTGTTCCTGGATGACTTGTATGAATGGATGTCTGACAAAGTATTTCCAAAGGATCACGTACGTTGATATCTTCAAACGTGCGATAGTGGTTGGCGGAGAATGGAGTATTTTTGTGGTTATCAATTAGTGATATCTGGAGGATCTGACGATGTGGCATTCAAAGTGAATGATGACCGGATGTTTAAAAAAGAAAATTCTGGCCTCAAGCCTCATCAACCGGGTGATGACAAAAATCGGGTAGGCAGCATGGCTATGTGGGTCGCTCCCATTAGGGTGTATAATCACCTATCTAGAGAAATTCCTATTTGCTTCTTTAATCTATGTTCGATGCTGTCCCTTTTCGGGAAACGGTGGTTTGAGCCCAACCGTTGGTGATATACATTCGATACACTCAAGCGAAAAGAGTGGTCGGTCATGTGAGGGCCGGGTTACAAGACGTTCTTGTTGAACCCAGTGTATTCGCCTCTAGAGATACACTATCGGCAGGTGGTCCCATACCTTGTTAAGGTCGGAATCCAATCTCCAATAAGCGCCCGCGGTTTTGATTGTATACTATATATGTGGAGCGTGAGATGCAAGCGTTCCACTAGATTCTATTTACTTGTATTTAGACATTATTATAATATCAGAAAAGATATTGATTTCAAAAATGGTTTGGGTTATCGTAAGGTAAAAACCGTCCATGTTTATGTGTGGATTTGGTCTTACGATTATCCTTTTCTTTGAAAAGATTTTGACTTTGAAATCAAGTTGTGTGTTACCTTAAATACTGTGCGAGTTTTCTCACTCTGGTTCACCAGACTGACCCGGTGTTTTGTAAATGCTCGGGTTAGCCCGGGGTGTACAGGTTCAGGTTATCGAATGCTGTGGAGAGACGAGCTGGAAGAGTCCAGACGTATGAGATTATATAGCTACTATTCCGCTGTGTGTATATGGGAACAGGTTATTATAACCATCCCACTGTGTGATGTACTCTGATATTGTAAGTATTTTGAAAGCTCTCAATAAAGTTTTATTTCTATATTATATTTTGTTCTGCTGCGATGTGAGACTCTGACTCTGTGTTGTAATGTTTCTTCTTCTTCTATTCTAATATTTCTTTCTTTCTTATCTCACCCTCTAATTTCTTTCTAATAACGTTCCAGTGTTTTCAGTGTTTGGAAGGTCGGCATGAGTTACGGTAAAGGTATTTATGTCGATTTTCTGGGCCGAAAACCCCTGGGTCGTTACACTAACCTCGTGTCTTTACAAATGTTATGCATTTAATTTATGCCTAAGACCTCCCACATTAGACTGGCATTTGTGGCAGCTGGATTTGTTGGGCGGGTCCGGGCAGTCTTACACCACAAACGAGTCTAACCTCGTGTCTTAGGCGATTAATTACACATAATTAATTATCCCTAATTTGAATTAATTTCCCTATTCAAATTGCCAATCAATTACAAATTTAACTATGTAATTGACTCAATTATGTCCATCTATTTATGGTATATAAAATTATACCAATTAACATCACATTTAAGGCATTTATGCCCATTCTCAATATTAAATCTTTTAATATTATCCCATTGCCCCACGTTGTACGTTCGTTCGTTTAACGTAAAATATACGTTAGACTCGAATAGTCTAACTTATGGAATAAAGAGAAAACATCACAATATGCATAGAATAAAAACTAGATCTAAACATAAGGGGTGAACTTGCATGTGTGAATAAGGTTATTCATCCAAAAACTTGCATAGGCAAAAGTTACAAACTTGCATAAACTATGGATGTCATAGATCTAATCGTAAGGTGTAAACTTATATAAGCAATGGTTACAAACTTTACATTACATGATCCATACTCCAATACATATATACTTGCATATGTGATTCATACAACATAGACTATGATGTAAACTTGCATCTAACTCACACATGTCATAGCCTAACTTTAGATCCAATTTACACATAAAATCGATGTCATGAAACATGTAAGGTTGTATATGATTCTCACTAACTTGCATATGATTCATATCTAAATTAACATCTAAACTTGCATACATACATATGGTTTAACATGTGAATTAGTTCCAACAACATAACCAAACTAGCATATGAAACATCATTATGAATTGATTGTACATAAGCCAATCACAGATTTACAACATAGATGATAACATCACAGCTTTACAACATAGATAATAACATCATAGAATTTACAACATAGATGATAGCATCATAGAATTTACAACATAGATAATAACATACGGTCAATGATTCACAACATAACCATATAATCCAAATCATAGCTCAATCTAATTAAATTGTTAATTATCTTATTAAAGAAATCAAACCCACAAAAAGAAGGTCTTGCGTTCTGAAATCTGAGTTCTGAAATTGATTTAGCTCGCCTTTGTAGTAGATTCGTTATTGTTTAGATTAGAGTTGAAAAGAACTGAATCGATTAGCTTTGATTTCCCTCTAGTTAGTGGCGGCTACTCTAGGTTACAAGATGACAGCATGACGGCCATGATTCAGATTTTTATTTGATTTTAGGTTTTGAGTCTACCCATGTTTATATAGAACTTTAATTTAATTATAGCCGTCGGATGATCTTAGGGTTAATCAAAACCACTCAGTCAGGATAGGGTGACACCTCAGCCCTAATGGCTCGGCAAGGAGTCACAAAAGGACTCAGCAATGAGTCACAATATGGATCAGATTGCACCAGAAAGCTATGCAGGCTTTCTGCTCGGCCTGGGTGCACTTGACAGGTGCGTCAGTGCCACTTTTGTACTGGCGCACTTCCCAAGTGCGCCAGTGCAATTATTATTTTTTCTCGCTTTTCCGCCTAACTTCATTCGTCCATATCTCCTTCATCCAGTATCCCATTTATGCAAACTCAGACTCTATCTCAACCAGAATTCTGAGACGAACACAATGGCGCAACTCGTTTCCCTCAATTCTCATGTCTGTGATTAATTATTCTTCAATTTAATCAATTCGATTATTCAAAAATTCGAGGTGTTACAACTCGAGAATGAACACTGATGATGTGGCAAACAACATCAGAGTTATTTCCCAGCTACTGAAGTGAGTTCAATACTGTACCACTTTTCTAAAATCATATTTAAACATTTCCATTTTGAAATTCATTTCAAAATACTATTCCTAATGCTTTTAAAACAATTTAAAATCTCCTAGGATTTTAAAATTCTCATATATTTAATCCTAACCCACTTACATACATTCTTTCAACCTTTAGGAATTTTAATTCCAATTCTGATTTTAAATTCCGATTTAATTCATCTGATTTTGATATTATACGAACTTAAATTGGTTATTTATATAACCGTTTCCATTATAATCAACCAACACATCCAATATACTATAATATTTCAAATATTAATCGTTCATTTATAGTAAAATATAATTTGGATAAAATTATTTCATTTACCCTCTTTCAAAACATACTGTGTCGGTTTATCGTACTTGAGTGTCCAGAAACCCTTATCGATACATTGGATCAAACTGATCGACCAGAATTCACAAACTACTCAACCAATAAATATCCACAATATAAAACATTTTTTATAAAATCTACAAATACGTTCACTCGTATATATACACTCAACTCAATCTAGCGCATTACTAACCCCATCTCTACTGAGTCATGCCACAGAGCTAAGGTAATCACTTAACCTTCAACTCTGATACCACTGTAACGAGCTGGGATTTTCGACTCCGAAAATCAACACAAAACTACCATGTTGACTATTCAGACATCGGAAATACCTGACCATTAATAGAAAGAAGTTAGAGGGTGAGAATAGATGTAACACCCCGAATTTTTGAATGATCGAATTAACTAAATTAAAGAATAATTAATCTCAGATGTGAGAATTAAGGGAAACGGGTTGCAACATTGTGTTCGTCTCGGAATTCTGGTTGAGATAGAGTCTGAGTTTGCGTAAAACGGATACTGGATGAAGGAGATATGGACGAACGAAGTTAGGCGGAAAAAATGCACTGGCGCACTTGGGAAGTGCGCCAGTACAAAAATTGCACTGTCGCACCTGGCAAGTGCGCCCAGGCCGAGCAGAAAGACTGCACAGCTTTCTGGTGTAATCTGGTCCATATTGTGACTCATTGCTGAGTCGTTTCTGAATCCTTGCTGAGTCATTACGACTGAGGTGTCACCCTATCCCGACTGAATGGTTTTGATTAACCCTAAGATCATCCGACGACTATAATTAAATTGAATTCTATATAAACATGTATAGACTTAAACCCTAGAATCAAATAAAAATTGGAATCATGGCCGTCATGCTGTCATCTTGTAACCTAGAGTAGCTGCCACCAACTAGGGGGAAATCGAAGCTAATCAACTCAATTCTATTCAACTCTAATCTAAACAATAACGAATCTACTACAAAGGCGAGCTAAATCAATTTTAGAACTCAGATTCCAGAACTCAAGTCTTCTTTGAGCTGTGAGTTCGATTTCTTTAGTAAGATAATTAACAATTTAATTGGGTTGAGATATGATTTGGATTATATGGTTATGTTGTGAATCTTAGATGGTTATGTTATTATCTATATTGTAAACCTATGATGTTATTATCTATGTTGTAAAGCTGTGATGTTATTATCTATGTTGTAGATCTGAGTTAATTGTTGGCTTATGTACAATCAATTCATAATGATGCTTCATATGCTAGTTTGGTTATGTTGTGGAACTAATTCATATGTTAAATCATATGTATGTATGCAAGTTTAGATGTTAATTTAGATATGAATCATGTGCAAGTTAGTGAGAATCATATACAATCTTACATGTTTCATGACATCTATTTTATGTGTAAATTGTATCTAAAAGTTAGGCTATGACATGTGTGAGTTAGATGCAAGTTTACACCATAGTTTATGTTGCATAAATCACATATGCAAGTATATATATGTTGGAGTATGAATCATGTAATGTAAGTTTGTGACTATTGCCTATGCAAGTTTACACCTTATGATTAGTTCTATGACATCCATAGTTTATGCAAGTTTGTAACTTTGGCCTATGCAAGTTTTAGATGAAAAAGCTTATTTACACATGCAAGTTCACCCCTTATTTTTTTATCTAGTTTTTATTCTATGCATGTTGTGATGTTTTCTCTTATTTTCCATAAGTTAGACTATTCGAGTCTAACGTATATTTCACGTTAAATGAACGAACGTACAACGTGGGGCAATGGGATAATATTAAAAGATTTAATATTGAGAATTAGCACAAATGCCTTAAATGTGATGTTAATTGGTATAATTTTATATACCATAAATAGATGGACATAATTGAGTTAATTATGAACATAGTTAAATTTGTAATTGATTGACAATTTAAATAGGGAAATTAATTCAAATTGGGGATAATTAATTATGTGTAATTAATCGCCTAAGACACGACTCGTTTGTGGTGTAAGACTGCCCAGACCCGCCCGGCAAATCCAGCTACCACAAATGCCAGTCTATTGTGAGAGGTCAAAGGCATGAATTAAATGCGTAACAATTGTAAAGACACGAGGTTAGGCTCGTTGTGGTGTAAGACTACCCGGACCCGCCCGGCAAATCCAGTTGCCACAAATGCCAATCCAATATGGGAGGTCTTTACAAGGTTACGGTCTTAATGAATTAAGAAACACTTAACCAGATAAACATGTAGTGGGACATGAGGGGGTTAAGTGGGTGCCTTGGGTGGCATGGGGAATTTAGTGGGTGCCTTGGGTGGCATTTGAAATACGATTAGATGCACTTAACCAAGATTGAAACATGTAAGAAGACATGAATAAGAATGGGGTTAAGTGGGAAAAACCTTAAAGTGGACCAAGCATAGGTGGAAAGCTTGTGTCATGCATGGGGGGCCTTTTCAAACCAGTAACACATTAAGTATCTTTGTGGGCTCGACCCAAGTCGAGGACAGGACACGCGTGTCCAACGGGTTCATATGCGTGTGTGGGCCCGGGCTGGTAGGTAAGACGTTGTTGCATCGTGTTGATATAAGCCATGCATTTTTGGTTGTATCGGGTTGCCACTTTGGAGAGTGATACACCCCACTGTGGGGCCACCACGGGTATCTACGAGTTAGGGAGCCGATGATCGAATAGGGGTAGTGGGTACACCTAGTGGAGATTGGGGCAGACAGAACCTATGGAGGTAGCTAGGGGTGCACGAAACTACCATTAGCAGTATTAAGTTCTGTAGGCGGGATCAACCTTTAGGGTGACTAGTGATGGTGCAGTATAGTAATTTTCTTATAGTGATTAGGGGCGCCTTTAACGTTATCTTCGTTCATCTTATTTCCTTGTTTGTTCTATCATACCCAATTGTTCACAGCCATTTCCTTATTTTCCAGCTTATTCCTTAGCCTAGTTATTTTGATAATTATATTGTTAAAGTTATCGCACTCACCAGACTTTATGTCTGACCCCCTTTTCTTTCCACCTCTATTCTTCCTCCACCCCCCCCCCCCCCCCCCCCCCCGGGTTTGCAAGGAGGGCATACTACAGCTTAGTGCTGATTTCTTTCAGTTGCTTGAAGAGAGTAGATGTATCGCTTGGGACTCTCTCATCTTTATGGCTTTGCTTATGCTCAGTGGGGATTTATGCATTTATGTTATTTAAGTATTTGCTTTTTTATGTACTTTGAAGTTTTTGGAAAAGACTACTGATTCTGTTGTTATGGTTTTGGAGACTACTTATGTAAACTCTTTTTGAGTTATGATGCTATGAAATAAATTTTAACTTCCGCTGTGTTGTTTTATTTATTTATTCTTATAATTTATCTGTTCTATACAACAATAATGCTTCATGGACATTGATGCATTCCCTTTGTGAGTGACATTAATGTATATGGGGTGTTACAATAGATAAGATAGAAAAATAGAATAGAAGAAGAACACAATCAGAGTAAACATGAATCTCACAGCGAAACGAATAAAATATAATATATAACATAACTTTGCGATAAAAACAGCATAATAACATTATCAGAGTACAACACTTACACATAGCAGAAACAACAATAGCTATATAATCCTGAAGCCTCCTGCTTCAATCTCCTCCAAGTATATCTGTAAAGACCTGAACTACTTAACTGCCCGTACAAATTTGGGCACCCAAGAGTTTAGGGAAAACAAAACAAAATAAACTCTGGGTCAGTCATGGGACTGGCGTGAGTAAACACAAATCATTTGGTTTAACTTTTTAAAATTCTTTTCAAAAGAAAAGGTAATCGCAAGACCGATCCACACCTAAACATGGACAGTTTTTACCTTACAATAACCCAAAATAGTTTTGGAAATCGATACTTTTCTGATATTATAATAGTGTCTAATCACCAGTAATTAACAATCTAGCAGAACACTTGCATCTCACGTTCCACATATATAGTATACAAACAAAACCGTAGGCGCTTATTGGAGATTGGATTCCGACTATGACAAGGTATGGGACCACCTGCCGATAGTGTATCTCTAGAGGCGAATACACTGGGTTCAACAAGAACGTCTTGCAACCCGGCCCACACATGACCGACCACTCATTTCGCTTGAATGTATCGAATGTATATCACCAAAGGTTGGGAGCTACCCACCGTTTCCTGAAAAGGGAAAGCACCGATAATAGATAAAAGAATGGAATGGATTTTCTCTAGACAGGTGATATACACCCTAATGGGAGCGACCCACTTAGCCATGTTGCCTGCCCGATTTTTTTCATTTCCCGGTTGATGAGGCTTGAGGTCATAACGTATCTTTGAAACACCTGACCACCACTCACTTTGGATGCCACATCGTCATACCCGCCAAATCACAAATTGATTTCCCCAAAAATACCACGGGTATAAAGCTAAGAGAAACGAATTCCTCTGCCACCAAACGTAAGTATGATTGAAGAGATCAACTTACGCAATTCGTTAGATATACTTTGTCAGACATTCGTCCATTCACATTTGTCCTGGGACTGGACAAACCGAAGGCACTAATCTGAAAACGGGATAGCCCTTGTATAACTCCATCTTCAATGATTTTCATCATATTTGATCGCAACGCTAACATCCATACAGAGTGGTTTTCAGATAATGAATCTGATCCTGGTCTCTCCGTATTGACGACGGATAAATGGCCAAAAAACTTCGACAGTCGGTGATTTAACAATCAAAGAAAAACAGGTGTACAACCAATGATCTTATTTCTAGATGGAAATTATACCGATCAATCATCATCCAACACTTATCTCTTTTAATTTAATTAATCATTTATTTATTCATTTCCCATTTCTGTATACTCAATATTACTTATTTTCTTATTTTAGGAAATATACGTCATCAATCATTGGAAAACATTTCCATCTCTGTTTCACGTATCACTGTCATTCCAGTATTCTTTCTCATTAACATTTCATTTTCTATGATTAGAAAATATCTCTGATTATATTTGGAAAAATGTTTCCAAAATTTATTCATTTGATTTAAACAGATGTTTAAAATAATCATCACTAAGCCAATTTTAACCATTACACTCATTAACTAAATTCACTTAATCAATCTTCACTATCGAACCTTACCCATTCCTCAGTCAAAAACGAAGTCAGTCAAGTTGGAGTATAATACCTCTCAGACCTTAACTGAACAACATTTCTAACCTCGAAATAGACAAAGTTCACCTTTAAAACCTTTAACAACTTCCTTCCGTAACTCGGATTCTATTTACGAATCCACTTCTTTTACCAAAATTATTTGATTATAACCAAAGTGATATAATCTCATACTTTCGAAATATAATAACTTAAATATAACTTTTCTTCCTTAATTTGAATAAATAAACAAACAACAAATTCATTATTAAGTTAGTAAAACTTGATTTGGAACGAGAAGTAAATATTAATTTCCTTAATTCGATATAATCGATTCTGGCGTATAGCTCCCTTTCGAAAAATCTCTATTCGATAACTCCTTTTCGAATAAACTGTATTCGATAACTCTTTCTTCGAATAACTATATTCGATAATCTCTCTTCGAATGATTTACATTCGATTAATTCTCTTCGAATGATTTACATTCGATTAATCTCTTTTCGAATAAACTATATTCGATTAACTCCCTTACTTCTATTCGAATAAACTATTTCAAATAACTCCTTTTGATTAACTCATTTGGATTAACTCTAACCGATTAACTCTAACCGATTAACTCTAACGGATTAACTCTAACTGATTAACCCCTTTGATTAACTCTACGTTTATTTAGTTTCAAATATCGATGTTGAAATCGATTCTTACTTCTCTATATAAGTCCTGACTTATATATTCTATTTATCCAATGATAAACATTTCATTAATAAAATATTATTTATAAATTTATCTTCTCAATCTATCTGTTGGAATAGATTCTATTTAAAATCTTTGCTTAAAATTCATATCATGTTATACCCGTGTGCGAAGCACGGGTCTAAACCTTTCAAATATAAAATCCTTTTTTATACTATTCTATTCAATTTCCAAGTATTTCTTTTTTTTATAATCTATTTATTTTCCAAATAAATCCCTTTTTGATAATTCTATTTATTTATAAAATATTTTCTTTTTATAAAATCTATTGATTTTATAAGTAATTCCTTTGATAATCTAACTATTCCCTTTCTATTTGTTTTACAAATATTTCTTCTTTCTATTCTATTTATTTTCCAATTAAATATCCCTTTTCGATTCTATTTGTAAATAGTTTACAAATATTTCTTTTTCAATTCTATTTGTAAATGTTTTACAAGTATTTCCCTTCAATTCTGCCTATTTGATTAACAAATAAATATTCCTTTTTAATCTATTTATTTTCTAAATAAATAGTTTTCTTTTTATAAAATCTTTTGATTTTATAAATATTTTTTCAATATAACATTGAAATTTTCCTTTTTAACATTCCAGTATTCCTTATGGTATTTAACGTACCATATAACAATGATCAGTAACATTCCAACATACAAAATCAACAACAGAGTTCATACCACATCATATAACACAATATATGAAAAAGAGTAAAATAAATGTTGAGGAACCCAGTTGGGTCCCTCCGACCTATTTCCCTGCATCCACAGATGTTAAACAATAAAATTAACATCAATTTCATTTCACTATGAAGTATTCTGCTAACAGAATCAATATTTGATTAACGATTTATATCTATGTCATTGTCTATATTTTCAATCAACCGACTAGCAGTTCAACCAAACAGCCAACACACAACAAACAACCATCATTTATAAATCCTAAAAATAATTTGTAAAAATATAAACTGAGCAGAGTTAGTGAGATTACTCACATTGGACGGTTATACTTAAATAATGATAATTGGTCATTGATTCGATTCAGGCGTTTATTTCACCATAAATCCAAACGAGCTCTAATTCGCTCCTGGTCAGTTCCATAGTGTAGCCACCGTCCCTACGATCCCAATGGATCTGACCGTTTGAAATTCTGATATTGTATGTGCAAGATACAATAATTTAAAGTTAATACATTTTTCTAAATTCAATTTAAACTAAAATACTATTTGATTTTGGGCTTTACCCATTAACTAGGCCCATCCACCCATGTTAAAACCGTTTGCACCTTTCCTTTCTTCCCCAAACCCAGGTCGCAACTTCAAGAATAACTTCAACAACCATTTTTGAGTTTTCCATCCATCCTTTCTCCACTTCTACCCCACTAAAACTCAAGTAAAAATCACCATTAAGCATCTCTTCGATCTCTCTACACCATCATCCTCATTTGGAAGAACCCGAACCCATGATGGTAGTTGCGTCGAACCCCACTTTCCCAAGCACACATAAAAAGCACCGAACCCTTTTTGCATCATATCCACCCAAACTTCACCAGAAGGTGTTAAATGCAATGCTGAAAGCTAATATGATATTGTAAATTCAATCGATGCACCACAAACCCCCAATTTTCCCAATCCTAACTCGCTGAGATTGATTTCAAAATCCGAGTACCTGTGCGAGCTTCACGAAAGGGGTACCAAGCTATAGAGAATGCTCCCAGGAGTCCATACATACATATAGGAATATTTAAGGAATTTTATACAATTAGTTCTTGATTTTTAAAAGAGGGCTTTTCACCTCTCTTTTTTTCCTGTTGTGGCGGCGCATTTTCTTAGAAGGATGGCAAATGTTTAGGGTTAAGGAGTGTAAAGGATATTATATAGGATGGGTTTTATTCGATTATTTTATTTATTTTTAAGAAATCGCTGTTTGCATTTGTCCTCTAAAATTCCTGTGATCACATACAATAACCAAAAATCATGAAACTGGACATGCAGCTACAGTTCGACATTGCGGATCCAACGAAACTGGTTTCGTCGAATTCCGACTTCATTTTCTCACACAGTAACCATCAGAATACTGACTGTTTTTACATTAAAATCCCGTACGGCCACGTACTGACTTCAAAAATCACAAAAACTGAAATCTAGCAATAACTAAATATTGCGGATCCAACAAAATTAGTTTCATTGAATTCTGAGGTCGTTTGAAAAACTGGCGATTTTTAAAGCTCTAAATAACCCATTTAAATATATAAATATATTTAAAAACAATTAAATTTAATATTTGAAAATAAATATTATCGTATATATTCACATACATTATCATACGGCTTCAAAATATACGTATCTGGATATATAAATCGATATTTCAAAATCCCAGATTATATCGATATTCAATTTATATTGAAAATCCTTTTATAATAAAATAGATCGTTATAAATTATAATGGAATTCCATAGCGACTTTTCTAAAATTTGATTTGGACATATCTCAAAATCTACACGACGAAATCCTGATTTTTCTCTTCCACTAGAAAAATATACTTCACCAGCTCCTAATGTTTCTTGTTTCACAGAAATCAGATTTAAAACGAATCAAGTTGAAGTTCAAATTGCCAAATTACGAACTGCAGCGCCATTTCGAGCTCGATTTTAATTATAATATAATTATACGTTCAACTCTCGTTTAAATAATATATTCGTTAATCTAATTCAATTCTAAACTGAATTAAATATCACAGATGATCCAATTCATACTATTTTGTGAATTCCACTATTTCTGACTATTTCAGAAATTAAATACATTATTATATTATTTATTTTAATTAAATATTCAATATTATTTAATTCTGGTCATTTTAAATGACTAAACCATTATTTAAATAGTTAAATAAGTTAATTATTGTATGGTAAAATATGGGTCGTTACAAGAGGCGCACGTTGTAACAACCCGGGATTTTCGACTCCGAAAATCAACACAAAACTACCATGTTGACTATTCAGACATCGGAAATACCTGATCATTAATAGAAATAAGTTAGAGGGTGAGAATAGATAAGATAGAAAATTAGAATAGAAGAAGAAGAAGATCACCACAGAACAGAATCAGAGTAATACGAATCTCACAGTGAAACGAATAAAATATAATATATAACTTAACTTTGCACTAAACAGTATATATATATAATAACATTATCGGAGTACAGCACTTACACACATCGGAAATAACAATAGCTATATAATCCTGAAGCCTCCTGCTTCAAGCTCCCCCAAGTATATCTGTAAATACCTGAACTACTTGATTGCCCGTACAAATTTGGGCACCCAAGAGTTTAGGGAAAACAAAACAAAATAAACTCTGGGTCAGTCATGGGACTGGTGTAAGTAAACTCAAATCATTTTTGTTTAACTTTTTAAAAATCCTTTTCAAAAGAAAAGATAATCGTATGACCAATCCACACATAAATACGGACGGTTTTTATCTTACGATAACCCAAAATAGTTTTGGAAATCAATACTTCTCTGATATTATAATAATGTCTAATCACAAGTAATTAACAATCTTGCAGAACGCTTGCATCTCACGTTCCACATATATAGTATACAAACAAAACCGCAGGCGCTTATCGGAGAATGGATTCCGACTATGACAAGGTATGGAACCACCCGTCGATAGTGTATCTCTAGAGGTGAATACACTGGGTTCAACAAGAACATCTTGCAACCCGGCCCACACATGACCGACCACTCATTTCGCTTGAGTGTATCGAATGTATACCATCAACGGTTGGGAGCTACCCACCGTTTCCCGAAAAAGGACAGCATCGATAATAGATAAAAGAATGAAATGGATTTACTCTAGATAGGTAATATACACCCTAATGGGAGCGACCACTTAGCCATGCTGCCTGCCCGATTTCTGTTATTTCCCGATTGATGAGGGTTGAGGTCATAACGTATCTTTTAGAACATTTGACCACCATTCACTTTGAATGCCACATCGTCATACCCGCCAAATCACAAATTGATTTCCCTAAAAATACCATGGGTATAAAGCTAAGAGAAACGAATTCCTCCGCCACCAAATGTAAGTACGTTTGAAGAGATTAACTTACGCGATCTGTTAGATATACTCTGTCGGACATTCGTCCATTTACGTTGCCCTGGGACTGGACAAACCGAAGGCACTATTCTGTAAACAGGATAGCGCTTGCATAACTCCATCTTCAAATCTCTTTATCATATTTGATCGCAACGCTAACGCCCATACAGAGTGGTTTTTAGATAATGAATCTGATCCCGGTCTCTCCGTATTGACGACGGAGTAATGGTCAAAAAACTTCGATAGTCGGTGATTTAACTATCAAAGAAAAACAGGTGTGCAAACAGCGATATTATTTCCAGATGGAAATTCGATCGATCAGTCATCAATCAACATTTATCTCTTTTAATTAAATTAATCATTATTTATTCATTTCCCATTTCTATATACTCAACATTTCTTATTTTCTAAATTTAGGAAATATACGTCGTCAATCATTGGAAAACATTTCCATCTCTGTTTCACGTATCACTGTCATTCCAGTATTCTTTCTCATCAACATTTCATTTTCTATGATTAGAAAGTATCTCTGATTATATTTGGAAAATGTTTCCAAAATTTATTCATTTGATTTAAACAGAAGTTTAAATAAAACATCACTAAGCCAATTTATACCATTACACTCATTAGCTAAATTCACTTAATCCATCTTCACTATCGAACCTTACCCATCCCTTAGTTAAAAACGAAGTCAATCAAGTTGGGGTATAATTACATCTCAGACCTTAACTGAACAACATTCTAACCTCGAAATAGACAAAGTTCACCTTCTTAAATCTTTAACAACTTCCTTACGTAAATCGGATTCTATTTATGAATACCCTTCTTTATTTTAAAACATTGATTTTAACTATAGCGTTATAATTCCTATCTTCTTAAATATCCCACTTCCAAATGTAACTTTTATTCCTTGATTTAACTAAATAACTAAACCACTAATCTATTAATAAATAAGTAAATCTTGATTAAACCAGAAAGCAAATATTACTTTCCCAAATTTGATATAATCAGATTCAGTGTATAATTCTCTTTTCGAATAAACTATATACGATAACTCTTTCTTTGAATAACTATATTCGATAATCTCTCTTCGAATGATTTACATTCGATTAACTTTCTATGAATGATTTACATTCGATTAATCTCCTTTCGAATAAACTATATTCGATTAACTCCTTTAATTCTATTCGAATAAACTATTTCGAATAACTCCTTTGGATTAACTCATTTGGATTAACTCGGTTTGATTAACTCATTTTGACTAACTCAACTCGATTAACTTAACTTATTTAACTCCTATCGAATAACTAATATTCGATTAACTTATATTCGAATAACTATGTCTGTTTTAACTTTATTTCGAATGGCTAATATTCGATTTAACTCCATTCGCTTGACTCTAGATCGCAGCGATCACAATGGTTACGCCTGATTCCCTCAGGAAACATCCGATCGCCGTAAGCTATCTGCAGCCCTACGAATTTCACTAGCAGTCATACGAAATGGCAACTCATCCTGAATAACTATGTTTGACTAATTCTATCTCAAATAACTATATTCGATCAACTCTAATTGAATAACTAATATTCAATTAATCCTAATTTGATTAACTATGTCTAATTAACTCTAACTGGTTAACTCTATCTAACTAACTCTAATCAATTACTCTAATTCGATTAACTCTAATCGATTACTCTAATTCGATTACTCTAATTCGATTAACTCTAATTGATTAACTCTTCGTCCATATCCAGTTTCAAATATCGATGTTAAAATCGACTTTTACTTCTCTATAAAAGTCCTGACTTATATATCTTATTTATCCAATGATAAACATTTCATTTAATCTATAAAATATTATTTATAAGTTTATTTTCTCAATCTATCGGTTAGAATAGATTCTATTTAAAATCTTTGCTTTAAATCCATGTCATGTTATACCCATGTGCGAAGCACGGGTCTAAACCTTTCCAATGTAAAATTCCCCTTTTATACAATTCTAGTCACTTTTCAAGTATTTCCCTTTATAATCTATTTATGTTCTAAATAAATATCACTTTTATTTTATTTATCAAATGACAAATATTCTTTTTATAAAATCCTTTGATTTTATAAATATTTTATTTCTACTATACACTTTTAAAAGATCTTATTTATTTTCTAAATAGTATTTCCTTTACTATTTGTTATACAAATACTTTCCTTTTACTATTTGTTATACATATACTTCTTCTTTCTATTCTATTTATTTTTCAAATAAATATCCCTTTTCAATTCTATTTTAAACGGTTTACAAATATTTCTTTTTCAATTCTATCTATTTGATTTACAAATAAATATTCCTTTTTAAACTATTTGTTTTCTAAATAAATAGTTTTCTTTTTATAAAATCTTTTGATTTTATAAATATTTCTTTTCCAATTCAACATTTGAAAATTTCCTTTTTAACATTCCAGTATTCCTTATGGTATTTAACACACCATATAACAACGATCGATATCATTCAAACATACAAATTCAACAACAGATTTCATATCACATCAGATAACACAATATATGAAAAACAGTAAAATAAATGTTGAGGAACCCAGTTGGGTCCCTCCGACCTCTTTCCCTGCAACCACAGATGTTAATCACATGAATAACACGAATATGAAATATTCTAATAAACCGGATTAATATTCGATTAACGATTTATATCTATATCGTTATCTATATTTTCAATCAACTGACTAGCAGTTCAACCAAACAACCAACACACAGCAAACAACCACCATTTATCATTTCTATAATTACATTATAAAATATAATTGAGAAGAGTTAGTGAGTTTTGCTCACATTGGACGATCATCGTTAATAACGATAATCATCGCTTGATTCAGACGGACAATTTATTTTGCTATAAATTGTAACGAGCTCCAATTCACTCCCAGTCAGTTTCAATGTGTAGCTCTCGTTCATACGATCCCAACGGATCCTGTTTCGTCGAATTTCGATAAAGTATGTGTATGATATAGCATTTTAAAGTTTATACGTTATTTAAATATACACTTTATATTGTTTTAACCCTTATTGGGCCTTAGCTTTTCAAGCCCGCCTAAACTCCTTCTGGCCCGACCGCTACAGTTACTTCCTTCCTCAAATTTTCATCGTGACCTGCTCGTGTATTTACTTCCCATGACCGAAACTTTGGAGGCCTCGTTCTCACTTCTTCCTACCCAAAATTTCATACTAACGCCGCCATGATTTCCACCTTCTCGAGTTTAACACAACTAGCCCGTCCATGGCACATTCGAACAACTCTAGAAAATCGCGTCATGCTGCTGTTCACCATGCTCCTATACGAATGGTGCGAACCACTTTCTCACAGATTTTGTCCAGACTTTGCAAATACGTGTGATATATCTCCTTACAAACTCAAATGCTGATCTCTGAAACAAATAGCAAATGTTCGGATGCTGCCATGTTCACTTCGACCCCAACCCGAGTGCCGATCAACTCCACTTTGTTTCTTCTTTCAACTCGTCGTCACGCTACTCTACTCGATAGTCCCGTTCACTGACCATGACACAGTCCCCAACTCCATGCTGTTAGCATTCCAGTGAGGATCGAGAATACCGAGCTGTCTTAAAATAGTATAATGAAGAGTCCAGGATCTTATATATATAAATAATGTATTTTATAATGGAGGATATACATTCATTTGACAAATTCGAAGTGATTAAAAGCTTCAGCATAACGTTCTGAAGGAAGAACAAAATAAGGAGAAGGCGTATATATATTTATACTATTTGGGTACCTTGATGGCCAAGTATTAGCTCCTATAGCTTTGCAGATTTAAATAATAGGTTGTATAGGTTTGTAGTATCATAAATTCAATTACTTATAGATAGCTAAGCTAAGGTCTGCGTTGGAGAAAAGACAAGGTACGACACTTGAGCATGAAGGAAGCTTAAGGTGGAACTGGACGGGGCGTATTTGCTTATAGGCTTGCGTCTTCATCTGTTAAGTTATGAAAACTAACGAGTTGATTTCAACTTAATTGTTCAATAAAAATAAGAAACTTAAATATGGTTATAGATAAAATATGGAAGATTATATATAAATATATATATATATATATACTGTATAAGTATTGTAGGTTGTGTAGACCCGAAATGGCATAAGAATGAATTCCAGTAGATGTCAAAGTGCACAGCAGAAGCAAAGAGACAACTTTCGGCTGAGCATTTTCACCCGTTTATTTTAAACATTAAAAATTTAGTGTACCTAGTTACATAAAACTCTGTTAACTTATGGAATGTTACGGGCAAAAATGAAAATACAGTCGTATTCAGCGAGGTACCACGATCCCAAAAATATAATAATATCAGTAGGTTAACTCATATTGTGAAACCTCAAAATATTGATATAGGGTGCAAAATAACCCAAATAAAAAGTTGAGTATTTAATTAATTAAAAATTACAGTAAAATTCTAAAAATTAATTTATCGCTATGTCTCAAAAGAATCTTGTCTAAATTCGAAATCGATATCTAGTTATATCAAATAAACCGTTACGGTTGATAAGCGATTCTATAGCGACTATTTGGAAATTTGATTTGGACATATATCAAAATCTACACGACGAAATCCTGGTTTTTCTCTTCCATAGAAAAATATACTTCACTAATTCCTAAGGTTTCTTGTCTCATAGAAATCTGATTTAAAATGGACCCTATACATTCAGTTGAAGTTCAAATGGCCAAATAGCGAACTGTCGCGCCATTTCGAGCTCGATTATAATTATATTATAATTATACATTCAAACTGCCGTTCAAATAATATATTCGTTATTTTAATTCAATTCTAAACTGAATTAAATATTATAGATGATCCAATTCATATTATTTTGTGAATTCCACTATTTCTGACTATTTCAGAAATTAAATATATTATTATATTATTTATTTTAATTAAATACTCACAATAATTTAATTCAAAGACCATTTCAATCTCTCAATCCCTATTTATATAATTAAATAAATTAACTATTATACGGTAAAAATACGGGTCGTTACATTCTTTCCCCCTTAAAATAATTTCGTCCTCGAAATTGCTAAGGTAGAAGACAGACCCTATTAACTGGGTTAAAATTTATACGTTTACTTCTTAACCTCAATTTCAACTGAACCTGTTTAATTCAATCTAAAATATTAATTTATTCTGAAAATTTCCCAACACCTTAAATTTTCGGAAAATTTCGCCAGCACCTCCTTTGTACCAGTCAATACATCAAAACCCAACTCGCCTCTCTAGGCCTTCTCCAATCCAAAAGAAAATCAAACAGCCAAGCAGCTTGCCCAATCGTCCCATAAATCACCAAATCCATAAAAAAATAAATGTGTACCTTTTTGTCGGGCATATCGTTACATCCTTTCCATCTGTTACCAATTCAACATATATAGTGTTATTCCAATCAAATTCCAATCTGTTTTTATCCACAAATCCAACCATTTGCTTATAACTAAGCCAATTTCCATTCTGGACTCAAATTCCATTATCAATTCCAAATTCTTACGACATCAATACAACCTACTCGATATCATTATAATTCAATTCTATTTCAATTTCAATTTTCTTTCATAAATTTCTATTTAAATTTATTTTTGTTCAACCAATCCCTCCTAGGAGTTTTTAAATAGTTTAGCTCTTTCAAAAATCAAATATTCCTTTTCAGGATTCAAAACAACTTATTTTCTCAAAACAATTCAACACAAAATCTTTGGTAGTAATTCGTCACTTACAACTCGAAAGTGAACACTGATGATGTGGCCAGTATCATCAGAGTTATTTCCCAGCTATCGAAGTGATTTCAATACTATATCACTTACCAAAACTGTATTTAAACACTTTCATTTTGAAATCTTTTTCAAAATATCATTCATGATACTTGTAAACAATTTAAAATCTCCTAGGATTTTAAAATTCTCATATACTTATTCCAAATCCATTAACAAACACCCTTCCACATTTTGGGAATTTCAATTCCAATTCTGATTTAAATTTCAGATTTACTTCATCTTATTTCATATATTATACGTTTATGAATTTTATTTGGTTATATATACATAACCAACTCACTTTAAGCTTCATTCGATTTAGATAACAACCAACTCATCCAATGTACCATAATACTTCAAATATTAATATTTTGTTTATATCAAAATATAATTTGGGTAAAATTATTTCATTTACCCTTTTTCAAAACATATTGTGTCGGTTTATCGTATTCAAGCGTTTAGAAACTCCTATCGATACAATGGATCAAGCTGATCGATCAGAACCTATAAACAACTCAACGAATAAATCTCCACAATATAGAACATATTTTTATATCAAACAACAAATACGTTCACTCGTATATATACACTCAACTCAATCTAGGGCATTATTAACCCCATCTCTACTGAGTCACGCCACAGAGCCAAGGTAATCACTAACCTTCAGCTTTGATACCACTGTAACGACCCGGGATTTTCGACTCCGAAAATCAACACAAAACTACCATGTTGACTATTCAGACATCGGAAACACCTGATCATTAATAGAAAGAAGTTAGAGGGTGAGAATAGATAAGACAGAAAATTAGAATAGAAGAAGAAGAAGATCACCATAGAACAGAATCAGGGTAATACGAATCTCACAGTGGAACGAATAAAATGTAATATATAACATAACTTTGCACTAAAACAGTATATATATATAATAACATTATCGGAGTACAACACTTACACAGAGCGGAAATAACAATAGCTATATAATATTGAAGCCTCCTACTTCAAGCTCCTCCAAGTATATCTGTAAATACCTGAACTACTTGACTGCCTATACAAATTTGGGCACCCAAGAGTTTAGGGAAAACAAAACAAAATAAACTTTGGAGGCTTCATTCTCGCTTCTTCCTTCATGAAATTTCGTACTAACGCCGCCATGATTTCCACCTTCTCGAGTTTAACACAACTGGCCCGTCCATGAGACATTCGAACACTCCAGAAAATCGCGTCATGTTGTTGTTCACCATGCTCCTGTACAAATGGTGTGAACCACTTTCTCACAGATTTTGTCTAGACTTCGCAAACACATGTGATATGTCTCCTTACAAACTCAAATGTTGATCTCTGAAACAAATAGCAAATGTTCGGATGCTGCCATGTTCACTTCGACCCCAACCCGAGTACCGATCAACACCACTTTGTTTCTTCTTTCAACTTGTCGTCATGCTACTCTACTCGACAGTCCCGTTCATCGACCATGACACAGTCCCCAACTCCACGCTATTAACATTCCAGTGAGGATCGAGAATATCAAGCCGTCTTAAAATAGTATAATGAAGAGTCCAGGTTCTTATATATATAAATAATGTATTTTATAATGGAGGATATACTTTCGTTTGACAAATTCGAAGTGATTAAAAGCTTCAGCAAAACGTTCTGAAGGAAGAAGAAAACAAGGAGAAGGCGTGTATATATTTATACTATTTGGGTACCTTGATGGCCAAGTATTAGCTCCTATAGCTTTGTAGATTTAAATAATAAGTTGTATAGGTTTGCAGTATCATAAATTCGATTACTCATAGATAGCTAAGCTAAGGTCTGCGTTGGAGAAAAGACAGGTACGACACTTGAGCATGAACGAAACTTAAGGTGGAACTGGACGGGATGTATTTGCTTATAGGCTTGCGTCTTCATCTGTTAAGTTATGAAAACTAACGAGTTGATTTCAACTTAATTGTTCAATAAAAATACGAAACTTAAATATGGTTATAGGGAAAATATGAAAGATTATATATATACTGTATAAGTATTGTAGGTTGTGTAGACCCGAAATGGCATAAGAACGAATTCCATTAGATGTCAAAGTGCACGGTGGAAGCAAAGGAACAACTTTCGGCTGAGCATTTCAACCCGTTTATTTTATACATTAAAAATTTAGTGTACCCAGTTACATAAAACTCTGTTCACTTACGGACTGTTACGGACGAAAATGAAAATACAGTCGTGTTCAGCGAGGTGCCACGATCCCAAAAATATAATAATATTGGTAGGTTAACTCATATTGTGAAACCTCAAAATATTGATATAGGGTGCAAAATAACCCAAATAAAAATTTGTGTATTCAATTAATTAAAAATTACAGTAAAATTCTAAAAATTAATTTATCGCTATGTCTCAAAAGAATCTTGTCTAAATTCGAAACCAATATCTAGTTATATCATATAAACTGTTACGGTCGATAAGCGATTCTATAGCGACTATTTGGAAATTTGATTTGTACATATATCAAAATCTACATGATGAAATCCTGATTTTTCTCTTCCACTAGAAAAATATACTTCACCAGTTCCTAAGGTTTCTTGTTTCACAGAAATCCGATTTAAAATGGACCATGTACATTCAGTTGAAGTTCAAATCACCAAATAGCGAACTACCGCGCCATTTCAAGCTCGATTATAATTATATTATAATTATACATTCAAACTGCTATTCAAATAATATATTCGTTATTTTAATTCAATTCTAAACTGAATTAAATATTACAGATGATCCAATTCACATTATTTTGTGAATTCCACTATTTCTGACTATTTCAAAAATTAAATATATTATTATATTATTTATTTTAATTAAATATTCACTATAATTTAATTCAACGACCATTTCAATCTCTCAATCCCTATTTATATAATTAAATAAATTAATTATTATACGTTAAAAATACGGGTCGTTACACACGTGCACCCCCTCCTTAATGAACTCGATGGCGGGTCTAGGGTGCAAATCGAGGTGATGCGACAGTCCTTCAGGCGCATGGAACGAGGTGAAGGTGCAGCTCCAAATGATCTCCACCGTTGAAGGTGAAGATCGTCCTAAGTTCTTCAAAAATCTCTTAGGGAGTTCTGTGATTCGTTGGGAGATGGTGGAGATTGAATAAGAAATGAGTTCGGAGCACTCACGCCATTGAAACGAGAAGAAGGCGGTTGTTTTCTTTTTAAAAAGAATTAGGGTTTTCTAATATGATATATATATATATACAATATTATATTTAATAAAAATTTATTCGCAAAATAGTGGTTTAACTCATTCAACTCCAAATCAAACCCAATGACTGTCACCCCTAGCCAACTACCCCCATTTCGGACACAATGGAATATGTTTTGAAAGCTCGTTCGACTGTTTCAGTCAATTTTTCTTTAAATTAAATAATAAAACATTTTATTGTTTAATTTGATTGTACATTTTAATTTACCAGGGTCACAAACTGACTCCAAAAATTCCCTAAAAATAAATCTAGCTATGTTTAGACGATACGGTTCTAACAAAATTAATTTCGTCAAATTTGGAGACCGTTTGAAAAATGGCCATTTTCTAGTCGATCGAAAATGACTAAAATTGACAAAACACATTTTTTTTTGCCACGCTCACGTATTAATTCCAAAAATTATGAAAACTGGAATACTGCAATAAGTTGACATTCCGGATCCAATCAGGGTGGTTGCGTCGAGAATAGAGATCGTTTGCAAAATGGCTATTTATACGGGCTATATATTATATTAAATTCCATAGCGACTATTCTGAATATTCAACTGGCCATAACTTTTTATTCCCACTGTGAAATTTCAATTTTTCCAATTTGATGGAAAAATATTTTTAAATAGATTTAAATATTTCTGGTTTCACCAAAATCTGATTTATTTTGAATCCTGTACATTCAATCAAAGTTCGAATTCAAATTTTCAAACTACCGTGCTATTTCTAACTCCTTTTATAATTAAAATAGATATATTCATTCAAACTTAAATTTTTAATCGTTATTATTTAAAATGAATTATTTTAACTATTCAATATTAAATAAAATAGCCAAAATAAAAAAATTTAATTGGCTTTGATTTTCCGGGTTGTTACAATCCATGAACATGTAAGCCAAGTGTGGTATAAACTCACCTTTCGCAGCATCGAACGAAGACGACAAACGAATGGGCACAGAAAGCAAGATGCATAACTCCAGCGATAAGCATAAATGCGCACTCTTAAATACAATGGCACTAATAAATTGCAAAATCAGTACCCCTAGAAACTTAAAAGAAGAGAGCAGAGGGGTTTTTTGAGTAACAAAGGATGGATTTAGATTTTTACAAAAAAAAACAAATACTGAACAAAAAATTTGGTCATTTTTCGATTATATTTTTAAAATACTAAATCTCAAAAGTTACAAAGATATAAACAGAAAAGTTTTTGAAATACTTTTCTATTAATTTTGAAAAAAAAAATTACAATTTGGATAATATTTGAAGAAAATACGACAAAAACAGCATAGACAAATTTTTGGGTCAAAAATCTGGATCTAAAAATATCTCCAAAAAATTGGTCGTTTTAACAGAGAAAAACGGAGACTATCAAAATTTATAAAAATGAAAGTTGTAGTTATTTCAGTTTACCCAAATTGAAAAAAAAAAACAGGTTTTCCATAAATTTTGAGGGAAATATGACTGAAAAAAATAACATCCATTTTTGGGATCAGAAATCTGGATCTGAAAATGGGTCTGAAAGTTTCACAATTTTGACATAGTAGAATACAAAATCTGAAAATATTTCCAACATAAAAGTTGTAGATATTTCAATTTCATCGACTAAAGAAAGAAAAAGTGGTTTTGTGCTATCTACGGGAAAATTATAACCTCTGCAAGATAAAGTAAAAATTTAGAAAAAATAGAGAAATTGGAGCAAAGAATTTGGAATTTAGGTTAGGGTTTTAGGATTTGAAAAGAGGAAGAGACATGATCTTGGATTTAATTTGTTTTTGATTTAAGGGGAGGTGGAAGATGAGATTAGAAGTTTACAAAGAAAAGAAAGAGGAAATGAAACGATCCAGACTTCCCCCGATCCCCAAAGAGACGGAGGAGTCCGGATGACTTTGAGAACATGACGCATCAGAACACAAACATGAGAACATTTCCTTGCTATTACAATAATTTACATCATAGCACAAGAATATATCAGAGTTCAGGTAAATAATATACAACGGAAAAAAAATATCAGAGATTTACAAATTACAAAAAAATATAATGTATAAATACAATGTACAACTGAAATACATCAACTAACACAACTGAATGAAATACACGGATATAAAGCTTTCTGAATATAGCTCCAACTGTAATCCAGGGTCCTAGGAAAAGAAATATCTACAAAAAACCAAAACTACTAACTGCCCGTGTGGAAAATATGGGCACCCAGAGTTTAGGTAGAAACAATAAACTCCGAGTCAGTCATGGGACTGGTATGAGAACTAAAACAGTTATTAGCTTTATTTTAAAGTTGGGTAAATCAAGGGACCACTCTGTATAACACGGAACGGGTTTTCTCCCAAGAATACCATAAAACCAAAAGCGCAATGCTAAAAGAAAAAATGAAGCCATTATAAGTCTCAGGTCCCATCATACAATGCAAACATAAACCAGAGGATAGAGTTTTACCATATAATGGCCAAATATACTTGGTACGCGAAATTTATCTTTTATTATTACTATAAGTGAAGAAATCAACTTCAAATATAAATGTATCAATCATAGATGGCATAGTACCCCCATCATACTATGTAACCATATAGGTTTACAATTAAAACCGAAAATTCGCGTATTGGAAATTGGATTCCACCTATGAGTCGAGGCAAGGGATGGCTCCTCTCCGATTCGAGACACTCCAACAAATGCCTCAGGTACACACTCTGGGAAACCCTTGGATGCGGTAGGGTCAATCCACGCTTACTTTAGTGGATTGGTTATTCCTGAACACACATTTCCCGATCCTATCAGACCTATCTCTAAGCCATTAGAGACGCAATATCCGAGGTGCCTCATTCCATCATCCACATAAGTAGAAATGTCTGGGCTCCATACCGTGACACAACTTCCAACTAGAAAGAAACGTCATGCACTCCCTACGGTCACTATCCTGTTTTTGACTCATACCGGGTGTGAGGCTCGTGAATTAACGCTATACATAAAGCTATGAAAATTAAAGCTGTGCTTTGATCATCATCCACAAGACTTTGCTTTTCAAAAAAAGCCTTGATCATTTGCATCTTAGCATGCCACATTGACAATTTATGCCATACAACTGATATCTATCAATATATAACCTCTAAGCTCGTACATCTCATAGAAGGGTGTTAACCAAGAGACTAAATTCTCCGCCACTAAAAAAATATATATTTAATAGAAACTAATCAACATGGAATGAAATACAATGTCGGACACACATCCATTTACAAGTTCGTTCTGGGTCTGAATGAAATCGGAGGCACCATATTCCTCATCCCACATGTCCAATACAGGAGAGAGGTCCTCGCATATCCAGCCGATCTCCAAGTACGTCTGGACCATCACCACTTATTACCTTGTCTTGGGTGTACAGCCCAATCAAAACATCAGTAATCATCCAAATGATGTGAAGATCTCCGGTCTTCAACCACCATCTTCATCATCGACTTTTAGTTGCCATATCAGTTATTCAGAATGGGATAAACCCAGTCTTCTCGAATAACTCGCGTATTTTATAATCAATAATCTAGTGCTATAAAAACACAACATACGCCTCGTTCCAATTCAGAATATTCTTTTATTCTAATGTTCACATCTTTAGGGAAAGGTTCCCATTAATTTTATCAAAGAAAAGTTCATTTAAACTTATTATTTAATCTTCCTTTCGATATCATTTTCAAAAGATTTTATTATCTTTTAATAATTCTAAACCAAATTAAGGTTTATAAAACTTGTTGGGATTATCGAGCCTTATCGAAGTAATCATTTATTATTTTATTACCCCAATCCCTACCTATTCATCCCATTGAGCAAAACTGGTAGTACTCCATATTTAACACCACTGTGTTATCGGTAAATTTAATTACCATTTCATGTTCAAATCAATCTAAAGATTTAACTATCGACTGGAGTAAAACTGGTGGTACTCCATTCTCGATCACTTCTCGAATTCGATAAATTTAATTACCCTATTCTCGTTTCAATCTAATTAAAAATTCATTAAAACTCTAGTTCAGTTTTAATTTCAAAAATCATTACTTAATGATTATTCAACTTAGAAAATAAATCTTGTATTTAACTGGGTTAAAGAACCAATGTCATTAAAACATAGTTCACGATAAACCCCAAAATCTACTTATATTAACTATGGAATCTTCAAAGGAAACAGGTTAATATATAGTCGATATAAATTCTTATATCAGACTAATAATATAAATGGAATAATGGCAAATCCTTTTAAATTTCATATATAGTAACGCTCTTCCTTCGAAGTAGCTCTTCTCGATTATTGTTAAATCGAATTCCTTTCAATTCCAATTTCTTTATTAAATTAGAAAAATTTACTTTGGAAAATTTCCATTAAATCTTAAAAAAAAGATTTATAAATTCCAAATCATATTTTCATTGTTAATTGGGTTTTAAGAACGAATGTTATTTAAAACGTCGTTCATAATGAACCTAAAATCATCTTCTATTTAATTCCAATTTATAATTATAAATTGGAAAACTTCATTACTTTTAATTAAAAGATTTATTCCTTTTTCACCGGGGCTTAAGAATAGTGTTATTTAAGACACCATTCATGACAAACCCAAAATCCAATTTGATATTGAATACAAGGCTCTAAGTAGAAATAATATCAGCTTATATTCCATATCAAATTCTGAAACTAACGGATATCGTTTTGGAAATAACGATATCTGTATCTTCCAAATTCCTCAACAATATCTATATAATCGCGGAATCCAATATCGAAATATTCCGAGGATTATTTCCCTTTAAATCCATTCCAATTTATATATTGGAAAATTCTGGTTAGATAAATATCATTATAATTTCTTTCAGTTCTCCATTCTAGTTGTTAACTAGTTCTTTCAGATAAAAATATCTTTTATCTTTACAAATTTGGAATATTTCATCCAGAATCTATTCAAATTATTTATTATGATTTTACATAATTTATTCCTATTTTTAATAATTTTATTAAGACCCTTTCAGTTGATTTCCATATACGGTCATCGGACTGCATTCACAGCGACCTTTTCTGAAATTGATTTGGGCATATTTGAAAATCCAACTGTTAGATTTCAAATCTCTTATTACCATTGGAAAGCTCTCTTCTATATGAACCCAATTGTTAGACCCAAAAGTGGTTCTAACACCCAAATTGACTTGAAACAAGATAAAATGAGATAAAAATAAAAATGAACACGCAGGATTTATAGTGGTTCGGCGAACAAATGCCTACGTCCACTTATTTTTCACTATATTCAATAATTTAGTTGCAAATACAAAGTAATATTCACTCACAACTCACTTTTGTTCACTCAATTGACTAAAACAAGAAATGAAAGATGGTTTGGATTCTCCGGGAGTAATGGAGTTCGGATGATGGAGGTGATTGAATTCTCTAAGTGCTCAAAAAAGATCCTTCTCTTTGTCTCCAGATGGGGTATTTATAGGTGTGAATTTGCTTGAGACTTGATCCGGGTCGGGCCACGTGTCATCCATCGCACTCTCTTCGGGTTCGGATGAACTATCAGGTTGACAACGCATCAAAAGGGAGGACGTTAGGGGTAGGAATTAGTCATAGCCGGTCCGGTTCTCCAGGCGATTTTACAGGAGATTAACATGGATCATGGGTGCGGGTCGGAGACGTGCAGGTAAGGGGTTCGGATCGGGATACCCGATCCGAACCGGACTGGTTTGGGCGCCTCTCCTTCTCTAACCTATTCCGCTCCGCTCCAGTGTTGTGGCAAGCAGATGGCTTTCCGATCCATTCGAGATTTAGTTGCCTTCCGATCCGATTGGATATGCCTTACCAATCTATCCAGTAAGAGATCACTGATCCGAATAGAGAACTCTATCCGATCCGAACCAATATGCTGCTCTAACCCGATCCGAACAGGGGACCCTATCCGACCCGAACAACTGCAGCTATCAACCTGAATTGTAGTGTTTTCCTCCAATCCGAACCGAAGTCTTATAATTTAAAATACCCTTCAATGGTTGGTTTCTTGACTTTGTGTTGCCTAGTTCACAAAGTAGGCTAACATTTTGCCCCCTCAAAGGATGCTTCTGTTGTACGAAGCGTGCTTTGATATCGTTTAAATGCTAGTCCTTGAATCAGAACAGTCAGGAGGAATGCACAGATTTCTATTCGGTTCGGTGTCCGACTCGAGCACATTTTCTTCATTTCTGAGCAAATTTGGGAATTTTTCTCGACATATAATGCTTCTTGCAGGTATGCTCTTCCTTTATTCTTCTTCTCTTCAATTCGAGTCGGATGCTAAATTAATGTGTGAAATTTGCTCGGTTCGGATTCCGATCCGAAGCGCTTTCGTGGATTTGGTTCTTGGACATTGGGCCTTCAGGCAGAGTTGTGCTACTGGGCCTTCACTCCGGTTCGAGCGGGTGAGAAAGAATAGGAATACGAGGAGTCAACACTACCCCTTATATAAATTCACCACCGTCTTCTTTCTTTTCTTCTTCTTTTCCGCCGCCGCTTCCAAACCTAGTATTGAAAACTCCAAAAACTCCAATATCCTGAAACCATTCCTTGTAGATTTCTCAAATCGAACATATAGGTAGCTTTTTTAATCTCGAATAACTTCGTTGTAACTGTTCTTGATTTTAATTCGTGGTTGATTGGGATGGTTTAGCCACGGGGCTTTGCTTGAACTCCACGTCGTTACTGGTGGATCCGCCATCACTTCGAGGCGTTGCGAGGCTGAAGAGGGCAAATATTTGTCCTTAACGGTAGCTTTGGTGATAGAACGGATTTGTTTGTGAGTAGGGGGGAAAGAGGAAGAAGATGAAGAGCGTGATGACAAATTGGAGTTGGTTCGGGTAGAAGACGAAGGAGCAAAAAGGAAGGAGAAGGAAAGGGGATCGGTTCGGGTTGCATACTTTAGAAAGACGGGAGGGAAGGAAAATGTCGGTTCGGGTCGGAGAAGAGAATGGGATAAGAGGTTGAAATAAATGGACTGGTTAAGTGATGCTGGTTCGGTTCGGATCAGGTTACCCGATCCGATCAGATCAGTCCTGCTTCCGAACCCATTGTTTCCCTTGTCTTGAACTGACCTTGCTTTAATGAAGCATCCGAACCGACCCTATATCTGTATTTGTATTGAGCCAATTATCATATGCATATCCGAACCGAACCGAATGTATCAAACTTGGCACATAAAGACTACCCAACTAATTCAACTAACATTTACTCTAGACGATATCTTCGCGGACAGTTAGGATAGTGCCCTGTGAACATAAACGAGAATTAAGAACAACTCCGACTATCACTTTCTCTTCAAAGCTTCGTCTTACATTGCTGTACTTTTATTTTGCATTTCCCACATTTGCTGCACACACTTTAGTTCACACACATACACAAAGGGGGGCACGGGATAATTTACTCTAATCCGTGCTATTGCTTCTTCAATAGTTCCATGACAATGAGGCCCAGACGCTCTTCCCGTCTAGCTGAGAGGAAAGAAGCTCCGGAAACTTCTAGCAGAATCACTTTTGAGGATATATCTTCTTCGTCCGATCCGGAATGGGACAGTGAAGGTCCGGATTACGGAGTTGGTAATCGGGAAAGCGATGAAGCGTCTTCAGAGAATGAAGTTTCCCTGGGCTTTGAGGAGGAAGGAGGGATTGGTGACAATCGAGCACCCGATGAATTTGACTCAGCCATTATATTGGAGTCACCTCCAGATTCCGTAGAATCGACAATCGACAACGACCGACTTGTTCGAATTTGCTTAAAGTATGGAATAATGAAAAGGGACACCCTAGTGCCCTCACGCTCTGACCGTCCCCACAACCCTCCAGAAGGATATATGACGGTCACTCGATTGATGTGCATGGTCGGTGCCATTCCTCCATTTTCTCCTTTCATCGTTGATTTCTTAAGACAAATGCGGATTGCCCCCATGCAGTTGCATCCCAATTCATATGCCTATTTGCATACCTTGTACATAGCATATCGTGAAATCCTAGGCCTAGAGCTCACATTTGATGACGTTCATTTCTTTTATAATTTTAAGCATCGGACTCGAGAGACTCCATCCTTCTGCTACTTTGAATCAGTCCCAAAGAGAAAGATAATCTCTGCACCATTTAGCAGTAAAGCTGGAGATTCCAGACTAGAATGGTTCTATATAAAGCAACAGTCTGGATGCGCCAGGAGATGGACAAAATCAAGTAAAGCGTTGATTTTCTGAACCCGGACTCTATACACTTGAATCATCACCCTGACCTGTTTTCCTTTTTATTTGCAGTTGACAATCCCAAACAGATATCAGATCAGGTATTCTTTGATCGAATGCACCGACTTCTTAATGGTGATCAAAAATTCTTGACGATCGACGAGGTCCTTAAAGATGAATACCTTCACCTTCATGGGCTGCTATCTGTTTTTCGTAGCATTGGACATGGGACGGTTCCATACGCGTACATTCCTCCAGTGGAGGTGGTCCCAGAGATAGGAGAAGGTTTAGGAATTCCTACAGCTTCTCTTCACACTTCACCTTCTCCATCTTCTACGCAAGATGATGAATTGGCTAATCTGGCCAAAAAGCATCGTGAAGGGTATATTGCCCCCGAGGAAACTACTTCTCTAGACAAGTCAAAATCTTCCCAAGAGTCGCCACTTCACGCTTCCGAAGGGGATGTTCCTAGCACTGATGAGCACATATTTCAGGGTTTGGGGGATCTCCCCTTACCTGAGACTATATATACTTCAGAGGATTTCAGGAAGGACCCTTTAGTCTTCACTTCTTCTGAAGAAACTACTCCCGCTAAGGCCAAAGAGCCTGCCCGCACCAGTCTAGCTTCAGACTCGGGTTGGTTGGGGGGACACACACCACTTAGGATGCACTTTACACCACAGCATTTGCATTCATTGCATTTCTTTCTCCATGAATCCATTGATTCTAAACTTCGTTTATTTTATCGTGCAGGTACAATGTCTCGATCCTATTATGATATAAAAAAGCTTCGTCGCAGCATGTCCAATCCTCCTCAGGATGTCGAGTATGATCGCCGGGATGACCGTGGTAGGGAGGAAAGAAGACCTTATGATCCCTATCGATCTCGGCCCTCACGCTCCCGCTCACCAGTTCGACCGGAACAAGAAAAATACAAGAGCTATCAAGGTCGTAGGGAGGAGGATAGACCACCATCTAAGGATTCCACTTCCTCCCATGAAAAGCGGAGTAGAGAGAAAACTCCTCCAAAGGAAACCGGGTCTCGAAGTAAGCAAAAGGTCCCTGCTACTAAACGACCTAGGACAGACAAGGGTTCTACAGAATCTTCTTCAGGAAGGGACACCGAATTAACAATCCTCGCTCCCCCTCCACCAGATGCGGGAACTGCAGTAAAGCTGGCATATTTAAAGGAGCAATTTCCCGAGCACTACTTCGAGACTCTGACCTTTCTACCTACCCTTGAACCTATTTCTTCTAATTGGGCAAATGAGGCCAAGGCAAAAATTGATTTGGTAGAAAAACAATATTCCGAGATGTTCAAGTATTCACGCAATCTTTCTAGAATCGTCCGCACTCTAATGACAAATGCTAACTCAATGCAAAAGACCGCGGAGGAGGATGCTAAGGCCTTAAAAACCTTAGGAAAAGACTTAGAAGACACTCAAGCTCAACTAGTTGTCGCTCAAAAGAACGCTTCTAATTTCAAACAACAGTTTGAGGATATGCAAAAGCGTTATCATGACTTGCTTGAGTCCCATACTCAGGAGCGCTCTGAACTAAAAAAGCAAGCTGACGAGGCCAAATCAGAAGCCGCTAAGACACGCCTTGCTTATGCTGAGCTTGAACGGAAAAACGCCGAGTTAGCAAAAAGGAGTGCTGAATTAGAAAAGAAGAATGCTGACTTGGCTTCGAAGCTGTTGGAGGCAGAAAACAGGGCTGCTCTGGCCGAGGGCAATGTGGAATGTGCCATTAAATCTGCGGAGGAAGCCCGCAAGCAATTATCTGAGGCGGAGGTTGAGATTCAAAGTTTCGGCGAATTAATGATTGAATTCTTCGCACATATTATTCGTCGTCGAAACATTTCTTGGATTGAGGACTATCCATCCACTCTGGTTCAAGTATGGAATCAAATCGTTGAGTGGGAAAAAGAAGAACTTAAGGTCGATTCCCTTGATGAAGATAAGCTGATGGAGAAATACTTGAGAGACGATGAACCAGAGCGCCTAGCTGAAGGGCGCCGCCTAATTGCTGAGGCCATGGAAGAAGAGAGGCGGAAGTCTAAACAGAAAACCATTTCCGAAGCTGGCTCCTCTTCTTCTGCTCCTATAACTCCCGAAGTAGAAGGGTATGATCCCGAAAACCCGGGAATTTCCCGGACAACTTTGCTATCTCCCATTCCTGAAATAACTCCAAAGGTAGTAGTCACCCCCGCTGAAAAGTCTTCAGAAGGTATTCCTATCTTTTCTCCTCAATTTGCCAAGGCTACTACTACCTTTGGCTACGTGATTGAACGTTCGATGAGAAACCCTTTGCTTTCGCCTGAGTTGATAACCGATGTTTCTCATTCTGTAGGTGTTGAATCATCTGCAAAGACAGATGTAGCTCAAGGAGCTACCGCTGGGACAAAGCCCGCAGATGGGGCCAAAAAAGGGGAAGACAAGGCTGCTTCTATAGACTTGGGAGAAGGGAATGAACCAACTAAGGTCACCACTCCCCATGATGAAGAAATGATCGCAGCTTTAAAAGACGACGGAGGAGACGAGGGGCATGATGAGGAACCGGAGGTTGCAATAACTGGGGAGTCGAAAAGCGCCGATGACGTTACCTTGGCGGCCATGAAGGCCGATCAAGACAAGCGCTTGCAATTAAAAGCCGAAGAACTAGACCCTGAGGTCCTCAAGCCCCTCGCAGTTGTGGATGCAGGTTCAAGGTTAGTTGTTAAGCTCTCAACTAGATCTATTACCGAAGAACTTGCTAAAAAATCTTCTCTTGATTCCAGTGCCCCGCCCTTCGGGAAGAAGTCTGCTGGCTCCAGTACCACATCTTCAGGGAAAAAGAAATCAAAACGAATCTTGACTGAAGCCGAGAAGGAAGCAAAGGATGCGGAAAAAGCTGCCAAGAAATCGAAGGCTCATCCCAAACCCAAATAGTGGGTTCCCCTGTGTCTTTTTAGCATCTTTGTGAACCAATAAGTGCTGCTACAAAAACAGCTTCCGCACTTTCTTTTTTAGCTATTTCCCTGTACAAATTCATTCATTTGTAAATAAAAATAATTCACTTTTTGCAATGTTTATTTGTTAGCAGTTCTGCACTTATGTAAAAATGCATGTCTATAGTTATGAAACAAAGTTGTGGAGGGGGGAAATATGTGTATGCATATGTGTCCCCAGTCAATTTCCATAAGTTATTCAATGTTTAACCATGCAATCTGAATGCTCCCAATTCTCTAACGGGATGGCATTTCCCGTGTCGTCTATACCTGTTGTTTTTCCCGGCATTTCTTTTATACTCTCTCTCTTTCTCTTGAGAGTTAGAGTTCGAGCTTAGTCATCTATTCATTCCCCGGTCTCTCAACGGGAAAAGATTTCTTTCTCGGCGCTCGGTCGGAGACGCCTTTATACTCTCTTTCTCTCTGGAAAGTTAGAGTTCGGAGTAGAATCTCTTTTTCAGCGCTCAGTCGGAGACGCTTTTATACTCTCTCTCTTTCTCTGGAGAGTTAGAGTTAAGAATAGAACTTCTTTTTCAGCGCTCAGTCTGAGACGCTTTTATACTCTCTCTCTTTCTCTGGAGAGTTAGAGTTAGAATGTCGTTTTCTCATTCTTTTACGTCTTATTGCACAAATAATCATTGTGCTTCTTTTTATGTCCAAACTGTTTTCAACCTTTTTTAGGCTCTGAGTTATCCTGTACTTTATAATCACAACAGAACAACTAATGAATGTAAATGCATAAAAGTAAATAACACACAATATTTTTATAGTGGTTCGGCTAAGTCATAGCCTACATCCACTTTATAGTCCTTTATTCATATCGTCATATTTTCCCAAGGCAAGTCGTGCCTTATTACAGAGTTTACAGGAAGAATAACAAAAAGTATAGCATTTCTAATCCAAATATCGCATTAAGTGTTGGGCATTCCAAGCTCGAGGGACTTCTTCGCCATCTACGGTCGTTAACTTGAAGGTTCCTTTTTCAAGTTTCCGTTGAATGACAAAGGGTCCTTCCCATTTTGGGCCGAGGTGAGGAAGGGATGGAAAAACTCTCTTTAACACCAAATCTCCCGGTTCAAAAGTTCTGAGGCGAACTTTTTTGTCATAATAGCGTGCCATTTGACGCCGATGTCTTGCTGCACGCAAGTCTGCTTCGTCCCTTTTCTCTTCGACTTCATCAAGGGACTCAAGTAAGAGTGCCCGATTCGTCATCGGATCATAATACGTCACCCTGTGGGAAGGAACTTCCAGTTCAACTGGAATTACTGCTTCTGAGCCAAAGGAGAGAGAGAAAGGGGTATGACCGGTAGCCGTTTTAAATGTTGTTCGATATGCCCACAAAGCTAGGGGCAATTCGTCAACCCATCTTGCCTTTGCACGCTCCAACCGTTTCTTGAGGATGGATTTTATAACTTTGTTTACTGCCTCTACTTGCCCATTCGATTGTGGATAGGCAACTGCAGTATATCGTTTGTCTATCTTATATTTCTGGCAAAAATTCCTGAATTCAGTGCTATCAAATTGGGTCCCGTTGTCAGTAACAATCGTCCTTGGGATCCCGAATCGGCATATAATATTTCTGACCACAAAACTTATCACCTTTCTTGTGGTGATCTTAGTCAAGGGCTCAGCTTCCACCCACTTTGTGAAATAATCCACGGCTACTATTGCATACTTAGCTCCTCCTTTAGCAATCGGTAAAACTCCAATGATATCAATTCCCCATGTGGCAAATAGCCAAGGACTCACCATCGATTTAAGCTGGGTTGACGGTGCCCTGGGGATTTTGGCGAATCTCTGGCACTTATCGCAGCGTCGTGAATAATCAGCTGCATCTTTGTTGATCGTAGGCCAGAAGTATCCGTACCGCAATATTTCTTTGCTAAAGTTTGACCTCCTGTATGATCTCCACACTCACCTTCGTGCACTTCTCTTAGTACACGCTTGATGTCGTCGTGTGCGATACATCGTAACAGGGGCATAGAAAATCCTTGTCTATAGAGAGTATCGTCTTGTATAACATATCTGGTTGCTTTGCGAACTACATCTCTTTTCTCACTCTTCTTCGATGGGAGTGTCCCATTCTTAAGGAAATTCTTAATTGGAGTCATCCATGACTCCTTCTCTGGTTCCGCTTCAAGAGCGAATTCAATTTCCATTGACTCAAAGCTTGGCGACTCCAATGTTTCAATTGGAATTACCTCAGTCCCTTCTGGATTGTCAGAACTAGCCAGTTTTGCCAGTCTATCCGCTTTCTGGTTTTCAATTCTGGGAATATGTGTTATGTTGTACCGCTCTAAGCTATTCAATAGCTCTTTCACTTTCTTGAGGTAGGCGATAAGTCGAGGTCCTCGAGCCGCGAATTCCTCTCGCACTTGACAAACAACAATCTTAGAGTCACAAAATATGTCCATCATTTTTACTCCGAGGTCTTTAGCAAGTTTCAGCCCGGCAATCAGGGCTTCATACTCAGAGTCATTGTTAGTTGCCGAAAATTCTAATCGCAGGGCGTAATATAACGACCGTCCCTCGGGAGTGACTAAAACAATTCCAGCTCCGGACCTTCGGTCATTTTTAGCTCCATCTGTATATAATTTCCACGGATTCATCTCTAGCTTATCCTCGGATTTGACCACTCGGTCATTGATTATTTCCTCCTCTGGAATGGTGAACTCCGCAATAAAGTCTGCTAGAGCTTGCCCCCTGATTGACTTTCGTGGTTGAAAATTCAAATCAAACTGGCTTAGTTCTATGTTCCATTTGATCAACCTTCCCGAAGCTTCGGGTCTCTGCAACACCTGTCTTAACGGCTGGTCGGTGTATATGGTTATTGGATGGGCTTGGAAGTAGTGACGAAGTTTTCGGGATGCGATCAGGAGGCTGTAAGCAAGCTTCTCAATCTTTGGGTAGTTGCGCTCTGCCGCTGCTAATTTCTTACTCACATAGTACACTGGCCTTTGTACTTTGTCTTCTTCTCGAACCAGGGCTGTGCTGACAGCGTGAGCCGAGACTGCTAGATAAACAAATAATTCTTCGTGATCTACGGGCTTTGATAAGATTGGCGGTTTCTCTAACAGCTCTAACAGATTTTGAAAGGCCTCAACACAATCGGGAGTCCACTGGAAGTTCTTCTTTCCCCTTTTTATCAAATCAAAAAACGGAACACACTTATCTGTGGCTTTGGAGATGAATCTACTCAACGCCGCTACTTTCCCTGCCAGACTTTGGACGTCTTTAATTCTCCTTGGTTCTTCGATGTTTCTAATCGCTGCTATCTGGCTAGGGTTGATTTCAATTCCTCGGGAACTCACAATGAAGCCAAGGAACTTTCCCGACGCCACTCCAAATGAACATTTTAAAGGATTCAATTTCATACGGTATTTTCGCAAGATACCAAACATTTCCGCTAAGTCTTGCGTATGACTGGAAGACTGCTTTGATTTGACAAGCATATCATCCACATAAACTTCCATAGTTTTTCCTATTTGATCATAAAACATTCTATTTACCAAGCGCTGATAAGTAGCTCCAGCGTTTTTTAAACCGAATGGCATTACAACATAACAATATAGCCCCAAATTCGTAATGAAACTTGTATGCTCTTGGTCTGGTACATGCATAGGAATTTGGTTGTATCCAGAGTATGCATCCATGAAAGAAAGAAGTTCATGACCTGCTGTCGAGTCTACAAGCTGGTCAATCCTGGGAAGTGGGAAACTATCTTTTGGGCAAGCTTTATTTAAATCTGAAAAGTCAATACAAGTCCGCCACTTTCCGTTTGGCTTTTTTACTAAGACGGGATTCGATATCCAGTCGGGATATGTCGAATCTCGAATAAATCCATTCTGCTTCAACTTCTCTACTTCCTCTTTGAGAGCAGCCGACCTCTCTGGGCCCAGCATGCGTCTCTTCTGTTTCACAGGCGGATGCTTCGGATTTACATTCAATTTGTGACTGATAATGGAAGGTGATATCCCACACATGTCAGCATGGGTCCAGGCGAACACATCTAAGTTTGCCTTCAAGAAGTCCGTCAGTTCTTCAGCACGACGTGAATCCAATTGAGAACCAATCTTCAAAACTTTCGTCGGATCAGCTTTATCAATGGGAATTTCCACTGTCGCTTCGTTAGGAGTTGCATTCCTAGCCTCTGGTTCCTCGTCTTTTCTAGGATCCAGGTCTTCAGGTGTTCCTTTGGGCAACTCCTTTGGGGTCAATTTCTCTAATTGCTATGCCGAGTCCCCCTTTGAGGGAGACGAGGCATCCTTACTCTCAGCATTAACTCCTTTCATCAACATCTTCAGTTCGGCCACATAGCAGGCCCGTCCAGAAACCTGATCCCCTCTCATTACTCCAGTCCCGGCTTCGGTTGGGAACTTTAGTAACAAGCACCAAGGGGCGATACAAACTCTAAATTCAGCGAGGGCAGGTCTCCCTAAAAATGCGTTATATGGCGAATCTACGTCCAATACTACGAACTGAAGCATTCGCACTCTTCTACGTTCTCCTTGCCCTAGGGTCACGGGCAACTCTATATATCCCATGGGAGCTGTCGTCGCTCCGTTGAAGCCTCTAATCCATCCTTCACAAGGTTTCAGATCTTCGGGCTCAAGCTTCATCTGATCAAATGACTTCTTGAACAAAATATTAACGGAACTTCCGTTGTCTACTAATACCTTATGGACCAAGGCCGGCCCAATGGTGGTAGTAATAACCAACGGATCATTGGTGGGAGATTGTATCCCCGTGTTGTCTCGGCTGCGAAATACCACGTCGTCGAACATGGTTTTTTGTTGTTTTATGGGGGTGACATCTTCCAAATCGTCACCTTCATTCACATCTAGATGCTTGGCAGCATTCACATATTGGTCCATTGACCTAAAACTTCGGATTGCCGGGTGAGGTCCGCCTACTATGGAGTTGATGACAATCCCTTTACCTTTCTGCTGCGCGGTAGGCTTAGGAGCAGGTAGGATCTGTTTTGGAGCCTGCTCTCCTTGCCCCCTGTCCCTCGGGGCAACCTTGTACTCATCCAACTTTCCTTCACGCAGCAGCTTTTCAATTACATCCCTCAAATGCCGACATTCATTGGTCGAATGTCCATGTGTTCCGTGAAACAAGCAAAATTTCCCTGTCGCCATTTCTTTCTCGGTCGAATCACGAGGTGGCAGTCTTTTGTACTGCAACACATTGTACGTATCCAGGTAAATATTTTCCAGGGTGTCATTCAATGGTGTATAGTTCTCGTAGTTCTGGAATCGGGGCCTTTTGTTAGGGTCACTTCCCCTATTTCTGTTTCTTCTGTTACCGTTCGAATTACGGTTGTTGTTGTTTCCCCCATTTCCAGTACTGCTGTTTCCACCCTTGTTTCCTACATTTACTTCAACCTTGCCAGAACTTTCCCCAGACAGCTTCACGGCAATATTACTCTGCACATTCTCCTTTGAAGCTGTCTCAGACTTTCTCTTTCGGTTTGCCCTGGCCTCCTCTCGTCTTAGATAAATATCGGCTTTTTCGTAGAACATCGCCCTTGTGGGGGGTGTTTTCCCAGAAAGGTAGTCTCCAAACTCGGATTCAGGATTGACTCCTTCCTTCAATGCCATCAGAATAGTGGGCTCGTGCGGGTCACTGACCTCAGTTACGGCTTGGTTAAAACGATCAAGATATGCCCTTAAAGATTCTCCTGGTGCCTGTTTGATTCTTGACAATTCAATAACACTCTTGGACTTTCGGGCATGTAGTCGGAACTGGTTCATGAAACGCTCGCTTAATTCTTTGTAATTAGAAATTGAACGAGGAGGAAGTCGGGTAAACCAGAATAATGCCACATCTTCTAGGTAGATTGGGAATGCTTTGCACTTCACTTCATCAGGGGTGGCAGCGGCATTCATGAGCCACGAATACCGCATCAAATGCTGTCCTGGATCAGTCCTTCCGTTATACTTGTCCATTTGTGGCAAGTTAAAGCGTCGGGGAAATTGGAAGTCGAGGATATCGTCGGTGAACGGAGTATGGCTTCGTTCAATGCCATAGTCTTCATTTGTATAATTCCGGCTCTCGGACATAATTCGGCGAACCATTGCCTGTACATCAGCACTAGTTAGGGGCTGCTCAGGTTCCCTGGCCCTAGTATCCGAGTTCCTTCTGGGCTCTTGCTCAGGGGATGCCCTTCTTCTTCGAGCTGCCTCTGCTCGATTCCGTTCCCTGCGTTCCCGGTCGATCTCGGGAAGAGGGGACTGGAATCTTTGCCCCCGAGTGGGGTCATCGTTTCCTAATGCTCGTGCAATATCCTCACGAGATCCCAAAGATCCAAATGTCAGCTGCTCCACGTTCTGAGGTCGTTCGAGTGGCCTTCGTTCACGAGGCCTCTCTTCCTCGGACGATGAAGATTGATCAACTGGTGTGTGACGAACCGGTGATGGAGTTCTCTGTCGACGGAGCTCATTGATCTCCCGACTCATGAGCCTCATATTTTCCTGCATCATGAGATTAGTGCGCTCATGAACTCTCATAGCTTCCCTTGTGCTCTCAAGCATGTCAAGCAAGCGCGAAAAATCTCCTTGAGTGATGGGCGCAGATGGATTGACCTGATCTCCAACCCCGGCAGCTGGAATTGGAGCATTCGTGGGGACTCGAGTAGAGGTTCCAGCTTCACCAAGCATCGGGTCGGGTCGGAGGTAAGAGGTCGGGTCGGATCGGAGCTGGGGTGCCTGGTCGGATCGGAGCGCAGCGGGCAGTTCAGGTCGGTTCAAATTGGGGGAATGCACTGCTTCAGAGTCTCCTACCCGGATCGGATCGGAGCTCTCCCCCTGCTGGCGGCTCGGATTTCCTGCATTGATTCTTCTTGCTGCTGAACTCTGCCCCCGAGACCTTGTTACAACAGCGCGTTGCTGATCTTCGCCAGCTCCATTTCCTTGAACAGACTGAACTTCCTTGCCTTTTCCTTTGGCCATGAGTCTTTGACAATTACTTCAACGAATGTAAGAAAACGGAGAAACTTAAGGATTCACTTCTTTGAACTCAACGGTCCAAAAAGTAGAAAGAGATCCCGGAAAATAAAGAATTTAGATGAGAGTTCAATTCTCAGTGAAAGCACCAAAATGTTAGACCCAAAAGTGGTTCTAACACCCAAATTGACTTGAAACAAGATAAAATGAGATAAAAATAAAAATGAACACGCAGGATTTATAGTGGTTCGGCGAACAAATGCCTACGTCCACTTATTTTTCACTATATTCAATAATTTAGTTGCAAATACAAAGTAATATTCACTCACAACTCACTTTTGTTCACTCAATTGACTAAAACAAGAAATGAAAGATGGTTTGGATTCTCCGGGAGTAATGGAGTTCGGATGATGGAGGTGATTGAATTCTCTAAGTGCTCAAAAAAGATCCTTCTCTTTGTCTCCAGATGGGGTATTTATAGGTGTGAATTTGCTTGAGACTTGATCCGGGTCGGGCCACGTGTCATCCATCGCACTCTCTTCGGGTTCGGATGAACTATCAGGTTGACAACGCATCAAAAGGGAGGACGTTAGGGGTAGGAATTAGTCATAGCCGGTCCGGTTCTCCAGGCGATTTTACAGGAGATTAACATGGATCATGGGTGCGGGTCGGAGACGTGCAGGTAAGGGGTTCGGATCGGGATACCCGATCCGAACCGGACTGGTTTGGGCGCCTCTCCTTCTCTAACCTATTCCGCTCCGCTCCAGTGTTGTGGCAAGCAGATGGCTTTCCGATCCATTCGAGATTTAGTTGCCTTCCGATCCGATTGGATATGCCTTACCAATCTATCCAGTAAGAGATCACCGATCCGAACAGAGAACTCTATCCGATCCGAACCAATATGCTGCTCTAACCCGATCCGAACAGGGGACCCTATCCGACCCGAACAACTGCAGCTATCAACCTGAATTATAGTGTTTTCCTCCAATCCGAACCGAAGTCTTATAATTTAAAATACCCTTCAATGGTTGGTTTCTTGACTTTGTGTTGCCTAGTTCACAAAGTAGGCTAACACCAATGATTTCGGTTTTAGTTGAATCCGGCGGTCAGATCTCCCATTACATCAAATTGAAGTCAATGGTTGAAATTCGCGGTCGCTGCGCGGCGCGTCCTATTCAAGCCATTAAAATATATATAATATATTTCATCGATTCCCCTTTAAAACATATTTTCAAAACATTTATAAATTCATTTTAAAATGATTTCAACTTCATTTTCAAATTTAAATCAAAATTGAATATTCCATATCATTATAATATTCAAATGATAATATTTTCAAAGTATCAGTTTTTGAAATCAAATCTTTTCGATATTCATTATAAAATGAACAAAATTGATAGAAAATCCGTTTGGGTTAAAATGGCGCACTTATACTCAACTCGGTTTCATACATTTCAGTATTTTCGTGTCCATCCAAAATAGGACATCAAAATCATATTTTGATTATTCACTGAATATTAATTTAAAATATTCGTTATTTCTGAATTGGAATCAAACTCAATCAATTACCATATAATTTTATTTATATGGATTCATACATCACATGTGTTAAAAAATAGTGATAAACCACTATTAAACAGTCAATTTACATCCAGAGTGTAATTTACTACAGTATAAGCATTAAAATAAATAAATAACGCTTACAACAGTTTGCCAATTTATTGATCAATATACAACTAAATATTGAGATTAGTGTATGTCAAATATCATCCCAATACACGTGTGGGGTTTTCAAACAACCACGGTCTATTTAAATAAATAGTGGTTAATAAATTTAATCAATTCTAATTCGGTTTGAATTGTTTTTCTACTTAACCAATTTTCACTGTTTTAAATTATAAATGGATATTTATACCTAATTTCAACAACCACAAAATGTCTGTCCACCTTGTTTGAAATACGAGTGTTGTATATTCAAACAATGCTTCTTGTGCAAATGAGTCTTGAATAGTTTAGGTGTTGAACTCAAGCAATGTCACATCCAATAGAAAAAAATCAATAATGGCAATTTATATACTTTCAGTTAAAATTAAATAACTGTACAAATATTTAAGTGAGAGAATTCTCACTTTGGTTTCCACTCCGTCAATCTTTTATGGATGATTTTATTTTCAAACTAAATTAAACGCGCTTTTAATTTAGCTGAAAAATACAATTTGCTCCGTTTCCATTTTGGTCAGTTCTGAAATGCAGAGCTCGTCATTGTGAATTCAGCGCAACTGAAATTATAAAATTTTGACCTAATATGAATCGGTTATGAATTTTACTAGATTTTAAAACAATTTAATATAATTATTTATTTTACAATAATTACCTTGATTAAAAATTATTAAGCATGCTTATGGGTTCAAAATCCCGTCGTATTTGGTATTTGGCCGAAACCCATCGTTCGACCTTGAGAATTCGTCGCCGCCGCGAATCCCAGCCCTCCGTCGTCGATCGTCGGTCATCCCTTGCTCCACCTACGCCTCCTTTCCCTCCGCCGAGAGTTCTGATGAACTCGCACCCCTCTGCCGCCCTAAAAACAATGGCGAACTCGACAGCTTTGAGCACCAATCTCGGCCAAGTTACTCCACGATAGGTGATCATCCTCATATGGATAGAAAGATCTCTTGAAGATTGACGATTTTCGTTTTATGAGTTGTTAATTTAGCTGATAAGATTGAGAGAAATTTGAGCATGAATTCTGGAAGATTTCAGCCGTCGATTTGAAGAGTAGCGATGCAGAAAACAAATGAGGATTAGGGTTTAGAATTTCTAGGTTTATACATAATATTATTTTATTTGTAAAAGTAGGGTTTTGCATCCAAACTCCAAATAAAACCCAATGACTGTCGTTTCTATCCTAAAACCCCCATTTCAGACACAATGGAATATGTTCCATTAGTCAATTCAATCGTTTTGATCAGTTTTCATTAAAATTAAAATATAAATTTATATAACGGTCAATATTGAATTCCAACGTACATTTTAATTTACCGGGGCCACATACTAACTCCAAAAATTATGAATTTTGAAATCTAGCTATATTTTGATGATACGGTCTTAACAAAATTAGTTTCGTCAAATTTGAAGACCGGTTTGAAAAATGACCTTTGTATTGTCGATTAAATTTAAACTGAAATTGATAATACGTTTAAATTTACCATGTGACGGCCCGCCCCGCACCGACCGACATTTACTTTAAAAGTGCGTTGTACACATGTTCAGTTAGCACCGGACGGTCGTCAGAAGGAAAGGAAGAAGACAAAGAATCAACAAGGAACCTGTAAAATGTCTCACAGTGCATAGAACAAAATATAATAACAACATACTTGACATAAAACAGGTGAGACAGTGCATAAGCTGGAAACAAACTATCATAGCAGCGGAAAATCCAAATATAGTTTATGTTCCACATCATCATTATTACAACTTTTCAAACTGTCTCTAAATGTAAAAGCAAGATAAGGGAGGTACACTACTAATGCCCAAATAGTGACCACCAACGACACAGGGAGAATATCATATATATATATATATATATATCATATGTGGAAGCCTCCTGCTCGCCTCCGGATCAGCTACTCGTGCATCACCAGCTAACCTGTCTCTAGTCTGCTCGTTTAGCAGCACCCAGCGTAGTAAGAAGAGACATAAAACTCTGGGTCATACAAAAGTCTGGTGTGAGCGATAAGCAGCTAAACAGAACAATAACAGGTATACTAAACCTTACCTGAACCTGGACCTGCAACCAAAGAGTTAGCACTACATACTGTACAACACTCTAAGGTGCCACTAACATATGGTGTACAAGCATACGGGGGTGGTGGTGTGCATGTCATAGTGATGGCAAATAATCAAGCATAGCAACCATCCTCACATCTCTCACTCAGTTCGTAAAGCATATGATATCCACCACTTCGATCACCCAATACTTTGCTATGATCACTCTGCCCCATGAAGTCACAACGGCTTCACTGCACTGATCCATAGCCACTAATCCTTTGCTATGTCCACTTTGCCCTATGGAGTCGTACACACCCCACTGCACTGGCTCATAGCCTTACTAATCCTTTACTATTTCCACTCTGCCCCATGGAGTCACAATGGCTCCAATGCACTGGCTCATAGACTTACTACGATCACTTTGCCCCTCGAGTCATGATGACTCTACTGCACTGATACGTAGCCCATCATTCCCTTTTCAGTGGTGAATCGAAGTTATGAACGTCGACAACTCCTTAGCACACGTCCCGCAGCAAAGCCCAATCATGAAGTGAACTCATTGATTCCCAACTGGATCCTGAGCTCTAACTTCCATTTGGACTACCTTTGCATATCGGATTATTGGTCATCACCGGATCGGTCTTCATTCAGTTCATGATCATCATATAGGCTCGGGTTCATCTCAGTTCCTAGCACCCTCTTCAGATCGGTTCGTATCGGATGACCTTCCCCCATTGGTTCGGATCGGATGACCTTCCTCCAACGGTTCGGGTCCTTCTCCCCAAGCACTCCAGATCGGGTCGAGCCTCTCGAGCTTCTCTATAGTGTATCGGTTCAGGTCAGAGTGGCACACAAGGGGCAGATCGGGTCGGGATTCGGGTCCATATTGTCTCGTGATACAACAACTTGGAGGGCGGTTCGGTTCGGCTCTTTTCTCCGATCCGATCCGGATTGGCCAAATTCCTGCACTTCTTTCCAGCGACTGTTTACGCCACTCGACGGCGGTTTTGACCACCCTAACTATTCTAATCAATCACAAAGCTTACCATACAGTCATAGCAACATGTATAATCAACCACAAACATCAAAACAACAATATGATAGGTTAAAATGGATCAAACATAGCCAAAAACCCATATTCTCCCTTAAGCGTGCTTAAGCAAAACTAATGATATGATTAGTAAAACTTAATCAAATTAACCCAAATTTCTAACAGAGGTCTAAAACATCATTTAAGAATTTATAAATATTTTTCCAGGATTTATTAGTGTATAAATTCGCTAATCATCACTAATTACCCTTAATTAACCATAATTAGTGAGGAACTATGCAAATCACTCACCTTAGCCACAAATAAACTTTAGATCTGAAATAAATCTCTGATATGGCGCGAATACCAATGATAAACAGCAGCTCTAATCTTGATTTGGTGAAGATCTCCCTTAATTTGATGTTGCTAAGCTTAATCCTTGATTAGAAAGTGATTTAGAGGTTGGAGGCCATTTTTAGGGTTTCTAAGAGGTAAGTGGAGGCTAGAAAACTGAAATGGAATTAAACCCTAACCCTTTTCAGCCTCCCCATAACCCTAATCCCGAAATGGGTTATGGGCCCATTTACTGATCACCCTATTTGGCCCGGTTAAGCAGTTTTTCACCTTCCAAACCTTATTTCAGCCATATCTCCCAAACGGTAAGTCCGTTTAGCTATTATGACCACTCTACAGAAAGGTAAACCATCAAATGAATCAAATGGATGCGGTTTCAGGTCAAAATTCCTTTCCAATCAAAAGTTATGGCCGAAACAAGATCAGCTAGGGGTAAAACGGTCATTTAAAAATCGGCAAAAATCATGAACATGGGAAATAACCCCAATGGTCATTTCCCAAAGCCACATGACCATACGACTTCATATAAGAAAGAAATAAATATCCTACGATCCTCCATCGCGTAGAATGCGGGTTATTACATTCTCCCCTCAAGAAATTTCGCCCCCGAAATTCCATAACCAAAACACATAAAGGGTCCCGCATGCCTACCAGTCATAAAACAACAACCAAACATGCAAAACAAGTCTATCCTAGCATGCGGAATAACTAAATTGCAAAGTAAATCTTACTAGGCAAAGCGTTCTGGATACGTTTTCCTAATGCTCTCCTCTGTCTCCCAAGTACAGTCATTCTCGTTTTCTCCCCACTGAACCTTGACTAGCTTCACTGCCTTCCTTCGAAGTTGCTTCGTAACGTGCTCGACAATACGAATCGGCTTGCGGTTCCTAACCGCCTCGGGTTCCACTTCGAAGTCCTCTAATTGATCAGGTGAAATAGTCATATCTGGGTCGTGCACGAACTTCCTTAGCTGGGAAACATAAAATACGTTGTGATCTCCCGCCATCTTCTCGGGTAAGTCAACTCTATATGACAAATTCCCAACTTGTTCGAGAACTGGGAATGGGCCAACAAATCATGGTGCCAACTTGCCTCTCCTACCAAATCGTATCATGCTCTTCAACGGAGAAATCTTGACAAACACCAAGTCACCAACGGAGAATTTTAAGTCTCTTCTCCTCTTATCAGCATAGCTCTTCTTCCTATCCTGGGCAGCCTTCATCCGTTGTTGAATGGTCTTAATCTTATCTGATGTTTCCCTCACCACATCTGGTCCAAGCACAAACTTCTCGCCGGTCTCTATCCAACATGATGATGAGTTGTACGGTCTTCCGTACAAAGCTTCATATGGAGCCATACCGATACTGGATTGGTAGCTATTATTATATGCAAACTCTACTAGATGCAAATGGTCATCCCATGATCCACCAAAATCCAATATACAAGCTCTCAAGAGATCTTCCAATATACGGTTCACCCTCTCTGTCTGACCATCAGTTTGAGGATGATACGCGGTACTAAGATATAACTCCGACCCTAGAGCCTCTTGTAAGCTCTTCCAAAACCCACTAGTAAACAACAGGTCTCGGACACTCACAATGCTTTTAGGTACTCCATGAAATCTCACTACCCACTTCATATACAATTCTGCTAACTTAGCTGTCGTTCTGGTCGATTTGACTGGTATAAATCTTGCACTCTTGGTCAATCGATCCATAAATACCCAAATGCTATCATGTCCCGATTTAGTCCTTGGTAAACCATCTATGATATCCATCGAGACTTGCTCCCATTTCCATTCGGGAATCTCTAATGGTTGCAACAAACCACTAGGCTTCTTTTGCTCGGCTTTAACTAGCTGGTAATTCATGCACTTGGATATAAACTTCCCAACGTCTCTTTTCATCCCTTCCCAGTAGTGAGTCTGCTTCATGTATCGATACATCTTATCACCACCGGGGTGTATAGTCAGTTTTGAGTGATGACATTCCCTAAGCACTTCATCTCTCAAACCATTCACGTTGGGTACAACTAGTCTTCCATTCTTCCGAAGCCATCGTTCTCGATCAAGCCCATACAAATTCATCTCCTCACCGTCGATTTTCATCCCTAACTTGGAGATGATTTCCAATAGATTAGGATCGCCCCTCTGACTAAAACCAATCCGCTCAATTAAGGTGGGTCTGATCGTCAAACTAGCTAATAGCTCTGGATCCAATTCGCACTTTGGTCTGAAATCATACCCTGCGATATACTCCAGTTGCCTCCATTCAAGAAACATAGTCCCTAAACTGGCATGTCTCCTTCTCAAGGCATCGGCTACCGCATTGCCTTTCCCAGGTGTATATGCGATATCAAAATGATACGAAGCCAAGAACTCTAACCATCTCTGCTGACGGAGATTCAGATCCTTCTAAGAGAAGAGATACTTTAACGATTTATGATCGGTAAACAACTCAAATCTCTCTCCCAAGAGGTAATGTCTCCACATCTTCAACGCGAACACGATCGCTGCCAGTTCCAAATCATGGGTAGGATACCTTTTCTCATGCGGCTTTAGTTGCCGACTAGCATAAGCTACAACCCTACCTCCTTGCATCAATACAGCACCTAGTCCGGTACCACAAGCATCCGTGTATACCGTCATCTCTTCATTCCCTTTAGGAATGACTAATACTGGCGCACGCGCCAACTTTTCTATTAGACTCTTGAATGCATTCTCACACACTCTGTCCCAGACGAAGGCTTGATTCTTCTTAGTCAACTGAGTCAACGGTGTTGCTATCTTGGAGAAGTCCTAGATAAACTTACGATAATATCCAGCTAACCCCAAGAAGCTCCTTACGTCTGTTGCATTCTTTGGCATAGGCCAATCCTGTATCGTAGCCACCTTCGCAGGGTCCACGGCAATACCATTCTCTGAAACAACATGGCCCAAGAATCTCACTTCCCTCCTCCAGAAGTGACACTTAGAAAATTTCGCTTTCAATTGGTGTTTTCTCAACACCTCCATCACTCCTCAAATGTCCCTTGTGTTCTTCCTCTGTCCTCGAGTAAACAAGGATGTCATCTACGAACACAGGAACAAACTTATTCAACTGATCTCTGAATACTCGATTCATAAGATCCACGAAGTATGCTGGTGCATTGGTCAACCCAAATGGCATGACCAACCACTCATAGAATCCAGACGGCGTCCTAAATGCCGTTTTCGAAACACTCTCAGCCGCTACTTGGAGCTGATGAAATCCTATCGCGAGGTCCAACTGGGAGAACACTCTTGCTCCTTCCAGTTGATCAAACAAATCATCTATCCGCGGTAGAGGATACTTATTCTTCCTCGTCACCTTATTCAACTCGCGATAGTCCACACACAAACGAAGGGAACCATCTGCCTTAGTGGAAAACACAACTGGTGCTCCCCACTCGGAGACACTTCTTCTAATAAACCCCTTCTTCAAAAGATCACTTACTTGCACCCCGAGCTCTCGCTGCTCCCTTGGTGCCATACGATGAAGTGGCATCACTATAGTTCTGGCATCTTTCACTAAATCAATACGGAACTCAATCTCCCGGTGTGGTGAAAGCCCGGTCACTTCCTTGAAGACGTCCGGATACTGTCCAACCACGGGCACGTCTGACAACTCATCATGCGGGATGTTGAGGGAATTTATAAAACTAGCCATTACCCCATCAATAGGTAGACTACCAAACACTACCCTCCGCCCATCATCCGCTCTAACTGTCACCAAAAAGCCCTCATCGTCTACCACCACCCCGTATCTCTAGAGCCAATCGACTCCCAATATAATGCCATACCCAGTAAAGCCCAAAACAAAGCAATCACAAACAAACAAACATCCATGACTCGATAAGACCAAATTTCGGCAAATCATACTAAGGTTAGTCGAACGACCAATCGGGTTCGTCACAACCAACGGTCTATCGACTATCTTGGGTTCCAGTCCCAACCTATCTACCAGGTCACTAGATATGAAGGAACAGGAAGCCCTAGTATCAAACAAAACTCGAACAGGTACATCATGAATAGAAAGCATACCTTGAATGACGACATTCTTTCCTTTCTCCGCCGCAGTTGGGGCATTCGACGAAGAAGGAATAGCACCGATAGCATATGCTTTCACAATCTGCTTCTCCTTAAGAGGTTATGGACATTTATCCTTATGATGTCCCATTTGGCCACAGTTGTAGCACTTCCTATCCGCTAGCTTGGCCCGACACTCTTTGGCATAATGGCCCTTCTTACCACAGCAGAAGCACTCAACATCTTTCTTGCTCTTTTTCTGGCCATCCTTAGTTTGGTTCTGCTTCCTCTTGTTCTGAGTGTTATTCTTGCCTCCACCGCCTGCTTGCGGCTTCAGCCCTTCTGCAGATGCAACCTCAGTCTTTGACTTAGGGTAAAGACTCTCTGATCTCAAATCTTTCCCCACAATCGATTCAAAAGTCTCATCGATATGGTTGATAAGCCTTTCCTCCAAGTATCCATCCAAACCAGTAATGAACTTCTCATTCTTCTTCTCAGGAGTATCGATAAGGGATAACCCATACTTCGACAAAGTGTCGAACTCAGCAATATAGTCCGAGACTGCCCTACCATTCTGCTTAAGCTCCAAGAACTTCCTAAACAATTCCGACTTCTGAGCAGCTGGGATAAACTTGTTGCTAAAGCGAGCCTTAAACTGGTCCCAAGTAACCTGATCCTCTGGAGTGGCTGTCTTAATAGCATTCCACCAATTCATCGCTCGCCCTTGCAGCTGACGAGACGCTAGCCTTCTCTTCATCGCATCCTCGATACCCAAGTCATCGAAGATACGATCACAGCTATCCAACCAATCCTGAACATCTGTGGCCGAGTCCGTTCCATGGAATGGCTTCCCACCAAGGTTAGTGTAATCCTTGCACACCTTGGCGAAATCGGCCATAGGCGCCTGCACTACTGGATCACCACCATTGCCGGCATTGGGAGGTGCTCCTTGCACATCCCTAAGCATTTCTCTCATGAGGTCAGTAAACATCGCCCTCATGTCAGCAGCATTCCCATTATTGGCTCCTCTACCAGCACCTCTTGCGTATTGGCTCATCGTTCAATCTGTAAAGAGAAAACGATTAACCATCTCCATGGTGGTGCTAGTGCAGTGCGACTTCATCCTTAGCTATACTAATAGTGTGTATATATATAGCTTTTGAAAACCAAAGTAATCACAAATACGCACTCTCATATACATACTATCTCTCCCTAGTGTTTTTCCTAGGTTAACTACGCAACCTAGAGATCTGATACCAAATGTGACGGCCCGCCCCGCACCAACCGACATTTACTCCAAAAGTGCGCTGTACACATGTTCAGTTAGCATGGGACAGTCGTCAGAAGGAAAGGAAGAAGACAAAGAATCAACAAGGAACCTGTAGAATGTCTCACAACGCATAGAACAAAATATAATAACAACATACTTGACATAAAACAGGTGAGACAGTGCATAAGCTGGAAACAAACTATCATAGCAGCGGAAAATCCAAATACAGCTTATGTTCCACATCATCATTATTACAACTTTTCAAACTGTCTCTAAAGGTAAAAGCAAGATAAGGGAGTTACACTACTAATGCCCAAGTAGTGACCACCAACGACACAGGGAGAATATCTTATATATATATATATATATCATACGTAGAAGCCTCCTGCTCGCCTCCGGATCAGCTACTCGTGCATCACCAGCTAACCTGTCTCTAGTCTGCTCATTTAGGAGCACCCAGAGTAATAAGAAGAGACATAAAACTCTGGGTCAGACAAAAGTATGGTGTGAGCGATAAGCAGCTAAATAGAACAATAACAGGTATACTAAACCATACCTGAACCTGGACCTGCAACCAAAGAGTTAGCACTACATACTGTACAACACTCTAAGGTGCCACTAACATATGGTGTACAAGCATACGGGGGTGGGGTTGTGCATGTCATAGTGATGGGAAATAATAAAGCATAGCAACCATCCTCACATCTCTCACTCAGTGCATAAAGCATACGATATCCACCACTTCGATCAACCAATACTTTGCTATGATCACTATGTCCCATGAAGTCACAACGGCTTCACTGCACTGATCCATAGCCACTAATCCTTCGCTATGACCACTTTGCCCCATGGAGTCGTACACACCCACTGGCTCATAGCCTTACTAATCCTTTACTATGTCCACTCTGCCCTATGGAGTCACAATGGCTCCACTGCACTAGCTCATAGTCTTACTACGATCACTTTTCCCCTCGAGTCATGATGACTCTACTGCACTGATACGTAGCCCATCATTCCCTTTTCGTGGTGAATCAAAGTTATGAATGTCGACAACTCCTTAGCACACGTTCCGCAGCAAAGCCCAATCATGAAGTCAACTCATCGGTTCCCAACTAGATCCTGAGCTCTAACTTCCATTTGGACTACCTTTGCATCTCGAATTGGTCATCACCGGATCGGTCTTCATTCAGTTCATAATCACCATATAGGCTCGGGTTCATCTCAGTTCGTAGCACCCTCTTCAGATCAGTTCGGATCGGATGACCTTCCGCCATCGGTTCGGATCGGATGACCTTCCTCCAACGGTTCGGATCGGATGACCTTCCTCCTATGGTTCGGGTCCTTCTCCCCAAGCACTCCAGATCGGGTCAAGCCTCTCGAGCTTCTCTATAGTGTATCGGTTCGCGTCGGAGTGGCACACAAGGGGCAGATCGGGTCGGGGTTCAGGTCCAGATTGTCTCCTGGATACAACAACTTGGAGGGCGGTTCGGTTTGGGCTCTTTTCTCCGATCCGATCCGGATCGGCCAAATTCCTGCACTTCTTTCCAACGACTGTTTATGCCACTCGACGACGTTTTCGACCACCTTAACTATTCTAATCAATCACAAAGCATACCATATAGTCATAGCAACATGTATAATCAACCACAGACATCAAAACAACAATATGATAGGTTAAAATGGATCAAACATAGCCAAAAACCCATATTCTCCCTTAAGCGTGCTTAAGAAAAACTAATGATATGATTAGTAAAACTTAATCAAATTAACCCAAATTTCTAATAGGTCTAAAACATCATTTATGAATTTATAAATATTTCTCCAGGATTTATTAGTGTATAAATTCGCTAATCATCACTAATTACCCTTAATTAACCATAATTAGTGAGGAACTATGCAAATCACTCACCTTAGCCACAAATAAACCTTAGATCTGAAATAAATCTGTGATATGGAATGAATACCAATGCTAAACAGCAGCTCTAATCTTGTTTTGGTGAAGATCTCCCTTAATTTGATGTTGCTAAGCTTAATCCTTGATTAGAAAGTGATTTGGAAGTGATTTAGAGGTTGGAGGCCATTTTTAGGGTTTCTAAGAGGTAAGTAGAGGCTAGAAAACTGAAATGGAATGAAACCCTAACCCTTTTCAGCCTCCCCATAACCCTAATCCTGAAATGGGTTATGGGCCCATTTACTAATCACCCTATTTGGCCCAGTTAAGCAGTTTTTCACCTTCCAAACCTTATTTCAGCCATATCTCCCAAACGGTAAGTCCGTTTAGCTATTATGACCACTCTACGGAAAGGTAAACCATCAAACAAATCTAATGAAATCGATTTCAGGTCAAAATTCCTTTCCAATCAAAAGTTATGGCCGAAACAAGATCAGTTAGGGGTAAAACGATCATTTAAAAATCGGCAAAAATCATGAACATGGGAAATGACCCCAATGGTCGTTTCCCAAAGCCACATGACCATACGACTTCATATAAGTAAGAAATAAATATCCTACGATCCTCTGATGCATAGAATGCGGGTTATTACATACCATGCTCACATATTTACTCCAAAAATTATGAAAAATTAGACCTGAAAATAATTTGACATTCCGGATCCAGCAAAAATGGTTTCATCGAGAATAGTGGTCGTTTGCAAAATGGCTATTTTTATGGGAAATATATATATATTAAAAATATATATAAATTCCATAGCGACTATTCTAAATTTTATACTGGACATAACTTATAATTTATAAAGTGAAATCTCAGTTTCCTACATTCGTTAGAAAGATATAGCTAAATAGATTCTAACGTTCTTGGTTTTACTGAAATACGATTTATATTGAAGTATGTATATTCAATTGAAATTAAAAATCGAATTTTCAAACTACCACGCCATTTCGAGTTCATTTTAATTAAATTTTAAATTTATACGTTCTAACTTCGATTTAAATAAATTTTTAGTCGTTATTATTTAGAATAAATCATTTTAAATATTCAAAACCCATTAAAATAGCTAAAATAAAAATATTAAATTAGTTCAGAAATTTCGGGTTGTTACAAGAGATAAAGGAGAAGGGCAGACAAAGCTTCGGGGAAATAAACATAGGAAGTTGAGAAAGAGAATCCATACCTTTATTTCTTCAAAAGACTTTTAAAATTCAAACATAAAATTAAGTCGAGATGTGTTGTGGTTTGGGCGAAACATTATAAAAAAGCCAAAGATAATATAGAAAAAGGATTCAAAGAAAGAACAATAGTAAACATGCCCAAACACCATCCGTTTTCACCTTTTTATACCATAAAAGGTATATGTGGAGCTCTAGAAATCCAATTTTCACGAAATGAAAAATTGTGACCTTTTTAGAATTTTATCTAAAATCATTAAAAAAACTAAAATTTTCAGTTTTTCAACCTAAATTATAATTTTGACCAATTTTTATTAAAACTAACTTGTTTAGAAAAATTTATTTCAATAAATTTAAAATAAATTATTCAGTAGATTTTGAACACCAGTGCATCGATGGATAGAGATGCATCATGATACGACAAAGTTAAATCTAAATCGTAGAGAGTCGATCATGATAACATAACAAGTAACCGAGGTTATACCCAACGGTATTATTCTACCATATTACGAAGCCAGGCTGATGGTAACGCATAGCCATAACTACCACCCAGCTCGAACAACACTCCAAAATTTAACGATGGCCACCAATCAGTCACAAAATAAGAGATATGGTATACCAAAAGCATGTACGATCAAAGGAGCGACCTCAATCGGCCTTGGTATGGATCATATTTTATCATTTTAATTATAATCCAATGGTCAAGGCTATCCATCATCGCTCTCTTCATCATTCCAATAGCGTTCGCCACACAAACCTACTTCCTCCTAGATTCTCTCCCATGTGCATTGTCATTAAAGTGGTTACTCACATTGACAAAGAGTACGCCGATATCCAATACTGGTCTCTTTAGCAACCAAATGCTTATTTCACACCAAAGTCTTTTATATTTAAAATCATATTAAATATCATAAATCAAATAAAGATAATATTGTTTATATTTAACTAACTAAATTCACATATTTTAATGTCATAAATTTTATTTCAATTAATTCACTATTTGATTTAGTTTAACTTTCAGATTCATGGTTACAAACGATTTATTAACAAGAATTACATTTTTATTTCAAATTTTAATTTCATGAATATCATTATTCCAAATCTTTATATTAAACACTTCATACTTTATAGCTCGAATTGGAAATACACCTTCTTTTAAATGTAGGAAATAAAATACAAAATATTAGATTAAAATAATTATAATAACATAAAGTATCTTGATTTAAAAATAATTATAAGATATATATAATAATTAAATTTTAAACAAAATAGTTAAATTTTAAAATAGTTATAAAATGTATAATATTTAAATTAAATATAAATAGTTATAAAATGTTTAATTAAATATTTATCAGATAATTAGGTATAAAAAATAGTCTAAAATATTTCAATATAAAATATTACTAGTTTTAAAATAATCTAGTTTTAAACAATACTCCAATTCGACCCACATATCCGTCTTTCCAAGCTTTAGTTAATTTTCAATTAAGATCTTCAAACTTCAGTTTCCATCTTAAACCGTATTAGTACTCAAGTTATGTTTCAGTTTTATTATTCAAATTAATTACTTCAAGTCTAAAATTTATTTTGAATCACATTATTACAATTTCATACAATTTAAAACTCAATTTCCAAATTTAATCGATTCTAAATATTTAATTTCAGTTATATTTAGATTCAAATTTTTTTCTTAATAAATAATTATCAAATCAATTTTATTTAGTTTCATAATAATAATCTCATATAGAAATCCATTCAATTGCCTTAAATCACATCTAGAAATCAATTTAACTTAATTTGATAAATTCCATTTCAATTATGTCATTTAAACAAATTAAGCTACAATTAAATTTCTAACTTCTCTTTTAAACCTTCATTAATTAAATTTTTAAGAAAATATAAATTATATTTTTAGAAAAATCTATAATTATATATTAATTATTAAATTTAGTTAAATTTTAAAATATAATAAAAGATTAATTAAATTACTTATAAAATTATTCAACTTATTTAATTTTTAAAAATAATATTATAATCAAAATTATTGTAAAATAACTTTATTTAATATATTTAAATTTTAGATAATATTTTCAAAATAAACCAATGGTGTCCGTATATAATTTTTCTACCTAGGCCAACAAATATAGATACGTATCATTTTAGTTTGTGATTAATATTCGAATCCGGGTGTATATCATTTCAACCCCCAAATCAGTTCAGTTTATTTTCTAAAATCAATACAGTGGTTCGGGTATATATCATTTCAATACATAGTGATTTTCCTAAATCAATGGGATTGAGCAACATAAACAATATAAATGAAACATCACACAGCGTATATATCAACATCACAAATCATATATCATTCGTGCACTTACATGTCAAGTCATGTCATAATGCGTCATAAATGAATAATTTACATATTAACAAAAATAATTTCTAATAGCAATCCTACACATTTCACGATAATTCATTCATGTTGAATTTAACACTCATCAACGTGTAAGTCAAGTGTGAGATAAACTAACCTTTCATGGCATTGAACGGAGATGAAAAATAGATGGACACGGAAAGCAAGATGCATAACTCTGACAACAAGCACAACTACACATTCTCTAACACCATAGCATGAATAAATTCATAAATCAATAACCTAAGAAATTTAAAAGAACAGAGTAGAGGGGATTCAGATAAGTTAGGATGGATTTAGATTTTTATAAAAGAAAATTTCAAAAACTAAACATTTTTTTGCCCATTTCGGATTAAATTTTTGAACCATTTAACCTCAGAAATTGAAAAAGACGTAAAGAGAAAAGTTTTTGCAAGTTCTTTTATTTGATTGATCAAAAATTGAATTTGGATAAAATTTGAAGAAGATACGATTGAAACAGCGATAGACAAATTTTTATGTCAGAAATCTAGATCCGAAAATGTCTCTAAAAGATTGGTTATTTTGATAGAGAATGTGAAAAAGTTATCAAAATGAAGATTGTAGACATTTCTATTTCACCTAAATTGAAAAAAAGTAAAACCGGTTTTATATAAATTTTGAGGGAGGTACGACTAAAACAATAGCTTCCATTTTTTGGGTCAAAAATTTGGATTCGAAAACAGGTCAAAAAGTTTCACAATTTTGACATAGAAAAATACAAAACATAAAAAAATCTAATCAAAAAGTTGTGGATATTTCAATTTCATCCACTTAAAAAAAATGAAAAAGTGGTTTCGAGATATCTTTGAGAACTTTATAGCCTATGAAAGACGGTAAAAATCTAGAAAAAAAATAGAGAAATTGGACCAAAGAATTTGGGATCAAAGTTTTGGGTTTTGTTTTACGGTTTGAAAGGAGGAAGATAGAGGACTTTGGATTTGAATTTGTTTTTTAATCTAAAGGAAGGAGGAAGATGAGATTAGAAATTTACAAAAAAGAAATTTTACAAAGAAAGAGGAATGAGGGAGGAAGAAGGAGAATCACAAACAAATGTTCGATGAAATAAAAATTGAAAGTTGAGAAAATGAATGCGTACTTATTTCTTCAACAGACCTTTGAAATTCAAACATAAAATTATAATGAGATGAGATGTGATGTGGCATGGGCGAAATTTTCTCAAGAAGACAGGGATAATATAGAAAAAAAATACTCAAAGAAAGAACAATAGTAAACATGCGTAAACATCGTCCATTTGCGCGTTTTTATACTGTAGAAAGTATATTTGGAGCTCTAGAACTCCAATTTTCACAAAGCGAAAAATTTTGATCCTCTTAGAATTTATCTAAAATCACAAAAAATAGACTTTCAAATTTTCGAGTAAAATTATAAACTTGATCAATTTTGATTAAAACTGACTTTTTCAAGACATAATAAACAAATTATTCGATCTAACAAGTTTATTATTCAAATTTAAATTTTTTAAGGCTGAATTCAAATTCAAGTAATAATATAATTTAAATAAGCTCAAGAAATGAAAGCTGAACTGATATTATAAAATTTATGGTACCAAACTTATGTTTGTATCAAAATTCAAATTCTTTTATTCATAAAATCCAAAATAAAATAAGTATTAATTTGAAAAATAAGGATTTAAAATTAACCATTAATAAAAATTCATTAATTTTTTTAGATTGTTACAGCTATAACATAGTTCGGTGTAGGATAGTTGCTGAAAATCTGGAGTAATGGAGAATGCCAAGTCCAGGAGTAGGGGAAATGAAACACCCCACCTCCGTTAAGGTCACTCACAAAGGGAATGCCTTAACTTTGGTGGAGAGTTATAGGTACAAGACACAGGAAAATTTACAAGACAGATAAATTTAAGCAGCGGAATTCAAATATTTATTGCATACGTAGTTCAATACAAAAGCATTACATCAAATTGTCTCAAAATAAATTCAAAACATTACACCATAATTTCTGTCTTGATTATTCAATAAAGAAGCATAAACCAAAAGTAAAAATGCATAAAACCCCAAGGATAATGTCCAAGAGCCATAGCCAAGGTAGGAGAGAGTCCAAATCATACATCTACTTTCTTGAAGCTTGCAAAGAGTCTGACTAAGTTGCAGTATTCCCTCCCTACGGACCGAGGGGGGATGGAAGAAAAGAGGACGAGAGAAAATGGGTCAGACAATAAGTCTGGTAAGTTCAGTGATTACTAGTATTTAAACAAGGAAAGGGATCATGACAATGATAACAGAACATAGGACAATACCCTAATATAAGATAAGAGGAACATGTGATCGCACCCACTAGTATAGTCTCTGCACCTACTTGACCATTGGTTCAACCAGCCCCACGTGTTTATAACAAACGATCCCCTTAATGATCGGCTCCTACTCGCATGCATTCATATCCTATGTCAGTCGGCCCCGCTAGACTGTAGCTACCTGTGCTAGTCCCACCATGGGGTGTATCAGTCCCTCTGGTGGCAACCCGACACGATTCAAGATGCACAGTGTACACTACTGATGCTCAGTGCCTGATTTTTCCACTCCGGAGTACGTGCACGCCCATACTCCGTCGGAACCTACACTGGCCCACCAACCGCCGAAATTTTGAATGCTTATAATTTAGCCCAGTAATCGTGCCCTACCCTGCCTAGTTTCAGGGTACCATGATACATCTATGTGGGTTACTGCTGAAATGAGTCCCCGTTACTAGGGTTTTCTAATCAACATGTTTATTTGGTTAAGTGTCCAAGTTTACCTAACCCCACCCATTCGTTTAGTTAACATGTTGAATCGGTTAAGTGTTTCCCTAATTGACTTAACCCTACCAATCCTGACTTAGCTTTAATTTATTCATTAAAGCACCGACCACTCACATTAGACAGGTCTTGTTTTGGTCACTGGATTTGTCGGTCGGTTCCGGGCAGTTTTACACCACAACTCAGTCTAACCTCGGGTCCTTTTTGGGCTTGATGCACTAACCACCCACATTAGACAGGTCTTGTTGTGGTCACTGGATATGTCGGTCGGTTCCGGGTAGGTTTACACCACAACTCAGTCTAACCTCGGGTTAGGCATATTCGTCTTTTCTAAATTCATATTTTTCAATATATATGTCTAATTTCTTTATGTAGACTAAATTTGATTTAATCATGCCATAATTATCCTTTGATTTTGCTCACCATATATGGTATATCAAATATACCATTTAATGAACAAATCTATGCCATGAATTTTCATGTTTTCCCGTTTTTATCCCCTTAGAACGTACATATGAATTACATAAAATGTTGGGCTAGCAAATTAGCCCAACCCATTACAAAAAGGGGTAATAAAAAAGGAACATGAAATAAACATAAAATAGCATACATTTCAACTTGTCATGTGTAACTTGGCATAGAGGTATCATTAACTTTAATTAAATGGGTAAAGGTGAACTTGTGACTAAGTTGGGTCTAATGGTCATGTAAACATGACAAAGGTCTAACATGGAAGTTTAACATATAATCATAGTTTCAACCCACAACTTAGCATATAATCTTATATATGTCAAAACATAAGAAAGCTATTATAATCATTTTTAATCACAATTTAGCATGATGTTAAAAACATAAGAGGACTACAATTCCACTTTTACAACATAATTAGATTCAACCTAACATGAATATACATGAGTGTTGATCTAACATATAAGCATGTGTTTTAGATCACAAACTTGCAAATAACCACCAATTTATAGCATGATATGTTTTACCATTTAATTGGCAGAATAAATCCATTACCCAAATAATAATAGATTTTAATAACATACAATATGTTCATCACCACAAGCATATAGACATGATTAATATATAACATGTTCATCGCCACAAGCATATAGACATGAAATATACAACATGTTCATCGCCACAAGCATATAGACATGAAATATAAAACATGTTCATCGCCATAAGCATATAGACATGATTAATTACAACGATACTTTAAGATAAACGAGAATCAAATCTTATGCATAAGCATCATTCTATATCCCATTTACAACATGTCACGATTCAATCGAAAGAATGTTTAAACCTACGTAATAACCAACTTACAAACTAAAAGGAATTCTTGATTTCTAAAATCTGAATTCTGAAATTGGAGATGCGCGCCTTTGATGAAGATCGTTGAATTAGACTAGTTTTAATTTGATTTTAGATGTAAGCTTTTAACTCGTCTTTGAATTGAAAACGGTGACGGCTACTCCAAGTTCTCTACTGACGGCATTTCAGTTCTAGGATTATTTTTGTGTGTTTTTAGGTTGAGCATTGAGTTGTTTATATAGAATTTCAGTTTAATTATAGCCGTCGGATGAACCTAGGGTTAATCACAGCCACTCAGACCAGATCAGGACCATCCAGAAACCCTAGTGACTCAGCAGCAAGTCATCAATCGTTCAAAATTAAGATCTGGCCGGGGGTCAGGCCGACCCCCAGGTCGACCTCTAGGGGGAGTTCGACACTAGGGTCGACCTCCTGTTCGACCTGCCTGGGTGGGAATTTTCCCGCCCAGCCCGCTTCTGACTTTTGATTCAAATTTGAACTTGTTTTTCGAGCTGTTTGAATTTATTTGAATTTCTGAAACTTCTGGAGGCCATAACTTCTTCATACGAAGTCCAATTTATGCAAACTCAGACTCTATCTCAACCAGAAGTCCAAGACGAACACAATGGAATAACCCGTTTCCCTTAATTCTCACATTTTAAATTAAGTATTCTAGGATTCGTTATTATAACGTTAATAGAAAGTATGGGGTGTTACATTCTCCCCTCCTTTTAGGATTTCGTCCCCGAAATCTTCAAGTCGAGAAGAACTTATATCCTACTATCCAATCACTCATCTACTCAACCATCAAACATAGGCATCCATTGTCCTTAAAAGATTTCTAATGCTTCATGATCACATGCATTATGTGTGTACATGTCCTTATCTAATGCAAAATCAGGCGGTCTACTGATTCAGTTGACCTCCTTAATGCAAATTATGTCAGTGCCATGAGTCCATTATGAATGCAATTTTTCCTACTTAAAATTTCTTAAATGAGTGCACAGTCATTCACACAAATGCAACATCCATATGATAACACATCAAGTTTTAATCAATAAACCAATACATATATGCATATGCAATATGGAAGTGACTGAGCCGATCTAATACCTAATGTGTGTGTATATGCATCGATCCACTAGCAACCACTTGCAACCATCAATCATAACATGTTTCAGTTACATGTTTACATCCAAATGGGTTCCTACCTAAGGATAAAAGGATAGGATCGAGGAGATATTCCTAAAAAGATAGATACGAGCATAAACTTGAGGAAAAAGAGATTAAAGACGTACCCTCAAAAAGAAAAGGGTAGGTTGCGCGTATTCTGTACTCAGTTTCCCAAGTCGTGTCTTCCTCGGTGTCACTCCATTGAACTTTGACGAGCTTAACTTCACGGTTGCGTAGCTTTTTGACCTCTGTTCCCAAGATATGGGTTGGAACTCTCCTCACAGTTGCTTCTCATTCAACTTCAACTTCTTCTAGCATACTTGGTTCTACCACTTCTGCAGACTCGTGTAAGCACTTCCGCAGGTGAGAGACATGAAAGACATTATGAATCCCGGCCAATCTTTCGGGAAGCTATACCTTATAAGCCATCTTCCCAATCTTCTCGATGATAGGGAACAGTCCTACAAATCTTGATGCTAACTTTCCTGCGGATCCAAAACGAACGATGTTCCTCAAAGGAGATACTTCAAGAAACACCTTGTCCCCAATTTCGAACTCAAGGTCAGTTCTTCTTTTGTCTGCGTAGGACTTCTGTCTATCTTGGGCAGTCTTCATTCTTCTTCGTATCAAGACTACTTTCTCTGAAGTCTCCCTAATCATGTCTGGTCCAAGTATGAACTTGTCTGTAGACTCCCACCAGCAAGTTGATGACCTGCACGGTCTTCCATATAAAGCTTCGAAAGGTTCCATGCCTATGGTAGCTTGGTAGCTATTGTTGTAAGCGAATTCCACCAAAGGTAGATGATCCTCCTATGTTCCTCCGAAGTCAATAATGCATAACCTCAAGAGGTCTTCTAATACTCTGTTGACTCTTTCCGTTTGGCTATCTGTTTTAGGGTGATAGGTCGTGCTTAAGCATAACTGTGTGCCTATAGCCTCTTGTAAACTCTTCCAAAACTCGCTCGCGAAGATAGGGTCTCGATCACTCACTATGTTGGAGGGTATCCCATGGAGTCAAACTATCTCCTTAAGATATATGTATGCTAGAGATGAGCCAGTCCTTCTACTCTTGACGGGTATAAAGTGGGCGCTTTTTGTGAGCATGTCCACTATTACCCAAATGCTGGTATTGCCCCTTCTTGACCTAGGCAACCCATCTATAAAGTCCATCGAGATGCTATCCCATTTCCACTGTGGGACCTCTAGAGGATGGAGCAGACCACCAGGCTTCTTCTGCTCTACCTTGACTTGTTGGCATATTAAACACTTAGAAACAAATTCAGCTACGTCTCGCTTCATGCCATTCCAAAAGAAAACTCTTTTGATGTCTTTATACATTTTGTCTCCGCCTAGGTGTATGGTCAGTTTGTAATGGTGTGCCTTTCTAGAACCGCTTTTACCAAGCCCCTTGCTTGCAGGACACATAGTCTTCCATCTCATCTCAACCAGACCTTGGCATCAATGGAGTATCTATTGAGGTGACTAGAAGTCTCACCCCTAATTAACTTGTCCATCACTTCGGCTAGCTGAGGGTCTTCTCTTTGCGCAGCTCTGATTGAGTCTAATAGAGTTGGTCGCACTTCTAACGTTGCTAGCAAGCCAGGTACAAAGTCAGTGGAGGGTCTGAAGTTAAAGCTTGCTATGAACTCCAAGCTTTTCCTTTCCACAAAGAGAGGGCTTAAGGTCAGTTTCTTTCTACTCAAGGCGTCTGCTACTGCATTGCCCTTGCCATAAGTGTAGGAAATCTCAAAATCGTACGAGGAAAGAAACTCCATCCATCTTTGTTGCCTCAAGTTGAGATCTTTCTGCGAGAATAGGTATTTCAACGATTTATGATCAGTATACAGTTCAAATTTCTCACCTAGGAGATAATGGCGCCAAGACTTAAGCGCAAAAATGATGGCTGCCAACTCTAGGTCCTGGGTTGGGTAGTTTTTCTCATGTACTTCCAACTGTCTTCCACCATAAGCCACTACCTTCCCTTCTTGCATCAGAACAGTGCCTAGTCCCGTTCCGCATGCATCGGTGTATACTGTAAACATCTTGCTTCCATCGGGCAATGTCAGAACTGGGGCTGTTGTTAAAGCCCTTTTCAAACGTTGGAAAGAAATATCGCAATCCAAATCACAATTGAAAGCTAGGTTCTTCTTTGTCAGTCTTGTTAGTGGAGCTGAGATTTTTGCAAAATCTTTGATGAACTTTCGATAAAAGGGCTATCCCGAGAAAGCTTCGGACTTCGGTTGCGTTTCGAGGAACCTTCCAATCTTGCACAGCAACCACTTTGCGGGGTCCATAGCTATCCCCTCTTTTGACACCACGTGTCCAAGGAACCTAACTTCTTCTCTCCAGAAATGGCATTTAGAGAATTTCGCCTTCAACTGATGTGCACGGAGAGTATCCATGACTTCTTTTAGATGCTGAGCATGCTCTTCTTCATTCTTTGAGAAGATCAAAATATCGTCTACAAAGACCACCACAAACTTATTGAGGAACTCTTGGAACACCCTGCTCATTAAATCTACGAAGTAAGTGGGTGCGTTTGTCAAGACGAAGGGCATGACAAGCCACTCGAAGAAACCATCGGGAGTTCTAAACGTGGTCTTAGCAATGCTGGCCACTCTTAGCTGATGAAACCCGGTAGCTAAATCTAATTGGGAGAAAACCGACGCACCTACAAGCTGATCAAACAAATAATCTATTCTAGGGAGCGGGTGTCTATTCTTCTTGGTCAGCTTGTTTAGCTCCCTATAATCAACGCACAGGCGAAGCGAACCATCAGCTTTGGTCACGAACACTACCGGAGAACCCCATTCAGAAATACTCCATCTTATGAAGCCCTTTTCAAGCAGCTCTTTGATTTGCTTGCTAAGCTCCTTTCTCTCCCTTGGGTCCATGTGCCCAACGGGTAAAGCAATGGGCTTTGCATTATCAACGAGGTATATGCGGAAGTCTATCTCCCGCTTAGGAGGTAAGCCCTTTACCTCTTCAAACACATCCGAGTATTCATGGACTACCCTTACAGACTGCAAGTTCTCAACAGAACACATCAAGAGATTCTAAATAACTAAGAAGGACGAAGTTCATGGGATCACAAGAAATTTCAAGAGTGTTACCGAGGCGATTCATGAGTCTAACCACTCTCTTTTCACAATCGAGGATGGCACCATTACTGGATAGCCAGTCCATGCCTAGAATCAACCCATAGCCTGTGAAGCCCAAAACAAAGGCATTACATCTAAACCCAACGCTTAGTATAGATATTTTCAAATGCAAACAAACCATTGACAAATAGGCTGAGCCCCCAGTTGGATTTGAAACAACCAAGGGATCCTCTACTATACTGGTGTCTAGGTGCAGAGATTCCACTAAAGCAGTAGATATAAAAGAGTGCGATGCGCCAGAATCAAATAGTGTACGAACGGGATGATCAAAAAGATTGACTAAACTTTCAACAGAAATATTTCTACCTCGTTCTTGCGGAGGTGCCATGAGAGCGTGAACTTGTCCTCCAGAAGAAGGTCCAACTCCCTGCCCTTGTTTCCTTGGGCAGGCCCTAGCCATGTGTCCTGTCTCACCACAGTGGAAACATCCACCCATCTTCCGTTTCTTCTTCTTGCAGTCTTTGATCAGATGCCCGAGAATGCCATAGAAATTACACTTTCTCTTTTCACGGGGTTTATTGTTCTTCCCGCCTTTCTTTGAATCAGCCTTCTTGTTCTGCGACCCTTCCCCCTTCTTATCTTGAGGCACTTCCGCTTTTGCCTCATTCTTGCCATTGTCTTCCTCATGTAAGAGTGCCATGTCCACTAACCTCTCGTAAGTAGCCCCCATAGGTATATGGGTCATAGCCAAGCTATGAAGTGGCTCATTCAATCCCTTGACAAAACGGAGAGCCTTCTTATGAGGAGTATTCACTAAGTCCAGTCCAAATCGAGCCAGTTGATTGAATTGATTGACGTACTCCTTGATCGTCATACTTCCTTGCTTAAGAGATAAGAATTTTTCTAGCTGTAAACTTCGTTCAGCTTGTGAGAGGAATCTCATCTCAAACCTTATTCTGAAATCCATCCACGTGTTAACTGGTCTTACAGCGTTAGTGACTTCCTACCAATAGGAAGCTTCATCTTTGATCAACCATACCGCCAACTGTATCTTCTGCCTATCGTCCACCTCAAAGATAACGAACAGATCCTCAGTTTCTTTGAGCCAATTCCTTGCTTCTACAAATGATTCAGTTCCCTTGAAATACTTTCCACCCATGGCCCTAAAGTCCCTACAAATCTTTGAGAAAGCATTTGCACGAGGAGGAGGAGGAGCTGCTGCAGCTGGAGGAGGAGTAATATCTGCTGGACCTGCGTCGTTGGCCCTAGCCTCTAAGTACCTCCTGAACCAGTCAGGTATCGGTACACCCTCTGGAAGGTTAAGATTCCCTGACATGCTGAAACGAAAAAGAAAAGATTCAAAACGAACGATAGAAAGATAATGCATATGGCTTTGGGGATTACACCTTTATAAATTTAAAACAACACTTTTTCTTGTAAAATGCTTCTTTATATTTCTTTTTTGAAAAATAGTTTTCAAAAATTCTTATCTGATCTGTTAAACCTTTGCTCTGATACCAAGTGAAACACCCCACCTCCGTTAAAGTCACTCACAAAGGGAATGCCTTAACTTTGGTGGAGGGTTATAGGTACAAGACACAGAAAAATTTACAAGACAGATAAATTTAAGCAGCGGAATTCAAATATTTATTGCATACGTAGTTCAATACAAAAGCATTACATCAAATTGTCTCAAAATAACTTCAAAACATTACACCATAATTTCTGTCTTGAATATTCAATAAAGAAGCATAAACCAAAAGTAAAAATGCATAAATCCCCAAGGATAATGTCCAAGAGCCATAGCCAAGGTAAGAGAGAGTCCAAATCATACATCTACTTTCTTGAAGCTTGCAAAGAGTCTGACTAAGCTGCAGTATTCCCTCCCTACGGACCTGGGGGAGGGGGGACGGAAGAAAAGAGGACGAGAGAAAATGGGCCAGACAATAAGTCTGGTAAGTTCAGTGATTACTAGTATTTAAACAAGGAAAGGGATCATGACAGTGATAACAGAACATAGGACAATACCCTAATATAAGATAAGAGGAACATGTGATCGCACCTATTACTATAGTCTCTGCACCTACTTAACCATTGGTTCAACCATCCCCACGTGTTTATAACAAACGATCCCCTTAATGATCGGCTCCAACTCACATGCATTTATATCATGTGTCATTCAGCCCCGCTTGACTGTAGCTACCTGTGTTGGTCTCACCATGGGGTGTATCAGTCCCTCTGGTGGCAACCCGACACGATTCAAGATGCACATTGTACACTACTGATGCCCAGTGCCTGATTTTTCCACTCCGGAGTACGTGCACGCCCATACTCCGTCGGAACCTACACTGGCCCACCAACCGCCGACGTTTTGACCGCTTATAATTCAGCCCAGTAATCGTGGCCCACCCTGCCTAATTTCAGGGTACCATGATACATCTATGTGGGTTACTGCTGAAATGGGTCCCCATTACTAGGGTTTTCTAATCAACATGTTTATTTGGTTAAGTGTCCAAGTTTACCTAACCCCACCCATTCGTTTAGTTAACATGTTGAATCGGTTAAGTGTTTCCCTAATTGACATAACCCTACCAATCCTGACTTAGCTTTAATTTATTCATTAAAGCACCGACCACTCACATTAGACAGGTCTTGTTGTGGTCACTGGATTTGCCGGTCGGTTCCGGGAAGTTTTACACCACAACTCAGTCTAACCTCGGGTCCTTTTTGGGCTTGATGCACTAACCACCCACATTAGACAGGTCTTGTTGTGGTCACTGGATATGTCGGTCGGTTCCGGGCAGGTTTATACCACAACTCAGTCTAACCTCGGGTTAGGCATATTCGTCTTTTCTAAATTCATATTTTTCTATATATATGTCTAATTTCTTTATGTAGATTAAATCTGATTTAATCATGTCATAATTATCCTTTGATTTTGCTCACCATAAATAGTATAACAAATATACCATTTAATGAAAAAATCTATGCCATGAATTTTCATGTTTTCCCATCGTTATCCCCGTGGAACGTACATATGAATTACATAAAATGTTGGGCTAGCAAATTAGCCTAAACCCATAACAAAAAGGGGTAATAAATAAAGAACATGAAATAAACATAAAATAGCATTCATTTCAACTTGTCATGTGTAACTTGGCATAGAGGTATCATTAACTTTAATTAAATGGGTAAAGGTGAATTTGTGACTAAGTTGGGTCTAATGGTCATGTAAACTTGACAAAGGTCTAGCATGGAAGTTTAACATATAATCACAGTTTCAACCCACAACTTAGCATATAATCTTATGTATGTTAAAACATAAGAAAGCTATTATAATCATTTTTAATCACAATTTAGCATGATGTTAAAACCATAAGAGGACTATAATTCCACTTTTACAACATAATTAGATTCAACCTAACATGAATATACATGAGTGTTGATCTAACATATAAGCATGTGTTTTAGATCACAAACTTGCAAATAACCACCAATTTATAGCATGACATGTTTACCATTTAATTGGTAGAATAAATCCATTACCCAAATCATAATAGATTTTAATAACATACAATATGTTCATCACCACAAGCATATAGACATGATTAATATACAACATGTTCATCGCCACAAGCATATAGACATGAAATATACAACATGTTCATCGCCACAAGCATATAGACATGAAATATACAACAAGTTCATTGCCATAAGCATATAGACATGATTAATTACAACGATACTTTAAGATAAACGAGAATCAAATCTTATACATAAGCATCATTCTATATCCCAATTACAACATGTCATGATTCAATCGAAAGAATGTTTAAATCTACGTAATAACCAACTTACAAACTAAAAGGAATTCTTGATTTCTGAAATCTGAATTCTGAAATTGGAGATGCGCTCCTTTGATGAAGATCGTTGAATTAGACTAGTTTTAATTTGATTTTAGATGTAAGCTTTTAACTCATCTTTGAATTGAAAACGGTGACGGCTACTCCAAGTTCTCTACTGACGGCATTTCAGTTCTAGGATTATTTTTCTGTGTGTTTTTAGGTTGAGCATTGAGTTGTTTATATATAATTTCAATTTAATTATAGTCGTCAGATGAACATAGGGTTAATCACAGCCACTTAGACCAGATCAGGACCATCCAGAAACCCTAGTGACTCAACAGCAAGTCATCAGTCGTTCAAAATTCAGATCTAGCCGGGGGCCAGGTCGACCCTAAGGTCGACCAACAAGTCGATCTCTAGGGGGGAGGTCGACACTAGGGTCGACCTGCTTGGGCAGGAATTTTCCCACCCAGCCCGCTTCTGACTTTTGATTCGAATTTGAACTTGTTTTTCAAGCTATTTGAATTTATTTGAATTTCTGAAACTTCTGGAGGCCGTAACTTCTTTATACGAAGTCCAATTTACGTAAACTCGGACTCTATCTTAACCAGAATTCCGAGATGAACACAATGGCGCAACCCGTTTCCCTTAATTCTCACATTTTAAATTAAGTACTCTAGGATTCGTTATTATAACGTTAATAGAAAGTACGGGGTGTTACACGAAGCCCTAATCGGCCAATCCATTGCCTCACGTACTGGTACCGATTTGGGTATGAATCAGTATGAAACCAGGTATGCTGATTTGGGAAGAACATTCCCCTTTAGCCGAATTCCAAGACGCCATGCCGACTCAACCTAGTGCGAATTGGTATTGACCCACTTTAAAACCATAGAGTCGTATTTTATGATGTTCGAAGTTATACCAATCTGCCTGAGGATGAGTGCCAAACTGGGCTTTGAGGTTGGGTGACGAACTGAGTGGCATGAATTACACCGATCCGAGAATGGGAGTTACACTAAATAAGCTAGTCCTAAGTAAATGAGTTGAGGATGTTGATCCGGCTAGAGGGAGTTGTGGTTATCAAGGGATCAATATACATGCCGAGTCGGAGTTTCAATATCGAACCCAAGATTCCTACAGATCTCGAATGACACCTTCCAAAATCTAATTTTTCTTGAACCCCACGACTTCGATCAAGACTTTCTGAGTTTTTATAAATCCATATCCAAGTTATAAGCACTATAATAGCTACAAATCCAAAGTATGTCTTCCTTGTAGAAATGTAGGTCGATAACTTGCCCCCCAAAACATGTTTTTCGATGGAAGATGTGTTTTGAATAATCCATAACCCATGAATTCAGAAGCCATAATCCAAGAGAAGTCCAAATAGAAATCCAATAACCGAAGATCAAAAATCCAGAAAGCCACGATCGCGCACGATCAATAGAAAGCCAAGGTCTTAAATCCCAAGAAATCCAAGTCTTAAAGTAAATAGAAGACCATGAACAGTCTGAATCGTATTATAAGAAAAACTAAACCAAAGCATTCAAGATCCAAATCCAAGAAATCCAAATATCTAGAAAACCAAAGAAATCTGATAAATCCGAGAAATCCAAAATCCATATCTGAAATCCGCAGCCATAATCCATATGTACAAGGAACCAAATGAACTTCTTTGCCAAGTCCTGATAAAATAATTCAAACACAATCAAGTATAGTCCATACTCGAAGCATGCTTGAATGATCTTGCCAAATCCTGACAATACAATTCAAATCACATCGAGTATAGTCCATACTCGAGCCCTGGCCGAGCAATCTTGCCAAGTCTGACAAGACGACCCAGTTCTTCCGAAGCATAGTACATACTTGGGAACCAGTATATTAAAGTTTGGAATCATGATTATCAATTCCATACCTCACAAGTATAACCCATACAAGTGAAGTGATTTTATTGAAGTTCCAAAAGTTCCAAGTTACCACAAAACCTAATAGTTTATCGCTGGGCATGGAGCATGCCTGGGGGTTAAATTCTAACCCTGTAAGTGGGTGAGCCAAATTAGCCGCTTTTAATTACAAATTTATTGTTGAAGGAGTGGATAGTTTATTTTCGGGTACAGAGCATGCCTAAGGATTAAATCCTAATCTAATACATGGCTGGACCGAAGTTTCCATTCAAAAACCATAATCCACATAACCAAAACCCGAAAATCTAAATCCCAAAAAATAAAAAACCAAAGTTCAAAAAGTCCAAGATCCTGAAAGCCAAATATCCACATAATCCAATGTCCAGAGTGATCCAAGTCAGATTATAACCAATCCACACGAGCTAGGCCCTGGCTCGCTCCTATTTCAAGGGAAGTAGGTGGTTGCACCTATTTCGCTACTATAGCCCGATTCCTATCATACTGTGTCAGCTCTCCACATTTGACACACTCTTTAACCATATCCCATAGATGTCTACACTTATTTTTTATGGCGATCCAGCTCTTGAAACAAACAGTGTTTACAAAATTCCCTTTCCTTTTGAGATGGCTTCCTCTGGGAGGCTTTTTAAAGGAGAAGACTCATGAATATCCAAATAATTATCCTCCAAAGAAGAGTTAAGTTCCATACATGAAGAGAATTTAGGTTCTCTATCCGTTGTTGAGCATTACGACTATTGCCATTAGGCTCTTTTCCCTTGCCTTTATACTTTTCTTTTCTAAAGTCGGATGGTCCTCCATCCTTAACAGCGTTAATCTCAAGAGTTATTTTATCCGCTGTCGCATCCTGTTCCCTTAGAAATCTGTCTACTTCATAATAGAATTTACTAAAATCACTCGGTGGATCTCTTTGCAATGAAATTTAAAGTCTGATCTATCCAAAATACCAGGGATAATTTCCACGAGCACCATACACGGTTCTGGTCGATCCACCGACACCACCACCGCAAGAAACCTTTCCAGAAAAGAGCGTAGAGTTTCTCCAATCCTCTGCATAATTGTCATGAAAGACATGACGTTCTTGGGTTGAGAGATATGGACCATAAATTGTTCAACAAATATTTCAATCAATGCATTCCAGTAGCCTATAGATACCAATTACAACCGCCTAAACAACATGGTATCAATATCCATAAGATAAAGTGGGAAGCATTTAACAATGACATTATCCGACGTAGATTGCGCTTCCACATGTTGCATGTAGCGCATAAAATGGATAATAGAATCCTTCCTACCGTCATAAGCTTCCATAATTGGCAATTTGAAATCATGTGGGTTTCGAGAATTCCTAATAACCTAGGCGAAGGAACTACGATTAACACAGTCCAAATTCGATTGAAACATCACGTCTCAAGTAAACCGTCAAATCACATATGTGATTCGATTTCAATTGCTAAGGAGTTGTCTCCAATCATCCAAACCAGCACTAGTTCCCTAAGCATTCAATCCAAAAAAAGTACGTCAAGCCATGACATGAGCGTTCAGATTGACTCGACCTTAGGAGTAAGTTCGGCACCACACCGAGGTCGTTGCATTACATTAGTTTCATTTCCATCCAAAGCCTTTCGTGCTCGCACATTAGCCAGGTCATCAGAACCAGTATTATAAGCATGACCAGAGAGTAAGTTACAGACCATACTCCCATCAATCGTGGCTTCCCCTACCTGGATCGGCTCGACACGGTCTAGGATTGGTACTGATCTGGGTTGAGTTTGATAGAGGTACCCCCCGAACTCAATCCAAGTACCTGCATTCCACTGGGTTCGTCTCCAAAGGTTTCTCCAACGACTGTACCGTGATATTCTGGCCTTCCATACACTTCCAACCTTGAAAAAATGTGTTCATCATCTCCTTCTACCGTCTAAGGAATTCTTCCAGCCGCTTCATGCATGATTCCAATTGGTTTGTGACTTCATCCATCACTTCTTAGGCCAGATAGATGGAAGGGTCTACAAAAGAGGAAGCCTCCTAACTTCCTTCTACTCCTGCGCCTTTAGCCTGAGTGGTAGCATATGTATTCTTCAATTTCACTATAGTGATTCCTTGAGCAATCCTACTCCTTTAAGCTAGAAAGATGTAATCCCCTTCTAGCACGTTAAAATGTTGACATTTGGTTTGGTCAATCAAATACCAACACCCATATCTAGGTTGAAACCATAGAATAACAAAATAAATCCAATCACATAATACATAAATGTAAGGTGACATGCAAATTTATAGTGGTTCGGAAAAGTCTGTCTATGTCCACTTATTGGAATCTTATTGTTTACATTGTACGATTACAAATACAATTCGTTTGATTGAAAGAAATGAAGAGATAATAGTGTGGTTAAATAGCAGTAGTGAAGTCCTCGCGTATAACTTGTTGATTTGTGATATTTTTGATTCATGACAACAAGAAATGGAAAACAATCAAGATCGCATCAAATAGCTAAGTTCATATATATGGGTATTGAGTCATGTTAGCAATATGATAAAATCTATCCTCAAAGTATAACACGAATACACGAATTTTTCAGATTTATATATATATATATATATATATATATATATATATATATAAATGTATGCTAATAAAACCAGCTGAAACTGGATCGGTTCTGTAACCAGTCAACTGGTATAAAAAGGACCAGTCGACTGGTCACGGACCTGAAGTCCAGTAACGGCTAGTTGCTGAGCATATTTAAATATATATATATATATATATATATACACGATTTTTACTCTTAACCAGTTGACTAGTACATTTCATACCAGTCGACTGATCAGAGATTAACAGTAAATTTTGTGAAAAAGTCACCTTCTTTCATGAAGAGATTCCTCTTCAATTATGAACAGAAATGGATGCAACTTCTTGCTGAAACTTTTCATGAAAGAATGCTACTATTCTACAATTATATAAGCACCACAAGCATGTTTTCCAAACAACTAATTCTTACTGATTCTCTGATCAAAATAATTGACAATAAAAATATGACCTTTAATAACTATTCTTTTTATTGTAAATAATCGACAATAAAAATATGATCTTTTATAACTATTCTTTTTGTTGTAACTAATCGACAATAAAAATATGATCTTTTATAATTATTCTTTTTATTGTAACTAATCGACAATAAAAATATGATCTTTTTATCATAAACATTTCATTTATACTAAATGACAAAAAAAAGTGTTCTTTTTATTTTGAACAAATTGACACAACAGGCAGTCAAAGTTCAAATTCAAATTTTCAAACTACTGCGCTATTTTAAACTCCTTTTATAATTAAATTAAAAAAAATTATTCTAACTACAATTTAAATAAATTTATAATCGTTATTATTTAACATAATTTATTTTAACTATTTAAATCCATTAAAATTTCCAAAATAAAAATTTTAAATTGGTCCCAAAATTCCGGGTTGTTACATTTCATGTCCTATGAAGTAAATTTATAGGCAAAGAAAGCACATGTTCAAGACAAGAAAAAAAAATTAGTTTTTCATGTAGAGAAAGATGACTCAGATTCGGACGAAGAGGACATTGCATTTGTAGCAAAGAATTTCAGAAAATTTTTGAAATACAGAAAAGGCCAGAGTAAGAATATGAAAAAGAATTCGACGAAAGAACCTGACCTAGCCTTGGTAGAATGTTTCTATTGTCACAAAAACGGACATTATCAAAAGAATTGTCCAAAGTTGAAGAAGAATCGCAGCAAAAAAGAGAAATAAAAAATACGAGCTTTCTCAGTCACTTGGGATAATTCAGATTCATCATCTTCTGATAGTAACAGCGATAGTGACAACGAGCAAGAAAACGTATGCTTCATGGCAAAGGATACTGAGGTCAGTGATTTTACTTATGATGAATTAGTAGAAATTAATACGGAAGTTTTAGAATCTTGAAATAATTTTAAGAGAAAGTACAGACAAGCGAATGAAGATAGAAAAGAGCAGAATTTGAAAGAGACTTATTAAAAGATGAAAAAGAGATTTTAGAAGATGAGATTAGAAAATTACAAGAATCTTTATCAGTTGCAAATTCTCAGATTTCTATGTTGAGTCAAGAAATTGGAACTCAAAAGAATAGAAATGATATACTAGTTTCTGAGAATCATGAATTGAATGCTAAGGTTAAAATTGTAGAATTATAAAATTCTAGTCTAAAAGTTAAATTGGATAGTATTTCTAAGAATGTTAACAATTTTAATAAAGGTAAAGAAAATTTATCTAAGATATTAGAAAATTCCCAACCAGTTTTTAGTAAAAAAAAGACTAGGATATGTTCAAAAAGTTAAATCTAAGAAGAAATCTAGTCCTAAGAAATCTAGTATTAAACCGGTAATTAAAAACTAGATGTTACTACTAAGAAGAATTCTTCAATAAATATTAGTATATGGGTTCTAAAAACCAATAATATTTTGATTAGTAAATATATTAAGAATTTCTTAGACACTGTTCACAACAATATTAATTATATTTTCAAAAAGGACTCTGTACCCTCTTGGGTTTGGTTTCCTAAGATTTAACCCTTAGGACCCTAATGGAGGAAGTGGGTACCTATATAATTCTAAATATTTTTTGCAGTTCCCACTCAATAAAAATAGAGGAAAATGGATACTCGACAGTGGTTGCTCAAAACACATGACAGGAGATAAAGAGATGTTAACAAATATTATCTACTCAAAAGGAGGAACTGTCACATTTGGAGATAATTCCAAAGGATATATCATCGGCAAAGGCGATGTGAGCAATTATGGTATATCTAATTCACCTCTTATTTCTAATTTTTTATTAGTTAAAAAATTAAAACATAATTTACTAAGCGTTAGTCAATTATGTTATAACGGTTTTAAAATATCGTTTTCCGACAATAAATGTAATATATTAGATTCAAATCAAAATCTTATTTTTGAGGGAAACCGAGATAAAAATATTTATATTTTGAATATGGCGGTTAATAATAATCCAAGCATGTGTTTATTAGCCAAAGATAATGATCCTTGGTTATGGCACAAAAGTTTTTGTCATATTAATTTTAAAACGATAAACAAAATTTCTAAAAATGAACTTGTAAGAGGTTTACCAAAAATAAAATTTAAAACTGAGAACTTATGCGATGCTTGTCAACTTGGGAAGTTAACTAAATCCTTTTTTAAGATTAAAAAGGTAATATCAACATTACAACCGCTTGAATTACTACATATGGATTTGTTAGGGCCAATACAGGTTCAGTCCATAAACCATAGTAGATATGTATTTGTAATTGTTAATGACTTTTTAAGATACACTTGGACTATATTTTTAAAGAATAAAAGTGACACATTTAATCTCTTTAAAACTTTTGTCAAACAAATACAAAATTTAACTAACCTAAAAATAAAGAATATACGAAGTGATCATGAAGGAGAACTTGAAAATGAGAAATTTGATTTATTTTGTCAAAAGAAAGGAATTTTTCTTTTCCTAGAACTCCACAACAAAATGGAGTTGTCGAACGTAAAAATAGAACTTTGCAAGAATGTGCCAGAACGCCATTAAATGGAAGTACACTGCCAAAACATTTTTGGGCTGAAGTAGTTGCTACGGCTTGTTATGTTTTGAATCGTGTCTCCATTCGACCTCTTACTAAAAATACTCCATACGAAACTTTTACTGGAATAAAACCAAATATTTCATATTTTAAAGTGTTTGGCTCAAAATGCTTCATTTTAAATACAAAAGATCAGCTTGGAAATTTTGATTCAAAATCCGATGAAGGAATATTCTTAGGATATTGTGAGCATAGCAAAGCTTATTGTATTTTCAGTAAGAGAATCAGTAAAATAGAAGAATCACTTCATGTTTCATTGATGAAAAGTTTATTCAAAATTCTTTTAATTCAGATATTATGTAAAATAATTCTTCTCATGATGATGATATTGAAATATATAGAGAAGATGAAAACATGGTTCATAATAACATAGAGAACAATACTACAGAAATTCAAGATAATATCAATAACCAGAATATTCCTATTAATGAAGTTAGATCTCCAGTAAGAATATTACGAAACCATCCAACTCAAAATATTATTGGAGATATAACTTCAAACGTAAGAACAAGAAGCCAACTTAATTTAGTAAGTAATGCAGCCTTCTTATCAAATATCGAACCCAAAAACCCTAAAGACGCATCTACAGATGCAAATTGGATAATCGCCATGCAAGAAGAATTAAACCAGTTTGAACATAATGAAGTCTGGGAATTAGTTCCAAGACCAAATGATCAAACTGTTATTGGTACAAAATGGGTTTACAAAAATAAAGCAGACGAATAAGGTAATATTACTAGAAATAAAGCTAGGCTTGTAGCACAAGGGTATAACCAAGAAGTAGGCGTTGATTATGAAGAAACATTTGCCCATGTTGCTCGACTAGAAGCTATTCGAATCTTACTAGCATATGCATGTTATCTAACTTTAAATTATATCAAATGGATGTTAAAAGTGCTTTCTTAAATGGTTATATTAAAGAGAGAGTATATGTTGGACAACCTCCACTATTTGCTCATGAAAAATTTCCTGATCATATTTTCAAATTGAAAAAAGCATTATATGGTTTGAACAAGCACCTCGTGTTTGGTATGAACGACTCAAGAACTATTTATTAGATTCAGGATTTCAAATTGGAAAGGTTGATCAAACACTTTTTATTAAAAAAAACTAATAAAAATATTTTAATAGTGCAAATATATGTCGATGACATTATCTTTGGATCAACAAATGATCAATTATGTCAGGAATTTTCAAAAATAATGACCAGTGAATTCGAAACATCACACATGGGAGAACTATCTTACTTTCTGGGTTTATAAATTAAACAATTATCAGAAGGAATTTTCATTAATCAATAAAAATATTGCACTAATCTAATAAAACATTTTGGTATGGAAAACACTTTAAGTAAACCTACACCAATGAGTAAACAACACATTTAGATAAAGATGAAAATGGTAAAAGTATCGATCAAAAGTTATATCGAAGCATGATAGGTTCACTTTTGTATTTAACTGCCAGTAGACTGGATATAATGATGAGTGTTTGCTTATGTGTTCGTTTTCAAGCTAATCCAAAAGAATCACATTTGAAGGCAGTAAAACGTATATTACGTTATCTTAGCAGTACCAAAGATTTTGGACTTTTCTATCCAAAAGATTTTTCCTTCGAATTAGTTTCATATAGTGACGCTGATTTTGGAGGATCACGGACGGATCGTAAAAGTATAAGTGGAACCTGTCACTTTATCGGAAAATTACTTATATCTTGGTTCAGCAAGAAACAGAATTGCGCTTCGTTATCAACGTGTGAAGCGGAGTATATATCTGCAGCACTAGCTTGTGCTCAAGTAATATATATGCAACAAACACTAAAAGATTTTAACGTAAATTTTAACTAATTCCACAATTTATTGCGATAATACAAGCGCAATAAATTTATCTAAAAATCTAGTGAATCATTTTAGAACTAAACATATTGATATACGACAGCATTTCTTGAGAGACAATATTGAAAAACAAATCATCAACTTAGAATTTGTAAACTCGGAAAATCAAATTGCTGACATATTTACCAAACCCTTATTAGAGAATACTTTCATAAGACTTCGAAGAGAATTGGGAATTGTTTCATATAAAGATCTCTGAAGACGTATAATATTCTCGATTTTTTTTTTCCATAGCATGTATTCTTTTTTGTCGATGACAAAGGAGGAGAATGTTATTGATTATATGCTTATATATATACCATGTGCTAGCATTTTGATTACAGGAAATTACACAGTAAGTATATACTATATTATGAACTAAAAATATGTTGCAGAGTTTCAGGGGGAGTTAAATATATATACAAGCATACATTTAGGGGGAGCAATGAAATATTTCAAACAGAATGCGAGATATTGTCATCAATCAAAAAAGGTGGAGAATGTTGATTCGTGATATTTTTGATTCATGACAACAAGAAATGGAAAACAATGAAGATTGCATCAAATAGTTAAGTTCATATATATGAGCATTGAGTCATGTTAGTAATATGTTAAATTCTATCCTCAAAGTGTAACAAGAATGCATGAATTTTTCAGATATATATATATATATATATATATATAATATGCTAAAAAACAGCTGAAACTGGACTGATTCTATAACCAGTCGACTGGTATAAAAAGGACCAGTCGTCTGGTCACAGACCTGAAGTCCAGTAACGGCTAGTTGCTGAGCATATTTAAATATATATATATATGATTTTTATTCTTAACCAGTTGACTAGTGCTTTTCATACAAGTTGACTGATCAGAGATTAATAGTAAATTTTGTGAAAAGTCACCTTCTTTCATGAGGAGATTCCTCTTCAATTATGAACAGAAATGGATGCAACTTCTTGCTGAAACTTTTCATGAAAGAATGCTACTATTCTACAATTATATAAGCACCACAAGCATGTTTTAACAACTAATTCTTACCGATTCTCACTTATTCTACTCTATTTTCTGATTTACACTTATATATTCACCGCATTCTAAAAGCTCTCTAATTCAAGTTACTTGTTGAATCTTTTAAGTTATTTCATATCTCTCGATTCAACAAGCAACATACTTCCTTAAATCTTCGCATACACATCAACATACATGAGGATAAGATTATAGGAAGGGTGTACTTGATCGTGGTTATTCAGTGTTGATACGAGAACACATTCAGAAGTCAAAACTACTTGTAATTGTGAAGTCATGTGTTGATGCTCAAGCAGGGACATCCTTGTTGGTGCTCGGGTGTATTGTGACTTATTCCTCCGGGTTAAGAGAGGGCGTGTTAGTGAATTCTGAAGAGGAGCTTTGGGACTGGATGTAGGACGGGAAGTCTGAACCAGTATAAAATTCGTGGTGTCTTTTACTTACTGCATTTTATTTGTGATATATCTATACTACTTACATTTACCTGCGTAACTATTGTAGCTTACTAGTTTATCATATACCATTCCGCTATATCCATGTAAAGATCATGCTTAAGTCATACACACCGACTTTTCATAAGTGACAACCAAAGAGCCAAAGACCATTGAAATAACCATGTCCCGAATTATTTATATGTGTTACAATATGTGTTTCAAAATAGGATAGTCGCTGGAAAATCCAGAGTAGTGGAAATAGTGGAGAAGACCAGGTCTAGGAGTGGGGGAAGCCAATATCTGCCAATCCATCGCCTTTCGAATCAGTAACTGGTCCGGATCAGTATCAAACCGGGTATGCCGATTTGGGAATGATAACCCCCAGCCAAATTCCAAGACACCATGCCGACCCTACCTAGTGCGAAGTAGTATCGATCCGCCATGCTTTAAAACCATAAAGCCATACTTCAAGTTATATGGAGTTATATTGATCTGCCTGAGGATAAATGACGAACTAAGATTTGAGGGTAGATGCTGAACCGAGTGGCATGAAGTACATCAACCCAAGAATGTGAGTTACACCGAGTAGGCCAAGCCAATGTAGATGAGTTGAGGATATCGATTTGGCTAGTGGGAGTTGTGCCAGTCCAGGGATCGACATACATGTCGAGTTGGAGTTTCAATGCCAAACCCAACGAAGGGATTCCTACCGATCCCAAACGACGCCTTCAAAAATCTAAGTTTTCATGAACTCCGTGACTCTAACCAAGATTTTCGGAGTTCGCTAAGTCCATGCTAAAGCCCTCAGCACTCCAATAGCTAGAAATCTAATGTGTGACTACCTTGAAAAAAGGCGGGTCAACAGCCTCAGACTTCATGTTGTATAACCCTCCTATCGATACCTTCTTACCTTCAAATAGGAAAGGACCTCTCGATAAGGACTTCTGGTAATATTCCCAAAGACTTTACCATTACTCTGTCAGATTCTCTTCATCTTCTTCATTCCTTGTATTCCCTAAATTTATTTAAACTCAATTATAAATTAGATCTAAGGATAAACTAGTTGTAACTCGAAGAGATACGGCTTGCAACCAATAATAAAAATTGATTGAGCCAGACATAGGTTGGAGCATGCCGAATCACCATGAAAATCCTATAACTCTTTTTCTTGCTTTTATTTTTTGTTTATTTTTTAATTAAATTAGTGTTTTATACTAGGATTTCGGATGTTGATCCAATTTTTAGGTAATGGTGTTAAACGTCATGAAGGAGCATAAAGAAAACAAACCTAAACATTCTTGTTGTTTGTAACACCTTGATTTTGAGATTCTCCTTGGATCTCACAGTAGATCCACACCTTGTTTTGCAAAAAAATGGTGAATCACTTCTCTTTTATTTATTGTTTTCATTTGATTTGAAATTGATTTTATTTTTTGAAGAGATGGATAAATTTTTGGTTATGACTATGAGAGGAGGAGTGGAAAAAATGAATGGTAAAATGAATCAGAATAAAATCGATGGATTTACTTTATTTGAAAAAGTGAAACTTTCCCTTTCTATCAACTAAAAATTTCCTAATTACTGTCGTGATTTTCTCTTTCTCTCCACTCCTTTCACTTCTTCAGATATGGCTAACCATTATTACAATTAAATGCCATAAAATTTCCATTAATCCCTTCACATAATAATCGTTTATTTAAACATGTTTGATGTTTATTGTATATGACATACATAACTTTTACATGTACATGCAAGCAATTACAAACAACTTTGAAACATCAAATAACATAAATAACAATAAATATTTCTCGAATATTATTTACTTTATTTGGCTTGCATCACTTTATAAACAAGTTAACTCGTAGGGTTTTCGGAGAATTCATGAATACACTGTGTGACTCAACGGTGTGAATCCAGTGGGCAATTAGTATCTAATAACTCAAATATTAACGTTCACGTAACACTTTGGCTAATGGTCTGATAGATTGGCCGAAACCATCTCTTACATGCTTTTTTAGTAAAATCATATTTTGTGTTATCTTAAGCAGTGTCGTTTAGTAATAATAATTTACACACATTCTCTTCGTCAACACTATATCACTTTAAGATTATAGAATTTCACTTTGGTAAAAGTTCCAATTTCTTCCTTAACTTAGTTAGTTTCTAACATAAAATAAGTCCTTGGTTCAATATAACATTTATTGTTAATGATACTTCTATGATCAAAGATTTTGACTTTAGGTTGACTATACTTGATCATGATACTAGCCTCATACAACTTAGGAAATAGATTCTCTGTTGAAAAATGCTTCACTTCTGATGTCTCTATTCAACTGAACTATAGTCGCTTGATGAGTGGTTATGCCATGATTTAATTATACTCCACATTGAAGTTCCATGGATTTTCGAGGAGATGGAACTATATAACATCATCAGTTTGAATTTTTTGTTAATACTTAACAGGAAACTCTCGGATGATTATTTCCTTAGTCATCCAGTAACTACAAACATATAATCCCTTAGTGTCCTAAGCAATCATGAATAATACACTATCCAACATTTAGATAGTGTTACATGCTTTGATCTCAATGGATGTATCAGTATCCTTTCTCATAATACATTGAGCAAGATATTTAAAACAATATATTATTTTGTATTGTGATAATTTTCTCATGATTACAACGATTTGTAACAATTTTTACATAAAATATTATGCATGAATTTTCTATTTATATACTTTATATTAATTATTTCACTATATAAATACAAATTAAACACCTTAATTATGAACAATATTAATTACAAAGTTAGATATATATATATAACAAATTTTGTAATTACTTCACGAGCATGCTCCTAAATCTCTCAATTATGCCATAGGATTTCTCTTGAATCAAATTATAACATTATGATTGTGTTTATCCACTTAAAGATGGTTTGAAAACCAAAAGAAGTTATCTAAGTGAAGTTGATTGAGTGGTTATTCTTCTTTGAGGTATTTTTATTCAGATGATAAAAATACATTCTTGACTTTATGAGAAGGAAGATATTCAACATTTTTTGTTAGAGCCAACCATTCATATTCTTTGAGAAAAAGTTCATTCTATTTCTGTTTGGTTCACTTCTTACAATTCCTGAACTTTGGCCCTTTCTTGGGATGGATTAGATATCATGCTTTATTAGATAATTTATTTGTTTTCCTTTTGAAATTGAGTACCTTAGTTGATATTACATAACTGTATTACAAGTCTTAGAAGTACGTACTATTTTACAAGTAAACATATGCCCAATGGTTCAAATTACATTACACAAGATCAAACACGTGACCTCGTGGATCAAAACCGGAGCGCTTAACCACAAAGATAATGCTAGACTAGATAGATTATTTGTTATGATGTATTAATTTATAAATTATAACATTTGTAATATTTTAAGAATCATATCGAGTTTAATCATGTACCAAATTAATAATAATAATAATAAGCAATTGTGTTCCATTATCCCAAATTGTCTCAGGAATGATTACATCATCCATGTTGAGATCTTTTATGATTTGAAGCTTAACATCTATATTGCCTTAAAAAATTATGCATTGTACTATTAAATACAACAAACCCATAACTCATCACCTAAAAAAACTCTATTTTCCACCTCGCTCTGCATCCATCGCCCCTAAACCCATCCCATCATGATTAGTAACCAAATTACTTCCTCCACTTACACTCCCCTCCACCTTCTCCATGTGCTAAAGCTCATTTCACCTATAGTGCTTCCAAGTGGTTTTGTTGTTCTACAAATTGATGGAATTGTGATTCGGTGCACTAACGATTGTGTGGTTTGGGATTATGAAAATGCTTAAACTCATTTAATGAGTGTTATTGAATATTATTCATTCATATCTATTATATACAGTTATCTATGACATTAAGATTGGGGCATGAGCTTCGTTTGTTTTAAGGACTTGGCAAACTATTTTTTTTTTTGGAATTTCTTTAATGGATACATGCTCAGATTGAATTGATGGGAATTCAATTTAGAGCTTTTGGAGATACTTCCATGTCATTTTGTTTAGTGATTGTATATGCTATGCTTATGCACATTGTATGCCATTGTTGGCCCCGTTAGCTCAAGTTCTTCCACTTCAACTTTCCATTGGGTGACTTCATACAAACACATAGGATCAAGGTTCCCTTTTACTCCTCCTTCATCTTTTTTATATTACAATAATTTAGACCAAAATAATATTTTGTTGGTATTATCTACTTCTTAATAAGGTCATCTATGCAAATTTTCAAATCATCTTAAAACGCTTTACCCTTTCGAAAAGGCAACCAATATGAACATTTGAAAGGCCATATTTGAACCGCGAGTTTAAAATGAATATGGAAGGGTTTAAATGTACGAGTTGTGTATACATATGCATATGTATGAAGGTGTCCAACTACACTTTCTCTTTATCTAAAAATTACTTACTATTATCATGGTTATTAAAGTAATATCATATACTTTAATTAGATATTATTTTGCACAAATAGTCGATTATGACGATTAGATCTGGTATGCAAATAATTACAAATTTCAATGATCATAGACACCGATATCTGAATTGAGCACTGTTGGATCTAGAATAACCCTAGAGGGGGGTGAATAGTGTTTTTCACAGTTTTAACTGAATTAAAAAAACTTAACGAGATATATATAATAATAAACTGATCACAGAAAATAGCAGAAACTGTAATGCAGAAAATAAATCACACACAGATATACCCAGCTTCGGCAAAACCCTGCCTACTGCTGCATTTCTAAGATTTCTACTAGGTGATAGAACAGTTCCCGCATACAAGACCATGTACACTCGCAAACCCCTGCTCCTATTCTAACCCTACGCTCAAAATCCTAGACTGATTCAAACCCCTGAATCAGATTTTCCCAGATTACAAACCCGTAACCTGTATTCCTAGATTTTACAGATTTTATTACAGTCAGTTAACTCCTAACTGAAACTCCCCTAGAGTTTTGCAGACTCTATAAACTGTTCAGGATTGTTTACAATTTACAACTCGAATTAAAACCAAAAATAAAAACAAATTAAAAAGAATTGAAACCCTAGGAGTTAAACAAAGAGGGTCATCCCCTTTTATTCTTGGCCAGCCATGTTTTAATTTGTGCACCCCTTTATTTTTCTGGCCCGATCTCTTTGTCTCTGGAAATAGAAAATGGCGGCTTCAAAGAAACTAGGGTTTCTGATAAATCCTCCAAATCCAGATCGATCTGATGATGATTTTGTTTCAGTGATGCCTTGAATCGAAGGATGCTTTCAGTGTTTTGATTTGAGAATTGCTCTGGCTCGATTCACAGACTTGGGTTGCTACCGACAACGATTTGTGAGTTCTCTTAATTTCAGTTTTTCTCTTGAATTGATTCTGTGGGTTTTCGATTTCAGTTGCTTGGGATTTCCTCTGATTTGCCAGTGATGAAATGCGTGTACATATAGGGTTAGAAATAGAAAACCCTAAATCACTGATTTCATATATGACCCGATCTGATTTCGCTGCTTTCCTCGATTGAAATTCTCGGCTTTGATTGAAAGAGAAATTTGCGTGATTTTGCCCTCTGATTTTCCCCAGCTTTGAAAATGATTTGCGTGGCTTTTAATTTCTGTGAATTCCTTGATGACTTTAGACGTGTTCTTGTCCCATGAGTGAACTTGAAAAAATGCTGAGAAGAAATTATGCTTCTAATTGATCTCTTTTATTGTGGCATTCCAAATATGTTGGTGAATTTCTTTCTCAGTTTTGAAATAAATGAATTTCTATAAATGTGTTATTCAAAACTGGAAACTATATCTTCTCCCTTGCGTGATTGCTGAAATCGACTGGGTCTCTGATGCTATTAAAACTGAATTGATTTCTTTCCACAAAAAAATTGATTGAGCTTTTCAAAAAAAAGAAACTTTCCCAAATCTGGAAATACTTCACACGGTTTGCCAACTATGATTTCCTGTGATTACCTGATTTGTTGCATTGTTCGAATCTTTTGATTTTTGGAATAATTTAAATCCTTTCCCAATTATTACTATGCTTAGAAACTGGAAACAATTTAAAGGTTTGAAAACCTGATTTCCTGGAAAGATTTAAACATGCTTGCCACATTGTTGAGCTGTGTTGAAACGTATTTTGCATTGCTTGTGACTGTATTGTGCACTGGCTCGACCTTTACGTATATGACCACCTTAAATGCTATTGTGCATGTCCATGTATGGCTGCACATATTATATGACCCTTTTGCATATTTGAACTTCATCAACATTGAATGTTTGCTTGTCTGTTTGCATCCCATACTTCTTTTATGCTTTGTTTGACAACTGCATGTATTCTTCACCATATATGCTGAAATGAAAGCTGCAATTGCTTGTTTTTGCATTGTGCTTAACTCTTCAACATTGCTGCTGAACTTATGGCTTGAAATTCTTGGATTTGCAATCTTGCTCCGACTTTCATGGTAGCTAAGCTAAATCACTTTGACACTGCAACCATTGCATGTTGATAATGCTGCATCTATGTAATTGTTGTTACCACATGAAACATGCATTCACCATGCTTTTACCATTTCTGACTAATTTTCCACACTCCTGCTATGTTGATCTGCTCAATCTAGAGCTGATCCCCCATGTCTTGAGTCTCCTTGACTGCTTGACCCTTGCATCTGGCTTTGTACATGATTGTAATGCGCCATTTGTATATGCTGAAATCTGCTTTGATTATGGGAGAAGTTGCTGAGTTTCCTTGTACCACTTGATCATGTGCCTGAACCATGTTGATACATGCTCGACCACTTTGTGCACACTTGCACACTTGTTTACTTGCACACAATTATGCATGTTTCTTCTTGTCATTTGCACTGACCTGAAATGTGCTCGGCACTGCACTTGCTCGCCATGTACACTGTTTACCTCCTGCTTGCACTTGATGTTGGCTGCACCTGTTTTCAATGTTGCATGAATACTCAACCACTTTTGTTTTGTTTGGTCTTCATTGTGCTGAACATTTTTTTTTTACTTTGCTCGACCATTTTGTTGATGCTACTTGACTATGTATTGTATAGCAGCATATTTGTCATTGCTGAATCTCCTTCATGCAACATGACATTTGGTATTTGAAAAAAAAATGACTTGTGCATATATTTTTAGCTCGACACTTGGCTTGTGTTAACCATGTTGACTTTGCTGCCTTGTTCACATACACCATTTACATTGTCAACACCATGTAAACTGGCTAATTGCATTTCATTTTGACATTGTGTCATTTCTGTGTTGGTTTTGAGTGCTACTTCACCTTTGACCACACAGCACTTGTCCATGTTTGCTGCCACCATGTATTTGAGTTGTTTTGACTTTTTGCTCGACCTTTTATTTATTTTTGTTGCACTGAGTCGAGACGGTCCACTGCGGCTACTCCTCAGCTGCACACTGATTGGCGTGGCAGTGCACACGTGTATTTATACACGTGTGTATATGCAGCCGTCAGTCGAAAAAAAAAACAGATCGAGTCAGAAAAATGATGAGAAACACACCGAATTCTGAGGCAAATAAAATTTTAAAAAATAAAATTTATATTTGCGTGTAATTAGAATATTATTTCTGTTCCATATACTGTGTGTGTATGTTTCATGTGTGACAGGTAAGCAGGGATGACTGGACTGACTGTGATGACTGGACTGACAATAAGCAGTGAAGACTGAAGATGAAAAAAAACAGTGAATGAAGCAGTGTCAGTAAAAAAAATGTCTGTATACGAAAAATGTATGTAGAGTGATGAAATGTAATACAAAATTGTATATCAGTGAATATATACAAATAGTGGAGTTTATAAATTTGTACTGTTTTGATAGTGAAATAAAATATTATATTTAAATAAAATACTGTGTGAATATTTATATTTCTGTACAGTCGTATTTTATTTGAATATAAATATTATATTCCAATCTGTAATGTATAATACCAGTACAATATCAAACACATTAAAATAATATATATTTGGTTGTTATCATCAAACAAAAATCATATAATTGTGTATACAACATCGTTATATACAACAATCTCCCCCTTTTGATGATGACAAACAAATAAAAGATTTTGTATACAATAGATGTGTTTGACAGTGAAATTTTAACTCCCCCTATTTACCAGCTCCCCCTACAACAGACAACTCCCCCTATAACTGTGCATGAGTGAAAGGAATGTTATGAATAATAATAAATTTTTAAAATTAAAATATTTATAAACTATTCACTCATAAATCAAAATCTAATCCATTCTCCCCCTTTTGTTATCATCAAAAGGATACAGATTTTAAAATACAGATGAAAAATGACAAAATATAATTTCAGCTTAAGAGGAAGAACGGTCATCATAAATCTCAATCAGTCAAACAAAAATCATAATAAACTAAGAACAGGTGGCATATTTCACATTGTAGAGAACGACGGTTATACGATGAATTTTATAAAAATGAGGAGAGTTAAAAAAAATGTGAATATTTCCCAATTATTTTCAAAAGAATTTTATAAACTGAAGCACAAAAACAGTGATGGATTTGGACTATAATTAATAATTCAATTTAAGTGACGAGATCGAATAATCTCAAATCCCAATATCTATCAATCAACAAAACATAATACGTCGTAATATTTCAACACATTTCACAGATTAGAAAGATGGATTGATAGACTGGTTTTTATACTCTGAGGAGAATTTCAGATTAATTTATATTTATAGCACATTTTTCCCTTTTTTATTTATTTATTTAAGAGCACACTGACCACGCATAACCAGAGCTTGGATTTTTAAATGGGATCAGTCGCAACTTAAATTATAAGTTGTCTCATAACCATGCATGACCAGAGCTTGGATTTTTAAATGAGGTTTGAGACACACTTATGTATTAATTTTATATATTTATCATTTCAGCTTTAAAAGGAAAAACTCCTCGGTATAAAACCAATATATGGATGATAGAAAATGTGGTAGGTACAGAAATGAACTGTGAAATAAATTTCTAAATTAATTATATTATGAAATATGACCAACTGTACCGGGATTATTGAAAATTTTCAATTATCACTAATTCTGAATAATAATATAACCACAATTCCATCACAAATATTTTCACTGTTTTAAAATGATTTTAAGAAAAAAAAATTAAACTCTCCACATTTATATAACATCATAACGGATGGCAGAAGGATGATAAGTAATGAAGATGGTCGTGAAATAATTGTCAGTTCAAAGATATTATAATAAATATTCAACCATCATGAAAATCTAAATAAAATTCTCCTCTTGTTGTGAAATATACTACAGTCACAATTCATCACAATTTCTAAATCTGGTTATAATTTTGATGAATTATAAATACAGTTTAATTTGGATATTGATTTCAATTTCTGAAAGAATAATCAATAAATAATTTTAAACTTGAAAATCAATTACAAGAGGAATATGCTGATCTATACATGACAAGAGGAAAAAATATATATACAGCAAAAAAAATATGCAGCACTTTTAAAATGATACCACATGGTGTCTCTACAAAGTAAAAAAAACAGAACAGATGGATGGAAAAAAAAAACTGATACCAAATGTAGTCTCCCTTATTGAGGAAATTAATTACACCATGATGGACTATCATGTACATCTCAGACCAAAGAAATTTAAACACAAATTCAGCCAGACAAATTTAGCACATTTATTTGTATAAGGCAAAAAATATGTGTGGATCTATACAAGGTGAAGATTTGAATCTCAGTACAGATGGATGAGACAAATATAAGGCGCTTCTGATACCAAATGTTCTCGCTTTCTCGAGGATTTTAATGACACCCCGGTGGCAAACAATGGTACCTCAGTCAACAGAAAAGACTTAATTACAAAGCAAGCAACTCAAGCACACAAATTTCATTTATCAGAGCACGATAAATCTTTGATACCAAATCAAGCAGTCCAAAAAAATATATTTACAAATCAATTTCTTATAATCAGAGCAGCATGATTCCAAAACAAACAATTTTTCAAAAACAGTATCAGAGCTGGTTCCTTTTATCAGAGTAGCAAGCAGATTAAATCAAGTAATTTCCAAACCATTTTTCAAATCAATATCAGAGAAAATCAAGAATCAGTTCATGTCAGACTTGTCAGGATGATGGTCATAACAGACAGTTCATGATTAAGATTAAAATACCGTTTATTTTAAATCATTTGATGGAATATGTAAATATCAGGATTTAATGAATCAATCACACCAGATTTTAAAAATATGATTTGAGATATGTATGAGATTCAATAAATCGATAATTTTAAATGATTTTAAACAAACATATATTCAAATCAAATAATCATGAAATAACAGTGATTTTCAAAACCAAGTTTTTCAAGGAATTTTTCAAAATATTTCAGACAAATGCAAAGATAATTCAGATTATTTACATCAATTTTGAGAGGTATTCATGATCAGAAAATAATCTATTTGAAATCACTTGAATCAATGTCAATTTTTGGGATATAACGAATCAGTCACACATGATTGATAATTTCGAATTTAGGAGGTGTGTGAGATTCAAAATATCGGGAATTTCGAATGATTTCAAACAAACAAATTTGAACCGTACCGATCATGAAAAAGAATGAATTTTATGATGTATCACTGTAATTCAAGATAAATCAAAATTCCAAGCCAATCTGAAAATCAATGAAATTATCACAACAGATAAATAACAGAATGCTGTAATGAGTATAATATTTCGAGCCTTTCTAAAATGAATTAGAACAAACTCAGAACAGCAGAAATGTGTGAAATTCCACTAATTATTCAGATCTTCAAAAATAATTTAGAATTCTAACTAACAGTGTTCAAGATACGACAAGAATACATCAACGCTGTTATGAATTCAGAAAGCAGAAAAAATAAACCTCAAAACAATTATAGATATTTACGAAACTAAAAACAAGATCTGGAGAACAGAGTTCTATTCAAATAAAGCAAATTTCCAGAATAAGATGAAAACTGTAATTGGAAGTTAATGAAGTCCAGAAGAAATCACAATGATATTGCAGTGATAAAACAAATAGAGAAGAAGAAGAGGGAAGAAGTAAACAAGAAAATAAAAACTAAAAATATTTACAAAAGTGAGTTCAGAGATCATACCAGAATTCGATTGTAAACTAGAATCTCTAACTCGACCAGATTTGGCTAAGGAACTGTGAATGATTTAATAATATTTGAAATCAGTTTCTCTTTAGCAGTGCAGTTCCTCGGCCTCTTTTGATACCTAGCAATTTGAGGAAACGAGTGGTCTAACAAAATTTGTAAAGCCACTCACAGTTGTACCCATTTGCTTTGGTACCCAAACCTGTTTATATAACAAACCATTCGAATCGACTTTTGTACCTTTCGGAACCCAAATCTGTTTGAATTTAGTCAAAGTCGTTTTATTTTTATTTGGGATCCAAGATTGTTTAAATGGTTTATTATCAAGCAAATTTCCACTTCGATTTTGTTTCAAAAATCCTTTGTAATTTTCAGAGTTTAGATTTTCAAAACGATTCATTCCTAAGTTGATTGAAGAATTTTTAAAACCGTTTGTATTCTGTTTTTCAAAATCATTCATTTTCCCAAATCCAAGTCCATTTTTATTTCCAGACGAAAATTGATTTCTCAACAACATATTCAACGATTTTTCTCCATTTGAAAATTTATTCAGAGTTGATTCAAGCCGTTGAATTTTATTTTTAAGATCAGAATTTTCTTTCATTAGATTTGAGCAACGATTAATGCTGATCTTTCTCCTCTCAGTGTCATTTTGTTTTAAAAACAAATTTTCAATTTCAAGCTGTTTGATTTTGGTCTTGGATTTTAAAATTTCAGATTCAAACTGAACTTGTTTCTCAAGTTGATGTTTCTCAGAGGATTTAAAATTTTCAATCTCTTTTTCAAGCTTATTCAAAATCGAATTCGTTTTCAACAGACTATTATTTTCAGCGATTTTATGTTTGGAATTTTTGATAGCCTTGAAATTTATAAATTCCTTTTGTAAACAATTGTTTGCATCTTTCAGCTCAATCTCGTTATCTTTTAAAATTAAAATTTCTTCTTCAAGCCTTCGAATATTATTATTGAAATGAACGAGATCAGTTTTTAATTTCAAACAATTTTCACAATTAGAATTTTCAAATTTCACGACATTTGACAATTTCGATTCCAAACAATTTATCTTGTTGGTCAACTCAGAATTTATAGATTTCAAAGATTTATTTTTCGATTGAAGTTTGTCAACAGATTTGGTTAAATCAACACAAAAATAAACCAGATCTTCATATGAAAAATTTCTTATCTCATCATCTGTTGAGTCTTTATCAGCTGATTCATCTGTTGAACAAAGATCTGAATCTGAGTTGTCAGTTGAGGATTTTGAGAAGTTGCTGTCGTTTCCATATCTTGTATTTAGAGCTGTCCAAATTTCCTGCGCAGTTAAACAATGAGAAATCAGACTGTATTGATTATCATTAAGGTGAGAATACAGAATATGTGTAGCACGAGAATTAGAAGCTTTATCTACCATGTCAAACCCATTGATAACAACATCCCAACATTTAATATCAACAGATTTTAAATAAAATTCCATTTCGGATTTCCAATTTAAAAAATCTGTTCCAGTGAAAATAGTTGGAGATGAACTGGACTGACTCTCTGTGGACTGACAGCAAGGGTTACCCATGACTCTAGAGTTAATGAAATAACCTCGCTCTGATACCACTTGTTGGATCTAGGATAACCCTAGAGGGGGGGTGAATAGGGTTTTTCACAGTTTTAACTGAATTAAAAAAACTTAACGAGATATATATAATAATAAACTGATCACAGAAAATAGCAGAAACTGTAATGCAGAAAATAAATCACACACAGATATACCCAGCTTCGGCAAAACCCTGCCTACTGCTGCATTTCTAAGATTTCTACTAGGTGATAGAACAGTTCCCGCATACAAGACCATGTACACTCGCAAATCCCTGCTCCTATTCTAACCCTACGCTCAAAATCCTAGACTGATTCAAACCCCTGAATCAGATTTTCCCAGATTACAAACCCGTAACCTGTATTCCTAGATTTTACAGATTTTATTACAGTCAGTTAACTCCTAACTGAAACTCCCCTAGAGTTTTGCAGACTCTATAAACTGTTCAGGATTGTTTACAATTTACAACTCGAATTAAAACCAAAAATAAAAACAAATTAAAAAGAATTGAAACCCTAGGAGTTAAACAAAGAGGGTCATCCCCTTTTATTCTTGGCCAGCCATGTTTTAATTTGTGCACCCCTTTATTTTTCTGGCCCGATCTCTTTGTCTCTAGAAATAGAAAATGGCGGCTTCAAAGAAACTTGGGTTTCTGATAAATCCTCCAAATCCAGATCGATCTGATGATGATTTTGTTTCAGTGATGCCTTGAATCGAAGGATGCTTTCAGTGTTTTGATTTGAGAATTGCTCTGGCTCGATTCACAGACTTGGGTTGCTACCGACAACGATTTGTGAGTTCTCTTAATTTCAGTTTTTCTCTTGAATTGATTCTGTGGGTTTTCGATTTCAGTTGCTTGGGATTTCCTCTGATTTGCCAGTGATGAAATGCGTGTACATATAGGGTTAGAAATAGAAAACCCTAAATCACTGATTTCATATATGACCCGATCTGATTTCGCTGCTTTCCTCGATTGAAATTCTCGGCTTTGATTGAAAGAGAAATTTGCGTGATTTTGCCCTCTGATTTTCCCCAGCTTTGAAAATGATTTGCGTGGCTTTTAATTTCTGTGAATTCCTTGATGACTTTAGACGTGTTCTTGTCCCATGAGTGAACTTGAAAAAATGCTGAGAAGAAATTATGCTTCTAATTGATCTCTTTTATTGTGGCATTCCAAATATGTTGGTGAATTTCTTTCTCAGTTTTGAAATAAATGAATTTCTATAAATGTGTTATTCAAAACTGGAAACTATATCTTCTCCCTTGCGTGATTGCTGAAATCGACTGGGTCTCTGATGCTATTAAAACTGAATTGATTTCTTTCCACACAAAAATTGATTGAGCTTTTCAAAAAAAAGAAACTTTCCCAAATCTGGAAATACTTCACACGGTTTGCCAACTATGATTTCCTGTGATTACCTGATTTGTTGCATTGTTCGAATCTTTTGATTTTTGGAATAATTTAAATCCTTTCCCAATTATTACTATGCTTAGAAACTGGAAACAATTTAAAGGTTTGAAAACCTGATTTCCTGGAAAGATTTAAACATGCTTGCCACATTGTTGAGCTGTGTTGAAACGTATTTTGCATTGCTTGTGACTGTATTGTGCACTGGCTCGACCTTTACGTATATGACCACCTTAAATGCTATTGTGCATGTCCATGTATGGCTGCACATATTATATGACCCTTTTGCATATTTGAACTTCATCAACATTGAATGTTTGCTTGTCTGTTTGCATCCCATACTTCTTTTATGCTTTGTTTGACAACTGCATGTATTCTTCACCATATATGCTGAAATGAAAGCTGCAATTGCTTGTTTTTGCATTGTGCTTAACTCTTCAACATTGCTGCTGAACTTATGGCTTGAAATTCTTGGATTTGCAATCTTGCTCTGACTTTCATGGTAGCTAAGCTAAATCACTTTGACACTGCAACCATTGCATGTTGATAATGCTGCATCTATGTAATTGTTGTTACCACATGAAACATGCATTCACCATGCTTTTACCATTTCTGACTAATTTTCCACACTCCTGCTATGTTGATCTGCTCAATCTAGAGCTGATCCCCCATGTCTTGAGTCTCCTTGACTGCTTGACCCTTGCATCTGGCTTTGTACATGATTGTAATGCGCCATTTGTATATGCTGAAATCTGCTTTGATTATGGGAGAAGTTGCTGAGTTTCCTTGTACCACTTGATCATGTGCCTGAACCATGTTGATACATGCTCGACCACTTTGTGCACACTTGCACACTTGTTTACTTGCACACAATTATGCATGTTTCTTCTTGTCATTTGCACTGACCTGAAATGTGCTCGGCCCTGCACTTGCTCGCCATGTACACTGTTTACCTCCTGCTTGCACTTGATGTTGGCTGCACCTGTTTTCAATGTTGCATGAATACTCAACCACTTTTGTTTTGTTTGGTCTTCATTGTGCTGAACATTTTTTTTTTACTTTGCTCGACCATTTTGTTGATGCTACTTGACTATGTATTGTATAGCAGCATATTTGTCATTGCTGAATCTCCTTCATGCAACATGACATTTGGTATTTGAAAAAAAAATGACTTGTGCATATATTTTTAGCTCGACACTTGGCTTGTGTTAACCATGTTGACTTTGCTGCCTTGTTCACATACACCATTTACATTGTCAACACCATGTAAACTGGCTAATTGCATTTCATTTTGACATTGTGTCATTTCTGTGTTGGTTTTGAGTGCTACTTCACCTTTGACCACACAGCACTTGTCCATGTTTGCTGCCACCATGTATTTGAGTTGTTTTGACTTTTTGCTCGACCTTTTATTTATTTTTGTTGCACTGTGTCGAGACGGTCCACTGCGGCTACTCCTCAGCTGCACACTGATTGGCGTGGCAGTGCACACGTGTATTTATACACGTGTGTATATGCAGCCGTCAGTCGGAAAAAAAAACAGATCGAGTCAGAAAAATGATGAGAAACACACCGAATTCTGAGGCAAATAAAATTTTAAAAAATAAAATTTATATTTGCGTGTAATTAGAATATTATTTCTGTTCCATATACTGTGTGTGTATGTTTCATGTGTGACAGGTAAGCAGGGATGACTGGACTGACTGTGATGACTGGACTGACAATAAGCAGTGAAGACTGAAGATGAAAAAAAAAACAGTGAATGAAGCAGTGTCAGTAAAAAAAATGTCTGTATACGAAAAATGTATGTAGAGTGATGAAATGTAATACAAAATTGTATATCAGTGAATATATACAAATAGTGGAGTTTATAAATTTGTACTGTTTTGATAGTGAAATAAAATATTATATTTAAATAAAATACTGTGTGAATATTTATATTTCTGTACAGTCGTATTTTATTTGAATATAAATATTATATTCCAATCTGTAATGTATAATACCAGTACAATATCAAACACATTAAAATAATATATATTTGGTTGTTATCATCAAACAAAAATCATATAATTGTGTATACAACATCGTTATATACAACAAGCACAATGAGGATAAAAAAAAAGTTAGATGCAATCATGCAAATACTCCTAATTTCTACCTAAATCCTCCTTGCTTGCATTGTGTTGGGAGGGTGGGGGGGGGGGGGGGGGGGTCATAGTCTGGTCATCCCAAATAACCCTAATTTCTACCATTGACTTTGATCGATTTTGTTGTGAAACAATGCAAACAAATTTCGTAAATCAAACTTCCACAAAGTTTCTCAGCATATAGAATAGAATAGCATATTTGCAAACAAGATAAATACTAAAAATTTGCTGTGATAGGAAGATGTCATGGGACCTTTTATATGTAACACGCAGTTACACTCATATATTAAATTAAATTGAAGAAAATGACCGTGCATAAAAGGAGGATTAAAACAACATAATGAAAAATAACACTTTCCCCATATTTCTCCATATATGATCATCACCATCAGTTCAAAATTAATTGAATTAGTTAATCAATAATCAAATAAGTTGGATTATGATGAATGCATGGACGGAAGGCATTCTGGGGATATGTAATGTCATTTGAAAACATAGCAATAAATCATCCTTCTTTTAGTACAGCTATAAATAACTGTATTTCTACATTATAAACCAGTCCACGTCCTCATTATTACTCAACCATTTGCACTTCAAAAACTTCGACTCATCGCTCCGACAAAAGAATTATAAACAAGTAGGGAGGATGCAAAAATACATTTACATATCAGAGCGTTGCAAACAAAAGATAATAGCAATCATTCATCACTATTTTCAGGAGAAATGTATCACCCTTTTCTTCCATCAAAAAGGATAGACTGTGAAAGAGCAACACCACCATGATTCTTAGTTTTTCCTTTCTCAATTCGAGATCTACGGACTGCCTGTTGAACTTGCCTCTCATGTTCTTTAAGCATGTCGTCAAGGTTGCTACCCGGAGGCATCAATGGTCCTGAATACATAATCCTGTTCTTCTTTGGATTATAACTCTGAGTCAATCATAAAGAAATATAATCAGTGATATGCCGAAAAAGAATTGATTGCAATGCTCTGGAATTATTTTTACCAATGGTCCCAAAACTGCATTTCCATAGTTTCTTTCTTTTCTTTTTTCAAAGCAAAATAAGGGAAGCAAAAAGAAAACGCTGACGGTTTTAATGTGAATTATAGCTTGACCCAGGGTGACGGCATTTCACACATGCACACATCATCAACAACAACAAAACAAAAGGTATAAAGGAGGAAAAACCAAAAGGTTTTTATGTGATTTATATTATATATAATTTAATACATGCTACCATCTACTTCTTAAAAATTATTCGATTATTCTACTTTTTGTGACCTTCCATAAAATACCATTTGCAATATCAAGTAAAATAACCATAGGTAGTGGCTGTAGGCTCACAAACAGGCCAGAGCATATGCATGGTGTGCTAGTAATAACAAAATGGAAGGTTTTTGTGTCATTAATAGTATTTATAATCTTGATCCAGAATACCCCAAAATATCGTTCTCTTATTCTACTTAGTGTGAGCTTTAAGAGAATATCGTTTGCATTAATATAACCATAGGTAATTGTTGTAGCCTCACGACCAGGCTATTGCACATCCATGGTACTAATAATAACATAAAATATAGCTTAATTCTACCAAACATGGCATGTACATAAATATTAAGCTGGAAAAGAATAAGGGGAAGAGGGTTTCCTGGGGGGATGGGGGGTGTACTTACTGTAGAAGTGGATTCCTTGCTACCAGGTCTTTCATTCTTAATATGGGAAGATGCCCTATCAACATTAGCATGAGACTGGTATCCTGGTTCATTTCTATGTTCAAGCCGAAACCGATGCTTTGATGGTTCATGATGAGTATCAAAGTTAACAGAACCACTTCTCAGTCCTAATGGTCCTGAAAAATTAGATAGAGCCCCTCTGCCTATCTGAGAAACATAAGGCATTTGGGCCCTAAAATCAGGACGACTTGATCGGCTAGCGATATTGGATGAACGGCATGGATATTTTTGAGGTTCATAATCTTTAACATTCCAAGTCTGCGAATATTTAGATATCCCATTCTCCATCTTTCTGCCTGGGTGATGGACCATGAATCCTTTACCACTGCCTTCATGGTAATTGCGATTTGCATTAACAGTCTTGCTCTCCTGCATTTGTTTCTTCAAGAAAAGGAATTAAATAGGTTAGCAACTACTAATAAGGACTGATTCACGTGCAAAGAATACTTGCATTCATTTGTTTGTGATGATTTGAACTCAAATAACAAGTATCTACTGCTGATTTCATCAGTCCATTTCAATCAAGCATAAGTCCCAATAACAAAATCCAAAATCCTTTTTCATATGGCTATAATGCATGAAGCATAATGATTATAACCAACCTAATAGAATAATTAATTAATTGCAGTTGGTCACCAAACTGAAGCACTATCATTTGTTTTTACATTGGAAAAATCTCACTGAAACCCATCTAGAGATCAAAGTATTTGAAACACTATCCAGGTTACTGTTACACTTACGGAAAATCCCAGGTTACTGTTACAATGCTGGCTAAAAGAACTAGTATATAAAAGATTGTGTGTGTGTTAAAATCCCAGGAGGTATGTATATATATATATATATATATATATATATATATATATATATATATATATATATATATAAGATTGGATAGAAGAACTAGTATTGAACAAAAATCATAAGCTAATATCTTATAATTAAAATTGGCTGAGTAGAACCCTCTACTAATGTGCAGACAGAATAGAACGAACAATAGGAAGTGAAATATCATCATCAAAATTTCCTAAATTTCCGTACACTGAAATGAAAAAACTATCAACCTAACAAAAGACATTATGAAACTAAAAATGTTTATAAAAAATCCTAAACCTCTACACACACACACACACACACACACACACACATATATATATATATATATATATATATATATATATATATATGAAAATCCTCTACTAATGTCGGAACGAGCTCAAATTTTGGATAGATGATAATATATATGTGGATTGAACATCTACAAGTTCTTAATGGATTTGGATTACTATAGCTCAAGAACCGATAGGGGTGCTACAAAACAGGGGTGCCCCGAACCGATAGAGAGAGAGAGAGAGAGAGAGAGAGAGAGAGAGAGAGAGATAGCTAATGTAAAGTTCGGTGCTAAAAATTTAGTAGGATTTTGCCTTGACTTTAAACATGTCAATGTAGCTTAAGAAATGAATACTTTGGCAATTACAGACAGAAAAGTTTCCACCATGTGCATAGTGCATACCATGGGAACACCGTTGGCACCTGGTCCTGGCAATAGTTCGCGTTCCACAATCACTTCTTGCCCATTAGCATTTGCAGTTGCTGATTTTTGCCTGTTAATTAACATGTGCCACGCAGTGCAAATACAAAGTCAGTTTCAAAACTTGCTAATAAAACAGACCACTTTTTGTCCAGCTTGAAAAAAAAAAAAAAAAAATGAATTGGTGATTTTATTCATTGTTTTCCATAAGGGAATATGGGCAGCTATAAGTGGTGCATTTCGAAACTGCACTAGTTCTATTTTTGCCAAATTATTGCTCCCTACAAAAATTAAGAAGAAAACAGAAAACAAAAAATATAATGAACATTTATTCATAACAACTTATTACTGTTGCTAGTTCTAAAAATAGTCTACTTACCCAATAAGGTTTACAAATAGTGTGTTGCTATTCACACCCCCTATACAAGAATTTTTGTTGTATGCCATCCCGCCCAAGAATCATTATATCTCAGTGTTCCATCTCCACTTCTCTTGCTGTCCATATTGTGCCCTCAATTATTTGAAAAATTGGCGTATCTGTAGCTATGTGTTCTCGGTTTATCCTTTATGTATCTTCAATCTCCTAAATACAGTTGGATGTAAACTTACCCTATTATAAATCTTTTTCATTTCAAAGGCCTACAAACCATGTCAATCTCAGTATGATTTTGATGTCCTGTTTATTTTGTATATTATTATTTTAAAAGCACATAAGTTGCAAATCAGAAATGATTGACGATTGCTTAAGGCGTAACAAGCAATTGTTTATCTATTTTTTTATTTAGTTATCCTGTTCGTGTATGCCCAAGTACTAATAAATAAGAACTTAAGGAGAAAAATAATACAATGTGAACAAAACCTTCTAGCTTCTTCGTCACGGAGCCTTGCATCCAACTCCTTGCTAGGAGGATATTTAGGCAAACTTGAAGGTTTGCAAGCCAAAGGTTCCGTAGTGAAGAACTGAAGTAAAATCCAAAATGTTTGTCCATCAGCTGAATAAACAACAAATTACAGTAATCCTAAAAACCATGAAATACACTCACTTCACTCTGTAATGCATAAGCTGCCGTTTTCCTAGCTTCTGGTTCAACTGCAAGTAATGTTTCTAGCAGATCCACTGTCGTAGAAGGAAAATCTCTAAATAGATCCCTAAGACGGGATGGGTATGATCGTTGAGGCTTAAATATTGTTGCATGAGGTAACTTAGAATTTATCCAATAGGCTTCTGAAGGTGAGCCGCACAGCTTAAATATTCTGTGCAATTGTTCGACCTATGACAATGATTAATTGGGGTGAACACATGGAAACCTTAGATTAATAGTTCTCATAGGTGCATTAATTAGTATGTTGATCTGAATTATTAGCACTGCACAGGGGTAGAACCCAATGTACATGAATATTGCTATGCGAGGAGTCGTCACTGGAAACCAGTCCTGCCTAAAATAAATAATATTCCAGGAGGTTTGTATCAAGGACAAGCTGTCGTCATGAGCAACAAAAAGTACCTTTCTCCTAGCTATTATAATATATGACTCCAAATTTGTGCCAAGGCATATATGTTATACGAGTGATGTGGATGTTCACATTTGTGAAAATAAAATAAATGATCCACCTCAGTTCTTCCAGGCAATATTGGCTTTCCAACAAGCATTTCAGCTAGAATACAGCCAGTGCTCCACAAATCAACAGAGGCATCATATTCTACAGCTCCCAGTAAAAGCTCAGGAGGTCTGTACCACAGTGTTACTACACGGCTAGTCAAAGGTTGCTTCAGATTTGGATTGAAAAATGTTGCCAAACCAAAATCTGTGATTTTGAGAATTCCACTGTTGTCGATAAGAAGATTTGATCCCTTTATGTCACGATGCAAAACGCCACGCGTGTGACAATGATGAAGCCCACTAAGTAGTTGTTGCATATAACATTTAATCTGAAAGCTAAAGTCAATTTAGCATGGATTATGGTATTTGAAGGAAAACGCAATATGACATCTTTAACATGAACTAGAATGCACAAAAGTTAGAAAACCACAGGGCACAATAGTTGAATAAAACTATCCAATATCTATAGATGCAATTGTAGCATTGACTCAGGTTTTTCTCCTAGAATCATAAATAAGTATCGTACATTGTTACTAATATAAACAATTGCAGGATTAGATCATGTATTCATATGTTTATCTAAAGCCACATTAATTCTTAAGTTCCATTGGGTTTTTCCCTGTTGGTTTGAATCCTATTGACTAAAACATACCGATTCCTCAAAACTAGACTACTAATAATTTAACGTATTAGAAAATAATTTAGCATGAGCACAATATACTCTCCGGTTTTCAACATAAAAAATCTCCTCGCGATCTAAAGTTCACACCCAGATTATTTTATTCGCATTAATACCCACTTCTTTTGATTTTATACCAAATTAAGAGTAATTTTTCTACCTTGAATCATACAAATATGATCATATACTTTGGGCGTGCACTCTGTAGGTGTGTATAAGTTAAACCTATTAACAAGAATGATAAATTCATACTGGGTATTCCTTATTTTGAGATACACATTTGATTTTAAAAAGTTTTATCACAAAGAAGAAATAATTAAGTACGAGGTAATGGGTCATAAACTAAATATTACATAACGTACTCAAAATAACAATATGGCTTCCCACATACCAAGTCTTATCTCCACTTTTCATTTTTAAATGTATTAACAAATATTTGTTTTAAGTGGATATTTGTTTCAAGGACACATTTCACAAAAAATTAGATCCAAGGACAAGCAACTTTTGCTACCTAAATCAAGGACAACTTTTATGTTTTAATTGGAAAAAGTCCAAATATTTTAAATTAAGGACACATATTGACATTTTGCAATGATAAAAGTTAATTAAAAAAATGTTTTTCTGTGATTATTACATTAAAAACTAATAAAATTTAATTAGACAATGTTTTTTGTTTTACAAATATAAAAAAAATGAATATAAGAAAATTCAGGATGGAAAGCTAAATGAATATAGCTTCGCTTTTTACACATAGCTTTTTTTGGGCGTAAAAGACATTAGCTTTAAAATGACTTAGTTCTATGTTTTTACGTGACACAATATAAAGCTATATATTTAAGTTATAAAACTATATTCATTTAGCTTTCTGAGATGATTATTTTTATATGTTTATAATTACATTAATAAACTAAAATAATTTTAAAATTACATTTTTTGAAAAAAAAATTAAGGGTTGTTTTTTATTCTTTAGTTGATTTAGTAATGATAAGAAATTAAAGTAAATTTCATGTTGATATAGTACAATTTGGTCTTTGTCCTTGATTTAATTATTAAACTTAGTTGTCCTTTGATTTTTTTTTTTTTTTTTTTTTTTGAAATGTGTCCTTAAAACTAAATACCCCTTGTTTTAATTTGATAATATCGTATGTATTTATTTTAGATGAATTCTTTGAGCTCTGGTGGAAAAAAAAAAAAAAAATCCTTAAATGCATACACTTGTATTGATTTGTTGCTATTACATGTTTTGTTTTGGACATGTTTCACTCACCAAATAAATACCCAAAACCCATTCCCTCGACTGCTTTCTCTTCTACCACGACTATGATAGACCAGTACTGGGTATCTCTTATTTTGAGTTACACGTTTGATTCCTTTTTTAAAAGTATAATTATCATAAAGAAAAGTTGATAAAGTATGAGATAATGGGTCATAAACTAAAGTCCGTTCTAGATCAACTTAAATAAGTCTTTAAAAAAAAAAACTTTTGGAAGTCGAAACCAATTCATTTTTTGCTTTCAAGAAGCCAAAAAGCGACATATTTAAGTCGATTCAAACAGATCCTAACTATTATTCAACATAGTGGAAATAAAAGTATGTTTTCCCATGTTTTCCCACATAGCAAGTCTAATTTCCACTTTCCATTTTTTAGATCTGTTATCAAATATTTTTGTTTTAATCAGATAATATCATGAATTCTTTGAGATCTGCTACAAAAAATTAAAAATGCACAATATTATATTGATTTGCTGATATTACATGTTCTGTTTTAGACATGTTCTCACTCACCAAAGAAATATCCGACACCCATTACGTTGCACACTTTCACTTCCACTACTACTACAATAACATCGTTCAAGACAAATCAGTCAGATTGAATTATTACGGTACATAATAAAGCAACTAAATAATTAATTTGTAAGTTGAAATATTGCAACGCACAGATTACACAGAGGTCAAATGATAATTATTTAAAAGCATAACTCTCATTAGGATATAATATAATTATATAAAAGGGAATAACAATATGACAATCCAGTAATAATAAACACCTGGGGCTCTGTGAACCTGATATCAGGTGTGGCTGCAAGTCCAGCTAGATCATGCTCCATATATTCAAGAATTAAATACAAACTACTTGAACCTTTTGAGGTAACTAAACCTTCAAGTTTCACAATATTTGGATGATCCAGTTTGCGTAGAATAAATATTTCTCTTGCCATAAAACGAACACTTTCTGGATCCATGTTGGCAAATCTTACTTTCTTGAGAGCAACAATTTTTCCTGTTTCAAGGTCACGGGCTTTGTAGACATTGCTGTAAGTTCCTTGTCCAATCTGTGGTAATAATTACAGATCACAAAGAGTGTAACTTGTACCAAAATGCTAAGAGAGGCAATAAAGATGGTTACATTCATGTTTAAACGATTTAACTATAACATCATAAAAACATAATAAGTATTCACAGTACTGTTATCAAAAATCTTCAAACCTTACAAGTTACAATTTTAAATCACATTTCAGATTGGATCTCCCTCTTTGTGATTCAATTCATATCTCAATTCAAACTTAGTTAAAACCGCAATTTAAAAACATCATTCAGTACATACTTATATATTTAATATGCATGTTCAAATTCCCAATTCTAGTTCTAATGCTTTCAAAACAAAAAAAAGGACAAGGGAGAAATTTAAGTTTTAGGGTTAGATGTAGAAGTTCAAACGAGAAAACTCAAGTTCAAGGTATGTACAAACATTAAAATATGAATCTTTTGAATCTATGATTTACGATCAAAATACTATTTCGATTTTAAGTTTAAATTTTATGATTGATTCAAATCGTGTTTATGAGTCTTCTTATTCCCCTAACATGTAAAGCTAGCCTGTTAGCTAGGCTAACCAACATATAATCCCTTCCAAACACCACAAAATTGTAAGTTACTTATCATAAGCAAATCACGCAATTGTTCTTCTTACATACCAGTACTGAAATGGACAAACAAAATTTACTTAGTAGACAACAAAAACAGGCTTAACTATTTGACAATTTGACTTTCAAATGACATTAATCAAGGAATAATGGTATGTAAAGATGATCCGACTAAGCTAGAACACAACAAGGTAGCAAAAACCAGGGATGAAATGAAAATAAACAAGAATAGATTGAAGAAATACAGTCAAAGTAGTTGAGCTGTAAAATTCAAATTGAATTGTTATCCCAAGGATTCAACTACTAGACTAGATCGACCTTAGAATGAACCATAGGACATTATATTGTACCAAGAGAAGTCAATGAAAACCATAGAAAGAGAGCCAGACTTCCAAATCAATTTCAATGGTGTACCCTTCAAATATAAATCCACACACTTTGTATGTGTAAGTGTAGAACACATGCACAAGAGTTTCCATTTCATCACAAATTTTTCGTAAATTTAATTGAGAAAGATAATTGTTCTCACTATTTCATATGCTGTTTTGTATTCAAAACAAATTTAATGTTGAACAAACAACAGAACAATTACATTATCATACGAGTCTATTTTTTATTCATAAATTTATGATCTAAATTGTTTTTCCAATTCCAATTTAATATTCATGTTTATTGAGTCAAATCCTATTGACAATCTTCCATCCAAGACAAGTATTCCATGAAAACGACGATTTATTTTAGTCAGTTCCAGCAATATTGCCTAAAACACAAGGCAACATTTGGAGAGGTCTATTCGTTTTTTGAAGGGAAGCACCTGTAGCATGGGGGATAAAATTTTGCAGAGGTGATCATTCTCGGAAGAACATATCAGAAGACTTTACACACACACAGGAGCTTTCCGGGGCACCCCTGTTTTGCTACACCCCTACCAACAAGATTTTGTAGATGTTCAAACCCCAAACACCCCCCCCCCCCCCCCAACCCTCCACACACACACACACACACACACACACACACACACACACACACACACATATATATATATATATATATATATATAAAATCATCTATCCAAAATTTGAGCTTATTCCGACATTCGTAGAATAATACATTTGATGTTTAAATATAACGGTTCGAATAAATGTCTGAACGGTGAATAATTGAGCTAAAATTTTGATAATGCTACGAAAGTTGGAACGAGCTCAAATTTTGTATAGAGGATAATATATATGTGGATTGAACATCCACAAAATCTTGTTGAATTTGAATTAGTGTAGCTCACGGAGCATAGGGGTGCTAAAGGGGTGCTGCAAAACAGGGGTGCCTTGGAACGTCTGTTGAAGGATCAGATGCGCAAAAAACCAGACCATCGTTGACATCAGACCAATGCATTTTGTGGATATCTTTCATCTTTTGCATGAGAAACCAAACTTGTTTTCAAAATAATACCTTAAGATGACCCCCCACGGCCGTTTTCACAGCTTTCATCATAAATTTTATATTACTCATGTTATTGTCAATCAAGTCAATTATTTCACTGTTGTTACATGCTCACTTGTGCAAACAGCTTTTTTCTTATCTCTACGAAAAAAGGGTAGTTCATGCTATGTTGTAAGAGTTTTTCATCTTTCATTCATTCCATTATTTGTACAGTCACGATTCACAGTATTTTTTTTTTTTTTGGGCCTGTCTGTACATGAGCACCCCAACCCAACACACACAAAACCAACGTCTCCCCCCCCCCCCAAAAAAAAACCCACTCCCCTCTTTTTATCTTATTTTATATACTATACAGTGCCCAAAAAAACCAATCGGGTACCCATTTGGAGACTTTTGAGGCTTTAATGAGACGGTAGTCTGGATAAAAAATATATCAATGATGGTGCGACGTTTGATACTGGGATTGGCATTCTACACATAACACAGTATGCACGAAATTGATTCTCTAATAATTTGACAACTGTCTTGTCTCTCTCCCTACACACATATACACGGATTGACCACGGCTCCAATTCCCATTAATATCGGCCGGAATTCCCGATTTAAATATAGTACTTTCTCTCTCTTACAGAATTAAATAATATAGTATAGTTGAAAAAGAGAGAACATATTATTTAAATCGACTTGAAGCTGATATTTAGGAGGATTAGAGGTGTAACTGATCCTTGTTGTGCATGTGTGTACGTGTGTACTATAAAGAGAAAGCCTATCTAGACATAAAATTTGGTATAATTGATGATACAATAGATCTCCACCATTAGATTGACCCATGAATTTCACCTTTCATATAAATACAAAAAACAGATCCAATAGTCCAAATCTTTTGTGTCACCAATTGTATTTTAATGTGTCCAAATAGACGGCCATGTTATATATATATATATATAGAGAGAGAGAGAGAGAGGAGTGTTCCGGAGCACCCCTGTTTTGCAGCACCTCTACTCTACCGTGAGCTACACTAATCCAAATTCAACAAAAAATTGTAGATGTTCAATCCACATATATTATCATTTATCCAAAATCTAAGCTCATTCCGGCATTCGTAAAATAATATATTTGATGTTTAAATTTAACGGTTCGAACAAATGTCTGAATAGTGAATAATTGGGCTAAGATTTTTGAAAATGTTACGAATGTCGATTCGAGCTTAAATTTTGGATAAATGATAATATATAAGTGAATAGAACATCTACAAAATTTTGTTGGATTTAAATTAGTGTAGCTCACAGTAGAGTAGGGGTGTCATGGAAGCTCCTCGTGTGTATATATATATGTATAGGCAAGCGTTCGGTTGCACCCCAAAAATGGAGCACCCTAAATGCCCCCTGATTTCCACCACCTGTTTATATTAAAGAATGTGAGTGGGAAGTGAGAGAGTGAGTGGAAGGAGAGAAAAGGAAAAATACTTGGTGGAGATTGAGGGGCATTTGGGGTGCTACACTGTTTAGGGTGCTCTCGAACCTGCCTCATATATATATATATATATATATATATATATATATATATATTTGTGTGTGTGGCATTTTATTTATAGCCCCGAAAGAAAAAATTATCTTGGCTTTAGGGTTCATTCAAAACTTATTCCAAAAACATGTCTCTTTTTGGATACATCAACATTTCATGCTTGCAATATTTGAAATTATGCAAGCACAAATTTTTAGATTTTTTATATATAAGCTTGCGCATTATCAAAGCACAAACTGTGAATTTGTTGTTGCACCCGTTAAAATTTCGGAAATACAGATCAAGGTTGGGTGAAAACTAAACCTACTTTTGTGATAAGTTTGTAACAATGCTTAAATTGAAGCATTTTTCGGCCAATAAATAAAATTTTATATTAGAGATGCAACGGATACTTGCCCAAATAGAACAAATTTTATAGATGTTCAATAAACATATTAATAATCACCTATGTAAATTGGGGCTCATTTCGACATTTGTAGCATAATATGTTTGGTCAAATTATTCATTTTAGAGAACTGTTTTTCATACATACAGCTATCTGCAAAGCACACTATTGATAGTATAAAGATACTAAATATATAGGTCTGAAACTGGAGTTGGATAATGACAAATAGCTATGTTAAATTTGTAATGTATAGTCGTATAGTTTGCAAAAATAATTGAATTTACAGCTAAATTAGCACTATCAAAGCAAACAAGTATAAATGACTGAAAGAGGATATGCAATATATATATATATATATATATATATATATATATATATGACTGAAATAGTTCATGCAAAATGTTGTAAGTTATAAGGGATCTTTATGGGGAAAAAATTTGAGTGCCGGATCTCAATTTTTGGTGTTAAAACAAAAACAAAGAGAAACAATGGGAGTCACCGCACATTCCACAATACTGGTTGTCTAATACCCTTGCCTTCCCCTACGTCACTGTTCCTACCTAATTTTATCCAAAAAAAATCTTATATTTTCTGCTTTTATCCATAAATCCTGAGGAGGGCACTTTCCCACACCAACAGCACTGTAGCTCGATCCCCGGGTATTAGGGCATGTATAATATGGTTCCTTTAGTAGCAATCTTTATTTATAGAGTAATGTTTCAAGCAGCCAACCCAAGTAAAATTCATACACTATTAGGTATATATTATAAGAAAAATGCAGCTAAATATATACTTGAGTCTTTGTACTATATTGGTATAATATTAGTGCATATATATTTAATCATACATGTTTAGCACCCTAGGAATATATGGGACATAGAAAGGCAAATATAATGCAGATCAGTATATGCTTGAGTGTCCGTGTTGATCTTGGTGTCAAACAAGTGTAGCATCCTAGGGATGTATGGGATACAGAAAGGACAACTTGATGCAATGCTTGGAAGATGATGTGGTGTAGTCATTCTCACATGCCTCCTGAAGTAACATGGTAGGTAGTTGGTAACCTGCGTTTTTTTAAGGCCGTTACGCTTTGGATTTAGATAGGCATTACTTAACCATTAAGGCGAAAAACCCGAACAGATGATCGAATAATAAGGAAACTGAGTATGGATGATAATATGGAGCTACTGATACCTGGACTTGTTTGGATAGAATGTCGAAATTGGATATGCATGGAGATACTTGGCTCAAAGGTCTGGATCGGCCTAAGTAACGTAAAAGATCTAGGTCGCATCGATATGAGGCATTGAGCAAGGGTCGGTACGACTCTCTCCATCTGAATTGAATCAGTCTAGTTCGCTGCATCTTGGATGTATATGGATTATAACACTTCGGATCGACATGGCAATAGAGCACTGGATTGATGCAAACACAAAACTTGGAAATGGACATACATGGACACGGATCGGATCAATCCACATAAATTTCATTAGATCCAGATTGGTACTGATCTGAGGCATGAAACGTGGATGATCTGGTCTATGCTTCACTGACTTAGTCGAATCCACTACCCTGGGTTTTCTCCAAAATTTTAGGTCGACCCGAGCCGAATTGCAACTTTAAATAGGAGAACAAGGCATTAGAAAAGGGAATCGGCTCTTCTACGCGGAGGCTTTGCTAAACTAGCTACTCAACTCCTCCTCTCTACATTTTTATAATCAATCAGAACTGTATTGTAATCTAACAATATAAATAATAGATCATCTCACAGTGGACATACACACATTGTCGAACCACTATAATACTTGCGTTCCTTTATTGCTTTTTGGTTACTTTGTGGACTATTTGGGGTGTTAGTGACCAATTTTGGTGCTAACAGCAGTAAAAACCTATCTGATTCCTCTTAAGAAAATCTAAGAATTTTTGGGAAAACAAATCGCATACATTACTTTAGTCTACGTAGAAAAGATGAGCCTGTATGGAAAAGATTTCAAGTTGGAAAAAAAATACAAAACATATTGTCGCTAGTGTAAGACATTGAGAAATGAAATAACAACTTAATGGATTGCCAATGGTCATCGTGCTTGGCAAGGGTCGGATAATTCTAGTAACAGGATTGTTCGATCATGATTGTCAAACACCATCGTGTTTAACAAAGGCTAAGTTGTTCCTCATCGGAATGGCTTAGTCGGGATCGTCAAGTAATGCCGTGCTTGGCAAGGGTCGGATCGTTCTGACAACGAATGGTTCGATCAGGATCGTCAAACACCGCCATGTCTGGTAAGAGTCAAGTCATTCTCAAATAGGGTAGCTTAATCAGGATCGTCAAGGGTGAACAACACCTGGCAAGGGTTGGACACATGCCGATTCAAGTTCTTCAATCGGAATCGTCTATCACCATCGTGGTTGGCAAAAGCCTGAAAAGGCTAACATCATCAAGTGTCGTTGCGTTTGGGAAGGATCAGGTTGTCTCGAAATGGGAATGATCCGTTCAAGATCGCTGATCACTGTCGTGATCGGCAAGAGTGCGACGAGGCTAAGATCGCCAAATGTCATCGCACTTGACATGGAGAGACTCAGGGTGTCGATCACTGTTGTGATCGGCAAGAGCTCGACGAGGCTATGATCATCAGATGTCTTTGCGCTTGGCACGGAGAAAACTTGGATCGTTGATCACCGTCGTGATCGGCAAGAGCCCAACGAGGCTAGAGTCATCAAGCACTGTTGCACTTAGTATAAAGAAATTTGGATCCTCGACCACCATTGTGATCGATAAGAATCTGGCAAGATTACGGATCGCCAAACGTGCAAAACTTGGAACGTCGACCGTAGCAGGGCTCGATAAGAACCCTACAAGGTTGCAAATCAATGAGAATGGCATATATTCGACTAAAGCCTGACAAGGCTCGGATCGCTAACTGTGGATACTACAAACAAGACTCGGATCGTTAAGTGTGGATGGCGCTTGGCAAGGAATTAGCTCGACATGGTCGCATATATATAAACAACAATTTGGAGAGGTTGCGAAATCTGACAAAGGCTCGGTAAAGCCATCTATACTAAGGCTACTAGACATATGAACGATCCAGCGAGATCGTAGACGTTGATTATGGCTCAGAATAGCCATGAAACTCAGGAACAATCTAGAAAGATTGTCGATATTGGGCTTATACAAAAACACATCTTCCACAGAATGACATTTTTTGGAGGGCAAGTATTATTTATCCCGCCCTTTAACAAGACCATTACGCTTTCGATTTGGACATTTGAACCACTCGGAATCGAGTATGGATGATCACATAAACCTACAATCGTTTGGATTCATTGGAATATCGCTTTGGAACAAGATGGAAAAACACTTAAAAATTGACTAAGTACGGGATCGGTAAAACTCCGGATGAGGGATCGACAAAACTTTCAAACAGGACCGGACTAGAAATTTGGCTAAGTATGAGATCAGTTTGACTCCGAAATAGAAATCGGTAAGACTCTCAAGCAAGACTGGAAATATGTCTACGTATCAGATACTCAAAACTTCAAAACTCGACAACTGTTCAGTATTTCGTCAATGATGAACAGTTTGAATGTGAAAGCTATCAGAAAATATCATCTATCATAGGGTGCAATCAGTAGGATCGGTAGCGATCCCTAATGAGGGATCAGGTTTGATCCCTAAGCAGGGGTGTGGCCATGGCCCCACTTTGTGGATCAGATTGTACTCCCTTAATGGCCCCCCGTGAAATTTTCTATTGATATAATCTGTCATCACTTATAAAAATACACCTCAATGGCTTCAAAAAAGGATATTTCTTTTGGAATCTTCCTCCTTTTTTCTTCCTCGGATCTTCTCTTCTCCATGTGTAAACTCTATTGAGTCATGGAGACAACTTCAACCTCATCTCTCTTCAATCATACAACAATCAACTGTACTTGTAATCAACATTATAATCAACTGATTAGTTGAAGTGGACGTAGACCAGCATCTGTCGAACTACTATAAAAACTCGCGTGTTCATTTAATTTTTCTGTACTCTGTATCTATGATCTATGATTGTTATCTGAGTTGCATATGAATTGGGTGTTGGTATTCGATTGACCAAAATCGTGTATCAATAATAATTATGCACTGGACACAACCCCATACAACAATAATTATTGAATTTCTAATTTAACTAAGTAATAGAGATCAAAAAATTAAAATTTATTGTTGACATCTATCTGTATCACCGATGACAACCATTCACTAGGTATCAACTATCAAGAGAAGTTAATCACATTTTTCCATTTGTTCGTTCCAATTCTCAGTTCACATTGTCCATCTACGATGTTCCGCGAGTAAACGCTTGTTCTACATCAACTATTTAGTAGTATGCATTACAACTCGCACCTTTCTCAATTTTCATTCAATTGGAAAACTACATCTACACCTAAATTTGCCTACCTTTAGGGTTGTAACGAATGTCCAACTTTCGTTCAAGTCCGTGACCGAAATACGTTCGTCCGAGTCCGTCCGATTCTCATTTAGGACACGAGTTAGGACAACGAAATTTGTACAACAAAAACCACGTCCGGTCCGTGTTCATTCGAATTCGTCTGAATTCCTTGTAATTCAGCATATAGTTGAGAGAAAATATAATAAAATGTATAAAACGTGATATAAATAGCCATGTCCGACCACGTTCGTTCGTGTCCGAAAAACATATGTCCGTTTTTCGACCGATTTTATTTAGGACACGAATTAGGACAACGAAATTTATCCGAGAAAAAGTTTCGTTTGATCCGTGTTCGGTCCGATTTTTTCTAAGATAGAAACTGAACATACCTTCGCCCGATCTAGATTTACACCTCTACCTACCTTCAATAATTCACAGAAAACTTAAATTATCAAATTTGCTTCTCATGCCAATAACCGACTATATTACCTCAAATTTTATTTCTTGTGACATTCCACTTATTTACACCTTTTGTGAATAATTATTTTTTATTATCAACTTCCGCTTTTTAAATTGATTTTGGATTCGAAAAATCACTCAAAAATAGTAAGAACGTATACAAAGATCTAAGTTCTAAACTCCATAGAAGAAAATTTCAAATTTTGATTTGATTCAACACTGCATTTGTTGCTTAGTAGGTTCTGGCATCAGGTTCAATACTGGCCTTGCATTAAAATTCATGAATTTTTTAAAGATAAAATTCATGGTAAAATTCAAATTTGCTATAGTTATGCATATTTTGAGAGGATAACATTCATGGCAAAATTCAGATTTGCCATAGTTATACATATTTTGGGAGGAAGAAGGATAGAATTGTACTAAAAAATTGGCAACGTAAAACTAAATAAACCTTGTTCAATTTCCGAAAGGAATCTTCTCTTCTAGGAAGCCATCCCTCTACTGCTTCCTTTGCCACTTCTGTAAGCCAGGACGGCCAACCAGCTGCCTCGTGTCCCCTCTTAGATCCATTAGGCACATTATATATCCTATGATCGCGCTTTCCTTCATATATCACATTTGAATTATCCTTATCAGTATCGTTTTTTCTCGGTGTTCCATCAACAACCTCTTGAGCTTTCTTTTCAATCGCATCCAGCAGTCTGGGTAATCCTGGAACCGGATCATCATTATCTTTCAAGTTATCAGATACGAGCCTTTCTCTCCTTGTATAACGACTGGAACTAACATTACCATCAGGTAGCAAAATTTCATCCCCTTTGGAAGAGCCTGGAAATCTTTTCGAGTTAGATTTTACTCTTCGCGACTCATCATGATCATCTGATTTAAACTCTTTAGAGGAAACGCAGCCCATAAGACCTAATAACTACCCAAAAAATAGCATTCTCACAATAGCACGTGTCTTGCAATCTGGAATACCCAAACTCTTCCTCGATCAAATAGACTGATAATATTAATACCAAAATCAACAGAAAATTCCCAAAGACTGGATATTCAACAAGCCAATTGAAAATCAGATGAGAGATTGAATGAGAACACTGTATGATCAGGTCAAAATTTTGTTTTGAAGCAGAATCTGCTTACGGAGTAAAAGCCGGCACATTTGTATAGAAGGGAAACGGTAGACAAATGTCGGAGATTATATTATAAAAATGGAGGATTTGAAAAAGGGAAATTCTACCGGAAAGGAAATAATTAAATTAATAATAATACAGAGAGTGCCGAAATATGTAAAAATAGGTTAAACATGCTAAGGGTGTACTTGCCTCAGGTCCTAATAAGTTTCGAAATTAGACTCACATCCGGTACTAAACTTATTATAAATTACATCCCTATTTTTTAAAATTCATCAAAAAAAAAAAATCACGTAAATTCATATCTAAATTAAACACAAAAACATAATAAAACTCAGATGAAAAAACAACCAAAAAACGCATCAAAAACAAAAAATACAAATAAACACCGAAACAATAGTAATATGCATCAAAAGATGCACATATTTATAAATAATTGCATACATTTATGCATATATTTCAGTTATATACGAAACTGCACTATATATTCATATATATATACAGTTAAACAGCAATATATGCATCGTTTTATGCACATATTCATTCCTGGATTGTTTTTACAAGCATTCGCGGTTTTCAGACATTGTTGCATACATGTATGCACGTATACATAATACATGCATATATTCATGCTCATATTTGAAGCCTTCATCTCTTTTAAATTTGTTGCATACATGTATGAATATATACAAAATAAATGCATATACGTATGCAGTTATTCGTATCACATGCATTTCAGTTCAACTTTATACGCATACGTGCATGCAACTATTACCAATAGTTGCATACATGTATGCAAGCAGTGTATAGAAAACACTGGATGAATAAATGCATACATGTATGCAACTATTGGTAATAGTTGCATGCATGTATGCATTTTTTATTTTATTTTTTATTATTTTTTACGAATGCTTCTGGGAATATTTACGATTTTTTTTTTTATATATAGAAGCGCACAAACTGTTTCCTATAAAACACATAACAACCAAAATAGGCACCCGCTTTAGATAAGAAACTTGGAGAGGATGACGATTATATTTTCAAACTTTTTAAGGATGCGTGATTAATTTTCACATATGCTAATATGGTAAGGGACTTAACTATAATTTATATATTATGACTCTATAGGTAGAGGGATTGTTTACGTTGTTTGTATATCTAAATCGAAGTTTCTCTCTAATATCTTATGTTCTCTTTAATGACTCCTCCTTTTTTATTTATTTTATTTTATTTTATAACACGTTATCAGCATGAGATTCTATTAGATTTTTTTTTTTTTTTTTTTTTTTTTTTGGAAATCTTCTAGATCTACATCTATAGATTTGTCAGGTAAGTAATTTTTATTTTGAGGATTCTTAATTCAGGGATTTCTATATTCGTTCTACAATTATTATTTTCGTTTGAGAATCTTTGATTAATGGATCTATGAATTTGTTATTTCTTCTAGACCTGTTTCAAACTTCTAGGTTTGTTTTGCTATTTCTTCTGTAGTTCTGGATTGGGTTCTAATATATCTATTTTTAGATCTAATTATTTTTACTAACCCTAAATATGTGTCTAGATTTATTCTTTCAATTCTTTGCGGATTTAATTTGAGATTTCTAAATACATTTTGATAAAGATTTGATAATATATGTATTGTTTGCATTATTGATGATATAGAGGTAGATCTAATTTTATCATTCTCGATCTACTATTCGTTTACATATGTAATTCTTCTGGAAAGACTGATGACAGAATATCTCTTGATTTATCACTGGAAGTGAAATTGAAATATTGATTTTTCTTATGTATACCCAACAAAATTATGGGTATAAAGTATAATGGTGTAGCGTGTAAATTCAATAGTAATATTGATTTATCACTGGAAGTGAAATTGAAAAAGGAAAAATTGAAACATGATGTAAACAAATCCTTTCAAATCTGAAGAAAAAAATAGGAAACCTGAAGTTCATATGCAAAAGGATGAAAAGTTAAAAGCATTCCAATGTGTCTTTAATTGCTAAAATAAAGTCTTAAAGCATGTAAGTGCATATATTTGCAAATAGCAAAGGACATAAAATTCAATAATAGGAAAGAATTTGAAAAATCAAACGAAAAGAAAAGTTTCAATAAAAGGCAAAAGGCTTATATTTCTACTTTATGCTACACATAATTTCTTGAAGAAATTTATTGTTAGAAGATATCATTACACTTATAATAAATAATATTTTCTTGAAGAACAATAGTAAAATGACTCTCATATGTGAATAAAAACACTTTTTAGAGAAATTGCTTCATTTAAAATATATAATAATTTGTAAATTATAATAAAACCTAAAGTTTTATTATAGTAATTTTAGAACATATCATATTTCCAAAAGAATTATTTTATTGTTTCTTAGAAAAACTTTTATAAAAAAATATGCATATCACATCCGAAGTGAATGCAAAATCAATTTTTGTTATAAAATGGAAAATTTAGAGCCAACAGTTTCTGTAATGCTACGAAATAATTATGATGTATAAAGAAAGATCTAAAAGATCTTTACATGGATTGCATAATTTGAATCTAAGACGTATAATTTCTCTTACCATGTATCGTATGACATCGTTTTGTCTGTATAAGAAGGAGTGATTAAATCAGTAGCAATTGGTTATGAATATATAGAATATTTCCAAAGTAAAGGAAATAAAAGAGACTTTGTGGATATATAATGGTATTCCGAAGTTAACGAAATAGAAAGGGATTTTATGTATATATATAGAATATTTCCAAATTAAAGGAAATAAAGTGATGAGTTTTGTGAATAAGTTTATTATGAAAAAGATAAGTGTTGGATATGTTTTCAGGGTAATGAAAACAGGAGAGATTTGAGAATACAATTATCCAATTGAGATAAGAATATGAAATCGATCTTTAAGAATCAATGAATTGGTTTTAATGAATGGTTTGATTAAAAAGGCTTGAGTTGCAGAAATACTAATCTGTACTGTTTTTTATTTGATAGTTAAACTATTAATATTGATTTTGATTGTTGACGGGTTAGTTTAAAGAGACTGAGATGAGAACTGAACCCAAAACCACTTCAAACCAACTTTGCATTCAAAACTAACTTGCAGGGATAATCATGAGATGAATTAAATACATAGATATTCGGAGTGAGAGGGTTGCTCGTTGATGTCTCTAGTTAACAACCAAGATTATACTCGTAGCAGTAACTCCTATTTTGGAGTATCTTCGGTTTCGTTCAGTCCTAGAACAAACTTGTATAGACGAATGTCTAACAGAGTATTTCCTATGATCACATACATTAATTTTTAAAAATATACCAAATATGGTGGTGGAGAAGGTAGCTTAACACCCACAGTATATTTGTGCAAATCAATTACTGATTGATGGATTTGACAATGTGGGATTCAAAGTTTGAATGTGCTGTTCTGAAAAGGTAATCGTGACCTCAAGCCTCATCAACTGGAAATATACTGAAATCAACCAAGCAGCATGGCTATGTGGATCATACCCATTAGGGTATATCATCACCGGATCTAGAGAAATCGATTGTCCCTTTTGTATGATTCGAAATAGGTACGGTTGGATGGCCAACAACCGTATTATTGATATATTCAGTACACTCAAGTTGAATGAGTGGTTGGTCGTGTGTGGTCGGGTTGCAAGATGTTCTTACTGAACCCAGTATTCTATCTCTAAAGGACACTGATCGGAAGGTGATTTCATACTTAGTCATTGTTGAAAATCCAAACTCCAATACAAGCCATACATTTTAGTTGTAAACCAACTATGTTGGAAAGTGAGATGCAAGCTTTTCAGCTACATTCCGATTATATTTGTGTTTTGATAGACATTATCGTAATATCACTGAATTTTGATATAAAAGTATTTTGGTTTTTATAAGGTAAAAACACGTGCCAAGTTTATGTGTGGTCGTGTCTTACGAGAGTTACATTCTTTTAAAGGATTTCTAAAGTTGAGAAAGTTGTTTATGATGTGAGATTTCTCACAGAAAGTATCCTGGACTAATCTGTGTATATAATACTCGAGTCAGATCGAGTATCTTTTCTAGGTTGTTCTGGATTTGCTTGAAGCTTCAGGATAGGAGTTGGAGTCGAGATGTATTTCTCGTATTTTCTCTTATAAATTTATTTCCACTATGTGTGTTATCAGCATTGTATAGGCTGATCTGGTTATGTACTCTTGATTGTATTCATGTATACACACTGGCTTTTTCTTTGAGTAAAGAGTTTTGATGCATTATATTTTATATATTTCGTTGTAAGATTCGTGTTTACTCTGATTCTGTTCTGTTTGTGTTTTTCTTATTCCTCTATTCTAACTTTTCTTTCTATTTTCTCATCCTCTGACTTTTTTCTTCTAACTTTCTACTTTTTTGTGCATTTTGAGTTAACGTGTGTAGTTAAATGCCAGCTTAACTTGTATGGAAAAAGTGGATCGTTACACCAAGTGTTTACTACAGCTTCATTTTAGAGGAACCTAAAACTTTTGAAAAGGATGCAAAAGACCAAATTGGAGAGGAGCAATAGATGATGAATATAATGCCCTCACAAAGAATAAAATATGACATTTTGTATGTTCAGTAATCAACAAAAACATAGTTGGATGCAAGCGGACATACAAATTAAAAAAATTCAACTGGTTCAAATTGGTACAAAGCAAGGCTTGTTGCACAAGGGTTTACAAAATAATATGAATTTGATTAATGAAACATTTTCTCTAAGGGTCAAGCCAACTATCATCAAACTAGTGCTCACTACTGCCTTACATAATAATCAGAACATCAAGCAATCAGATATTAAAAATGTTTTTCTAAGTGGAATTTTACTAGAGGAAATTTATATATATCCACCCCATGGATACAACAAGAATGCGAGTTACGTGTGCAAGTTGAATCAGGTAATATATGGCATGAACAAACACCAAAAGTCTGGTTTGATAAAATGAAAATCACATTAATTGATATGAGCTATGAGTCTGCTAAGTCTGTTTTATAAAAATTAATAGCTCATTAACTATCTACATTCTAATATATGTTGATGATTTAGTTACTACAGTTAATGACGATGAAGAAACCCATCATCTAACACAATATCTCAATGAATAGTTCTTGTAACAACCCGTATTTTCAATAACCTGTAATAACATAAATCGAGGCAGAATTTAATTCTAAAATGGGAATCAAGGGAAACGGGCTATGCCATTGCGTTCGTCTCGGAAAAATACGCGAAATAGAGTCCGAGTTTTCGAAAATCGGAGTCCGTATGACCAAGATATGGCCTCGCGAAGTTTCACGAAAATTCCCAAATTAAAGTATACTTAATTAAGTGAAATGGGTTGTGTAGATATATATATATATATATATATATTGATATATATATATATATATATATATAATTGAAAATTTAATAAATAAATATGCAAAAATGCTCAAAACAGCGAATTGGGAGAGGGGAATAACCGAACCGGCCGATTTTTGAAGTCGACCCGAGCCCGCTGGGTCGACTAGGGGTTAATCCAGGGTGTTTGGCTGTCAACCCGTGGGCCGATTCGCTCAAGTGCAGATTTTGCATTTGAATGGTTCTCATGGTCCATCTTTAATCTAAAGGCCCTAGATGGTTCCTACACTTGACTTCTTCCCCAAGACATGCTTTGATGGCTTGGATTGAATCTAGGGTTAATCCTATGGCCTAAAACACTTGCCTAATCTATAAATAAGACCCTAACCTACCCTAATTCATTCATAATTAAACCTAGTGACTAAACTATGGCAAAATGCTAGCTCTCATGGCCTCCACTAATTTTATGAAGAGGGTTGCATACTAATCACTCTCTAATCAACTTCTAATCCCTTCTTAGCATCTTAATCTTCTTCATTTGGTGTTCAAAGTTGCTAGTTGTGAGTTTCTATCACTTTGATGATCTTTTGGTAAACTAATTAGATGAGATGTGATGAGATTTATGGTTTTGTATGTGGGTTAATGAGCTTTGAATCATATGATATGATGTTAGCATTAATCTTATGTTTATGCATGTTGAGTATGTAAGCTTATGCAAGTTTAATATGATGTATGTTATGTTTGCATGATGCTAAATATGCAAGTTGTGGGCTATGTAATCATATGCATGTTATGCAAGTTCATGGTAATATGCTATGCAAGTTACATGTATGTAAATATGCAAGTTACATGTTTGTTAATATGCAAGTTACATGTATGTAAATATGCAAGTTACATGTTTGTTAATATGCAAGTTACATGTTTGTTAATATGCAAGTTACATGTATGTAAATATGCAAGTTACATGTTTCTTTATATGCAAGTTACATGTTTGTTAATATGCGAGTTACATGTATGTAAATATGCAAGTTACATGTTTATTAATATGCAAGTTCATGATGACACATTATGCAAGTCTATAAGCTAATATGCAAGTTTGTTATGCAAAATGAATATGTAAGTTATGTGACATATTATATGCAAGTTATGTGACATGTTATGCAAGTTCATATGCAAGTTATGTGTTTGTTAATATGCAAGATGGCACCTTTGAAACATGTTCATTCATATGCAAGTTGACACCTTTTATATGTGTTATATCATGAACGAAATTACGTGGGAACGATGGGGTAATTAAATGCATAAGTTAATAAGATTGTGTGAAATTAATATAATTATGCATAACACAAAATAAATAAACATAGTATGGGAATTTGCCTATTTGGTTAGGTGTACCCATACTATGTGTTGGGAATTTACCTATTGAGTTAGGTCTACCCCATGGGAATTTACCTATTAAGTTAGGTCTACCCATGTTAAGAAAACTTGATTAATTAGGGATAATTAATATAAAATTATGAGGGTGATTAATTAGGTGTAATTAATTGACTAAGACACGAGGTTGGACTCAGTTGTAGCGTAAAACTGCCCGGACCCAACCGGCTTAACCAGTTGCTACAAATGTTAGCCCAATGTGAGAGGTCTTAGGCACAAACTAAATACGTAATTAATGTAAAGACACGAGGTTAGACTCTGTTATGACATAAGGCTGCCCGGACCCAACCGGCTTAACCAGCGGTCATAAAAGACAGTCTAATGTGAGAGGTCTTTACAAAGGTTACGTTCTTAATTAATTAATTAAGAAACACTTAACCATATTAGCATGTAGAGGGACATGAGGGGTTAAGTGGGTGCCTCGGGTGGCATGAGAAAATCTAGTGGTTGCCTTGGGTGGCAATAGAAAATACGATTAGAATACTTAACCAAAATGGAACATGTAATTAAAACATGATTAAAGGGTTAAGTGGGATATACTAGAAAAAGGGACAAGCTTAGGTGGGTAGCTTGTGGAGGCCCATTTCAACCAGTAACCCATACGTATCTTTGTGGGCTCGACCCATGTCGAGGACGGGACACGCATACTGGGCTTGACTGTAAGAGGCAAACGGGTTAGCGGTGGCAACGCAAGTCCAACGGGCTTCATATGCGTGAGTGGGCCCGGGCTGGTAGGTAAGCCGTTGTTGCATCGAGTAGATATAAGCCGTGCACCTTTAGTTCCATCAGGTTGCCACATTGGGGAATGATACATCCCACGGTGGGGCCAGCACGGGTATCTACGTTAGGGAGCCGATCGAATGGGAAGTAGTGTGTACACCTAGTGGATTGTAGGGCCCCGTGGCGCCTACTTGGTCACCTAGGGGTACGCAGGTACTAATTAGTAAATTTTATAAGTCCTTGGGTGGGATCAACCTTTAAGTTAGGAACGACTGGTGTGGTGCAGTTTAGTAATTTACCTTAGGGAGGGTAGATGCGTCTTTATCCTTTATCTTCGTTTAGTTGACTGCTTAGGGTAGCCATTCATCCCTATATGTTACCGTATATCAGTTTATGTCTTCTCTGGTTACTTTAACGATTGTATTGTTAAAGTTATAGGACTCGCTCAGACTTATGTCTGACCCTGTTGTTTTTATCTTTTTCCCAACCCTCAGGTCCTACGGTGGATCCTAGCAGTAGTGGAGCTTGATCGGATTGCTGTTCCAGTCTTTAGGAGCTTGGATAGATGTAAAGCTCCAGTTATCCAGTTATCTTTTCTTTTGTTTGGCTATTGTATGAGAGTGGGATTATGTACTTCTTTATTTTGATGGATATTGTACTTGACCTTTATTGTGGTTTTATGATGTAACCAGACATGTTTTACTTCCGCTGTTATGAGATGATGTTTTAAAATTTCAAGTACTATTTATATCTGTCTTGTTGTAATTTTTCTGTTCTATATTCACTAAAATACTCCACCGATGCTATGGCATTCCCTTAGTGAGTGATCATAGCGGGAGTGGGGTGTTACACGTGGTATCAGAGCTTAAGGTTACCAGAACAGATAAATTTTTTGAGAAAAACTACTTTCTAAGAGTATTTTCGAAGAAAGTATTTTTAAAAGCATGTCTTCTAAGAGAAAAAGTTTTTGAAAAAGAAAAGCATAATCCCCAATAGCCATATCTTTATCTTTCGGAATCTCCTTTTTGAATCTTTCCTCTTTCGTTTCAGCATGGCTGAAGATCTTAACATCCCGGAGGGTTTAGTTATACCACTATGGTATAGGAGGTTGCAAGAGGCTAGGGCCGCGGCTGCGGGTCCGGCCAATGCTACTACACCAGAGACAACCGCTCCTCCTCCTCAGCCTAGAGTGGATAATTTTGCTAAGGTTTGCAAGGAGTTCAAGGCTATAGGAGGAAAACCTTTTCTTGGTTCAGAGACTTTCGTAGAGGCTAGAGATTGGCTTAAGGAAGTGGAAGAGTTGCTAGATATCTTTGAAGTGGAAGAGGGAAAGAAAGTCAAGTTGGCGGCTTGGTTAATGAAGGGAGAGGCCTCATTCTGGTGGGAGGTCACTAATGGAGAACGCCCTGTTGACTCTTGGGCAGATTTTAAGCAAAGGTTTGGGGCTAAGTTTCTCTCAAGGGCGGAAGAGAATCTGTTTATGGAGAAGTTCTTGAATTTGAAGCAAGGGAATCTCACGGTGAAAGAATATGTCAACAAATTCAATCAATTAGCAAGGTTTGGCATAGAGTTGGTGAATACACCGGAGAAGAAGGCTTTGAGGTTCGTTAGAGGCTTGAACGAACCATTGCAAGGAATAGCTATGACTCACATTCCTATGGGGGCCACTTTTGAGAAGCTTGTCTACATGGCACTTATGCATGAGGATGATAAGAATTCTAAGGCACCAGAGAAAAAGGGGGATCAGAAGAAACCGCAACAGCAACAACAAGGCAAGGGCGGAAAAGGCAATGGTGACAAAAAGAAGACGAAGAAGAAGTGCTTCAATTGTGGAACACCAGGACACCTTAGTAAGGATTGTCGCAAAAAGAAGAAGACCGGTTGCTTTCATTGTGGTGAAGCAGGGCATCTTGTGAAAAACTGCCCAAAGAAGGGGCAGAAGACGGGGTCTACCTCAGGAGGCCAGGTGCAAGCTCTTATAGCACCACCTCAGTCAGGGGGGCAAGTTCAGGTTCTCTCAGTTCCACCGATTCAGCAGAGAGGTAGAACTATTTCCGTTGAAAGTCTGGTTTTTCTGTTTGATCATCCAGTTCGTACTTTGTTTGACTCTGGCGCATCGCATTCTTTTATCTCATCATCGTTAGTTGAGTCACTGCACTTAGACACCAGTCTAGTTGATGATCCCTTGGTTGTCTCAAACCCAATTGGGGGCTCCATATATCTGTCTATGATATGTTTGGGTTTGAAGATTTCTATACTTAGCGTTGAGTTTAGATGTGATGCTTTTGTATTGGGCTTCACGGGCTATGGGTTGATCTTGGGCATGGACTGGTTATCCAGTAATGGTGCCGTTCTTGATTGCGAAAGGAGAGTTGTCAGGCTCATGACCCGCTTGGGTAACACTCTCGAGATCTCTTGCAATCCCATGGAATCTGTTTTGCTAAGTTATCTTGAATCGCTCGATGCTTCGGTCGAGAGTTTGTGTTCTGTCAGAGTAGTCCGGGAATATCCGGATGTGTTTGAAGAAGTAAAGGGTTTGCCTCCGAAGCGGGAGATAGATTTCCGAATTTATTTGGTGGATAATGCCAAACCAGTGTCTTTGCCAGTACGCCACATGGCTCCTCGTGAGAGAAGAGAACTTCATAAGCAAGTAGGGGAGTTGCTTGAGAAGGGGTTCATAAGGCGAAGTATATCGGAGTGGGGAGCTCCAGTAGTGTTTGCCACGAAGGCGGATGGGTCCCTCAGACTTTGTGTGGATTATAGAGAACTTAATAAGCTCACGAAGAAGAATAGACACCCATTACCGAGGATAGATGATCTCTTTGATCAGTTGGTTGGCGCGTCAGTATTTTCGCAGATGGACTTAGCTACAGGGTTTCATCAGTTAAGAGTGGCGGAGGACAGTATAGAGAAGACTGCTTTCCGGACTCCGGATGGTTTTTATGAGTGGCTAGTGATGCCATTTGGGTTGACAAACGCCCCCGCATACTTTGTTGATCTCATGAGTAGAGTGTTCAGAGAGTATCTGAATAAGTTTGTAGTAGTTTTTGTGGATGACATCTTGGTCTTTTCCAAGAATGAAGAAGAGCATGCCTTACATCTCAAGGAAGTGTTGGAGACTCTTCGAGCGCATAGTCTTAAAGCTAAATTCTCTAAATGCCATTTTTGGAGAAGAGAAGTGCGATTCTTAGGGCATGTGGTCTCTAAGGAAGGGATAGCTGTGGATCCCGCAAAGATAGTATCTATCCAGGATTGGAAAGTTCCTAGAAATGCTACCGAGGTAAGAAGTTTCTTGGGGTTGGCAGGATATTATAGGAAGTTCATCAAAGACTTCGCGAAGATATCAGCCCCATTAACCCGCTTGACGAAAAAGAATCTGGTTTTCTCGTGGGATGTAGATTGTGATGATGCTTTCCGACGGTTAAAGAGAGCTTTGACCACCGCTCCAGTTTTAGTGCTCCCGGATGGGAGTAAGCCGTTTGTTGTTTATACCGATGCTTGTGGAACAGGATTAGGCGCAGTCTTGATGCAGGAGGGAAGGGTAATAGCCTATGGAGGGAGACAATTGAGAGTGCATGAGAAGAATTACCCTACCCATGATCTAGAGTTGGCCGCGATTGTTTTCGCACTTAAGTCTTGGCGCCATTATCTTCTTGGTGAGAGATTCGAGTTGTTCACCGACCATAAATCATTGAAGTACTTATTCTCTCAGAAGGATTTAAACTTAAGACAGCAAAGGTGGATGGAGTTCTTAGCATCCTATGATTTCGAGATAGCGTATACCCCTGGTAAGGGTAACGTGGTGGCAGACGCCTTAAGTAGAAAAAGGCTATCTTTGAGTCCATTGTTCGTGGAACGACGAAGCTTGGAGTTTCTTTCTTTGTTTGACTTCAGACCTTCTGTTGATTTTGTACCTGGTTTGTTGGCATCCTTGGAGGTTAGACCTACTCTTTTGAGACGGATTGGCGAGGCTCAGCGAGACGACCCACAGTTGGTTGTGTTGGTAGAGAAGCTTATAAGAGGGGAGTCGTCCAGCCATTTGGGTAGATACACCATAGATGATAAGGGATGGTTGCATAGAGACGGTAGACTTTGTGTACCGCAAGATGAGGGTTTGAAGAAGGCTATTTTGGATGATGCACATCGTTCAAGAATGACTATTCATCCCGGTGGAGACAAAATGTACCAAGACATGAAGAGAGTTTTCTTCTGGGCCGGTATGAAGAAAGATGTGGCCGAGTATGTGGCTAGATGCTTAGTGTGCCAACAAGTTAAAGTGGAGCAAAGGAAACCCGGTGGGTTGCTACACCCATTGGAAGTTCCACAGTGGAAGTGGGATAGTGTCTCGATGGATTTCATCGACGGGTTACCGAGATCGAGGAAGGGCAATACGGGAATTTGGGCTGTGGTAGACAGACTTACCAAGAGTGCCCATTTTATACCCGTAAAGAGTAAGAGGACCGCTCCATGGCTTGCTTCAGTCTATGTTAGAGAGATTGTTAGATTGCATGGCGTACCATCCAGCATTGTGAGTGATCGAGATCCTATTTTCACTAGTGAGTTTTGGAGAAGTTTGCAAGAGGCGGTAGGGACTCAGTTGTGTTTGAGCACCGCATATCATCCTCAGACGGACGGTCAGACTGAGAGGGTGAACCGTATCTTAGAAGATCTTTTGAGGCTTTGTATCTTGGATTTTGGAGGTACATGGGAAGAACATCTTCCTTTGGTGGAGTTCGCATATAATAACAGCTTTCAGTCCAGTATTGGTATGGCTCCTTTCGAAGCTCTTTATGGAAGGCCTTGTCGATCTCCTACATGTTGGTGGGAATCTACGGATAAGATCTTGCTTGGGCCGGATATGGTTAGAGAGACTTCAGAGAAGATTGATTTAATTCGAAAAAGGATGAAAGCAGCGCAAGATAGACAGAAATCTTATGCGGATCGGAGAAGGACGGATCTTGAGTTTGAGGTTGGGGACATGGTTTTTGTCAAAGTATCTCCATTGAGAAATGTTGTTCGCTTTGGGTCCGTAGGGAAGTTAGCACCGAGATTTGTTGGGCCGTTTCCTATTAAGGAAAGGATTGGACGGATGGCATATAGGGTGGAGTTGCCCGACAGACTTAGTGGTGTTCATGATGTATTCCATGTATCACATTTGAGGAAGTGCTTACATGAGACCGCGGAGGTGGTAGAGCCGAGCTTGCTTAGAGATGTAGAGGTAGAGCGTGATGCGACGATTCGACGAGCTCCTACTCGCATCCTTGGGTCAGAAACTAGGAAGTTGAGGAACAGAGAAGTTCAGCTAGTTAAAGTGCAATGGGGAGATGACGAAAGCAATGCTACTTGGGAGACGGAAGCAAAGATGCGTTCTTTGTATCCATTTCTTTTTGAGAGTATGTCTTTTAACTTCTCCTTTATTGCTTGTCTAGTACTTATCTTATCTTTAGTATATCCTCTCGCTAATACCTATGACCTTTAGATAGGGTAAAACCTATGGTTGAAACATGTGTTTGAAACATGTTATGGTTGATGGATGCATATGGATGCAATTGTTTGCTAGTGGTTGCTCGTGGATGCATATACACACACATTAGGCACTAGATCGGCTCAGTCACTTCATGTTGCATATTGCATAAATGGATGTGGTAGTTAGATTGATGGATGTATCATGGCTGTGTTATCATATGGATGATGCATTTTTGTGTATGGTTGTGCACGCATGTAGAAATTTGTATGTGTCAATAGGGTTTCGCATACATATTGGATGCATGGCACTATCATGGTTTGCATTAAGGAGGTTTACTGTATCAGTAACCGCCTGATTTTTGCATTAGGTAAGTACATATACACACACTTTTGCATATATCCATCCAGCATTTAGAATCTTGTAAGGACAATGATTGCTCGTGGATGATGCTTTGAGTAGATGGATGATTGGATGGTAGGATACGTTCTTCCTAACTTGAAGATTTCGGGGACGAAATCCTTTAAGGAGGGGAGAATGTAACAACCCGTATTTTCAATAACCTGTAATAACATAAATCGAGGCAGAATTTAATTCTAAAATGGGAATCAAGGGAAACGGGCTATGCCATTGCGTTCGTCTCGGAAAAATACGCGAAATAGAGTCCGAGTTTTCGAAAATCGGAGTCCGTATGACCAAGATATGGCCTCGCGAAGTTTCACGAAAATTCCCAAATTAAAGTATACTTAATTAAGTGAAATGGGTTGTGTAGATATATATATATATATATATATATATTGATATATATATATATATATATAATTGAAAATTTAATAAATAAATATGCAAAAATGCTCAAAACAGCGAATTGGGAGAGGGGAATAACCGAACCGGCCGATTTTTGAAGTCGACCCGAGCCCGCTGGGTCGACTAGGGGTTAATCCAGGGTGTTTGGCTGTCAACCCGTGGGCCGATTCGCTCAAGTGCAGATTTTGCATTTGAATGGTTCTCATGGTCCATCTTTAATCTAAAGGCCCTAGATGGTTCCTACACTTGACTTCTTCCCCAAGACATGCTTTGATGGCTTGGATTGAATCTAGGGTTAATCCTATGGCCTAAAACACTTGCCTAATCTATAAATAAGACCCTAACCTACCCTAATTCATTCATAATTAAACCTAGTGACTAAACTATGGCAAAATGCTAGCTCTCATGGCCTCCACTAATTTTATGAAGAGGGTTGCATACTAATCACTCTCTAATCAACTTCTAATCCCTTCTTAGCATCTTAATCTTCTTCATTTGGTGTTCAAAGTTGCTAGTTGTGAGTTTCTATCACTTTGATGATCTTTTGGTAAACTAATTAGATGAGATGTGATGAGATTTATGGTTTTGTATGTGGGTTAATGAGCTTTGAATCATATGATATGATGTTAGCATTAATCTTATGTTTATGCATGTTGAGTATGTAAGCTTATGCAAGTTTAATATGATGTATGTTATGTTTGCATGATGCTAAATATGCAAGTTGTGGGCTATGTAATCATATGCATGTTATGCAAGTTCATGGTAATATGCTATGCAAGTTACATGTATGTAAATATGCAAGTTACATGTTTGTTAATATGCAAGTTACATGTATGTAAATATGCAAGTTACATGTTTGTTAATATGCAAGTTACATGTTTGTTAATATGCAAGTTACATGTATGTAAATATGCAAGTTACATGTTTCTTTATATGCAAGTTACATGTTTGTTAATATGCGAGTTACATGTATGTAAATATGCAAGTTACATGTTTATTAATATGCAAGTTCATGATGACACATTATGCAAGTCTATAAGCTAATATGCAAGTTTGTTATGCAAAATGAATATGTAAGTTATGTGACATATTATATGCAAGTTATGTGACATGTTATGCAAGTTCATATGCAAGTTATGTGTTTGTTAATATGCAAGATGGCACCTTTGAAACATGTTCATTCATATGCAAGTTGACACCTTTTATATGTGTTATATCATGAACGAAATTACGTGGGAACGATGGGGTAATTAAATGCATAAGTTAATAAGATTGTGTGAAATTAATATAATTATGCATAACACAAAATAAATAAACATAGTATGGGAATTTGCCTATTTGGTTAGGTGTACCCATACTATGTGTTGGGAATTTACCTATTGAGTTAGGTCTACCCCATGGGAATTTACCTATTAAGTTAGGTCTACCCATGTTAAGAAAACTTGATTAATTAGGGATAATTAATATAAAATTATGAGGGTGATTAATTAGGTGTAATTAATTGACTAAGACACGAGGTTGGACTCAGTTGTAGCGTAAAACTGCCCGGACCCAACCGGCTTAACCAGTTGCTACAAATGTTAGCCCAATGTGAGAGGTCTTAGGCACAAACTAAATACGTAATTAATGTAAAGACACGAGGTTAGACTCTGTTATGACATAAGGCTGCCCGGACCCAACCGGCTTAACCAGCGGTCATAAAAGACAGTCTAATGTGAGAGGTCTTTACAAAGGTTACGTTCTTAATTAATTAATTAAGAAACACTTAACCATATTAGCATGTAGAGGGACATGAGGGGTTAAGTGGGTGCCTCGGGTGGCATGAGAAAATCTAGTGGTTGCCTTGGGTGGCAATAGAAAATACGATTAGAATACTTAACCAAAATGGAACATGTAATTAAAACATGATTAAAGGGTTAAGTGGGATATACTAGAAAAAGGGACAAGCTTAGGTGGGTAGCTTGTGGAGGCCCATTTCAACCAGTAACCCATACGTATCTTTGTGGGCTCGACCCATGTCGAGGACGGGACACGCATACTGGGCTTGACTGTAAGAGGCAAACGGGTTAGCGGTGGCAACGCAAGTCCAACGGGCTTCATATGCGTGAGTGGGCCCGGGCTGGTAGGTAAGCCGTTGTTGCATCGAGTAGATATAAGCCGTGCACCTTTAGTTCCATCAGGTTGCCACATTGGGGAATGATACATCCCACGGTGGGGCCAGCACGGGTATCTACGTTAGGGAGCCGATCGAATGGGAAGTAGTGTGTACACCTAGTGGATTGTAGGGCCCCGTGGCGCCTACTTGGTCACCTAGGGGTACGCAGGTACTAATTAGTAAATTTTATAAGTCCTTGGGTGGGATCAACCTTTAAGTTAGGAACGACTGGTGTGGTGCAGTTTAGTAATTTACCTTAGGGAGGGTAGATGCGTCTTTATCCTTTATCTTCGTTTAGTTGACTGCTTAGGGTAGCCATTCATCCCTATATGTTACCGTATATCAGTTTATGTCTTCTCTGGTTACTTTAACGATTGTATTGTTAAAGTTATAGGACTCGCTCAGACTTATGTCTGACCCTGTTGTTTTTATCTTTTTCCCAACCCTCAGGTCCTACGGTGGATCCTAGCAGTAGTGGAGCTTGATCGGATTGCTGTTCCAGTCTTTAGGAGCTTGGATAGATGTAAAGCTCCAGTTATCCAGTTATCTTTTCTTTTGTTTGGCTATTGTATGAGAGTGGGATTATGTACTTCTTTATTTTGATGGATATTGTACTTGACCTTTATTGTGGTTTTATGATGTAACCAGACATGTTTTACTTCCGCTGTTATGAGATGATGTTTTAAAATTTCAAGTACTATTTATATCTGTCTTGTTGTAATTTTTCTGTTCTATATTCACTAAAATACTCCACCGATGCTATGGCATTCCCTTAGTGAGTGATCATAGCGGGAGTGGGGTGTTACAGTTCTCAGTAAAAGATATTGGAAATTTGTCTTACTTCCTAAGCATGGAAGTAAAAAATAAAAGAAAAATCAGAAATATTTCCATGTTAAAGAAAATATATGGTATAATCGTTGATCAAGACAAAGATGGATGGTGCAAAACCACAACCAACCCTTATGATAAGCAGTCAACGTTTTTTTCTAAAAATAAGGGGAACCTGTACTTAATGTTAAACAATATAAGAATGTTGTATGAGCATTACAATATGCAACTATAACTTGGTTCCATATTTCGTTCAGTGTTAACAAAGTATCTCAATTTATATAGAATCCATAAATAAACGTTGGAGAGTTGTTAAAAGGATTCTTAGATATATCAAAAAATATATTAAATATGGACTATCACTAAAGACATGTAAGCAACTGGATATTGTGAAAGATGCAGATGCAGATTGCGCAGTAAATTCTAATGGTAGAAAATCAATCATTGTGTTATAAAATAAAACAGAATAGATACTAAAAGAAGAGAAGCCATTAGAGAAAATCAATCATTGCGCTCCGTCCTATCACCCTTGATATAACTCACTGGAGTTTGAGCCACGCAAGCTGCATTGTCTTCATAAATAATAGTTATTGCATCAAAAGATGTTTGATACTTTTTGATCAAAATGTTGACTCGTTAAAACCTTACTGAGAAAAACCCGATGAGAAAAATCTTAGTGAAGGAAAAGGAATCGTGAAGGCCTGAAAATTCCTACCTTTCGAATCGACTATAAACCACACAAGTTCGGTCCAAACGACAAAAATCCTCGAAAATTTAACTAAGGGTATACGACTAATAAGAAGTGAACAAAACAACTTTTTCATTGTCATTGTAGTAACTTTTACATCATAATACAACTTACATCAGAGTACAATAATAAATGCATGCACAACGGAAATAACTATATCCGAATGTATCATGTACACAACGGGAAAACAAAAACTCTCAGCGGAAGAAACAAAATGCTCTGGATACAGCTCTAGCTTCAATCCAGCACTTGCTCTATAAAATATCTGCAAACCAAAACTACTAGACTGCGTGTGTGAAAAATATGGGCACCCAGAGTTCAGGTGGAAGAACAATAAACTCCAGATCAGTCATGAGACTGGTGTGAGAACTAAAACAGTTATTTACACTTTAGTTTAAAGTTGGGTAAATCACAGGACCATGCCATATAACACAGAACGGGTTTTCACCATATGAATACCAATCATAATGTATTTGCAATGCTTTTTTGAAAATGAAGCTATCATTAGACTCGCATCCCATCACATAATGCAATGCAAACCATTAGGAGCAAGTTTTTCCTTATGATAACGAAATATGCTTGGTACACGAAAGTCTCTTTTATCATTACTAGTGCATAGTATGGAAATCACTTTCGAAAATAAATGTATAAATCTTAAAAGATGTAGGTATCATATAATATGTCTACTTACATAGATACAACTAAAACCGTAAAAGGTTCGTATTGGAAATTGGGTTCTATCATTGACTAAGACAAAGGATCTTCCTTACCGCGATTCGGAACACCTTTAGCGGATTTTCCAAGATCAATACATTGCTTCATCTGTATCGACAGAGCCGGGGCACCTATATCAGGTGTAGTTCGAGCTTCTCCTGAACATGACGTCCCTCGTTCGTTGTTGACCTTTTCTTTAGGCGACTCATTCCATCGTCCACTAAGTAAATTGCCTGGGATCCATACGATGGCATCACTTCTCAACTAGAAGGAAACTTTAGTCCTTATCTCTGCGGTACTCCATCCTGTTTCAATTCATTACCGGTTGTGAGGTTCTGAAGTAACGTTTTACACAAAGCTTTGTTTTACAACAAAAAGTTTTGATCATCAATAGCCCATCACTTAACATGCCACATTGTCATCCCATAACATATAATCGATAATCGCTAATTGTATCACGTTTGAGCTCGTAGTCTCAAAGAGGGGTGTTAAGTTAAAAAAATAAATTCTTTGCTACAAAAAGAAATATGATTAGCAAAAATCAATTTGTAACAACTCAAATTCCGACAAACCGATTTTTTTTTCAAAATTCTAATCCATCGAAGCATGTGTTGGTCGCTCTGGTATCCTGCAAAAAAGACAGAGATATAAAATGTATCAGAGCTCAGAAAATATCTCACAGCGGAACGGATAAAGTATAGTATAATCAAAGTATAGCCTTACTGTATGAATAATACTGCCTAACTAGTATCCAAAGCTATCATATCTCTGCCACAAAACTAACCTGCGAGTATGTTATGAAGAGGGGGTCAGAACACAAGTTCTGGTGACTGAATTTAAACTATATATTTTGGATAACCCTACATATACCGTTCAGTCACATTTTCTTATATATTTTTGGGTTACTTGGGTTAACAGCACTCAAGGCTTACACACACGTCGTACCCATTTACTTCCCAGTGGATTAACCTAATATAGTATATTTATATATATATAATAACCCGCAATATTAAGGTACACCCCTTGGTATCAGTTAAATTTAAAGCTCAAATCTTCTTAACCATTTTCCTAAATTTCAAACTATTGACGTCAACAGTTGGCCTTATGAAAATCAACCCGCAAAGTGTGTAATCCACACACAAGTCTCGCAATCATAATCATAGAATGCAAGAAAGTAAATAAATACAGGGAGCACAGAGCAACTTTATAGTGGTTTGGCTCAATCCTAGCCTACATCCACTTTATAATCTCTGTTTATACTGTCGATTATAAGTTACAGTTACTTTGATTGAAAGAAGGTAGAGAATGAAGTGGTTTATACACAAAATCCTTGTGTTACAATATTGTTCGGTTGTAGCGTATGGTCAGTTATTTTCAGAAAGCCAACCATAAACTTTTTCCCCAAGAAGATCCTCCTTTCCCATTTCTAGAAAGGTGTATTTATAGGTAAAATTCAGGTCGATCGATATGCTACGTGGCGGTTATCCATTCCTGGCTTGGCCATGTGTCGCTCGATCCGGAATATCTGTTGCAGGTGGAGGAACCCGTTCTCCTATTCGGGAATAGTTATTCTCGATAACCAAGGCACACATGGACCTTGGAACTTGAAGCAAGGGAAGTTGAATAGGTCTGGTTTGACCAATAAAGCAGCCTTGAGAATCGAGCTTTGTTATGTAGTGTACGGATCGGATCGGTGTAACTGGGGTCGATCGCTTCAATCGACCGACTCGACCCTCCGTGCTTTGACTCATGTTTGGAGCAGGGTGCTTCTTCAGGAGGCATGGTTGGCTTGGGTTGAACCAAATCTGGTTGACCCGACTAAAAGTCGAACCGGGATTTCGAATGGTAATTCTGCAATTCTGGGAGACTATCTTAAAAATCCGGGTTGTGATGGCTTTTGCCGAAAATCTGGTCAACACTTTGCCCCCTAGAACATGTCTTTTCTGATAGGGAAGATGTGTTATGGTTAATGCTAGAAATCCATAGAAATGCCATGTGAGATGAAGTCTAGGATGCCACGATCGCGCCAGATCATATTATAAGAAGGCCGAAAAAATGAGGATTTCTCGGGATCGTATTAAGGCCGAAACAGATTAGAGAAGACCAGGGCCTCACCGGACCAATTCGATAGTGAGTGAAACTCAAACCTGCAAAGAAGATAGGCAAATCAATGTGTTAAATCCTGACAACACTATTTAACCTTTTCGAGCATAAACAATGTTGGGATGTTAGTTTTGAGTATAAACCATACTCAGGGTATAATCCATACCATCAGATTTAGTATAAACCATACTTTAGGTATAATCCATACCATGAGATTGAGTATAAACCATACTCGCTTTGAGGAAGATTTATGTTCATCACATTCTGACGAGTGGAGTGTATGCTTAGATATCATCCGTATCTAAGGTATAGGGATGAGTATAAGCCATACTCTGGTTTAGGTTGAGAATCTTGTCATATCATGATAAGATACTTACATTCGTCAAACATAATCCATGCTTGAGAAATAAATTATATTAATGCCAAAAATTATTACAAAACCGGAACAAATCCTAATTGGTTTGTGATTGAATCCAGAGCACGCCTTGGGGTTAAATCCTAACCCCGTACATGTGTACATCAACATATCCATTTATTTGTAGGATAGTTGTATTGTCAAGAACATGATATGTCCGAGGGCTAAAGCCTAACCCTGATACATACGTGAGTTGATGTAGCCAGTTAAAAATTCTAAAGTAATAGTAGTATGTCTCTTAAATCCTAATAAACGTAGTAGATTCAAGGTGATCTAATCCAGATCATTTAATGATAAGGCCGTGGTCGCTCGACCGAGGATCCCTCCCATTCTAAGGGGCATGGGAACCATTCCGAGGAGCATGAAGGAGTAGTGGTGGCGGTGCAGATGCCGCAGATTTCTTAACATAATCGGGTAGCTCTCCACGTCTAACCAGTTCTTTGTTGAGATCACGTAATTGTATACACTCATCGGTGCCATGACCTGCCATATCATAAAACATGAAATGCTTTCCTGACTCACGCTCTTTCTGAGTTGGCTCCCTCCTGGGAGGCTTAGGAAAAGGAAGAGATCCTCACATGTTGAGGTATATGTCCTGTAGTGAGGAATTGAGTTTAGTGTCTCTATCATATTTGGGCTCTCTCTAGAACCGCATATTCATGTCACTTTTCTCCAGGATCTATCCCTTTCCTTTTTTGAGCAGTGGTAGATGGGCCTCTATCCTTCACAGAAAGTACATCGAGACTATCCATCTCATTATTAGCATCCTCTTATCGGAGGAACCTATCCGCCTAAGAGTAGAAATCATAAATGTCTTTGGGAGGATCCCTCTGAAGGGAGATTTTGAAGTCCGTCATATCCAAAATGTCAGCCATGGCGGTCGTGAGAACCATATATGGCTCTAGTCGATCTAAAGATGCTACATCCTCATTGAATCTTTCCAATAAAGACGTAGATTTCGCCGTATCGCTGCTTAATATATGTGAGAAACATGACACTCTAGAGCCGGGATATATGTACCCTGAATTGTTTTATGAAGCGGGTAGCCAACATGTTCTAGTTGTTGATCGATTCAGATGTTAGCTGCCGAAACCACATGGCAGCAATATTGGTCAAATAAAAAGGGAAGAATTTAGCCATGACATTTACTGATTTCGATAGTACTTCCATATGACGTATGTAGCGCATAAGATGTATGGTGGGATCTGTCCTTCCATTGTATGGCTCTAGAACTGCAAGTTTAAAGTCAGGTGGATTGCGAGAGTTCCTAATTTCCCGCTTGAAAGGACTGCGATGGATGTTATCCACGTCTTGTTGAAAAGAGGCGCCTCGAGTGAAGCATTTAATGATACAGGTGATTTGATTCCGGTCTCTGAGAAGTTGTTGCTACGAATCCAATTCTGCATCGATGGCTTCAGTGCGAATCTCAGCTGATGGTAGAAGCATTCCCTGTGTGATCGGGGTCGGCCTGGTGTGGCCCATAGGTGATGGGTAAAGTTGGTCCCCAGTTTCGGTTGTTGTTTCCAGATTGTCTGGGGCACCGAGTCGACATGTGCATTGGGTTGAACCATACCCATGACGGTAGGATTAGATTGACTTTGGATTGCTTATCTGTTCAGGGTTCAGCGTTGCCCCTATCCGGGGAGTCATGAGAGTAGTTTATGGAAGCGTTTCCCTCCGTTGCATTGGGAGATGATGCGGTATTGCGGTCTTGGAGAAACGGAGGGTTGCTGCCCCCAGCTACGCTTGGATTACCATGTTGGAAAGGTCGAGTAGGAGGCAGCATAAGTCCAGTTGGTGATAAGATACTGTACTGAACCAGAGGATGCACCGAACCATACCCTGGTCAATCCGAAGGTTGCATCGGTCGATCTGACCTGAGATTCAGTCGATCTGGGAGTTGCGTCGAACCAGGATTCGGTCGACCCAAGAGTATAGTCGATCCATATGGTGGTAGAGCAGTGGACTGATCTGAGGCTTGAGTTTCTTCAATCTGAAGGTTAGATGTTGCCCTAGCTTCGCCTGTTGCAGGGAGCGATGCTTGGTTGCTCGGTCCTCTTTCCATCCGAGCGAAGAAGTTGTTCGTCATTTCCTACTGTTTTTTTGAGGAGTTCATATTGGTGCCATTTGTGCTTAGAGTTCGGCTAGAACTCCATCTATCTCATCCCTAGTTAAGTACTGGGATGGTTATCCATGGGAGGAAGCCTACTGATTTTCCCCCACTGTTGCGTTTGCTGCGTCTGTTGTGCACTACCAGTGGCTCGAGTGTGAGAGGATGTTCCATCCTTCTTTCGTTTCACCATTACTTCTTCAACAAATAACTATCCAAATCCTTTCAAGCTTAGAAATTGCTGAAGGTGGTTGCGGTCAGCGCCCTCTTCCTGGTGCGCCAATGTGCTCACGTCAAAAGTTGGTCTTATGACAATCAACCCCAAAGTGTGTAATCCACACACGAGTCTCACAATCACAGAATGCAAGAAAGTAAATAAATACATGGACTACAAACAACTTTATAGTGGTTCGACTTAACCCAAGCCTACGTTCACTTTATAATATATGTTTATAGTGTAGATTACAAGTTACAGTTTCTTTGATTGATAGAAGGTAGAAAAAGAAGTCGTTTATACACAAAATCCTTATGCTACAATTTGTTCGGTTGTAGCGTACGGTGAGCTATTTTCAGAAATCCAACCATAAACTTTTCCCCTGAGAAGACCCTCCTTTTCCATTTCTTGAAAGGTGTATTTATAGGTAAAAATTCAGGTCGATCGATATGCTACATGGCGGTACTCCGATCCTGGCTTGACCACGTGTCGCTCGATACGAAATATCTGCTGCAGGTGGTGGGACCCGTTCTCCTATTCGTGAATAGTTATTCTCGATAATTAAGGCACATGTGGACCTTGGAACTTGGAGAAAGGGAAGTTGAATAGATCCGGTTTGAGCAATAAAGCAACCTTGAGAATCGGGCTTTGTTATGTAGTGCACGGACAGAGTCAATGTAACTGGAGTCGATCGGTTCAACCGATCGAACCGACCCTCGGAGCTTTGACTCATGTTTAGAGCAGGGTGCTTATTCAAGAGGCGTGGCTGGTTTGGGTCGAGCCAAATTTGTTTGACTCGACTAAAAGTTGAACTGGGATTTGGAATGATAATTCTGCAATTATGGGAGAATGTCTTAGAAATACGGGTTGTGACGCTTTTGCCAAAAAGCTGGTCAACACAAACATTAAATTTTAACTATGTGGTGTAGCTGCACCAGTGTGCAAATGCACCATATTGGTGCACTGCACCACTCAGTGGTGCAACAAGATCACTTAGTGTGGTTATGCATCATTTTGGAATGAAGCCAAACAAGAATTTGCTAAACAGTTGCATCATCTTTCATTGAATTTCAGGTGTAATTGTTAACATTATATTAGCTGGTTATCCCCATTTACATGCTAACTTTGGTACTACATTAATAATTAAGCATTTAATTGCGATAGAGATTTAGATACAAAATTGAACATGGGTATCAAAAATACGGTTTCCAATATCACTATTATGTTCCAGTGGTGACTGCATAATCAGGTTTGCAATATAAAAATAAAAAGTTTTGAGAAGGTCCAAGCCTAGATGTTGGCATTCGGGTGTTTCATTCTAATTCATTTTAATGCAACATACTACATCTATGTTTGTTTAAAATATAAGAATATTCTTTATATGTTGTAAATTACATCAAAATATGTTTCATGGCACTATCAGGTCAAAATTTTGACAAGTAAGTTTCCTTTCTAGTGTAATTGAAATCCAACTAGGCAGTATAGATGATATTCTATAAAGAGAAAAATGATACATTTATTCCCATTTGTGTTAATCTGTCTTGTATATGGGACCACTGTTCCTTAGAGAAAGAGCAACGCTATGTTTTTAGAGTTGTTTAAACAACTTGACAAAAATGATACATTTATATTGTTGTTTAGGCAGCATGCTACTTGTCCATGCTTATGTTTTCAATTATTATTTTTAAATGCATGAGTCTTATTTCAACCAGGGTAAATTCAAAGTAGATTATTGTTCAATTCAGATTCAACATACACTCGTTTTTTATTTGATCAAAAACCATTAGATTTGATCCTTTTAGGTTGGAGAAGAATGTTGATACAAGAATGCACAAGATGATGTGTTCTTCAAGTTTTGAAGTTTATTTTGACATCATGTAGTAAGCACATTTGTTTATAGGTACTGTGACTTTTGGCTGATGTTGTATGGACATAGTTTATGAGTATCATCTTTGTTTATGAACCTATGTAAACTATTTTATGGATTTTGTTCAACTTAACTAATGAGAGTGATTACTAGTTATGTTTCTATATGATAATTTTTCATTTATTTTGCATATGTGATGTATATTATGCGGTTGAACTATTATAAAACTGTAGTTTAGAGTAATGATATGTGTGCAAATATAACAATGGCGCAAGATGGTATGGATCTTGTAAAATTAGTAACAAACAATAGCGTTTAAAACGTGTTGTAAGTTCTTCGTGAATCATGTGCATGTTACTACAATATAAATAAATCACTATGCAAATATTATTAACAACATTTCAGAAATGTTGATAAAACCAGTGTAAAATAATCTCCTAAATGTTTTTATAGCAGTTTATTAACATTGTCTAATGTTTAAAACAACAACGAAACATTGTCATAAAGTATTAACAGCATGGTTTAAACGTTGTAAACAGAAATTTTAACAGCGTTTGGTTTCCACTACTGAACATATCCCATCTACGATCGCATGCCGTTATACAACATTTATAACTACAATGTAATATCTTATAACAACGTTTTTCAAATGCTGTTAAAAGCGTTTTCTAGTGTTGTTGTCCTTTTTAATATTTAGTGATCTGACAACCATAGGCGTACTAAGTGGATATGCTTTATTCATTCGAAAATACTTCATGATTTTCTCAATGTAATTTGATTGATGGGTAATTATGCTATCTGTACTATGCTCGATCTGTAGATCAAGATAGTGTTTAGTTTTGCCAAGATCTTTCATTTCAAAATCGTATTTCAAGTAGTCTATCGTTTCATCAATTTATGAAGTCCTAATCACAATTATATCATCTATATATACTGCTAAAATAGCAAATCTCTTTACCGATTTTTTATGAAGATACATGGACAAATGAGATTGTTTATATGTCTAGCTTTTACCAAATATTCACTATAATGGTTATACCACATTCTTCTGGATTATTTCGAACCGTATAATGATTATCTCAATTTTAATGAGTATATCGACTTTGAATTTTCTTTAGACAACTTACATCCATCAGAGATTCTCATGTAAATATCAGTATCCAATTCATCGTATAGATAAGCTGTTACAACATCAGTTAATCTTATATCAAGCTTCTCAGAAACTACAAGGCTTATCAAATATCGAAATGATATGACATCCGTAATAGAAGAGTATGTTTCTTTAAAGTCAAAATATGGTCTATGCGGGAAACCTTGTGTACCAAGTCATGCCTTGTATCTCAAGCTTCATTTTTATCATTTCGATTTCTTATTTAAAGTTCCTTCTTTTTACGATTTGTATGCTACTAATATTCATTTATGAATACACTTCATGTGCTTACAATTTTCTGTTTCAATCAGGTTTGCATATTGCAATACACATTTGATGAATGAGACAACAAGTTTCATTATAATAACACTAAGCAGGAAGTAATCTACTCATTTTGAAGTATATCAAGATTTTCATTACAATAATACTTAGAAGAATGTTGTACTACCACCCATGTCCTTATCTGCAACGACCCAAAATTTGTTAAGAAATATTTAATGGATTTAAATAATTAAAGCAATTTATTTATAGGATTAATGACTTAGAATTTATTAAAAATGAAGTTTGAACATACAAGTTTATATAAATTATAAAACAAACTCGTAACATCCGTGTAGTTTAAATATTTAGTTTTGAACTTTAAATTAATGTACAGACATCAATATGAGTCAGAATTCATTAAAACAAGAAACATTAGAATCTATTTAACTATATCTTTCTAAGAAAGTGAAAAATTAAGATTTTGTGTTATAGGTTGTAAGTTATGTCCAAATCAAAATTTCAAAAAGTCCCTACGGAATCATTTATAAATTATAACGATTTATTAAATAAAACAAAAGGATTTATTGTAAAATAAGATATCGATTAAACTTGGATTTTGAAAATATTGATTTATAAACATAAGTAATTCTGTTTTGGAACTGTATGATATATTATTTGGATATATACGACAATATTGATTTATTATTATTTATTTGAATCGTCTTTGAATTTATTAATATTTTATTAGTTTTATTTCTGCCTTAAAAATAGCCATTTTGCAAACGACCTCTATTTTAGACTAAACAAATTTTAATAAATCTTTCAAAAAAGATTTGTACAAGTGAAATGGAGATTAAAACTAAGTTGGAGTTTTAATAAATATTTCAACAAATATTTGGATGAATGAAATGGAGATTAAAACTATGTTAGAGTTTTAATAAATCTTTCAACAAAGATTTATACGAATGAAATGGAGATTAAAACTATGTTAGAGTTCTAATAAATCTTTCAATAAAAATTTGATTGAAAGAAATAGAAACTAAAACTATGTTTGGGTTTTAATAAATCTTTCAACAAAGATTTGATTGAATGCAATAGAAATTAAAACTATGTTAGAGTTTTAATAAATCTTTCAATAAAGATTTGACTGAATGAAATAGAGATTAAAACTATGTTAGAGTTTTAATAAATTTTCCAATAAAGATTTGATTGAATGAAATAGAGATTAAAACTATGTTAGAGTTCTAATAAACTTTTTAACAAAGATTTGAAAATGAAAGATGGTGATTAAACTTACCAAAATAAGAAGGGTATTAGATACGGAGTATCACCTATTTTGCTCCATGGGATGAATAAGATGGGAATAGGATAACGATATGAGAGACTACCTTTTTATAAGGCTTATAAACCTTAATTTGAGTTAAGTTTGTGAAAAGAGATTATATAATCTTTTGAAATGATTTCCAATGAGATTTAAACAAGAAGTTTAAATGATATAAATCTTTGATAAGACTTTTGGGAGTAGTTCCTAATGTAAAAGATGATTGGGGTGAAATGGATATTCCAAATGGAATTACACTTATGATATGTTTATATATCACTTGATTTTAAAGATGCTATAATTATTTCGGAAAGACCGGGTTTCAACCCATTCTGAATAACTAATACGACGAGTACTGAAGATACTTGAAGATGGTGGTTGAAGACCGGAGATCTTCACATTGTTTGGATTATTGATGATGTCTTGATTAGGGTGTACAACCCAAGACGAGGTTATAAGTAGCGGTCATCCAGACGTACTTGGAGATCGGCCAGATATGCAAGGGCTTCTCTCCTTTTTGGATGAGGAATAAGGTGCCTTCGGTAATGTTCAGACCCAAAATGGACTTGTAAATGAATGTGTATTTGACGTTGTAATTCGTAACATAACCAATTAGTTGCTATTGATGATATATTCGTGGTGGCGAAGAATTTATTCTCTTAGCTTAACACACTTCTTTGAGACGTATGAACTCAAAGGTTATATTATTAATAGAAACTGATCATATGTGTGAATTGACAATCTAGCATGTTGAGTGCTGCTGGCAGATAGATCAAAGCTTCTTGTTGAAAAGCAGAGCTTTGTCGATGATGATCAAAGCATGGATTACTGAAGCGTATCTTTGTGTAATGAGACTTCAACAAACCTCACACTCTGTTATGATGGTGAACTGATGATTAGATCAATATAACTTTCAAGTTGAGATTGAAAAACCTCAATATTGTTGTAATGGATTCGGTTGACCGAGATGATCTGGGTTGTGGTCACCCCATGCCTGGAGGGATAGAGTATAGCTATGTTTCGATCCTGGACTAAAGCCACGGGGTGTGATACTTAATTCCTGCCATGTAGTGTGGATGTGTATTATGGTGTTTTCCAATGACTGGACTTAACCGAGGAGATATACACTTCCACGATAGATCTTTCGAATCATGAGCCATCATGATGGAAACCCAACTTCCAATACAAGCTTTGTGTTTTTAGTTTGTAAAACTATGTGGCGATATAATAGGATGGGGTGTTATACCGTCTAAGATTGATACATTTATTTGTGAAAATGATTGTCACACTATGCACTAGTGATAATAAAAGAGAAATTTTATGTATCAAGCATGTTTGCCTGTTATAAGGTAAAACTATTTCCTTCAGTTTGCGTTGCATTATGTGATGGTACTTGAGTCTTAAAGTAGCTTCATTTTTCAAAAAAGCATTGTGAGTTTTTATGACCAGTATTCATGTAGAGAAAACACATTCCGTGTTATACAGCGTAGTCCCGTGATTTATCCAACGTTAAAATAAAGTAAATAACTGTTTTTGGTTCTCATACCAGTCCCATGACTAACCTGAAGTTTATTTTTTTCCACCTAAACTTTGAGTGACCATATTTTCCATAAGGGTAGCTAGTAGTTTGGTTTTTTAGATAATTTATGGAGCAGGATTCTGGATGGAAGCTAGAGCTATGTCCAGAGCATTTGATAGTCTTCTGCTTATATTTCAGCTGTGTATTGTTTTAATTTATATACTTTGGTAATCTTGTACTTTGATGTTACATTGATATGATGCTAATGAATAGGTTGTTTTGTTCAGTTATTATTTGTAATCCCAAGCGATAAGTCTTGTTAATCGGTTTAAGTCGGTTTAACGATCGATTTGAATCGACCAAAAAGACGGGTCGTCACATTTGGTGTTAGAGCTTTGGTTTATACAAATCTTTGGGGTACGAATCGTTTGAATGGAAGGAAAGAACTCATCAGAGATAGGATTAGTAACATCCTATAAGAGTAACTCATTAGAGATGGGGATAGTAAAGCCCTATAATGAGTTTGAAGAGTATTATATATAGGAAAGAATAAATTTGCGTATTCACAAAAATGAATTTGATTATGAAAGATTATACCATATAATAAGAGTTTGAGTGTTTATATCGATACTGAATTATCAATTACAAGAAGATTTCGAATATACGCCTTGCAAACGTATATCCGAAGTCTTGAATATACTGGATAGATATATAATCAAATTCTAGTCACTTGAAATAATTCTGGTGATAGCTCGAGCATCACTAGTGTTTATTTTCGAGTTTTGAAAGTGGGATGACTATATAATTCCAATTAAAACGTCAAAATATACTTAGACTAATTTAAGTAAGTATTTGGAAATGATTTGAGCTTTAAATTTAACTAACACAAGTTAAATTGATTGTAAATACAATGGCGAATCAGACAAATCGAAATTTAACTTAAATGAAGTTAAATAAAATTGGAACAACCAAATTAATATGAGAATAAAAGGTAAATTGAGCCAAGTCAAATTCAATGTTGAATTGATTTAGAAATTAATTGGTATTGGACATATTTATATTGGACAGGTTATTGATTGGAAGCCAAGAAGAGAAATAAAATTGAATGCCCAACATAAAGGTAAATATTTACTGTATTGATTGGGTTTGATGATTTTATGTGCCGATTAGCAAGCCGCTTGGCTTTTGGATATTTTTTTTTTGTTGATGAGGGCCTAAAGAGACAAGTTGTAGTTATGCCGATTGACCTGTACAAAGGAGGTTATGGCGAAATTTTTAGAAAATTTAAGGCGTTCGCCAAATTTCGAGAAATTGTGAAGTTTTTAGAAACTTAAAAGTCGAAGAACTTGAGTTAGTATATGAAGGTTGAGTTGGTTAAGTAAACGACCTTCAGTTCAATCTTCGACTTCGAGGACGAAATCTTTTTAAGTGTGGGAGAATGTAATGAACCAAAATTTATTAAGAAACATTTTATAGATTTGAATATTTAAAGTGGTTTATTTTGAGGATTAATGACTTAGAATTTATTTAAAACAAAGTGTATGAAACATTAGACTCTATTTAACTATATCTTTCTAATGAAAGTGAAAAATTGAGATTTCGTATTATAGATTGTAAGTTATGTCCAAATCAAAATTCTAAAAAGTGGCTATGAAATTGTTTATAAATTATAACGATTTATTAAATAAGACAAAAGGATTTATTATAAAATTAGACATTGATTTAATTTGAATTTTGAAAATATTGAGTTATAAACAAAAGTATGTTTGTTTTGGAACTATATGATATTTTATTTGGATATATACAATAATATAAGTTTATTATTATTTTTTTGAATTTTTTTTGAATTTATTAATGTTTTATTCGTTAAAATAGCTATTTTGCAAATGATCTCCATTTTCGACGAAATGAATTTTAATAAATCATTTGACAAAGATTTGTACGATTAATGAAATGGAGATTAAAACTATGTTAGAGTTTTAATAAATCTTTCAACAAAGATTTGTACGAATGAGATGGAGATTAAAACCATGTTATAGTTTTAATAAATCTTTCAATAAAGATTTGATTGAATGAGATAGAGATTAATAAATCTTTCAATAAAGATTTGACTGAATGAAATAGAGATTAAAACCATGTTAGAGTTTTAATAAATCTTTCAATAAAAGTTTAATAGAATGAAAGAGAGATAAAAACTATGTTAGAGTTTTAATAAGTTTTTCAATAAAGATTTGATTGAATGAAACAAATATTAAAACTATAGTAGAGTTTTAATAAAAATATTTCAACAAAGATCTGAAATGTAAGACGTAATTAAACTTACCAAAATACGAAGTGTAACACCTCGCATAGTTAAATAATAAAATAAAATTTCAAAAGCTTTCAAAATTTGGTCACGGAATTAGCGTCATTGCATCCTTGGTGATTTTATGATCAATTTAGACCTATGGTTTGCAGAAAATGGATTTATAATGAAAAAGATATCTTTAAATGAAATATTACAACAAGCATGAAAAGAAGATATAAGAAGAACACTAAAAAGAAAAATGACCACCATTATTTTTAGTCTTGTTAACAGAAGCTTATGTAGCCCAGTTGGTAGGTTATGTCTCTTCCAAGTGAGTGGTGCAAGTTCGAGTCCCGTTGGCGCCATTTTTTTAATTTTAGAGAGATGGTTAAAGAATGAATATTTTAAGAGGAAAATATGTATAAATGCACATATAAAAAAATTATACATAAAGGTGAGTACAAAAATATATGTATACATGCATATGTATATATATGTGTATGTGTGTGCAAATATATATATATATATATATATATATATATATGAAAGAGAAATCCAAAATAAACCTGTAATCAATGAAAATAGGTAAGAAATAAATGACAGCATAAAGCCTTTTGAATTTTGAAAAAGAAATAAAAATTGTGCGTGTATATATATATACATGCACAAATTCGAATGTTGAAATAAAAAGTGCAATTTAAGAACAAGAATATATATATATATAATATAATAAACAAAGCAGTAGACTTAACGATCAGTGGGTGTTAGCTTGCTTTGTGACCCGGCCACACAAAACTTAGGAGTTGGATATTGAGTATGCTTAAGGAAAAAAACTTGGTCAATCGAGAAGAGAGACTCATAGGATCAAATACAAGATGACGCGTCAGATCGGGATACTCGAACGGGTCGGGTTCGGGTTGGTGATCGACGGTTCGGTTCGGTACCTCTGTACCGATCTGATCCAAATGTCGCAGCTACAAAACAGTTACAAAGCATGTCACTACAAACCCGGAGTGGTTAGCACCCACATACCCACGTTGTTAATGTGTTGTACTCACTACAGAGCACCCGAACCTGAGATTTACGGGATGGGACCCATGTGGCATCCGACCATGCTCCATGCCTGTAAATACACCACAACTCCCCATTTTCAAGGATCTTTTAGGCTCTTTATCTACTAGAACTCCATCATAAACGATATCTCTTTGTCTATTTCAGAATATTCTCTATGTTCTAGAGTATACTTCAACGAAATTGGAGAGATTATTGATTATACTAGTGACACTGAGTGGCTTTTCATCATTGTATTTGTAATCAATTCATCAACTAAAGAAGCATAAAGTGGACGTAGGCTTGTTAATGCCGAATCACTATAAATCTTATGTTCTAGTTGCTTTTTATTTCATTTTATTTAGAACTATTAGCCAATTATGTGTTAGAACCACTTTTTGGTCTAACATTTTGGTTCTTTCACTGAGAAATTTGAATTCTCAACATTTCAGATTATCATTCTACTTTTTGGATTCTTAAGTCCGAAGAAGTTAGTCCACATTTCTGCTATTTTTAGAGTTTCGTTGATCTCAAAAGACTCAGATTTCATGGCTCCAAGAAAAGGAAAAGAACCTCAAACTTCTTGGGAAAATGAAGCAAGTGAAGATTAGCAGTCGGTTGTATTTACAAGGTCACGGGGGACCGGATCGGATCCAAACCAATCCGAGGGAGGAGACCCGGTCCGAACTAATGAAGTCAATCCAATCCGAACCGAAGGCCTGAATATCACTGGTAGTTCCCCTATGATCCGAACCGACGGTGCAACTACGACTCGATCTGAACCGGCTATAGTTGAGGCTGGCACTTATACTCGAGCCACTGCAAGTGCTCCAATGCCAGCCACAACAACTAGTAACCAACCTTCTGCCTCTGCACCTGTCTCACACATGGATTTCTCGTGCCTGCTCGATATGTTGGATAGAACTAATGACGCTTTAGAGTCCCAAAGACGTGATAGTGTTGCTATGCAGGAAAACATGAAAGCTATGAGTAAACAGATAGATGAGCTTCGTACACAAAGAACACCCTCTCTGACTCATCATCTTGCCGCAGGCCATTCATCTTCTTCGGAGGAAGGACATCCCATCAAAGAAGGCCATACGAAAGACCCGAGAACATTGAGCAACTGACATTTGGATCATTGGGATCTCGCAAAGACGTGGCTTGTGCATTGGGGCCTGATGACCCTAGTTTGAGAGAGTCGATGTTGTTGCTGATGCAGGGATCCCGTGTTCTTCCTAAGGATCCCAACATTACTAACCCTACTCAATGACAACTCCTTCATCCCACTCGTCCTGTGAACGGCCAGGACCATAGAAGGCAAGGAAACTCGAGTGCTGCCAGAGATCAAAGAGCATCACCTAATGTTAGGAACTGGATATATTAGGGGAACCAGAAGTGCAGACCCCGAGACAACACTAACCAATGCTGAGGTGGAAGAAATGGTACGCCAGATTATGGCTGACAACATTGAGCATAGCAATACCCCTTTCACTGACGATATTCTGGATTTCCAGTTCCCCAGACGTTTTAATCTTCCCATAATGGATCAATATGGAGGAAGAACCGATCCAAGGCAGCATTTGATGAGGTATTCATGGTACATGAATATTGTGGCAGCTCCTGATGCTGTAAAGTGCAAGGCTTTTCACATATATCTAGAAGATGTTGCGCTGATGTGGTTCACTCGACTCCCCCCTCGGTCTATTTCCAGTTTCAAAGAACTAGGTGAAAGCTTCATGAACCAGTTCCAACTCCACGCACGAAAATATAAGAGTGTGATTTAACTATCTAGGATCAAGCTAGCTCCTAGCAAAACCTTGAAGTCATATTTGGATCGCTTTAACCTGACGGTTAATCGATCCGCATGAGCAGACTATTTTGATGGCACTGATGATGGGGTTAATAAAGACACCGAATTGGGGTGATATTTGGCTGGAAAACCACCACTAACCAGAAATCTGTTTTATGAGAAAGCCAACGTTCGTTTGCATCGGGAGGAAATATATACCAAACGAAAAAGAAAGTCTGATGAGATCCTAAGGGAGGATATCCAGAGCAACATCGCCATTAAGTAGTATGGTGATAGCACTGGAAAAGTCGGAGTAAATGTCGGTAATAAGAATGAAGGAAATGACCACCAAGGCGGGAACGGTGGCAAAAGAAATAGGAACTGGAGGAACGATTCTAGAAGGAGACCTCGATTTCAGACTTTTGAAAATTACACGCCCACTTTGGAGAATATCTATTTATATACAGAAAAAAATTGTCCAGTATAAGAAACCTCCGCCTAGGGATTCGACCGTAAAAGAACGTGAAACCGGAAAATTCTGTTTGTTCCACGAGACTTATGGGCACTCTACAAATGAGTGTCGCCATCTGAGGGATGTTGTGGAAAAGTTATTTCGTGCCAGAAAGTTGGATAAATACAAAGTTGTCCCAAAGGACAGGGGCTAAGGAGGACAAGCTCCAAACCAAAATCAACCCACTTCCAATCCAATTGCTTAGCAAAAGGGAAAAGATATAGTCATTAATACTATAACTAGGGGACCACATCTGGCCAGATCTAGCAACAAAACAATGAAGCAATATGTTAATGCAGCCAAACACCAAAAAATGGGGAATGTAGCAATCTTGAAGTAGTTGCACTAGCGAAACAGCAAAAGATAGTTGTATATGGTGTTATCTTTCAAGACAGAGAGAGCGTAGGAGTTGAAGTACCTAGCGTCGATCCATTGGCGATAACCACAACCATTGGGCCGACATTGGTACGAAAAGTCCTTGTGGACTACGGGTGTTCCATCAACATCCTTTTTAAAAGCTTTTGATCAAATGAAGTTAGAAATGAAGGACTTAAAGCTGTGTGGAGGTTGTTTTCGTGGCTTTAATGGACCGTCAACTTCTCCAATTGTATGGTGGACTTATCTGTAGAGCTAGGAGAGGGAGATCACCGAAGAGTAAGGATCCTCCCATTCGTGATCATGGCCATTGACTCGCCTTACAATGCCTTCTTAAGTCAACCGACCCTTCCAGAATTTAGGGTCTACGTTCCACCTTGGTGCCTATTGATGAAGTTCCCAACTGAAGCCGAGGGGGGGAATGGTTCACGATGACCAAGTCACCGGAAGAGCCTGTTATATGGCCGAACTGAAAAACTACATAATGGAAAAGATATGGATTCCAAGAATACTTCCCCTCCTGCCGAGGAGGGCTTAGCATAGCATGGCAATTAAAGAAAATGTCACCGAGGGAGTCACCCAACGACCTGCCCTAGGACATCAATCAAAGAGAGGACGAAGAACCAGGGAGAAGGAAGGCGACGCCTAATGAAGCAACCATAGATATCCCGATCGATGATGACAACTCGACAAAGGTCTTGAAGATCGGATCTCACTTGGATTCGTTTCGGACGAGGGAATTAACAGACTTCTTGAAAGAAAACTTGGATGTGTTTGCCTGGACCCATGCTGATATGTATGGGATCTCTCCTTTAGTTACGAACCATTCGCTAAGCATAAACCCAAAGCATCCTATTGTGAAATAAAAAAGGCAAATGTTGGGCCTAGAAAGATCATCTGCCTTAAAAGAAGAAGTAGAGAAGTTAAGATATAATGAGTTCATCAGAGATTCTACGTACCCCGATTGGATTTCAAACCTCGTCCTAGTCAAGAAATCCAATGGGAAGTGGCGGACATGTATTGACTTTTCTGATCTAAACAAGGCCTGCCTAAAGGACAACTTTCCACTCCCCATAATTGACCATTTGGTAGACACAATAGCAGGACACAAACTTCTCTCTTTCATGGATGCATATTCGGTGTACAACCAGATTCCTATGCACATGCCAGATAAGGAACATACCAGTTTTACCACAGACTTGGGATTATATTGCTATGTGGTGATGTTTTTCAGATTAAAGAACGCCGGTGCCACCTCCCAGCGCTTAGTGAATCGGATGTTTTACAACCAAATTAGGAAAACAATGGAAGTTTATATGGACGATATGCTCGTAAAGTCAAAGCAATCATCCGACCACACAACAGACTTAGTAGAAATGTTCAGTATCCTTCGAAGATATGGAATGAAGTTTAATCCTCTGAAATGCTCATTCAGGATTGCATTAGGAAAATTTCTGGGCTTCATAATCAGTTCCTACGGAATCGAGTTTAATCCCAATCAAATTGCGATAATCAGGAGAATTGAAGAACCGCGAAAGATCAAAGATGTCCAAAGTTTGGAAGGAAAGGTCACAACACTAAGAAGATTTATTTCTAAGGCCACAGACAAATGCATCCCTTTCTTCAATTTGATAATACGTGGGAAGCGCAATTCTGAGTGGACCCCGATTGCATAGAAGCTTTTCAGAACCTACTGGATCTCCTAGAAAAACCCACGATACAGTCTAAACCGGTGGACCATGAAGATTTATTTGTATATTTGACAGTGTCATCGCATGCCATTAGTTCAGCTCTGGTCCGTGAGGAAGACAAAGTTCAAAGACCAGTATATTATGTGAGCAAGAAGTTGGCGGCAGCAGAGCGCAACTATTTGAAGATAGAGAAACTTGCTTATATCCTATTGATTGCTTCTTGAACACTCGGCCATTATTTCTAGGCTCATCCAATTGTTGTGTATACTGATCAACCACTTCGACGGGTCCTACAACGGCTTGAAGCATATGGACGGCTGCTTAAATGGAATATTGAACTAAGCAAATTCGTCCGAAACTTCCAACCTAGAAGATCAATAAGGGGGAAGGCACTAGCCCACTTCATCGCTGAATTCAAGATCCTTGAAGAGGATGTGTTAGATGAAAAGGCTGTCCCCTCGGAACAGAAGTTAGAACTTAGCCCCTGGAAACTATACATAGATGGAGATAAGAATGATCAATGATCCAGCGCTGGTGTTGTTTTGACAACTCCTGAAGGACGATCGATTTACTATGCTCTGCGGTGAGAGTTTCTGCAACTAACAATGACTCCGAGTACGAAGCCCTGATTGCCAGGTTGAAACTCGCTAGGGAATTGGGGGTAACAATGCTTAACATTTTTTGTGATTCGAAGATCATCGTTTGCCAGGTTCGGAGGAATTTCAAGCTAAGGGACCTCGACCCGTCGCTTACCTAAGAAGGGTATAGAAGTTATTAGAAAACTTAGAGCAATATAGCATAACCCACATTCTACGGACGAAAAATCAGAAAGCGGATAGGCTAGCTAAGTTGGCGAGTTCTGACATTCCGGAGGAAATTGAGATGGTCACGATCGAGATACTAGAGTCCCTAAGCATCAACCAGATGGAAGTTGATCCGGTGCTGGAAACCGAACCGGAAAGAGAGTCATGGATGACACCAATAAAGAACTTCCTACAAAATGGAACACTCCTGAAAAAAAAGAATGAGAGACGGGCTGTGGTTCATAAAGCTGCTAGATATGTCATGAGAGATGAAGTTCTTTATCGTTAGGGATTTTCAATGCCCTTGCTCCGATGTGTAGCCCACGACGACATCAAACGTGTATGAAGAGAAGTGCACGAGGTTGAATGTGGAGATCACACGATGTTCAAACATTGGTAAAGAAAATATTTCGGGATGGCTACTTCTAGACTACCATAAATCGAGATGCAGTTGATTATTCACGACGGTGCGAGCAGTGCAAAAAATTTGCAAAGATTCCTAGAGCACCTCCTAGTCAACTTAAGTCAATGGTGAGTCCATAGCCATTCGCTGTGTTGGGAATCAACATCATTGGAAGCCAACCAATCTCCAAAGGTGGAGCAAAGTACGCAATTGTAGTCGTAGATTACTTTACTAAATAGGTGGAAGCCGAGCCATTAACCAAGATTACGACAAAGCATGTAATCATTTTCGTTGTCAGAAACATAATCTGCTGATTCGGAATTCCTAACGCCATCATAATTGGCAATGGAACCCCTTTTGACAGCACCGAGTTCAAAGATTTTTGCCAAAAATACAATACAGAGGAGAGATACACCGCAGTAGCTCACCCGCAATAGAATGGAAAAGTCAAAGCAGTAAACAAAACCATTAAGTCCATTATAAAGAAGCGATTAAAGCAGGCAAAGGCCATGTGGGTCGACGAATTGGCCTTAGCACTTTGGGCTTATCGAACATCTTATAAATCGATGACTGGCCATACCCCTCACTTTCATTTGGATCAGAAGCAGTCACTCCAGTGGAGTTGGAAGTTCCCTCTTACAGGACAACATATTGTGATCCAATGATGAACAAAGCACTACTTCTTTAATCCTTGGACATGGTCGAGAAAAAAAGAGATGAACAGACTTTCGCACCACGAGGCATAAACATCAGGTTGCGCGATATTATAACAGGAAGGTTCAACCCCGGACCTTTGAACCTAGAAACTTAGTCTTGAAATGCGTCTTCCCGACCCCTGTCCACCTGGATCTGAAATGGGAAGGACAGTATACCATTCAACGGAAACTTGACAAAGGAGCTTTCAAGCTAACGATTGTAAATGGTGATGAAATCCCTAGAGCATGGAATGCCCAACACTTGTGGCACTATTTGAACTAAGATTGCATTGTTTCTTTTGTTTTGTAAACTATGTAAAAAGGCACGACTTGCCTCGAACAGTCTAGTTGATATAAACAAAAGATTATAAAGTGGATATAGGCAATGATTTGGCCGAACCACTATAAAATATTGCATGTCATTTTCCTTTATTGCATTTATTTCTTTATGTTTTGTGATTATTTTGTTCTTGGTTTGATATATAAACTTTAATTAAATTTGAGAACGAATGTGGCACTCGAAAAGGTAAATCATTGCCCTAAGAAATGGAGTGTAAGAGATAAACCGGAGCGGACAAAACGACCGTTTGCATGAGAGAGTATAAAGGATGGGAAGACGACGTCCCAGACTCTAATTCTCGTGACTTGATAGAGAGTATAAAGGATGGGAAGATGACGTCCCATACTCTAACCTCATGACTTAAAAGAGAGTATAAAGGACAGGAAGACAATGTCCTAGACTCTAACTCTCATGACTTGAGAGAGACTGTAAAGGACAGAAAGAATATGTCCTAGACTCTAAATCTCATGACTTGGGAGAGAGTATAAAGGAAGGGAAGATGACATCCCCAAGACGTGATGGTTAACCACGATAAAAGACCGCCTTGACCACACTCTAACCCGAGCATACGACAGGAGAGTATAAAAGTGCTGAGAACAAGTGCCAATGAAAAAGCATCCTTATCCCACTGAAGGATTGAGGGCAATCTAATGTCGATCCTAATCAATCTCGAACAAGCCCTGGCCAGGCATTTTATTTAATATTGATTGGGGGTATACACAATCACATTACACCCCCCATGTTTTTTATCATTCAATTTAGTAATGACTTTATATTGCATTGATTATCGTTTGTAGGGAAGCTTCATATGGGACTTTTTGTTTTTTATTCGATCTATGATGTGATTTATCATTTATTATGTAGATTAATAATACCTTGACTACTGATGCACTTATTGAAACAAATATCAAACTTGTAAATATTTGACCTTATAGGGAAACAAACTACTTTATTTACATGAGTGCAGGTTTACATAAGGAGACTAATCAAAAGATGCGAGGGCCGCACTCGCTACAACAATAGTGGGCCAGTGGAAAACAAAATAAAAAGACCGAATTACATTTCAGTTGGGCTTCGGGGAAGCTTTGGATTTTTTAGCAGCTTTAAGCCTCGCTTTCTCTTCCCGCTCCGCATCAGTGAGGAGGCGCTTGTTTCTTCCTATGTCCGTGGGAGTTGCACTTGGATCAATTGAGGACTTCTGAGCTAAGATTCCAGTGATTGATCGGGTAGAAATTTTGACAACCAATGCTTATTGGGGAGCAATTACCTGAATGGGATTGACGTTGAGAGGTTCTTCAGATTTCTCCTCTACCTTAGCTTTCAGAAGCTCATCTTTCTTTGCCTTCATTTTGGCCAAAGTCATGTTTTCGGCCTCTTTCAAGTCCCCAGTTACAACAACATCGTCCCCTCCCTCGTTTCTGTCAATGCGATCGTCATCCTTCAAAGCATCTATCATATCTCCATCCTTGAGAGTCTCAGTACTGGACGACACAGCGGCTTTATTAGCAACCTCTTCTTGCTTCTCTTCAACCTCTCTAGCAGGCTTTGTACCTAAAGAACGAGAAGAAATGTCTATTAGTTTTAGAGAAAACTCGGGTTCTTTGATGGTTTGCCCAACAATACGACGAAAAGTTGAAATGGCTTTGACAAATTGAGGCAAAAAGGTGGAGATACCTTTGGATGATTTCTCAGCAGCAGCGGAAGTGTCAGGAGCTAATACAATGATTGGAGATAAAAAAAGCCGCCTTTGGTATCTTAGGATGGGCAGGATCGTATGCTTCCGTTTCAGTGGCCCCAGTGGTAGCAGATGAAGAACCAACATCAATATTATCTTTTCCCTTGATCTGTTGTTGCTCCTCCTCCATTGCATCAGAAATAAGTTTATACCCTTCGGCTAAGCGTTCTGGCTCCTCACCCATCAGATATTTCTCCATAAGTTTTTCCTCATCGATGGTGTCCACCTAAAACTGTTTTTTCTCCCAGTCAACAACCTGATCCCACCTGTAGACCAAAGTCGTCAGATAGTATTTGATCCAAGAAATGTCCCAATAACGGATCGCTTGAGCAAAGAACTCAACCATGAGCTCATTATAATCATCCAATTCTTTTTGGGCTTCGGCAAGTTGTACGTTAGCATCTTCGACACATTTAATAGTAGTGTTTGCATTCCCCTCAGCTAGAACTGCCCTTGATTCAATTTCCGCCAGCTTGACTTCCAAATCAGCATTCTTCTTTTATAACTCCACCTTCTCTTGCTCAAGGCGGGTACACGCTGAATTCATCTCGATACTCTTAGACTTAGCATTGTCAATTTGTTTCTTCAAGTCTATACGTTCCTGGCTATGAGATTCGAGCTTGGTATGGCAACGCTGTTTTAGCTCTTCATATTGTTTCTTATAGCTGTCAATGTCGCTCTGTGCAAGGGCAAACTTAGCTTGTACATCCTCAACCTCTCTGTATCTCTCTCTCTCTCTGTGTCCTTCGGGATGCTCTCATCATATTCTGCCATTTCCTTTATGTTACTTACATTAGCTATTAAGTCTTGAATGATTTTAGAAAGATTTCGTGAATACTTGTACATTTCCTTATACTACTTATCCACTAATCTGTTTTAGCCTTGACTTCGTTTGCCCACTTTGGAGGCACTGGCTCGAGAGCAGGAATGAAAAGCATATTCTCGAAGTGAAGATCTGGAAATTCCTTCTTCAGAATTTTCAATTTTTCTTTATTCTATGAGTCAAGTGTTACAAGCTTCATTGTTAATAGTTCAACTTTTCGTCGCTCAGTAGGTACAAGGGTCATTTTGCCCTTCTCTTGCCCTTTTTCAGAAGCTTTAGTTTTATCTTATGGGTTGGAATATTTTAGTGGTGGCCTTTCCTGATGATATTTTTCCATCGGAGGAGTCGGAGCATTGGATAGTGATTTATCCCCCTCATGACGGTCCTGATGGCCCTTATACTTATCGGTATATGACCGACGAGGAGAACGGGACGTGAAGAACAAGGACGGCTTGAGTCATGATGCTTCCTGCTGTCCCTACCATAATTATCGCTTCAGTCATGCTCTGTGTCTGAGTCAAACCTGGGCATATTTGAACGAACCTCTCTAATAGGGCAACGGTGGCACAACATATCTCCTGCAAATTTGCATAAAAAACATTAGAAATCAGAATTAATACGAAATAAAAGTGTTTTGACGTGCAGTGCAAGTCTATTGTAAATGTCCTAAGTGATCCCCCCAACCGACCAGAGCCTGGAGTTAGGCTTATCTGTGTTGTCTCGCCAGTTTTTACAGGAGTGGTTTCTTCCCCAAAAGGAAGGAAAAATGGCCTTATGCTGATATCTTTAGAAGTATAGATTCTGTCAGGCAGAGGAAGTTTTGATAAGCCACCGAGTATGGGATCTATAGGAGAAGATCAACCAATTGGAGATCTAGCAGGAGAAGGAGTCCTTAGAGACGGTTGCCTTCTAGCAATAGAAGAATCTTTTGGATTGTCGTCTTGTTGTTTATCCCTGGAGGATATGTTCAAAGCATCATCATCCTGAGTCGACAATGGAGAAAGACTTTGCGAGAGTACAATCGGATTCTCCTCCTCTGTCGTTCCTTTATCTCCTATCAGAAATTTCTGGCTGGTGCCTACGAGTTCCTGACCTTTTGAGCTTTCCCCCTTTCAACTAAAGTTGTAGTTTGTCCCTCAGCTGGAGGCACATATACATAAGGACCACTCCTATGGCCTATTCTCCGAATCATAGCAAGTATATGATGACGATGAAGATAGTCGTCCACCAGACATTCTCTGACAGTTAATAGTTTTTGGTCACCATTAAGCAAACGGTTCATGTGATCCAAGTACACTTGGTGCACCTTTTTTTTTTGGATTAGCAGCTACTAAAGAATAAGACAAGCCAATACATTTACAGTAACAATTAATGCTAGAACATCGAGGTCTGAAGCTTACTTGATTTGAGCCATTGCCTAAAACATCCCGGCTGACTCTTGATATAGAACCATTCGGTCTTCACATCACCTACTTTACTGCTGAACGGTTCGTCAATAATCTTCTTTTTGGGCACAGACTCGAAATACACGAAAGACGAAGTTTCTTAGGTTTTGTGTTTAAAATCGTAAAAGAAGCTTACGTCTTCGAAAGTAAGTTCTGTACCCAAAATTTCCCTGTAGGAGATATATAATGTATACAGATAGGCATAAGCATTAGGATGGAGTTGCATGAGGGCAATCTGCATTCATCTTAGAAAATCGACGACGAATGGTGAAAACGGAGGGATGGACCCTACAACGCACATCAAATGACTAATCTCCATGTATCCTTCGGGTGGATTATGACGCCGATCTGTTTCGGTAGCCACCTTAGTGTCTTTCCAGAGCATTCCACGTTTTAAACACAGGCGTCTAAGCTTGGGATCATTGATCGTTGACAGAACCGAACCCATAGGTGCTTCTATGATGATTGAACTCTCAAATTCGTCAGGAGCTTGATTGTCTCCCACTCCTCCTTCCCCTTCTTCATCAACAAAAACTTCACTTCCAGACGATTCTGCACCCTCGTGAATTTCTATCTCGTAGTCCGAGCCTGCATTATCCCATTTTGAGTCCAAAGTAGATGAAATATATTTGAGGTTGGGATTTTCGGATGGCACTGAAGTTTTAGTTTTCTCAGCCAATCTAGCTGAACGTCTTCCAGACATGATTGCTGTACTATCTAAGAGATCAGAAATTAGAGTATGGTTGCCCGTGCCTCCCATGTGTGTGTGGACTAAACTATGCAGGTATGTGCAGTGCTGTAATTAGGAAACATAAAGTAAGCAGAAAAGAAAACAATGCGAAAAGTGATGAAGTAATTGCGTGTTCATTAAGTCCAGAAAACCCAATTTCGAAGGCTTTATCCTAATGCCCACGAGTTTATAAGCTATGTTTGATTTTTGGTGGAGCTATATGCAAAGTTATGTGTCACACGTTCACATCATCAGGGCTCTAGTTTTAGCCAAGTATAAATGATATGGTTAAGCTATGCGTATGTTCCATATGAAAGACGTTGATTCATTTCGGATGTCTGGATGTAAGGATGTCGGATCGATTCAGAGGCCCAGAAGCAAGGACATGGGGTCAGTTCGGATTCTCCAAGATTGGCGCGTCGGATCGAGTCAATGTGCTATAAGGAAATAGTTTCGATTCAGAGCGGGGATAGGAAGGAAAAAACAATGGGTCGGCTCGGAATTATACAAGGAATAATATCGGATCGGTGCACTATGAAGAGATTAAGGCTATTCGGATCGGTGGACTTCAAGCCGAACCGACTCGCCTCACTGCGATTTGATTACTTCACCCAAGCCTTTGTGAGTTTGCTCCAGAATCCTCTACACCGATCCGATCTGTTCCTCCTCTTCCAGATTCATCCTCTCCTTTCAACTTCTCATCACACAAAAACTAAGCCTCTATTGCCCTTTCTTATTCATCAAGCTCAAGAGCCAATCCCAACATCAAGCCCTTTTGATGCTGAGTCCAGATCGTCTGCGCCATCGCCTGGAGGTGACAGTGACATCACCATCGATGGCGATGGTCAAGATGATCCCAACTTTACTTTCCCCATTGATTTAGCCAGAGCAACATGGATTAACGTGAAGTTTGAATGGTACACAAAATCGAAGATTAAAGCTTGTAGGGTTAGGAATTCAAGCCTACTTACGATCAAATATGAAGATTGAGATGGAGTCGGTGAAAGGGGAATTAGGGTTTTTCTCCGGAAGTAGCGATTAAAGCACAACAGTGAAAAGTAAAAAAGAAAAGGGAATAAAATGATCTTTATATAGTAAATATTGGAGAACATTCGTGTTATCCCAGATGTGACAGCCGGACCCGTTCCTCCCAAAAGACGAACAACACAATCAAAGGCCCTTGATCCCTAGTATTGCGGCGTGTCGACTAGAAGATGGATTCGATTAAACTGACCCGACCCGTAATCCAACTTCTAATTCAGTAGCACGACTATGACAACACATGAAGAAGGAATATATGAGGCTAACATAAATTATCAAGATTTGTATGTGTGCATCAAGAAAGTTACCTGGAGAGTTTGCTTCGATCTTAATCGGAATCTCCCAATTGTCGGAAATAATTTGAGCAATCCCTGATCTCACCTCTTATTTATACTTATCGCGGGGACCTAGAGACGCGACTTTGTATAGCATCACAACTTTACGAGCAAACTTTACTATTGATTCTCACCGATTAACGGATTGATACATTGGCAATTTCTAAGCACATCTTTTATCCAACAAGACGTATTTCGAAGGGGCAAAATGTTAGCCTGCTTTGTGACCTGACTATACAAAGCTTAGGAGTTGGATATTGAGTATGCTTAAGGATAAAAACATGGTCAATTGAGAAGAGAGACTCATAGGATCAAATCCAAGAAGATGCGTCGGATCAGGATACTCGAACTGGTCCGGTTCAGGTTGGTGATCGGCAGTTTGGTTTGGTACCTCCATACCAATCCGATCCAAATGCTGCAGCTACAAAAAAAATTACAAAGCATGTCACTACAAACCCAGAGCGATTAGCATCCACCTACCCATGTTGCTGATGTGTTGTACTCACCATAGAGCACCCGAACTCGAGATTCACGGGATGGGACCTACGTGGCATCCGACCCGACCATGCTCCATGCTTATAAATACACCACAACACCCTATTTTCAAGGATCTTTTGGGCTCTCTGTCTAGTCAAACTCCATCACGAATGATATCTCTTTATTTATCTCAGAATATTCTCTAATTTCTATATTATACTTCAACGAAATTGGAGAGATTATTGATTGTACTGGTGAAATTGAGTGGCTTTTCCTAATTTTATTTGTAATCAATTAATTAATTAAAGAAGTATAAAGTGGAGGTAGGCTTGTTAACGCCGAACCACTATAAATCTTGTGTTCTTGTTGCTTTTTATTTCATTTTATTTAGAATTATCAGTAAATTGGGTGTTAGAACCACTTTTTGGTCTAACATTTTGGAATGTTTTCTTGACCATATACATGCTCTTACTCAGCATTGGGGTGTACGGTTGGATTTATAAACCTAAAATCTAACGGTATGGAATTATCCTAAGTAATCTATAAATAGGCTAGCAGCCTCATTGTTTTCTACACATAAACTATTCTTCATTTCTTCTTTCTCCAAGCAAAATTCTATATAAAAATAAAAAGATGCCGAGGTTCTGCCTAAACATTGATTAAAGAGAACAATTCTAATTCTTCCTACAACAACAAAATAAAGAGTATAAATCTACAACATAGGAATTTAGAATTCTGATCAACGTGGGGTAAGTTCTTGAATCCGATTTATTTAGGTTACTTTTCTTCTTTTAGTACCAGATTTGTAAATTCGCAGTTGTTTATATTAGATCCAGTTAGAAAGACCATAGAATTACTGATTTGACTATGATTCAAGGATTGGAAAGCTGTCAGGTGAGTGGATTTAGAATGATACCTTTTGAATAACGGTATATTTACTGTTCATGTTCCCCGTTATTCTTAACATTTTAAATAACTATATATTATGGTAATTGCGATATAATTTATTTTCAATTATGTTAAGAATATTACAGTTGTATAGATCTATTCTATGAATCTGTTAATTAGATTAAAAATCACTGTGATACTGAAATTGTGGTATTTACAATAAAAACGCATATGTTACTGAAAATGCTACTAACGATAAATTGGATATTGTAAATCAATTCATAGTGAAATTGGGAATAATGGAAAAAGAATAGATGTGTCTAATTTGTATGGAAATTTTACAGTGATTGTGAAAATGTAAATAACGTCTAACTCAGAAAATAAAAAGGGAAAATTTGTAGTGGTCTGAGTTAGATGGATTTTGGAAAATTGATACATTTCCATAACGGTAAAAATACTAAGAACGTAGTTGCAAGAAAAGAAAGGGAAAAAGGGATTAGTGTGAAATAGGGATTCTTTTACCGTATTGCACACTAATCAAATAAAAAGATATATGTATGTTCACGACAAAAGTAAAAGAAACAGCTTGAAACTACGGATCTTGATTTATGTGCATTATGGAAACGGATCTGTATATCCTTCCACTAATCAATCTAATAAGGTGTGTGAAATATTTTCCTTAAACAATGAGAATATACAAGACGGTAATTAGAAGAATGTTATAACAGTAAAAGTTTTGTTAATGTTAAGAAACCAAGGGAAAATGTGAAGAATGGGGAATATAATCTATTATAATTAATTATGAGGATAAAAATGTAATATAATGGGTAGGCTTATCCTTGGTACAAGTGGAAATTATGATATAAGTTATGATAATGAAAGAGAAACTTATTAATAAAGCTTAGTTAAGGAAACTAAGTCAATAAGTAAATAACAACAAAAGGTTGTGATAACAAGGTTATGATTTAATAAGAAAGAAGGAAGTTGGTTCATTATTAATACACTTATAAAATGGAAAATATGAAATATAATAAAGGAAATTAATAATAAGCGGAAGCCCGCTCTGGCGGCATAGGGCTGAATAAAGTAAGTAAGCAGCCAATTGTGTGCTAATGAATCTATTAACTTGAGACTATAATGAAAAAGGGAATACTCAAGTTAATTAGCAACGTTGTGAGATGCGATGAGTGCTTAATTAAAATATTAGTCATAGGGTCTAATAACGTGTTTGTGTGATGTGTTTGGACCAATCCACACGTACGAAGGTGAAGAACTCGACATGACAAATCATCATGTGTCTGAAGGAACGAGAGGAGCATGCCCATCTGATTATTCTACGTGATTTCTCGGCGGAACTGGAGGGAAGCACACGACTTCCAAGGGATGTGGTAGGGTATGCCTTGGTGGTCCTTTGTTGCAGTACACACTCAGGATGTACTCGTAGAGGTGGGGATCTGCGCAATACCACCCAGTGGGTATACCTTGACTGCAATGGTAGAGTTGGCAGTGAGAAGACTATAGCGGATGGCGCTGGATAATTCGGCAGTTTTCCTCGAGAGAGGTTGGTCAGGACCAATTAAGTATAGTAATCGTCGGGTACCTGTCATCGACAGTCAGTGGGATGCGAAAAGACTAGAGCTAAACCAAGAGACCATTGATCTTTCACTATCGAGACATGTTGAGGGACAAGCCAAATTGGTTGTTAGATGTGTTGTAAGGGGCATGTGACTACCGCCCCGTACCTCCCGCACAAACCAAGGATAAAGTGCATTGTATGACGTGCCAAACCGACACGGGACAATCATCAAGAGATGAAAACACAAGCGGAACCTGTAGTATAACTCATAGCGCATGGAGAAAATGTAATAGAACATATGCAACATGCAATAATAGTGAAGCAAAAAAGAGCAGAATCTTAAACTTTCATATCACCATGAAATATCCATACATAAACTTGAATACATCAAGAATATCGGTACAATCATCCTCACTACAAAGTCACTCAGAGGTTCAGCAATCATAACAGTAGAAAAAACTTATAGTAGATAGTAGGAAATAATACGCCAACCTCCTACTCGTCGTCACTCAGCAGCATCATTCTCATCAAGATCTACTACCTATTACCTGTTACTCAGTTTTCCTATCCAACACATGGATGGACAACCCAAGGTAATATGTGGGAGACATAAAACCTTGAGTTAGACAATAGTCTTAATGAGCGATAAACAGCTATCTAACATCATCAATAAAGTATACGGGAAATAGGCAGACTAATCATCCAATCTACCAACACAACAACAGAGAAGAACCCCAACTCATCTTCTCCACATCCAACAGTAATAGTCTTTACAACAATCAGCAGAGAAACCAACAGTAACATTCATAGCGACCAATAATCAAGCGTAGACCATCCTAATCAAGTTCGACACTCCCCAAGCTTAAACCCCAAAGGCCTAAACCAAATTCAGACAAGCACCCAAGAAATATCTTACTCTACGTTAGATAATCACACAAGATGATAAAACAATAGCATCCATGACTCTAGCTATCACCGCCTTCGTTGCCTTGAAATTATTGTTAATCGTATGACTGACCACGGCATGCCATCGGTATATCCTGCGTCCGATCCATGCCTTGACTCTTCTATCGATCCATCAGAGCAACTGATCCATCACAGCTCCAACGACCCGATTTATAACACCCCGAATTTTCTGAGAATATTAAAATTAACAAATTCAAAAACACTTAATTTTTAGAAGAAGAAGTAAGTGAAATGGGTTGCGCTATTACGTTCGTCTCAAAATTTTGGTCAAGATAGACATTTGGTTGCATAAAATGGATAACTTATGAAGAAGTTATTAAGCATTGAAGTTTGTATACATATGAGCAAAATATATACATATAGATATATATATAAAAATTAAATAAATAAATACGCAAAAAAGTTCAAAACAGCGAAACGGGAGAGGGAATAACCGAACCGACTCATTTTTGAGGTCGACCCAAGCCCCGCTGGGTCGACTAGGGGTTGATTCAGGGTGTTTGGCTGTCAACCCGTGGGCCCATTCGCTCTAAGGCAGATGTGGCATCTGATTGGTTCTGATGGACTCCTTGCTGAGTCATTAGGGCTGATGTGGCTATTCTATCTTGTCTGAATGGCTTTGATTTGCTCTAGGTTAATCTGACGGTTCCTATTAAATCAAACTTCTATATAAGCAACCTAAATCTAAACCCTAAGCCACACAAAAATATTCCTAGAGCCGTCATACCATCAATGGTGAACCTAGAATTACCGTCATCTCTTTCAACTCAAAGGCAAGATAGAAGCTACATCAAAATCAAATCAAAACTAATCTAATTCAGCTAAGAGAATTCAACGATCTACATCAAAGATGAGCAATTTAGTTTCAGAATACAGATCCCTGAAATCAAGTTCTTCCTTTTGATTGTAAGTGTAGTTATCTTTCAGATGTGAATAAATTAAAGACATGATTTGTAATGAATTGTAAAATAGAATTGTATCAAGTTGTATGGATGCTGATTCATGTTTATCCATGTCTATTCTATCATATATGCTTATGAACTATTGTGGTCTATCGAACCTATCATGTTATGTGGAAATTGGTGAGTAAACCTATGATGTTGTATAGGGATTTGGGAATGAAATTATCATATGTAAGTTTGGTGATATTATGACACATACAAGTTTTAGGCCAAGTCATGTCGTTTATGCCTAATTATTTAGAGCCATTATGCATACATGTTTAGATCTATGACCTTATATGTTTAGATCTACAACTTTATATGTTAGATCCATATGCCTTTATGATAGATCTAATTTGCAAGTTCACCACTACATTCAAAGTTTAACTTGTATAGTTTTATGTAAATTCATATGCTTGTGGTTCATGTTGCATAGATCAAATTTGCAAGTTCATAGTTAAAAGTATATTGTTCTATGCCAAATCCCTGTGACATATGTGTAGTTAGATCCATACTTTTGTATGATGTTGGAATGTTGCAAAGTTCCTCTTTTCCCTTTTTTGTTTTATAAGTTAGGCTAAAATATCGAGCCTAACATGCTATGTAATTTTGCGAACGTACAGCGGGGGTAACGTTCGGAAAAAAATGAAATTACATGTAATTGGCATGTTTGACGCATAAGCATGATAAGTGACATGAAAATGGTATAATCTATATACCTAAAATTTTGAACGTGATTTAGAAGGAAAGTCGGCCATGGCAATAATTGATTTATAATTTACATGTAAATATGTAGGATAAACATGAAAAGTTACATGGCATAGATTGGTTCATGAAATGGTATATTTAGTATACCATTAATTGTGAGCATAATAAAAAGGATAATTATGGAATAATTAAATTGGGAATAATTTACATATGGAATTTGTCATAAATAAGAAATATGTAAATTTAGAAAAGACGAATATGTCTAACCCGAGGTTAGACTGAGTTGTGGTGTAAAACTGCCCGAAACCCACCGGCACATCCAGTGACCACAACAATACCTGTCTAATGTGGGTGGTTAGTGTATTGAGCCCAAAAAGGACCCGAGGTTAGACTGAGTTGTGGTGTAAAACTGCCCGGAACCGACCAGCACATCCAGTGACCACAACAATACATGTCTAATGTGAGTGGTTGGTGCTTTAATAAAGCTAAGTCAAGATTGGTAGGGTTAAGTCAATTAAGGAAACACTTAACCAATTCAACATGTAAATTAGACAAGTGGGTGCGGTTAACTAAATTTAGAACACTTAACCGTTATAACATGTTAATTAGACAAGTGGGTGAGGTTAAATAAATTTTGAACACTTAACCATTATAACATGTTAATTAGACAAGTGGGTAAGGTTAAGTAAATTTAGAACACTTAACCGTTATAACATGTTAATTAGACAAGTGGGCGAGGTTAAGTAAATTTAGAACACTTAACCATTATAACATGTTAATTAGACAAGTGGGTGAGGTTAAGTAAATTTGGAATACATAAACGTTATAACATGTTAATTAGACAAGTGGGCGAGGTTAAGTAAATTTAGAACACTTAACCTTTATAACATGTTAATTAGACAAGTGGGTGAGGATAAGTAAATTTAGAAACACTTAACTAATATAACTTGATTTATGGAAAGGTTAAGTTAAAATAAGAGGGCAACACTTAACCAATAAAACTTGATTTGTAGTGGGGTTAAGTTAACACAAGAAGGCAACACTTAACCAAAGTAACATGACAAGTAGGTGGGTTAAGTTAACTTGAATTGATTGATGACACTTAACCAATACAACAAGATGAATATGTGGGGATAAGTTAACAAGAAACACTTGACCAATATAACTTGATGAACGAACGAGGTTAAGTTAATAGGAAGCACTTAACCGATCCAACATGATAAGTAAGGAGGGTCAAGTTAATAAGAAATGCTTAACCAACATGACATGATGAATGAGTGGGTTAAGTTAACATGAGAAGACAACACTTAACTAATATGGCGTAATGTGCGGGAGGGTTAAGTACATATCGGGTTGGTGGGTAATATTAGTAAATATAGGCCCACAAAACTTAACCATTAAATAAACATGCTTGAATCAGTGGAAGGGTTAAGTGCATATCGGGTTAGTGGGTAATATTATTAAATATAGGCCCACAAAACTTCACCATTAAATAAACATGCTTGAATCAGTGGAAGGGTTAAGTACATATCAGGTTGATGGGTAATATTAGTAAATATAGGCCCACAAAACTTAACTATTAAATAAACATGCTTGAATCGATGGGAGGGTTAAGTACATCTCGTGTAGGTCGGGAATATTAGTACATATAGGCCTACAAAACTTAACCATTTATTAAAAATGCTTGAATCGATGGGAGGGTTAAGTGTAGGTGGGTAATATTAGTACATATAGGCCTACAAAACTTAACCATTTATTAAAAATGTTTGAATCGATGGGAGGGTTAAGTACATATTGGGTTGGTTGGTAATATTAGTAAATATAGGCCCACAAACTTAACCAATAGGAAACCCCAGTAACGGGGACCCATTTCAGCAGTAACCCACATGGATGTATCACAGTACCTTAAACTAGGTAGGGTAGGGCACGATTACTAGGCTGATTATAAGTGGCCAAAGCAGCGGCAGGGGGTACGTCAGTGTAGGTTCCGACGGTTTACGGACGTGCACGTACTCCGGAGTGGGAAAAATCAGGCACTGGGTACCAGTAGTTATACACTGTGCATCTTGAATCGTATCGGGTCGCTATCATAAGGATTGATACACTTTATGGTGGGACCAGCACAGGGTATCTACACGCAAGAGAGGGCCGATTGACATAGACACATGGAACATGAATACAAGTTGGGAGCCAATCAATAGGGTAGTATGGGTACATCTAACATGTTCATGTCAATTAGGCTGATTGAGGTGGAACACCTGAAGGCTACCACAATTACGGGGGTTGGGATCACGATTATCATTTTATACAGATTACTAGTTGGGACACTAGTTAGGTGGTGCAAAGATAAATATAGAAATCAGATTAACAGAGTAGTAGCGAAGCAGAGAAAAAGTAGAAGCGCATTCAGTTCACCTTGCACTTATCTTGTCTTTAGTTACCTTGTTTTTATGGTATTGTCCTATTTTCGATTTATTTATGTCATGATCCTTTATCTTGTTTGCATGCTGAAAGATCACTGGACTTACCAGACTTATGTCTGATCTAGTTTGTTTTTCACCTCTTTTCTTCCGTTCCCCCCAGGTAGTCAGGGAGGGAATAGATCAGCCTAACTTGGACCTCTTCTCTTTCCAAGCTTGAAGATTACTTGGTGTATCGCTTTGGACTCTCTCTCTTCCACTGCTATGGCTGGTTCGTGATTTATCGCGGAATATCATTGTTTTTATGCTTCTTTTATTCTTGGAAGTTTTTAAATCAAGACAGAAGTTCTATGTATTACATTTAAGTATGATTGAGGAAATTGTTGTAAAAGCTTGACTGACTTAAGTTGTTTATAAAATGACTTTATTTTCCGCCGCTTTATTTGTCTGTCTTGTAATTTATCTACATCTTTTACCTATAATTCTCCACCGAAGTTAAGGCATTCCCTCTGTGAGTGACCTTAACGGAGGTGGGGTGTTTCACTTGGTATCAGAGCTGAAGGTTACCGGATCAGATAAAAGATTTGAAAAATTATTTTCAAAACGGTTTAAAAAAAAGCATTTTCAAAAGAAAAGTTTTGTTTTAAAGGCGTATTCCCCAAAGCCATATGCACTATCTTTTGATCCTCTGTTTGAATCCTTGTTTCCTTCTTTCCCAATTCTCCGGGGCACCTGGCTTTCTGGGAGGTAACCTCATCGCGGCATAGTTCCGTAGGCTCGACGAGACTACGACACTTGTCAAAGGGCAAACAAGTGCCCAACTTCCATCTATATCCTTAGTAGTTTCACCTACGGCTAATTTTCTTTCGAGCTTTGTAGGATTCTCCATGCGATGGAGGCAGCTTTCGAGAGACCTGTCAACAAGTTAAACAAGGATGGAAAAGATGAGAATGAGGGAGTTTAGCTAAGGAGAACAACACAAGGATGAAGAACTCATGGATATGGACTTGGTTCACAAAGGAGGGGAGAAAAGAATAGTAAAACCTAAAACAAGAGGAAGTATCTGTATTTTGGTATAAGGGTCGTATAATTAAGGGCAAGGACAAGAACAAAAGACAGGATTTTCCGGAAGGCAAGTGCATGCTCACCACCAGCATACCTGAGAGAGTGGTAGTAAGGTTTCTGTTGAAAAGTTTTGTTTTTCTTCTTGATCGTCCTACTAGTACTCTTTTTGATTTTTGCAGTTCGCATTCGTTTATATCTGCTTCCATAGTTGAGTCTCTGCACCCTAGAGCTTGTATAGTAGAGGATCCCATTATTGTCTCAAGTCCAATTTGTGGTTCGACTCATTTATCTTTGGTTTGTAAGGATTTGAGATACTTATGTTTTTGGTTTTATGGGCTATGGCTTGATTCTATGCATGGATTAGTTAGCTAGTAATTGTGAAAGGAGGATAGTTAGACTTTCGACTTGCCTCGGGAATACCCTCGAAATTTCGTGCGATCCTAAGGGATCAGTTTGTCTTAGCTACCTAGAATCACTTTATGTTTTTATCGACGATTTTCGATCCATTAGAGTAGTCCATGAGTACGCAGATGTTTTTTTGATTAAGTTTAGGAGTTTTCCCCCTAAAAACTCGAGATAGACTTCCGCATATATCTAGTTGACAATGCAAAGCCAGTTATGCGATCAACGATAGCTTTGGAACAAGATTGGCGAGGATAGCCAGAGTCGGTTAAGTGCTCAATTGTTTGGTTGTTTTGCTAGTATCATCTCACATAAATCGTCCAAATTCGAAGGAGGTATTCCTTGGGTGCTTATCTGATATTGGTTCAGGCCTTTGGGGCTTGTATTTGAGGGATGCCAAGTTCGACTAGGATGGTTTGCATGAGAGATATCGACCCTCAGATTTGTGACATAAGGGATAAGCTAAGTAGAAGAGATACCTTTAATCATCTTAGTATATACACTTGGTATCATGGTTAATTTCTGTTTATCTTGGAAAGATAGTTCGGCAACATTGATCCCTCTAGCATAGTAAATGATCGAGGTCCTATCTTTACTAGTGGGTTTTGGAAATGGAGGTCAAGAAGTGTAACAACCCTGAATTTTGGGGGTAAATTTAAAAATTTATTTTAGGTAATTTTAATGAGTTTTCGATATTTAAAATAATTTATTTAAAATAAAAATGATTGAAATTTGATTTAAATCGAAGTTAGAATGAATAATTTAATTTTAATTATAAAAGAGTTAGAAATAGCGCGGTAGTTTGAAAAGTCAAACTTGAACTTTGACTGACCGTACAGGATGTAAAATTTAACGGATTTTAGTGCAACCAAAAATATTAGAATCTATTTAAAAATATCTTTCCAACGAATCCGAAAAATTGAAATTTTATAATGGAAATCAAAAGTTATGGCCAATTCAATTTTTAGAAAGGTCGCTGTAGTATTTATATATATTATATATGGCCCGAAAGGCTACTTTTCACATATGAAGGAATTTCAACTCGAAACCACTTCCATTGAGTTCGAAATGATGTTTCTGCATTGAAAAACAGTAAACACTTATATATTTTGAGTTTCGAAAATTATTTGTTTAAAAATGTATTTTTAGTATTAAATATATCACCTTTGGAAATCGACATTTTGCATACGACCTCGGAATTCGACGAAACCACTTTTGTTGGATCCGGGATGTAAAATTATTGCTAGGTTTCAAATTTCATGATTTTTGAAGCTAGTATGTGAGCGTGGCAAAAGAAACTGTGTTTTGTCAATTTCGGTCAAAATTAATTGACTGAAAAATAGCCATTTTTCAAACAGTCTCAGAATTCGACGAAATAAATTTTGTTGGGATCGTATTGTCATAAGAAAGCCAAAAATAATTTCTCTGGATTTTTCTGACTTCATACGCGACCCCAGTAAAATTAGAAAGTACGTTCGTATTGAAAATAAAAGAATTAATTTGAAAATAAATAAAACATGCTTTTAACTTCAGAATTGGACTTCGGCAATAGCGCTATTGCATTCAGAAGGCGTCAAAACCTTAAGAATGACAGTAAGCAGGCCAAGTTCCGAGTTAGTGGCCAAACGGACCTTTATTGGGCTAATTAATTATTTAATACTATTATTTTATTATAAAAACACTATTCATTCATCTCCCCCATCGTGTTCAGCCGAACCCATAGCCGCCTAGACCTTGCCACCTTCTCTCCTCCCTATCTCCTAATCCACTCACTTTTAGACTCAGCCGTAGTTAAACTTTTTGTAGCTCTCCTCGATTTCTTCGATTCTAGACAAGTTCCACATCAAACCGTTGCCCGTAGCTTTCGAACCACCTCCCCAAACCCGCAGCCTTTAAGCCGTCGCCGCCCCCTGTACATGCCGCCGCACCCCCCTAGGTTCCCGGCGTGGATGCACCTCTCGTAGCTCTCCAATCTCCCGCAAACCGTTCGCAAAACCATCGACTACAGCTCCCGAAATCTGGATTCAAAGTTTTGAACATTTCTGAAAATTTAAGGTATGAATATTTCAGATTTTGCGACGCTTTTAAGCGTTATAGCGACAGTTGTTAAAAGTCAGTTCTGATTTATTTGTATGAACTTCGAATTGAAATCTTTCAGATCCGTAACTGCCGTGACTTTGAACACGAGATCTGATTGAATCTGAACCTTCCTTTCAAATCCGAGCTAGGTGAGAATTTATTTTTATTTAAATTTAATTAATTTAATTATTATTATTATTATTATGGCGTTATCTGAAATTGAAAGTCAAACACAATTGAATGTTGTTCTTGCGTATGAGGAGTTGAAAATCAAAAATAAATGGATCGATGATGGATGTTAATATAAGTTGCAGATCTGAATTGTTGCGATGTTATGATATTAGATCTGAAATTTTAAGTGTTAGATGTGAAATTTCCTCATTCAAAATTAATTAATTAAACAATTACTTTGTTGTTACGTTGTAATCCCATGGTTAATCTTCAGATCTATTTTGTTTAGATATGATTGATGATATTGCTATGTTGCTATGATAGATAATTGTAAATCTATATGTATTCATCACATGAATGTTATCGCACAAAGTCGAACCTTATACTTTGTGTTATGATATGATGTTGAAGTTGAACTGTTATTTTAATGTAAAATTGAACGATGAATTAAAGATGACATTTTTTATATGTTATTTTAATGTAAAATTGAACGATGAATTAAAGATGACATTTTTATATGTTGTTTGAATGTAAAATTGAACGATGAATTAAAGATGACATTTTTATATGTTGTTTGAATGTAAAATTGAACGATGAATTAAAGGTGACATTTTTTATATGTTATTTTAATGTAAATTAGAACGATAAAGTATAAATGACATTTTTTTTAGATGTGATTATAATGAGGGATTTCATCATATGTAAGTTTACATTTTTATTAATGTAAATATATAAGAATTTCATCATATGTAAAGTTTACATTTTTATTAATGTAAATATATAATAATTTCATCATATGTAAAGTTTACATTTTTATTAATGTAAATATATAAGAATTTCATCATATGTAAAGTTTACATTTTTATTAATGTAAATATATAAGAATTTCATCATATGTAAAGTTTACATTTTTATTAATGGAAATATATAAGAATTTCATCATATGTAAAGTCTACATTTTTGTTAATGTAAAGTAAATAAGAATTTCACCGTATGAAATTTTCATTATTTTTAATATAATTAAAAGGTGAATTTCATCGTATGTCAAAATTTACACTTTTATATGTAAATTATAAAGTGAATCAACGTAAAAAACAATAAAATATTCATGTAAATCAATGGCGACAGCCTTCCTAGATCCACTAAATCCTCCCCCAATTTCCGCCGCTTCTCTTCCACCAAATCAGCCCCCAAACCCTACCACAATAACCGTCGCCTCTCAGCCACCGGACCCTCCGCCTAAATCGATCCCACCATTGCCTGAGCCTCCACCCTCCGCCCCCAAAACGCCAGTACCACCTCTGTCCTCTGAAGCCAATACAGATCCAATACTGCTGCGAAATGGTCCACGCTCTTCGCTGCGAAGCCTAAGAACGCCGAAAGCTTTGAGGTCAATGACATAGTTCTGAAATTTGAAGGAGAAAACCTAGTCCTTACTGAAGACATAGTTCAGGCAAGTGAAGAATAGTGGAGTGGTTATCTTGTGGGTTTCTTCCTCGACTTGCCGCTCCCTTATTATACTGTAGTCAACTTTCTGCAGAAACATTGGGGACCGCAAGGTACGATTGAATTTAAATCGAATGGTAGCGTCTTCTTCTTCCAGTTTTCCTCGTAGGCAGATCGTATCAGAGTTCTTGAGGCGGACCCTGTTGTAATTCACAACAAACTTTTTATTGTTAAACAATGGGAACCCGCGTTGAGTAATGTAGCAAACAGTGTCAAAGCTGTCCCGGTATGGATTAAAATGTTCAATATCCCGCTTGTAGCCTGGTCGAAGAGGGGGATAAGCTATATGGCCTCTAGAGTGGGGAAGTTCTTATGTATGGATTCAAATACGGAAAGTCTGCAAAGATTAGAATTCGCCAAATGCATGGTCGAGGTTTCCGCAGATGCTCCCTTACCCGAAGACTTTCCTGTGCGTAATCTTGACGGAACCATTCAACATGTGAGAGTATATTACCTCTGGAAGCCAGAGCTGTGCATACAATGCAACCTCTTCGGACACTCGACTGAAAAATGCAAAATCCGAGAAGAAAAGGAAAGCGTGGAAACTGATAAAGCAGAATCTAATCGTGATATTGCAATGAAGCAACAACAGGAAAAAGACAAGGCCTTTGAAAACAGACACAAACCTATTGCTGTCATGCACGCCAGACCGAGTAAGGTTATCCAGAGAGAACGCCATGCAGTAACCAAAAATGATAACTCCTGGACCAGTGTAAAGAAGAAACACTCGGCTAGATTCGTCGCTGCTGGACAGGCTAAAGGTAAGCAAGTATTAGTTGACGTGTCTCCACCCGTTGTGGATGAAATTGGCAGTATGTGTGGATGCTAACGCATATAAGATTAATTACGATATTGAAGATGGGGAGATTGAAAACGTTCAAATGGAAGAAAATGGTAAAAAAGTGAATGAAGTTGATATGCCCAAAGCAAGCGGAATAGGACCAGAAATGCTTGGTCTAGCTGAAAGTAATAAATCAAAATACACGATTGAAGAAGACAGATTGAAGGCAACTCGTGACATAGCTCTTGTTGATGGAATATTGCTGAACACTTTTGGAAGTACCGTGGAACTCGGTAAAACTGGACCTCAACTGAACATAAAAACAAATGGAAAAGCTGCTTTAGAAGCTGTGATGCAAAGCAGTGAAAATGTAGATGGTGGGAATCTAATGCAAACTATAGACTCATCTTCTGATACGCAGAAGAAAAGTGAAAATGTCTCCTCAACTCTCAAAGTGAAGCCGCTACTTGTTGACAATGAACTGAGTCCAATAGCATCCGCTAGAATTGCTCATATTCGAACAATTGAGGCAGACATCAAGACTATTTCCACCGCTCTTCAAGCTGAACTAGCGCAATGGGAAGCCAACACTCCAGGATATCATGCAACACAGAAGAAGGTGGAAGACTTTAATAAATTTCGCTCTCAAATTGTATACGATCAACTGCATACTTTGCAGCTAGATCATGTGTCTGCAGTTTTACAAAAAACAATTGCTAGTGGAAAGAAGAAGATACGGAAATCACCAACTATCAAAGACAAAACAACGAATCCATACGCTCACATAGCTCCCCCAGCCGCATACAAGGAAAGACCTCCCGACATAATCGTTGAACAAAAGGCAGCTAGCTCCTGTGAAAAAGCAAGACCTATAACACCAGTCACGAGGAGTATGAAGAAGGAAATGCTTAGAAACATACACGAGAATGGATAGAGCAAGTGTCAAGTGGTAAGAGATGTAGATTTAGGAATTAAAAAGAGGCCATTCAAATTGTAATGTGAACATGTAATTTTAAAATGTGATAGTAGTTCCCGTCTTCCGAGTGTGGAAGATTCAGCTGATATGTACTCTATATATCACCTGTCCTCTCTTGTATTCTCTTTTTTTTTAATAAAAAGTGTTACGGAACACTATAAAAACCTGTAAGCCTTGCAAAAATAAAGTGAATCAACGTTGAATGTTAAAAATTACATTTTTCTTTGTAATTAAAAGGTGAATTTCATCGTATGTCAAAATTTACATTTTTATATGTAAATTATAAAGTGAATCAACGTTGAATGTTAAAAATTACATTTTTCTTTGTAATTAAAAGGTGAATTTCATCGTATGTCAAAATTTACATTTTTATATGTAAATTATAAAGTGAAATGATATTGTGTGTTAAAAGTTACATTTTTCTTTGTAATTACAATGGAAATTAGATGTAGTGTTTGCATTGTAATTAAAAATCATATTTTTACAATGTGAATTAGAAGTAGTGTTTGCATTGTAATTAAAAATCATATTTTTACAATGTGAATTAGATGTAGTGTTTGCATTGTAATTAAAAATCATATTTTTACAATGTGAATTAGATGTAGTGTTTGCATTGTAATTAAAAATGATATTTTTACAATGTGAATTAGATGTAGTGTTTGCATTGTAATTAAAAATCATATTTTTACAATGTGAATTAGATGTAGTGTTTGCATTGTAATTAAAAATCATATTTTTACAATGTGAATTAGAAGTAGTGTTTGCATTGTAATTAAAAATCATATTTTTACAATGTGAATTAGATGTAGTGTTTGCATTGTAATTAAAAATGATATTTTTACAATGTGAATTAGATGTAGTGTTTGCATTGTAATTAAAAATCATATTTTTACAATGTGAATTAGAAGTAGAGTTTGCATTGTAATTAAAAATCATATTTTTACAATGTGAATTAGATGTAGTGTTTGCATTGTAATTAAAAATGATATTTTTACAATGTGAATTAGATGTAGTGTTTGCATTGTAATTAAAAATGATATTTTTACAATGTTAATTAGATGTAGTGTTTGCATTGTAATTAAAAATGATATTTTTACAATGTGAATTAGATGTAGTGTTTGCATTGTAATTAAAAATGATATTTTTACAATGTGAATTGTATGTAGTGTTTGCATTGTAATTAAAAATCATATTTTTACAATGTGAATTAGAAGTAATGTTTGCATTGTAATTAAAAATCATATTTTTACAATGTAAATTAGAAGTAGAGTTTGCATTGTAAATAAAACTTACATTTTGATATGTAAATTTAAAATAGGATTCACTGCAGATATAAGTTACATTTTTATAATGTAACTAAGATGAGAATGTACATTGAAGTTGAAATCTACGTTTTTATATGTAATTTAAAAGTAGGATTTTGAATGTATCAAAATTTACATTTGTTTTACATGTACATAAAAAAGAATATAGGAATTTGCATAGGAATTAAACTTACATTTTTATGTAAATAAAAAGGATGGAATTTACATTTTCAATGTAAGGAAAGAATGAATTTAGGATGTAGTAATAGTATTTTCATTTTCAAATGAATTAAAAATTTGGTGAGTATCGGTAGTTGTGTAGAGCGTTGTTTTAATCAAACGACGTATTACGATTCAATGATTATATACATATAAATATAATTAAAATTAAACGAATAGGGCGTGGTAGTTTGCGTTTTGAAATCGTACTTTTAAACAACTATACAAGAAGATCCGACCGTCGGATTTTCTTGGAACTGAAACCGTTAGGACCGTCTTGGAAAAATCTTTCCAATGATATATACTACGTTAAGACCCAACGGTTAGATTCTGAGAAATGTAAAAATCAAAATTGGTTGAATGCAGCGCCATGGTCGCCCATGGACTTAAGGCGTCGTTATATAAAAATTTAATTATTTTAAATAATTAAAATAGGAATGAATCGTTTATAAAAATAATTATTAATGTGTAAGAAGGATTTTAAATATATATATATATATATATATATATACGAGGATTATTTGGAAAGCCCGAGTTTATCTCATTCCAAATAATTAAACGGCGTTTAAAAATCCAAGATTGGAAGACGGCGATTGAAGACCGTCAAATCTCCACATCGAATGGACGATGATGACTGTTGCCTTAGAATGGCTCGCTACCATGATAAGGTAATAGTAGGAGTTGCCCGGACGTAGTGTTGATTTGTACGGGTTTGGCTTTCACTCAGACCCAGAGCATAAGCTTATAAATGGATTGTGTGTCTGACATCGTACTCCATTATATATCATGTTATTAATCTTCTGTCGAATGTATGGATGTTTGGTGGTGGAGAATTTATTCTCTTGCTTAACACCCGTTCACATATTTCGGCAAAGGATTGGTACTGTGATATGGAGTGACGATGTGGCATGCTAAGTTGCATATGATCAAGGCTTTGTTGAAAAGCAGGCCTTGTGGGACGATCAAAGCATAGCCTGTTTAGGCATAGCTTTGTGTATAGCGTGACTTCACGAGCCTCACACACCGGCGGAGTCTAAAACGGGAGAAGGGAACGCAGAGAGAGCAGCACGTTTCTTTCTAGCTAGAAGTGATGTTTGGGCTTTAACACGGCCCGACATTTTACTTATGTGGATGATGGAATGAGGCGCCTCGGATGATAGGTCCTATAGGACTGGGAAACGTGTGTTCAGGAATAACTAATCCGTAACTCGTATGGCGGACCGGCCCTGCAGCTTTCCAAGGGTTCACTGCGGGGGATCCTGAGACATTATCTAGAGTGTCTCGAATCGGTAGGAGCTCCTCCCTAGCCTTGACTCATGATGGAAACCCAATTTCCAATACGACCCCATTCAGATTTGATTGTATTACTAGTATGGAGGCATAGTAGTATGGGATACTATTCTTCCTAGGATTTCTACATTTACTTTGAAATGTTTTGATATATACTAATAATAATATTAAACCCGTATTTGCCGTATTTAGCATGTTTAATCACTATAAGGTAAAACCCTATCCTCTGGTTTGTGTTGCATTGTGTGATGGGACCTGCGTCTTATGGTGATTCCATTTTTCTAAAAAGCATAACATTGTTGTACGATTTACTTATTAGTTGTTTTTGACACTTTTATGCACGGCAATCCATTAGAGTAAACCCGTTCCGCATTAGCGGTGTGGTCTTTGGATTTGCCCTATTAATAGTGATTTATTAGTTAAGAATTCTCACACCAGTCCCACGACTGACCCGTTGTTTGTTTCCACCTTTTTGCAAACTCGGGTGCCCTCTTTCCACACGGGCAGTCGAGCAGTTTATCTACAGGTTTATCTCTTTAGCAGGATCCTGGATTGAACCTTAAAGCTGTGTCCAGAACATTGGAAGTCTTCCTCTACCTTAGTTATTTTATTTCCGCTGCAATGTATTATAATATTATAATTTATCTTCCGTTGTAATTTTATTCAATGTACTCTGATATTCTGTACTCTGATGTTATGTTATTATGATGTAATAAAAGTCTGCTGTTGTTGTCCTGATGTGTTGTATTCCCAAAGTTAACGTAGGCGGGATTTGAACGGTTTTGGTCGATTTTGCGATCGATTAAGGCCGGGCAAAATCCGACTTGTTACAAGAAGCTTCACAATCGTGAAGTTAAATTAGTTAAGGTACAGTGGAGTGAAGCTCAAAGAAGATGCCACTTAGAGGATTGAAGACTAGATATGCTCATCATACCCTTTTTGAGGGTATATCCTTGATTCCTCCTTTTTCTGTAATATTTATTTGCATGCTAGTCTTTATCTTTTAAGTATATCCTCTCAGTCCTATCCTCGATCCTTAGGTAGAAGCCAATGGATGAAAACATGTGTTTGAGACATGTTATGATTGATGGTTGCAAGTGGTTGCAAGTGTTTGCTAGTGGTTGCTCGTGGATGCATATACACACATTAGGCACTAGATCGGCTCAGTCACTTTCATATTGCATATGCATATGAATGTATTTGTATATGGATTGAAACTTGATGTGTTATCATATAGATGTTGCATATGGATGAGTGAATATGCACACATATAGTATTTACATGATTAGAGATATTTGCATACATATTAGACGCATGACACTCTCATGATTCGCATAAAGGAGGTCAACTGGATCAGCATACCGCCTGATTTTGCACTAGATAAGAGACATATACACACACTCTGCATATGTTCATATGGCATTAGAAGTCTTTTAAGGACAATGAATGCTTGTGGATGATGGATAAGTAGATGGATGATTGGATGTTAGGATGCATTCTTATTAACTTGAAGATTTTCGGGACGAAATCCTTTAAGGAGTGGAGAATGTAACACCCCGAATTTTCTGAGAATATTAAAATTAAAAAATTCAAGAAAACTTAATTTTTAGAAGAAGAATTAAGTGAAATGGGTTGCGCTATTACGTTCATCTCAAAATTTTGGTCAAGATAGACATTTGGTTTGCATAAAATGGATACCTTATGAAGAAGTTATTAAGCCTTGAACTTTGTATGCATATGAGAAAAATATATATATATAGATATATATATAAAAATTAAATAAATATGCAAAAAAGTTCAAAATAGCGAATCGGGAAGGAGAATAACCGAACTGGACCATTTTTGAGGTCGACCCAAGCCCCACTGGGTCGACTAGGGGTTGATTCAGGGTGTTTGGCTGTCAACCTGTGGGCCGATTCGCTCTAAGGCAGATGTGGCATCTGATTAGTTCTGATGGACTCCTTGCCGAGTCATTAGGGCTGATGTGGCTATTCTATCTTGTCTGAATGGCTTTGATTTGCTCTAGGTTAATCTGACGATTCCTATTAAATCAAACTTCTACATAAGCAACCTAAATCTAAACCCTAAGCCACACAAAAATATTCCTAGAGCCATCATACCGTCAATGGTGAACCTAGAATTGCCGTCATCTCTTTCAACTCAAAGGCAAGATAGAAGCTACATTAAAATCAAATCAAAACTAATCTAATTCAGCTAAGAGAATTCAACGATCTACATCAAAGGCGAGCAATTCAGTTTCAGAATAGAGATCCCTGAAATCAAATTTTTCCTTTTGATTGTAAGTGTAGTTATCTTTCAGATGTGAATAAATTAAAGACATGATTTGTAATGAATTGTAAAATAGAATTGTATCAAGTTGTATGTGATGCTGATTCATGTTTATTCATGTCTATTCTATCATATATGCTTATGAACTATTGTGGTCTATAGAACCTATCATGTTATGTGGAAATTGGTGAGTAAACCTATGATGTTGTATAGGGATTTGGGAATGAAATTATCATATGTAAGTTTGGTGATATTATGATACATACAAGTTTTAGGCTAAGTCATGTCGTTTATGCCTAATTGATTAGAGCCATTATGCATACATGTTTAGATCTACGACCTTATATGTTTAGATCTACAACTTTATATGTTAGATCCATATGCATTTATGATATATCTAATTTGCAAGTTCACCACTACATGCTAAGTTTAAATTGTATAGTTTTATGTAAATTCATATGCTTGTGGTTCATGTTGCATAGATCAAATTTGCAAGTTCATAGTTAAAAGTATATTGTTCTATGCCAAATCCCTGTGACATATGTGTAGTTAGATCCATACTTTTGTATGATGTTGGAATGTTGCAAAGTTCCTCTTTTCCCCTTTTTGTTTTATAAGTTAGGCTAAAATATCAAGCCTAACATTTTATGGAATTTTGCGAACGTACAACGGGGGTAACGTTGGGAAAAATATGAAATTACTTGTAATTGGCATGTTTGACACATAAGCATGATAAGTGGCATGAAAATGGTATAATCTATATACCTAAAATTTTGAACGTGATTTAGAAGGAAAGTGGGCCATGACAATAATTGATTTATAATTTACATGTTAATACGTAGGATAAACATGAAAAATTACATGGCATGGATTGGTTCATGAAATGGTATATTTAGTATACCATTAATTGTAAGCATAATTAAAAGGATAATTATGGCATAATTAAATTGGGAATAATTTACATATGGAATTTGTCATAAATAAGGAATATGTAAATTTAGAAAAGACGAATATGCCTAACCCGAGGTTAGACTGAGTTGTGGTGTAAAACTGCCCGAAACTGACTGACACATCCAGTGACCACAACAATACCTGTCTAATGTGGGTGGTTAGTGCATTGAGCCCAAAAAAGACCCGAGGTTAGACTGAGTTGTGGTGTCAAACTGCCCGGAACCGACCGGCACATCCAGTGACCAGAACAATACATGTCTAATGTGAGTGGTTAGTGCTTTAATAAAGTTAAGTCAAGATTGGTAGGGTTAAGTCAATTAAGGAAACACTTAACCAATTCAACATGTTAGTTAGACAAGTGGGTGAGGTTAAGTAAATTTAGAACACTTAACCGTTATAACATGTTAACTAGACAAGTTGGTGAGGTTAAGTAAATTTAGAACACTTAACCATTATAACATGTTAATTAGACAAGTCGGTGAGGTTAAGTAAATTTAGAACACTTAATCGTTATAACATGTTAATTAGACATGTAGGTAAGGTTAAGTAAATTTAGAATACTTAACCGTTATAACATGTTAATTAGACAAGAGGGCGAGGTTAAGTAAATTTAGAACACTTAACCGTTATAACATGTTAATTAGACAAGTGGGTGAGGTTAAGTAAATTTGGAACACTTAAACGTTATAACGTGTTAATTAGACAAGTGGGCGAGGTTAAGTAAATTAAGAACACTTAACCTTTATAACATGTTAATTAGACAAGTGGGTGAGGTTAAGTAAATTTAGAAACACTTCACCAGTATAACTTGATTTATGGAAAGGTTAAGTTAAAATAAGAGGGCAACACTTAACCAATATAACTTGATTTGTAGTGGGGTTAAGTTAACAAAAGAATGCAACACTTAACCAAAGTAACATGACACGTAGGCGGGTTAAGTTAACTTGAATTGATTGATGACACTTAACCAATACAACAAGATGAATACGTGGGGTTAAGTTAACAAGAAACACTTGACCAATATATCTTGATGAACGAACGTGGTTAAGTTAATAGGAAACACTTAACCGATCCAACATGATAAGTAAGGAGGGTCAAGTTAATAAGAAATGCTTAACCAACATGACATGATGAATGAGTGGGTTAAGTTAACATGAGTGGACAACACTTAACTAATATGGCGTAATGTGTGGGAGGGTTAAGTACATATCGGGTTGCTGGGTAATATTAGTAAATATAGGCCCACAAAACTTAACCATTAAATAAACATGCTTGAATCAGTGGAAGGGTTAAGTACATATCGGGTTGGTGGGTAATATTAGTAAATATAGGCCCACAAAACTTAACCATTAAATAAACATGCTTGAATCAGTGGAAGGGTTAAGTACATATCGGGTTGGTGGGTAATATTAGTAAATATAGGCCCACAAAACTTAACTATTAAATTAACATGCTTGAATCGATGGGAGGGTTAAGTACATCTCGTGTAGGTGGGTAAAATTACATATAGGCCCACAAAACTTAACCGTTTATTAAAAATGCTTGAATCGATGGGAGGGTTTAGTATATATCGGGTTGGTAGGTAATACTAGTAAATATGGGCCCACAAACTTAACCAATAGGAAACCCTAGTAACGGGGACCCATTTCAGCAGTAACCCACATGGATGTATCACAGTACCCTGAACTAGGCAGGGTGGGGCACAATTATTAGGCTGATTATAAGCGGTCAAAGCAGCGGCAGGGGGTACATCAGTGTATGTTCCGGCTGTTTACGGGCGTGCACGTACTCCGGAGTGGGAAAAAGCAGGCACTGGGTACCAGTAGTTATACACTGTGCATCTTGAATCGTGTCGGGTCGCTATCATAAGGATTGATACACCTTATGGGGGGACCAGCACAGGGTATCTACACGCAAGAGAGGGCCGATTGACATAGGCACATGGAACATGAATACAAGTAGGGAGCCGATCGATAGGGTAGTAAGGGTACATCTAACATGTTCATGTCAATTAGGCTGATTGAGGTGGAATCCTCACGATAGATGTACACCTGATGGCTACCACAATTACGGGCGTTGGGATCACGATTATCATTTTATACAGATTACTAGTTAGGACACTAGTTAGGTGGTGCAGAGATAAATATAGAAATCAGATTAACATAGTAGTAGCGAAGCAGAGAAAAAGTAGAAGCGCATTCAGTTTACCTTGCACTTATCTTGTCTTTAGTTACCTTGTTTTTATGGTATTGTCCTATTTTCGGTTTATTCATGTCATGATCCTTTATCTTGTTTGCATGTTGAAAGATCACTGGACTTACCAGACTTATGTCTGACCTAGTTTGTTTTTCGCCTCTTTTCTTCCGTCCCCCCTCCCCCCCAGGTAGTCAGCGAGGGAATAGCTCAGCCTAACTTGGACCTCTTCTCTTTCCAAGCTTGAAGATTAGTTGGTGTATCGCTTTGGGCTCTCTCTCTTTCACTGCTATGGCTGGTTCATACTTTATCGGGGAATATCATTTTTTATGCTTCTTTTATTCTTAGAAGTTTTTAAATCAAGACAAAAGTTCTATGTATTACATTTAAGTATGATTGAGGAAATTGTTGTTAAAGCTTGACTGAATTAAGTTGTTTATAAAATGACTTTATTTTCCGCTGCTTTATTTGTCTGTCTTGTAATTTATCTGCATCTTTTACCTATAATGCTCCACCAAAGTTAAGGCATTCCCTCCGTGAGTGACCTTAACGGAGGTGGCGTGTTTTCATGATCTATCATAGGCAATCCATACCGTTTCTTGACCCATAAGCCAGAGATCCATACTTCTTGTCAAACATCCGATCCACTGTTGCCACGTCACCACTGATCCATCCTTTCTTGTCCAAAAAGTCATGCGATCCATCCCCAATCCCAACCGATCCGTCACCAAATTTGACTGATCCATCGACAAATGACAACATCATTACATGCAACACATCCAAATCATCCAGTTTCACCCAAACAATCAATATCTCAACAATTCAATCTTCAACAATCATTAGCACATCAATAATCATCATTCAGTCATATAAAATTCACCAAATCAAGATAAAACAATGAATGAATCAACAAATATATCTAAACTTGCATAAACACATGAATTAACATTTGAATTTTGTGACAATCGCCTATAACCACCGCACTTAACAAGAGGAATAATTTGCTGAAAGACGTGCCGGATAGCCATGGACAATCATCAAGTTAGAATAACACATGCAAAACATGTCATAAAACTCACAATGCATGGATAAAATATAATAGAACATATACAACCGACAATAATAGTGAAGCAGAATTGAGCAGAATCTTGAACTTTTCATATCATCATGAAATATCCATACAACATTGGACTACACTATAAGAGTCTGTACAAAATGCCTCTCTACAAGTCACTCAGAGAATACACCAAATACAAAAATGGAAAACAACAAATAGTAGATAGCATGAAATAATACGCCAGCCTCCTACTCGTCGTCACTCAGCATCATCGTCCTCATCAAGATTTACTACCTGTCACCTACTACTTAGTCTGCCCATCCACAACCGAATGAACAACCCAAGGTAATAATAGGGAAACATAAAACCTTGAGTCAGACAATAGTCTTAATGAGCGATAAAACAGAGATCTAACTTTATCAACAAAGTATATGAGAAATAGTTAGACCAATCATCTAATCTACCAACATATCAGAGTAGAACCCAACCTGTCTCCTCCACATCCGATAGTGATAGCCTTTACAACAATCAGAAAGAAAGAAACATTAGTAGACATAGCAACTAATTATCCTGTGTAGACCATTCTAATCGAGACCAACATCCCCTAAGTACAAACCCTGAAGGCCTAAACCAACATCAGACAAGCACCCATTTCCTTCAACGTCGAATAATCTACACAAGACGATACAAGCAAAACAATCATCATTCACGACTCTAGATATCACTGCCTATCCTGCCTTGAAACCATTGTTAATCTTATGACTGACTTAACTTGCCATCCGTCAAGGGCTAATGGTAACCCTGTTCTAGTCAGTCTGCTGCACGTCCCACGTACATTTGCCTCCTAGAGACAACTAGGCATACTCAACGATACCCAGGGTACTGTACTAGTCCCACTAGTCTTTTAAGTGTTCCTATTATACCCCTGCTTTGAGTCCGCTAGAACCTACGACAACGATAATTTCTCGTCCTTTAATTTTTCCAGTCATCCAACTTGATAACTATTCATAAGCTCAAGTGACTTCTCGAGCAACCGTTATCCACGAACTCACAACTTTGAGTCGTCTTCACATTCGTTGCATTTCAACGATCAACGAACACATCGAACATTCCATCTTGAATTCACTTCGAAGCCATGTCCAACACCGAACCAAAAAAACACTTCATTTGGTCGATATTCTATTCACAGTGTTTCACACTTTGCTATGAATAACAGTTCACCGCGTTTCATCCACATCCACATCCACGACGTTTCGGAAACGCTATAACTCATTAGTGTTTTTCACTGATCCACCATCGATTGATCTTGCCGATCCATCTCATACAGTGCTCCATCAAGCGCTACCGATCCATCAACATGGCGCTACAAAAATCATTGTCGATCCATGAATTCACATTGCCGATCCATGTCAAAACTCGTGACCGATCCATCAACATTTATGTGGTTGATCCATCACCAGGGCATGCCAATCCTTCATGCCAAACATACCAATCATCTTAGTTGCGCAGGCCCGATCCATTAGAAATGTCATGCCCATCCATACATTGCCCCAAACCCGATCAATGCCAAGCTTTATGCCCGATCCATTGGATCTTCCCACTGATCCAACGACTCGCGCATGTCTGATCCAAGCATTTTAACACTATCGTTCCATCCTCTTTCATGTGTGCCGATCCATCACTCATAGCACAACCGATCCATGCCAAACATGCCGATCCACCCAGTTTTTCTTTACCGATCCATCGGAAATAGGCTTACCTGATCCATGAGTTTTGCTGACCTACCATGTATGTTGATCCACTGCATTTCTTGGAGAACACTCTGCTGATCCATTATAGATCTGAGCCGACTATCAAGTAGCCACATTCAACACTCGCCAAATCACCCAAACATTATCCAATCCAATCAATATTCGTAAAACCAAATCCAATTTAAACTCGTGCAATTTCAATCACCCATTCAACAACAAAATCAAGCTATAATCCACAAACACTAATACATCAAATAATCATCAACAAGAATGTGAAATTCACCGAATCATGATTAAACAATAATAAATCCATAAATGGATCTACACTTTTAATAACTCATGAATTAACATATAAATTTATTGATTTAAGTTGCTAGATTAGATCCTATTGTGATTCGAATGGAAATATACTTACCATGATTTAGATCTAGGTGAAAACAACTTGAAATAATGAAAATAAGATCAAACAACCTATATACTTGATTGAATTCGTGTGAGAGATGCTTATCACTCACCAAATCCACGAAATAGCTTGAAACGAAGATCTACAAATCCGGACAGTGAAGAACATCGAAGAACGTTCTCCAAATCAATCACTTTGATGTGATCTTCCTTTCTTCGATGTTGATCTTCAATCTACTAATCTAGATCTATGAATTAAATGAAGTGGAGAGGTATTTGATTGGAGTAGGGAGAATCTCAAACCCCAACCAAATAGAGAAATGAAGAAACTAAACAATTCTCCTTGTCTCTACCCTCCTATTTATAGCCAACAACCTCTAGTCTGAATGGGCCTCATTAATTAACCCCCCAATGACTAATTAGTATGTCCAGAAATTGTCTAGCACTAAAACAGCAATTCCTCCCAAACCGATGAACCAAATCTTTAATGTGACTACTCTACGGAATTGGAAACATCATTTCCTTTCAAATAAAATTGATCTCAACACCTGATTCAATCCCAGTCACAAGTTATGCTTTGTACAAAACTGATAGGGGCAAAAAGGGCACAAACAAAATTGATAAAAATTATGGATATGTCTCACATCCCCATATACAACATATCAAAAATATGAGAATGATTCGACCATCAGAGAATTAGATAAAAAAAAATTATGATCCTCCGATACATAAAATGCAGGTCGTTACATTCTCCCCCCTTTAGGAATTTCGCCCTTAAAATCCTAAGCAACCAAAACAATTCTGCATGCCTACCATCCATGAACAGTCAATTTACCATCCAAACTAGCATCCATCAGGCCATGTGTAACACCCCGAATTTTAGTTAATGCTAAAATTCACTAATTGCGGAATAAATAAGCACAGATGTGGGAATTGGGGACAACGGGCTGCGTCATTGCGTTCGTCTCGGAAAAATACGCGAAATAGAGTCCGAGTTTTCGAGAATCGGAGTCCGTATGGCCCAGTTATGGCCCAATGAAGTTTGCAGAAAATTCAAAGTTCAAAACAAATTTAAAAATTCAGGTTCAAATTTCGAAACATGCAGAAATGGGCCCAGGCGGGAAAACTCCCGCCCAGCCTGGTCGACATGGCTGTCGACAGGGCTGTCGACTTGCCTGTCGACATGCCTGTCGACTTGGCTGTCGACAGGGCTGTCGACTTGCCCTGTCGGCTGATGCTGGCCTGGTGCACCTAGTTGAGTTTGGGTTAGGCTTTGGGGCTGGTTTCTGGAAACTTCCTAAATCTGACGGACCTAATCTAACCTAGGGTTAATCCTATGGTCTAAAACACACCCTAATCCTATAAATACACCCTAATTCAAGCCTAATCCCTACTAAAAATAGAAATGATGCCATCATGCCGCCAAAATCAAACTTGAGAGGAGCCTCCACTAGTTTATGAAGAAAGTTGCAAGCTAATCAACCTCTAATCATCATTTTCTTCTTGTATAGCAACTAGTTCTACTTATTAAGTTTGCTAATCTTGGTTTTGGTGAGTTTCTATCACTTTAATAACCAATTGCTAAATTAAGTAGATGAGATATGATGAGATCATGCGGTTTTGTATGCGGATTTGTGGGTTTTAAGTCATATGATATGATGTTGGCTTGCTAATCTATGTTTAATGTTAACCCTATGTTCATGCAAGTTAAGTATGTGGGTTTATGCAAGTTAAGTATATGGGTTTATGCAAGTTAAGTGGTTGATTTTATGCATGCTAAGCATTTAATTTTATGCATGCTAAGTATTTGATTTTATGCATGCTAAGTATTTGATTTTATGCATGCTAAGTGTTTGGTCTTATGCATGCTAAGTAATTGATTTTATGCATGCTAAGTATTTGATTTTATGCATGCTAAGTGTTTGGTCTTATGCATGCTAAGTAATTGATTTTATGCATGCTAAGTGTTTAGTTTTATGCATACATTATGACATGCAAGTTTACCCTTTTTAAACAAGATGCATACATATGCAAGATGACACCTTTGTATGCTATGCATACATATGCATGTTTACCCTATTATGATGCAAGTTCATATGCAAGTTTGTCTCTTTTTATGATATGCATAACATATGCGAGTTTGCCACTATGTATGACATGTTATGCAAGTTCACATGCAAGTTTATGTGCAAGTTCACATGCAAGTTTATGTGCAAGTTCACATGCAAGTTTATGTGCAAGTTCACATGCAAGTTTATGTGCAAGTTCATATGCAAGTTTATGTGCAAGTTCATATGCAAGTTTGTCTCTTTTATGATATGCATGAGGCAAGTTTGGGTTAAATGCTAGTTGGGTTTAATGTATGTTCATATATGCAAGTTGACACCTTTTTGAACCCATGATAAAGCTATATGCTATGTTGGTTAAACCCATGACATTTGTGATGAATCTTCCCTTTTTATGTCATGTTATGAGAACGAATTACGTGGGGAACGATGGGGTTAAAATGCATGTTAATAAAATGATGCGAAATGGGTATGATTAAGCATACCACAAATTAAATGGACATAATTGGGAATTTACCTATTGAGTTAGGTCTACCCATATTATGAGGTTGGGAATTTACCTATTAAGTTAGGTCTACCCATACTATGGAATTGGGAATTTACCTATTAAGTTAGGTCTACCCATATTCTTAAAAATGTGTAATTAATTAGGCATAATTAATTCAAATTATGGGGGTGATTAATTAGGTGTAATTAATCAACTAAGACACGAGGTTGGACCCTTTTGTAGCGGAAGTCTGCCCGGAACCGACCGGCCATCCAGCAGCTACAAATGATTGGCCCAATGTGAGAGGTCTTAGTCATAAATTAAATACGTGATTAAAGTAAAGACACGAGGTTAGACCTTTTTATGACAGAAGTCTGCCCGGAACCAACCGGCATATCCAGCAGTCATAAAAGATGGTCTAATGTGAGAGGTCTTTATGAGGTCATGATCTTAATTAATTAAGAAACACTTAACCATATTAGCATGTAGAGGACATGAGGGGTTAAGTGGGTGCCTTGGGTGGCATGTGGAAATCTAGTGGGTTGCCTTGGGTGGCAATAGAAAATACGATTAGAATACTTAACCAAGGTGGAACATGTAATTAAACATGGGTAAAGGGTTAAGTAAGTGCTTTGGGTGGCATGTGGAAATCTAGTGGGTTCCTTAAGTGGCAATTGAAATATGATTAGATGACTTAACCAAACCTTAACATGTAGGTGGGCACGATTATAAAAAAGGGGTTAAGTGGGATACACTAGATAAAATAACAAGCTTAGGTGGTAGCTTGTGGGGGCCCATTTCAACCAATATCCCAACGTATCTTAGTGGGCTCGACTCTAGTCGAGTGACGGGACACGCATATTGGGCTTGACTATAAGAGGCCAAACCGGGGTAGCGGTGGCAACGCGAGTCCAACGGGTTTCATCTGCGTGTGTGGACCCGGGATGGTAGGTAAGACGTTGTTGCATCGTGTAGATATAACCCGTGCACCATTTGTTGTATCGGGCTAGCCACTTTGGGGAGTGATACACCCCTTGTGGGGCCAGCACGGATATCTACGTAGGGAGCCGATCGCTTGGGAGTAGTGGGTACACCTAGTGAAGATAGGGGCAGACGGCACCTAGGTAGTCAGCTAGGAGTACAAGAAACTACTGGGTAAAATTACTAAGTACACTTAGTGGGATCAACCTTTAATAGGAATTACCCTTGGGTGGGTAGAACTGGTGTGGTGCAGTGTAGGAATTACCCTTGGGAGGGTAGATTTGGGGTGGTGAAACCTAGGAATTATCCTTGGGTGGAAAAATGCGTCTTTACGGTTATCTTAGTTTATCCTAAGTCTACCAAGCTGCTTAGTGTAACCATTCATCCCCAGACGTTACCGTATATCAAGCTTATGTCTTCTCTGGTTACTTTAATGATTGTATTGTTAAAGTTATAGGACTCGCTCAGACTTATGTCTGACCCCGTTGTTTTTATCTTTTTTTCCCAACCCTCAGGTTATCAGAGTGGGCCCAGTACGAGTGGGCTTTGATCAGGCTGCTTTATTCTCTTTTGGAGCTTGGACCATAGATGTAGAGCTCAGCTTACCCTTTCTTTTATGGCTATCAGTTCATGTATTGGGATTATGTACTTTTATTTATCAGGATGGATATTTTGTACTTGACTCTTATTATGGTTTTGTGATGTAACCAAACATGTTTGACTTTCCGCTGCAATGAAATGATGTTTTAAAATTTTCAAGTATTACTTATATCTGTCTTGTTGTAATTTTTTTGTTCTATATTCACTTAAAATACTCCACCGATGTTATGGCATTCCCTTGGTGAGTGACCATAGCGGGTGTGGGGTGTTACACGTGGTATCAGAGCAAAGGTTACCGGAACAGATAAAATTTTTAGAAAACTATTTTTCTAAAAACATTTTTGGAAGAGATATTTTCAAAAACATGTCTTTAAAGAGAAAGGTTTTTGAAAGAAAAGCATAATCCCCGATAGCCATATCTTTATCTTTCGAATTCTCCGTTTTGAATCTTTCCTTTTTCGTCTCAGCATGGCTGAAGATCTTTATCTTCCGGATGGTGTAGCGGTACCAGTATGGTATAGGAGGTTGTTAGAGGCTAGGGCCGCCGCTGCAGGTCCAGCAAATGTTCCTCCTCTACCCGTTGCACCCGTTCCTCCTCGTACGGATACTTTTGCTAAGACTTGTAAGAAGTTTAAGGCTATGGGAGGGAAACCTTTTGTGGGAGCTAGGGATTGGCTTAATGAGACGGAAGAATTGATGGAAATCTTGGAAGTGGAAGAGGGAAAGAAAGTCAAGTTAGCCGCTAGGTTAATGGAAGGAGAGGCCTCGTTCTAGTGGGAGGTCACTAATGGAGAACGCCCTGTTGACTCTTGGGTGGATTTCAGGCAAAGGTTTGAGGCAAAGTTTTTCTCAAAAGCGGAAGAAAATATGCACGTGGAAAGGTTCTTGAACTTAAAGCAAGGGAACTTGTCGGTGGAAGAATATGTTAACAAGTTTAATCAGTTAGCGAGGTTCAACATAGACTTGGTAAATACACCGGAAGAGAAGGCTTTGAGGTTCGTTAAAGGCTTGAACGAACCGATGCATGGGTTGGCTATGACCCACATCTCTATGGGGGCCACCTTCGAGAAGTTAGTAGACATGGAATTCATGCATTAGGAAGAGAAGGGCCCCAATGCTATTATGGCACCCGAGAAGAATGGAGATCAGAAGAAACCTCAACAACAAAATAAGGGTGCGAAAGGTAAGGGTGGCAAGGGAAAGAAGAAGTGCTTCAATTGTGGGACACTAGGCCACCTAAACAAGGATTGTCGCAAGAAGACTAAGACTGGCTGCTTCCACTGTGGCGAAGCAGGGCATCTGATGAAAGACTGTCCAAAGAAGGAGCAAAGGACGGGGTCTACCTCAGGAAGACAGGTGCAAGCTCTTGTGGCACCAGCTCAGGCAGGGGGGCAAGTTCAGGCTCTCGCGGTTCCACCGATTCGGGGAAGAGGTAGAACTATTTCTATTGAAAGTCTAGTTTTTCTGTTCGATCATCATGTCCGTACTTTATTTGATTTTGACGCATCGAGTTCGTTTATCTCATCGTTGAGTCACTGCACTTGGACACCAGTTTAGTAGATGATCCCTTAGTTGTTTCAAACCCAATTGGGGCTCCATGATGTGTTTGGGTTTGAAAGTTGCTATACTTAGCGTTGAGTTCAGATGTGATGCTTTTTGGGCTTCACGAGCTATGGGTGAGTTTTGGGCATGGACTGGTTATCCAGTAGGGGTGCCGTTCTTGATTTTGAAGGGAGAGTTGTTAGGCTTATGACCCGGTTGGGTAACACTCTCGAGAATTTCTTGTAATCCCATGGAATCTGTTATGCTAAGTTATCTGGAATCGCTTGACACGTCGGTCGAGGGTTTGCGATCTGTTAGAGTGGTCCGGGAATACTCGGATGTGTTTAAGGAGGTGAAGGGCTTACCTCCGGAGCGGGAGATTGACTTCCGAATATATCTGGTAGACAATGCCAAACCAGTATCTTGGCCAGTGTGCCACATGGCTCCTCGTGAGAGGAGGGAACTCCATAAGCAAGTAGGCGATTTGCTTGGGAAGGGGTTCCTAAGACGAAGGATATCGGAGTGGGGTGCTCCAGTAGTTTTTGCCACGAGGGCAGATGGGTCCCTCAGACTTTGTGTAGGCTAAAGAGAACTAAATAAACTCACAAAGAAGAATTGACACCCATTGCCGAGTATTGATGATCTCTTTGATCAGTTAGTTGGCGCCTCAGTATTTTCGCAGTTGGACCTAGCCACGGGGATTCGTCAGTTGAGAGTGGCTGAGGATAGTATAGAGAAGACTGCCTTTAGGACTCCGGATGGTTTTTATGAGTGGCTGGTGATGCCATTTGGTTTGACGAACGCCCCCGCATACTTTATTGATTTGATAAGAAGGGTGTTCAGGGAGTACCTAAATAAGTTCGTGATGGTCTTTTGTAAATGACATCTTGGTCTTTTCTAGGAGCGAAATAAGTTTTCGTATGTGCTCAATAGGTTGAGCAAAGCCAGTTATGGGACAAACGGTGGTTTTGGAGCGAGACAGGCGAGGACATCCAGAATTGGACAAGGGCTTAATTATTTAGCCGTTTTTACTAGTATCATCTCACGTAGGTCGTCTGAATTCGAAGGAGGTATCCCTTGGGTGTTTGTCTGATATTGGTTTAGGCCTTTGGGGCTTGCATTTTGGGGATGTCGAGTTCGACTAGGGTGGTCTGCGTGAGAGATGGACAGTTGTGATGATTTTGGATGGGGTAATACCCTGGTTTTCTCTAAAAGTAGAGAAGAGCATGCCCTACATCTTAGGGAAGTGTTGGAGACTCTTCGAGCGCATAGTCTTAGGACAGAAAAAGCGGATGGGATTCTTAGCATCCTATGAGTTTGAGATAGCGTATACCCATGGCAAGGGTAACGTGGTAGCGGACGCCTTAAGTAGAAAAGGTTGTCCTTGAGTTCATTGTTCGTTGAACGGCAGAGCTTAGAGTTTATTTCTATGTTTGAATTTAGACCTTCCGTTGACTTTGTACCCGGTTTGCTAGCCTCCTTGGAGGTTAGGCCTACTCTTTTGGGGCGGATTAGCGGAGCGCAGCGAGACGACCCACAGTCGGTTGAGTTAGTAGAGAAGCTCATGAGGAGGGGGAGTCGTCCAGCCAATTGAGTAGGCACACCCTAGATGGCAAGGGGTGGTTGTGTAGAGACGATAGACTTTGTGTACCGCAAGACGAGGGTTGAGGAAGGCTATACTTGATGATGCACATCGTTCGAAGATGACCATTCATCCTGGTAGGGACAAGATGTACCAAGACATGAAGCGAGTTTTCTTTTTGGGCCGGTATGAAGAAAGATGTGGCCGAGTATGTCGCTAGATGCTTGGTGTGCTAGCAAATGAAAGCAGAGCAGAAGAAACCCGATGGGTTGCTTCACCCATTTGGAGGTTCCGTTATGGGAGTAGGATAGTGTCTCGATGGATTACAGAAATCAAGGAAGGGTAATACGGGAATTTGGTTTGTGCTAGATAGACTTACTGAAAGTGCCCATTTCATACCCGTGAAGAGCAAGAGGACTGTTCCATGTCTAGCTTCAGTTTATATTCGAGTGATAGTTCGGTTGCATAGGAAACATGACGTATTCCATGTGTCACATTTGAGGAAGTGCCTGCATGAGACCGCAGAGGCGGTAGGGCCGAGCTTGCTTAAAGAAGTAAAGGTAGAGCGTGATGTGATTATTCGACGAGCTCCTACCCGCATCCTTGGGTCAGAGATTAGGGAGTTGAGAAACAGGGAGGTTCGACTAGTCAAAGTGAAAGGGGGAGAAAGTAAGAGCAATGCTACTGGGGAGAAAGAAGCGAAGATGCGTTCATTATACCCATTCCTTTTTGAGGGTATGTCCTTTAAACGTCTCCTTTATTGTTTGTCTAGTACTTATCTTATCTTTAGTATGTCCTCTCATTAGTACCTTTGACCTTTAGATAGGGTAAACCTATGGTTGAAACATGTGTTTGAGACATGTTATGTTTGATGGATGCGTGTGGATGCAAGTGGGTGCTAGTGGTTGCTCGTGGATGCATATACACACACTCTAGACACTAGATCGGCTCAATCACTTCATATTGCATATTGCATAAAATTGTGTGTAGGAAGCTATATTTATGGATGTATAATGATTGTGTTATCATATGGATGATGCATTTTGGTGAATGATTGTGCACTCATGTAGATATTGTATGTGTCGATAGGGTTCTCTCGCATACATATTGGATGCATGGCACTATCATGGTTTGCATATGTTCATACATTAGATAGGGAACATATACACACACTTTTTGCATATGCTCATACATCATTAGAAATTGTTTTAAGGACAATGGATGCCCGTGTTTGATGAATTGAGTAGATGGTTGTTTGGATGGTAGGATATGCATTCTCCTTAACTTAGAGATTTCGGGGACGAAATCCTTTAAGGAGGGGAGAATGTAACACCCCGAATTTTAGTTAATGCTAAAATTCACTAATTGCGGAATAAATAATCTCAGATGTGGGAATTGGGGACAACGGGCTGCGTCATTGCGTTCGTCTCGGAAAAATACGCGAAATAGAGTCCGAGTTTTCGAGAATCGGGCCCGATGAAGTTTGCAGAAAATTCAAAGTTCAAAACAAATTTAAAAATTCAGGTTCAAATTTCGAAACATGCAGAAATGGGCCCAGGCGGGAAAACTCCCACCCAGCCTGGTCGACATGGCTGTCGACAGGGCTGTCGACTTGCCTGTCGACATGCCTGTCGACTTGGCTGTCGACAGGGCTGTCGACTTGCCCTGTCGGCTGATGCTGGCCTGGTGCACCTAGTTGAGTTTGGGTTAGGCTTTGGGGCTGGTTTCTGGAAACTTCCTAAATCTGACGGACCTAATCTAACCTAGGGTTAATCCTATGGTCTAAAACACACCCTAATCCTATAAATACACCCTAATGCAAGCCTAATCCCTACTAAAAATAGAAATGATGCCATCATGCCGCCAAAATCAAACTTGAGAGGAGCCTCCACTAGTTTATGAAGAAAGTTGCAAGCTAATCAACCTCTAATCATCATTTTCTTCTTGTATAGCAACTAGTTCTACTTCATAAGTTTGCTAATCTTGGTTTTGGTGAGTTTCTATCACTTTAATAACCAATTGCTAAATTAAGTAGATGAGATATGATGAGATCATGCGGTTTTGTATGCGGATTTGTGGGTTTTAAGTCATATGATATGATGTTGGCTTGCTAATCTATGTTTAATGTTAACCCTATGTTCATGCAAGTTAAGTATGTGGGTTTATGCAAGTTAAGTATATGGGTTTATGCAAGTTAAGTGGTGGATTTTATGCATGCTAAGTATTTAATTTTATGCATGCTAAGTATTTGATTTTATGCATGCTAAGTATTTGATTTTATGCATGCTAAGTGTTTGGTCTTATGCATGCTAAGTAATTGATTTTATGCATGCTAAGTATTTGATTTTATGCATGCTAAGTGTTTGGTCTTATGCATGCTAAGTAATTGATTTTATGCATGCTAAGTGTTTAGTTTTATGCATACATTATGACATGCAAGTTTACCCTTTTTAAACAAGATGCATACATATGCAAGATGACACCTTTGTATGCTATGCATACATATGCATGTTTACCCTATTATGATGCAAGTTCATATGCAAGTTTGTCTCTTTTTATGATATGCATAACATATGCGAGTTTGCCACTATGTATGACATGTTATGCAAGTTCACATGCAAGTTTATGTGCAAGTTCACATGCAAGTTTATGTGCAAGTTCACATGCAAGTTTATGTGCAAGTTCACATGCAAGTTTATGTGCAAGTTCATATGCAAGTTTATGTGCAAGTTCATATGCAAGTTTGTCTCTTTTATGATATGCATGAGGCAAGTTTGGGTTAAATGCTAGTTGGGTTTAATGTATGTTCATATATGCAAGTTGACACCTTTTTGAACCCATGATAAAGCTATATGCTATGTTGGTTAAACCCATGACATTTGTGATGAATCTTCCCTTTTTATGTCATGTTATGAGAACGAATTACGTGGGGAACGATGGGGTTAAAATGCATGTTAATAAAATGATGCGAAATGGGTATGATTAAGCATACCACAAATTAAATGGACATAATTGGGAATTTACCTATTGAGTTAGGTCTACCCATATTATGAGGTTGGGAATTTACCTATTAAGTTAGGTCTACCCATACTATGGAATTGGGAATTTACCTATTAAGTTAGGTCTACCCATATTCTTAAAAATGTGTAATTAATTAGGCATAATTAATTCAAATTATGGGGGTGATTAATTAGGTGTAATTAATCAACTAAGACACGAGGTTGGACCCTTTTGTAGCGGAAGTCTGCCCGGAACCGACCGGCCATCCAGCATCTACAAATGATTGGCCCAATGTGAGAGGTCTTAGTCATAAATTAAATACGTGATTAAAGTAAAGACACGAGGTTAGACCTTTTTATGACAGAAGTCTGCCCGGAACCAACCGGCATATCCAGCAGTCATAAAAGATGGTCTAATGTGAGAGGTCTTTATGAGGTCATGATCTTAATTAATTAAGAAACACTTAACCATATTAGCATGTAGAGGGACATGAGGGGTTAAGTGGGTGCCTTGGGTGGCATGTGGAAATCTAGTGGGTTGCCTTGGGTGGCAATAGAAAATACGATTAGAATACTTAACCAAGGTGGAACATGTAATTAAACATGGGTAAAGGGTTAAGTAAGTGCTTTGGGTGGCATGTGGAAATCTAGTGGGTGCCTTAAGTGGCAATTGAAATATGATTAGATGACTTAACCAAACCTTAACATGTAGGTGGGCACGATTATAAAAAAGGGGTTAAGTGGGATACACTAGATAAAATAACAAGCTCAGGTGGTAGCTTGTGGGGGCCCATTTCAACCAATATCCCAACGTATCTTAGTGGGCTCGACTCTAGTCGAGTGACGGGACACGCATATTGGGCTTGACTATAAGAGGCCAAACCGGGGTAGCGGTGGCAACGCGAGTCCAACGGGTTTCATCTGCGTGTGTGGACCCGGGATGGTAGGTAAGAAGTTGTTGCATCGTGTAGATATAACCCGTGCACCATTTGTTGTATCGGGCTAGCCACTTTGGGGAGTGATACAGCCCATTGTGGGGCCAGCACGGATATCTACGTAGGGAGCCGATCGCTTGGGAGTAGTGGGTACACCTAGTGAAGATAGGGGCAGACGGCACCTAGGTAGTCAGCTAGGAGTACAAGAAACTACTGGGTAAAATTACTAAGTACACTTAGTGGGATCAACCTTTAATAGGAATTACCCTTGGGTGGGTAGAACTGGTGTGGTGCAGTGTAGGAATTACCCTTAGGAGGGTAGATTTGGGGTGGTGAAACCTAGGAATTATCCTTGGGTGGAAAAATGCGTCTTTACGGTTATCTTAGTTTATCCTAAGTCTACCAAGCTGCTTAGTGTAGCCATTCATCCCCAGACGTTACCGTATATCAAGCTTATGTCTTCTCTGGTTACTTTAATGATTGTATTGTTAAAGTTATAGGACTCGCTCAGACTTATGTCTGACCCCGTTGTTTTTATCTTTTTTTCCCAACCCTCAGGTTATCAGAGTGGGCCCAGTACGAGTGGGCTTTGATCAGGCTGCTTTATTCTCTTTTGGAGCTTGGACCATAGATGTAGAGCTCAGCTTACCCTTTCTTTTATGGCTATCAGTTCATGTATTGGGATTATGTACTTTTATTTATCAGGATGGATATTTTGTACTTGACTCTTATTATGGTTTTGTGATGTAACCAAACATGTTTGACTTTCCGCTGCAATGAAATGATGTTTTAAAATTTTCAAGTATTACTTATATCTGTCTTGTTGTAATTTTTCTGTTCTATATTCACTTAAAATACTCCACCGATGTTATGGCATTCCCTTGGTGAGTGACCATAGCGGGTGTGGGGTGTTACACCATGCATCGATAGCCTTAACCTAGCACGTGGAATTAAAACAATAATAGTACAAGTTATAATGGTGTAAGGTGACACGACATTAATGGGTCATAACAACTAAGAGTTCTAGATGGATCGTCTTCATACACTCTTCCTTTTCCCACGTACAATCATCGTCATCCTCACTCAACTGTACCTTGACTAGCTTAACCATCTTCCTCCTAAGTTGTTTCGTGTCATTCCCCATAATGCGAAGCGGCTTACGAGGTCTCGTAATTACAGACTCGACTTCTTGGTCTTGAATTGTTCTGGAGATACCACCACATTCGAACCGTGAACACTCTTATGTTTAAACAACATATGGAGAATATTGTGCACACTGGACATCTTCTCGGATAAATCCAACCTATACGCGAGCTTTCCAATTTGCTTGATTATCGGAAACAGTCTAACGAACCTTGGACTAACTTTCCTTTACTTCCGAACCGAACAACATTCTTCAATGGTGAAATCTTCACGAAAACTATGTTACTGATGTCGAACTCCAAATCTTTTCAATGTTTATCGGCATAACTCTTCTGAAGATCCTAGGTTGCCTTCATTTGTTGTCGAATGATCTTGATATAATCCGAGGTCTCTCTTATCATTTCTGGACCAAGCATTAATTTATCTCCAGTCTCTAACCAACATGCTGGAGAATTACACAGTCTACCATACAACGCCTTGAATGTTGTCATCCCAATGCTCGAATGGTAGCTGTTATTATACGCAAACTCAATCCCATGATCCTTCGAACTCTAATACACAAGCTCTAAGGAAAACTTCCAACACCTGGTTAAACCTCTTGGTTTGGCCATCATTTTGGGGATGATAAGCCAAACTAAAAAATAACTAGGTTCCCATACTCTCTTGCAACTCTTCCAAAATCCACTCGTAAACAATGGATCTCGATTGCTCATTATGCTCTTTTGGATACCATGGAATCAAACTATCCATTTTATATATAGCTCAGCCAATTTTGCTGTTGTCCTAGTCGATCTAATAGGAATAAACCTTGCGCTCTTGGTCAAACGATCCACTATGACCCAACTGCCATCATTTCCCACCTTGGTTCTAGGTAGTCCATCGATAAAACCCATCGATATCTGCTCCCACTTCCACGTAGAAACTTCCAATGGCCGAAGCAATCCACTCGGCTTCTTTTGTTCAACTTTCACCAACTCACAGTTCTTGCACTTGGAAATAAAATTTCCAACATCCCTCTTCATCCCTTCCCAGTAGTAGGCTCGCTTCATGTCCTGATACATCTTGTTTCCACCGGAATGAATCATCAACTTTGAGTGATGACATTCCCTCAGATCCTCATCTCCCAATCAATCAATATCAGGAACAAACAGTCGTCCTTTCTTTTGAAGCTGGCCATCTCGATTGACCTAAAAATCCTTGTCCTCTGGTTCTAACTTCTAGATAATCTCGACAAGCTTTGCATCACTCGTCTGGATTTCGCCAATTCTTTCAATAAGAGTTGGTCTTATCGATAAACTTGCCATCATTTCAGGATCTAACTCGTACCTAGACCTGAAATCAAATCCTGCCTAGTACTCAAGGTGCTTCCATTTTGAAAACGTTGCTCCTAAACTTGTGTGTCTTCGATTCAACGCATCTGCCACTGCGTTACCTTACCAGGAGTATACGTTATACCAAAATCATATGATGCCAGAAACTTTAACCACTATACCAAAATCATATGATGCCAGAAACTTTAACCACTATTTCTGCCAAAGATTCAAATCATTTTGGGAGAAAAGATATTTCAACGACTTGTTGTAATGACCCGAAAATTTAGCGATCTTGGTTATCCGATATACAACACATATCGAACATCCAAGGATCGAAAATACCGGTCATTAATGAAAGAAATTAGAGGGTGAGGAAAGAGAAGATAGAAACTTTAGAATAGAAGAAGAAGAAGAACACAACATCAGAGTAACACGAATCTCACAGCGGAACGAATAACATATAATATATATTACATAACTTGAAATATACATATGTACTTGAATATACATCATTATCAAAGTACAACACTTACAACACAGCGGAAATAACTATAGCAATATGATCCTGAAGCCTCCTGCTCCAAGCTCTTCCAGTATATCTGTAAATCCCGACTACTTAACTGCCCGTACAAAATTGGGCACCCAAGAGTTTAGGGAAAACAACAAAATAAACTTCGGGTCAGTCATGGGACTGGTATGAGTAAACAGTTTAAAACAGTTTGAACAAGTAAACGATATCTCATAAGACCACGCCGTATAACGGAACGGGTTTTTCCCTTATGAGAATCCAAATTATCTTTATATCAAAAACATTTTGATATTATAATAATGTCTATCAACCACAATATAATAATCATCTAGCAGAAACGCTTTCATCTCACATTTCTACATATATAGTATACAATCAAAACCGCAAGCATGTATTGGGTAATGGGTTTCCAACTATGACAAGGTATGGAACCACCTTTCGCTAGTGTACCTCTAGAAAGGAATACACTGGGTTCAACAAGAACATCTTGCAACCCGGCCACACATGACTGACCACTCATTTCGCTTGAGTGTATCGAATGTATATCACCAACGGTTGGGATCAGCAACCGTTTCCCGATTGGGACAGTATCGACAATAGATTTTTAGAAATAAATGAAACTCTAGATCAGGTGATTATACACCCTACTTCGGAGCGACCGACTTAGCCATGCTGCCAGCCCGATTTCTGTCATTTACCGGTTAATGAGGCTTGAGGTTACGCCTTATCATTACATCAGATTCACTTCGAATGCTACATTGTCAGATCCATCGAAAATCACTAATTGACGTCTACAACAGTACATTACGTGTTAGCTAAAGAAGTTTCCTTCTTCGCTTCCACTCTTGGTACGGTTGAAGAAATCAATGTACATGACCTTTCTGGAAATACTCTGTCAGACATCCATCCATACAAGTCATCCAGGAACATGATGAACCGAAGGTACTATTCAGTATATCCATCTTAGGCACTGTTATCTAAGATTTATACAATAGCCCTTGCACTTTACTCCGTCTTCAATTATCTTTGGCATATATGATTCGCAAAGCTTATGCCAATTCAGAGTGGTTCTTTGGATAATAATCCAACCGGTCTCTCCATATTAACAACGTTAAAATGGTCAAAACTTCGATAGTTTGTGATTTAACCATCAAAGAAAAACATGTGTGCAAACAACGATATTATTTCCGGATGGAAATTTATATCGATCAAACATCATTTAACATCTATCTCCTTAGTTCATTTTTCATCTCCTGTTTCCCTATATTTAACATTTCTTATTTTCTAAATTTAGAAAATATATGTTATTATCATCGGAAAACATTTCCATTTCTTGTTTTCTATATCAGAAAACATTTCTGGTTCTTATTTGGAAAACATTTCCAAAACTTCTTCATTGGACTTAGACAGATGTTTAACAAACCATCGCGATGCCAACTCAAACCACTACGCTTATTTACTAAATTCCTTTAACCAACCTTTACTACCGAACCTTAACATTCCTTAAGTAAAAATGGAGTCAATCAAGTTGGGGTATAACTACCTCTCAGACCTTAACTGAACAACGTTTCTAACCTTGAAATAGACAAAGTTCACCTTTTAATTCTTTAACAAACTACCTTACGTAACTCTCTTTTGAATCATCTCTATTCGATAATTCTTTCCTTCGAATAAAGTATATTTGATAACTCTATTCAATTTACTCTATTCACTTAACTCTTTTGATTTAACTCCTTTGATTTAACTCTTTTGATTTAACTCTAACTCTATTCACTTAACTCCTATCGAATAAACTATATTCGATAACTCCTTTAATTCTACTCGAATAAACTATATTCGATTAACTCCTTTAATTCTATTCGAATAAACTATATTCGATTAACTTCTTTCGAATAACTTATATTCGATACTTTCCCTTTCGAATAACTAAATTCGATTAACTCCCTTCGATTAACTAACAATCAATAACTCCTTTCGCATAACTAATTCGATAACTCTTATGTATTTAACTCTATTCGAATAACTAATTCGAATAACTCTTATTTATACAACTCTATTCGAATAACTAATATTTTATAACTCCTTATTCGACTAACTCTAATCGATTTATTCTAATTCGATTAACTCTAACTGGTTAACTCTATCTAACCAACTCGACTCGACTAACCCCTTTCGAATAACATATTCGATTTACCAACTTTTTCGCTTTATAAAGATTTCCTTTTAACAACGTTTATTCATTTTTAAAGATTTACTTTTAGTAACGGTTCTTCACTTTAAAAATGATTTCCTTTTTATAATGTTTCCCTTTATATAACGGTTTTCTTTATATAACGTTTCCTTTTCATTTCTATTTATTCCCTAAGTAAATAATCCCTTTATAATATCTTATGTATTTACCAAGTAAATAATTTACTTAACATGTCCTAATTATAAATAAATATCTCATTTAATACCTCTTATATACTTAACAAATAAATATCTCCTTTATAAAATCTTTGTTGATTTTATAAATATTTTCTCTTTTATAAAATCTTTTAATTTTATAATTATTCCCTTTTCTAGAAATCTCCTATTTATAAATATTCAATTTATAAATATTCTGTTTTCAATATCACTTTGAAAATCTCCTTTTCCCATTCCGATATTTTATGGTACTTAACACATCAAATCACGATGACCAATATCATCCAACACATATAATCAACCACGGATTATAAACTACATCATATATCACAATATATGAAAAACAATAAAATAACTGTTGAGGAACCCAGTTGGGTCCCTCCAACCTGTTTCCCTCCGTTCACAGATGTTACACAATAAAATCAATGTCACTTTCAGTTCCATATGATATATCATGTTAAACAGAATCAATATAGAAATTCAACTAACTGACTAGCAGTTCAATCAAACAGTCAGCACACAGTCAATCAGCCAATATTTAACAGTTCTAAAAATACAACATGAAATTATAAACTGTTCAGAGTTAGTGAGATTTACTCACATTGGCAGTTCATCGTTAAAGAACGATAAACTGTTTGTTTGATTTGAATCAAACAATTTATTTCGCCATAAATTCAAACGAGCCCCAATCCACTTCCAGTCAGCTTCATTGTGAAGCTCTCGTCCATACGGTCCCAAGCAACTTACGGTTCGTGATTCTGATTTCATATGAAGGAGACACTCATTTTGGAAGTTAACATACTATTTTAAATAAATAAAAACTTATACTTTTAATCCCATTGGGCCTCACCTATTAGTTGGACCCGGCCCATACTCTATCCAAGCCCATCCGCTTACCGTCTTCCTTAAATTATAAATCGGCCGTGACCTGCTTCTTAAACTCCAACGCCATATCCAAGTTCAAACCAACATCGTTCCTTAAACACTCCACTACACTGCAAATAAACTACACCATCGCCACCCTCTTTCCTTCACCTTTCTATCGATACCCAAATGGAAGAGTTCGATCAACTTTGCCCTGCACCCCATCGCGACAGAACGGTGATCCTACGTCAATTTTCGTGATCGAATCCTACCAATAATTCACGGAAGATGCCACTCTCCCTCACAAGCATGAATCCAACATCCTTTTCATGAATCGATGTTTGAAAACCCAACAAACATGAACCCTACCCTTGCTGGAGCTCGCAACTGGGATTTGAGCAACACAAAAAGGAGTTCGAACTCTCAGAAATGAACATGGAAACATAGAGAAACTCTTTAGGAATTCAAGCACGTTCATCTGTGGATTTATGGAATTTTATATGAATTGATATTGATTTTTGATTGAGGAGGTTTTCATGTTTTCTATTTCTGGGTGACGGCGGAAAAATATTTGACTGGAGAAAAATGTTTCTAGGGTTTAAGGGATTTGTTAGGGTATTTATAGGTAGATAAAAATAAATTTTATATTTATTTATTATCATACGCTCTTGTATTTATACTTCTAAAAATTCCTACGGTCACGTATTATACCCAAAAATCATGAAACTGGACATGCAGCTACAGTTCGACATTACGGTCCCAACGAAACTGGTTTCATCGAATTCCGACTTCGTATGCAAAAGTGGCTATTTTAAAGCTCTGAATGACCCATTTAAATATATATATATTTAAATAAAATAAAATTAAATATAAATAAATTTATATTATCGTACATACTCATAGTGGAATATCATACAGCTCTACTGGGATTTATAATTTGATATTTCAAATCTGGGTCAACCCGATATTCGATTTATATTGAAATTCCTTTTTAAAATATAAATAATTCCTTTATAAATTATAAATGAATTCCACAGTGACTTTTCTGAAATTTGATTTGGACGTGAATCAAAATATACACGATGAAATCCCGATTTTTCTCTTCCACTAGAAAGATATACTCCACCAGCTCCACACGTTTCTTGTTTCACAGAAATCCAGCTTAAAACGAATCCTGTATATTCAGTTGAAGTTCAAATCGCCAATTTACGAATTACAGCGCCATTTCGAGCTCGATTTTAATTATAATATAATTATACGTTCAAACTATCGTTTATATAATATATTCGTTATTCAAATTCAATTCCAAGCTGAATTAAATATCACGGATGCTCCAGTTCACACCATATCGCCATTTCAGCCAATTCTGATTATTTCAGGATTAAATATATTATTTAATTTATTATTTTAATTAAATATTCACCATTATTTAATTCCACGACCATTAAATCCTCTATATCACTATTTATATAATTAAATAAATTAATTATAATACCTCTGCCAATGCGGGTCATTACAATCTTCACCACTTAAAATAATTTCGTCCTCGAAATTGCTAAAAGTTAGAGGACGACTCTATCGACTGGTTAGAACATATTTGTTCGCTTCTTAACTTCAGTTTCCAACTGAACCAATTTAATTTCAATTAAATATTAATTATTATCAACGAAAATTTTCAAAAATCCTGAAAATTTTCTAACACCTTAACTTTTCGAAAGATTTCGCCAACACCTCCTTTCTACTGGTCAATAGGTCAAACTCCAACTTGCCTCTTTGGGCCATCTCCATCCCAAAAGAAAATCAAACAGCCAAGCGGCTTGCCAATTCGGCTCATCAAAATCTCATACCCAATATATTATATAAACTGGTACCTTTTTGTCGGCATATCCTTATATCCTTTCTACTTGTTATTAATTCAGTGGATACAAGGGTCATCCCAATCAAATTCCAATCTGCTTCTATCCACAACACAACCATTCGCTTATATCCAAGTCAAATATTATTTCAAACTCGAGTTTCTTCTCGATTCCCAACTCTTAACTTGATTATCACATTACATTTCAAATTTGAATCTCACAATCCAATTTGTCTTGATATCATTCTAAATCAATCTCAATTACCACTTTACTGGCTCTACTTTAATTCAATTTTGCTTTCACAAATTCCTGTTAAATTTGTTTTTAATTTAAACAGTTTTTCCCTAGGAGTTTTTAAATAGTTTACTCTTTTCAAAAATCAAATTTTCCTTTCGAACATGTCACTGAGCCCTTAATTAATATTCCATTAGTTAAATCACTTTTCTATTTCTTTATCAATATTTGTTAACCAAATATTTTCAATAACCATATTGGCCTTTTATGTTATTTGGAAAACATTTCCGAATATCGCCTTCCTTTATTTTCTAAACTTTAGAAAATATATGCTATTTATAATTGGAAAATATTCCAAATACTTATCTCTTTTCCGATCTCGTTTATTTCTATACTTAGGAAATATTCTTTATTATATTTCCAAGCTTACACTTATTTGGGTTAAAACGGATGTTGTGTAAAACATCGTTACGACAACCCAAATACTATATTCAACTAACTCTTATTCAACATTGATCTTCGAGCCTGAAATCTTACTATTTATTTGTTAATAATGAAATCAATCAAGTTGGGGTATAACTACCTCTCAGACCTTGACTGAATAATATTTATAACGTCAAAACAGATATGACTACTTACTCGAATAATCAATACCATACAACTACTTATTCACTTTTAAACACGTATACGCTTCCTCTTTCTATTCTTACTAGATTTCATTTTAGTCTTCCTTTTTGATTTTACTATTCTATTTCTAAGTTCGTTTCCTTATCGACTTCTATATATATATATCGATACGTTGATTTCTAACTATCAAATTATCTTAAAAATATTCTAACTACTTAAATTCCCGGAAAAATTAGCCATAACCTCCTTTGTACCCGGAGCATCGGGATATTTTAAATAGCCTCTCATGGCCCTCACCAATCCAAAAGAAAAAAAAAGCCAAGCGGCTAGCCGATACGGCGCATAAAATCTCATATATGAATTAAATACATACCTTTTAGTCGAGCATTCTATTTATATACCTTCATACCTTATCCATACCTATCTCATGTATGTTTATACCTGTCTAATCTATTTTAACTATACTTGATCGTTTTAACTCAATTTGTTAATTAATTTGTTAATTAAATCTTCAGTCTATTTCACTTTTATATTTGAACATGACATGTTCAAATATATTCTAACTTGCTTATTAACTAATTTGAATCCAAATTTCAAATTTAAGTTCTATATTCGATTTCGAATATCCATTTACAAATCCAATTCACCTTTCAAAGTTCAACTTCAAATTCAAAACTCGATTAACTAATTCCTCTTTGACTTAGTTAATTCTATTCAATTTCTATTCAAATTTTATATCGCTTCTATTATTCAAATCTGTATATCAAATTCTATTCAAATTCTATATTATAAATCCCATTTTGAAATTCAACACAACTTGTCTTTCCCAAAATAAGTTCAAAACAGTATCTCTGGTAGTAATTCGTCACTTACAACTCGAAAATGAATACCGATGATGCAGCTGTCATCATCAGAATCTATTTTCCAGCGATCGAAGTGAGTTCAATACTATAAAACCATTTCTAAACATTTCCACTTTGAAATTCATTCCAAAATATAATTCACACTGCTTGTAAAACAATTTAAAATCTCCCAGGATCTTAAATTTTCTTTATTTTTAATCCAAATCCATTTACAAACACTTATCCAATTTTCTAGAATTTTAATTCAATTTCTGGCTTAAATTTCAGATTTAACTCATCTGATTTCACGTATTTCACTTATATGAATTCTGATTGGTTATTTACATAACCATTTAATTTATAATCTTACTCGATTATAATAACAACCAATATATCCACTATATTATAATTTTGATATATATATCTTTTATATCAAAATTTATTTCGGGTAAAATTATATCATTTACCCTCTTTTCAAAACATATCGTGCCGACCCATCGTATTTGAGTGTTTATAAACTCCTACCGATATAGTGGATCAAACTGATCAACCAGAATTCATAAACAACTCAACCAATAAATCTCCACAATATAAAACAAATTTTTATATCAATAACAAATACGTTCACTCGTATATATACACTCAACTCAATCTAGGGTATTACTAACCCTTTCTCTATTGAGTCACGCCACAGAGCCAAGGTAATTCACTTAACTTAAGCTCTGATACCAACTGTAATGACCCGGAAATTTAGCGATCTTGGTTATCCGATATACAACACATATCGAACATCCCAGGATCGAAAATACCGGTTATTAATGAAAGAAATTAGAGGGTGAGGAAAGAGAAGATAGAAACTTTAGAATAGAAGAAGAAGAAGAACACAACATCAGAGTAACACGAATCTCACAGCGGAATGAATAACATATAATATATATAACATAACTTGAAATATACATTTGTACTTGAATATACATCATTATCAAAGTACAGCACTTACAACACAGCGGAAATAACTATAGCTATATGATCCTGAAGCCTCCTGCTCCAAGCTCTTCCAGTATATATGTAAATCCTGACTACTTGACTGCCCATACAAAATTGGGCACCCAAGAGTTTAGGGAAAACAACAAAATAAACTCCGGGTCAGTCATGGGACTGGTATGAGTAAACAGTTTAAAACAGTTTGAACAAGTAAACGATATCTCATAAGACCACGCCATATAACGGAACGGGTTTTTCCCTTATGAGAATCCAAATTATCTTTATATCAAAAACCTTTTGATATTATAATAATGTCTATCAACCAGAATATAATAATCATCTAGCAGAAACGCTTTCATCTCACGTTTCTACATATATAGTATACAATCAAAACCGCAAGCACGTATTGGGTAATGGGTTTCCAACTATGACAAGGTATGGAACCACCTTTCGCTAGTGTACCTCTAGAAAGGAATACACTGGGTTCAACAAGAACATCTTGCAACCCGACCACACATGACCGACCACTCATTTCGCTTGAGTGTATCGAATGTATATCACCAACGGTTGGGATCAGCAACCGTTTCCCGAATGGGACAGTATCGACAATAGATTTTTAGGAATAAATGAAACTCTAGATCAGATGATTATACACCCTACTTCGGAGCGACCGACTTAGCCATGCTGCCTGCCCGATTTCTGTCATTTACCAGTTGATGAGGCTTGAGGTTACGCCTTATCATTACATCAGATTCACTTCGAATGCTACATTGTCAGATCCATCGAAAATCACTAATTGACGTCTACAACAGTACATTACGTGTTAGCTAAAGAAGTTTCCTTCTCCGCTTCCACTCTTGGTACGGTTGAAGAAATCAATGTACGTGACCTTTCTGGAAATACTCTGTCAGACATCCATCCATATAAGTCATCCAGGAACAGGATGAACCGAAGGTATTATTCAATATATCCAACTTAGGCACTGTTATCTAAGATTTATACAATAGCCCTTGCACTTTACTCTGTCTTCAATTATCTTTGGCATATATGATTCGCAACGCTTATGCCAATACAGAGTGGTTCTTTGGATAATAATCCAACCGGTCTCTCCATATTAACAATGTTAAAATGGTCAAAACTTTGATAGTCTGTGATTTAACCATCAAAGAAAAACAGGTGTGCAAACAATGATATTATTTCCAGATGGAAATTTATATCGATCAAACATCATTTAACATATATCTCCTTAGTTCATTTTTCATCTCCTGTTTCCCTACATTTAACTTTTCTTATTTTCTAAATTTAGAAAATATATGTTATTATCATTGGAAAACATTTCCATTTCTTGTTTTCTATATCAGAAAACATTTCTGGTTCTTATTTGGAAAACATTTCCAAAACTCCTTCATTGGACTTAGACAGATGTTTAACAAACCATCGCGATGCCAACTCAAACCATTACGCTTATTTACTAAATTCCTTTAACCAACCTTTACTACCGAACCTTAACATTCCTTAATTAAAAATGGAGTCAATCAAGTTGGGGTATAACTACCTCTCAGACCTTAACTGAACAACGTTTCTAACCTTGAAATAGACAAAGTTCACCTTTTAATTCTTTAACAAACTACCTTACGTAACTCTCTTTCGAATCATCTCTATTCGATAATTCTTTCCTTCGAATAAAGTATATTTGATAACTCTATTCACTTAACTCTTTTGATTTAACTCCTTTGATTTAACTCTTTTGATTTAACTCTAACTCTATTCACTTAACTCCTATCGAATAAACTATATTCGATAACTCCTTTAATTCTATTCGAATAAACTATATTCGATTAACTCCTTTCGAATAACTTATATTCGATACTTTCCCTTTCGAATAATTAATTCGATTAACTCCCTTCGATTAACTAACAATCGATAACTCCTTCTGAATAACTAATTCGATAACTCTTATGTGTTTAACTCTATTCGAATAACTAATTCGATAACTCTTATGTGTTTAACTCTATTCAAATAACTAATTCGAATAACTCTTATTTATATAATTCTATTCGAATAACTAATATTTGATAACTCCTTATTCGACTAACTCTAATCGATTTATTCTAATTCGATTAACTCTAACTGGTTAACTCTATCTAATCAACTCGACTCGACTAACCCCTTTCGAATAACATATTCAATTTACTAACTTTTTCGCTTTATAAAGATTTCCTTTTAACAACGTTTATTCATTTTTAAAGATTTACTTTTAGTAACGGTTCTTCACTTTAAAAATGATTTCCTTTTTATAATGTTTTACCTTTATATAATGGTTTTCTTTATATAACGTTTCCTTTTCATTTCTATTTATTCCCTAAGTAAATAATCCCTTTATAATATCTTATGTATTTACCAAGTAAATAATTCACTTAACATGTCCTGATTATAAATAAATATCTCATTTAACACCTCCTATTTACTTAACAAATAAATATCTCCTTTATAAAATATTTGTTTATTTTATAAATATTTTCTCTTTTATAAAATCTTTTGATTTTATAATTATTCCCTTTTCTAGAAATATCCTATTTATAAATATTCAATTTATAAATATTCTGTTTTCAATATCACTTTGAAAATCTCCTTTTCCCATTCCGATATTTTATGGTACTTAACACATCAAATCACGATGACCAATATCATCCAACATGTAATCAACCACGGATTATAAACTACATCATATATCACAATATATGAAAAACAATAAAATAACTGTTGAGGAACCCAGTTGGGTCCCTGCAACCTGTTTCCCTCCATTCACAGATGTTACACAATAAAATCAACGTCACTTTCAGTTCCATATGATATATCCTGTTAAACAGAATCAATATAGAAATTCAACTCACTGACTAGCAGTTCAATCAAACAGTCAACACACAGTCAATCAGCCAATATTTAACAGTTCTAAAAATACAACATGAAATTATAAACTGTTCAGGGTTAGTGAGATTTACTCACATTGGTAGTTCATCGTTAAAGAACGATAAACTGTTTGTTTGATTTGAATTAAACAATTTATTTTGCCATAAATTCAAACGAGCCACAATCCATTTCCAGTCAGCTTCATTGTGAAGCTCTCGTCCATACGGTCCCAAGCAACTTACGGTTCGTGATTCTGATTTCATATGAAGGAGACACTCATTTTGGAAGTTAACATACTATTTTAAATAAATAAAAACTTATACTTTTAATCCCATTGGGCCTCACCTATTAGTTGAACCCGGCCCATACCCTATCCAAGCCCATCCGCTTACCGTCTTCCTCAAATCCTAAATCGGCCGTGACCTGCTTCTTAAACTCCAACGCCATTTCCAATTTCAAACCAACATCGTTCCTTAAACACTCCACTACACCACAAATAAACTACACCGTCGCCTCCCTCTTTCCTTCACCTTTCTATCGATACCCAAATGGAAGAGTTCGATCAACTTCGCCCTGCACCCCATCGCGACAGAACGGTGATCCTGCGTCAATTTTCGTGATCGAATCCTACCAATAATTCACGGAAGATGCCACTCTCCGTCACAAGCATGAATCCAACATCCTTTTCATGAATCGTTGTTTGAAAACCCCACAAACATGAACCCTACCCTTGCTGGAGCTCACAACTGGGATTTGAGCAACACAAAAAGGAGTTCGAACTCTCAGAAATGAACATGGAAACATAGAGAAACTCTTTAGGAATTCAAGAACGTTCATCTCCGGATTTATGGAATTTTATATAAATTGATATTGATTTTTGATTGAGGAGATTTTCGTGTTTTCTATTTCTGGGTGACGGCGGAAAAATATTTGACTGGAGAAAAATGTTTCTAGGGTTTAAGGGATTTGTTAGGGTATTTATAGGTAGATAAAAATAAATTTTATATTTATTTATTATCATACGCTCTTGTATTTATCCTTCTAAAAATTCCTACGGTCACGTATTATACCCAAAAATCATGAAACTGGACATGCAGCTACAGTTCGACATTATGGTCCCAACGAAACTGGTTTCGTCGAATTCCGACTTCGTATGCAAAAGTGGCTATTTTTAAAGCTCTGAATGACCCATTTAAATATAAATATATTTAAATAAAATAATATTAAATATAAATAAATTTATATTATCGTACATACTCATAGTGGAATATCATACAACTCTACTGGGATTTATAATTTGATATTTCAAATCTGGGTCAACCCGATATTCGATTTATATTGAAATTCCTTTTTAAAATATAAATAATTCCTTTATAAATTATAAAGGAATTCCACAGCGACTTTTCTGAAATTTGATTTGGATGTGAATCAAAATATACACGATGAAATCCCGATTTTTCTCTTCCACTAGAAAGATATACTCCACCAGCTCCACACGCTTCTTGTTTCACAGAAATCCGGCTTAAAACGAATCCTGTATATTCAGTTGAAGTTCAGATCGCCAATTTACGAACTGCAGCGCCATTTCGAGCTCGATTTTAATTATAATATAATTATACGTTCAAACTGTCGTTTATATAATATATTCGTTATTCAAATTCAATTCCAAGCTGAATTAAATATCACGGATGATCCAGTTCACATCATATCGCCATTACAGCCAATTCTGATTATTTCAGGATTAAATATATTATTTAATTTATTATTTTAATTAAATATTCACCATTATTTAATTCCACGACCATTAAATCCTCTATATCACTATTTATATAATTAAATAAATTAATTATAATACCTCTGCCAATGCGGGTCATTACACTTGTGATTTGTAAACAACTCGAATCGAAATCCCAACAGGCAATGTTTCCACATCTTTAGAGCAAACACGATCGGTGCCAACTCTAAATCATGAGTTGGATAATTCCTTTCGTGCGGCTTCAGCTGTCGACTCGCGTATACTACAACTCTATCCTTCTGCATAAGCAATGCTCTAGGTCAAGTTCCACATGCATCAGTGTATACCATCATCTCTTCATTCTCACTTGAAATCATCAAAACAAGAGCATTCGTCAGTCTCTCTTTCAGGATTCTGAAAGCTTGCTCACACTTTGCATCCTATGTGAACGCTTGATTCTTCTTCATCAGTCTTGTTAATGGTGCAACTATCTTGGAGAAATCCTTGATAAACCGACGATAATATTCTGCCAACCCATTGAAACTCCTAACGTCCGTTTCATTCTTAGGTCTATCCCAGCCCTGGATTGCTGCCACTTTAGCAGGATCCACCGCTATTCCATTTACAGAAACAACATGATGTAAGAACCTCACTTCGCTCTTCCATAAGTGACACTTCGGAAATTTAGCTCAGAACCGATCGTTTTGCAAGATTTCCAAGACAACTCTCAAGTGCGTTTATGTTCTTCCTCTTTTCGGGAATAAACTAGAATATCATCCATGAATACAAGCACGAACTTGTTCAACTGATCCCTGAATTCCCTATTCATATGATCAACAAAATACGCTGGTGCGTCAGTCAACCCCAATGGCATCACCAACCATTTGAAGAAACCGGATGGTGTCCTAAAAGCAGTCTTCGGCACACTATCCTTTTCCACCCTCAACTGGTGGAATCCCATTGCTAAATCCATCTGAAAAAACACCTTGGACTCTTGAAGTTGATCAAATGAGTCTCCTTTCCTCGACAAAAGATACTTGTTCTTCTGGATCACCTTGTCCAGCTCACGATAATCCACACACAATCTCAAAGATCCATCAGCCTTGGTTGCAAGCACAACTAGTGCACCCCATTTAGACACACTCCTCTGAATGAATCCTTTTACCAGAAGCTCACGTACTTGCACCTTTTACTCTCGTTGTTCTATAGGTGCCATCCGCCTAAGAGGTACAATGATAGGTCTAGCATCTTCGACCAAATCGATCCTGAACTCAATATCATGATGCAGCGGCAAATCTTTGACCTTGTCAAAGACATCATTAAACTCACAAGCGATCAGCACCAATGACAAGTCTTCCCATGGAATCACAAGAGAATATAAATAGCTTACGAAGACCCCGTATTATGGCTTACATTGAATCACAACCATTCACCCTTCTACATTCCTGACTATCACGTCCAGCTTCTCGTAATCCACTTTTCCCACATACATCTTAAGCCAGTCCATAACCAAAATAATCCCAAACCCAACGAAGTTCAAAACAAAGCAGTCACACACAAAGAAGCAACCTTGACTCAACAACACTAGACCACGGAAAATCATACACAAACTAGATGAACCACCAACTGGATTACTCACAGTCAATGGTCTATCACAAATCTCTGGTTGCAGATATGACGGCCCGTACCGCACCAGCCGACATTTCCAATGAAAGTGCGTTGTGCCAATGCCCGACTAGCACGGGATGGTCACCAAAGAAAGGAAAAGAAAGGAATTTGAACTAACAAGGAACCTATAGAATGTCTTACAGCACATGGGATAAAATACAATAGTAACATAACTTTGACATAAAACAGGCGAGACAGTGCATAAGCTGAAACTAAACCATTATAGCAGCGGAAATCCAAAGTACAACTTATTATCCAAACCAATATTATTACAACTTTGAAATACAGTCTCTAAAGCAAAAAAAAGAGGTACACTACTAATGCCCAAAGTAGTGACCAGCAACAACACAGGGAGATTATATATATATATATATATATATATCATACGTGGAAGCCTCCTGCTCGTCTCCAGTACAGCTACTCGTGCATAATCACCTGACCTGTCTCTAGTCTGCCTGTTTAAGAGTACCTAGAGTAATAAGATAAGACATAAAACTCTGGGTCAGACAAAAGTCTGGTATGAGCAATAATCAGCAAAACAGAACAATAACAGGTATACATAACCATACCTGAAGCTGACTTGCAACCGAAGAGTTAGCACACAAGATGTACAATACTCTGAGGTGACACTAACATATGGTGTAAAGATACGGGGGAGGGGTGTGCATGTCATAGTTATGTCAAATAATCAAGCATAGCAACCATCCTCACATCTCTCACTCAGTGCGTAAAGCATACGATATCCACTGATTTGACCACCAAAATCCTTTGCTATGATCACTCTGCCCCATGGAGTCATGATGGCTCCACTGCACTGATCCATATCTACTAATCCCTTGCTATATCCACTCTGTCCCATGAAGTCATGACGACTCCGCTGCACTGGCTCATAGCTATGCTACGATCACTCTGCCCCATGAAGTAATAACTACCCCGCTGCACTGATCTGTAGCCTAACATCCGTCTTGGTGGTGAATCAAAGTTATGGACGTCCATAACCCCTTAGCACACGTCCGACAGCAAAGTCCAACTCATGAGGTTAACTCATTGGTTTCCATCTGGATCTTGAGTTCTACTTCCAATTTGGACTACCTTTGCATCTCGGGTTTTGATCTTCTTCGGATCGGTTGTCCCTTCACCTCACTTCGATTCGGATCGTAATCATCCATCGGTTCGGTCCCTGGTTCAGGTCTCCACTGGTTCGTTGCTTCTTCTCTTGGTCGGGTCGTGATGCTCCAGTCGTGGCGCCTCGGTTCGGAGAAGCGGTTCGGGTCGTGGTCTTCTCCAAACATCGGGTCGACTCCTAGTCCCGAGGCGCCTTCGGCTCGGTCAAGTCCCACGGTTCGGGTCGGGTGCTCTCTTCAGTTCATGGTGCTTGTCCACTATCCGGATCGGGGTTATGAATGGGTTGGTTCAGAGGAGAAGGGTGGATCGTCAGTGCTTCACGAGCGGGTTTGGGGCCGGGGCCCGATCCGATCCTATTTTCCTGCACTGTTTTCCAGCGACTGTTTATGCTATACGATGGCGTTTTCAACCATTCTAACTTTTCTAGGCAATCAGAAATCATTCCAAACAGTCATAGCAATATGTAAAATCAACCATAAACACCAAAACAACAATATAAAATGTTCATATGGATCAAACATACCCAAAAACCCATGTTTTCCCCTTAATCCCCCCCTTAATCATGTGTAATCATACAATTAACAAAACTTATCCAAATTAGCCCAAATTTTTATCAGAGCCCTAATATAATATTCTAGAATTTTACAAATTTTTCTAGATTTTTCTGAGTCATAATTTCGCTAATTATCACTAGTCACCCCTAATTAGCCGTAATTAGTGAAAAACAATGCAAATCACTCACCATACCCACAAATAATTTATAGATCTGAAAGTATCTATGATTTGGGTTGGATCTCTATGTGTTCCAGCAGCTCTATCCCAAATTCTATGCTAATTTTCCTTGGTTTGATGTAGATTAGGCTAATCCTTGATTAGAAAGTGATTAGAGGTATTTTTAGGGGGTAGAAGCCATTACTAGGGTTGAAGGAATGAAAGTGGCGGCTGCAAAAATGAAAAAGAAGGGTTTCTCTAGTCCCTTTCAGTCCTTAAATCCCCCTAATCCCGAAATCCCCTAATGGGCCCAGCTGCTAATTACCCAATTATGCCCGGTTAAGCTGTTTTTCACCTTCCAAACCTTATTTCAGCCATATCTCCCAAACGCTAAGTCCGTTTGGCCAATATGACCACTCCACGGAAAGCTAAACCATCATCCAAATTCAATGGAAGTGGTTTCAGGTCAAAACTCCTTACCAATCAAAAGTAATAGACGAAACAAGATTCTCCAGGGGCAAAACAATCATTTAAAAATCGGCAAAAATCGTGAACATGGGAAATAATCCTAATAGTCGTTCCCCAAAGTTACACGACCATACGACCTCATATGAAAAAGAAATAAATATTATACGATCCTTCGATACGTAAAATGCGGGTCGTTACATTCTCCCTCCTTAAGAAATTTCACCCCCCAAAATTCCTTAATTAAGAAAAAACAATGGGTCCCGCATGCCTATCAACCATTTACAAACAACCAAACATACATAGCAACACATCAAGTCTAGCCTAGCGTGCAGAATATCTAAATTGCAATTTAAAACCTTACCAGGCAAAGAGTTCTGGATACGACTTCCTTATGCTCTCCTCTGTTTCCCAAGTACAGTCATTTTCATTCTCGCCTCACTGAACCTTGACTAGTTTCACCGCCTTCCTTCGGAGTTGCTTCGTATCATGCTCGACAATACGAATCGGCTTGCGGTTCCCAACCGCCTTGGGTTTTACTTCGAACTGATCCAGTGAAATAGTCATATCGGGGTCGTGCACGAACTTCCATAACTGGGAAACATGAAATACGTTGTGAACTCCCGCCATCTTGTCAGGTAATTCAACTTTATATGCTAAATTCCCAACTTGTTCGGGAACTGGGAATGTACCAACAAATCTTGGTGTTAACTTGCCTCTCCTACCAAATCGAATCACACTCTTTAACGGAGAAATCTTGACAAACACCAAGTCGCCAATGGAGAATTTTAACTCTCTTCGTCTCTTATCAGCATAACTCTTCTGTCTATCTTGGGCAGCCTTCATTCGTTGTTGGATAACCTTGATCTTATTTGAAGTTTCTCTTATCACCTCTGGCCCAAGCACAGACTTCTCACCGGTTTCTAACCAACGTGATGGTGAGTTGCATGGTCTTCCGTACAAAGCTTCAAATGGAGCCATACCAATACTGGACTGATAACTATTATTATATGCATACTCTACTAGATGTAAATGGTCATCCCATGACCCTCCAAAATCTAATATGCAAGTTCTTAAGAGATTTTCTAATACTCGATTCACCCTCTTGGTTTGAACGTCGGTTTGAGGATGGTACGCGGTACTGAGATGTAATTCTGATCCTAAAACCTCTTGTAAGCTCTTCCAAAATCCACTAGTAAACAACGGATCTCAGTCACTCACAATGCCTTTGGGTACTCCATGAAATCTCACTACTCACTTCATATACAGTTCTGCTAACTTAGCTGTTGTTCTATTCGACTTGACGGGTATAAACCTTGCATTCTTGGTCAATCGGTCCACGATCACCCAAATGCTATCATGATCTGATCTAGTCCTTGGTAAACCATCAATGAAATCCATTGAGACTTGTTTCCATTTCCATTCTAGAATTTCTAATGGTTGCAACAAACCACTAGGCTTCTTTTACTCGGCTTTAACTAGCTGGCAATTCATGCATTTGGATATAAACTTCCTAACGTCTCTTTTCATCCCTTCCCAATAGTAGGCCTACTTCATGTCTCGATACATTTTGTTACCACCGGGATGTATAGTCAGTTTTGAGTGATGACATTCTCTAAGCACTTCATCTATCAATCCATTTACATTGGTTACAACTAGTCTCCCATTCTTTCTAAGTAATCCATCTCGATCAAGCCCATACTTGTTCATCTCCTCGTCGATTCCCATCTCTAACTTGGAGATGATTTCCAATAGGTTAGGATCGTTCCTCTGACTGGAACCAAATCGCTCATTCAGAGTGGGTCTGATCGTCAAACTTGCTAACATTTCTGGATCCAATTCGCACTTTGGTCTGAAATCATGTCGAGCGATATACTCCAGTTGCTTCAATTCCAGAAACATAGCTCCTAAACTGGCATGTCTTCTACTCAATGCATCAGTTACCGCATTGGCCTTTTCTAGTGTATATGCGATATCAAAATCATAGGAAGCCAAGAATTCTAACCATCTCTGCTGTCGGAGATTTAGATCCTTCTGAGAGAAGAGATACTTTAACGATTTATGATAGGTAAACAACTCTCCCAAGAGATAATGTCTCCACATCTTCAACGCGAATACGATCACTGCCAATTCCAAATCATGGGTAAGATATCTTTTCTCATGCGGTTTCAGCTGCCGACTTGCATAAGCTACAACCCTACCTCCTTGCATCAATACAGCACCTAGTTCGGTACCACATGCATCCATGTATACTATCATCTCTTCATTCCCTTTAGGAATGACTAACACTGTTGCACACATCAACTTTTCCTTTAGGCTCTTGAATGCATTTTCACACCTTTCGTCCCAAACGAAAAGCTTGATTATTCTTGGTCAACTGAATTAACAGTGCCGCTATCTTGGAAAAATCTTGGATAAACTTACGATAATATTCATCTAATCCCAAGAAACTTCTTACGTCTGTTGCATTCTTGGGCGTAGACCAATCTTGTACCGTAGCCACCTTCGCTGGGTCCACGGCAATCCCATTCTCTGAAGCAACATGGCCCAAGAATCTCACTTCCCTCCTCTAGAAGTGACACTTAGAAAACTTTGCTTTCAATTGGTGTTTTCACAACACCTCCATCACTATCTCAAATGTTCCTTGTGTTCTTCCTCCATCCTCGAGTAAACCAAGATATCGTCTATGAACACAAGAACAAACTTATTAAGCTGATCTCTGAAAACTCTATTCATAAGATCTACAAAATATGCTGGTGCATTGATCAACCCGAATGGCATGACCAACCAGTCATAGAATCCAGACGGCGTCCGAAATGTCGTTTTAGGAATTCTCTCAGCTACTACTCAGAGCTGATGAAATCCTGTCGCGAGGTCCAATTGGGAGAACACTCTTGCTCTCTTAAGTTGATCAAACAAATCATCAATCCGCGAAAGAGGATACTTATTCTTCCTAGTCACTTTATTCAACTCACGATAGTCCACACATAAACGAAGGGAGTCATCTGCCTTGGTAGCAAATACAACTGGTGCTCCCCACTCGGAGACACTTCTTTTGATAAATCCCTTCTTCAAAAGATCGCTTACTTGCACCTTGAGCTCTCGCTGCTCCCTTGGCACCATATGACGAAAAGGCATTACTATAGGTCTGACATCTTTCACTAAATCAATACGGAACTCAATCTCTTGGTGTGTTGGAAGTCTGGTCACTTCCTCGAAGATATCCGGATACTAGCCAACAATAGGAACCCCTAACAACTCGTCTTGTGGAATGTAGAGGGAATTTAGAAAACAATCCATTACCTCATCACTAGGTAGGCTACCAAGCAGTACCCTTCGCCCATCATCCGCACTAATAGTCACCGAAAATCCCTCACAGTCCACCACCACCTCGTACCTTTGGAGCCAATCTACTCCCAAAATAATGCCATACCCAGTAAAGCCCAAAACAAAGCAATCACAAGCAAACATACATCCATGACTCGATAAGGCCAAATTTCGACAAATCAAGCTAAGGCTAGTCGAATCACCAATCGGGTTTGTTACCACTAAAGGTCAATCGATAATCTCAGGTTCCAATCCTAACTTATCTACCAGGTCACTAGATATAAAGGAACGGGAAGCCCCAGTATCAAACAGTACTTGAACAGGAACATCATAGATAGAAAGCATATCTTAAATGACGACATTCTTTCCTTTCTTCATCGGAGTTGGGGCATTCGATGAAGAAGGAACAACATTAATAGCTTATGCTTTCACAATCTGCTTCTCTTTGGGGGGTTGTGGACATTTATCCTTGTGATGTCCCACTTGGCCACTGTTGAAGCACTTCCTGTCCGCTGGCTTTGCTCGACATTCTTTGGCATAGTGGCCCTTCTTGCCACAGCTAAAGCACTCAATTTCTTTCTTATTCTTTTTCTGACCATCCTTAGCTTGGCTCTGTTTCCTTTTATTCTGAGAATTATTCTTGCCTCCACCGCTTGCTTGCGGCTTTGGCTCTCCTATAGATGCAATAGCGACTTCAGTCTTGGGCTTAGGATAAAGGCTCTCTGACCTCAATGCTTTCCCAATAATTGATTCAAAAGTCTCATCAATATGGTTTATAAGCCTTTCCCCCAAGTACTGATCTAAGCCTGTTATGAACTTCTCATTCTTCTTCTCGGGAGTATCAATAAGGGATAATCCATACTTCGATAAAGTATCGAACTCAACAATATACTCTGAGACTGCCCTACCATTCTGTTTAAGCTCCAAGAACTTCCTAAATAATTCTGATTTCTGAGTAGCTGGGATAAACTTGTCACTGAAGCGAGCTTTAAATTGATTCCATGTAACTTGATCCTCAGGAGTGGCTGCCTTAATAGCATTCCACCAATTCATAGCTCGTCCTTGCAGTTGACGGGATGCTAGCTTTCTCTTCATCGCGTCTTCGATTCCCAGATCCTCGAAGATATGCTCACAACTATCAAGACAATCTTGAACTTCTGTAGCCGATTACGTTCCGTGGAACGGCTTCCCACCAAGACTAGTGTAGTCCTTACAGAGCTTGGCAAAATCGGCCCCAGGCGCCTGCACCGCTGCGCCACCACCTTTTGCAGCATTAGAAGCTGCCCTCTGAACATCCCTAAGAATTTCTCTCATGAAGTTAGTGAACATCGTCCTCATATTAGGAGTATTCCTATTATTGGCTCCTGAACTAGTATTCCTCATATATCGGCTCATCGTTCAATCTGTAAAGAGAAAACAATTAACCATCTCTTCAGTGGTGCCAATGCAGTGCGACCCCATCCTTAGATATACTAATAGTATATATATATATAGCTTTTGAAAACCCAAAATACAACAAATACGCGTTCTCGTATACGTATACTATCTCTCCCTGGTGTTTTTCCCTAGGTTAACTACGCAACTTAGAGCTCTGATACCAAGTATGACGGCCTGCACCGCACCAGCCGACATTTCCAATGAAATTGGGTTGTGCCAATGCCCGACTTGCATGGGATGATCGCCAAAGAAAGAAAAAGAAAAGAATCTAAACTAACAAGGAACATGTTGAATGCCTCACAACGCATGGGATAAAATATAATAATAACATAACTTTGACATAAAATAGGCGAGATAGTGCATAAGCTGAGACTAAACCATGATAGCAGCGGAAATCCAAAGTACAGCTTATTATCCAAACCAACATTATTACAACTTTGAAAATACTGTCTCTAAAGCAAAAGTCAGAGGTACACTACTAATGCCCAAAGTAGTGACCAGCAACAACACAGGGAAATTATATATATATATATATATATATATATATATATATATATATATATATCATACGTGGAAGCCTTCTGCTCGTCTCCAGTACATCTACTCCTGCATAATCACCTGACCTGCCTCTAGTCTGCCCATTTAAGAGCACCTGGAGTAATAAGAAGAGATATAAAAATCTGGGTCAGACAAAAGTCTGGTATGAGTGATAAGCAGCAAAACAGAACAATAACAGGTATACATAACCATACCAGAACCTAGAACTGCAACCAAAGAGTTAGCACAACAAGATGCACAATACTCTAAGGTGACACTAACATATGGTGTAAAGATACGGGGGAGGGGTGTGCATGTCATAGTTATGACATACAATCAAGCATAGCAACCATCCTCACGTCTCTCACTCAGTGCGTAAAGCATACGATATCCACTGCTTTTACCACCCAAATCCTTTGCTATGATCACTCTGCCCCATAGAGTCATGATGGCTCCACTGCACTGATCCATAGCCACAAATCTCTTGCTATGTCCATTCTGCCCCATGAAATCATGACGACTCCACTGCACTGGCTCATAGCCATGCTATGATCACTCTGCCCCATGGAGTAATCACTACCCCACTGCACTGATCCATAGCCTAACAACCATTTTGGTGATGAATCAAAGTTAAGGACGTCGATAACCCCTTAGCACACGTCCCACAACGAAGTCCAACTCATGAGGTTAACTCATTGGTTCCCATCTGGATCCTGAGTTCTGCTTCCTATTTGGACTACCTTCGCATCTCGGGTTTTGATCTTCTTCGGATCAGTTTGGCCCTTCACTTCACTTCGCTTTGGATCGTAATCACCCATCGGTTCGATCTCCATCTGGTTCGGGTCTGCACTGGTTCGTTGCTTCTCCTCTTGGTCGGGTCGTGGTGCTTCAGTTCGGAGAAGCAGTTCGGGTCGTGGTCTCCTCCAAACATCGAGTCGGCTCGTGGTCCTGAGACGCCTTCGGTTCGGTCAAGTCCCACGGTTCGGGTCCGGTGCTCTCTCCAGTTCGTGGTGCTTGTCCACTATCCAGATCAGGGATACGAACGGGTCGGTTCGGAGGAGAAGGGGCGGATCGTGAGGTGCTTCACGAGCGGGTTCGAGGCCCGATCCGATCCCATTTTCCTACACTGTTTTCTTACAACTTTTCCAGCGACTGTTTACGCCATATGACGGCGTTTTAGACCATTCTAACTTTTCTAGGCAATCACAAATCATTCCAAACAGTCATAGCAACATGTAAAATCAACCATAAACACCAAAACAACAATATAACATGTTAATATGGATCAAACATACACAAAAACCTATGTTTTCCCCTTAATCCCCCTTAGTCATATTTAATCATACAATTAACAAAACTTATCCAAATTATCCCAAATTTTTATCAGAGCCCTAAAATAATTTTCTAGAATTTTACAAATTTTTCTAAATTTTTCTGAGTCATAATTTCGCTAATTATCACTCATCACCCCTAATTAGCCGTAATTAGTTAAAAACAATGCAATTCACTCACCTTAGCCACAAATAATTTATAGATTTGAAAGTATCTCTGATTTGGGTTAGATCTCTATGTGTTCAAGCAGCTCTATCCCAAATTCTATGCTAATTTGCCTTGTTTTGATGTAGATTAGGCTAATCCTTGATTAGAAAGTGATTAGAGGTGTTTTTAGGAGGTAGAAGCAATTACTAGGGTTGAAGGAATGAAAGTGGCGGCTGCAAAATGACAAAGAAGGGTTTCTCTAGTCCCTTTCAGTCCTTATATACCCTTAATCCCGAAATCCCCCAGTGGGCCCAGCTGCTAATTACCTAATTAAGTCCGGTTAAGCTGTTTTTCACCTTCCAAACCTTATTTCAGCTGTATCTCCTAAACGATTAGTCCGTATGGCTAATGTGACCACTCTATGGAAATCTAAACCATCATTTGAATCCAATGGAAGTGGTTTTAGGTCAAAACTCCTTACCAATCAAAAGTTATAGGCGAAACAAGATTCGCCAGGGGCGAAACAGTCATTTAAAAATCGGCAAAAATCGTGAACATGGGAAATGACCCCAATAGTCGTTCCCCAAAGTTACACAACCATACGACCTCATATGAAAAAGAAATAAATATTCTATGATCCTTCGATACGTAGAATGCGGGTCGTTACAGTAGACCTAAGTGACACACAAGCTCGTTACAAATGAAAGAATGCGATGCTCCAGTATCAAACAACACTCGAACTGAAACATCTCTAATGGAAAGAGTACCTTGAATGACGACATTCTTCCCTTTCTCCTCCTCCATGGGAGTGCTTGAAGAGGATGACACAACTTCCAAAGTATACGCCTTCACGATCTTCTTACCCTTAACTGATTCTGGATAATCCTTCTTGTTATGCCTAGGCTTCCCACAATTAAAGCACTTCCTCTCAGCTTTTGGATTCTTACAATCCATGGAAAAATGGCCCTTCTACTGGCAGTTAAAGCATATCACCTCGCTTTTCTACTTTTTCTGACCATCTTTTCCTTTCTGTTGTTCCTGCTTCCTTTTTTTGTTATTACCACCCTGTCATGGTTTCAGTTCCTCTTTAGCTACAATAACACTCTCTTCCTTGGGACACAAACTCTTGTGTCTCAAAGCTTTCTCCCTGATCTTCTCATAGGTGTCATCCAAGTGATTAACCAGCTGATTCCCAAGATATTTGTCCAAGCCCATGACAAACTTCTCGTTCTTCAGGTAAGGAGTCTCAATATACAAACGAGCATACTTGGACAAAGCTTCAAAGTCATAAACATACTCCAACACTGGTCGACAATTCTGCTTCATCTCAACGAACTTTTTTGAATAGAATAGACTTCTGAATGGTAGAAATGAACTTCGTCTCAAACTTGACTTGGAACTGATCCCATGTGATCCCATCTTCTGGTGTCTCTAAAGTGACAGAGTTCCACCAAACCATAGCTCTTCCCTGTAGCTGTCTCGATGCAAGCTTCCTCTTTATCACATCATCAATTCCCAAGACTCCAAATATCTGAATGCAAGTATCAAGCCACCCTTGAATCTCAACAATCGGCTCCGTCCCTTTAAATGACTTCCCTCCTAGACTAGTGAAGTCTTTGCATGGCTTCGCGAAATCCTGCTCATGATACTGTGAACCCCCACATCTATCGCTGCTGTCTTTAGAGTGGTTATCCTCCTCATGATCGCTGTCATCATGGCCTCAAACATAGCTGATTAATCTGGTATACCTCCATCATCCTCTTCAGGAACAGTCTTCTCTCTAGTAGTAAGTCTCGATGTTCGATGACTCATTCTAAATCTGAAATATAAAATGATTAGTCCACACATGAGAACAACTACAAATGAAGTTCAAGCACTATTATACTATACACTATAATATAGTATACATCCATCCAAAATCTACAAATACGTCTCTCATATGTCATTAAAAATTCGAGCTTTGGCTCTGATACCAAATACGATGACCACCCAAAACTCCAGCACTTAACAAGAGTTATAATGCGCTGAAAGATGTGTCGGGCAGCTATAGACGATCATCAAGGTAGAATAACACACATGAAACCTGTCGTATAACACATAACGCAAGGATAAAATAAAATATAATAGAACATATACAATAAGAAATAATAGTGAAGCAAAATTGAGCAGAATCTTAAACTTTTCATATCACCATGAAAGATCCATACAACATTGGATTACACTATAAGAGTCTGTACAAAATGCCTCACTACAGGTCACTCGGAGAATATGTCAAATACAACAGCGGAAAACAATAAATAGTAGATAGTATGAAATAATACAACAACCTCTTGCTCATCGTCACTCAACAACATCGTCCTCATCAAGATCTACTACCTGTCACCTGCTACTCAGTCTGTCTATCGACAATTGGATAAATTGCCTAAGGTAATAAGAGGGAAACATAAAACCTTGAGTTAGACAATAGTCTTAATGAGAGATAAAACAGCTATCTAACATCATCAACAAAGTATATGAAAAATATGTAGGCCAATCAACTAGTATAACATAACATCAGAGAATAACCCAACCTTTCTTCCCACCTCCGACAGTGATAGCCTTTACAGCAATCAGGAAGAAACAAACATTAGTAGACATAGCAACTAATTATCCTACGTAGACCATTCTAATCGAGACTAACATGCCCTAAGTACAAGCTCCGAAGGCCTTAACCAACATTAGACAAGCACCCAAGAGATGTTTCCTTCGAGTCGAATAATCTACACAAGACGATACAAGAAAAACAATCATCATCCATGACTCTGGCCATCACCGCTTATCCTGCCTTGAAAGCATCGTTAATCGTATGATTGGCCTAACTTGCCATCTGTCAAGGGCTAATGGTAACCCCGGTTCTAGTCAGTTTGTTGCACGTCCCATGTACATTTGCCTCCTCGAGACAACTAGACATATTCAACGATACCCAAGGTACTCAACTAGTCCCATTAGTCTTTTAGATGTCCCTATTATATCCTTGCTTTGAGTCCGCTGAAACCTACGACAACGGTAATTCCTCGACCTTCAATATCTCTAGTCATCCAACTTGATAACTGTCCATAAGCTCAAGCAACTTCTCGAGCAACCAATCCATGAACTCACAACATTGAGTCGTCTTCACATTCTTTGCATTTCGACGATCAACGAATACTTCACAACACTTCGAACATTCCGTCTTGAATTCACTTCGAAGCCACGTCCAACACCGAACCAAAAACACACTTCATTTGGTCGATATTTGATTCACAGCGTTTCACCCTTTGCTTTGAATAAAAGTCCACAATGTTTCATCCACATCCACAACATTTTGGAAACACTTTAACTCATCGGTGTTTTGCAACGATCCACCAAGGATCGGCCTTACCGACCCATCTCATAGAACACTCCATCAAGCGCTACCGATCGATCCAACATGGCCCTACAGAATTCATTGTCGATCCATGTCGAAACTCGTGACCGATCCATCAACATTTTTGTGGCTGATCTATCTATCACCAGGGTATGCCGATCCATCATGCCAGATATGTCGATCCTCTAAGTTGCGCATGCCCGATCCATCAGAAATGCCATGCTAATCCATACGTTGCCACATAGCTCGATCCAAGCAAAGCGTTCTGCGCGATCCATTGATTCTTCCCATCGATCCAACGACTCGCACATGTCTGATCAAGGCATTTTAACACTACCGATCTTTCATGTGTGACGATCCATCAATCATAGCACAACCGATCCATGCCAAACATGACGATCCACTCAGTTTTTCTTTATCGATCCATCGAAAATAGGATTGCCCAATCCATGAGTTATGCCGACCCACCATGTAAGCCAATCCACTCCATTTCTTGGAGAACACTCGGCTGATCCATCACAGATCTGAACCGATCCATTGAGTAGCCACATTCAACACTCTCTAAATCACAAGAACACGATTCAATCCAATCAATATTCGTCAAACCAAATCCAATTCAAACTCGTGCAATGTTAATCACCCATTCGATAATAAAATCAAGTGATCATCCACAAACACTAATACATCAAATAATCATCAACAAGCATGTGAAATTCACTAAATCATGATTAAATGATAACAAATTCACAAATGGATCTACAGTTGTAGTAACACATGAATTAACATATAAATTTATTAATTTAAGTTGCTAGATTAGATCCTATGGTGATTTAAATGAAAATATACTTTCCATGATTTAGATCTATGTGAAAACAACTTGAAATGATGAAAATAAGATCAAACAACCTATATACTTGATTGAATCCGCATGAGATATGCTTATCGCTCTAGCTTGAAACAAAACATATCCGAACAGCAAAGAATGATCTCGATATCAATGATGTGATCTACCTTTCTTCAATGTTGATCTTTAATCTACTAATCTAGATCTATGAATTTAATGAAGTGGAGAGGTATTCGATTGGAGAAGAGATAATCTCAAACCCAACCAAATAGAGAAATGAAGAAACTAAACAATTCTCCTTGCCTCTAGCCTCCTATTTATAGCCAATAGCCCCTAGCCTTAATGGGCCTCACTAATCATCCCACCAATGATTAATTAGTCCATTCAGAAATTGTGTAGCACTAAAAAAGCAATTCCTCCCAAATCGCTAAACTAAATATTTAGTCTGACCACTCTACAGAATTGGAAACATCATTTCCTTTCCAATAAAATCGATCTTAGCACCTGATTCAATCCCAGTCAAAAGTTATTCCTTGTACAAAGCTGATAGAGGCAAAATGGTCACAAACAAAATTGATAAAAACTATGGACATGTCTCACATCCCCATAAACAACAAATCAAAATATAAGACAGTTCGACCCTTAGGGAATTAGATAAAAATATTTTACGATCTTCTAATACGTAAAATGCGGGTCATTACAAATTTACCGTTATTATCTTGTAAATTAGATCCAATGGTGATTCGAATGAAATAAGACTTACCTCGATTAGATCTAGGTGAAAACGACTTGGAATAATGAAAATAAGGTCAAACAAATCCATATACTCGATTGAATCCCTGTGAGAGATGCTTATCACTCACCAAACCCACGAAATAGCTTGAAATCATTGAATCTCTAATCCGTACAACAAAGAACGATCTTCAAATCAACTAATTTGATGCGATCTACTCTTCCTTTATGTTTATCTTCAATCTTCTAATGTAGATCCAAGAATTTAATGGAGTAGAGATGTATTTGATTGAGCAAGGGGAATCACGAGCTCAACTAAATGAGAGAAATAAAGAAACTAAACCATTCTCCTACCTCTACTCCTCTATTTATAGCCAACAGCCCCTAGCCTTAATGGGCCTCACTAATCAGCCTACTAATGACTAATTCGTTTATCCAGAAATTGGGTAGCACTGAGACAACAATTCCTCCTAAACCGCCGAACCAAATCATTAGTGTGACCACTCTATGGAATTGGAAACATCATTTCCTTTCCAATGAAATCGATCCCAGCACCATATTTGATCCCAATCAAAAATTATATCCTATACAAAACTGACATGGGCAAAATGGTCACAAATAAAATTGATAAAAATTATGGACATGTCTCGCATCCCCGTAAACAACCTATCAAAATATGAGAATGGCCCGATCCTCTGGTAATTAAATAAAAATATCTTTTGATCCTCCGATGTGTAAAATGCGGGTCGTTACATTCTCCTCCCATTTGAATTTTGCCATCAAAATCCCAAGCAAACACAAGAAACCAGAAACAATTCTGCATGCCTATCATCCACGAGCAGCCAATCTATCATCCAAACTAGCATCCATCACGCCATGCATCCGTAGCCTTATCCTAGCACGTGGAATTCTAGTTATAGCACAAGTTACAATGGTTTAAGGTGACATGACATCAATGAGTCATACCAACGAAGAGTTCTAGATGAATCGTCTCCATACTCTCTTCCGTTTCCCGCGTACAATTATCATAATCCTCACTCCATTACACCTTGAGTAGTATAACCGTCTTCCTTTTAAGCTATTTCGTGTCATTCCCCACAACACGAAGCAACTTATGAGGTCTCGAAACTACCTACTCGACTTCTAGGATTTCATACTATTCTGGAGATGCCACCACATTCGAATCTCCATAGAAAAGATACATGAAAAACAATTTGCACGCTTGATATCTTCTCCGATAAATCCAATCTATATGTGAACTTTCCTATCCGCTCGACTATCGGAAACAGTCCAATGAACCTTGGAGCTAACTTTCCTTTACTTCCATACCAAACAACATGCTTCAATGGTGAAATCTTAATGAAAACCATGTCACCAACGTCAAACTCCAAATCCTTTGGATGTTTATCAGCATAACTCTTCCGGCGATCTTGGGTTGCATTCATTCGTTGCCGAACGATCTCGATACTATCTGAGGTCTCTCTTATCATTTCTGGCCCAAGTTTCAACTTATCTCCTGTAATAGCCCGCATTTTACGTATCGGTGGATCGTAAAATACTTTTATTTTATTCCCTAAGGGTTGGATCATTCTCATATTTTAATATGTTGCTTATGGGAATGTGAGACATGTCCATAATTTTTACCAATTTTGTTTGTGACCATTTTACCCCTGTCAGCCTTATGCAGGGCATAACTTTTGACTCAGGTCGAATTAGGTGGTGAGACCTGTGCCATTGGAAAGAAAATGTTGATTGACTTTCCGTAGAGTGGTACATTAAAGATTTGGCTCAGCGGTTTGGGGGGAATCACTGCTTTAAGGTTTAATAGTTGGCTGTTCAGGTTTGTGAAGCCTTACTGGGATGATTTGTAGAGCCCCATTAGTGGGCTAGTGGAAAACTATAAATAGGGGAGATATGGGAAAGAGTTTAGTTTCTCTATTCTCTCATTTGGTGGCCCATGTTCCTCCTTCCTCTAACACCTTTCCACCATTAAAAATCAAAAACTAAGGAACGAAATCAAAGATCTACACCATTGGAGGCTAGATCTACATCATTTGAAGTAAGAATTCATCGGATCAAGGGGTTTGGTTCGAGTTGCTTGCTGTCCGGTATCTTAATACATTGATTTTAGCTTGATTTGGAGAATCAGTGAGTGATTTATATCTCTCACATGGATTCAATGAAGTATATAAATGTTTGATCATGTTTTTCATCAAATTCAAGTGTTTTACCTTAGATCTATAGCTTGGTAAGTCTATTTTCATATGAATCACACTATGATCTAGTTTAATAAGTTTAAATCGATAATTTCAAAGTCAATCCATATGTATATGCAAGTTAGATCCGCAGATTAGATCATATATTCATTTATTAATATGTTGGTGAAATTGTGGTGATAATCATTGTTTTCATGTTGCTAGTGACTTCATATCATGTTTGTGGTCATGTTTGATGAGTTGGACAAGTTTGTTTTCTCAGATTTATCATTTGGCAAAATTTTGGTCGAATTCGGAGGTAAACCAGGTCTGTGTAGGTTTTGGGTCGATTGTACAGGCCACGGGTCGAGCGTAGTACAAGTGTAGAACAGAAGAGGGGTCGGTCGCACACAAATAGGCTCTAGTCGGTCGAGCACACATATGGTCGGGTTGAGCGAGCCAAATGGGGTGGGGTCGAGCATAGGCTCGTACATGGTTATGGAGTAAGGTAGTGCATATAAGGGTCGGTCGAGCACCGGGTCTGTCGCACACATTGGTCGAGCATGGTTCGGGTTGCGCAATAGGGTCGGTCACTGACTCAGGGCGCGGGTCGGTCAAGGTTAAAGGGGTTCGGTCGATCGTGCTTCAGAGGGGAAGGGAGTCGGTCGTACTTCAGGGAGTTTGGGTCGAGCTAGGCAGGTCAGTCGCACAGGGTCATTTCAGAAATTTTTTATTTTTGGGGTACGACTCAGATTTGAAGAAAAGAGCTTGAAAATTTTATGGTGTGGTCGTGCATAATAGGGTCATTTCTAAAAATTTTATTTTTTAGGTACGATCCAGTTTTGAGCCAAAGTGCCCCCGAACCCTAGCCGCAGCGCAATAATGTAATTTGGCTCGGTGATGGTGTGACTTCGAAGTTAATTCAAGTAGGATGGTTCGAAGTGTTGGTAGGTGTTCGTTGATCGGTGTAGAACGACGAATGAGGTGACAACTCAAAGGTCGTGAGTTGGTGGATAATGGTTGCTTGAAAAGTCGTCGGGTTGGATGACTAGAGATATGAAGGACGAGAGATTATCGTTGTCATAAGTTCTAGCAGGCTCAAAGCAGGGGTACAATAGGGGCACCCAAAAAGCCAGTTGTAGGTCGAGTACCCTGGGTATCGTTGAAAGGCCTAGTTGTCAAGGTTGGACATACATACGTATCATTGAAAGGTGTATGGAGTTTATGCTAGAACTGGGGTTACCATTAGCCCTTGACATGTGGCAAGGTTGGTCGTCATACGATTAACGATAGTTTTGAAGCAGGATTGGTAGTGATAGCCAGAGTCTTTCATGCATGCTGGATGTTCTGTTTGTACCATCTCACGTAGGTTATTCAACGTCGAAGGAGATGTTCCTTGGGTGCTTGTCTAATATTGGTTTCGGCCTCTGGGCTTGTGCTTGAGGGATATTGAATTCGATTACGGTGGTTTACGTGAGATCTATAATCTGGATGCTATGAGTGCTATTGATGGTTGTTTCGGATTGCCATGAATGAATGGTTGTTCTAATTATCATGGATGAATGGCTGAGATGTTTGATGTAAAGGCTATCACTGTCCGATGTGAAGAAGATAGGTTTGGGTTCTTCTCTGGTGTTGTGGGTATATTAGTATGTTTATCTATCCATTCTCATATACTTTGTTGATGATGTTTGTTAGCTATTTTATCGCCTACTAAGACTGTTGTCTGACTCAAGGTTTTATGTTTCCCTCTTATTACCTTGTGCTATTCATCCAGTTGTGGATGGGAAAGTGACAGGTGATAGCTTTGTAAGGATGATGTTGCAGTTCAGAGGCGAGCTAGAGGCTTACATACCAGTTTTATTACTATCTAGTATTTCTGTTTACGCTGTTGAGTTTGTCTATGAGTATTATAGTGAGGCTTAATGTACAAACTTTGATATTTCCTATAATGTTTCAGAATGTTGTGAAAGTTTCGGCCTCTGGGCTTATAATGATCTCACGTAGGTTATTTAACGTCGAAGGAGATGTTCCTTGGGTGCTTGTCTGATATTGGTTTCGGCCTCTGGGCTTGTGCTTAAGGGATATTGAATTCAATTAGCGTGGTTTACGTGAGATCTATAATCTGGATGCTATGAGTTCTATTGATGGTTGTTTCGGATTGTCATGAATGAATGGTTGTTCTAATTATCATGGATGAATGGTTGAGATGTTTGATGTAAAGGCTATCACTGTCCGATGCGAAGAAGATAGGGTTGGGTTCTTCTCTGGTGTTGTGGGTAGATTAGTATGTTTATCTATCCATTCTAATATACTTTGTTGATGATGTTTGTTAGCTATTTTATCGCCCACTAAGACTGTTGTCTGACTCAAGGTTTTATATTTCCGTCTTATTACCTTGTGTTGTTCATCCAGTTGTGGATGGACAGGTGACAGGTGGTAGCTTTGTAAGGATGATGTTGCAGTTCAAGGGCGAGCTGGAGGCTTACATACCAGTTTTATTACTATCTAGTATTTCTGTTTATGCTGTTGAGTTTCTCTATGAGTAGTGAGGCTTAATGTACAAACTTTGACATTTCCTATAATGTTTGGATAATCTTTCAGAATGTTATGAAAGTTTCAGAAGTTTGTTATGTGATGCTTCATTATTATTACATGTTGTATATTTTCTATTATACTTTATCCTTACGCTGTGAGTTCAACAACAGGTTCCGATGTTGTTTACCAACTCTAATGATCGTCCATAGCTATCTGGCACACCTTTCAGTGCATTATTCCTCTTGTTTAGTGCAGGGGTTATGGGCGGTCGTCACATCTCCATTCTCTAACCAACATGTCGTAGAAGTACATGGTCTTCCATACAATGCCTCATATAGTGCCATTCCAATGCTCGACTGGTAGCTGTTATTATATGCAAACTCAACTAAATGTAGATGGTCTTCCCATGATCTCCCAAAGTCCAATACACAAGCTCTAAAGAGAACTTACAAAACTCGGTTAACTCTTTTGGTTTGACCACCGGTCTAGGGATGATAAGCTGTACTCAAACACAATCCGGTTCCCAATGTCTCTTGCAAACTCTTCCAAAATCCACTTGTGAACAATGGATCTCGATCACTCATTATGCTCTTTGGGATACCATGTAATCGAACTGTCCATTTTATATACAGCTCAGCCAACTTTGATGCCATCTTAGTCAATCTACCAAGAATAAACCTTGCACTTTTGGTCAAGCGATCTACTATGACCCAAATTCCTTCATTTTCTTCCCTGGTTCTAGGTAATTCTTTGATAAAATCCATCTATATCTGCTCCCACTTCCACGTAGAAACTTCCAATGGCTAAAGCAACCCACTCGACTTCTTTTGTTCAGCTTTCACCAACTGATAGTTCATACACTTGGAAATAAACTTTTCAACATCCCTCTTCATCCCTTCCCAGTAGTAGACTCGCTTCATGTCCTGATACATCTTTTTACCACCGGGATGAATCGTCAACTTTGAGTGATGACATTCCCTCAGAACCTCATCTCTCAATCCATCAATATCAGGAACAACTAGTCATCCTTTCTTTCGGAGCCAGGCCTATCAATCCACTTTAAACTCCTTATCCTCTGGTTCCAATTTGCGGATAATCTCAACAAGCTTTGCATCATGCTTTTGGCTTTTGCTAATCCTTTCGATGAGAGTAGGTCTTATCGGTAAGCTTTCCAACATCTCAGGCTCTAACTCGCACCTAGGCCTGAAATCAAATCCTGGCAAGTACTGGATATGCTTTAATTTTGAAAACATCGCTCCCAAACTTGCATGTCTTCAACTCAACGCATCAGCCACTGTGTTACCTTTACCAAGAGTATAGGCGATACTAAAATCATACAATGCCAGAAACTCTAACCACCGTTGCTGCCGAAGATTTAAATCCTTCTTGGAGAAAAGAAACTTAAACAACTTGTGATCCGTAAACAACTTGAATCATATTCCCAACAGGTAATGTCTCCACATATTTAGAGCAAACACGATCGCTGCTAACTCTAAATCATGAGCCAGATAAATCCTTTCGTGCGGCTTCAGTTATCGACTTGCATAGACTACAAATCTATCCTTTTGCAACAACACTGCTCCAAGTCCAGTACCACATGTATTAGTGTATACCATCGTCTCTTCATTCCCGCTTGGAATCGTCAAAACAGGAGTACTCATCAGTCTCTCTTTCAGGATTCCGAAAGATTGCTCACAATTTGCATCCCATGTGGACACTTGATTCTTCTTCGTCAATCCTATTAATGGTGCAACCATTTTGCAGAAATCCTTGATAAAATGACGATAATATCCTATCAAACTGAGGAAACTCCGAACATCCATCACATGCTTAGGTTTATCCCAGTCCTGGATTGCTGCCACCTTAGCGGGATCCACCGCTATTCTGTTTCTCGAAACAACATGACTTAAGAATCTCACTTCATTCTTCCAAAAGTGACATTTCAAAATTTAGCTCTCAGATGATGCTTTCGCAAGATTTCCAAAACAACTCTCAAGTGCTTCTTATGCTCTTCCTCATTCCAGGAGTAAACTAGAATATCATCCATGAACACAAGCATGAACTTGTTCAACTAATCTTTAGAAACTTTATTCATATGATCCACAAAATATGCTGGTGCATTGGTTAATCCAAATGGCATCACCAGCCACTCAAAGAAACCGAATGGTGTCCTAAAAGCTGTCTTTGGCACACTATCCTTCACCACTCTCAATTGGTGAAATCCCATCACTAAATCCATCTGGGAAAACTCCTTGGCCTCGTGGGGCCGATCGAACAAATCATCTATCCTCAACAATGGATACTTGTTATTCTTGGTCACCTTGTTCGGCTCACGATGATCAACATACCATCTCAATGATTCATCAACCTTTGTTGCAAACACAACTGGTGCACCCCATTCAGATGTGCTTCTCCGAACGAATCCTTTTCCCAAAAGGTCACGCACTTGCACCACTAACTCTTGTTATTCCTTAGGCAACATCCTCCTAAGGGGCATAATGATAGGTCTAGTACCTTCGACCAAATCAGTCCTGAACTCAATCTCGCAATGTGGCGGCAACCCTTTGACCACGTCAAAGACATCATCAAACTCACTAGCGATCGACATTGATGATAAGTCTTCCTGTGGAATCACAAGCAAAAATAAAAAGCTTACGAAGATCTTATCCTCTGGCTTACATCGAATCACAACCATTCGCCCTTCCACATTCCCGACTGTCACCTCTAGCTTCTTGCAATCCACTTTTACCACATACCCCTTGAGCCAGTCCATACCCAAAATAATCTCAAACCCAGAAAAGTTTAAAAAAAAGCAGTCACACACAAAGGAGCAACCATGACTCGACAACATTAGACCATGACAAAGCAAACACAAACGGGACGAACCCCCGACTGGATTAGTCACAATTAATGGTCTATCGCAAATCTCGGGTTCCAAACCCAAACGGTGCAAAAGCTCATTACAAATGAAAGAATGCAATGCTCCAATATCGAACAACGCTCGAACTAAAACATCTCTAATGGAAAGAGTACCTTGAACGACAACACTCTTCCCTTTCTCCTTCGCCGTTGGATCCCTCGAAGAATATGGCACAGCTTCCAGAGCATATGCTTTCATAATCTGCTTACCCTTAGCTGGTTCTGGACAATCCTTCTTTTTATGCCAGTCTTCCCCATAGTTAAGGCACTTCCTCTCAGCTTTAGGATTGTTGCGATCTTTGGAAAAATGGCTATTTTGCTGGCCGTTGAAGCAAATCACCTCGCTTTTCTGCTTCTTCTGATCATCTTTTCCTTTCTGTTGTTGCTACTTCCTTCTTTTGTTATTACCACCCTGTTGTGGTTTCGGGTCCTCTTTGGTTGCAACGACATTCTCTTACTTGGGAAACAAACTCTCATGCCTCAAAGCTTTCTCTATAATCTTCTCATAAGTGTCATCTAAGTGATTAACCGGCTATTCCAAAGGTATTTGTCCAAGCCCATGATGAACCTTTTGTTCTTTTGGTAAGGAGTCTCAACATACGAACGAGCATACTTGGACAAAGCTTCGAAGTCAGAAACATACTCCAACACTGGTCGACCATTCTGCTTTAGCTCAACAAACCTCTTGAACAAAATAAACTTCTAGACAATGGAGATGAACTTCTTCTTAAACTTGATTTGGAACTGATCCCATGTGATCTCATCCTCTGGAGTCTCTAGAGTGATAGAGTTCCATCAATCCATTGCTTTGCCCTGTAGCTGACTTGATGCAAGCTTCCTCTTAGATGCATCATCAATCCACCAATCCTAGAGTAGTGAAGTTCTTGCACAGCTTCGCGAAGTCCACAACCCTAGACACTCACACCTGAACCCCAACATTTACCGCGGCTGTCTCTAGAGAGAATACCCTCCTCACGATCGCTGCCACCATAGCCTCGAATATAGATGGGTAATCTGGTATACTGCCATCTCCCCCTCTAGGAATAGTCTCCTCCCTAGCAGTATGTCTCGAAGTTCAAGCTCCCGTACTATAATATACATAACAATATACATAATAATATAGTATACATCCACTAAAAAGTACAAATACGTCTTTTATATGTCATTACGTCCATGAAATTTGGATAAAATCACTTAACCAAAGCTCTGATACCAAATGTGAAAACCGCCCCGTACCTCCCGTACTAACTAAGGATAAAGTGCGTTGTATGACGTGCCAAGCCGATACGTGATGATCATCAAGAGAAGAAAACACAAGTGGAACCTGTCATATAACTCACAACGCATGGAGAAAATATAATAGAACATACACAATAGGCAATAATAGTGAAGCGAAACAGAGTAGAATCTTAAACTTCCATATCACCATGAAATATCCATACATCAACTTGAATACATCAATAAAATCTATACGATCAGCCTCACTACAAAGTCACTTAGAATATCAATAATCATAACAGCGAAAACAACTAATAGTAGATAGTAGGAAATAGTACGCCTGCCTCCAGCTCGTCGTCGCTCAGAAGCCTCATCCTCATCAAGATCTACTACCTATTACCTCCTAGTCAGTCTGCCCATTTAACACATGGATAAACAACCCAAGGTAATAAGTAGGAGACATAAAACCTTGTGTCATACAATAGTCTTAATGAGCGATAAACAACTATCTAACATCATCAATAAAGTATATGAGAAATAGGCAGATTAATCATCCAATCTACCAACACAACAACAGAGAAGAACCCCAACTCGTCTTCTCCACATCCGACAGCTATAGCCTTTACAACAATCAGCAGAGATATAAACAATAAAATTCATAGCGATCAATAATCAAACATAGACCATCCTAATCGAGTTTGACATTCCCAAAGCGTAAACGCCGAAGACCTTAACCAACATTAGACAAATGCCCAAGAAATATCTCCCCTGACGTCGGATAATCCACACAAGATGATACAAACAATAACGTCCATGACTTTAGCTATCACCACCTTCCTTGCCTTGAAACCATTGTTAATCGTATGACCGGCCACAACATGCAATCGGTCATGGGCTAATGGTAAACCCCAGTTCTAGCAAAACTCCATACTCCATCACGACTCATATGTTTACCATACTTGATGAAGACAACTTGACCCATCATGACTGCTCAGGGTACTCGACTAATCACACTTGTCTTTTGGGCGTCCCCATTATACCTCTGCTTTGAGTCTGTTAGAACCTCCGACTAACGATAATCTCTCAGTCTTCATAACTCTAGTCACCATCATTAGAGACTATCCATAAGCTTAGATACCGTCTGGAGCAACCATTATCCATGAGGTCAAACACCCTTGAGTCGTCTTCACATTCGTTGCATTTCATCGATCAACTAACACTTCACAACACTTCGAACATTCCACCTTGAATTCACGTCAAAGCTATGCTCATCATTGAACCATAATAACACTTCATTTGGTAAACACCCTGATGGATCGTCCCCAGGTCCATATGGATCATCTACCGATTCATACTCAGACCGATCCATGCATCACATGTCCTAACCAATCTATCTTCATATTAATGACGCGGTCTATCCTCCTGGCCGATCCATCAGCTCGCACCCTTGCCCGATCCATCACAGACTGATCCATCCAAGCACTGTGACCTATTGTCACCGATCCATCGAGCACTGATCCATCCAAACACTACTAATTCCGATTCATCATGTAACAACTGAATGAGGTCGATCCATGCTCCCAAACGCTCCTGATATATGCTATTTGGTAACGATACAATCCATCAGTTCCATGCCTTGACTCTTCCATCGATCCATCAGAGCAACCAGTCCATCACAGCTCCAATGACCTGATCCATCATAGCCAATCCATCCAATTTCTTGAGCCACAAGCCAGCGATCCATACTTCTTACCTAAGATCCAATCCATGATTTCCATGTCATCACCGATCCATCTTTTCTTGTGCAAAAAGCAATGCGATCCATCTCTAATCCCAAACGATCCATCACCAAGTTCGACCGATCCATCGACAAATGACAACATCAATGCACGCAACACATCCAAATCATCTAATTTCATCCAAACAATCAACATCTCAACAATTCAATCATCAGCAATCGTTAGCACATCAATAAGCATCATATAATCATATAAAATTCACCAAATCAAGATAAAACAATAAATGAATCAACAAATAGATCTATACTTGCACAAACACATAAATTAACATATGAATTTACCATTATTATCCTGCTAATTAGATCCTACGATAATTTGAATGAAAATAAACTTACCTCGATTAGATCTAGGTGAAAACCACTTAAAATGATAAAAATAAGATCAAACAAACCCATATACTCGATTGAATTGTGTGAGAGATGCTTATCAATCACCAAATCCATGAAATAACTTGAAATTGATGAACCTCTAATTCTGCTAGTGTAGAACCGTAAAGAACGGTCTTCAAATCAACTAATTTGACGTGATCTACTCTTCCTTGATGTTGATATATAATTTTCTAATCTTAAACCAAGAATTTAGTGGAGTGGAGATGTATTTGATTGAGCAAGGAGAATCATGAGCTTGACCAAATGAGAGAAATGAAGAAACTAAACTAGTCTCCTTAACTCTACTCCTCTATTTATAGCCAATGGCCCCGAGCCATAATGGGCCTAACTAATCAGTCCACTAATGACTAATTAGTCTGTCCTGAAATTATGTAGCACTAAAACAGAGATTCCTCCCAAACTGCTGAACCAAATCTTTAATGTGACCACTCTACGGAATTGGAAACATCATCTCCTTTCCAATGAAATCGATCCCAACACTTGATTCGATTCCCATCAAAAGTTATACCTTGTACAAAACTTACAGTGGCAACATGGTTATAAATAAAAATGGTAAAAACTATGGATATGTCTCACTTCCTCATAAACAACCTATTAAAATATGAGAACGATCCGAACCTTTGAGAATTAAATAAAAATATCTTACAATCCTCCGATACGTAAAATGTGGGTCGTTATAGGGCATGCCACTTAGCTCTTGATGTAGTCTTTCACTAGTTGAGGGAGGGGGAGGAGTAAGGCCAATACCACAGTAAAAAGCAGACCGTATTTGGATATCTGTATTATAGGTCCATTGAGCGGACCAGACATATATGAAAAGATCCCGACGGAGTTCCGTGCATTGGATGCAACCTTATTACGGGACTCAGGGTACAGTAGCCAGTACGCACGTATGAGGATCTAGGTATGTGCACTGGGTAGTGTATCATAGACGTTAGGGCATTACTCCGTGTTAAGGTTTGATTCGACCGAGGAGTTTGGATATGACAACCCGTATGCTTGCGTGGCATAACGATGATGGTTCTATGCCATAACGTGGCGTAATAATTTGGATTTTCGTACGTAGTTCGACATAGGATACAATTCTGTGTCATGACGGTGGAAACCATGCTAGGAGCTTGATATGTTTGGGGTAATTACATATATAATATATTAGGTTAATCTACTGGGAATTAGATGGGCTGACATGAGTATACAACCTTAAGTTCTGTTAACCCAAACAACCTAATAAATAAGAATACATAACTGAACGACATATGTAGGGTTATTTTTGAATGTATAATTTGTCCGGTCACCAAAACTTTGTATTCTGACCCTCTCTTCATAACACACTCGCAGGTTAGGTTTATGGTAGAGATATGATAACTTTGGATATTGGTTAGACAATATTGTTACTATGGTATAGATATATTTGATTATATTATATTTTATCCATTCCCCTATGAGGTGTTTACTGAGCTCTGATATATTTATTATCTCTATCTTTTCTGCAGGATACCAGACTAGCTGACTCGAGCTTCGATATATTATGATTTTTGAAAATAATTCGAGCTGTCGAAATTCAGTATGTTACACAAAGTATATTAGATATGGAGTATCACCAGTTTTGTTTCATGGGATGAATAAGATGGGAATGGGATAACGATATGAGAGATTACCTTTTTATAAGGCTGGATAATCCCGATAAGGCTTATAAACCCTAATTTGAGTTAAGTTTGTGAAAAGAAATTATACAATCTTTTGAAATGATTTCCAAGGGAAGATTTAAACTAAAGTTTAGATGATATAAATCTTTGGTAAGTCTTATGGGAGTAGTTCCCAATGTAAAAGAGGATTTGGGTGAAATGAATATTCCAAAATGGAATTAGACTTATGATATGTTTATATGTCACTTAAATTTAAAAATGCGATAGTTATTTTGGAAAGACGGGGTTTTAACCCATTTTGAATAACTAATACGACGAGTACTGAAGATAATTGAAGACGGCGTTTGAAGACTAGAGATCTTCACATCGTTTAGACTATTGTTGATGTCTTGATTGAGGTGTACAACCCAAGATGGTGTTATAAGTTGTGGTTGTCCAGGCATACTTGGAAATCGACTAGATATGCAAGGGGCCTCTCTCCTTTATAGGATGAGGAATAAGGTGCCTTCGTTTTCGTTCAGATCCAGAATGGGCTTGTACATGGATATGTGTCTGACATTGAATTTCATAACATAACTGATTAGTTGCTATTGATGATATATCTGTAGTGGCAGATAAATTATTCTCTTAGCTTAACACCCTTCTTTGAGAGGTATGAACTCAAAGGTTATATTATTAATAGAAACTGATCATATGTGTGAACTAACAATGTGGCATGTTGAGTGCCGCTGGCAGATTGATCAAAGCTTCTTGTTGAAAAGCAGAGCTTTGTTGAAGATGATCAAAGCATGGTTTAATAAAGTGTAGCTTTGTGTAACGAGACTTCAGCAAGCCTCACACACTGGTATAATGGTGAACTGATGGTTAGATAAGTATAACTTTCAAGTTGAGATGAACAACCTCAATACGGTAGTAATGGATTCGATCGACCGAGATGATCTGGGTTGTGGTCGCTCCACACTTGGAGGGATAGGGCTGGGAATAAAGCTGCGTAGCGTGATACTTGATTCCCACCATGTAGTGTGGAAGTGTGTAAGGTTGCTTTCTAATGCATGGACTTAACCATAGAGATACATGCTTCCGCGATAGATCTTTTGAATCATAAGCCATCAGGATGGAAACCTAACTTCCAATACAAGCTTTGTGTTTTCTGTTTGTAAACCTATGTGGTGACATAATAGGATGGGGTATTATGCCGTCTAAGATTGATACATTTATTTGTGAAAATGATTTCCACACTATGCACTAGTGATAATAAAAGAGAAATTTTGTATATCAAGCCTGTTTGGTTATTATACAGTAAAACTATTTCCTTTAGTTTGCATTGCATTGTGTGATTAGACTTGAGTCTTATAATACCTTCATTTTTCAAAAAAACATTGCGAGTTTTTATGACGGATATTCACGTGGAGAAAACCCGATCCGTGTTATACTGAGTGGCCTCGTGATTTACCCAACTTAAAATAAAGTAAATAACTGTTTTTGGTTCTTACACCAGTCCCATGACTGACTTGGAGTTTATTGTTTCCCACCTAAACTCTGAGTGCCCATATTTTCCACATGGGCAACTAGTAGTTTTGGATTTGCCGATATTTTATAGAGCATGATTATAGATGGAAGCAGGAGCTATGTCCAGTGCATTTGATAGTCTTCCTCTTATTGTATTGTTTTAATCTATGTACTTTGATCATCTTTTACTTTGATGTAACATTGATATGATGTTAATGAAAAGGTTGTTTTGTTCCGTTCTTATTATCCATAATCCCAAGAGATAAGTCTTGTTGATCGGTTTAAATCGGTTTAAAGATCGATTTGAATCGGCCAAAAAGACGAGTCGTCACACTTGGTATCACAACTTTAATTTATACAAGCCTTGGGGTACGACTCGTTTGAACGGAAGGAAAAAGCTCATCAAAGATAGGATTAGTAACATCCTATAAGAGTTTGGAGATGGGGTTAGTAATGCCTAAGAATGAGTTTGAAGAGTATTATATATATATAGGAAAGGATAAATTTGCGTATTTATAAAAATGAATTTAATTGTGAAAGATTACATCATATAATAACAGTTTTAGTGTTTATTTTAATGTCAAGATTGGACTATCAAGTATAAGAAGATTTTGAATATACGCCTTGAAAACGTATAACCGAAGTCTAGAATATACTGGATAGATATAGAATCATATTCTAGTCGCTTGGGGATAATTCTGGTGATAGCTCGAGCACCACTAGTATTTATTTTTGAGTTTGAAAGTGGGATGACTATATAATTCCAATTGAAACATCAAAATATACCTATACTAATTTAGGTAAGTATTTGGAAATGATATGAGACTTAAATTTAACTAACACAAGTTAAATTAATTGTAAATACAAAAGTGAATCAAATGAATTGGAATTTAACCTAAATAAAGTTAAATAAAATTGGAACAATCAAACTAATATGAGAATGAAAGGAAACCAAGCCAAGTCAAATTTAATGTTGAATTGATTTAGAAATTAGTTGGTATTGGACATATTTATATTGGACAAGCTATAGATTGGAAGCCAAGAAGAGGAATAAATTTGAATGCCCGACATAAAGGTACATATTTACTGTATTGATTGAGTTTGACGATTTTACGAGCCGATTTGCAAGTTGCTTGGCTTTTTTTTTGTTGATGAAGGCCTAGAGAGGCAAGTTGTAGTTGTACCAATTGACCCGTACAAAGGATGTTATGACGAAATTTTTAAAAAAATTTAAGGCATTAGCCAAATTTTGAGAAATTGGGAAGTTTTTAAAAACTGAAAAATCGATGAACTTGAGTTAGTAGAATGAAGGATGAGTTGGTTAAGTAAACGCAGTTCCGTCTTTGATTTCGAGAATAAATCTTTTTAAGTGGGGGAGAATGTAACGACCCAAAATTTATGAAGATATATTTAATGGATTTAAATATTTAAAGTGATTTATTTTGAGGATTAACGACTTAGAATTTATTTTAAAAAAGTTTGAACTTATAATATTAATTATAAAATGAACTCGTAACATCGTGCTAGTTCGAAATATTTAGTTTTGAAATTTAAATGAATGTACATAATTCAATACAAGTCCGAATTCGTTAAAACAAGAAGCATTAGATTCTATTTAACTATATCTTTCTGACGAAAGTGAGAAATTGAGATTTCGTATTATAGATTGTAAGTTATATCGAAATTAAAATATCAAAAATTTGATATGAAATCGTTTATAAATTATAATGATTTATTAAGTAAAACAAAAGGATTTATTATAAAATTAGATATCAATTTAACTTAGGTTTTGAAAATATTGAGTTATAAACACAAGTATGTTTGTTTTGGAACTATATGATATTTTATTTGAATATATACGATAATATTAATTTATTTTAATTGTTTTTTGAATTTATTAATATATTATTGGTTTTATTTAAGCCTTAAAAATAGCCATTTTGCAAATGACCTCATTTTTTGACGAAATGAATTTTAATAAATCTTTCAATAAAGATTTGTATGAATGAAATGGAGATTAAAACTATGTTAGAGTTTTAATAAATCTTTCAACAAAAATTTGTACGAATGAAATGGAGATTAAAACTATGTTTGATATTTAATAAATCTTTCAACATAGATTTGTTTGAACGAAATAGAGATTAAAACTATGCTAGAGTTCTAATAAATCTTTCAATAAAGATTTGATTGAATGAAATAGAGATTAAAACTATGTTAGAGTTTTAGTGAATCTTTCAATAAATATTTGATTGAATGAAATAGAGATTAAACTATGTTAGAGTTTTAATAAATCTTTCAATAAAGCTTTGAAAATGAAAGACGGTAATTAAACTTACCAAAATACGGAGTGTAACACCCCTCATTTTTAATTAAATAATAAAATAAAATTCAAAAAAAATTCAGGATTTGGTCATGGAATTAGCGTCATTACATCCATGATGATTTTCTGATCAATTTAGACCTATGGTTTGCAGAAAATGGATTTAAAATGAAAAAGATATCTTTAAATGAAATATTACAACAAACGTGAAAAGAAGATATAAGAAGAACACTAAAGAGAACAATGGCCACTATTATTTTTAGTCTTGTTAACAAAAGCTTATGTAGCCCTGTTGGTAGGGGTATGTCTCTCCGAAGTGAGTGGTGCAAGTTCGAGTCCCGCTAGCGCCATCTTTTTCATTTTAGAGGGACGTTTAAAGAATGCATATTCTAGGAGGAAAATATGTATTGATGCACATATAAGGAAAATTAGACATAAACATGAGTATAAAAAATATATGTATACATGCATATGTAAATATATGTGTATGTGTGTGCAGATATATATATATGAAAGAGAAATCCAAAATAAACCTGCAATCGATGTATGTGTGGGCGACTCACCCATGACTGGGTCGACCCATGTCTGCTAGACCAAATTATGGCTCTAATACCCAAATTGTCTAGAATTGCAGGGAGCAATAACTAGAAATGAAAGAAACAACAACAAACACACCAGATTTATAATGGTTCGGCTTTAACGAGCCTATGTACACTTTATATGTCTTTGATTATTTGTTAAATGCAAGTACAATCATTGATTTCTCTCAATCTCACTTTTACAATAATGATTCACTAAGTGATTTCGAGATAATACTGATAAGAAATAATGGTGAACAGTAATGGTGGAAATAATACTTAGAACTACCCAAAGATCCTGAAAACCCAAGCATGGGGCTATTTATAGGTGATATCTGCAGGTGGTTCGTGCGGACACATGGCACGGATCCCGAGGATCTCGGACTGGTTCGTGGCTTGATGGAGAAATGGTCAATATGACGGTTATGGACAAATGTCATCAGATCCTAAACTTGCGGATCATGGCGGACTTGGTCACGGTCGCCATTTCTTTGGTTTGTGGACGGGTCGTGGTGACTAATCACGAGGCGGGTCATGATGACTCTTCACGAGCGGGACAGTCTTGGTGCATCGTGCGCGGGAGGAGAAGGTTAGTCACAAATGGGTTCTTGGACTTCACAAGTCATAGTGTATTCATCTCGAGTTTGGATATGTGGTTCTCCATCTTGTTCAACTATGAACATTTGTACTCTTGGTGGCTTGGTCACAAAGCTAGCCAACAATTTGCCCCCTCAAAGTATGTTTTATCAGGGACGGAACATGCTTCGAAATTGCTGAACAGACCTTTTCACGGAACGATGCAAATCAACAGTTAGATTCGTTTATAGCGTCGCACTGTTTCGAATGGTTGTGTCCTTTGATGAGTATAAATATAGGATTGAATTTCCTATTATTCTTCTGTTTATTAGCTGGTTTCCATCTTTTGGATTTCGGAGCACATTGCGATCAAGTCATCAGGTAAGCTTCAAATTCCACGAGTATCTCAAAGGAGCTTATCACTGCTGTCTGTAAAGAACTCCAGCTTTTCGATTTGATGATCTTTCCAGGGTCCAGATCGTTAAAACACACTACGGTTCGGGTAGCTAGGATGCGTGTAACACCACGTGATTTTAAATATTAAAATTAATGAATTATGGAATACTTAATTTCAAATGTGGGAATAAGGGAAATGGGTTGTGCCATTGCGTTCACCTCGTAATTTTTCTTGAGATAGAGTCCGAGTATTGTAAATCGGACTCCGTATGAAGAAGATATCTTTAAATTAAATATTGTAGCAAAACACGAAAAAGAAGAATGAGAAAAGAAAAATGTTTAGCATTGTTCTAAGTTTTGTAAGCAAAAGACTTAGTAGCTCATTTTGTTAGAACATGTGATCTGCATATAAGAGGTACAAAGTTCGATATCCCCGCCAGTGCCATATTTTTGTTTTAGGGGAATGGCTAAAAAGTGGCTTAGTGTGAATGCAGTTAAAAAAGTGGTTTAGTGTGAAAATGGTTAATTGGGAAGATAGATAAAAAGAATATATATATATATTTATATATATATAGAAAAAATATATACATACATACATACATACATATATATATAAGACGTGTACGCATCATGTGGCGCACGTGGCGCAATTTTTGTTGGTCAAGGATTGTCTTTTTTACGTGGCCTTCTCTGATTGGCTTTGTGACAAATTCTGAGGTGTTAGGGCTTATGTGTCATGCTATGATTGGCTGAGTGACACTTGCTTTAGTTGGATGGCTCTGATTGCTCCTAAAACGATCTAACAACTCACATAAGATTTAACTTCTATAAAAGTAACCATAATCCTGAAACCCTAAATCACACAAATTCATATCACACAAATTCATTCCAAGGAGCCACCATGCCATCCATGATCATTCTAGTTTAGCCACCATTCCTTCTTGAACTTAAAAGCAAGATAGAAGCAAGAATCAAAATCAAATCTAAATCCAAATTAGAATAACAATTAGTCTACATCAAAGGCGAGCAATTCACTTTCAGAATACAGATCCCAGAAAAACAAGACTGTTCTTTTGATTGTGAGTGCTATTTCTTTCACAATATAATTAATAAATTAATTACGATGGGCTGTAATTGGATTATGAGAACATGTATGTTGAAACATGTGATGTTATTGTCTGTTTGTGAACATATGACAGTTTTGTTGTTGTATGATTGGTAGATCTATTTATATGTAAAACTATACATGTTTAACTTGATTCATTTTATGCAAGTTTACATATGTTAATTTGTGAATCATATGCAAGTTTATGTTATGTGAATCTTATGCAAATTTATGTGTTAAATCATATGCGAATCTTATGCAAGTTTGCGATGTTAAAACATATGTATGCAAGTTTAGGATGTTGAAACATATGTGAATCTTATGCAAGTTGGGATGTAAAACATATGTGAATTAAGTATATACATATGTTAGCTTATAAACGAAAAGTATGACAATAGTTTATGTGTTTAGATCCGTATGCAAGTTCACATTTTTATGTTTAGATCCATATGCAAGTTCACATTTTGATATTAGATCTATGTTTAGATCCAAGGCAGTAACATACTTATGCAAATTTATGTTTCCTATGCTAGTTTTGTATGTGAATCATATGCTAGTTTGAAAGTAAGTTTGTATGAAATTCATATGCAAGTCATAGGAAATACATATCCATATATGCAAGTTCACAATTACATGTTTAGATCTATACATTTAGATCCATGACTATACATAATTTATACAAATTTATGTTTTATGACTATTGCCTATGCAAGTGTTGATTATGCAAATTTATGTTAATATGAATCATAATCATGCCAGTTTTAATCCATGTTATGCTAGTCAGATCTATTTTGTGTGTTATGCAAGTTGTGATGTTTCTTTCCTTTTTATGAATTAGACTATTTGCGAGTCTAACATATTTCACGTTCAATGTACGAACGACTTGGGGATAATGGGAAAATATTAAATATGCATAATTGTGAATTGGCATAAAATGGCATAAAGGTATATAATTAATTTGAGACATTAATTGGCCTAATTTATATGCATAGCAATTATGGACATAATTTAAGTGACAATTATGGACATGGATTAAAATTGGAAGTTATTGGCAATTTGAAATAGGGATATTAATTCAAATTGGGGTTGAATAGTAATGTGTAATAATAAATGCCTAAGACACGAGGTTAGACTCGTTTACGGTGTAAGACTGCCCGGATCCGCCCGGCAAATCCAGCAACCACAAACGGTAGTCTTATGCGAGAGGTCAAAGGCACAAATTAAATAAGTAATAAAGGCCTAAGACACGAGGTTTGACTCGTTTGTGGTGTAAGACTGCCCAGATCCGCCCGACAAATCCAGCAACTACCAACGGTAGTCTAATGTGAAAGGTCAAAGGCATAAATTAAAAGATGCTTAGACAAGAGTTAAGTCTTGCTTGTGGTGGAAGTCTGCCCGGAACCGCCCGGCATATCCAATGGCCACAAGCAATCGACTTAATGTGAGAGGTCTGTGCATTAATTACTAATTAATGCTGAGCAAAGACGAATATGAATGACAAACAGAAGTTTGGTTGAGTGAGTGATTCTCTGAGTAACAATCAGATGATGATTTCGGTCTTCGGGGTTGGTACTTAGGGAGTTATTCTCTTAATTAATGTATCTGTGAACTAAGATGTACTTAATCATAAAAAACATGGTAAGTGGGTAGGGTTAAGACCAGCTTAACCAATAATATATATATATATTAATCTGATAAGTGGATGGGGTTACGACCAGCTTAACCAATAATATATTGATATAATAAGCGGATAGGGTTACGACAAACTTAACCAATAATATGTATTGATCTGATAGGGTTAAGACAAACTTAACCAATAATGTATATTGACTTGATAAGCGGATAGGGTTAAGACCAACTTAACCAATAAGATATAAGTGGATGGGGTTAAGACCAGCTTAACCAATAATATATTGATCTAATAAGCGGATAGGGTTAAGACAAGCTTAACCAATAACACATGTTGATTTGTTTAGTGAATAACATGGGTGACATGTGGGATATAATTATAAACACTTAACCAAGTTGAAAACATGTAAGAAGACATGAATAAGAAGGGGTTAAGTGGGAAATTCTAGTGGGAATCAAGCATAGGTGGAAAGCTTGTGTGGGGACCCTTTTCAAACTAGTAACCCATTAAGTATCTTTGTGAGCTCGACCCAGGTCAAGGAAGGGACACGCTTACTGAGTTTGATTGTAAGAGGTCAAAATGTGTTAGTAGTGGCAACGCAAGTCCAACGGGGTCATGTGCGTGCGTGTGGTCGGGCTGGTAGGTAAGATGTTGTTGCGTCGTGTAGATGTAAGTCGTGCATCTTTAGTGGTATCGGGTTGCCACTTTGAGGAGTGATACACCCCACTGTGGGACCAGCACGGGTATCTACGAGTTAGGGAGCCGATCGAATGGGGAAGGTGGTGGGTACGACTAGCGGAGATAGGAGCAGACGGCACCTATGAAGACATCTAGGAGTATAACTACCATATTATGAATAAACATTGTAATTAGAATGTGGAGGGTAGTGGGTACAACTAGTGGAGATAGGGGCAGGCGACACCTATGAAGACAGCTAGGGGTACACGAAACTACCATTTTTTTCTTTAGTGGGCGGGATCAACTTTTAGGGTGTCTAGTAATGGTGCGGTGTAATTAGCATAGGTGCAGTATAGTAATTATCCTATACTGATTAGGAGCGCAATTAACGCCAAAACATTCCTCTGTTTGCTTTGTCTTGCCCACTTGCTTCATAGTCATTCCTTGTTTTACCAGTTTATGCCTTATCCTAATTACTTTAATAATTGTATTGTTAAAGTTATGGTACTCGCCATACTTCATGTCCGACCCCTTTACTTTCGCCTCTTTTCTTCCTCCCCCCCCAAGGTTTTCAGGGTGGGACTGGTACTAGCGGAGCTTGATTTGGATCTCTTTCTTTCTCTTTTAGAAGTGCTTGGATTGCTGAAAGTAAAGTTCAGCTCATCTCTTTTATGGCTACTTGTGTTTGGGGTTATGCTTTTTTACTTTATGTACTCTGAAAGCAATTTGTCAAGATGGATATTAAGTGTAATTGTTTTATGAAGTTGTTGTAATCAAACCTTTTCTCCGCTGCAATAAAAGTTGTTTCAAAATTTTCAAGTACCAATATTTGTATCTGTCTCGTTATATTCTGTTCTATACACTAATAACGCTCCATGGAAGTTAACGCATTCCCTTTGTGAGTGACATTGTGGACGTGAGGTGTTACAATGCATCACAGATCAGTGGTTAAGCAGGCCTTCACGCGAGCCACGGGTGGCTTTCCTGAATGCTCGCGGCTCATTTGACTCGGCGGGACAAATGAGACAAAAAGGGGAAGTTTAAGAGTCTTTACACAAGCTATATAAGCCTATCTCCCCTTTTCTTTTTACCCTTCCTATTCACTTTGTCGTTGCCGCTGCCTTATCCTCCTAGTTCGAATCCCTAATTCACAATTTCTTTGAAACTTATAACTCCGAAACTTGATTTGAAAAAGGTAAATCACCATGATGATCTTTAGTTTCGATTGCTACTTTCTTCGCGTTGGCTCCAGTGCTATTTTATGATCTCGAGGCCATCGGCTACTCTGATTGATGATGGTGGCTTTGTGGAGTTGGAGTATGGAAGAGAAGATGCGTTGGGTTAATGGGGAATTAGAGAAGAAGGGCTAAGAAGCCTGGAGATACCGCCACTATCGTAGAATAGTTCGTGACAGTGGATGGAGAAGGGTGGAGTTTCGATTCATGGAGAGGAGCAAAGAGTCGGTTTCGGTGGTGAAGTAGGATGGTGATTCGGGTCGTGATGATGGGATAGGGTTGGTTTGTGGGGATGGAAAACAGAACGGGTCATGGAAGTGTCTCTCGAGCCATATGGAGCGAGGCAATGTGGTGTTCAACTGAACACCTATCCACGAGCCTGTTCGCGATCGCGAACCGAATACTCCCTTATGGGTCAACCTCTAATCATGAATAGCTGTCTGGGTGAGCTGATGTCCAACCCAAGGGAGCCATATCACGAACCCACGTGTATTCGCGAGCCCATCCCAGATTACGAGTCGTGTCCTCATCACGAGCCCGAATTATAAATACCATGGACTAGTTCATCTCTGAGTCAACCCTCATTTTATGATTATGCCTAACTAAGTTACATCAATCAACCAATGACATCAACGTACATTTCAACTAAGACCTCATTATATCCCAAGAGTAATTCAATTATAGTTCGAATGAACTGATGGACAGTTAGGTTAGAGCCTCTGAGATGGATTCCTTGAATCGAATTGGATAGGAAATTGACTTTAGGACATGCAATGACCTATTACTCTTTAGTATATTCTTCTTTATGCTTTCCTTTTCAGTACTGAACACACTTTTATACACTAACACTTGCACACACACATACAGGGTTCACGGGTATTTATGCTCTAATTACTTATGTTTATTCGCTAACACAGCCATGTCTAATAGGCGCTCAGCATGAATATTAGAGAAGAGTATAGATCAAGAGTCGTCATACTACCATAATCCCGATGTTCTCCTATCAGATTTAGATTGGAGTAACTCTGATTCCGATTATGAAACAGATCTTGAGACAGAATCATCATCTTCTGAGAGCACATCACTTGAGGAAGAGGACGATGATTGAGCTCCCGACAAAATTGAAGGTGTCAAAGAAGTAGAGAAAGAGAAACCGAGTGACTCTATAGCCTCCAAGTTGGATGATATAAAGTCAAAGAAAACTTGCTTGAGACACAGGATTCCCTGGGTCAATGTGAAAACTCCGGAGGAAGGAGATAGACCCCAATCTGCTTCGGAAGGGTACATGACTATCAGTAGGATCATGTGTTGGGTAGGCGCTATCCCTCCATTTCCTCCGATTGTTGTTGATCTCCTAAGACGACTACGCATTGCCCCTATGCAACTCCATCCCAATGCTTATGCTGCTTTATACACCTTATATATAGCATATGCAGAAATTTTAGGGACCAAGCTCGCCTTCAAAGATTTAAACTTTTATTATTATTTCAAGCAACGTTCCATTGTGACTCTGAAATTCATTTTCTTTGAATCGATCCCTCCAGGAAGGTATTATCGGATGGTCATAGCAATTTAGGAGACGCTAAGTCCGATTGGTTTTACATAAAACATCAGGTTGGATGTGCGAGGAGGTGGCTACAGTCAAGTGAGTTTTAGATCCTTCATCGCATGCTCCAATTGCATAATTAAAATACTAATGTGTTCTTCTTTCTGTACAGTTCGCAACTTTGAAAAAACAGAGGGTTTGCTATATGAGGATCGATTATCCCGCCTTTTAGCAAGCAAATCAGACTTCTGTAGAATCAAGAAGTGTATAACCGAAGAGAGCCTTCACAAACACCATCTTTTGGATGTAAGATTTGGTCTCGATTCTGGTGGTAAGCCTTACAAATACGTGCCCCCTATTCAAACAGCTGGGGAATCTACTAGCATGCCCCCAGCCGAGGGGCAAGTGACCACAGAAGCTAAAAAGATGACTGAATATCGTAATAGTCCTTTGCCAATGGTCAACCAAGATGATGAGGATTTGAATGTATACAAAGGAGATGAAATCCGAGATGGTGAGCCAAAGGAGGTTTCAGTGTCCAAGGGGCAATCTCCATCAAGGACTCCACCACTCGTAGGGGTTACTACTGATGATACATTGACGGAGGAGCAGATATTTAGGGAGTTAGATAAAATCCCTCTACCAGATAACATCTACACACCTGAAGACTTTGGAGGGGAACCATTCTTCCCTGTCTCTGAGGAAGAGAACATTCCCACCAAAGAGAAAGATAATGCACAGATGAGCCTAGCTTCGGGCTTTGGTCTGTTAGGGGGGATTACATGGGATACACAAATCACATGCACCACTTGCCACATCACTCACGTGCTCTTTTTGCTCATGGGTCCAATATTTGTTTGTCGTTCTTTGCAGGAAAAATGTCTCGTCACCACTCATATTCTCATCTTGAACTTCGTGGCTGCACTCCGAGGCTCAATCCCATATCTGAATATGACCACAGTGACAGTCGGGGAAGAGATAGTCAACGACCCCGTGATTCTTATCAGCCTCATTCTACACGGTCTCGCTCTCCCTCGAAGCAGGATCCTGGGAAGTACCATAGTCGTCAAGTGCCACAAGCAGAAGGAAAACAACTTCCTAAAGCTCTAACTCCTCCGAAGAGTACACCGTCTCATAGAAAGTCTTCCAAGAAGCATCACGAACCCAAAGACAAAGACAAAGATCCAAGTAAGAATTTGGAGAAGGAAAAAGAAGCTCTTGTCCCTTCTGGTTAGCACAACTTGGATACTATCACTGTACAGGAGGGTGCCATTACCTCTGTTAATCAGGCAAAGTTGGAGCGCTTGCAAAAAGAATTCCCCGATATCTGTTTTGAGAGGATGCATTTCGTCCTGGATCTTGAACTGGTTCCTGATGAATGGGATGTAGAGGTTGTAGGACAAATCTGTCACGTGGCTAAACAATATAGAGTAATGAAAAAGCACACCAAGAATTTGTCAGATGTTATCCGCCGCCTAGAAGTAGATGCCGCCATGGCCAGGGTAAAGATCGATCACGATGCTAAGGCCAGGAGTAAGGCAGAGAAAGATCTTGAGGATGCGCAAGCTCAGCTTGCCTTAGCTCGACGGGATGCTGAAAATTACAAAACCGAATTAGACAATGCCAAGAAACGTTTCCGTCTCGAGCTTGATTCACACAGCCAAGAGTGCGTGGCTTTGAATGAAGAGATAGAGGATCTTAGGACGACTAACACTAAGATAAAGGCGTCGGAGGATCATCTTGCCATAGAGAGGGTAGCTTGGGAAAAGGAGAAAGCAAGCTTAAAGGACAATCTTGCTCGTTTCAAAAAGGAAAATGCGAACTAAAACGACAAACTTGCTCATGCCGAGGAATAGGCAGCCCTTGCCGAAGGTAATGCAAATGCGGCTCTCGAGTTGGCCTCCACTGCTACTGCCAAACTTGCTGCGGCCGAGAAAGAGGTGGGGGAGTTCGACGAACTGCTAATGGACTTCTTTGTTCAAATCATCCGGACTCGAGATGTTTCTTGGATTAGTAACTATCCCACCACCTTGGTTAATGTTGGGATCAGATTATTGAGAGCGAGAAGCAGCGCTTGAAGGTTGAGGAAGTCGATGAGGACTAATTCATGCAAACTTTCCTCAAAGGCGGAGAGCTTGAGGCTTTAGCGGAAGGCAGACGTCAAATCCAGGAGACTATAGAGAAAGAGAGGCTTGAGATCAAGGGCAAGAACAAAGTTGACGAAGGTTCAAGCTCAGCACCGGAGCCTAAGACTTCTGAGGTTGAGGAGTACAATCCAGAAGATCCCTTGATCTCTGAGGTTCCAGTACCTCCTACAGTTGGGGCTTCTACTACGGCTTCAGGCGAAGAGTCAACTGAAGGTATCTCCATATTCTCTCCTTAATTTGTCAAAGCGATTGTAACTTGTCGTCGCATTATGGAGCAAACAATCGAGAAGACCACATTTTCTCCAAAACTAATAATAGTTACTTCACATAATATAGGTGCCAAGCCGACAGAGAAGGATGCAGAAAAGCAAGCAGAGGTTGAGAAGGTTAATGTATCACCAAGTATCAAGGTCATCCATGAAGCTCCTGAGCAGACTGAGGTCAAGGCATCCGAGAAAACCATCACATTATCAGGCATTGATGTTCCTAAGGATGCCGAAGTTATCGGAGCCTTGGATGACATCGATGGCGATCATGGGATGATGAGGAAGAGCTTGCTATCACAGGGGAGACCAGGTATGATGACAACACGACCTTAGCTGACATGAAGGATAAAAAGGATAAATAGCTGGCCTTAAAAATAGAGGAACAAGGGCCCATAAGTGTGCAACCTATCTCCGCAGCTGATCCCAAATCTGGATTAATCATAAAGTTGTCCGCTAAATCGATAACTACACAGCGTGCATCCCAATCTTCTGACTCTCCACAAGATCCTCCTTCGGACAAGAAGAAAAGAAAGAAGCAGGATAAATCTGATGCCAACAAGGAGGAGCCAGAGAAGCAAAAGAAGGAGAAAAAGCAAAGGTCATCCCCGAAGCCCAAGTAGAGCCAGTTTGTTTATGTCTTTTCTCTTTTTAGTTTTTCCACTGGCCTTATGATGTAGTTGCGAGTACGACCCTCGTGTTTTGTCTAGCCTTGTAAAACTGCATTTAGTAAATGGAAATTTGTTTCTTTTGCATCATTGCGTACCTGTAAGTTTGTCATTCTCAGTCACAAACAACTGAATCATAACTAAGTAAAAATTATGTGCAATAAAAATAAGAAAATTCCTGCATCATAGATAAGTTTGTGTGAGTATGCTCTCAATCAATCGTTAATATAATGCCTGGCCAGGGCTGATTGAGGATTGATTTGAGTCATATAAGTGCTACCCCCCATGCCGGAAATGAGGGGGTCGGGCTCAGCTTTCATTCTTGTTCCCGATTCTACAGTGGGATAGGAGCTCTGTTGTGGCATTTAATCAAAATGCCTTTATACTCTCCTGTCGTATGCCCAGGATTGAGTTCGAACTCAGCTTTCAATGTGCCCTCCGTTCCTTCGGCGGGACAGGAGTTCTTTCGCTGCGCTTAGTCTCTGACGCCTTTATACTCTCCCATCGAATACCGAGGGTAGAGTGTAATCGAGACAGTATTTATAATCTTGGTGCACATTCACGTCTCGTGGAAAATCTATTTTCCTGTCCTTTGTACTTTTTCTCAAGTCATGAGAAGTGGAGTATTGGTTGTTGTGTCGTTTACCTTATTTCACCCTCAATGCTTTGCATACTATTAACCTTCTGATTTGATAGAAGGCACTTTGAGTTACAGGCTTCGAGATTGTTGCGAGGAACATAGCAAATTTGAAATATTATAATGATTCATGTGAGAAAAGAATGACAGAGTAAATAATAAATGGTGCGATAAAAGTAAACGACACAAGATATTTTATAGTGGTTCGGTCGAATCATGACCTACGTCAACTTTATAATCATTTGTTTATATAACTGGACTATTCTAGGCAAGTCATGCCTATTTACATGGTCCTAAAAACAAAAGAGTAAAAATGACAATTTCATGTCAAGTAGTGCCGCAAATGGTGGGCATTCCACACTTTGGGGATTTCATTTCCATTCATGGTCGCTAGCTTGAAAGATCCATTATCAAGCCTCCGTAAGATGGTATAGGATCCCGCCCATTTCGGGCACAAATGTACTAGGGGTGGGAAGACACGCTTTAGAACCAAATCTCCGGGTTTGAAGGTTCGAGCTCGGACCCTTCTGTTGTAATATCGAGCGACTTGTTGTTTGTGCCTTAAGGCACGCAGGTCCGCTTCATCCCTTTTTTCTTCTACCATATCCAGGGATTCAAGGAGCAGTTCATTGTTAGTAATTGGGTCGTAGTAACTGACCCTGTAGGACGGCACCTTTAACTCATCTGGGATGATTGCTTCAGATCCAAAAGTAAGGAAAATGGGGTATGTCCGGTGGCTGATTTAAAGGTTGTTCTGTAGGCCCACAATGCGAAAGGTAGCTCGTCGACCCACATGGCCTTGGTCCATTTCAATCGTTTCTTCAAAATTGACTTAATTATTTTATTTGTTGCTTCTACCTGTCCATTTGATTGCGGATGCTCTACAACTGTGAATCTCTTCTCGATGTGATATCTGTGGCAGAAATCCCAGAACTCGGTACTATCAAATTGGGTCCCATTATATGTTATGATAACTTTCGGAATTCCAAATCGATAGATGATATTTCTTACGACAAAGTTGACAACCCTCTTGGTTGTGATCGCAGTCAGTGGTTCCGCTTCAACCCACTTCGTGAAATAATCCACTGCTACGATGGCGAACTTTGCTCCACCCTTTGCTATGGGGAGGCTTCCAATGATGTCAATTCCCTACATAGCGAAGGGCCACAGACACATCATCATCTTGAATCGGCTAGGAGGCGCCCTGTGAATCTTCGAGAATTTCAGGCATGCGTCACAACGCCGTGCATACTTGGCCGCATCTTTGTTCACCGTAGGCCAGAAATACCCATATCGTAGTATCTTCTTTGCCAGTGTTTGTCCTCCAGTGTGGTCTCCACATTCACCTTCATGAACTTCTCTCAACACTCTTTCTATGTCGTCGTGGGCTATACACCGGAGGAGCGGCATTGAGAACCCTTGTCGGAATAAAATTTTGCCTTGCATAACATATCGGGAAGCCTTGCGAATGACGGCACACCTTTCGCTCTTTTTGGTAGGAAGTGTCCCATTTATCAGGAAGTTCTTTATGGGTGTCATCCACGATTCCTTTTTCGGTTCATTCTCCATTACATGATCAATTTTCATCTGCTCGATACTCGGAGACTGTGATACCTCTATCGGGACCATCTCTATGTCCTCAGGGTTGTCAGAACTAGCCATCTTAGCTAACTTGTCCTCCTTTTGATTCTCCTATCGAGGAATATGGGCTATACTATAGTGATTAAAGCCATCGAGCAACTTTTTCACCTCTTTCAAATATGATATCAGTCTCGGACCTTTAGCCTAAAACTCCTCATTAACCTAGTTCACAACTATTTTGGAGTCGCAAAAGATTTCCAACTTTGTTATTTCCAACGAATTCGCGAGTCTTAGCACGACAATTAGGGCTTCGTACTCTTTATTTGTGGCTTAAAACTCCAATCTGAGAGCGTAGTATATCAACCGTTTTTCGCAGGTCACAAGTACAACTCCTGCGCCTGATCTTCTATCATTCTTGGCCCCATCAGTATATAGTTTCCAAGCGTTAGGGTTAATAAGTTGTTTTGGAGGATCAACTTCTTCACTCACCACTTCGTCCTTTGGGATGGTAAACTCTGCTATAAAATCCGCCAATGCTTGCCCCCTTATTGATCTTCGGGGCTGAAGGTTCAGGTCGAACTTACTCAATTCAATACTCCACTTGAGTATCCTTCCCGATGCCTCTAGTCTTTGTAATATTTGTCGGAGTGGATAATCAGTGTATACAGTGATAGGATGAGCTTGAAAATAGTGGCGGAGCTTTCTAGATGCGATCAGCAAACTGTACGTAAGCTTTTCTATTTTTGGGTAGTTCCGGTCCGCCATCAGTAGCTTCTTACTTACATAGTACACTGGTCTCTGGACTTTATCTTCTTCCCTCACCAAGGCTGAACTTATTGCGCTGGACGATACTGCCAAATACATGAACAAATCTTCGTGATCTACTGGCTTGGACAATACCGGAGGTTTTTCCAGATGATTCAGAAGGTTCTGGAATGCTTCTACACAATCAAGAGTCCATTTGAAATTGTGCTTCCCTCGCTTTATCAAATCAAAAAATGGAATGCACTTATCTGTAGCTTTGGAGATGAATCTACTTAACGCTGCTACTTTCCTAGCAAGGCTTTGCACATTTTTGATTTGCCTTGGTTCTTGAATATTCCTGATTGCTGTGATCTGATCTGGATTGATTTCAATTCCGCGCGAGCCAACGATAAAGCCTAAGAATTTTCCAGAGGTTACTCCAAATTAACACTTTAGAGGGTTGAGCTTCATCCCGTATCACCTAAGGATGTCAAACATTTCTGCTAAATCAATTGTATGGTTGGATGATTGTCTGGACTTCACAAGCATATCATCAACATAAACTTCCATTGTCTTCCTAATCTGACTGTAGAACATCTGGTTTACTATTCGTTGATATGTAGCTCCAACATTCTTTAGGACAAAAGGCATCACTACATAGTAGTACAATCCCAATTCTATGATGAAGCTGGTATGCCCCTAGTCCGGGACATGCATGAGAATTTGGTTATACCCGGAATATGCATCCATGAAGGAGAGGAGTTCGTGACCCACCGTCGAATACATAAATTGATCGATTCTAGGAAGTGGGAAACTATCTTTTGGACAAGCTTTATTCAAATCTGAGAAATCGATTCAGGTACGCCATTTCCCGTTGGCCGTCTTTACTGAAACCGGGTTTGAAATCCATTCCGGGAAAGTTGAATCTCTAATGAATCCATTACTCCTTAGCTTTTCAGCTTCTTTTTTTAAGTCAGCTGACCTTTTTGGGCCAAGCATTCGCCTTTTCTACTTAACAAGTGGATGCTTTGGGTTGATGCTCAACGAGTGGCGCATAATTGATGAGGATATCCCATACATGTCAGTATTGGTCCAGGAAAACACGTCCAGGTTGGCATACAGGAAGTCGATCAATTCCTTTGCACAAAGTGGATCTAATTGAGACCCGATCTTTAAGACCTTCGCCGGGTCGTTATCATCGATTGGAACATCCACGGTCGTTTCGTTTGGAGTCGCCATTCTGCCCCCGGGTTCCTCGTCCTCTCTGGGATCTATATCCTCGGGCAGTTCTCAGGGCAGCTCCTTCGAGGCCATTTGTAATTTCTATACTGAATCCTCCTTTGTAGTTGGAGGAGTGCCCTTTGGTTCTACGTTTAACCCTTGGAACAATAACTCAACTCTGCTATGTAGTAGGCTCGTCCTACGACTTGGTCACCTTTGACTACTCCCACTCCTACTTCGGTCGGGAACTTTAACAATAGGCACCAGGGTATAATACAAGCTCTGAATTCTGCTAAGGCCGGTCGGCCCCAGAAGGCATTATAAGGTGACTCAATATCTAATACCACAAATGGAAGAATTCTCACTCTCCGGCGTTCTCCTTCTCCCAAAGTTACTGACAATTTCTCATATCCGATTGGGGAAGTAGAGGCTCCATCGAAGCCACGTATCCATCCCTCGTAGGGCTTTAAATCTTTCGCTTCAAGGTTCATCTGATCAAATGCTTTTTTAAACAAAATATTTATTGAACTTCCATTATCCAGCAAAAACTTGTGGACCAATGCGGGACCTATGGTTGCCGTGATTACTAAAGGATTTTCGGTGGGGGCATGGACTCCAATACATTCTCTACCATGCAAGATGATGTCGTCGAGCATTGTTTTGTGCTGCTTTATCGGGGTTGCAGTTTCATGATTACTGCATTCTCCTACTTCAAGGTGTTTGGCCGCATTCACATACTGATCCATTGCTCTAAAGCTGTGTCCAGCAGGATGAGGTCCTCCTACTATGGTATTGATGACGAAGTTCTTTCCTTTCTGTTGAGCGGTCGACCTAGCAGCGGGTTGGTTTTGGTTCGGGGCATGCCCAGCTTGCCCCCTGTCTCTTGGAGCAACCTTGTATTCGTCCAACTTTCCTTCATGGAGTAGCTTCTCGACGACGTCCCTCAAATGACGGCATTCGTTGGTGGAATGACCATGGCTCTGATGGAAAAGGAAAAACTTTCTTGTCTCATGCTTTTTTTTTCCGTTGAATCTCTCGGTGGAGGCCTCTTATATTGAAGGACGTTGTAGGTATCAAGGAAAAATGTTTTCTAATGTATCTGAAACACCCCACCTCCGTTAAGTTCACTCACAAAGGGAATGCCATAACTTTGGTGGAGTTTTATAAGTAAAAGTCACAGATAAACACAAGACAGATATAAATACATATTTTAAACAGTGGAAACCAAACAGACTTTTATTTCATCAATACGTGTTCAAACAAAACATTTCCATAATTGTCTCAAAATACTTCCAACATTACAACCTCATTACTGTCTTAATTATTAAAGAAGCATAAAACATAAATAAAGTGACAAAAATCCCCATAGTGATATCCAAAGCCATAATTCGAGCAAAAGAGATCCAAATCATACATCTACGGTCTTGGAACTTGTAAAGAGTCTGACTGAGGCTGAGTTGTTTCCTCCCTATGGACCTGGGGAGGGGGGAACGAAAGAAAAGAAGACGAAAAGAAAATAGAGTCAGACATAAAGCCTGAGTAAATCTAGTAACTCCTCAGTATGTGAATAAGAAAAGGGCATGATAGATATAAACTGAAAACATGATAGTGTCACCAGCTAAGGAAGTGTCGTTTAGAATCGAATGTACTATCGCACCCATACTATATCTCTGCACCTACTTGAGCTTATTTTAACTGGCACCCCATGCTGAGGGTGAAGTGATCCCCATTTTCTAAAGATCGGCTCCTACTCGCGTTAACATGTGTCATACGGCTCCCAAGAATTGTATATACCTATGCTGGTCCCACCATGGGGTGTATCAAGACCCATGGTGGCGGCACCGACACAATTTCTAGAAGGCATAGGTTATACTACTAGTGCCCCCAGTGCCCTGTTTGTCTGCTCCGGAGTGTGTGCACGCCCGCACCCCGTTAGAACCTACACTGTTGCATCCACCGCCGTCGCTTTGACTGCTTACAATCATCCCAGTAATCATGCCCCACCCTGCCTAGTTTTACGGTACCATGATACCTAACTTGGGTTACTGCAGAAACGGGTCCCTCGTTACCAGGGTTTTCTAGTCAAACATGTTAAGTGGTTAAGTGTCTGTATTTACCTAACCCCCACCCATCAATTCTTGTTAACATATTGAATTTGGTTAAGTGTTTATAGTTGACTTAACCCTACCATCTATCCTTAGCCTCTTAGAGCACCTGACCACTCACATTAGACAGGTATTGCTACGGTTACTGGATGTGCCGGTCGGTTCTGGGAAGGTTTACACCGTAACTCAGTCTAACCTCGGGTCCTTATTGGGATCAATGCTTAACCACCCACATTGGATAGGTATTGTTGTGACTACTGGACAGCCAGGCAGGTCCGGGCAGGTTTACGTCACAACTCAATCCAACCTCGGGTTAAGCATATCGTGTTTTCTAAATTTACATATTTTATTACTTCTCAATTATATATGTAAATTTCATGTCTTTTATTCTTGGGTATAACAATTCATACCACTAGAATGTCATTGCCATTGGCATGTGCCAACCATGCCAACTTATATTTTTAATGTTTTACACCCAACGTTATTACCCCCGTTTGTACGTTCGCAACATTAAAGCAAGTGTTGGGCTTGACACAATTCAGGCCAACTTTATAAACGTGAGAAAAATGGGAAATCAAGAACATGTAATATTTCACATAAAGGTGTGTGGCGCATGAACTTGCAATTTAGCGATTCAACATAAATTATGGGTCATGTGAACTTGCATTCAAATCAAAGTATAACTAAGTAGGTAACATATGAAATGGCATAGTTAGGCTTATACAAACTTGTGTTTAAACATGTTTAACTTGGCATAATGTCAACCACAAAACTAGCATGTTGTATATACACCAAAATGTCCAATTTTAACATCTAATCATATAGCCTATTTCAATATGAACTTGCATAGTTTATGAAACCCAAACGCTACTTAACATAGATCCAATCATACTTGCAAATAAACATAAGAATGTGTTCATAGGTTTTGGGTCATATAGGCATAAAAGGTCTCAAATCTAGAACATGTTTACATAAGCCTTAATTTAGACTTAGTGAATGTATATAGTCCATGCCATAGGTATAAACATAAAGGGATCAAATTTTAGTTTTTGCCACAACTTGCTAGTGCCATTGTTTTCATATACAATTGTTCAATAGGCTTGCATCAATCAATTTAGGCCACAAATATCAATACACAAGTCATGACAGAATCATTACAATACACAGAATTTATATCATATTCATACAATGACACAATTGTACTTTCATTTACATCGAATCACATCACAGTTTTTATTCATATTCTAAAAGGTCACTATACTTACAACGAATGCAGAATCTTGAATTCTGGATTCTGAATTCTGAATTCTGAAATTGAGATGCGCTCCTTTGGGTAGATTAACGTTGCGTTAATTAGTTTGATTAAGCTTTTATCTTCTTCTTAATTTGATTCGTCTCTTAGCTTCTCTCTCTTGATGGCTATGCTCAATTCCTTCCTGGCAGCATGACGACTCCCATCTTATTTTTTTGTGTGAATTTTCAGTTGAGACTTAGGGTGTATTTATAGATTTGTAAATTGTTTTGAGCCGTCAGATGAAGACAGGAGGAATCTAGACCATACAAAGTTCAAAGAGCCAATCAAGAGTTGACATGTCAGCCCTAGTGACACACCGAGCCACAGAAATTCGAGCCAGAGCCAGACCTAGCCAGCCAGGTTGACCAGGTAGGTCGACTGGCAGGTCGACACCCAGGTCGACAGTATGGTCGACATGGGGTGGCCAGGTCGACACCATGGTCGACACCATGGTCGACCCTATGGTCGACCTGGTCTCTGGGCGGGAATTTTCCCGTCCAGCCTAGCTTGAACCTGTTTTTTTCGAATTTTGAATTTTAAACTAAGCTGTTTGAATTTAAATTTTATTCTGAAATTTCCGAAGGTCATAACTCCTTCATACGGAGTCTGATTCGCACAAACTCGGACTCTATCTCAAGCAGAATTCCGACACGAACGCAATGGCGTAACCCATTTCCCTTAATTCTTTCATTTAGAATTAATTACACTTTAATTTGTGAAGATTAACGTTATAGAATTCACGGGGTGTTACATTCTCCCCCCTTAAAAGGATTTCATCCCCGAAATCTTCAAGTTAGGAAGAATGTATATCCTACCATCCAACAGTCCATCTACTCAACCAACAAACACAGGCAACCACTATCCTTAAAAGACTTCTAATGCTTCGTGATCATATGCATAGTGTGTGTACATGTCCTTATCTAATGCAGAAATCATGTGGTCTACTGATTCAATTGACCTCCTTAATGCGAATCATGTAAGTGTCATGAATCTATTATGTATGCAAATTTTTCCTACTCATAATTCTATATGAGTGCACAACTATTCATACAAATGCGACGACTATATGACAGCATATCAAGTTTCAACCATATACAAATGAGAATACATATATATGCATATGCAATATGAAGTGACTGAGCCGATCTATAACCTAGGGTGTGTGTGCATATGCATCCCTAAGCAACCACTAACAATCACTAGCAATCACTAGCAACCATTTGCAGCCATCATCCATAACATGTTTTCAAATACATGTTTGCATCCATTTGTTTTCTACTTAGGAAAAGGACCGAGGAGGTATACCTAAAAATATAGATAAAGCATAACTTAAGGAAAAAGAGAGATCGAAGATGTACCCTCAAAAAGAAGTGGGTAGGCAGCGCGCATTCTGTCCTCAGTTTCCCAAGTCGCGTCTTCCTCGGCGTCGCTCCACTGAACTTTAACGAGTTTGACTTTGCGGTTGCGTAGCTTTTTCACTTCAGTTCCTAAGATGCGGGTTGGAACTCTCCTCATAGTTGCTTCACGTTCTATTTCAGCCTCTTCTAGAATGCTAGGTTCCACCACTTCCGCAGACTCATGCAAACACTTTCGGAGGTGAGAAACATGAAAGACGTTGTGAACTCCGGCCAGTCTCTCAGGTAGCTCTAATCTATAGGCCATCTTCCCAACCTTCTCGATGATAGGAAACGGTCCTACAAATCTTGGTGCTAGCTTTCCCGTGGATCCAAAGCGAACGACATTCCTTAAAGGAGATACCTTAAGGAAAACCCTGTCCCCAACCTCAAACTCAAGGTCGGTCCTTCTTTTGTCGGCGTAGGATTTTTGTCTGTCTTGGGCTGTCTTCATCCTTTTCCGTATCAAGTCCACTTTCTCTGAAGTCTCTTGAATCATGTCTGGACCAAGTATAAGCTTATCTGTAGACTCCCACCAAGGCTTCGAAGGGCGCCATACCGATGGTAGCTTGGTAGCTGTTGTTGTAGGCAAATTCCACTAAAGGAAGGTGATCCTCCCAAGTCCCTCCAAAGTCAAGAACGCAAAGTCTCAAAAGATCCTCTAAAACTCTATTCACCCTTTCTGTTTGGCCATCGGTTTGGGGGTGATAGGCCGTACTCAAACATAACTGTATGCCTACAGCTTCTTGCAGACTCCGCCAAAACTCGCTTGTGAAGATAGGGTCTCGATCACTAACGATGCTGGAGGGTATCCCATGGAGTCGAACTATTTCCTTGAGATAAAGAGATGCTAGAGATGAGGCAATCCTTCTACTTTTAATGGGTATAAAGTGGGCGCTTTTAGTAAGCCTATCCACTATTACCCAAATACTAGTATTGCCTCTTCTCGACCTAGGTAGTCCATCAATGAAGTCCATTGAAATGCTATCCCACTTCCACTATGGGACCTCTAAAGGATGAAGTAGTCCTCCAGGTTTCTTCTGTTCCGCCTTGACCCGTTGGCAGGTCATGCAATTAGAAACGAAATCTGCCACGTCGTGCTTCATGCCGCTCCAAAAGAAAGTCCTTTTTATATCCTTGTACATCTTATCACCGCCAGGGTGTATAGTCATCTTGGAATGATGCGCTTCCTCGAGAACCTTCTTTGTCAACTCCCTTGCTTGTGGGACGCATAATCTTCCATCTCGCCTCAGCCAACCCTTATCATCGATGGAGTATCTACTGAGGTGACTAGAAGTCTCACCCCTAATAAGTTTATCAATCACATCAACAAGCTGAGGGTCTTCACGTTGTGCAGCTCCTATTGAGTCTAAGAGAGTAGGGCGTACTTCGAGAGATGCTAGCAAACCCGGTACAAAATCCGAGGAGGGCCTAAAGTTAAAACTGGCTATATACTCCAAGCTGTGCCTTTCCACAAAGAGAGGGCTTAAGGTCAGTTTCTTTCGGCTCAACGCGTCTACTACTACGTTACCTTTGCCGGGAGTATAGGAAATTTCAAAGTCATACGAGGCAAGAAACTCCATCCATCTTTGCTGCCTCAAGTTAAGATCCTTCTACGAGAAGAGATATTTCAACGATTTATGGCCAGTGTATAATTCGAACTTCTCACCTAGGAGATAATGGCGCCAAGACTTAAGCGCAAAGATGATGGAGGCTAACTCAAGATCGTGGGTTGGGTAGTTCTTTTCATGAACTTTCAATTGTCTTCCGCCATAAGCTACTACCCTTCCTTCTTACATTAGAACAGCGCCTAGTCCCGTTCCACATGCATCTGTGTATACTGTGAACATTTTGCTTCCGTTAGGCAGAGTTAGAACTGGGGCTGTTGTAAGAGCCCTTTTTAATCATTGGAAAGCAAACTCGCAGTCCAAATCCCAAGTGAACGCCAGATTCTTTTTTGTTAGACTTGTGAGCGGGGCTGAGATTTTCGCGAAATCCCTAATAAATTTTCGGTAAAAACCGGCTAGCCCAAGAAAGCTTCGAACTTCAGTTGCATTTCTTGGTGTCTTCCAATCTTGCACTGCCACCACTTTCGCGGGATCCATAGCCAAACCCTCTTTTGACACTATATGCCCCAGAAATCTTACCTCCTTTCTCCAAAAGTGGCACTTGGAGAATTTGGCTTTTAGCTGATGTGTACGGAGAGTTTCCATGATTTCTTTCTGATGCTGAGCATGCTCTTCCTCATTCTTTGAGAAGATTAAGATATCATCTACGAAGACAACCACAAATTTGTTGAGGAATTCTCTGAACACCCTGCTCATTAGGTCTACAAAATAAGTGGGTGCGTTTGTCAAGCCGAAAGGCATGACAAGCCACTCAAAGAAACCGTCTAGGGTTCTGAACGCCGTTTGGTCAATGCTATCTTCAGCTACCCTTAGCTGATGTAACCCAGTTGCCAGATCAAGTTGGGAGAAGACCGTCGCACCTACATGCTGATTAAACAAATCGTCGATTCAGGGAAGAGGGTGCCTATTTTTCTTGGTCAATTTGTTTAACTCCCTATAATCGACGCAAAGGCGAAGCGAACCGTCCGCTTTGATTGCGAACACCACTGGAGCACCCCATTCCGAAATGCTCCGTCTAATGAACCCCTTTTTGAGAAGTTCTTTAACTTGCTTACTGAGCTCCTTTCTCTCCTTTGGAGCTATGTGTCTGACAGGTTAAGTGGTTAAGTGTCTGTATTTACATAAGCCTTAATTTAGACTTAGTGAATGTATATAGTCCATGCCATAGGCATAAACATAAAGGGATCAAATTCTAGTTTTTGCCACAACTTGCTAGTGCCATTGTTTTCATATACAATTGTTCAATAGGCATGCATCAATCAATTTATGCCACAAATATCAATACACAAGTCATGACAGAATCATTACAATACACAGAGTTTATATCATATTCATACAATAACACAATTTTATTTTCATTTACATCGAATCACATCACAGTTTTTATTCATATTCTGAAAGGTCACTATACTTGCAACGAATGCAAAATCTTGAATTCTGGATTCTGAAATTGAGATGCGCTCCTTTGGGTAGATTAATGTTGCGTTGATTAATTTTATTAAGCTTTTATCTTCTTCTTAATTTGATTCGTCTCTAAGCTTCTCTCTCTTGACGGCTATGCTCAATTCCTTCCTGGCAGCATGACGACTCCCATTTTATTTTTTTGTGTGAATTTTCATTTGAGACTTAGGGTGTATTTATAGATTTTTAAATTGTTTTGAGCCGTCAGATGAAGACAGGAGAAATCTAGACCATACAAAGTTCAAAGAGCCAATCAAGAGGTGACATGTCAGCCCTAGTGACACACCGAGCCACAGAAATTCGAGCTAGAGCTAGACCTAGCCAGTCAGGTCGACCAGGTAGGTCGAACGGCAGGTCGACACCCAGGTCGACACTATGGTTGACCTGGGGTAGCCAGGTCAACACCATGATCGACCCTATGGTCGACATGGTCTCTGGGCGGGAATTTTCCCGCCCAGCCCAGTTTGAACCTGTTTTTTTCGAATTTCGAATTTTAAACTGAGCTGTTTGAATTTAAATTTTATTCTGAAACTTCTGAACGTCCTAACTCCTTCATACGTAGTCCGATTCGTGCAAACTCGGACTCTATCTCAAGCAGAATTCCGAGACGAACGCAATGGCCTAACCCATTTCCCTTAATTCTTTCATTTAGAATTAATTACACTTTAATTTGTGAAGCTTAATGTTATAGAATTCACGGGGTGTTAAAGTATCATTCAATGGCGTAAAGTTTTCAAATGGCTTGAACCGAGGCCTCTTCTGTGAGTCGTTTCCTCGATTTCTTCTTTTGTTGCCGTTCCCAGATTGGCGACCATTCCCCTGGTTTTTGTTCCCAACGTTGACCGCTACCTTTCCTGAACTGTCGCCGGATTGTTTGATGAACACGTTACTCTGTATATCTTCTTTATCGGTAGCTTTTCTCTTTCGATTGGCATATATTTCTTCCTGAAATAAGCAGATGTTAGTTTTTTCATAAAATATTTCTCTAGTCAGCAGCGGCTTGCTGGCTAATATCTTCCAAACTCGGTATCCTTGTCCACTCTGTCAATTAGGGCCATCAGGACAGTCTGCTCATGAGGATCTCTAACCTCCACTATAACAGAAAACACTTTTCGCAACAAGAAAAAACTATTGCAATAGGCCTATTGCAACAGGCAAACGCCCGTCTGTATAGCCGAAGTTGCAATAGGTTGGCCCCTTTTTGCAAGGGTTATTTCCTGTTGCGGTAGACTTTTTTACAACAAGTTTTTGCTGTTGCAGCAAACCCTTTTGCAACAGTATATGACTGTTGCAATAGATTCATAAATCTGTAAAAAAACAAATATTACAGTTTATAGATATTACATATTAAATACATTTGTTTTAGTAATAGTGTATATCAAAGAATGAAATAAACAAATAAAATTTTTATTTTAACAAAATTTTAATAATACAAACAATTACAACAATTTTCATACACCATTCATGTATAACAATTTCTTCTCTCACACAACATATTTTTTTTAAATTGAGTATTTTATAATCATATTTCAACTCTATCATACATATACCATTACAAGAGAATATATATCATCAGTTCACTCTATCAAACTTCAAATTTAAGCCGTATGAAGCAATCATTCTCTCGCAGTCAGTCTTGGCTTTACTATTATGCATATTATACCAAAATTCCAACTAGCTTAAACAACAATAACTTTGGATTAGTTTTAGGATAAAATGGGATAGCATGCAACAATAAAACACCTACTAGGTCTTTATTAGCAACACTGTGTATCCAAGCGAACTTCCATTACTGGTTTTGTTTGAAACCAAATATTGTCAACCCCTATTTGACTACAATCATTAGCTCTGCTATCTGGATGACGGATTGGGGACTTTGAACATGTATGCACCATCATGATAATCTTTTGCAGAAACACTTAAGCAAGGGACTTCATAGCCATATTTTCACCATGAGAAGCAACTTGCATGAGCAGTTCTGTTGATTCCTTCCAAGAATTTTCATCAGAACTATACAATATAAGATGCTAAAGATTAACATTAAAAATATTACCTAAACACATGTAACATATTAACTTTCAACTCGTGTATATAGTTCTACAATTAGCCCATACAATGTTATCCGTAACTAATTCATTTAATAAGGCATACCAGAAATTACGTCATAGTAGCAGTACACAATTGGTTCATGACAACAGTCACCTTAAGAGAAATCCAAACAGTAGTGAATTGGTTCATCACTGTGCACCACAAGATCACCACCCAATAACACACACCACAACCACCATCCATATCTTAACTGAGCGAAACCTGACAGCCTCTAGACATGTCAAACGGGTCCTGATCTAAAATATTAATAAAAAGATAGCCGAAGTTTTTAAGCCAGGAATGAGTCAGTAATTGTAATTAGTAGGTTTTTTCTCCAACTTAATAGAAGAAAAGTGTTAGATCAAAGCAGAATCGAGTGGTATATTGATTTGCAAGATATTTCTTAACAAAGAAGTTGAGATGCTTAGTCACATAAAAGGAATTGCTATAGTGTTACAAAAGTAGCTTTTCTAAATGCTCTCGTTTGGTTTATATTATCTACATAATTATTTCTGTAACTTCTAGGCACATGTATTGCATATAGCAGTAGTGAAAGAAAAAACACCCTTTTTCCATAAAATAGGCACAACTGTAAAACACACTTTCGACGTGAGATTGAAACATAGATCAAAGCTTCATATTCTTTTCCCCCACTAAATAAGCATCAAAAAAATTCTCCAATGCTCGTGAACGCAACATTTCCAGGTTCACAAAACACTGCTTTATACTAAACTAACTCCAGGTTCACAGAATTGTTTTTTAAACGAACTGGCACTACTAATGCAAATATGAATACCAATATTATATCATCTGATCCGCTTTCAACCAAAAGAAAAGCCCTGAATATCACAGACACGCAGAACACAACACACAAACCTAGATCCAAGAAAGCACAACAAAAACATCGGATACCAAACTCAAAAAAACGCAGAACACAACACATAAAACTCATAGACAAATCAGATAAAAAAACCAAGAAAGTACCTGAAAATTCCATACCCTCGGTAGCTAATATACAGTCTCATTTGAGGGGCGAAAATGAAATAAACATCGCCTAGTAGATCGTAGAGGAATCTGAGATACCGCGCAGATAATATAGTTGTGAATCATCAGCTAGAAGGTCGGGAAGGATGGTGGAATAGGCTGGATTTGAGTACGGACGAATCAATTTGGAGTATATTTTTAAGGCAAACGAAAAAAAAGAAAAGCGAAATGAACATAAAAGGCAACAGTAGGCGAATCGAGAAGAAGAAATAGATGCCGGAGTTTCATGCTGAAGGAGAACGGTTTGGATGGACAAATTTTTTAGATCTGAAGAGATGAAAGCGGAGGAAGGAGAACAATCCCCATTATCTTAATTTCAAACGATTTAGGGTATTTAGCGATTTGGGAAATTGGACTACCAGGCTGGAAGTGGAGAACGTTATTAACGTTCTGGAAACATCGTCTCTTTTTGTTTAACATTCAAAATTTTCACGATGGAGCCAAAAAAAATTAATGGTTGGAGCCATTTTTTCGGATGGAAAGGAGAATAATAGAAACCTGCGAGTATAACACAGTAAACATTTGAAATGCGTACAAGTTAACAATTTGTGTAGTACATATTGCAAGTGTCTACACAAGTTTTCTTATTTTTTATATTTTTAGATTTTATGGAATTTGTATTTTACATTGAATTTGAGATTACTTTAAGATGTGTATCAATTTATTTTTCGAATTTTATGAATATTAATTACTAACTATTAATTTAACTTCAATTAAGTAAAAATGTTAATAATTTTGAATTAAGTTAATTTAGAACTCTTATTATTAATATTTTCAAAATTATTAACTATTAAATTGAGTACTATATATAGTAGTTATTTAACATTAAATACTAATAGTAATAACTATATAATATTTTTTTAGTAATTGTTAGTTATTAAATAATTATTTATTTACTAATTATAAAATTTATTTCAAGTAATTTTAACTAAATTATAATTATTATTTTCTAATTTTTTAATTACTAATTATTAAATCTTTTAATTATTAATTATTAAATAGCTAATACAACTTATTAATTATTATCTTTTAAATATCAGATATAAATATTAACTATAGTTATTAAATATTAATTGTTACTTTTAATTAAATAACAAATTAATTACTTAATTATACCATAAAATATTATTCTTAATATTATTAATTATATTAATTATTATTATTATTACTAAATAACTAATATTATTTAGTAATTATCAATTGTCATCTTTTACATATTAATATTAAATATAATTATTAAAATATAACTATTTATTTACTATAATTTTGTTAAAGTATATTTTTCACAATTGGCTTTACCAGTTGTAAAAAAATACAGTTATCGTAAGTGGCGAAAACAGTTGCTAAAGATATATTTTTTGCAATAAGCTTGGAAGCCAGTTGCAAATAATATGTTTATTACAACTGTTATGGAAGCACAGTTGCTAAAAGTATGTTTTTGCAACAGAAAGAGAATCGCAGTTGCTAAAAAAACACTTTTCGCAACAAGAAAATTAAACATGTTGCTAAATCTCACCTATTGCAACTGCTATAATAGGTCTGTTGCTAAATATTATTTACTACAACTGTCATTTGTCACATGTTGCAAATAGCTAGTTGCAATAGCGTATTTTTCTTGTAGTGCTCCATGACTGCTAAGTTAAAACGGTCAAGATAGGACCTCAAAGATTCATCAGGGCTTTGCTTAATGAGGGATAAATCAATGACATTCTTAGACCTCTAAGCATGAAGTGTGAATTGATTTATGAATTATTCACTCAATTCCCCAAAACTGGAGACCGATTGTGCTGGCAAGCGGGCAAACCACATTAATGCTACATCCTCCAGGAATATCGGGAATGCTTTACATTTTACTGCGTCAGGAGCAGCCGCGACATTCGTGTACTATGAATACCTCATCAGATGCTGAACTAGATCTGTCCTACCCGTATAGTGGTTCATAGATGGCATGTTAAATTTCCTTGGAAAACAAACATCTAATATGTCATCAATAAAGGGCATATGACTGCTGCCTATACCCCAATCTTCATTCCTCTGACTATGGCTATCTACCATGATTTGCCTGACCATTGCTTCAACATCAACATGGATCAATGTAGATTCGAGATCAAAACTCCTTGCCCTACGGGGCCCTCCAACGTCTCTTTGACTGCTACCGCGAAATCTAGGGCCTGAGCAGAACTTCCCTGTCCCCTATTGCCACGGTCAATCACGCGGCGAGGGGATGGTATAGGTTGATTCCGGACAAGGTCGACAACGCCTCCATTCTTGGGTAGCGGAGCGGGATCATTCAGGTTACAATGGTCAGGTCCTAGATTGAGGGCTGCCTCTTCTCGAGAAGGGAGTGATCTAAATCGAAGCTGCTCCACATTTTTAGGCTTCTCTAATGGTCCTCGTGGAGGCCTTGGAGGCTCCTCTGGTGAGGATGAGTAATCTGGAGTAAAAGGATGGGCTGGCAGAGGTGTCCCCTGCCTTTGGAGATCATCGATTCGTCTATCTAATGTAGTGAGGTTCTGTCGTAACAAGGAACTCTCTTATCTTTGGGATGCCAACTCATTGTTCATCTTATCCAACATATCGAGGATGCGAGAGAGATTTCCCTCAGTCGCTAGAGAAGAGGCACGTAGCTGATCGTCAGCATTCTCTGTTATACGTAAAGAACTCGAGCAAGGTCGAGAAGAAGCACCAGCACGAGAAGGACGAGCCATAATTTCCTTTCCAGGTCGAGTCGTGGTCCTATGGTCAGGGTGGTTCGTGACCCCCTCTTATTGACGGCTCGTGGTGCCTTCTGCATGTCGGCTCGTGATGATCTCAACAGGGTAGTTCGTGATGGGCTCAATTGGGTGGCTCGTGGTGTCTTCTATGGGGCGGGTCATAGAGACTCTTTGCGATCGGGTCATGACCCCCTCTTCGGGTCGGTTCTCCCCCCGCGAACCGCGAGCCGGAGAGTCCATCTCGAGCATCTGCTGAACACTTTCTTCCATGGCTTCCTTTACAGCTTCGTTTGCTTGCGCAGCTCGTAAATCCTTGGATTTCTTTCCGTCCATAATATTTTAACCTTGCTAAAATCTTCAGAATTTGGAACAGTAGAGATACGGACTATTTTCTTTGGACTTTAATATCCAAATAGTAGAGCAATAATCCGATACGCTGAGATTTTAGTTCTCAGTGAAAGCTCTAAAATGTTAGACCAAATTATGGCTCTAACACCCAAATTGTCTAGAATTGCAGAGAGTAATAAGTAGAAATGAAAGAAACAACAGCAAACACACCAGATTTATAGTGGTTCGACGTTAACGAGCCTATGTCCACTTTATATGTCTTTGATTATATGTTAAATGCAAGTACAATCAATGATTTCTCTCAATCTCACTTTTACAATAATGATTCACTCAGTGATTTTGAGATAACACTAATAAGAAATAATGGAGAAATAGTAATGGAGGAAATAATACTCAGAACTACCCAAAGATCCTGAAAAATGCCAAGCATGGGGATATTTATAGGTGATATCTGCAGGCGGTTCGTGAGGATATGTGGCTCGGATCCCGAGGATCTCGGACTGGTTCGTGGCTTGATGGAGAAATGGTCAATATGACGTTTATGGATAGGAGTCATCAGATCCAAACTTGCGGATCGTGGAGGACTTAGTTACGGTCGCCATTTCTTTGGTTTGTGGACAGGTTGTGGTGACTAATCACGAGCTGGTCGTGATGACTCTTCACTAGCGGGTCGGTCTTGGTGCATCACGACCGGGAGGAGAAGGTTAGTCACGAACGGGTTCTTGAACTTCACGAGTCAGAGTGTATTCATCTCGAGTTTGGATACGTGGTTCTTCGTCTTATTCAACTATGAACATTTGTACTCTTGGTGGCTTGGTGACAAAGCTAGCCAACAATGTCTAAGGCGGGTCGACCCAGGGTCGACTCACCTGCATGTGGGCTAGGTTCCTATGAATGTTTTGGACTTTTTCCTTCACCATGTACATGCATTGACTCAGCATTAGGTGTACAGTTGGATTTACAAAGCTAAAATCTAACGGTATGGAATTATTCTAGGTAATCTATAAATAGGCTAGCAGCCTCATTGTTTTCTACACACAAACTATTCTTCATTTCTTCTTTCTCCGAGCAATAGTCTAAATAAAAATATAAAGATGCTGAGGTGCTACCTAAAAATAGATTAAAAAGAACAATTCTAATTCTTCCTACAACAACAAAATAAAGAATTTAAATATACAACATAGGTGTTCAGAATTCTGATCAACGTGAGGTAAGTTCTTGAATCTGATTTATTTAGGTTTCTTTTCTTCTTTCCATCTTCTTTTAGTATTAGATTTGTAAATCCGTTACTGTTTAATATTGGAGTCAGCTAGGAAGACCACAAAATCATAGATCTGAATCAGATTTAGGGATTGGAAAGATGTCAGCTGAGTGGATTTAGAATTATACCTTTTGAATATTGGCGTATTTACCGTTTACATACCCCGTTATTCGTAACATGTTAGATAACTGTAATTGTGGTAATTGCGATATAATTTATTTTTAGTTATGTTAAGAATATTACTGTTTTATAGATCTATTCTATGAATCTGTTAATTAGATTAAAAATCGCTATAATACTGAAATTGTGGAATTTACAATAAAAGTGAATATGTTACTGAAAATTTGGTTACGACAAATCAGATATTGTAAATCAAATCACAGTGAAATTGGTAATAATGGAAAAGGAATAGATATGCCTAATTTGTATGGAAAATTTACATTGATTGGGAAACTATAAATAACATCTAACTCAGAAAAAAGGGAAATTTGTAGTGAGCTGAGTTAGATGGATTTGGGAAAGATTGATACATTTCCATAACGGTAAAATATTAAGAATGTAGTTGCAAGAAATGAAAGGAAAAAAGGGATTAGTGTGAAATAGGGATTCATTTACTGTATTGCACACTAATTAAATAAAAATTAAATGTTTGTTCATGACATAAGTAAAATAAATAGGTTGCAACTACGAATCTTGATTTATGTGCGTTATGGAAATGAATCTTTATTTCTTTCCACTGACCAATGTAATAAGGTGTGTGAAATATTTTCCTTAAATAATGAGAGTATGCAAAATGGTAATTAAAAGAATGTTATAACAGTAAAAGTTTGGTTAATGTTAGGAAATCAAGGGAAAATGTGAAGAATAGGGAATATGACCTATTTTAATTAATTATGAGGATAAGAATGTAATATAATAGGTAGGCTTGTCCTAAGGACAGGTGGAAATTATGACCTAAATTATGATAAATAAAAGGGAAACTTTTTAATAAACCTTAGTAAAGGAAACTAAGTCAGTAAGTAAATAACAACAAAAGGTTATGATAACAAGGTTATGATTGCATAAGAAAGAATGAATTACGGTTATTATTAATAGACTTATAAAATGGAAAATTATGAACTATAATAAAAGAAATTAATAATAAGCGGAAGCCCGCTCCGGCGGCATAGGGATGAATAAAGTAAGTAAGCAGCCAATTGTGTGCTAATGAATCTAGTAACTTGAGATTACAATGAAAAGGGGAACAATCAAGTTAATTAGGAACATGGTGAGAAGCGATGAGTTCTTAATTAAAAGATTGGACATAAGGTCTAATAACGCATTTGCATGATGCGCTTGGACCAGTCCGCACGTTTGAAGGTGAAGAACCCGACGAGGTAAATCATCGTGTTGTTTAGAGGCACGAGAAGAGTATGCCAATCTCATTATTCTACGTGATTGCTCGGCGGGACTAGAGGGAAGCACGTGGCTTCCAAGGGACGTGGTAAGGTACCCCGTGGTGGTCCTTTGTTATGGTACACGCTCAGAATGTACTCGCAGAGGTGGTTGTAACACCCCGTAATTTTAAAACATGACATAAGAGATAATTAAATAATACTTAATTTTTATAAGAAGAATTAAGGGAAACGGGTTGCGCCATTGTATTCGTCTCGGAATTCTTCTTGGGATAGAGTCTGAGTTTACGTAAACCGGATATCATATGAAGAAGTTATGAAGCTTAGAAGATTTCACTTTAAAGCAGAATTTAAATTAAAATAATAACTAAAAGTCAAAAATGTGTTCAAAAATCAAAATCAGTAAAACGTGGGTGAGCGGGAAATCTCCCGCTCTAAGGTGTCGACCCCCCTATAGGGGTGTCGACATAGGTGTCGACCCCCCTTCTGTCCAGATCTGGATGACGTGTTTTTGAGGTCTAAGGCTGATATGTCCTTCTAGGATTGGCTGGATAACGTGTCTTTTGAGCTGTGTGGTTCTGATGATCTCTAATCTAATCTAAAGGACCTAATTCACCTTATACATCTATAAAAACACAACTAGACCTAACCCTAATCGCATTGTCATTCATCCATGGCGCCTCCATTCTGCTCTAATCTAAATTAAAACTAGCCTCTTTTCTCTTCTCCAAAGCAAATCAGAATTAGAGTATTCAAATTGGAAGATAAGAATCAAATTCTACAACGGTTTGGCTAATCAAATTCAAAAATTAGATTCAGATCTATTCTCTCTTCTACATCCTACCGTTGCGAGTCTATGTTACTTTCACATATAATTAATTAAAAAGTGATTGTGATAGGATTGTAAATTGGATTTTGTGAACATGCCTGTAAGATGAATCATATCAAGTTTGTAAATTCTTATCTTTCAGATTCATATCCAAATCACTGTTATCATATGCGTAATTGGGTCTATTTTATTGTTCAATGCCAGTTCATGTTTCATATGTCTGTTTTATGCCAGTTTTGATGACATGATTCTTTTCCTTTCTTCTTTTCTTTTTTTATGAGATTAGGCTACTTCGAGCCTAACATATTGTGTTGAGATTTGCATATGAATAACGTTTGGACGAGGGGGAAAATTTTGGGGAAATTTATAATAAAATGAGATTATTGGCATAAATCAATTTGGGCATAATTGTGTATAAATTATATACATGAGATTTGGCATAAGTTGGATTGGGCATAATTGGATATAATTTGTATACATGAGTTTTGGTAATAATTGTTAATATTTATGAACGCAAATTGATTTGGGCGTAATTTGGCATAACATGTATACATAAGATTATAGGCCTAATTTGGATTAAAATTATGAACATAATTTAGATTGGAAATTATGGGTAATTGGGATATAATTTAACCCAAGATTTAAAGTTGGGACTTGAATCAAGAAAGTGACGATGAACGCCTAAGACACGAGGTTAGATTCGAATTGCTGTATAAGATTGCCCGGAACCGCCTGGCACATCCAGCAACCGCAATTTTGTAATCTAGTGTGAGAGGTCAAAGGCAGAAATTAGATATGTAATAATGCAAAGACACGAGGTTAGACTCGGATTGCGGTATAAGGCTGCCCGGAACTGCCCGACATATCCAACAACCGTAAAACGGCAATCTAATGTGGGAGGTCTTGCAAGATTACGGTTATAATTAATTAATGAACACTTAACCAAAATAAGACATGTAGTAAGACATGGGGGTTAAGTGGGTGACATGGGTGACATGTGAAATATAACTAGAAGCACTTAACCAAGGTGAAACATGTGATTAAACATGAGAATAAAGAGGGGTTAAATGGGATTCCTAGTGGGAACCAAGCTTAGGAGGGAAGCTTGTGTCAAGTGTGGGGACCCTTTTCAACAAGTAACCCATTTAGTATCTTTGTGAGCTCGAACTAGGTCGAGGACGGGACATGCTTACTAGGTTTGATTGTAAGAGGTCAATAAAGAGTTAGCGGTGGCAACACAGGTCCAACGGAGTAATGTGCGTGCGTGAGTCCGGGCTGGTAGGTAAGATGTTGTTGCATCGTGTAGGTATAAGCCGTGCCTTTTAGTTGTATCGGGTTGCCACTTTAGGGAGTGATACACCCTACTGTGTGGGACTAGCACATGTATCTACGAGTTAGGGAGCCGATCGAATGGGGAGGGTAGTGGGTACAACTAGTGGAGATAGGAGCAGGCGACACCTATGACAGCAGCTAGGAGTACATGAAACTACCATATTATTATTATTATTATTATTATTATTATTATTATTATTTTTAGTAAGAAGGATTAACTTTAAGTTCGGAACTAGTATTAGTGCAGTGTAGGAATTATCTTATAGTGATTAGAAGCGCAATCAACCTTATATCTTGTTCTATCTCACTTACCTTGTTTACCTTGTCATATCTACTTATGTTACAGTCATCTCTTATATCCAGTTTATGCTCTTATCATGTTACTTTACTGATTATATTGTTAAAGTCACTAGACTTGCCAAACGTATGTCTGACCCTTTTTTGTTTCTCCTCTTTTCTTCCTTCCCCCTCCCCCCAGGTCCTCATGGTGGGATTAATGAAGCTTTGACTTGGATTTCTTTCTTCTTGAAGTGCTTGGAAGTGTTGAAAGTAATGCTCAGCTTTATCTCTTTTCCATTATGGCTATTTGGAGTGGGATTATGATTTTACTTTTACGCACTCTGATAATAATTTTGTACAAGATGGATATTTGGTGTACTTGACTCTAGTATGTGGTTTTGATGTTGTAACCAAACACGTTTTGCTTTTCTGCTGCAACGAATAAATTTTGAATTTTCTTAAGTACCATTTTATATATCTGTCTTGTGATATTCTATTCTATACTCTTATAATACTCCATGAAAGTAATGCATTCCCTTATTGAGTGACATTAATTGACGTGGGTTGTTACAGTGGTGGTCTGCGCGATACCACCTAGTGGATATATCTTGACTGCAACAGTGGAGTTGGCAGTGAGAAGGCTGTGGTGGATGGCATTGGGTGATTCAGCAGTTTTCCTCAGGTGAGATTGGTCAGGACCAAAGTAGGGATCGTACTTGTCATCGGCAGTCTGTGGGATGCGAAAAAACTAGAGCTAAACCAAGGGACCATTGGTCTTTCACTATCGGTACATGGTTGAGGGACACACCAAATTGGATGTTAGATTAGTTGTTAGGGGCACATAACTTAGCTCTTGATGTAGTCTTTTACTAATTGAAGGAGGGGCCGTGGTGGGGCCAATACACACCATAAAGATTAGACCATGCTGGGATATCTGTACTATTGGTCCTTTGAGCGAACCTATACAGATATGAAAAGCTCCCTACCAAGTTCTGTGAATTGGATGCAGCCATATTATGGGACTCAGGGTACAGTAGATAGCACGTACGTGTGATTATCTATGTACATGCACCGAGTGGTGTATCGTTGACATTAGGGCATTACTCCGTGATGAGGCTTGATTCGACCAAGGAGTTTGGAAATTATGATCTGTATGCTTGTGTGGCATAGCGATGATGGTTTTGGGCGGTAAAATGGCGTAATGATTTGGATTTCCTACATCGTTCGGTGTAGGATACTTACGTGGCATGACGGTGGAGGCCATGCAAGGAAGGTACTATGGGGAGTACCTTGATATTTATAGGGTGTTAGACCAAAAATTGGCTCTAACACCCAAATTAGATATGAATTCGACAAAATAGAATCAAAAAGCAAATAAGAACACACAATTTATAGTGGTTCGGCGTTAACGAGCCTATGTCCACTTTGTTTTCTTTTATTTGATGATTTGAATATGAATACAGCAATGATTCCCACTCAACCTCACAAGTACAATGCATATACTCACTCAAATCTCTCAAAAATGGGCTTTAAGAGATGATTTTGATCTGAATATGATTGTAGAATTCGGCCATGGAGGAAGTATGGACTGAGAATTTGCCAAAAGATCCTTTCAAATGCCTCTAGGTCGTGTATTTATAGGTGAAAAATCTCCTCAAAGTGGCTTTGGTTCGGAATTACGTGGCATCCATCCCTTGAGAGTCGGGTTCGGAGGCTCTAAGATGGCTACAACGCATTGATTGAGTAGGAGATCGTGGGAGAAATGGTCAAATCTTGTCCGAGTCTTCAGGGGATATGCGCAGCAAGGGCTACACATTCATAGGGAAAAAGGGGTTCGGATCGGGGCCTCCGATCTGATCTGGTGATGCAACTCGCTGTCCCTTGATGCTGCTGACGTACTCATCCGATACGAACCGATGGGATTGCTTGCTTTCTTATGATTCTGCTGAAGTGTTCCTCCGATCTGAACCGATGGGATTGCTTGCTTTCTTCTGATGCCGCTGAAGTGTTCCTCCGATCCGAACCGCTGAAGCCACCTGCTATCCTTTGGTATTGCTGACGTATTACCGATCCGATCCGATGTAATGAGGCTACTGCTGTATTTCTCCGATTCGATCTGAGGAAGTGTCTGCGCTCTTGATCTTTATTCACCTTCTGCTTTATCTTTCTCCGATCCGATCCGATTGGTGTCCTTCTTACTATTTGCTCCTTGAGTAGCCTAGTTCACAAAATAGGCTAACATTTTGCCCCCTCGAAGTATACTCTTATTTAAGATAAAGTGTGCTTCGAAGCAATTTACAGAACATCCTTTGAATCAGAGTCATTGAATGATTGCCTTCGGTTCGGATTCCGATCCGGATGGGTATCCTTCAGTGGCACATCCGAGCAGATACATCGAATCAACTTCCCCATGGATCAACAGGCCATAGGGCCTTGACGGGCTTAACTTCCGGTCCGAACGGGCTGAGGAAAATTGGGAATACGAGTGGTCACTGCGATTTCATATAAATACCCTCCTCATCTCCTTCTTCCTCTTCCTTCTTTATTATTTTCTTCCAACGAAATTTGCATCAAAACCCCTAGAATTTTAAAAACTCCAAAACTCTCTCGTTTTAATCCCCAAATCAAACACATAGGTAGTTTTATAATCTTGAATCTCCTCTTTATAATTGCTTTTGGCTTAGATTCGCGGTTTTCTTCGAATGATTCCAGCGATGTATATGATGAATTTCGCCGCCATGACCGCCTCCACTCCGTCGTCATCGTTAATGGTGTTAAGTTTCTCTAGATGCAACGGTGGAGGGGGCTAAAATCCTTTGTTGAGCGTTCGAATGCGTCAGTACTTGATTTCAGTTAGGACTTTCAACGTAGGATCGATCTTGACCCCAAAGAGGAGGAAAAAGGGAGAAGAGAAGTGCAGGGGATCGGTTCGGGTGACAGGGCAGAGACGAGGAAAAAGGGAGAGAAGGAGTGCAGGGGATCGGTTCGGGTGACAGGACAGAAACGTGAATGGGGATCAACTGACCGGATCGGGTCGGACTTGCAAGCCAAGAGAAGAACAAGATTTACTTGACTGGACTGGATCGGAATGTGAAACAAAGAAGAGGAGAAGCATGGTTGTTCAAGTCGATCCGGACCGTCCAAGTGTTCACCTCCGAACCGATCCGATTTTGATCACTGGGCATCAACTCTTGTCCCAGGCTAGCATAAGGCCTTCTCCCCGATCCGACCCTAGTGTGTGCGTCCAAACCGAACCGAAAAACCGCCTAAGATTGTACATAAGACCTTGCTTAGCTGGTTAAACCAATTCTTAACATAATCTTCAACTTAATGGACAGTTAGGATAGTGCCCTGCGAACATAAACGAATATCAAGAACTATTTTGAACATCACTGCTTCCATGGACCTTTATATTATGCTTTCATGTATTTACTTTGCATCTTTTTCACACGTAGCACACACTTTAGTTCACATACGCACACGGGGGAAACGGGCAACTTTACTCTAATCCTTGCCATTATTTCTTCAATAGTCTAGCGATCATGGCCAAAAGAAGTTCTTCTAGATTAGCAAAGAAAATGGTAATGGCAGAAACTTCTGAGAAATATACTCTCGATGACATATCTTCTCCTTCAGACCCTGAATGGGATGACAAGGGCTCAGATTATGAAATAGGAACGCATAACAATGAAACATCTTCGGACAGCGAAGTTTCTCTGAGCTATGAAGAGGAAGGAGAGATTGGAGATTACCGTGCTCCTAACGAATTCGAGTTTGCCATTTTCTTGGGATCACCCACAGACTCTGTTGAATCAACGATCGACGATGATAGACTTGCTCGCATATGTCTAAAGCACGGTATACTAAGAAGGGATACTCTGGTGCCGTCGAAAACTGACCGTCCTCACAATCCTCCAGAAGGATTTATGGCAATCACCCGATTGATGTGCATGGTTGGGGATATTCCACCGTTTTCTCCTTTTGTTGTCGACTTTCTAAGACAGATGCGAATTGCCCCCATGCAGCTGCATCCATACTCCTATGCTTACCTATTTACCTTATATGTAGCATACCGTGAGATCTTAGGTACAGAGCTCACTTTCGATGACGTTCATTTCTTTTACAACTTCAAGCATCGGACTCGAGAAACTCCTTCTTTCTCTTACTTCGAATCAGTCACAAAAAGGAAAATAATTTCAGCGCCGTTCAGCAGTAAGGCCGGCGATTCCAAGTTGGAATGGTTTTATATAATGCAACAGCCGGGATGTGCTAGGAGATGGACAAAATCAAGTAAAGCATTGGTTTTCTAAATCTCAACTCTGAGTGTCCACGCCAACACATTAATCCGTTTTCTTTTTGTTTGCATTTGATAATCCCAAACAAATATTGGGTCAAGTGTACTTTGATCGGATGCATCAGCTCCTTAATGGCGACCAAAAATTTCTAACCATCGATGAAGTCCTTAAGGATGAATTCCTTCATCATCACGGGATGCTGTCCATTACCCGTAGCATAGGTCACGGGTCGGGTCCATATGTATACATCCCTCCAGTCGATGTAATTCCAGGGATGGGCGAGAGCTCGAAAAGCCCCACAATACCACTTCGAACTTCACCTTCTCCAACTTCGACTCAAGACGATGAGCTGGCTAACATACCCGAAAAGCACCGAGAAGGGTACATCGCCCCTAGGGATGCTATTTCTCCTGAAAAATCATTGTCTCCCAAAGAACTACCAACAGATGCTTCCCAAGGAGATGCCCCTACTACTGATGATCCTACATTTCAGGGCTTGGGAGATCTCCCCCTACCTGACACTATCTGTACTTCCGAGGATTTTGGCACAAATCCTTTAGTTTTTACTTCTTCAGAGGAGACTACTCCTGTTAAGGCCAGAGACTCCACTCACGCTGGCTTGGCTTCGGACTCGGGTTGTCGGGGGGAACATAACTTAGGATGCACTTAACACAATAGCATTACACTTCACAGCACTTACTCCTCATGAGAATATTGATTCTGAATTCCACTTGTATTGTTGCGCAGGTACAATGTCTCGTGCTCACTATGACATCAGGAAACTACGCCGTAGCATGACCAGACCCCCTTTTGATGTTGAGCACGATCGCCGCGAAAGCCGGGGTAGAGAGGATATAAGGCCTTATGACTCTTATCAGTCGCGGACCTCGCGTTCTCGCTCTCCCGTTCGGTCGGATCCAGAGCGATACAAAAGCTCCCAAGGTCGTAGAGGAGATGATACGTCGCAGTCAAAAGATCAAACCTCTTCTCAAGAAAAACGCAGTAGGGAAAGGAGCCCGCCGAAAGGTACAAACTCACGAGGCAAGCATAAGGTTCCTGCTAAGCGGCCTAGGAAGGGTGAGGAAGCCATCGTGCCCGCTACACATAAGGACACCGAGCTAACATTCCCCTCACCTCCGCCATTGGATGCTGAAACTAAAGTTAAGCGAGCATACCTAGAGGAGCAGTTACCCAAACACTATTTTGAGAACCTAACTTTCTTACCTGCCCTCGAGCCCATTTCTTCGAGGTGGGCAGACGAGGCCAAGGCGAAAATTGACGCAGTCGAAAGTCAATATTCAGAGATGTTCAAGTATTCGCGTAACCTCTCCAGAATCATCCGAACTCTAATCACGGATACTAACTCGATGAAAAAGACTGCAGAAGCCAACGCAAAAGCCTTGAAAAATTTGGGGAAAGATCTTAAGGATACACAGGCCCAACTTGTATCGCTCAACGGGATGCTGCCAACTTCAAGCAGCAATTTGAAGAGGTACAAAAACGTTATCATGACTTGCTCGAGTGTCATAGTCAAGAGCGCTCAGAGCTAAAGAAGCAAGCAGAGGACGCTAAGTCGGATAACACCAAAATGCAACTTGTTTACGCTGCTCTTGAGCGAGAAAAGGCCGAGTTAGCGAGGAAGAACGCTGAATTGGAGACGAAAAACGCTGACTTAGCTTCCAAGTTGATGGAGACCGAAAACAGGGCTGCCCTAGCGGAGGGTAACGTTGAAAGTGTCATTAAGTCGGCCGAAGAGACCCGCAAGCAGCTGTCAGAGGCCTAGGAGGACGTGCAGGGTTTTGGCGAATTAATGATCGAATTTTTTGTGCATATAATTCGCCATCGAAACATCTCTTGGATCGAAGATTACCCGACTACCTTGGTTCATGTGTGGAGCCAAATTATTGAATGGGAGAAGGAGGAACTCAATGTAGATTCCGTCGATGAAGACAAGCTCATGGAAAAATATCTAAGAGATGATGAGCCGACACGTCTGGCTGAGGGGCGTCGCCTTATAACTACTGCCACGGAGGAGGAAAAGAGGAGGGCCAAATAGAAGCATATCTCCGAGGCTGGTTCTTCTTCTACTGCCGCTGAAACTCCTGAAGTCGAGGGATACGACCCCGAAAACCTAGCGATCCCTCAGGCATCTCTTTTATCCCCCATTCCTGAGACGGCGTCAGAGACTGCAGTTACTCCAGCTGAGAAGTCATCGGAAGGTATTTCTTCCTTTTCACCCCAGTTCGTCAAAGCTATCTCCACTTTTCATCACATAATCGGGAAATCAATGAAGGATCCTTTATTTTCTTCTGAGTTGATAACTGTTGCTTCTCATTCTGTAGGTGCTGAACCGTCCAAGAAGACAGACATGCCCCAGGGGACCACTACCGGAACAGAATCTGCGGAGAAGGCTGAAGGAGATAAGGATAAGGCTGATGCTCCTCACGATGATGAGATGATTGACGCCTTGAAAGATGATGGCGGTAATGAGGGACATGAGGAAGACCATGATGTGGCTATAGTCGAGGATCCAAAAAGCGCTGATGACATCACTTTGGCTGAAATGGAAGCCGAACAGGATAAACGTATGCAGCTAAAGGTTGACGACCTGGACCCCGAAAGCCTTAAGCCTCTTGCAGTGGTGGACCCTGGATCAAGGTTGGTTGTTAAGCTTTCAACTAGATCTATCATAGAGGAGCTTACTAAAAAGTGTTCTCTTGATTCCAGCGTTCCATCTCCTGGGAAAAAACCAACTGATTCTAGCACTTCGGCTTCAGGGAAGAAAAAGTTAAAATGCATTATGACCGAAGCTGAAAAGGAGGCTAAGGCTGCCGAGAAAGCCGCCAAAAAAATCCAAGTCTGATCCGAAGCCTAAATGATGAAGTGCTTCGTTCTTTTTGGCATTTAGTTGGTTCGCAATTGTTGTAGCGAGTGCGGACCTCACATCTACTTTTTTGCTTGTTTTTCATGTACAAACTCACACGTTTGTAAATAAAATTAATTCATTTCCTGTAATGCCTGTTAGTCGTTAGTTCAACACTTATGTAAAAATACAAATGCATGTCATACTAAAGTTATGTAATGAAGTCGTGGTGGAGGGGAGTATGTGTGCACATGCTTGCCCCCAGTCAATCTTGAATAACTGAGCAAGAACTATTCAAGATTAAATTAAATTAAAATAAAAAGTCTAGATGTACCCGATTCTCCGACGGGGTCATTTTCCTTTCGTCATTGATGCCTGAGCTTTCTAGCATCTTTATACTCTCCTGTCTCATATCCAGGTTAGAGTTTTCATTGAGGCGGTCTCTCATCTGGGTGAACCTTCATGCCTTAGAGGACGTCGTCTTCCCATCCTTTATACTCTCTCTCGATTCTTAAGAGTTAGAGTTAAGAATGTCGTCTTCCCATTCTTCTGTGTTTTATCGTACAAACAGTCGTTCTGTTTGTCCCCGCATATAGGTCATCTTCAACTTTAGTTTAACATTTCGTGTTTCACAGTCATAATAGAATAATAGTTGAAGATATAAATGATGCAAGAAAGTAAATGACACACGATAATTTTATAGTGGTTCGGCTAAGTCGTAGCCTACATCAACTTTATAATCTTTTGTTCACATAAACAGACTTTTTAAGGCAAGTCGTGCCTTTTTACATAGCTTATGAAATCAAAAGAAATGACATTTCATATTTAGCTCAGATATCGGCGTAGGTGCTGAGTGTTCCAGGCTCTGGGAATCTCCTTACCGTCCACGGTCGTTAGCTTGAACACTCCGATATCAAGCTTCCGTTGGATGGTGTACAGTCCTTCCCATTTCGGACCCAATTGGGTTGAAGGCGGGAAGACTCGCTTCAGCACTAAGTCTCCTGGTTCAAAGGTTTTGAGGCGAACCTTTTGGTCATAATAACGTGCTACTTGATGTCGATGTCTTGAGGCACGCAAGTCGGCTTCATTTCTTTTTTCTTCAATCATATCAAGAGACTCTAGGAGGAGCGCTTTATTCGTCATCGAGTCATAGTACGAAACTCGATGAGAAGGGACTTCCTATTCTACCGGGATCACCGCTTCAGACCCAAATGAAAGTGAATAGGGAGTATGGCCGGTTGCCGTCTTAAAGGTCGTCCAGTATGCCCATAAGGCTAATGGAAACTCATCTACCCATCTGGCTTTGGCCTGTTTCTGCCGCTTCTTTAGAATTGATTTAATGGCTTTATTTATGGCTTCGACCTGTCCATTTGACTGCGGATGAGCTACTGCAGTGTATCGCTTATCAATTTTGTATTTCTGGCAAAAGTTTCTGAACTCTATGCTGTCAAACTGCGTCCCATTATCAGTTATGATGGTCGTCGGTATCCCAAATCGACAAATAATATTTCTCACCACAAAACTGATCACTTTTCTTGTCGTGATGGTTGTTAAAGGTTCAGCTTCCACCCATTTCGTGAAGTAATCCACAACAATGATCGCATACTTGGCTCCTCCTCTGGCAATGGGTAGCACTCCAATAATGTCAATTCACTACATAGAAAACGACCACGGACTTACCATTGACTTGAGCTGAGTCGGAGGCGCTCTGGGCACTTTGGCATATCTTTGACATCTGTCGCAGCGTCATGAATAAGCAGCCGCGTCTTTGTTCACGGTTGGCCAGAAATATCCGTACCGTAACACTTTCTTTGCCAGGGTTTGGCCCCCAGTGTGATCTCCACACTCACCTTCATGCACCTCTTGCAGTAGACGCTTGATGTCGTCGTGTGCGATACACCGTAGCAGGGGCATTGAAAACCCTTGACGATAAAGGACGTCGTCCTGTAAAACGTATCTTGTGGCCTTACGTCTTACAGCTCGTCTTTCGCTCTTTTTCAATGGGAGAGATCCACTTTTAAAAAAGTTCTTAATTGGTGTCATCCAGGATTCTCTTTCTAGTTCAACTTACAAGGCTACCTCCACTTCCATCAGGTCAAAACCGGGTGAATCCAACACCTCTATCAGAACCATTTCGGATTCTTTAAGACTATCTGAACTTGTTATCTTCGCCAATCGATCTGCTTTCTGATTTTCCGCTCTTGGAATATGGGTTATGCTATAATGCTCCAAACTTTCCAACAACTCCTTTACTTTCTTGAGATAAGTGATAAGTCGAGGTCCTTTAGCAGCAAATTCTTCCCGAACTTGACATACAACTATCTTGGAGTCGCAATATATATCTAGTGTCCTCACTCCCAATTCTTTGGCGAGTTTCAGCCCGGCAATCAGGGCTTTATACTCGAAGTCATTGTTAGTGGAAGCAAACTCTAACCGCAACGCACAGTAGATAGATCGTCCTTCAGGAGTTATTAAAACAACTCTGGCGCCGGACTTTCTATTGTTCTTGGCTCCGTCCGTATATAATTTCCATGGACTAAGCTCTAATTCTTGATCCAAAGTAACTGTCTTGTCCCCCAACGTTTCTTCTTCAGGAATTGTAAATTCAGCTATGAAGTCAGCTAAGGCCTGCCCCCGTATTGATCTTCGCGGTTGAAAGTTCAAATCAAACTGGCTCAGCTCGATATTCCATTTGAGTAGCCGCCCTGATGCTTCAGGTTTCTGCAACACTTGTCTTAAAGGTTGGTCGGTATACACAACTATTGGGTATGCCTGAAAATAATGGCGGAGTTTGCGGGAAGCAATCAGGAGGCTATAAGAAAGCTTCTCTATCTTTGGTTAGTTGCGTTCTGCAGCAGCTAGTTTTTTTCTTACGTAATACACAGGTTTCTGGACTTTTTCCTCTTTATGTACTAGTGCTTCACTGACGGCGTGAGATGATACCACCAAGTAGACGAACAAATCCTTATGTTGCATGGGCTTTGATAATATTGGAGGCTTTTCTAAGAAGTCTAACAGATTCTGGAATGCCTCCACACAGTCGGGGGTCCACTCAAAATTTCGGTTTCCCCGTTTTATGAGATCGAAGAAAGGCACACACTTGTCTGTTGCTTTGGAGATGAACCTGCCCAGTGCTGCAACCTTCCCAGCTAAGCTCTGAACATCCCTAATCTTTCGCGGCTCCTCTATATTCCGAATTGCTACTATTTGGTCTGGGTTGATTTCAATTCCTCTGGAACTCACGGTAAAGCCAAGGAACTTGCCGGATGCCACGCCAAAAAACACTTCAAGGGGTTCAACTTCATCCCATACCTTCGTAATATGCCAAACATTTCTGCTAAGTCCTTCGTATGATCGGGAGATTGCTTGGATTTCACTAGCATATCATCTACGTAAACTTCCATAGTCTTCCCAATTTGATTGTAAAACATGCGGTTAACCAGGCGCTGATATGTGGCTCCCGCATTTTTTAATCCAAACGGCATCCCGACGTAACAATACAATCCCAAGTCTGTGATAAAGCTTGTATGCTCTTGATATGGTACGTGCATGGGAATTTGATTGTACTCGGAATAAGCATCCATAAAGGATAAAAGTTCATGCCCGACCGTTGAATCTACTAGTTGATCAATTCTGGGGAGAGGAAAACTATCCTTCGGGAAAGCCTTGTTCAAATCAGAAAAGTCGATGCACGTTCTCCACTTCCCATTTGACTTTTTAACCAGGACAGGATTTGATATCCAGTCGGGATACTTCGAATCCTTTATGAATCCATTACCTTTTAACTTCTCCACTTCTTCTTTCAAAGCTGCTGACCGCTCTGGGCCCAACATCCGTCTTTTCCGCTTGACTGGTGGGTGTTTTGGATTAATACACAAGGAGTGGCTCATGATGGTAGGCGAAATCCCACACATGTCAGCGTGAGTCCAGGCAAACACATCCAGATTTGCCTTCAAGAAATCAGCCAATTCCCTTGCTCTAACTAGATCTAGTTGCGAGCCAATCTTTAGAACTTTTGTTGGGTCAGTTTCATCAATAGATATGTCGATCGTTATTTCATTGGGAGCCGCCTTCATGTCCCCAGGTTCTCTATCCTCTCTGGGATCTATATCCTCAAGCACGTCTGAGGGCGACTTTCTCGGGGCAGGACCCCTTAGTTGCTATGCTGAGGCCCCCTTTGGAGAGGCGGAATCATCTTTAGCATCTATATTCAGCCCCTTCATTAGAATCTTTAACTCTTCCACATAACAAGATCGTCCCGTAGCTTGGTCGCCTCTCATCGTCCTAACTCCCGAGTCAGTCGGGAATTTCAGCAGCAAACACTAAGCCGCAATACATGCCTTAAATTCGGCAAAGGGCTGGTCGGCCTAGGAAGGCATTATAAGGCGACTCCAAATACAGAACTACAAACGACAGGATCCTTACTCTCTAGCGATCCCCCTGCCCTAGTGTGACTGGTAACTCCACAAAACCCATTGGAGCTGTGGATACTCCGTTAAAACCACGTATCCATCCTTGACATGGCTTTAAGTCTTTTGCTTCGAGCCTCATTTGTTCGAAGGCCTTCTTGAAGAGGATATTGACTGAGCTTCCATTGTCCACTAACACCTTATGAACCAGAGCGGGGCCAATTGTCGTGGTTATCACTAGCGGATCGTCGGTTGGGGATTGAACTCCAAACTCGTCTCTGTTGCGGAATACGACATCATCAGACATCGTTTTTTGCTGCTTTATTGGAGTGACGTCTTCAAGGCTGCTGCATTCTCCTACTTCATAATGCTTGGCGGTGTTGATGTACTGGTCCATGGCTTTAAAACTACGACCCATCAAGTGAGGCCCGCCTATAATGGAGTTAATGACGATCCTCTTACCCTTTTGCTGAGCCGTGGGTTTTGAAGCAGGTTGTTCTTGGTTCGGGGCTTGTCTCCCTTGCCCCCTGTCACTTGGGGCGGCTTTGTATTCATCCAACTTCCCTTCTCGCAGCAACTTTTGGACGATATCCCTCAAATGACGACACTCATTGGTGGAATGACCGTGTGTTCCATGAAACAAGCAAAACTTTCCTGTTTCAATTTCCTTCACAGTAGAATCTCTGGGTGGTGGCTTTTTGTACTGCAATATGCTATATGTGTCTAGATAGATGTTCTCCAACGTATCATTTAACGGTGTGTAGTTTTCAAAACTCTGGAATCTGGGTCTTTTATTGGAGCTATTCCCACAGTTTCTATTCCTTCTATTGTCGTTCCCATTTCTGTTGTTATTACCACCACTCTGGTTGCCAACATTTACTTCCATTTTTCCTGAACTGTCACCAGACTGTTTCACAGCAACATTACTCTGGACACCCTCTTTCGAGGCCCCTTCGGACTTTCTCTTCCGGTTTGCCTTAGCTTCTTCTCGCCTCAGGCGAACATTAGCCTTCTCATAGAATAACTCTCTTGTGAGAGGTGGTTTTCCAGCCAAATAATCCCCGAACTCTGTGTCGGGATCTACCCCTTCTATCAAGGCCATCAGAATAGTGGACTCATGGGGATCAGTGACTTCGGTGACGGCCAGGTTGAAGCGATCCAAATATGACTTCAAAGATTCTCCTGGACCCTATTTAATTCGTGACAATTCTATGACGGTCTTGGACTTTTGGGCATGGAGTCGGAACTGATTCATAAAACGCTCACTTAATTCTGTGAAATCTGACACCGACCGAGGAGGAAGTCGAGTGAACCACATTAACGCTACATCTTCAAGATAAATGGGAAAAGCTTTGCATTTTACGGCATCGGGAGCTGCTGCCGCGTTCATAAACCATGCATATCTCATTAGATGCTAACCTGGGTCTGTTCTCCCTGAATATTGATCCATCTGAGGCAAGTTGAATCGTCGGGGGAACTGGAAATTTAGGATGTCATCTGTGAAAGGGGTATGACTTCGCTCAATACCCCAATCTTCATTGGTATATCGTCGGCTTTCAGACATGATCTGTCGCACCATTGGCTGTACATCGGCGTTGGCTAATGTCTGCACATGCTCTCTAGATTTGATGTTCGGATTACCCCTAGGTTCTTGATCAGGGGATAACCTTCTGTTTCTGGCAGCAGCTGCTCTACGTTGCTCTCTGTGCTCCCGGACAATCTCTAGAGGTAAAGGTTGGAGAAGTTGCTGCTGTGTGGGGTTAGTAATATTAGGATCCCTGGGTAAGACGTGGGATCCACACATTGGTAGCAACATAGGCTGTTGTAGACTCGGGTCATCAGGGCCCAATACATGGGAAGCATCTTCTAGGGATCCCAAAGATCCGAAAGTCAATTGATATAGGTTCTGAGGTCGTTCAAGCGGCCTCCTCTCGCGAGGGCATTCCTCCTCCGAAGAAGACGAATCATCTGTAGAAAAGAAGCGTGGTGGGGAAGGGGTTCTCTGCCTCCGGAGCTCTTGTAATTCTCTACCCATGGTGATCATGTTTTCCTGCATGCAAAGGTTGTCATGCCTTTGGGTTTCCAATGCTTCTTTAGTGCTCTGAAGCATGTCAAGAAAACGTGAAAAGTCTCCCTGTGTAATGGGTGCAGATGGATCAGACTGGACATTGGTCATCGTGGCTGGAATTGGAGCATCAGAGGGAGCTCGAGTAGAAGTTCCAGCTTTGTTCTGATTCGGATCGGATCGGCCCATAGCAGCCTGGTCGGGGCGGTTCGGATGGAGAGAGTGAGAGCCCCCAACACCATCGGTTCAGATTGGGTCTTCAGGTCGGATCGGTGTCAACACGATCCAGTTTTCTTCCTCTCGGTTTGGATCAGCCCCTCCGATCCGATCCGGATTCTCCTGGTTGGAGTGATCTGCTCCATAGCCTTGAGCGCGTGACCTTGTTAACACGATAGCTTGCTGATTTTCTCTAGCATCATTTCCCCTAGCACCTTGCACTTCCTTTCCTTTGGTCTTAGCCATAATGCTTGATTCTTCAACGATTAGTCAACAAGTACTGAAAGATGTCAGAGAAAGGGGATTAACTTCTTTGAATTTGAAGGTCCAAACAGTAGAATGATAATCTTAAAAAGGCTTAGAATTTGAAAGTTTCTCAGTGAAAGCACCAAAATGTTAGACCAAAAATTGGCTCTAACACCCAAATTAGAGATGAATTCGACAAAATAGAATCAAAAAGCAAATAAGAACACACAATTTATAGTGGTTCAACATTAACGAGCCTACGTCCACTTTGTTTTCTTTTATTTGATGATTTGAATATGAATACAACAATGATTCTCACTCAACCTCACAATTACAATGCATAAACTCACTCAAATCTCTCAAAAATGGGCTTTAAGAGATGATTTTGATCTGAATATGATTGTAGAATTCGGCTATGGAGGAAGTATGGACTGAGAATTTGCCAAGAGATCCTTTCAAATGCCTTTAGGTGGTGTATTTATAGGTGAAAAATCTCCTCGAAGTGGCTCCGGTTCGGAATTGCGTGGCATCCATCCCTTGAGAGTCGGGTTCGGAGACTCTAAGATGGATACAGTGCATTGATTGAGTAGGAGATCGTGGGAGAAATGGTCAGATCTTGTACGAGTCTTCAGGGGATATGCGCAGCAACGACTTTAGATTCAAAGGGAAAAAGGGGTTCGGATCGGGGCCTCCGATCCGATCTGGTGATGCAACTCGCTGTCCCTTGATGCTGCTGACGTACTCATCCGATCCGAACCGGTGGGATTGCTTGCTTTCTTCTGATGCCGCTGAAGTGTTCCTCCGATCCGAACCGCTGAAGCCACCTGCTATCCTTTGGTATTGCTGATGTATTACCGTTCCGATCTGATGTAATGAGGCTACTGCTGTATTTCTCCAATCCGATCCGAGGAAGTGTCTGCGCTCTTGATCTTTATTCACCATCTGTTCTATCTTTCTCCGATCCGATCTGATTGGTGTCCTTCTCACTATTTGCTCCTTGAGTAGCCTAGTTCACAAAATAGGCTAACAGAGGGCACCTACATATATACTATATTAGGTTAATCTAATAGGAATTAGATGGGTATGAGTGAGTATAGAGCCATGAATGTTGTTAACTCAAACAACCTAATAAATAAGAAAACACAACAGAACGATATCTGTAGGGTTATTTCAGAATGTATAATTTGTCCAGTCACCAAAACTTTGTGTTCTAACCCCCTCCTCATAATACACTTATAGGTTAGGTTTGTTGCAGAGATATGATAGCTTTGGATAGTGATTAGACAATATTATTACTTCGGTAAGGCTATATTTGATTATATTATATTTTATCCATTCTGCTGTGAGATTTTTACTGAGCTCTGATATATTTGTTATCTCTATCTTTTCTGCAGGATACCAGATCAGCCGACTCAAGCTTCGATAGATTAGAATTTTTGAAAAAAAATTGATCTGTCAAAATTAGGGTTGTTACACGAAGGGTATTAGATATGGAGTATCACCAGGATTTCTACATGGGATGAATAGGATGCGAATGAGATAACGATATGAGAGATTACCTTTTCATAAGGCTCGATAATACCGATAAGGCTTATAATCCTTAATTTGAATTAAGTTCGTGAAAAAAGATTATATAATCTTTTGAAGTGATTTCCAAGGGAAGATTTAAACAAGAAGTTTAAATGATATAAATCTTTGATAAGACATATGGGAGTAGTCACTAATGTAAAAGATGATTTGGATGAAATGAATATTCCAAAATGGAATTAGACTTATGATATGTTTATGTATCACTTGATTTTAAAGATGCGATAGTTATTTCGAAAAGGCCGCTTTCATCCCATTTTGAATGACTAATATGACGAGTACAGAAGATACTTGAAGACGATGGTTGAAGACTGGAGATCTTCACATTGTTTGGATTATTGCTAATATCTCGATTGGTGTGTACTACCCAAGACGAGGTTATAAGTGGCGGTCGTCAAGACATACATGGAGATCGACCAGATATGCAAGGGCGTCTCTCCTTTACTGGACGAGGAATAAGGTTCCTTCGGTTTCGTTCAGAACCAGAACAAACTTGTAAATGGATGTGTGTTTGATGTTGTAGTTTATAACATAACTGACTATTTGCTATTGATGATATATCTGTAGTGGTGGAGAATTTATCCTCTTAGCTTAACACCCTTCTTTGAGACGGATGAACTCAAAGGTTATATTGTTAATATAAACTGATCGTATGTGTGGATTGACAATGTGGTATGCTGAGTGCTGCTGGAAGATAGATCAAAGCTTCTTGTTGAAAAGTAGAGCTTTGAGAATGATGATCAAAGCATGGCTTACTGAAGCATAGCTTTGTGTAACGAGACTTCTTCAAGCCTCACACCCGGTATGATGGTGAACTGATGGTTAGATCAGTATAACTTTCAATTTGAGATTGAACAACCTCAATACGGTTGTAATGGATTCGGTCGACCGAGATGATCTAGGTTGTGGTCGCTCCTGTGATGGCCCGCCCCGCACTAGCCTGCATTTCCCCGAAGGTGCGCTGTACACATGCCCGACTAGCACGGAACGGTCGCCAAAGAAAGGAAAGAAGAGAATGAACTAACAAGGAACCTGTAGAATGTCTCACAATGCATGGAACAAAATATAATAATAACATAATCTTGACATAAAACAGGCGAGACAGTGCATAAGCTGAAAAACTAAACCAATATAGCAGCGGAAATCCAAATACAGCTTATGATCCAATATCATTATTACAACTTTAAACTGTCTCTAAAGCAAAAGAAAGCTAAAGTAGAAGATGCACTACTACTGCCCAAGCAGTGATCTTCAACAACACAGGGAGAATACTATATATATCATACGTGGAAGCCTCCTGCTCGTCTCCAGATCAGCTACCCGTGCATACCCAGCTAACCTGCCTTTAGTCTGCTCATGAGAGCACCCAGAGTAATAAGAAGAGACATAAAACTCTGGGTCGGATAAAAAGTCTGGTATGAGCGATAAGCAGCTAAACAAAACAATAACAGGCATACTAAACCATACCTGAACCTGGACCTACAACCAAAGAGTTAGCACTGCATACCATACAATACTCTAAGGTGCCACCAAACAAATGGTGTAAAGATAACGGGGGTGGGGGTGTGCATGTCATAATGATGGCAAACAAATCAACCATAACAACCATCCTTACATCTCTCACTCAGTGCGTAAAGCATACGATGTCCACCACTGTCAATCACTAGATGCATCGAAGTAGTGACGGAGTTCGACTTGTACAACTACTGCTACTACCAATCTTACACATGGAGTCATGACCAAATCTTTACAAATGACCCCACTTCATTGGTTTATTAGCTCTTTAGTCGTACCTAGGCCACTGTGGCCCTGAATCCATTCACGTACTCCCTACACATAGTGATTCAAAGTTACAGGCATCGACAACCCCTTAGCACACATTCCGCAACAAAGCCCAACTAATGAAGTTCCCTCCTTGGTTCCCATCCGTATCTTGAGGTACAACTCCTCATTTGGAATTCCTTTGCATCTCGGGTTTAGGTCCACTTGGTGTTCGATCCTCCGGTTCGGTTCGGTTCGCCCCTTCCTGCTTGGTTCGGTTCGAATGCTCCTTTCTAGTACAGTTCGGGTGCTCGAATGCCCCTATCCTGTTCGGATCGGATGCCCCTATCTGGTTCGGATCGGATGCCCCTATCCGGTTGCTCCTATCCTAATGCTCCTATCTGAATGCTCCTATCCGCATGCTCCTACCCGGATGCTCCTATCCGCATGCTCCTATCCGGATGCTCCTTAATTTGGTGTAGTTTAAGCCAAAACTTGATTAGAAAGTGATTAAAAGTTGATTTGGGTGTTGGAGGCCATTGTTAGGGTTCCAAGAATGAAAGCGGCAGCTGAAAGAAATGTTTTCTAACCCTAATCAGCCCCTATACATCTCTAATCCCGAAATTCCCTTTGGGCCTAGCTGCTAATTACCCGGTTAAGCCCAATTAAGCTGTTTTTCACCATCTGAAACTTGTTTCAGCCATATCTCCCAAACGGTGAGTCCATTTGGCTAATGTGACCACTCTACGGAATTGTAAACCATCATCCAGAGCCAATGGAAGTGGTTTCAGGTCAAAATTCCTTTCCAGTCAAAAGTTATGGTCAAAACAAGGTCAGCTAGGGGCAAAATGGTCATTTAGAAATCGGCAAAAAATCATGAACATGCGAAATGACCCCAATAGTCATCTCCCAAAGTTACATGACCATATGACTTCGTATGTGAAAGAAATAAATATCCTACGATCCTGCGATGCGTAGAATGCGGGTCGTTACACTCTCCCCCCCTTAAGAAATTTCGTCCCCGAAATTCCTTAACCCCAAAACATACAAAGGATCCCGCATTCCTACCAATCATATATATCACTCAAACATGCAAAACAAACAAAACAACCTAACCTAGCATGCAGAATGACTAAATCAAAACTGAAATCTTACCAGACGAAGAGTTCTGGATACGTCTTCCTAATGCTCTCCTCTGTCTCCCAAGTACAGTCATTCTCATTCTCGCCCCACTGAACCTTGACTAATTTCACCGCCTTCCTTCGGAGCTGCTTCGTATCATTCCCAACAATACGCATAGGCCTACGGTTCCCAACTGCCTCGGGTTCAACTTCGATATCATCCACCTGATCAGGTGAAATAGTCACATCTGGGTCGTGTACGAATTTCCTTAACTGGGAAACATGAAATACGTTGTGAATACCTGCCATCTTGTCTGGTAATTCAACTTTATATGCCAAATTCCCAATTTGCTCAAGAACTGGGAATGGATCAACGAATCTTGGTGCTAACTTGCCTCTCCTGCCAAATCGTATCACGCTCTTCAATGGAGAAATTTTGATAAACACCAAGTCGCCAATGGAGAACTTTAATCCTCTTCTCCTTTTATCGACATAACTCTTCTGCCTATCTTGGGCAGCCTTCATTCGCTGTTGGATGACCTTAATCTTAGCTGAAGTTTCTCTTATCACATCGGGTCCAAGCACAAACTTCTCACCAGTTTCTACCAACATGACGGTGAGTCGCATGGTCTCCCGTACAAAGCTTCAAATGGAGCCATACCAATACTGGATTGATAACTATTATTGTATGCAAACTCTACTAGATGCAAGTGGTCATCCCATGATCCACCAAAATCCAATACACAGGCTCTCAAGAGGTCTTCTAATATACGATTCACCCTCTCTGTTTGACCATCGGTTTGAGGATGATATGCGGTACTGAGATGTAGTTCTGATCCTAACGCCTCTTGTAAGCTCTTCCAAAATCCACTAGTGAACAACGGATCTCGGTCACTCACAATGCCTTTGGGTATTCCATGAAATCTCACTACCCACTTTATATACAGTTCCGCCAACTTAGCTGCCGTCCTGCTTGACTTGACGGGTATAAACCTTGCACTCTTAGTCAATCGGTCCACAATCACCCAAATGCTATCATGGCCCGATCTAGTCCTTAGTAACCCATCAATGAAATCCATTGACACTTGTTCCCATTTCCATTCTAGAATTTCTAATGTTTGTAGCAAACCACTAGGCTTCTTTTGCTCAGCTTTAACTAGTTGGAAGTTCATGCATTTGGATATAAACTTCCCAATGTCTCTTTTCATCCCTTCCTAGTAGTAGGTCTGCTTCATGTCTCGATACATCTTGTTACCACTGGGGTGTATAGTCAGTTTTGAGTGATGACATTCTCTAAGCACTTCATCTTGACATTGGGTACAACTAGCCTTCCATTCCTTCTAAGCCATCCATCTTGATCAAGCCCGTACTTGTTCATCTCTCCATTGATTCCCATCTCTAAATTTGAGATGATTTCCAATAGGTTAGGATCGTTCCTCTTACTGGAACCAATCCGCTCAATCAAAGTGGGTATGATCGTCAAACTTGCTAACATTTCTGGATCCAATTCGCGCTTTGGTCTAAAATCATACCCAGCGATGTACTCCAGTTGCTTCCATTCTAGAAACATAGCCCCTAAACTGACATGTCTTCTACTCAACGCACCAGCCACCGCATTGCCCTTTCTGGTGTATATGCGATGTCGAAATCATAGGAAGCCAAGAATTCTAACCATTTTTGCTGTTGGAGATTTAGATCCTTTTGAGAGAAAAGATACTTTAACGATTTGTGATCGGTAAACAACTCGAATCTTTCTCCCAAGAGATAATGTCTCCACATCTTCAATGCGAACACGATCGCTGCTAATTCCAAATCAAGCGTAGGGTATCTTTTCTCATGCGGTTTTAGTTGTCTACTTGCATAAGCTACAACCCTACCTTCTTGCATCAATACAACACCAAGTCCGGTACCACATGCATCTGTATATACCGTCATCTCTTTATTCCCCTTGGGAATGACTAACACTAGTGCACATGTCAACTTGTCCTTTAAACACTTGAATGCATTCTCACACCTTTCGTCCCAGATGAAAGCTTGATTCTTCTTGGTCAATTGAGTCAATGGTGCCACTATCTTGGAGAAGTCTTGGATAAACTTACGATAATATCCAGCTAACCCCAAGAAACTTCTTATGTCCGTTGCATTCTTGGGCATAGACCAATCTTGTACCGTAGCCACCTTCGCGGGATCCACGACAATACCATTCTCTGAAACAACATGGCCCAAGAATCTCACTTCCCTCCTCCAGAAGTGGCACTTAGAAAACTTTGCTTTCAATTGGTGTTTTCTTAACACCTCCATAACTATCCTCAAATGTTCCTTGTGTTCTTCCTCTGTCCTCGAGTAGTCCAAGATATCATCCACGAACACAAGGACAAACTTATTCAACTGATCTCTGAATACCCTATTCATAAGATCCACAAAATATGTTGGGGCATTGGTCAGCCCGAATGGCATGACCAACCACTCATAAAATCCAGACGGCGTCCGAAATGCCGTTTTAGCTATACTCTCAGCTTCCACTCTAAGCTGATGAAAACCTGTCGTGAGATCCAACTGAGAAAATACTCTCGCGCCACTCAATTGATCAAACAAATCATCTATCCGTGGTAGAGGATAATTATTCTTCCTCGTCACTTTATTCAACTCGCGGTAGTCTTCACACAAACGAAGGGAACTATCCGCCTTGGCAGCAAACACAACTGGTGCTCCCCATTCAGAAACACTCCTTCTGATAAATCCCTTCTTCAAAAGATTGCTGACTTTCACCCCAAGCTCTCGCTGCTCCCTTAGTGCCATACGACGAAGTGGCATCACTATAGGTCTGGCATCTTTCACCAAATCAATACGGAACTCAATCTCTCGGTGTGGTGGAAGCCTGGTCACTTCCTCGAAGACATCTGGATATTGGCCACCCACGGGCAACCCTGACAACTCACTATGCGGGATGTCGAGGGAATTTAGAAAACTAGCCATTACCCCATCACTGGGTAGACCACCAAACACTACCCTCCTCCCATCGTCCGCTCTAGCTGTCACCAAAAAGCCCTCACAGTCTACCACCACCCCATATCTTTGGAGCCAATCAACTCCCAAAATAATGCCAAACCCAGTAAAGCCCAAAACAAAGAAATCACAAACAAACATGCATCCATGAGTCGATAAGACCACATTACGACAAATCATGCTAAGGTTAGTCGAACCACCAATCGGGTTCGTCACTACTAAAGGTCTATCCACAATCTCGGGCTCCAATCCCAACCTATCTACCAGGTCACTAGATATGAAAGAACTGGAAGCTCCGGTATCAAACAAAACTCTAACAGGAACATCATAAAAAGAAAGCATACCTTGAATGACGACATTCTTTCCCTTCTCCGCCGCAGTTGGGGCATTCAACGAAGAAGGAATAGCATTAAGGGCATATTCTTTCACCACCTGCTTTTCCTTAGGGGGTTGCGGACACTTGTCCTTGTGATGTCCCACTTGGCCACAGTTGAAGCACTTCCTATCCGCTGGCTTGGCCTGACACTCTTTGGCATAATGGCCCTTCTTACCACAGTTGAAGCACTCAACATCTTGCTTATTATTTTTCTTCTGGACATCCTTGGTCTGATTCTGCTTTCTCTTATTCTGAGAACTATGCTTGCCTCCACCGCTTGCTTACGGCTTTGGCTCCTCTACAGATGCAACCTCAGTCTTCGATTTAGGGTAAAGACTTTCTGATCTTAAAGCTTTCCCCACAATCGATTCAAACGTCTCATCGATGTGGTTAATAAGCCTTTCCCCCAAGTACTGATCCAAACCTGTTATGAACTTCTCGTTCTTCTTCTCGGCGGTATCAATAAGAGATAACCCATACTTCGACAAAGTGTCGAATTCGGCAATATACTCCGAGACATCTCTGGCATTCTGCTTGAGTTCCAAGAATCTCTTAAACAACACTGACTTCTGGGCAGCTGGAATGAACTTCACGCTAAAGCGAACCTTGAACTGCTCCAAAGTAATCTATTCCTCGGGAGTAGCTGCCTTTATAGCATTCCACCAATTCATTGCCCGTCCTTGCAGCTGACGGTATGCTAGCCTTTTCTTCATCGCATCTTCGATACCCAAATCTTCAAAGATACGTTCGCAGCTATCCAACCAATCCTGAACATCCGTAGCCGACTCCGTTCCGTGGAACGGCTTCCCACCAAGACTAGTATAATCCTTATTCAGCTTGGCGAAATCGGCCCTAGGCGCCTGCACTATTGGACCACCACCATTACCACCATTGGGAGCTGCCCTCTATACATTCCTAAGCATCTCCCTCATGAGGTCAGTAAACATCGTCCTCATGTCAGCAGCATTCCCATTATTGGCTCCCCTACCGACACCTCTTGCGTACCGGCTCATCGTTCAATCTGTAAAGAGAAAACGATTAACCATCCCATAGTGGTGCTAGTGCAGTGCGACTTCATCCTTAGCTATACTAATAGTATATATATAGCTTTTGAAAACCAAAATAATCACAAATACGCGCTCTCATATACGCATACTATCTCTCCCTGATAACTTCCCTAGGTTAACTACGCAACCTAGAGCTCTGATACCAAATGTGATGGCCCGTCCCGCACTAGCCTGCATTTCCCCGAAGGTGCGCTATACACATGCCCGACTAGCACGGAACGGTCGCCAAAGAAAGGAAAGAAGAGAATGAACTAACAAGGAACCTGTAGAATGTCTCACAACGCATGGAACAAAATATAATAATAACATAATCTTGACATAAAACAGGCGAGACAGTGCATAAGCTGAAAAACTAAACCAATATAGCAGCGGAAATCCAAATACAGCTTATGATCCAATATCATTATTACAACTTTAAACTGTCTCTAAAGCAAAAGAAAGCTAAAGTAGAAGATGCACTACAAATGCCCAAGCAGTGATCTTCAAAAACATAGGGAGAATACTATATATATCATACGTGGAAGCCTCCTGCTCGTCTCCGGATCAGCTACCCGTTCATACCAAGCTAACCTGCCTCTAGTCTGCTCGTGAGAGCACCCAGAGTAATAAGAAGAGACATAAAACTCTGGGTCAGACAAAAAGTCTGGTATGAGCGATAAGCAGCTAAACAAAACAATAACAAACATACTAAACCATACCTGAACCTGGACCTGCAACAAAAGAATTAGCACTACATACCGTACAATACTCTAAGGTGCCACCAAACAAATGGTGTAAAGATAACGGGGGTGGGGGTGTGCATGTCATAATGATGGAAAACAAATCAACCATAACAACCATCCTCACATCTCTCACTCATTGCGTAAAGTATACGATATCCACTACTGTCAATCACTAGACCCATCGAAGTAGTGATGGAGTTCGACTTGTACAACTACTGCTACTACCAAGCTTACCACATGGACACATGACCAAATCTTTACAAATGAACCCACTTCATTGGTCTATTAGCTCTTTAGTCGTACCTAGGCCACTGTGGCCCTGAATCCGTTAACGTACTCCCAACACATAGTGATTCAAAGTTACAGACATCGACAACCCCTTAGCACACGTTCCACAGCAAAGCCCAACTCATGAAGTTCCCTCCTTGGTTCCCATCTGGATCCTGAGGTACAACTCCTCATTTGGAATTCCTTTGCATCTCGGGTTTAGGTCCACTTGGTATTCGATCCTCCGGTTCGGTTTGGTTCGCCCCTTCCTGCTTGGTTCGGTTCGCCCCTTCCTACTTGGTTCGGTTCGAATGCTCCTTTCTAGTTCAGTTCGGGTGCTCGGATGCCCCTATCCGGTTCGGATCGGATGCCCCTATCCGGTTGCTCCTATCCGAATGCTCCTATTCGGATGCTCCTATCTGCATGCTCCTATCCAGATGCTCCTATCCGAATGCTCTTATCCGAATGCTCCTATCCGGATGCTCTTTAATTTGGTGTAGTTTAAGCCAAAACTTGATTAGAAAGTGATTAGAAGTTGATTTGGGTGTTGGAGGCCATTGTTTGGGTTCCAAGAATGAAAGTGACGGCTGAAAGAAATGTTTTTTCACCCTAATCAGCCCCTATACATCTCTAATCCCGAAATCCCCTTTGGGCCTAGCTGCTAATTACCCGGTTAAGCCCAATTAAGCTGTTTTTCACCATCTGAAACTTGTTTCAGCCATATCTCCCAAACGGTGAGTCCGTTTGGCTAATGTGACCACTCTACGGAATTGTAAACCATCATCTGAAGCCAATGGAAGTGGTTTCAAGTCAAAATTCCTTTCCATTCAAAAGTTATGGTCAAAATAAGATCAGCTAGGGGCAAAATGGTCATTTAAAAATCGGCAAAAATCATAAACATGGGAAATGACCTCAATAGTCGTCTCCCAAAGTTACATGACCATACGACTTCGTATGTGAAAGAAATAAATATCCTTCGATCCTGCGATGCGTAGAATGCGGGTCGTTACAGCTCTACACCTAGAGGGATAGAGTATAGCGATGTTTTGATCTTTGACTAATGCCGTGGGGCGTGATACTTGATTCCCACCATGTAATGTGGATGAGTATTACGATGCTTACCAGTACATGTACTTAACTGTGGAGATACACACTTCCGTGATAGATCTTTTGAATCAGGAGCCATCGTGATGGGAACCCAACTTCCAATACGAGTTTTGCGTTTTCAGTTTGTAAACCTATGTGGTGACATAATAGGATGGGGGTATTATGCCGTCTAAGATTAATACATTTATTTGTGAAAATTATTTCTATACTATGTACTAGTTGTAACAACCTAGAATTTCCGAACCAATTTAAATTTTTTATTTTAGCTGTTTTAATGGTTTTGAATATTTAAAATGGTTTATTTTAAATACTAATGACTAAAAATTTATTTAAATCGAAGTTAGTACGTATAAATTTGTTTAAATTATAAAACGAATTTGAAATGACGTCGTCGATTGAAAATTCGATTTTAAACTTCAAAGGAATGTACAGAATTCAATATAAATCAGAATTGGATAAAACAAGAAACGTTAGAATCTATTTAACTATATCTTTCTAATGAATGTAAGAAACTGAGATTTCACTTTATAAATTGTAAGTTATGTCCAGTTTAAAATTTAAAATAGTCGCTATGGAATTTATATATTTTTTAATAATATATATAGCCCTTTAAAATAGCCATTTTGCAAACGACCTCCGTTTTCGACGAAACCACTTTTGTTGGATCCGGAATTTCAAATTATTGATAGGTTTAATACTTCATAATTTTTGAAATTAATATGTGAGCGTGGTGAATTTAAACATCTTCTATAATTTCAGTTTAAATTAAGTGAAAATTAGGCACACATCCCTAAAAGCAAATAGGCTCATATCCCTCCCAAGTTTTAAATACAAACCCAAACCCTATTTTCAAGTTCCGCCTTCTGCTTTCAAATCTTCTGCCTCTTGCTTTCAAATGTTCCGCCTTCTTCATTTTGTGCCCAAAAAAACTGCGGCACTGAGTAAAAAAAAAATTTAAATCTGGAAATAATCCCAGAAGTCCACGTCAAGAGAAAAAAAAAGTTGCATATATGTATGCAATTGTTGCCAATACTTGCATACATATATGCAATTATTGCATAAAGGAAATTTAGCTAATGTTTTGCGTGCAGATATGTTGCACACTTATGTGCATGTTTTCGGTTTTACTTGCACACTTGAATGCAAATAAAAATGAACCGAGTTGCACTGTTATGAGTTATTGCATATTTTTATGCAACAAATATGCAATACTTACGCAGAAATATGCAAGAAAATCAACGCGGATGCAACACTGAAACACTTGAACATTTATATGTAAGACAATTGAAATATGTGCATAATATTATGCATTTAACTGCATTTTCGTTGTTTTTTTGTTGTTTTTTGTTTCTGGCATGTTTTTTGACTGAATTTTTTGTCGAATGCTTAATTTATTTTACTATTATTTTTCGTATTTTATAATTTTTTAATTTATTTTTTGATCTACTTTTGAAAAATAGGGACCTAATTTATAATAAATTTATGACCGGATGTGAGCCTAATTTTGAAACTTAATTGGGCCTGTGCCAAACGGACCCTTAAATTTAATCAACTAGAAAAAGGTCACTTTTCAAACGATCTCCAAATTCGACGAAATTAGTTTTGTTAGGACCGTATTGTCAAAACATAGCTAGATTTATTTTTTCTGTAATTTATGGAGTCAGTATGTGTCCCTAGTAAATTAAAATGTACATTGAATTTCAATATTAACCGTTATATTAAATTTATATTTTAATTTTGATGAAAACTGATCGAAACAGTCAAATTGGCTTACGAAACATATCCCATTGTATCCGGAATGGGGTATTTAGCTAGGACCGACAGTCGTTGGGTTTTAACTGGAGTTCGAACGTGTAAACTACAATAAAGAGAAAAATACGAGGTCGGAATGGAACGATTTCAGTTGCGTTAGACTCGTGTCGATGAACTCTACATTTCAGGACATACCGAAATGCAAACGGAGCAAGTTGAAGTTTTTAATAAAATTAAATGACCAGTTTAATTTTATTAAAAATAAAATTGCCAAATAAAGAATGATGGAGTGGAAACCCAAGTGAGAACCCTCTCACTCAAACCATTTCTGTTATGTTTTTTATTTTTGGAGTTCAACACACAAACTCCACACAAATCATTTGAAATAGAAGCGATGTATGGTTATTAGCGACACTCGTATTTCATACTCCACGAATGGACCTTTGTGGCACCATAAATGGCATTTGGTGGTTGAGTATTTATTTATATGGATGATTTGGCGATTGGTTGTATTGTGTTTTGATTGTGATGTGAAATGGAGTAAATAAAATATATATGCGTTACAAAAAATATATGTGCGTTGTATGAAAAATATATATGCGTTATCAAAAATACGTATGCGTTGTATGAAAAGTATATAAGCGTTGTATGAGTTATATATATGCGATATATAAAATGGTCATGTAATGGAATAAATATTTGTTCGCTAAAAATATAATTTTTAACTTATATATGTGATATATAAAATGGTCATGTAATGGAATAATTTGTTCGCTAAAATATTATTTTTAACTTATATATGCGATATATAAAATGGTCATGTAATGGAATAAATATTTGTTCGCTATAAATATTATTTTTAGCTTATATATGCGACATATAAAATGGTCATGTATTGAAATAATTATTTATTCGCTAAAAATATTATTTTTAGCTTATATACGAGATATAGAAATTTGTCATGTAATGGAATAATTGTTGGATTGTTAAAATATAATTTTTAACATATATATGCACTGTATAAAATTGTCATGTAATGGAATAATTATTGGATTGTTAAAAATATAATTTTTAACATATATATGCACTGTATAAAATTTTCATTTAATGGAATAAGTATTGGATTGTTAAAAATATAATTTTTAACATATATATGCATTGTATAAAATTGTCATGTAATGGAATATTTAATTTTGATTTAAAATTGAAAATGGAAGTTGAAATCCTTTTCCAAACGAAATTATAAACGATTTATAAAATACGTTTTAAGTAAAAATCGATGATATAAATATATATTATATAATGGTTTGAAAAGAATACTTCGCGCAGCGACCATTCGCGAATTTCAACCATTAACTTCAAGTTGATGTAACGGGAGATCCGACAGTCGAATTATCCTAAAACCGGAACCATCGAGTTCGTATCGAAAAGAGAATTCAAATGAATATATGAGATTTAAATTTGAACGATTGGGTTTTAAAATATGTCCGAATTAATTCTAGAAAAGGTCGCTATGGATGTAGTTCGGTGGCCGTTATTGGAAACCGACTGCAAGGGCCTTAATAAAATTATGTAAAATCATAATTAATGATTTGGAAGTATTTTGGATGAAAAATTCCAAGTTTGAAAAGAAAAAAATATATTTTTATCGAAATGAACTAGTTATTAACTAGAATAATAATCCAATGTTTTTAAATAAATGAATTTGATTAGTAAATGGTTTTTGAAATAACCAAAATTTTCCAGTGTAAGAATTGGAAAGGATTTAAATGGAAATAATCTTCGTAATATTTCGATATTGGATTCCGTGATTATACGGATTATTGTTGAGGAATTTGGAAGATACAGATATCCTTATTTCCAATACGATATCCGCTGGTTTCAGAATTTGATATTGAATATTAGCATATATTAATTTCTATTTAGAGCCTTGTATTTAATGTCAAATTGGATTCTGGGTTTGTCGTGAATGTTGCCTTAAACAACACTGTTCTTAAACCCAGTTTAGAAAGGAATAAATCTTTTAATTAAGATTAATGAAGTTTTCCAATTATATTTATCAATTGGGATTAAATGGAAGTTGATTTTGGGTTCGTTGTGAACGATGTTTTAAATGACATTTGTTCTTTAGCCCAATTAACAATGAAGTTATGATTTGGAACTTATAATCTTCTAATTAAGATTAATGGAATTTTCCAAAGTAAAGTTTTCTAATTTAACTTATTAAATTGGAATTGAATGGTATTCGATTTGGTAATAGTTGAGATGAGCTTCTGTAAAGGAAGACCGTTACTATATATGGAATTTAAAAGGCCTTGCCATTATTCCATTTATAATATTGATCCGATACAGAAATTTATATCGATTATATACTGTTATGATTTCCGTGAAGATTCCATTTTGATGGAAGTTGATTTGGGTTTACTGTGAACTGTGTTTCTAATAACACTGGTTCTTTATCCCAGTTAAAGAAAAATTGACTTCTTAAAGTTAAATAATCATAAAGTAATGATTTTAGAGATTAAAATGAAGAAGTGTTTAAATAAATCTTTAATTAGATTGGAATGAATGCATGGTGATTAAATTTACCAAAACATGAGATGTGATATAAACCAAATATACTTTGTTGTTGATATTGATTGATTTTCTGGATTGTGATCGACCAGTTTATGAGCAAAATAAGCTTTTACATTTAGCATTGGGTTGGGTAGAAATATTTGTATGCTAACGTCTTGTGAAACACTTCACGTTTTGACTATGAGATGTATAGCGATGTTGTTGAGTTCATTTCAAATTTAATGAATGATTTTGAAATGACATATTCTTAAGTGAAAAGAAATGTTTTCCTAATTTTGGAAAGTGAGTGTTTTATTAAACAGAAAGGATTTCGAGGCCTAAACCCGATGATGTTCGAAATGATTTGGAAATGTATTATGTGTTTGACATTGTAGTTCATCGCATAACCGATTAAGTGTTATTGATGATGTATTTTTTTGGTGGTGGAGAATCTGTTTTCTTGCTTAATACCCTTCTTTGAGACATACGAGATCAAAGGTTATGTGATTAATGGTTACTGATCATATGTGTGAATTGCTAATGTGAAGTACTATATGTATTGAAAGTACTTGTGATTATTATGTTGTGAAATGATTTTCCCTACTTCGGTATATAAAATGATTTAATATGTGGCTAAAGATTCGAGTAACCCGGACGACTAAAAGTCTGGGTGAGATGGTGGTGTAGTTTTCCCCGAGGGCATGGGATGATGCATCATCAGTGTATGTAGCTAAAGATTCAGGTAACCCAAACGACTAAAAGTATGGGTGAGATGGCGGTGTAGTTTTCCCCGAGGGCGTGGGATGGTGCATCGTCAGTGTAGCCTGCTCCATCGTGGGAGGTGCACATATATATATCGAGTTGGCAAGGTGCGTACCATTTGCCTTGTCTGAGGGGAGCCCGATATTTGGTTGCATACTTGTTTGTGTGCATTATTATGTTTTGGAATTCATATTTCCAAAGATTTGGGTTTGAGATCCCGAAGTGAAATCTACTTTGATATAAAAGTTAGATATGTATTTCAAAATGATTTGGAATAAGAAATTGGGAAATAAATTCCAAAGAAGTAATTTCTGTAAAGATAACTGGATTTGGAAAAATCTAAATTTGGGATTAAGCTTAAATGGGTAGATTGAGGATGTTGTATGGTGCATTGTAGATCCATATAACTGTTATTAGTTGTTGTTATTAGTTGTTGTTTATGCAATGGTATTCATGGGGGTGAACCCGTTCCATGACATATGGCATGGTCGCATGATTTACCTTATTTTAAAGTAAATTTTAATAATTGCTTTAGTTCTTACACCAGTCCAATGATTGACTCGGAGTTTATTGTTTTCACCTAAACTCTGGGTGCCCATATTTTCCACATTGTTATTCATTAGTTTTGGTTTTGCAGATTATTTCATTTAGCAGGATTCTAGATCGAAGCTTAAAGCTGTGTCCAGAGCATTGATAGTCTTCCGCTGTGTTAGTTTATTTGTTTCTGCTGCATTGTATTATATTTATTGTAAATTTATTTTCCGCTGTATATTATTTTCGATACTCTGATAATCTGTACTCTGATGTAACATTATTATGATGTTCATAAAAGTCTTCTGTTGTTTGTTCTGATGTGTTATGCACCCAAAGTTAGCATATCCTCCGTTTTGGTTCAATTTAAGTCGGTTTAACAATAAATTTGGATCGACCGAGAAGGAGGGTCACTAAATATGGTATCGGAGCTTTGGTTAACTCAAATCTTTGGGGTGCAACTCCTTCGAACAAAATAAAAGACTCATCAGAGATTGGATTAGTAATATACTATGAATGAGAAACTCATTAGAGATGGGGTTAGAGATGCCCTAGAATGAGTTGAGAGTGACAAGTTTATAATTAACGTATTTGTGATTATATATATATATAATCCGATCTTAGAAAATATGATTTTTGAATATATAAAAGTTATATATATTTGAAAAGTTAATCAACTAATTGACTGCTGGTTGTGATGTGGGATTATTAATTTAACTAATGAAAATATTGGAATGATAATTAATTTAACCAATATGTGGATGAATAATAAATAAAACCAAATCAAATAAAACAATGAACTTAATTGAAAATTTTGTTCGAATTAGGTATACATATATTTGATAGATATGCATATACATACGTACATACACACACACACACACACATATATTAAGAAGGTTATGGATATACTGTTGAGTAGAGAAATATATTGCGTGCCCGACAAACAGGTGCACCTTAATGAGTTGGTTGTGAAATTTTATTTATTAATATCATATTCCATATAAGCATTTGGCGCTTATATGATGAGGTTTAGATTACCATACGGGTTAGATGCTTGTATGGCGAGGACTGGATTACAAGTTGAACAGAAGACTGATTATGGACATAATTAAGGAATACATGTAATGGTGCTCGGGGCAGGATTTAATAAAAACCGTCCACAGGTCTGGAGATGACAAAAATTTACGTCTCTCTTTGTTGTTAATTAGGCACATGAATTATTTTATTTCCAGCACTGGGCTAGGTATGAGATTATGATTTTTTACATGTCTCCCTTGGGCATAGAAAGGTCACAAAAATTGTGCATGCTTTTTATTGGTTTATTGGGTGCCTCATACGACCCAATAAAATTTTCAAACCACCCCGTATAAAGGAGGTATGGCGAATTTTTTTGAAAGTTTAGAGTGTTAGCCAAATTTTTGAGAAATTAGAAAGTTCTTTGAAACTGAATTGAAGAATGAAAGTTGAGTTAGTTAATTAAACAACTTTCAGATCACTTCCTTTTCGAGGAGGAAAAATTTTAAGTAGGGAGATTGTCACAACCTGGAATTTCTGAATTTAAATTTTTTATTTTAGCTATTTTAATGGGTTTTGAATATTTAAAATGATTTATTTTAAATAATAATGACTAAAAATTTATTTAAATCAAAATTAGAAAGTATAAATTTATTTTAATTATAAAACGAATTTTAAATGGCATGGTAGTTTGAAAATTCGGTTTTAAACTTCAAAGGAATGTACATAATTCAATATAAATCAGAATTGGATAAAACAAGAAACATTAAAATCTATTTAACTATATGTTTCTAATGAATGTAAGAAACTGAGATTTCACTTTATAAGTTGTAAGTTATGTCCAGTTAAAATTTTAAAATAGTCGCTATGGAATTTTTATATCTTTTATAATAATTATAGCCCTTAAAAATAGCCATTTTGCAAACGACCTCCGTTTTCGATGAAACCACTTTTTTTCGATCCAGAATGTCAAATTATTTTCATGTTTACAATTTCATAATTTTTGAAATTAATATGTGAGCGTGGTGAATTTAAACGTGTTTGGTAATTTCAGTTTAAATTTAATCAACAAGAAAAATGCCATTTTTTAAACGGTTTCCAAATTCGATGAAATTAGTTTTGTTAGGACCATATTGTCAAAACATAGCTAGATTTAATTTTTCTGTAAATTTTGGAGTTAGTATGTGGCCCCAGTAAATTAAAATGTACGTTGAATTTCAATATTGACCGTTATCTTAAATTTATATTTTAATTTTGAAGAAAACTGGTCGAAATAGTCGAATTGGGTTACGAAACATATTCCATTGTGTCCGGAATGAGGATATTCAGCTAGGGCCGACAGTTGTTGGGTTTTAATTGGAGTTCGAACGTGTAAACTTCAATAAAGAGAAATATAGAATTAAATAAATATAAAAAGGGGTTATAAATGTAAAAAAATTCGGTCAAACCCTAATTCTCCGTATCCAATCCAGTTCCGCCGCCAGATAGAATATGAGGGCTAGAAAGCTCGAAATTTTCTGAGCTAAAATCTTTTAAACCATTCAATGATTTTCAAAACTCCCAAAGATAAAATCGCAGCACTCCCCTAGCTCTTCAAAACCATATAGACATGATCGATTTTCCTGTTGGGGTGATGGAGAATTTTGAGCTCGAACCGGCAATGTTCGAGGCGGTTTCCTGACGCCACCATGGATCCAATTTCGTCAGCGTTGAGGGAGGAGGCACGCGACAGGCAGAGCTTCGAGGTGGGGTGCTCCGATGCGGTCCGGCGTTGTCAAGTGGTGTTGGTGGCGAACCCTAGTTTTAAGCGGGGTTACGGACTTCAGCGGAAACGATGGAAGAAGGGTATAATCCCTTAATTAGGAAATTAATTATAATTTATTTTATTAATTAATGTAATCCAATGTTTAAAATATCATATCTGTTTCATACGAGGTCCGAATGGAATGATTTCAGTTGCGTTGGACTCGTGTCGAAGAACTCTACAATTCAGAACTGACCAGAATGGAAATGGAGCAAGTTGAAGTTTTTGATAAAATTAAATGACCAGTTTAATTTTATTTAAAATAAATCTCCAAATAAAGAATGACGGAGTGGAAACCAAAGTGAGAACTCTCTCACCTAAACCGTTTCTGTTATGATTTTTATTTTTGGAGTTCAACATACGAACTCCACACAAATCATTTAAAATAGAAGTGATGTACGGATATTAGCGACACTCGCATTTCATACTCCGCGAATGGATATTTGTGGCGCCACAAATGGCATTTGGTGGTTGAGTATTTATTTATATGGATGATTTGGTGATTGACTTTATTGTGTTGTGATTGTGATGTGAAATAGAGTAAATAAAATATATATGCATTATGAAAAATATACGTCTGTTGTATGAAAAATATATATGCGTTATGAAAAATATATATGCATTATGAAAAATATATGTGCATTGTATGAAAAAATATAGGTGTTGTGTGAATCATATATATGTGATATATAAAATGGTCATGTAATGGAATAAATATTTGTTGACTAAAAATATAAATTTTAGCTTATATATGCAATATATGAAATGGTCATGTAATGGAATAAATATTTGTTCGCTAAAAATATTATTTTTAGCTTATATATGCGATATATAAAATGGTCAGGTAATGGAATAAATATTTGTTCCCTAAAAATATTATTTTGGCTTATATATGCGATATATAAAATGGTCATGTATTGAAATAAGTATTTGTTCGTTAAAAATATTATTTTTAGCTTATATATGAGATATAGAAAATTGTCATGTAATGGAATAATTATTGGATTGTTAAAAATATAATTTTTAACATATATATGCAATGTATAAGATTGTATGTAATGGAATAATTACGGGATTATTAAAAATATAATTTTTAACATATGTATGCACTGTATAAAATTGTCATGTAATGGAATAATTATTGGATTGTTAAAAATATAATTTTTAACATATATATGCACTGTATAAAATTGTCATGTAATGGAATATTCAATTTTGATTTAAAATTGAAAATTGAAGATGAAATCGTTTTTAAAACGAAATTATAAACGATTTATAAAATACATTTTAAATAGAAATCGACGATATAATATATGTATATATATATATAATGGTTTGAATTGAACGCGCTGCGCATCGACCGTTCGCAAATTTCAAACATTAACTTCGAATTGATGTAACGGGAGATCCGATAGTCAGATTCTCCTAAAACTAGAACCATTGGGTTCGTATCGAAAAGAGAATTCAAATGAATATATGAGATTTAAATTTAAACTGTTGGATTTTAAAATATGTCCAAATCAATTTTGGAAAAGGTCGCTATGGATGTAGTTAATAAAATTATTAAAAATACGGAAAAATTACGTAAAATCATAATTAATGATTTGTAAGGATTCTAGATGAAAAATTCCAAGTTTGAAAAGATAAAAATATATTTTTATCGATATGAACTAGTTATTAACTAGAATAATAATCTAATGTTTTTAAATAAATGAATTGGATTAGTAAATGGTTTTTGAAATAACCAGAATTTTCTAGTGTATGAACTGGAAAGGATTTAAATGGAAATAATCTTCGTAATATTTTGATATTGGATTCCGTGATTATACGGATATTGTTGAGGAATTTGGAAGATACAGATATCGTTATTCCTCATACGATATCCGTTGGTTTCAGAATTTGACATGTTGAATATTAGCCGATATTAATTTCTATTTAGAGCCTTGTATTTAATATCAAATTGGATTCTGGATTTGTCGTGAATGGTGTCTTAAATAAAACTGTTCTTAAACTCAGTTGAGAAAAGAATAAATCTTTTAATTAAGATTAATGAAGTTTTCCAATTATATTTATCAATTGGGATTAAATGGAAGTTGATTTTGGGTTCGTTGTGAACGATTTTTTTAATGACATTTGTTCTTTAGCTCAATTAACAGTGAAGTTATGATTTGGAATTTATAATCTTTTAATTAAGATTAATGGAATTTTCAAAAGCAAAGTTTCCTAATTTAACATATTAAATTGGAATTGAAGGGGATTCGATTTGGTAATAATCGAGATGAGCTTCTGTAAACGAAGACCATTACTATATATGGATTTAAAAGGCCTTGCCATTATTCCATTTATAATATTGATCCGATACGGAAATTTATATCGATTATATACTTTTATGATTTCTGTGAAGATTTCATTTTGATGGAAGTTGACTATGGTTTATTGTGAACTGTATTTTTAATAACATTGGTTCGCTAACCCAGTTAAAGAAAAGATTGATTTCTAATAGTTGAATAATCGTAAAGTAATGATTTTAGAGATTAAAACGAAGAAGAGTTTTAATAAATCTTTAACTAGATTGGAATGAATGAATGGTGATTAAATTTACCAAAACATGAGATGTGGTATAAGCCAAATATACTTGGTTGTTGATATCGACTGATTAATTGTCTGGATTGCGCTCGACCAATTTATGAGCAAAACATGCTTTTACAATTAGAATAGGTTTGGGTAGAAATATTTGTATGCTAACATCTTGTGAAACACTTCACGATATGACTACGAGATATGTAGCGATGTTGTTGAGTTCATTTCAAATTTAATAAATGATTTTGAAATGATATATTATTAAGTGAAAAAAAATGTTTTCCTAATTTTGGACAAGGAATGTTTTATAATTTTTTTTTATAAAACAGAAAGGATTTCGAGGCCTAAACCCGATGATGTTCGAAATGATTTGGAAATGTATTATGTGATTGACATTGTAGTTCATCGCATAACCGATTAGTTGCTATTGATGATGTATCTGTTTGGTGGCGGAGAATTTATTCTCTTGCTTAACACTCTTCTTTGAGACGTACGAGCTCAAAGTTTATGTGATTAATGGTGACTGATCATATGTGAATTGCTAATGTGAAGTACTATATATATATATATTGAAAGTACTTGTGATTATTATGTTGTGAAATGATTTTCCCTACTTTGGGATGTTAAATGATTTAGTATGTGTCTAAAGATTCGGGTAACCCGGATGACTAAAAGTATGGGTGAGATAGCGGTGTAGTTTTCCCCGAGGGCGTGGGATGGTGCATCGTCAGTGTAGCCTGCTCCATCGCTGGAAGTGCATATATATATATATATATCGAGTTGCTAAGGTGCGTAACCTTTGCCTTGTCTGAGGGGAGCCCGATATTTGGTTGCATACTTGTTTGTATGCATTGTTATGTTTTGGAATTCATATTTCAAAGATTTTGGTTTGAGATCCCGAAGTGAAATCTACTTTGATATAAAAGTTAGATATGTATTTCAAAATGATTTGAAATAAGAAATCGGGAAATAAAGTCCAAAGAAATAATTTCTGTAAAGATAATTGGATTAGGAAAAATCAAAATTTGGGATTAAGCCCAAAAGGGTAGATTGAGGAATTGCATGTTTTATGATGCATTGTAGGTCCATATGACTGTTATTAGTTGTTGTTTATGCACTGGTATTCATGGGGGTGAGCCCATTCCGTGACATACAGCGTGGTCTCGTGATTTACCTTATTTTAAAGTAAAGTCTAATAACTGTTTTTAGTTCTCACACTAGTCTTATGACTGACTCAGAGTTTATTGTTTTCATCTAAACTCTGGGTACCCATATTTTTCACTCGGGCAGTCAGCAGTTTTGGTTTGGAAAATTATTTCATTTATCAAGATTCTGGGTCGAAGCTTAAAGCTGTGTCCAGAGCATTGATAGTCTTCCGCTGTGTTAATTTATTTGTTTCCGCTGCATTGTATTACACTTAATGTAAATTTATTTTCCGCTGGATAATATTTTCGATACTATGATATTCTGTACTCTGATGTAACATTATTATGATGTTTATAAAACTCTTCTGTTGTTTGTTCTGATGTGTTGTGCGCCCAAAATTAGCGTTTCCTCCTTTTACGTTCGATTTAAGTCAGTTTAACGATCAATTTGGATCAACCGAAAAGGAGGGTCACTACACTAGTGATAATAAAAGAGAACTTTTGTGTATCAAACATGTTTGGCTATTATAAGGTAAACCTCTTTCCTCCGATTTGCATTGCATAATGTGATGGGACTTGAGTCTTATAATAGCTTCATTTTTCAAAAAAGCATTGCTAGTTTTTATGACCGGTATTCATGTAGTGAAAACTCATTCCGTGTTATACGGCGAGGTCCCGTGATTTACCCAACTTTAAAATAAAGTAACTAACTGGTTTTGGTTCTCACACCAGTCTCATGACTAACTTGGAGTTCATTGTTTAGCACCTAAACTATGGGTACCCATATTTTCCATATGGGCAGCTAGTAGTTTCGGTTTTGCGGATATTTTATATTGCAGGATTTTAGATGGAAGCTAGAGCTGCGTCCAAAACATTTGATGGTCTTCCGCTGAATGTAATTATATTTCTGCTATTTATTGTTTTTATTTATGTCCTATGATGTAACATTGATATGATGTTAATGAAAAAGTTGTTTTGTTCGGTTCTTATTAGTCGTAATCCCAAGCGATACGTCTAGTTGATCAGTTAAGTCGGTTTAATGATCGATTTGAATCGGCCAAAATGACGCATCGTCACACTATCATTCTTTATAACCACAAATATTATTTATATTCTTCAAAAACATATATATTTTAATAAGTTTGGCATATAGCAACTATCACTTTAATGGATATGAAGAGTTTCATTACAACATTCTTGAAAGCAAGAAGTGATCTACTCATCATGAATTATATCAAGATTTTCATCATAACAATACTTAAAAGAATGTTGTAATCTACATTTCTTGTCTTTGCATTCTTTATCACTACCAAAATTATTTAAATTCTCTCGGAACTTGTATACTTTCATTGTTTATACCTTCAGGGTATTGTAAACATTTTATATACATTCACTACTTTAATCAATTCAATTGTCCCTTAAAGTACAATGCTCGTGGGATATAACATGTTGTTGACACTGTGTGTTTCAGTAACTTTAGTGTGTTTTTGTCATTATATACAATTCTAATTTTATTTTATGGACTACATAATCATATTTCTTATGGAGAAAAATTTCATTATGGCCATTCATGTTTCTCTTTAACATGTGATTTTTAATCCATTTATAAATATAAGTGCTGTAACAACCCGCTCATTTGACGGTTTTAGATTTAAATATTTTATTTAAATATATCATCGTATCTTATATGTCACTCAAAACGTCGTTTTTCACAAACGATAAAATTAGGATTCAGGACCACTTCCATTGAGTCCGGATCGTCGTTTACAAACCTTTTGACTATAAGCATCGATATGTTTCGAGTTCGTGAGAATTGGCAACTTGGTTGGGTCATGAGTTAGCTAACCTAGCCAACTCTTATAACTCACCTAGCTCCCTCCTTCATTCTTTCTTCCTCATACTTCACAAAATAGAAAATGGGGATTGGGAAAGGGAAATAGAAATTCCCTAAGCTAGGGCCTTCAATCTAGAGCTCAATTCTTGTGCAAATCCAATTCTAAGACATGGGTAAGCTCTCTACTCTTTCTCTCTACTTTATACTCCTCTCAATTTTGGATTTTTCAACAACCCTAATTCATATATGTTGTATGTGAATGTATGAGGTGATTTCGAAGGAGCAAATGATGAAAGAGAGGAGCTTTGCTCGAATTGGAGCTTGTTCCTCATCGTTTGAAACCAAGGTGAGTTCTTTATGAACTCACATCTATGCCACAAGCCATTGGCTTGTACAAGTGTAATTCAGTGTTCATATGAGTTTGCATATGCTTGTGAATTGGTTAGGCTAGTGTAACTTAGCCGATTTCTTGTATTTATGTTTCATTGTGTTGAAAATTGTGATAAGGATTGTTCATACGATCTATGCATATGCTATGTGTTAGTTTGGTGATATTGTGAAGCTCCGCTATCTCCCGACAAAGTTCTAAGTCTTTACAATTCACTTATATCACATTTGATTTCTTTGATTAGAGAATTTAATCGTTTTGGGGTTCATAATCAAGAATCATTGCAAATCTCTTGTGTGAATGTTTGTGCATGTGAATTAGGTGTTATGAATTGCTTCGGTGAGTTATAGACGCCTCATTTGCATATATTTAACATCATAGGCCTTCAGGCATTGGCCAGTATCATTTTGGAGATGTTTGCTAGGCAAAAATGTAAATTTTTTGTGGTTTAATAGTCGTTCGGCCATTAACGGCTGAGCAAATACCTTCTGTTCGGCCATTAATGGCCGAACAAAAAATATATATTCAATTTTAAAACGACCATAACTTCTTCATACGAACTCGGAATTGAGCAAAATCAAGTGCATTAGAACCGTCTCGATGAGAGCTTTCCAAAAAAAGCTAACTTGGAGTGATTTGGGGTTAATGATAATTTTTGGTGGAGGAAAATCTCCAATGTAAACAATCGAACAGAGAAGAACAAAGGGTAAAGCAATTAGTTTACTTTAAACAATCATAACTTTTTCATACGAACTCGGAATTCAGCGAAACAAGATGCGTTGTAAACGTATCGACAAGAGCTTCGAAATGAATGTAATTTTGGAGTAATTTACACTTAGAAATCGTTCTAGAGCCCATGCGCTCTATTTTATGAATCTTTTTAATCGTTAATTTGGGTTTGACCCTCGATATTAGTTCGATTATGATTCACGACTCTAAAACATGGATTATCGACTCGATATCCTTCAGTCTATTCTGATATAGTTTAAAACCTTTAGGTGCTAGTTTGTGATTTCGATTTGTTCGTTGATCGAAATTACAACCGTTATCCATTTGATTTCCTGTATTTTTGTTGTAGTGTGAATTACGCATTATCGATCACCTTGGTGATTATACTTTGATCCGTGGCACCCTGTTTTGTGAAAAATTGTCATTGTTTTATGTCCTTATTTTCTGTCGCTCCAACGTGATTTCTGATCGTTTCTTAACGTCATTGGATTCACTAACAAGATACAGGTATATTCGATTTATCAAATTTATACTTGATGATTTATGGTTTGAATTTATGTCATTAAAACGTGAATCCCCTTAATCGATTTGCCTCGGCAATCGTACTGTTGTTTATTGTCACTTCGAATTATAAGAGGGTTTATACATTGTTAATGGACCACAAATCCTCCTACGGATTCGAATCTATTAGTGTGTACGGATCCTCTTTACTCGATCGAACGAGAAATTTAGTTTATTTTCCTTAGTAAAAATGAGGAATATGACCCCTTATATGTTTACTTCAGCGAATAACTCTTGGACTCGTGCGCTCGAACATGTATGGTGATTTTCCCTATTTTGAGTATGAACCAACAACGGGTTCGTAAATATTCGAAAATAGCGAGGGGTTATGGGACAATTAACTATTTTCTTATATTAAGTGTCTTGGTGTAATTAATACTCACCTGGATCGATGGTATTCACTTCATGACATATTTGTTTGGTTCGCGATTGCCCGAGTGGGAATTTACAATTTGTGACCTTCATCTATGGGACTTCGGTCCAATTTCTATAATTTATGTGATTTCTCTCTTCTGGGGTCTCAACCCGGCTCTGTGGGGAGCTTCGGCTCAAACAAATGGGTTCGCTACCCAGAGATCGTATCTCATCTTCTATGAACAGGCCTTTTTTATGATGTTTTCTGGATTTCTAGTGATTTCTGATTCTTGATTACTTTGATGCGATGCGCGTCAATTTGATTTATGTTTATTTTATGTGCGTCAATTTTATTTATGTTTACTTTGATGCGATGCACGTCATTTATGTTTAATTTGATGCGATGCGCGTCAATTTGATTTATGTTTGGCATTCCTCTGTGATTTCCCATTGTATGTTATTATTTGAATGTTGCATTCTACATTAGCTAGGAGATTATTTAGAGATAATTGTGTGCTGACATTCCGTTGTCATTTCCTGATTGTTTTGACATGCCATGTTTCATATTTATTTATGATTAGATATTATTATTAGAATCATGTCATCCTGTGTTATATCTCTTATTATCTCAGTTTATTTGATAAGTACAGCTAGACTGACTCGTTTATTATTTATTCCGATAAATAATACTCGGGTTAGACCTAGCCATTTTAGGTACCCCTCTGGGTCTCATCGCAGGATTGATCTTCCGCCTTTAGCTTGCTACTCTGTCTCTGCAGCTTTATGTAATTTTGTACCTATGACATTATCGATCATTGTGTACATATTCTTTTGGGATTAGTGAATCTTTGTTGACATCTAGCTTGTTGTACACATTCTCGGTTTATTCATATCTATTCCGCCTTTATGATATGATTATTCTATGTTTGGCTGTGATATATATTGTTGTTGTTGTCTATTTTATACTGCCTTCCGGATTATATATTGCCATTGTGCAGTTGCCCTATGTGCCGAATGGTCATGTCGATATTTTAATTGGTATTGGAACTCGATGTGCATTCCTCATATGGAGCAATTATACAATCGGTTGCTCTTCACAAACCTCATTCTCCGTTATGGTCTAAGACAATTCTCTGAAATAAACTGGATGATAGTGGGTATAGAGGCGGGGATCTAGAGTTGGTATTAGAGACACTTTCCGGAACAATGTAAGATAGTATGACGATGATATTGCCTTAAGCCTCTCTCGAGAATCATGCTTTAGGGTTTTATTTAGAGTCTTAAGATCCGTCATAACTTATCTTCATATACGATTCCATTTTTGATTAAATTCGCATCGTTTGAATTCAACTTGAGACTAACTTTTTCTTCCTTCTTTTTCCTTAAAGAAGCGACATAGTTGGTCATAGCCGTGCAATTACTGGTTCACCCAGTGTACCTCCTATGGGAGGGGTGATTATGTCTCAAGTGGCCTATTTTTAGTCTTTTAGAATAGTTATCGACTTGTCCCTTCGGGTTGATTTTTATAGTCCATCTAGGGCCCGTGTGCTCTAGTGGTGCTTCTGATTCATTCTTTGACTCGAGTTGCTAATCGATATCTGTTTGGACTATTGTGTATCACACTTATCTTGTTGATCATTTATGATCCTTATAGTAGATTTATCATTGGATATCTTGCCCGTGCATCGTTACGCACGTCGTAAGCGCCTTTAATCCTGATATTTCTTGATTTCTAGTTAAGATTGTTTCGTACGTCGTTACATACCTAGCATGGTCTACAAATCACTTGTCGGTCGGTATACAGATACCATGTCTTTGTGACTAAATCTACTCCCTTATTGTCAGCTATATAATTCTAGTTTGGTGTTAGATCACCAAGCCTTCGGGCTAAAACAACTCATTTGTTACCTCGTTGTGCCGGTGTGAGTCACCAAGCATTTGTGCTAAATTAACTCAACAAATGTATCGTTGCGTTCCAAACTCAAGTTCAAGAACGAGGGAAAGCATCCCGCTTCTTGTGATCCCTCTTCTTGAGTCAAGGTACGTGTCATTAATTCCTTAATGTCATTTACCTTGTTCAGTGATTATTTTAATTATGTTCTTTTGATATACGTCAACCGTGTTCTTCGTTATCAAAAATATCATTTGTGTTTTATTTCATAAGTTGATAAAGGAATGTTATTTCCTTTATGCCATCCCAAATGATTTATTGAATTTTTATATTTTCGCGAGATTGGCGTGAACATTAGAAATTGTGAGGACTTTCTTGTGTTAACTTGTCCATCGGGTGCGTTAAGGATCTTGAACGAGATATGGGACGCCATGTTGTAGTTCAGAATTCCTAAACACCATTATGTGATAATCCGACATTCGAAGTGATTCCTAAAATTTAAAATTCACTTCTAATAAGTTAATCAAAGTAATAATATTTTGTATTTTTGCTATCTTCGTAGTCTTTTGTTATTTTTCTAGATAATTTATTTTTAGATTTGCTTGGAGCAATTCCAAGAATTTGAGTGGTTCAAGATTTTTAATTAAAAATTATCTTGAATCTTTTCTTTGAGTAAATTAAATAACTCCAGGAACAACCCAAAAAGTTATTTATGTCTCTTGCTTCTGGATTTCAGATCGTTGATTTTCGAGAATTCTTAGTGATTGGGAATCTCGCCAAATTCTTAATCCTTGTTTCAATTTGCTAAAGAGAATTTAGTATTCTTGTGATTCCATGGGTCTCCTTATTTTCTCTAGTGAACGATCACTCGAGAGAATAAGAATCCCGTGGGGGAAGGGAAGATTTGGGTTTTGCGATCCACGACAAACTCAATAATTCTTATTTCGAATCTATGGTTTAGTCGATCATCCGGAGTGCTATAGTCAATTCACTTATGGACTTAGCCTTGTGTTATTCTTAGAAATGAATATCGAAAGGATGAGCTCTTTTGATATTCCTTATTTGTTTGTCTGAATCTTTTGGATTGACAATTGTCTCCGCACATTTATTAAACCTTGTCAATCAAATTTTTAGGGGTTATGACCTCTTTGGTTTAATCTCATATTGTAATAGAAATTGTCTATTGCTTCTTTGATTTATTGCTGATGTTTTTGCGATTTGAGATTTTTGGCGGAAAATTATCTTAAATCCTTTTGTTCCGAAGTGGTAAGTTGTGCACTACTTATCCATCATCTTTTCGATGTTTCTGATTTTCTAAAATTGATACTCAAGTTTTTAATATTGGGAATTTCGTATAATTCCTAATGATTCATCTTTATGGTTACTAAATGAGATTTAGTACTTAGTTAGAAATCGATTTCCCTAAATAGTTCATTGGTACTCTGTTACCAATATTTGTTATCGATTTCTAGTTCATTGGTATTCCGATACCAATATTTGATTGTCGACTTGTATTTCGTTGGTATTCCGTTACCAACCTTGAATCATTGATATTAAAACTGATTATTTCTTCGAGAATTGCTCTCCTTAGCTAAATTCATTGGAATCTCTGTGTTGTTCTTTTGTGGGTGTCAGCCACCTTGTCGAAAGACTAAAGTGCTAAAGTTCGGTGTTTGCTACATTGTCGGGATTGAGTTTTGGGAATGGAATAGTTGACCATCGTAAATTCCCATTTCATACCCTAAGAGTAATATCTACTATTGATATCTCGTGTCTGTAGGATGCAGTCCCATTGCTTCTTGAAATTCCAAATTAGATTCACATGGTTTTTGTGCATTCTATCGATTCACATTTCCGTGAGAATCATACTAAGAAAGGCGAGTCTATTTGAATTCATAGCGCTTATGAATTTTTTTGAAATTATTTTACCCGTTTGGGATGACTACCTTCATGGGTAATGGAGTTCGAGATTGAACTCTAGTTTTTATGATCTTGCGAGACGAAATTGGGAACTCACCTAACCGTTGGTGTGACCTTTTCATTTTGTGTCGGTTCTTGCGGTACTACTCCATGGTATTATTTTTGGTTGTTACTTATTACTTCAATCTTAAGGAATTGCAAGGATGCAATTCTTTTAAGGGGGAAGTCTGTAACAACCCGCTCATTCGACGATTTTAGATTTAAATATTTTATTCTCATCGTATCTTATGTGTCACTCAAAATGTCGTTATTCACAAATGATAAAATTAGAATTCGGGACCACTTCCATTGAGTCTGGTTCGTTGTTTACAACCTTTATGACTATAAGCATCGATATGTTTCGAGTTCATGAGAATTGGCACCTTGGTTGGGTCATGAGTTAGCTGACCTAGCCAACTCTTATAACTCAACTAGCTCCCTCCTCCTTCATTCATTCTTCATCATACTTCTAAAAATAGAAAATGGGGATTGGGGAAGAGAAAGAGAAATTCCCTAAGCTAGGGCCTTCAATCTAGAGCTCAATTCTTGTGCAAATCCAATTCTATGACATGGGTAAGCTCTCTACTCTCCCTCTCTACCATATACTCCTCTCAATTTTGGATTTTTCCACAAACCTAATTCATATATGTTTGTATGTGAATGTATGAGGTAATTTCGGAGGAGCAAATGATGAAAGAGAGGAGCTTTGCTCGAATTGGAGCTTGTTCATCATCGTTTGAAACCAAGGTGAGTTCTTTATGAACTCACATCTATGCCAAAGCCATTGGCTTGTACAAGTGTAATTTAGTGTTCATATGAGTTTGCATGTGCTTGTGAATTGGTTAGGCTAGTGTAACTTAGTCGATTTCTTGTATTTATGTTTCGTTGTGTTGAAAATTATGATAAGGATTGTTCATACGATCTATGCATATGCTATGAGTTGGTTTGGTGATATTGTGAAGCTCTGTTGTCCCCCGGAAAAGTTCTAAGTCTTCACAATTCACTTATATCACATTTGATTTTTTTTTGGTTAGAGAATTTAATCATTTTGGGGTTTATAATCAAGAATCATTGCAAATCTCTTGTGTTAATGTTTGTGCATGTGAATTAGGTGTAATGAGTTGCTTCGGTGAGTTATAGACGCCTCATTTGCATGTATTTGACATCACAGGCCTTCGGGCATTGGCCGGTATCATTCTGGAGATATTTAGCAGGGAAAAATGTAATTTTTTGGAGGTTTAACAACCGTTCGACCATTAATGGCCGAGCAAATGACTTCTGTTCGGCCATTAATGGCCGAACAAAAAAAATATTCAAATTTAAAACGGCCATAACTTCTTCATACGAGCTCATAATTGAGAGAAATTAGGTGCGTTGAAACCGTATCGACGGGAGCTTTCAAATGAAACTAATTTGGAGTGATTTGGAGTTAATGATAATTTTTGGTGGAGGAAAACCTCCAATGTTAACAATCGAACAGAGAAAAACAAAGGGTAAAGTAATTACTTTACTTTAAACGATCTTAACTTTATACGAACTCAGAATTCAGCGAAACAAGATGCATTGGAACCGTATCGACAAGAGCTTCGAAATGAAACTAATTTTGGAGTAATTTACACTTATAAATCGTTCTAGAGCTCGTGCGCCCTATTTTATGGATCTATTTACTCGTTAATTCGGGTTTGACCCTCGATATTAGTTCGATTATGATTCACAACTCCAAAACGTGGATTATCGACTCGATATCCTTCGAGTCTATTCTGATACAGTTTAAAACCTTCAAGTGCTAGTTTGATATTTCGATTCGTTCATCGAAATTACAACAGTTATCCATTTGATTTCATATATGTTGTTGTAGTGTGAATTACGCATTATCGATCACCTTGGTGATTATACTTTGATCCGTGGCACCTTGTTTTGTGATAAATTTTCATTGTTTTATGTCCTTGTGTTCTGTCGCTCCAACCTGATTTCTGATCGTTTCTTAACGTCATTGGATTCACTAACGAGCTATATGTATATTCGATTTATCGAATTTATATTTGATGATTTATGATTTGAATTTACGCCATTAAGACGTGAATCCCCTTGATCGGTTTGCCTCGACAATCGTACTATTGTTTATTGTCACTTCGAATTATAAGAGGGTTTACATATTATTAATGGACCACGAATCCTTCTACGAATTCTAATCTATTTGTGTGTACAGATCCTCTTTACTCGATCGGGCGAGAAATTTAGTTTATTTTCCTTAGTAAAAATGAGGGCTATAACCCCTTATATGTTTACTTCGGTAAATAACTCTTGGACTCGCGTTCGAACATGTATGGTGATTTTCCTTGCTTTCAGTATGAACCAACAACAGGTTCGTAAATATTCAAGAATAGCAAGTGGTCATGGGACATTTAACTATTTTCTTATATTAACTATCTCGGTGTAATTTATACTCACCCGTATCAATGGTATCCGCTTTATGACATATTTGTTTGGTTCGCGATCGCCCGAGTGGGAATTTATGATTTGGGACCTTCATCTAGGGGACATCAGTCCAACTTTCTATGATTTATGTGCTTTCTCTCTTCCGGGGTCACGACCCGGCTCTGTGGGGAACTTCGGCTCAAACAAATGGGTTCGCTGCCCAGAGATCGTATCTCATATTCTATGAACAGGCCTTTTTATGATGTTTTCTGTATTTCTAGTGATTTCTGATTCTTGATTACTTTGATGCAATGCGCATCAATTTGATTTATGTTTACTTTGATGCGATGCGCGTCAATTTGATTTATTTTTACTTTGATGCAATGTGCGTCAATTTGATTTATGTTTACTTTGATGCGATGTGCATCAATTTTATTTATGTTTGGCATTCCTCTATCATTTCCCGTTGGTGCTATTATTTGAATGTTGCATTCTACATTAGCTAAAAGATCATTTAGGGATAATTGTGTGCTGACATTCTGTTGTCATTTCCTGATTGTGTTGACATGCCATGTTTCATATTTATTTATGATTAGATATTATTATTAGAATCATGTCATCCTGTGTTATATCTCTTATTATCTCAGTTTATATGATAAGTACAGCTAGACTGGCTCGTTTATTATTTATTCCTATAAATAATACTCGGGTTAGACCGAGTCATTTTAGGTACTCATCTGGGTCTCATCGCAGGATTGATCTTCCGCCTTCAGCTTGTTACTCTGTCTCTGCAGCTTTATGTACTTTTGTACCTATGACATTATCTATCGTTGTGTACATATTCTTTTGGGATTAGTGGATATTTGTTGAACACTAGCTTGCTGTACACATTCTCGGTTTATTCATACCTATTCCGCCTTTGTGATATGATTATTCTGTGTCTGGCTATGATATATATTGTTGTTGTTGTCTATTTTATACTGCCTTCCAGATTATATATAATCATTGTGTAGTTGCCCTATGTACCGAATGGTCATGTCGAAATTTTAATTGGTATCAGAATTTGATGTGCATTCCTCATATGGAGCAATATTCTCCATTATAGAGGCGGGGTGCTACAAGTGCTTTATTATTTATTAATTTATCATCGATGATTATTTCTTGTCAGTTTTGTACATGATTTATTGAGATATCAAAACTTATCATGTTTTAGGTACCTAAACTACTTATAAGGTTATTTAACAATCATGCCTTGGGTTTCTTTCAAAGCACCCTTAAGTGTTTCTTCAAGAATACCTACCTCCATTATTTGGCGTCTTTTATGACTTACTCCAAAAATATTTTGAAATGGCTTTAATACCACATTTTTAATTGTGATTTACACCTTTTGATCCTCTAGGGATTCAAATCTATATTGGAGAAAGTCTATTAGGGACGTAATTGATAATTTATGCAAGTTACTTAATACTTTGCATAATTTTATATGTTAGCAAATATTTAACACTAATAATCAACATGAACTTATATCCGTTTTTCACCCCCTCAATGTTGACAAACAATGTCACATTAAATAATAAAACATCTTTAGATTCTCATTTTCGATCCATTATCACATTATTACTAGCAAATACATTACATGTATTTCAATTACATGAGGATAATGCTCTTATTAGTTGATAAGATGCATTCATATTGTGTCACTTATTCTCTTTCATTGATCTGGTAACTTGGAGGAATTATCTAATTATATAGATAATTTAAATACGCATATGAATTCAAGTCATTCAATATTGATGTCAATCGACTTTTCGAATTACTATATAATATATACATAATTTATAATATGAACTCATAACAACTTCAGGTTGTTAGCATATATTTGCATATATTTGTATATACGTGCATCCATGTATTACATATGTAACAAATTTTTATATTTTTTTCTCATTTGAATTATATATTTTAGAACAAATTGTTTATAAGGTTTTGAATAATTAAACTTTGCTTATCAAGCAATGTCAATGTGAACATTAAAGACCGTATTATAATGTTCAAAACATCTAGTTTGGAACTGTATTCAACTTCTGGTTGAAATAAAATATATAAACAACTTCAAGTTGTTAAAATTTATTCTTCAATATAATATGTAAATGTAAATATATAAGCAAGATACAACACATTTTGAAAATTTTGAAATCTTTGGTTGCATCACCATTGCCCCATATGATGTAACTTCTTTAAGAAGTACAATGTTGTTATTTCACATTGTTTCAATAAAGATTTAGGCTTTTAAATTATGAGTTATTTCAAATTCATTGATTGATGAACTTTAGGTTCCTATTTGTATGCGCGCGCGCGCACACACACACACACACACACACACACATATATATATATATATGTATATCAAATTTATTAATTTATGATAAACTTCTGGTTGTCAATCTTTTTACATACTTTTAATTTAAAAGCTTTCACGTTCTTCTTCAATATAATATGTAAATGTAAATGTAAATATATAAGCAAGATAAAATACATTTTGAAAATTTTGACATCTTTGGTTGCTTCACCATTGCCCCATATGATGTAACTTCTTTAAGAAGTACAATGTTGTTATTTCACATTGTTTCAATAAAGCTTTAGGCTTTTAAATTATGACTTATTTCAAATTCATTGATTGATGAACTTTAGGTTCCTATGTGTATGCGCGCACACACACACACACACATATACATATCAAATTTATTAATTTATATTAATAAACTTCTGCTTCTCAATCTTTTTACATACTTTTAATTTAAAGGCTTTTACGTTCTTGTTAATTGTAAAATTTCAAACTTGTAGACTTTATCAATTTTTTTTCATAATTCAAGACTTTAGGTCTTAGACTTCGTGTAAGAACCAGTAACTTCCCCGGTAAGGAAGAAACGGATTGCTTTGAGGACAACACACATCAGAACATAAACAGAAGAACATTTCATTGTTTATTACAACAAATCCATCAGAATACAAGAATATACAGAGTATAAATAAATATTACACATTTGATAAATATCAGAGATTTAAATTACATTTAAATAAATAGCAGCGGAAGAATAATACAAAGCACAACTGAAAGAAATACACGGATACAGAGCTTTCCGAGTATCGTTCCAGCTGTAAACCAGGATCCTGTGAATAAAAATCTGCAAAACCAAAATTGCTAGCTGCCCGTGTGAAAAATAGGGGCACCCAGAGTTTAGGTTAAAACAATAAACTCCAGGGCAGTTATGTGACTGGTGTGAGAACTAAAAACAGTTATTAATCTTTATTTTTAAAGCTAGGTAAATCAAGGGACCACGCCGTATAACACGGAACGGGTTTCCTCCCAAGAATACCAGTGCATAAAACAACAGCGCAATGCTAAATAAAGAAAAATAAAGCTATTATAAGACCCAGGTCCCATCACACAATGTAACACAAGCCGGAGGATAGGGTTTTACCTTATAATTGCCAAAGAATGCTTGATACGCAAAATTTCATCTTTTATTATTACTATAAGTGAAGAAAACAACTTCAATCATAATGTATAAATCATAGACGGTATGGGTACCATATATCATGTCGCCATAATAGGTTCTACAAATAAAACTGAAATGTCACGTATTGTGTAACATGATATGTGAAAAATGGAATTAAACATAAGGATGATAACATAACTAGTTGGATAATTAAGATAACAAGGTAAGTCAAGTCTGGCATCGCATGTTCAAGGTTCGCTGCACCAACTGTACTAGTATTCTAACCGATATCAAGTATTAACCATGAAATGATCCCTTAGCCCAGTGCCATGAAGTGACCCATTACGGGGTCCTACGGTACGATCTACTAATCGATCGGCTCCCTACAAGTCCTAGCTCGTCATGTGTTTGTGTCATACGGCCCTATCCAGAAATGTAGTTACCTGTGCTAGGTCCACCATAGGGTGTATCAAGTCCTATGGTGCCAACCACCGACACGAATCAAGCACGCACAGTGTAAATCTACGGGTGCCTAATGCCTGCTTTTTCAACTCCGGACTACGTGCACGACCATAGCCCACCTGAACCTACAATGGCACACCTACTCATTCGTCGTTCTGGTCGCTTACAATCAGCCCAGTAATCGTGCCCCACCCTGCCTAGTCCCAGGGTATCGTGATACATCTGAGTGGGTTACTGCTGAAAAGGACCGCGTAACTAGGGTTTCTAATGGGTTAAGTGTTGTCATTCAAATTCGTGACTTAACCCTATCCAGATCATGTATCAAGTTGGTTAAGTGTGTTCAAGCAGTTCATGACTTAACCCTATCAAGTCATCGTGTCAAGTTGGTTAAGTATATTCAAGTGGTTCATGACTTAACCCTATCATGTAGCATTAATTCATTTGTGCACGCCAACCTCTCACATTAGACTAACTAATGTCGTTACTGGATTTGCCGGGTGGTTCCGGGAAGATTTACACCACAACATAGCCTAACCTCGGGTTTTTACGTGCGATATGACCAATTACCCACATTGGATCCTATTGTTTGCAGCCACTGGATTTGCCGGGCGGTTCCTGGCAGATTTACACTGCAAACTCAACCCAACCTCGAGTTGGCCATTTTCAAGTTTATCTAACTGTCATGCCCACGTTCAAGCTTTCATGTTTAGATTCATGTCGAGTTTTCAAGTCATGTTTTATGTCAAATCTTGTCAAGTTCATGTCCATATTCAGGGTCAAGTCATAATAATGTTCATGTTCAAGTTTAAAGCTAATTCATATTTTACCTAATCTACCCAAATCGTATTCCCATCGCACGAAGGTTCGAATCGATACAAATAAATCTAATTAGGGAGTGACATAAAAGAAATGGGTATAAGGTGGCAAGAGTGATTACTAGCATAGCATGATATGACTTGAAATAAAACATTACTGGCATATGAACTATTGGCCTCAAACATAAAGATTCCAAATCTAGCAAGGCAAGGTACTAGTCAAAATAACAGTTGTCACAAGGTGATAGTACAGTCATGGTAACGAATGTCATAAGGTGATAGTATAGTCATAGTAACAATTGTCATAAGATGATAGTATAGTCACGGTACGACTGTCATAAGGTGATAATCATACACATGTGGCTAATAACAGGTTCAACATGATAATAAGAGGGGTTTCACTTTTTGATTTACAACGTGAATAGGCCCCAAATCGATGTCATAGTAATATTCAAGAGTCAAGATCCAAGATGAATAAGAATGAATGTAAATAGTCATCATACATAAGTCCAATTTCAATTTTACATCATATTAATAATACATTTACAGTTTAAATCTGAAAATAACTGGGGCTTACAGATCGTGGTTCGAGAATTAGAAAAAGAGAGTCGTTTGTTGCTTAGTCAAGTCCTAATAGAAGTCCCCTAATCAGCAATTCCTTTAACGCAGTCTCAACGTAGTAGAAGCAGTCCCTCTCTCAAACTTTTCAACCAAAATCAGAGCAGCATAAGGTCAGAAAGAAATTTGGTGTAGAGAGACTGGTGTTAGGGGCTGTATTTATAGGGTCAGGTCAACGAATGTGGACAGAAATGAGGCCACATACATCAGAGTGAATCTAGCTTGAAAAATGGGCTCGGGCACCAGGTCGACCCCTAGGTCGACACTATGGTCGACCTGGCCCTGGGTAGGTCGACTACATAGTCGACCCCCAGGTCGACCTGGTCCTGGGCGGGATTTTTCCCGCCCAGTCCATTTGGAGCTTTGAAATTCGAATTTTAAATTCGAATTGAGTCTGTTTTGAATTTGAAAATTTCTGAAAACTTCGAATGGTCATAACTTAGTCATACAGACTCCGATTTTTGAAAACTCGGACTCATTTCCAAGCAGAATTTCGAGACGAACGCAATGGCGTAACCCGTTTCCTTTGATTATTATTTTAAAAATTAGTTCTGCCTTGATTTATGGTTATTACACGTTATAAAAACACGGGTTGTTACATTCTCCCCTCCTTAAAGGATTTCGTCCCCGAAATCTCTATGTTAGGGAGGATGTGTCATACCATCCAATCAACCATCTACTCAAAGCATCATCCACAGGCAACCATTGTCCTTAAAAGACTTCTAGTGCTGTATGAACATATGCAGAAAGTGTGTGTATATGAACTTTATCTAATGCAAAAGCTCAGGCGGTTACTGATTCAGTAAACCTCCTTAATGCAAAAAATGTTAGTGTCATGAATCCAACATGTATGCAAATTCCTAGCATAGTTTATAATCTCTACATGAGTGCACAGTCATTCATCCATATGCAACATCCAAGTGATAGCATAACAAGTTCCATCCATGTACAAGTATAATCACCCATGCATATGCAACATGAAAATGTGACTGAGCCGATCTAGTGCCTAATGTGTGTCATGCATCCACTAGCAACCACTTGCAACCATCAACCATAACATGTTTCAATCACATGTTTACATCCACACGGTTCTAACTAAGGTTCTCAAGATAAGATCGAGAAGATAACAAGACAAACATAGATATTAAAAGCATGATACGAAAAGGTTTTCAAGGAAAAAGAGATCGAGAATGTACCCTAAAAAAGAAATGGGTAAAGCGCGCGTATCTTTTCTTCGGTTTCCCAAGTTGCGTCCTCTTGGGCTTCATTCCAATGCACTTTCACTAGCTTGACTTCTCGATTCCTTAGCTTCTTAATCTCTGTTCCTAAGATACGAATCGGAACTCGTCTCAATGTTTCTTCTTTCTCCACTTCCACGTCTTCAAGGATGCTTGGCTCAACCACTTCGGCTGACTCTTGCAAACACTTCCGGAGATGCAAGACGTGAAAGACATTGTGTACTCCAGACAACTTCTCGGGTAAGTCTACCTTGTAGGCCATCCGTCCAATCCTCTCAATGATGGGGAACGGTGCTACAAATCTTGGTGCTAGCTTTCCAACTGCTCCAAAACGGACCACATTGCGTAACGGAGAAACCTTTATAAAGATCATATCTCCGACTTCGAACTCTAAGCTGTCCTTCTCTGGTCTGCATAAGATTTCTGTCTATCTTGGGCCGTTTTCATCCGTATTCGTATCAACTCAATCTTCTCAGAAGTGTCCCTTATCATGTCGGGCCCAAGTATAAGTCTGTCTGTCGTCTCCCACCAACAAGTTGACGACTTGCACGGTCTTCCATATAGGGCTTCGAACGGTGCCATTCCGATGCTAGCTTGATAACTGTTATTATACGCAAACTCCACGAGAGGAAGATGGTATTCCCAAGTACCACAAAGTCAAGAATGCATAGCCTCAGGAGATCTTCTAGTACCCTATTTACCCTTTCGGTTTGTCCATCTGTCTGTGGGTGATAGGCCGTGCTTAAGTTCAGTCATGTTCCCATTGCTTCTTGCAGATTATTCCAAAACTGGCTAGTCAAAATCGGATCACGATCACTAACTATACTAGAAGGAACTCTATGCAATCGTACTATCTCTCGAAGGTAAATAGACGCTAGCCCTGATGCGGTCCTCTTGCTTTTCACCGGAATGAAGTGAGCGCTTTTCGTGAGTCTATCAACTATGACCCATATGCTAGTATTTCTCTTCCTAGACCTAGGCAGTCCATCCACGAAATCCATCGAGATACTCTCCCATTTCCATTGCGGAACCTCCAAAGGATGTAATAGCCCACCGGGCTTCTTCGACTCGGCCTTTACTTGTTGGCACACCATGCACTTTGAAATGAACTCTGCCACGTCCTTTTTCATTCCATCCCAAAAGAAAATGCGTTTCATATCCCTGTACATCTTATCCCCTCCAGGATGTATAGTCATCTTCGAGTGGTGCGCTTCTTCGAGAACTCTCCTTACTAAGTCTTCCACTTGTGGGACACATAACCTTCCATCGCGCCTTAGCCATCCCTTGTCATCTATGGCATACCTACTGAGGCGACTTGACGTCTCACCTCTAATCAGCTTGTCCATGATTTCAACTAACTATGGGTCTTCCTTCTGTGAAGTCCCTACTTAGTCTAGAAGTGTAGGTCTTAACTCAAGAGATGCAAACGTAGCAGTCAATGACTCAACAACAGGTGTAAAATCAAAGGTTGCTATAAACTCAAGGCTTTTCATTTCAACAAATAAGGGGCTCAAAGTCAGCCTTTTTCTACTTAGCGCGTCTGCCACCACATTACCCTTGCCAGGGGTATAAGCTATATCGAAGTCATATGAGGCCAAGAACTCCATCCACCGCTGTTGTCTTAGATTCAAGTCTTTCTGTGAGAAGAGGTACTTAAGCGATTTGTGGTTGGTATACAGCTCGAACCTCTTCCCTAGAAGATAATGGCGCCAAGCTTTAAGTGCAAAAACAATCGCGGCCAACTCCAAGTCATGCGTGGGATAGTTTTTCTCATGGACTTTAAGTTGTCTGCCTCCATAGCATATTACTCTTCCTTCTTACGTTAGGATTGCGCCTAACCTCGTGCTGCACGCATCTGTGTACACGGTAAACATCTTACCTCCATCGGGCAATGCTAAGACTGGAGCTGTGGTGAAGGCTCTCTTATGTCTCTGAAAAGCAGCATCACATTCTAGGTCCCATGCAAAAGGTAGGTTCTTCTTTGTTAATTTAGTAAGAGGGGCTGAAATCTTAGTGAAGTCCCTAATGAACTTCCTGTAGTAGCCCGCCAAACCGAGAAAGCTCCTCACCTCTGTTGCATTCTTAGGAATTTTCCAGTCCTGTACCGCAACTACCTTTGCGGGGTCCATGGCTATGCCTTGCTTAGAAACTACATGTCCAAGGAACCGAACTTCCTTCCTCCAAAAATGGCATTTGGAGAACTTAGCCTTTAACTGGTGTGCTCTAAGCGTTTCCATGACTTCCTTGAGATGCCTAGCATGATCTTCTTCATCTTTTGAGAAGATCAAAATATCATCCACGAAAACTACCACAAACTTGTTAAAGAACTCCGAAACACCCTGCTCATCAAATCTACAAAGTATGCGGGTGCATTCGTTAACCCAAATGGCACAACGAGCCATTCGAAGAACCCATCCGGAGTCCTAAACACAGTTTTGTCAATGCTATCCTCAGCCACTCTGAGCTGATGGAATCCTGTGGCTATATCAAGTTGAGAGAAAACAGATGCTCCCACAAGCTGGTCAAACAGATCGTCGATTCTTGGTAGTGGGTGTCTATTCTTCTTTGTCAGCTTGTTAAACTCACGATAATCTACGCACAGACGAAGCGATCCATCCGCCTTAGTAGCGAATACTACCGGAGCACCCCGTTCAGAAATGCTTCGTCTCATGAAATTTTTCTCAAGCAACTCGTTGATTATTTTACTGAGCTCTCTTCTTTCTCGCGGGGCCATGTGCCTAACGGGCAATGAAACTGGCTTGGCATTATCAACAAGATAAATTCGGAACTCTATCTCGCGTTTAGGAGGTAATCCCCTCACTTCATCAAAGACATCTGGATATTCTCGGACCACTCTTACAGATTGCAAATTATCGTCGGACGAGTCAAGGGATTCAAGATAACATAACATGACCGGACCCTTAGGGTTACAAGAAATTTCAAGGGTATTACCAAGGCGAGTCATGAGCCTCACTACCCTTCGTTCACAATCAAGAATGGCTCCATAATCGGACAGCCAGTCCATACCTAGGATCAAACCGTATCCCATAAATCCGAGAACATAAGCATTACACGTGAATTCTACGCTTAAGATAGAGATCCTCAAATCCACACACATCATAGATAAATGGGCGGAGCCCCCAATTGGATTTGAAACTATAACGGGATCCTCAAACAGACTAGTACTTAGGTGCAGATTTTCAACAATATCAGAAGAAATAAAAGTATGCGATGCGCCAGAGTCAAATAAAGTTCGAACAGGAAAGTCATAAATGTAAACAAGGCTTTCTACGGAAATATTACTACCTCAGTCAGGAGCTGGAGCGGTGTTGAGAGCATGCAACTGCCCTCCAGAAGGTCCTGCTCGCTGAGTCTGCCCTTGCCCCTGCCCTTGCTTCTTAGGGCAATCCTTGCTGATGTGTCCAGTATCTCCACAATGAAAGCATTCACCCAACTTCCTCTTCTTCCTTCTACAGTCTTTAGTTAGATGTCCAGTAATACCACAGAAGTTGCACTTCCTCGTCTCACGTGATTTGTTGTTGCTCTTGTTATTCTTATTATTCTTGTTGTTCCCCTTCTTGAAGTCATCCTTCTTATTCTGAGTCTCATTAGGCTTAACCTCCTTCTTGCTATTCTTATCTTCCTCATGGAGTAGAGCCATATCCACCAAGCTTTCAAAGGTCGCCCCCATAGGTATATGAGTTAGGGCCAAGCTGTGTAGTGGCTCGTTCAATCCTCGAGCAAAGCGTACAGCCTTTTTCTGGGCTGTGTTGACCAAATCCAAACCGAACCGAGCAAGCTGATTAAACTTATTCACGTACTCCCTCACAGACATATCCCCTTGCTTGAGTGCTAGGAACCTCTCCATCTGAAGGTTCTCCTCTGCCGACGATAGGAATTTGAGCCCAAATCTTTCTCTAAAGTCTGCCCAAGTCTCAACTGGCCTGGTATCGTTGGTGACTTCCCACCAAAATGCAGCTTCCTCTTTCAACAACAATGCTGCCAACTGAACTTTCCTATGGTCCTCCATATCAAAGATAATGAACAAGTATTCTGTTTCCTTTAGCCAGTTTCGTGCCTCAACGAAGGTTTCAGTTCCAACGAAGTTCTTGCCGCCCATCTCTTTAAAGTCTTTGCATATTTTGGCAAAGGCGGTACCAGGAGGAGGAGGAACCGTGTCCACTGGGGGAGGAGGAGGAGGGATGTATGCCGTGCCCGCGTCGTTGGCCCTGATTTCTAAGTACCTTCGGAACCATCCAGGCACGGGTATTCCCTCAGGAAGGTTAAGATCGGCCATGCTGAAAAACGAAAAGAAAAGATTCAAACGAGGAAACAAAGGGAAGTGCTAATGGCTTCTTGGGGAATAACCTTTTTAAACATAAAACTTTTCTTGAAAAATGCTTCTTTATAAATGGTTTTGAAGATAGTTTCAGAAGGTTTTTAAAACTTTTGCCCAGCCTGGTAACCTTCTGCTCTGATACCAAATTGTAACATGATATGTGAAAACTGGAATTAAACATAAGGATGATAACAGAACTAGTTGGATAATTAAGATAACAAGGTAAGTCAAGTCTGGCATCGCATGTTCAAGGTTCGCTGCACCAACTGTACTAATATTCTAACCCATATCAAGTATTAACCATGAAATGATCCCTTAGCCCAGTGTCATGAACTGACCCATTACGGGTTCCTACGGTATGATCTACTAATCGATCGGCTCCCTACGGGTCCTAGCTCGTCATGTGTCTATGTCATACGGCCCTATCCAGAAATGTAGTTACCTGTGCTAGGTCCACCATAGGGTGTATCAAGTCCAATGGTGCCAACCACCGACACGAATCAAGCACGCACAGTGTAAATCTACGGGTGCCCAATGCCTGCTTTTTCAACTCCGGACTACGTGCACGACCATAGCCCGCCTGAACCTACAATGGCGCACCTACTCAGCCGTCGTTCTGGTCGCGTACAATCAGCCTAGTAATCGTGCCCCACCCTGCCTAGTCCCTGGGTATCGTGATACATCTAAGTGGGTTACTACTGAAAAGGACCGCGTAACTAGGGTTTCTAATGGGTTAAGTGTTGTCATTCAAATTCGTGACTTAACCCTATCCAGATAATGTATCAAGTTAGTTAAGTTTGTTCAAGCAGTTCATGACTTAACCCTATCAAGTCATCGTGTCAAGTTGGTTAAGTATATTCAAGTGGTTCATGACTTAATCCTATCATGTGGCATTAATTCATTAGTGCACGCCAACCTCTCACATTAGACTAACTGTTGTGGTTACTGGATTTGCCGGACGATTCTGGGAAGATTTACACTGCAAACTCAACCCAACCTCGAGTTGGCCATTTTCACGTTTATCTAACTGTCATGCCCACATTCAAGCTTTCATGTTTAGATTCATGTCGAGTTTTCAAGTCATGTTTTATGTCAAATCGTGTCAAGTTCATGTCCATATTCAGGTTCAAGTCATAATAATGTTAATGTTCAAGTTTAAAGCTAATTCATATTTTACCTAATCTACCCAAATCGTATTCCCATCGCACGAAGGTTCAAATCGATACAAATAAATCTAATTAGGGAGTGACATAAAAGAAATGGGTATAAGGTGGCAAGAGTGATTACTAGCATAGCATGATATGACTTGAAATAAAACATTACTGGCATATGAAATATTGGCCACAAACATAAAGATTCCAAATCTAGCAAGATAAGGTACTAGTCAAAATAACAGTTGTCACAAGGTGATAGTATAGTCATGGTAACGACTGTCACAAGGTGATAGTATAGTCATAGTAACGATTGTCATAAGATGATAGTATAGTCACGGTACGACTGTCATAAGGTGATAATCATAAACATGTGGCTAATAACAGGTTCAACATGATAATAAGAGGGATTTCTCTTTTTGATTTACAACATGAATAGGCCCCAAATCGATGTCTTAGTAATATTCAAGAGTCAAGATCCAAGATGAACAAGAATGAATGTAAACAGTCATCATACATAAGTCCAATTTCAATTTTATATCATATTCATAGTACATTTACAGTTTAAATCTGAAAATAACTGGGTCTTACAGATCGTGGTTCGAGAATTAGAAAAAGAGAGTCGTTTGTTGCTTAGCCAAGTCCTAATAGAAGTCACCTAATCAGCAATTCCTTTAACGCAGTCTCAACGTAGTAGAAGCAGTCCCTCTCTCAAACTTTTCAACCAGAATCAGAGCAGCATAAGGTCAAAAAGAAATTTGGTGTAGAGAGACTAGTGTTAGGGGCTGTATTTATAGGGTCAGGTCAACGAATGTGGACAGAAATGAGGCCACATACATCAGAGTGAATCTAGCTTCAGAAATGGGCTCGGGCACCAGGTCGACCCCCAGGTCGACACTATGGTCAACCTGGCCTTGGGTAGGTCGACTACATTATCGACCCCCAGGTCGACCTGGTCCTGGGCGGGATTTTTCCCGCCCAGTCCATTTGGAGGTTTGAAATTCGAATTTTGAATTCGAATTGAGTCTGTTTTGAATTTGAAAATTTCATAAAACTTCAAATAGTCATAACTTAGTCATACGGACTCCGATTTTCGAAAACTCGGACTCGTTTCCAAGCAGAATTTTGAGACGAACACAATGGCATAACCAGTTTCCCTTGATTCTTTTTTAAAAATTAGTTCTGCCATGATTTATGGTTATTACACGTTATAAAAACACGGGTTGTTACATATTGGAAATTGGATTTCCGTCATGAGTCGAGGCAAGTGGCAAGCTCCTCTCCGTTCGAGACACTCTAGCAAATGTCTCAGGACCATACACAGCGATCCTGGATCTTCAGGGCCGGTCCTCTCTTACTTTTGAGGATTGACAATTCCTGAACACACATTTCCCGGTCCTTTTAGACCTATATCTGAGGCGCCTCGCATCCAACAACCACATAGGTAAAAAGTATATAAATGTTAGGGCTGGTAGGTCACTGACATCACCCATAGATAAAAAGAAACGTCGTGCTCTCCCTGCAGTCACTATCCGGTTTTTGACTCATACCGAGGTGTGAGGCTCGCGAATTAACGCTATACACAAAGTTGTGCCACATAGGCCGTGCTTTGATCATCAACCACAAGACTTTGCTTTTCAACAAAATCCTTGATCATTTGCCACTTAGGCATGCTACACAGGCAATTCATGCCATGCGACTGAAATCTATCGATATATTACCTCTAAGCTCGTACATCTCAGAGAAGGGCGTTAAGTAAGAGAATAAATTCTCCGCCTCCAAACAGATATATATTTAATAGAAATCAATCACACAGAATAAAATCCAATGTCATACACACAGTCCATTTACAAGTTTGTTCTGGGTCTGAATGAAACCAGAGAACCTTATTACCTGCATATCCATCGATCTCCAAGTACGTTTGGATGATCACCAACTGATTCTCTCCTCTTGGGTGTACAACCAATCAAGATCATCAGTAATCATCCAAACGATGTGAAGACCTCCGGTCTTCAACCACCATCTTCATCTTCGACTTATCATCGAATCAGTTATTCAGAATGGGTAAAAACCCGGCCTTTCCGAATAACCCGCGTATATAATAAACAAATGTAAAACAAACACAACATACGCCTCACTCCGTTTCAGAATATTCTTTTATTTAAATATTCACATTCTTAGGGAAAGGTTCCCATTAATTTTATCAAAGATAAATTCTTTTAAATTTATTCTTTAATCTTCCTTTGGATATCATTTCAAACCATATTATGGCTTTCCAAACTAGTCGGGATTAGCGAACCACATCGAAGTAATCAATTATTTTAATTCCCAATCCCAACCTAGTTATCCCATGGAGCAAAACTAGTAATACTCCATATCTAACACCTCGGTGTTATCGGTAAAACTAATTACCATTTCACGTTCAATCTAATTAAAGATTTAACTATCGCTCTGGAGCGAAACTGGTGATACTCCATTCTCGATCACTTTAATCTAATTAAAGATTCATTAAAACTCCACATAGTTTTATTTTTCCCAAAAATCAATATTCTGTCTTTAACTGGGTTAAAGAACCAATGTCATCTAAAACACGGTTCAAAATAAGTCCAAAAACCAATTTAAATTCAATTCCAATTAAATACTAATTAATTGGACAATTTCACTAAATATTAATTAAAAGATTTATTCTTTTCTAAACTGGGTTCAAGGACAGTGTTAATTAAGACACCATTCACGACGAACCCAAAATCCCATTTGATATTAAATACAAGGCTTTGAAAAGAAAATATATCGGCTTATATTCAATATCAAATTCTAAAACCAACAAATATCATATTGGAAATAACGATATAAATATATCTTTCAAATTTCCACAACCATATCTGTGTAATCACGAAATCCAACATCGAAATATTCCGAAGATAATTTCGATTCAAATCCACTCCAATTCATAAATTGGAATTTTTTTTAAAACCACTTCAAATCCAATTTATTTATTCAAAAATATTGGATTATAATTCTAGTTCATAACTAGTTCATTTCGATAAAAATATATCTTTATCCTTTTTAAATATGGTATTTTTCACCCCAATTCTTTCTAAATCATTTATTATGATTTTACATAAATTATTGATATTTTTAATAATTTTATCAAGGCTCATACAGTCGATTTCCAATAACGGTCATCGAACTGCACTTACAGCGACCTTTTCCAAATTTGATTTGGACATAATTCCAAATCCAACCGTTAGATTTCAAATTTCTAATATTCACTGGAAAGCTCTTTTCGATACGAACCCAACAATTCCGGTTTCAGGAGAATCTGACGGTCGGATCTCCCGTAACATCAACTCGAAGTAAATGGTCGAAATTCGCGGACTGCCGAGGCGCGGCGCGTTCTATTCAGGCCATTTAATATATATATAATATATATTATATATATTACATCAATTTCAATTCTAAACATATTTTATAAATCGTTTAAATTTGTTTTCAAAACAATTTCAACTTCATATACAATTTTAAATCAAAATTGAATATTCCATATCATTAATATATAAATGATAATATTTTCAAAATATTAGATTTTGAAATCACTTCCTTTTCTATATTCATTATACAAACGAATATAATCGATATAAATATCGTTCGCGTCAAAATGGCGCAAATCTAATCAACACGGCTTTATATATTTCAATAACTTCGTTATTATATTCAACAAACGAATATTTTCTTCAACACATGAATATATATTTTATTCAACACATGAATATTTATTAATTCTTTCTTATAATAAAAATGTGAATTTTATTGTATAAATATTTCGCTTAACATATGAATATTTTCAAAACAAGAATGGTTTCAACACATGAATATTCTCAACACATGAGTATTGTCAACACATGACTATTGTGTTTATTCAACACATGAATATAATTTATTTTCTAAATTGGAATGAGACCCACTCAATTACCATATAATGTTATTTATATGGATTTTATACAACACATGCATATAATAGCAATGATAAATAATCAACCATCATCCAAAGTGCACCACACAACTGCATAAGCATTAAATATAAATAATTAACGCATACACAGTCTGTCAACCAATCGATCGACACACAACTAAATAATTGGGATTAGTGTACGCCAAATATCATCCCAACACCCGTGTGGGGTTTCAAATCAACAAACGTTGAATGTTATTTGTGCAGTTGGGCGATGTGTAAAATTTATCGTCCCAATCAATATCCTTCAAATGGGTGTACATAAACAAATCGTCTGATTTGTAAATGAATATTTATTTATTCACATTCACGTTAAAAATTATATTTTTAACGATAAATAATTCACGTTAAAAACTAACCAATTCAACTTTCATTATTATAATTATGGCTTAAGTTCTTCAACTTTTCAGTTTCTAAGAACTTTTCCAATTTTTCAAAAATTGGCTAACACCCTAAATTTTAGGAAAATTTCGCCATGACCTGCCCTTCACGGGAGCACCGGGAAAATCCTAAAATTGCCATACAGGCCTCTCCAATCCAAAATGAAAAATAAACAACTAAGCGGCTAGCCAATCGGCTCATATTTGTCGGGCAAACAATTTTATTCTTCTGCTCTAGCCTCCTTGCTATGACCTGTTCAATAGATATACATGTATATGCATGCAATTTTAATCAATTTTCAATTTAGTTCTAAATTTGGTTCCATTAGGCTAAATGGTTCAAAATTTTACTAAATGAAACTAATAATCAAACAACACAACGATCAATCAGTTAGAGGATTATCGTTTCAAATACGTAACTTGGTATATATACTAAAAATTCATTTTTGATGCCAAATCACAACAATAGATCCTATCTAGTTTTGGTTCTCACACCAGCCTAATGGAAATATATAGATATCCCACTTTCGAAACTTGAACATAAATTCTGATGATGATCGATCAATCATCAGAACCATCTCCGGGCGACTAGAGTGTGATTCCATATCTATCCAGTATATTAAAACTTCAAATATACGTTCATGACGCGTATACAAAAAATCTTAATATACTTGATTGTCCAAATTCAATACAAATAAAATATTCAAATACGTATAATTGAATTAAATTTTCAAAACAAAATTTGTTTTCAATTTTATTTAAAATACACTCTTCCGGCTCATTCTAGGATACTACTGATCCCATCTCTAACGAGCCATTCCCATTGGATATTACAAATCCAATCTCTGATGAATTCTTTCGTTTGGTTCTAATGTGTCTTGTTCTCGAGCTCTGTAAACCAGTGCTCTAATACCAACTGCAAGAACTCGTAACTTCCCTGGTAAGGAAAGAACGGATTGCTTTGAGGACAACACACATCAGAACATAAACAGAAGAACATTTCATTGTTTATTACAACAACTCCATCAGAATCCAAGAATATACAGAGTATAAATAAATATTACACATTTGATAAATATCAGAGATTTAAATTACATTTAAATACATAGCAGCGGAAGAATAATACAAAGCACAACTAAAAGGAATACACGGATATAGAGCTTTTCGAGTATCGTTCCAGCTGTAAACCAGGATTCTATGAATAAAAATCTGCAAAACCAAAACTGCTAGCTGTCCATGTGGAAATTTGGGCACCCAGAGTTTAGGTTAAAACAATAAACTCCAGGTCAGTCATGTGATTGGTGTGAGAACTAAAAACAGTTATTAATCTTTATTTTTAAAGTTAGGTAAATCAAGGGACCACGCCGTATAACACGGAACGGGTTTCCTTCCAAGAATACCAGTGCATAAAACAACAACGCAATGCTAAAAAAATGAAGCTATTATAAGACCCAAGTCCCATCACACAATGAAACGCAAGCTAGAGGATAGAGTTTTACCTTATAATAGCCAAAGAATTCTTGATACGCTAAATTTCATCTTTTATTATTACTATAAGTGAAGAAAACAACTTCAATCATAATGTATAAATCGTAGACGGCATGGGTACCATATATCATGTCGCCATACTAGGCTCTACAAATAAAACTGAAATGTCATGTATTGAAAATTGGATTTCCGTCATGAGTCGAGGCAAGGGGCAAGCTCCTCTCCGTTAGAGACACTCTACCAAATGTCTCAGGACCACACACAGCGATCCTGGATCTTCAGGGTCGGTCGTCTCTTACTTTTGAGGATTGGCAATTCCTGAACACACGTTTCTCGGTCCTTTCAGACCTATATCCGAGGCACCTCGCATCCAACAACCACACAGGTAAAAAGTATATAAATGTCAGGGCTGGTAGGTCACTGACATCACCCATAGCTAGAAAGAAACGTCGTGCTCGCCCTGTAGTCACCATCCCGTTTTTGACTCATGCCGAGGTGTGAGGCTCGCGAATTAACGTTATACACAAAGCTGTGCCACATAGGCCGTGCTTTGATCATCAACCACAAGATTTTGCTTTTTAACAAAAGCCTTGATCATTTGCCACTTAGGCATGCCACATAGGCAATTCATGCCACGCGACTGATATCTATCGATATATAACCTCTAAGCTCGTATGTCTCAGAGAAAGGCATTAAGCAAGAGAATAAATTCTCCACCGCCAAACAGATATATATTTAACAGAAATCAATCACACAGAATAAAATCCAGTGTCAGACACACAGTCCATTTACAATTTCGTTTTGGGTCTGAACGAAACCGGAGGAACCTTATTCCTCGCATATCCATCGATCTCCAAGTACGTCTGGACTATCACCAACTGATTCCCTCATCTTGGGTGTACAGCCCAATCAAGATCATCAGTAATCATCCAAACGATGTGAAGACCTCTGATCTTCAACCACCGTCTTCATCTTCGACTTATCGTGGAATCAGTTATTCAGAATGGGTATAAACCCGGCCTTTTCGGATAACCCGCGTATATAATAAACAAATGTTACACAAATACAACATACGCCTCATTCCAATTCAGAATATTCTTTTATTTAAATATTCACATTCTTGGGGAAAGGTTCCCATTAATTTTATCAAAGATAAATTCTTTTAAATTTATTCTTTAATCTTCCTTTGGATATCATTTCAAACCATATTATGGTTTTCCAAACTAGTCGGGACTAGCGAACCACACCGAAGTAATTAGTTATTTTAATTCCCAATCCCAACCTATTTATCCCATGGAGCAAAACTGGTAAAACTCCATATCTAACACCACGGTGTTATCGGTAAAACTAATTACCATTTCACGTTCAATATAATTAAAGATTTAACTATCGCTCTGGAGCAAAACTGGTGATACTCCATTCTCGATAACTTTAATCTAATTAATGATTCATTAAAACTCCACTTAGTTTTAATCTTCCCAAAAATCAATATTCTGTCTTTAACTGGGTTAAAGAACAATGTCACCTAAAACACAGTTCACAATAAACCCAAAAACCAGTTTAAATTCAATTCCAATTAAATACTAATTAACTGGACAATTTCACTAAATCTTAATTAAAAGATTTATTCTTTTCAAAACTGGGTTCAAGGAAAGTGTTATTTAAGACACCATTCACGACGAACCCAAAATCCCATTTGATATTAAATACAAGGCTATGAATAGAAAATATATCGGCTTATATTCAATATCAAATTCTGAAACCAACAAATATCGTATTGGATGAAATCAACAAAAAATCGAAGAGGAATTCAAGGAATATGATCTAGTGACATTTTTGGGATGAATTTGGATAGTATTAGGGTTTAGCAAGTCGAAACAGTAAGAGATATGCATGAAATCCGTAACAGCCCGCAAATCCATACTATTTGAGTTGACTAATAACACCACACGTCCAACCCAAATTGCACAGAAATACGAATCATTATTAGAAAGAAGTTAAAGGAATGAGAAATAGAAAGCAAGAAAAATTGGAATAGAAGAAAAACGAAGAACACAAATCTCACAGCGGAATGAATAAAATATATTAAATAACATAACTTTTGAAATACAAAATCAGTAACTGTATATACATACCATTATCAGAGCACAACTGTAATGTCCCGTGTTTTAAGTAGCTACATATTTAATTTATTTTATTATATTAAATATTTATTTAGAATATTTTTTGGATTTAAAATATACATATTTTGTTTATAAAATGAAGCTCGAACGTTATAATTTATATATATAATTAAAGGAATAGAATTTAATATCAATTTTACCTGGAATTTTGATATAGATATTTTCCGAATGTTTTATCCATTGTTGAAATATAATGGGAAGATGAAAGGAGAATTAATGGTGATGAAAAAAGAAGTATAAGGTGGCTTGTAAAGTTTAATCTCAGTGACCAATATGGAACTCAAGCGAGTTAGTACTTTTTTTTTAGGTCCTTTCAATGTAAAATGACAATAGTTTTATACATATTCATGTTTTATTCCATGAACCAGGGTTATTCTAGAAAGAAGTTAGATATTTAACCATTTCTAGTTCTGGTTAGTATGCTTTCATGCCTATAGTTGACGAAACTATAACCGAGTTATTACCTTTATAAAACCCACAATAGTTGAATATGTATATACGTTACAGATTACGGTTAGTCTATTCTAATCCTTTAAATCAATGTGCCTAGATCAAACGCACATCATGTAAAGCAAGCCTTTGTAATCCTTGAATTATAATCCAGTCGGTTGAATATGTATATAAGTACTATCATTAGAGCATGGTTAAATGGGTTATTCCATTTTATTAGAGCACGGCTATACTAGACTCTGATTGAGTTCAATAACCCAGAACATTCAAATGCGTATTTTTCCTTATTTCTAATTAACTATAGTTTTAACTCCGGCATCAGATTATAATTAGTGGACCATTACATTTTGTAACTGAACCGTTACAGAAATACAATAGTGGGTTGGGTTATTAATTTTATAACATTTTATTTATAGTATACGATATACAAGTGAATGAACTAATATAGTCCAAGAGAAATAAAATGAACAAGTATATAAAAAAATTAATTACAACAGATAAAATCTCGAAATGGATACATAACTATTTGAATAAACTTCGTCTGGTACTTTAAATCCCACCAAAGATCTGCATTGCTTGATGGTGCGGCAAAGCATCACTGTCCATCATATGGTTTCAGCATTTTCACCACCAGGAAATCAACCTAGAAAAAAAAAGGCACATCTATAAATAGCTAATAATATATATAGATATATATATAAAAGATTTTCAAAGAAAAATGAATTCAACAGAATCGAAGAATAGCAAAAATGCGGTAGATTTTATAATCAAAGAACAGTGAATAAACTGTTATAGAACAGTAAGAAACAGCTGAAAGAAAATATACACCATCAAACCTTCTGGATCGAAATAACTAATATACATTATAATGAGAAAATCTTTTATACAAATCCTGTCTACCATACATCAGTTTAAATCTGCATTTAAAATATTTTTACATCACTTAAAGATTTGAAATATGACAACACGGAACATGCCATAAATACATAGCTACTCACATGTATGTTTCCCTCCAGTGTATTTTCATTAATGAACCTACCCTATACTGAATGCAAGATCCCAATACAGATCTGAAATTGAATTAAAATAATGTAATGGAAGACAATACCATGTGAAATACCCATAGATGTATAGCCTTAACCATAGGGACAGTTGAGCAGGAGTGCACATAGAGGGAAAATTCTAACAGGAAAGTACCAACCAAATAAATACAGTAAAAATATATGTACAAATCTACATAAGGAAGGTTTAATTTGCACAGGAAAATCCAATACAAGACAATGAAATATTTTCAAATAGCTATGTTTGAATAGACAACCCATAGCCTAACCAATTCTATATGGGAACATCATCCATGTGCGTTTCGGAACACAGACAGTATATGAAATCCAACAAGATCCATCACAAAAACTGCACCATTCTCTGTTCTATCACAAACAGATGATAATACAACTGAACTGAAAGAACAAATCCCTAAGAACTAGACTGAACAAAACCTAAAATCTATGATTTTACAATCGAAATTGACGTCGTTCATCAAATTGCAAGTATAAATAGAGGTCTCATACCACATGTTAGAACACAACCAAAACCGAAAGAAAATCAAATCAAAACAGAAAAATTTAGGAAAGAATCACTTAGCTTTTTTCGTGGATTGGCGGAGCAACTGGCCAAGGCCAAGGGGACGAGGTAGTTGCGCTAGGGTTCGACGCCGGTGACTTCAATTTGGGAGGAGCGACGCTAGAGGATAACGGGGCTGTAGGGTTTTCTTTTTTCTCGTGGTGGCGGCCGGTGTAATGGGAAATGGGAGCCGATGGTTTTTGAGGGTTTGTAAATGGATAGGGAGGGTTTAAATGCGGGCTTGGTTCACCGCTTGATGGGCTGGACGGAGAGAACAAGGTAAGGCCCAGTTTGAAATCTAATATATATGTTTAGTTTAAAAGGCTTAAGTTAGTATTAGTTGAGGAATTTTAATTAGAGTGAGTTAATCTAATTGATGGAAATTTAAAACCCTCTCATATTGTTACTTTGCGGTTCTAATTGGTCATATTACTTAGGTTAATCAATTTTAAAATGTAATTAATTATTTGTTTCAGTCGTTGACAAATGTGATTATGGTTTATTATTTTAATTTAATAAAACCATAACGAAAAGTATAGGGATTAAAGAAATTAGTAGGGGTTGTATAAAGGGTACTTGGCGAAATAAAAATTGGATTAGTTTATTTTATAACTAAGGGTTAAGTAATTTAGCTGAGGCATTGATATTCAAACGTTTACAACTCGTTCACATATAGACAGAGATGGGACAAACAACTCATATTATGATCATGACGACAAGCAGAACAAAACTAGGATAAAGCTGGAGACAGCGAGAATCATGGTGAGTTAAACTCACTTAGTTATTCCCGCTTATATTTTATAAGTTGGGTTTTTATTTTTGTGTGTTATGGTTGCTAGTGTTTGACTGGTTGTTGATATATATTTATATATTGTTGAACTGATGAAATTAAACGTCGTTTAATTTTAGTGAAACCAAATCGTTATTTTTAACGATTGGTTCCAATTAAGGTAAGTTACCTTATTGGTCACGTTTATAGAATAAACGTGTTTTAATAAATGAATTGTTTTGATTGATGGTTGTGGTTGATATTGAATTGTCGATATAGACTGTTATTGAATTGTTTTGATGGTTGAATATTGACCTGAAATTCACCATTTATTTGGTTTAAACCAATGGGTACTATCGGTTGAGTAGTTGACAGTACATGGCCTGTGAATTCACCGTTTTATAAATATCGATCTACCGTCAGGTAAATCGATGAGATAAAGTTATAAAATTTATTTTATAACTGAAAATAGATTTTTAAATCTATTATTTGAATTAAAGTTTGTAAAAGAAAATAAATATTTATTGTTTATTAATTGAGTTTATAATTGTTTTATAATTGATTTTATAAAGGAAATTTCTGATATCTATCAGATTTGTAGAAATTAAATAAATGTTATAGTTTTGAATAATCGCTTGAGAGATATGGGGTATTTAAGTTAATTATACTTTTAATTGATTTAAAGAATTATTTGAAAATGGATAATGAGGTAGTCATGCCTTGGCTTGAAAAAGAAATCTAAGCAACGAAATATATCGTTTTAAAGAAATAAAGGAAAGGTAATATCTAGTAAATGATTTCTTAGTCCATGGATTAAGAAACGATAGTTATACTCGAGAAAGAGATTGTCAGGACAAGAAGTTTTAGAAAACAGTTAGATGAGATGCGTTTGGTGTTAATATAAAGATCGGCTTTTAAATTACAACTGGTGTTCATCTGAAGGTAAGACTGTTGTTGGTCAAGGTCTGAGAGATAAATAAATACCCCAACTTGAACGACTTCGGGATTATCTGAGGATGATATTAGTTTGTAATGAGCAGGAGGGTAAAAATGATTTATTATTTCCATATGAGAAATAATAATGAAATGACAATGAAAAGGGACCGAGTATATATAATGAGATTTTTTCCAAGTAATGGAAATGGGAGGTCTGGGCATTTGTATTTATATAAGTATCCAAAATAAAAGAAATAAAAAGGAAATGGTGGAAAGTAAAAAGGGTACTTTCGAGATGAAAGGAAATTATAAAGTTAAGTGTTGAAAATGAATTCATTTACAGAGATGAAAGTGGATCAACGTATTCAAGTAATGAAACGAAAAGTGGGTTCGTAGTATTAGTTTATGAATGCTAAATTGAGATGATTTTTCCAATAGGGAAGATAAGTGATAATGTAACAAATGTTTTGAACGATGATAGAATATGGTATTTTCTTAAATATGGAAAGTGGAAGAGCTCGAGATAATAACCTTAAGTCAAATATGTTATATTTGAAATATTGAAATATTTAAGAATTTGAGATTAACCATCGTTAATCGTTTTGAATTAAAAGGCCATGTGGTGTTGATACTGAACTGATAAACTCATGTCATTCACACAATTATTTATTTGATAGTTAAAACACCGACTATTAAAACCTGACCCTACGATCGTTGGTACGGAAAGACCGGGATCGAATATATATTCGAAAACCATTCCGACCAGCGAATGCGTGAAAGAAGATTATCGAAGATGGAGCAATGAAAGACCGTTTTTCTTCGTGAGCGGAAGAACTATTGTTTGGATTTCTCTAGTTTAGCGGCCGGGGATATTTCAACAGTGATTCTGTCGTGATTGGAATCTACGGATTGCAAGGACTTCTCGCTACTGATCTTTAGGGTGATTCCTAGGATGCAGTAGGAGGGTGCCTTCGGTTCATCCTGTTCCTGGATGACTTGCATGGATGAATGTCTGACAGAATATTTCCAAAGGGGTCGCGTACGTTGATTTCTTCAAGCGTATCATAGTTGGGTCACTCCCGACTAGGGTATTTTTGAGGAATGTTAATTAGTGATATCCGGCGGATCTGATGAAGTGGCATTCAAAGTTAATGGTGGTGTGCTATCAGAAAAGAGATTCTGACCTCAAGCCTCATCAACCGGAAGATGACAAAAATCGGGCAGGCAGCATGGCTATGTGGGTCGCTCCCAATAGGGTGTATGATCACCTATCTAGAGGAATTCCATTTGTTTCTTTAATCCATATTCGATGCTGTCCCTTTTCGGGAGGCGGTTGCTGATCCCAACCGTCGGTGATATACATTCGATACACTCAAGCGAAATGAGTGGTCGGTCATGTGTGGGCCGGGTTGCAAGACGTTCTTGTTGAACCCAGTGTATTCGTCTCTAGAGATACACACTCGGAAGGTGGTCCCATACCTTGTCAAGTTGGAATCCAATCTCCAATAAGCGCCTGCAGTTTTGGTTTGTATACTATATATGGGGAGCGTGAGATGCAAGCGTTCCTCTAGTTTGTTATTTACTTGTATTTAGACATTATTATAATATCAGAGAAGATATTGGTTTCAAAACTGTTTTGGGTTATCGTAAGGTAAAAACCGTCCGTGTTTATGTGTGGATTCGGTCTTACGATTATCCTTTTCTTTTGAAAAGATTTTGAACTTGAAAAATCATGACTAAATGATTTACCCTTAATACTGTGCGAGTTTATCTCACTTTGGTTCACCAGACTGACCCGGTGTTTTGTAAATGCTCGGGTTAGCCCGGAGTGTACATGTTCAGGTTATCGAATGCTGTGAAGAGACGGGCTAGAGGAGTTCAGATGTATGATATTATTCCGCTGTGTTGTATATAAGGGCAGATTATTATAACTGTCCAAATGTGTTCATATACTCTGATGATTGTAAGTTTTATTTAAAGCTCTTAATAAAGATTTACTTCTATATTATATTTTGTTCCGTTGCGATGTAAGACTATATGTTGTGTTCTTCTTCTTCTTCTATTCTAATATTTTTCTTTCCTTCTTATCTCACCCTCTAATTTCTTTCATTAACAATCCGGTGTTCTCGGTGTTTGAAAGGTCGGCATGAGATACAGTAAAGGTACTTTATGTCTATTTTCGGGGCCGAAAACCCTAGGTCGTTACAACAACAGTTATTCATAGAACAGTTATAAACACCTGTTTCCAGATACAACATAGTACATAGCGGAAATATGATAGTCTATAGCTAACTGGTGAAGCCTCCCGCTTCAAACTCCTCCAAGTGAATCTGTAAAATCCCGACTACTTGACTGCCCATACAAATTTGGGCACCCAAGAGTTTAGGGAAAAACAAACAAAATAAACTCTGGGTTAGTCATGGGACTGGTGTGAGTAAACTCCAACCATTTGTTTAACTTTAAAATTCCTTTCGATAGAAAAGATAATAATTAGACCAGCCCACACATAAAAATGGACGGTTTTTACCTTACTATAAACCAAAAGACTTTGATACGAAAATCCAATGATATTATAATAGTGTCTGTGACGGCCCGCCCCGCACCAACCGACATTTACTCCAAAAGTGCGATGTACACATGTCCAGTTAGCACGGGACGGATCGTCAGAAGAAAAAGGGAAGAAGGAAATGAACTAACAAAGAACCTGTAGAATGTCTCACATCGCATAGAATAAAATATAATAATAACATACTTGACATAAAACAGGTGAGAGAGTGCATAAGCTGAAACAACTAACATAGCAGCGGAAAATGTAAGTACAGCTTATGATCCAAAGTTAAACATTATTACAACTTTTCAAAATGCCTCAAAGCAAAAGCAAGATAAAGGAGGTACACTACTAATGCCCAAGTAGCGACCACCAACGACACAGGGAGAATATCTATATATCATACGTGGAAGCCTCCTGCTCGTCTCCAGATCAGCTACTCGCGCACCACCAGCTAACCTGTCTCTAGTCTGCTCGTGTGAGCACCCAGAGTAATAAGAGGAGACATAAAACTCTGGGTCAGACATAAAGCCAGGTATGAGCGATAAGCATCTAAACAAAACAATAACAATAACAGGTATAATCCAATCATACCTGAACCTGGACCTGCAACCAAAGAGTTAGCACTACATAACGTACAATACTCTAAGGTGCCATTAACATACTGTGTAAGAGATACGGGGGTGGGGGTGTGCATGTCATAGTGGTGTCAAACAATCAAGCATAGCAATCATCCTCACATCCCTCACTCAGTGCGTAAAGCATACGATATCCACTACTTTGGTCACCTAATACTTTGGGCCATGACGGAATCCAATCCCGTGTAACTATCACTACAAGCCCACCATCCATCTCTCAGTGGTGAACCAAAGTTATGAATACCGACAACCCCTTTGCACAAGTCCCGCGGCAAAGCCCAACCATAAAGTGAACTCATTGGTTCCTAACTGGATCCTGAGCTCTAACTTCCATTTGGACTACCTTTGCATCTCGGGTCATTGGTCAATACTGGGTCGGGTCGGATTCCCCTACAAGTCATCGGTTCGGGTCGGGTTCACACCATTGCGTCAGTTCATGGTCCTCCTCTGGTACGGTTCGGTTCGGGTCCACTCCATCGCGTCGGTTCGGGTCGGGTCTCTCACTTCGGGTCGGGTGTCTCACTTCGGGTCGGGTCGGGTGCCATCTCCCATCCAGCTCATGCTTCCGCTCCGATCCTCCTCCTTTAGCCGATCCGATCCCCCTCCTTTATCCGATCCGATCCCAATATTGCTAGCATGGCCTTCCTTTCTACCAGATTTCTCAAGTGTCAAGTTCCGATCCGATCGAATCCCTTGCCCAGTTCACTTATCCGATCCGAGCCCCCATATCCGATCCGATCCGGTCCAGAACCTGCACTTTTCCTGCAACTTTTCCAGCAACTTGTTTACGCCATTCGACGACGTTTTCGACCATTCTAACTATTGAAATCAATCACGAAGCATATCATACAGTCATAGCAACATGCATAGTCAACCACAAACATCAAAACATCAACATGATAAGTTAAAATGGATCAAACATACCCAAAACCCCATATTTCCCCTTAAGCATGTTTAGGTGAAACTAATGATAGGATTAGTAAAACTTAACCAAATTAACCCAAATTCATATCAGAGGTCTAAAACATCATTTAAAAATTTATGAACATTTTTCCAGAATTCTATCATGTTTAAATTCGCTAATTAACACTAATTACCCTTAATTAGCCATAATTAGTGAGGAACTATGCAAATCACTCACCTTAGCCACAAACAAACTTTAGATTTGAAATAATCTCTGATTTGGATCCAATCCCTATGTGTTCCACCAGCTCTCTCTCTGATTTGGTGCTACCCTCCCTTGATTTGATGTAGTTTTACTTAATCTTCGATTAGAAAGTGATTAGAGACGATTTGGGATGAAATTAGAAGGTGGAGGCCATTACTAGGGTTTCAAGAAGGAAAGTGGCGGCTCAAAACTGAAATGAAAATGATTTTCTAACTCATTTCAGCCTCTCCATAACCCTAATCCCGAAATGTGTTATGGGCCTATCCACTAATCACCCTATTTGGCCCGGTTAAGCAGTTTTTAACCTTCCAAACCTTATTTCAGCCATATCTCCCAAACGGTAAGTCCGTTTGGCTATTATGACCACTCTACGAAAAGGTAAACCATCAAAAGAATCTAATGGAAGTGGTTTTAGGTCAAAATTCCTTTCCAATCAAAAGTTATGGCCAAAACAAGATCAGCTAGGGGCAAAACGGTCATTTAAAAATCGACAAAAATCATGAACATGGGAAATGACCCCAATAGTCGTCTCCCAAAGTTACATGACCATATGACTTCATATGTGAAGGAAATAAATATTCCACGATCCTATGATGCGTAGAATGCGGGTCGTTACACTCTCCCCCCCCTTAAGAAATTTCGCCCCCGAAATTCCCTAACCAAAACACACAAAGGGTTCCGCATGCCTATCAACCATAAAACAACAATCAACATGCAAAACAAGTCTATCCTAGGATGCGGTTTACTAACAAGGGAAGAAACTATCACTACCAAAACCTTACTAGGCAAAGAGTTCTGGATACTTCTTCCTTATATCCTCCTCTGTTTCCCAAGTATAGTCTTTTTCATTCTCACCCCACTGGACTTTGACTAGTTTCACCGCCTTCCTTCGAAGCTGCTTCGTATCGTTCCCAACAATACGCATAGACTTGCGGTTCCCAACCGCCTCGAGTTCAACTTCGATGTTATCCAACTAATCAGGTGAAATAGCCACACTAGGGTCGTGCACAAATTTCCTTAACTGGGAAACATGAAATACGCTGTGAACTCCCGCCATCTTGTCAGGTAGCTCTACTTCATACGCCAAATTCCCAACTTACTCGAGGACTGGGAATGGGCCAACAAATCTTGGTGCTAACTTACCTCTCCAACCAATCCGAATCACATTCTCAATGGAGAGATCTTGTCGAACACCAAGTTGTCAACGAAGAATTCCAAATCTCTTCGTCTCTTATCGAGATAAGTCTTCTGCCTATCTTGGGTAGCCTTCATTCTCTAATATACAATTTACTTAAATACCATCATGACCTGACCTAGTCCTTGGTAAACTATCAATATAATTCATTTGAGACTTGTTCTCAACGGTTGTGACAAACCACTAAGCTTCTTTTTGCTCAGCTTTAACTAACTGGCAATTCATGCATTTGGACATAAACTTCCCAACGTCTTTCTTTATCCTTTCCCAGTAGTAGGTCTAATCCATGTCTCAATACATTTTGTTACCACTGGGATTCATACTCAATTTCGAGCGATGATATGCTCTAAGCATTTCATCTCTCAGTCCATCTACGTTGGGTACAACTAGTCCCTTATTCTTTCGAAGCCACCCTTCTCGATCAAATCCTTACTTGATCATTCTCTATCTATCGATACCCATCTCTACCCTAGAGATGGTTTCCAATAGATTAGGATCGTCCTTCTAACTGGAAACAATCCACTTAATCAAAATCGATCTAATCGTCATACTTACTAGTGTTTCCGAATCCAATTCACTCTTGGGCCCGAAATCATATCCTGTGATATACTTTAGTTGCTTCCATCCTAGAAACAAAACCCCTAAACTGGCATGTCTCCTACACAATGCAACTATTACCGCACCTAAATCCTTTACTATGATCACTCTGCCCCATGGAGTCATGGCGACTCCACTGCACTGATCCATAGCCACTAGTCCTTTGCTATGTCCACTCTGCCCCATGAAGTCATAACAACTCCACTGCACTGGCTCATAGCCTTACTAATCATTTACTATGTCCACTTTGCCCCTCGAGTCATGACGACTCTACTGCACTGGCTCATAGTCCTACTACAATCACTTTGTTCCCCATCGCTGGAACCCTACAGGTGATAGTCTACTCAAGGGAAGAAAAATAGGAACAACATAGCAACCATAACATCCATCAAACAAGTCCTACCTATCACCTGCTAAATTGATAAACACATCGACACCTACATGACTGGTCTAACCAATCCCAATATGTCGATTCTAGTATGTATGGTCCAACCAACATCAATAACAAATGGAAGCCCACCCTCCATACATACACCGATGCCTACTTGACTGGTCCAACCAATCCCAGGCCAATGGAAGCCCCGCCTCCCTACGGACTACCGTACGTCCAACGTACGTTTATCCTCCAAGGATAATTAAACTAATGGAAGCCCAACCTCCAATCGGACTACCGTACGTCCAACGTACGTTTATCCTCCAAGGATAACTAGATCACGTCCAACGGATCTAAGGTAACGGGCGTCCCCAGATACCCCTGCTTTTAGTCCTCCTAAAATACTTGAGTCCAACCCAAGTCTATCCATTATCTTGCTGCCCTCTCGAGTCCAACTCGAGCTGAATCCAATTCCTTGCAGCCTTCTCGAGTCCAACTCGAGTCAGTCTATAACTCAGACCCAGTCTTGAGTATCCATTAGTGACAAACTCTAGTCCAACGTGAGTCGTCTCCCTATTCGTTGCATCTCCAAGACCAACGAACACCCATTTTCTTTCACGAGTTCAAGTCCAACTTGAATCGCCCTAATCTTCGTTGTATCCTCCATGATCAACGAACACATCCTATTTCTTCAAAGTTCTACTATCCAATAGAGAACATCAACATAGGGTCCTAAACAATCCATTATTTTGCATCTTTCCCGAGTCCCACTCGAGCAATCTCATAACCCTATCGAGTCTAACTCTGGGCAGTCTATACCATTGAACAGTCTCATCATGTTCCGTCTGCCCATCACTCCTCGAGTAAACCAAGATATAATCCAATGAAAAATCACAACAATTATTTACCCCTCACGCAAACCATCCTAGTCGAAATCGACATTCCCCAAGCACAAGCCCCAAAGGCCTAAACCAATATCAGACAAGCACCCAAGGAACATCTCCTCCAAGTTCGGACAATCCACGTGAGGTGATACTAGGAAAACAATCTAGCACTGGAGTACTCATTTGCCTCCCAGAGACAACTAGAACTTATTACAACGATAACCTCTTAGCTTCCTTAACTCCAGTTACTATCGCCATCACTAGGTAGGTACATAATACCGCCCTATTCCTTTGGAGTAGATCGACTCCCCAAAATAATGCTAAACCCAGTAAAGCCCAAAACAAAGCAATCACAAGGAAACATACATCCATGACTCGATAAGACCACATTAACAAATCATGCCAAAACTAGTCGAACCACCAATCGGGTTCGTCACTACTAAAGGTCTATCGACTAACTCAGGTTTGTCAAACAAAACCCGATCAAAACATCTTAAATAGAAAGCATACCTCGAATAACGACACCTTTTTCCTTCTGCGCCGCAGTTGGGGGCATTTGACAAAGAAGGAACAGCGTTGATAGCATACGCTTTCACAATCTGCTTCTCCCTAGGAGGTTGTGGGCAATCATCCTTGTGATGTCCCGCCTGGCCGCAGTTAAAGCACTTCCTTTCCCCAGGCTTTTCTCGACAATCTCTGGTGTAATGGCCCTTCTTGCCACAACTAAAGCATTCGCCATCTTTCTTATTTTTCTTATTCTGACCATCCTTGGGCGGGTTCTGCTTCCTCTTGCTCTGAGAATTCTTCTTGCCTTCACCGCCTGCTTGCGGCTTTGGCTCCTCTGTAGATGCAATAGCAACTTCGGTCTTCGACTTAGGGAAAAGGCTCTCTAACCATAATGCCTTTCCTACAATAGACTCGAACGTCTCATCGATATGGTTTATAAGTCTTTCCCCCAAGTACCCATCCAAGCCAATTATGAACTTCTCGTTCTTCTTTTCGACTGTATCGATAAGGGACCATCCATATTTCGATAAAGTGTCGAATTCAGCGATATATTCCAAGACTGCCCTACCATTCTGCTTAAGCTCCAAGAACTTCCTGAACAATTCTAATTTATGAGCAGCTGGAATAAACTTATCACAAAAGCGAGTCTTAAACTGATTCCAAGTAACTTGATCTTCTGGAGTAGCTGTCTTAATGGCATTCCACCAATTCATCGCTCGCCCTTGCAGTTGACGAGACGCTAGCCTTCTCTTCATCGCATCCTCAAGACCCAAGTCATCGAAGGTACGATCACAGCGATCGAACCAATCCTGAACATCTGTGGCCGACTCCGTTCCGTGGAACGGCTTCCCACCAAGGTTAGTGTAATCCTTGCACAACTTGGCGAAATCGACCCTACGCGCCTGCACTACTGGACCACCACCATTTCCGGGATTGGGAACTGCCCCTTGAACATCCCTAAGCATCTCCCTCATGAAGTTGGTGAACATTGTCCTCATGTCAGGAGCATTCCCATGGTTGGTCCCTCTACCAGCACCCCTGGTGTCCCTACTCATCGTTCAATCTGTAAAGAGAAAACGATTAACGACCCCATAGTGATGCTAGTGCAATACGACTCCATCCTTAGCTATACTAATAATAGTATATACATAGCTTTTGAAAACCAAAGTAATCACAAATACGCTCTCTCATATACGTAATATCTCTCCCTAGTGTCTTTCCCTAGGTTAACTACGCAACCTAGAGCTCTGATACCAAGTGTGACGGCCCGCCCCGCACCAACCGACATTTACTCCAAAAGTGCGCTGTACACATGTCCAGTTAGCACGGGACGGATCGTCAGAAGAAAAAGGGAAGAAGGAAATGAACTAACAAAGAACCTGTAGAATGTCTCACAGCGCATAGAATAAAATATAATAATAACATACTTGACATAAAACAGGTGAGACAGTGCATAAGCTGAAACAACTAACATAGCAGCGGAAAATGTAAGTACAACTTATGATCCAAAGTTAAACATTATTACAACTTTTCAAACTGCCTCAAAGCAAAAGCAAGATAAAGGAGGTACACTACTAATGCCCAAGTAGCGACCACCAACGACACAGGGAGAATATCTATATATCATACGTGGAAGCCTCCTGCTCGTCTCCAGATCAGCTACTCGCGCACCACCAGCTAACCTGTCTCTAGTCTGCTCGTGTGAGCACCCAGAGTAATAAGAGGAGACATAAAACTTTGGGTCAGACATAAAGCATGGTATGAGCGATAAGCATCTAAACAAAACAATAACAGGTATTATCCAATAATACCTGAACCTGGACCTGCAACCAAAGAGTTAGCACCACATACCGTACAATACTCTAAGGTGCCATTAACATACTGTGTAAGAGATACGGGGGTGGGGGTGTGCATGTCATAGTGGTGTCAAACAATTAAGCATAGCAATCATCCTCACATCCCTCACTCAGTGCGTAAAGCATACGATATCCACTACTTTGGTCACCTAATACTTTGGGCCATGACAGAATCCAATCCCGTGTAACTATCACTACAAGCCCACCATCCATCTCTCAGTGGTGAACCAAAGTTATGAATACCGACAACCCCTTTGCACACGTCCCGCAGCAAAGCCCAACCATGAAGTGAACTCATTGGTTCCTAACTGGATCCTGAGCTCTAACTTCCATTTGGACTACCTTTGCATCTCGGGTCATTGGTCAATACTGGGTCGGGTCGGATTCCCCTACAAGTCATCGGTTCGGGTCGGGTTCACTCCATTGCGTCAGTTCATGGTCCTCCTCTGGTACGGTTCGGTTCGGGTCCACTCCATCGCGTCGGTTCGGGTCGGGTGTCTCACTTCGGGTCGGGTCGGGTGTCTCTCTTCGGGTCGGGTCGGGTGCCATATCCCATCCAGCTCATGCTTCCGCTCCGATTCTCCACCTTTAGCCGATCCGATCCCCCTCCTTTATCCGATCCGATCCAAATATTGCTAGCATTGCCTTCCTTTCTGCCAGATTTCTCAAGTGTCAAGTTCCGATCCGATCGAATCCCTTGCCCAGTTCACTTATCCGATCCGAGCCCCCATATCCGATCCGATCCGGTCCAGAACCTGCACTTTTCCTGCAACTTTTCCAGCAACTTGTTTACGCCATTCGACGACGTTTTCGACCATTCTAACTATTGAAATCAATCACGAAGCATGTCATACAGTCATAGCAACATGCATAGTCAACCACAAACATCAAAACATCAACATGATAGGTTAAAATGGATCAAACATACCCAAAACCCCATATGTCCCCTTAAGCATGTTTAGGTGAAACTAATGATAGGATTAGTAAAACTTAACCAAATTAACCCAAATTCATATCAGAGGTCTAAAACATCATTTAAAAATTTATGAACATTTTTCCAGAATTCTATCATGTTTAAATTCGCTAATTAACACTAATTACCCTTAATTAGCCATAATTAGTGAGGAACTATGCAAATCATTCACCTTAGCCACAAACAAACTTTAGATCTGAAATAATCTCTGATTTGGATCCAATCTCTATGTGTTCCAGCAGCTCTCTCTGATTTGGTGCTACCCTCCCTTGATTTGATGTAGTTTTGCTTAATCTTCGATTAGAAAGTGATTAGAGACGATTTGGGATGAAATTAGAAGGTGGAGGCCATTACTAGGGTTTCAAGAAGGAAAGTGGCGGCTCAAAACTGAAATGAAAATGATTCTCTAACTCATTTCAGCCTCCCCATAACCCTAATCCCGAAATGGGTTATGGGGCTATCCACTAACCACCCTATTTGGCCTGATTAAGTAGTTTTTCACCTTCCAAACCTTATTTCAGCCATATCTCCCAAACGGTAAGTCCGTTTGGCTATTATGACCACTCTACGGAAAGGTAAACCATCAAATGAATCTAATGGAAGTGGTTTCATGTCAAAATTCCTTTCCAATCAAAAGTTATGGCCAAAACAAGATCAGCTAGGGGCAAAACGGTCATTTAAAAATCGACAAAAATCTTGAACACGGGAAATGACACCAATAGTCGTCTCCCAAAGTTACATGACCATACGACTTCATATGTGAAAGAAATAAATATTCCACGATCCTATGATGCGTAGAATGCGGGTCGTTACAGTGTCTAAATCAAATAAATATCAATCTAGCGGAACGCTTGCATCTCACGCTCCATATATAATATAGAATCATAAATCGTAGGGCACTTATTGGATATTGGATTCCGACTATGACAAGGTATGGAACCACCTTCCGAGAGTGAATTTCTAGAGAGGAATACACTGGGTTCAACAAGAACGTCTTGCAACCCGACCCACACATGACCGACCACTCATTTCCTTGAGTGTATCAAATGTATATCACCAACGGTTGGGATCAGCAACCGTTTCCCGAAAAGGGACAGCATCGATAGATTAAAGAAGTAAAACGTATTTCTCTAGATAGGTGATTATACACCCTTATGGGAGCGACCCACATAGCCATGCTGCCTGTCCGATTTTTGTCATTTCCCGGTTTTTGAGGCCTAAGGCTACGATTACTTATCATTCACTGATAGCACAATCACTTTGAATGCCACATTGTCAGATCCGTTAATCACTAATTGATTTGCACAAATATATTCTGGATATTATGCTAAGGGAATAAATCTGTTGCCACCATGTATATTTATACAGACTAACATATTCGATCATTGGAAATACTCTGTCAGACATTCGTCCATTTACGTTCGTTCTGGGATTGAACGAAACTGAAGGACGATTTCTATTAATAGAAAAAGTCCTTGCACTTTACTCTGTCTTTGATTTTCTTCATATAATCTGATTTGCAATGCTACTGCGAATACAGAGTGGTTCTCGGATAATAATCCAATCGGTCTCTCCATATTGACAACGATATTGGCAAACACTTCGATAGTCGGTTATTTAACTATCAAAGAAAAACAAACATCCATTCAAAGCATCAAACAAATCACTGGGCCATTTTATTCATATTTCATTAATTAAATCACATCTCCACTTCCTTTATCAATATTCATTAACTAAATATTTTCAGTTATCATCTTGGCCTCTTACCCATTTGGAAAACATTTCCATATCTCGCCTTCTTTTATTTCCTACACTTAGAAAATATTTTCTATTTATAATTGGAGAACATTCCAATTACTTCTTTCTTTCCCGACTATTCATTTATATACTTAGGAAATATTTATTTTCATATTTCCAAAATTCCACTTATTTGGGTAAAAACGAATGTGGTGTAACACATCGTTACAACCCAAAATATGGTGTTCAACTAAATCTTATGCAAATTTTGATTATCGAGATTGAATCTTGATATTTATCAGTTAGTAATGAAAACAATTGAGTTAGGGTAAAATTACCTCTCAGACCTTGACTGAAAACATCTTTAACTTCAAAACAGACAAAAACATTATTCCCGAATAATCAACACCATACAAACAAATTATTCATTTTTAAACGTACATATGTTTCTCTTTCTATTACTAGATTATCGATTTCCTTTTTGTTTATAATATTCTATTTTTAAATTCATTTGCTTATCGAATTCTATATATATCGATACACTGATTTCTAACTATCAAATTTTCTTAAAAATATTCTAACTCCTTAAATTTACGGAAAATTTCGCCACAACCTCCTTTGTACCGGGAGCATCGGGAAAATCCCCAAACCTTCATACAGGCCTCTCCAATTAAAAAGAAAAAGAAAAAGCTAAGCGGCTAGTTGATTCGGTGCATAAAATCCCATATGGAATTTAAACATGTACCTTTTGTCGGGCACACAAATTATAATTTTCATATACTTCATTTCATACTTGTCTAACACATATGTGTCCATTTCTAATTTATTTCAACTCAATCTGGCCATTTTAAATTCGACTTGCTAATTAATTCTCTAATTAGTTATTTTTACCTATTTCACTTTTATATTTGAACATAACATGTTCAAAAATATTTCAGTTCGCTTATAAGCTAATTGAAATCCCAATTTTAATTTATGTTTCATATTCGATTGCGGATATAATTTCATAAATTCCATTTTCCTATATAAGTTAACTCATTCTAAAATTCAATTAACTAATCCTTCTTTAACTTAGTTAATTCTATTCAAAAATTAAAATTATGATTTTTGTTTCAAAAATCATTTGATATACTACACTTGAGTTCAGATATATTTTATAACTCGAATCTGGATTGTTCTAATGAAGATTTGTATTTTATTTGCTTAAAATCCTTTTATAAATTTAAATAAATCGTTAAGGTTTTAGAATGGTTATGGCGCTGTTTTACTGAAAATTTGATTTTGACGTAACTCAAAATCTATTCGACAAAATCCAAAATTTTCACTTTCATTAGAAAACCATTATCAAATCGTTCCTGACGAATCTTGTTTCAAAGAATTCCGACTTCAATTGAGTTATGTATCCTCAATTGAAGTTCGAAACGCTAATTTACGAACTACCGCGCTGCGGCGAGTTCGTTTTAATTATATTTAAATATATAAACGTTTGAACTTCAATTATAATATATTCAACCCCCTTTCTGATATATTTTTAATATATATCAAATCAGTTTTCCCAATTCAATATCATATTTCCGATTTTCTAAAATTGTCGATTTTTCCTAACTCGGTAATGTATTTATTTATACTTCGATCTTCCATATTAAATTCCAATTCCTTTTACAAATTATAAGTCCTTTGGATTTATTTTCTATTCTGTTTAAAAATCTACATTTTGAAAAATATTTCGTCGTTCCTATTTCGAAATGATTCCAACTTTCTATTTTCAAATTCTATTTTCAATTCTATTTAATTTTTCTATATTCAAATTCCATTTGAATCTTCTACATTCAAATTCTATTGGAATTTTCTATATTCAAATTCTATTTTCAATTCTAATTTAAATTCATATTTGATTTAAAATATTCAAATTATATCTTGATAATTAATTAATTTTATTTATAAACTTCATTTTATATATTTTACCTTGTTTTATATTTAAACAAATCTATTTCGAAATTTATTTAAAACCAAAATTTTATTTTGGAAATTTCTATTTATAATAACTTATATATATATATATAACACCCAATTTATTTTCATATTCAATTTAACTTCTATTTAAATAAATTGGAATTAATTGAATTCAAATCATAAATTCTTACGTATTTATTTTAGTTCAATTTATATTCTGAACATCAGAATAAATTCCATCGTTTATTTCTTAAAACGATTTCCCCATTTCTATTTTTAAATTCACATTTGAATTTAAATATTAGGATTATCAAATGATAATTTTTCCATTTTATCTATAAACACTGTTTATAATTTCATTTCAATTATCTGATTATCTAATGAAAATCAATCTATTTTATTTATAAACACCATTTGTAAATTCACTTCAATTCTTGTATTATTTAATTTATAAACATCGTTTATAAATTCAATACTTGTTTTATTTATTTTCAAACAAGCAAATATTTTTAGCCCATTCTAAATTCAATTTCTATTTTTGAAAATAGAATTTTCCTTTTTAAATCTCAAAATCTCTTTCACGATATTTTTATAAATCAACATTTTGGCCCCAGTGATACTTAAACAATCAAACCACTCAATTATCAATCAACACATCATATATGATAATATATGTGAAACAAACAAATAATAATATTTTTGAGGAATCCAGTTGGATCCCTCCAACCTATTTTCCTGCATCCACCGACGTTAGTTAACATAGTCATACCCATCCTGCTTCGAGGCAGGACATCGTGGTATGAAGGTCATCCACTAATATATATTTGTGGGGAGCATAGGGAAATCATCCGCTATGAAACTGCGGGCATCCGCTAATGAGACTACGGGAACAATCCAATCATCATCCCAATGTATATATATATATAATATTCAACCCTAAATAACTAATATATTTAAACCAACCAGAAAGCATTCAAACAAGCAACAACAATTATTTTTACTGAATAAAAACAATTCTAAATAACAGGTGAGTGAGATTTACTCACCGTGATTTTTCTTTGGCGAATATCCCGTTAAATTCCATCTCATCGCGGCTGTGGATCATCTTAATTAAGTCTACTTCGCACCTATAATTTATTTAGTTTTTCAATTAAACGGTATTATTTTGACTTAACGACTAACAAATAAATCCTACATATTTAAAATTTAATAATTTATACCTTATCGCTTGAATAATTATGAATCCCAACTCGATTAATTACTAAGCAGCTTTCAAAATATCTCCAACACTGAATCAGCCCAAAACTCCATCTTTTCCTTACTGACAATGCCTAATATCATATTGCACTACCCACATCGATTCATCATGCTTCCCATATTGTTTAGGAAAACTCTTATTGCTCAGACAAAGCCTCCTCCACAACAACTACCGACAGTCCCTTGAGCTCCATTTCCAGTTGCTATGCTTCCCAAAATTACAAAAAATCTAGATCAGACATTCCCATATTCACAAACTGAACCAAGTTGTTGAACCTTTCCTAGTTCAACCATCGAACTTCCCCAAAATCCTTCTGCCACACCCCAAGTTACCTTGTTCGTACTCCCAACTAATCACTAACAAATCTCCCTTAGTAACTCATAGTTCATACATCAGTATTCTCCCCAAAATACGAACTGCGAACTCACCTTCAACGTGGATGCTCCTTCCCGATCCTGATTGCTCCTCTCCTTAAACAACTCGCAACTTCCCCTTCAAGTATAGCTCAGGCCATTTACTAAAATTGTAACACCCCACCTCCGCCAGGGTCACTCTTGTAAGTACACTGGCTTTGGAGGGGCGTTAAACGAGGTAAACATGCATGCAGATATCACAAGACAGAACATATAAGTAAAACAGAGTAAATAAAGCAGCGGATAAGACTACTATTTCAAAACCATAGTCAAGTTACATCAAAGTACTGTCATTATTTTCCAACTACTACAAGTCTAGAAAACATAAACTGAAAACTGGAAATAACATAAAGTAACTATCCCTAAAGTAGAATAAAGCCATAGAATGCTCAAGTCTAAACCATACATGAGCTATCCAGAAAAGCAGCTAAAGATCCAGCTACGTGCTAGTGTTCCCACCCTGAGAACCTTGGGGGGGGGGGGAAACGGAAGAAAAGAGGCGAAAGAAAACGGGTCAGTCAAAAAGACTGGTATGTCCTACCTACTATTAGTATAAAAACTAATAAAGTTAACTGGACATGTAAAGCAGAGATGAAACATAGGGTGATAACTGGTATGGTGAAAAGTTAATAAGATAGATCAAGTGTGGTATCGCATATACAAGGTTAAGTTGCACCAGGTGTGTACTAGTATTCCAATCCATGTCAAGTATAAACAAGAAATGATCCCTTAGCCCAAAGCTGGCCCAATATCATGAGGTGACCCAAATCAAGGTCCAACTACTCGGTCTAGTCGATCAGCTCCCTATAAGCCTAACTCGTTGTGTATCGGTGTCATACGGCTTAATCGTGGAATGTAGTTAACTGTGCAAGGACCACCCTAGGGTGTATCCAGCCCTAAGGTGTAAACCACAGACACAATTCAAGCACGCACAGTCTAAACCTACTGGTGCCCATGTTCAACTCCGGACTTAATGTGCACGACCATGGTCCGCCTGAACAACCGGTGCACCCTTCAGCCGTCTCTTTTGGTCTCTTACAATCAGTTCAGTAATCGTGCCCCACCCTAGCCTAGTCCAGGGTACCCATGATACTTCCAAGTTGGTTACTGCTGAAAAGGACCACGTAACTAGGATTTCAAGCGGGTTAAGTGTGGTTAACCCTATCCTAACCATGTATTGAGTTGGTCAAGTGTATTCAAGCAGTTCATGACTTAACCCTATCAATACATCGGGTTTAATTGGTTAAGTATTCAAGTAATCCATGTCTTAACCCTACCAATCCATCGTGTTTAATTGGTTAAGTATATTCAAGTAGTCCATGACTTAACCCTACCAATCCATCGTGTTTAATTGGTTAAGTATTCAAGTAGTCCATGACTTAACCCTACCAATCCATCGTGTTTAATTGGTTAAGTATTCAAGTAGACCATGACTTAACCCTACCATGTGGCATTAATTAACTTAATGCACCCCAACCTCTCACATTAGACTTTGTTGTGGTTACTAGTTAAGCCGGGCGGGTCCGGGTAGCTTTACACCACAACCTAGTCTAACCTCGGGTTTTAAGTGCGATATGACCAACTACTCACATTGGGTCCTATTGTTTGTAGCCACTAGTTAAGCCGGTCGGTTCCGGGTAGATTTATGCTACAAACTCAACCCAACCTCGAGTTGGCCACTTTCATGTTTTCTACATGTCATGTCCACGTTCGTGTTTTCAAGCATAAACACATGTCAAACTTTCATGTCATATTTTCAAGTCATGTTTTCATGTTATTTAAGTTTGCCCAACTACCCATAACGTATTCCCATCACACGTAAATTCGCATCAACGCAAATAGATCAAAGAGGGAACATAACAATATGACAAGGTGGGCATAAGGTGGAAAAGTCTATCACAAGTTAAACATGGTGATATTTGAGGCCAAAAGGGGTTCAACATACTAGCATATGGCCTCAACATGTATGATAGCATAAAAGGTGACTTGGCCTCAAACATATCAAATAGCATAAGGGTGATTTGGCCACTAGCATGCATAATAGCATAAGGGTGATTTGACCACAAGCATGCACAATAGCATAAGGGTGATTTGGCCACAAGCATGCATAATAGCATTAGAGTGGTTTGGCCACAAGCATATTAAGGAACATGAGGGGTTAAGGTTTGGCCACAAGTTAAACATGGTGGCATATGAGGCAAATGTGTTCATAAACTTGCATATTACATTATAAGCCTCAAAACATGCATGATATCAACCTTAGCATAATAGGTGAAACATGGCCATAAATGACATAGGATGATAGCTAGTGATTCACATATAACATCATATGCAAGATAACATAAGGGTTATGAGAGTTCCTATGTTGCTTTATGCAACATTTCAAATCAAAGCTCATAGCTTTTTATGCACAAAGTCAAGGTGATAGCTTTACAAACATGCATAGAATAAATCCATGCATAACATGATAGAATCAAAGCACAAATCATACTTAGGCCCAAACTCAAACTTGCAACATGTCATATTTAACTTCATAGTTAGAATCTAAGAGTAGAATAGGGCTTACAGTGCTATGAAGACCTATGAAATAAAATAAGATTGAGACGAAGCCACTAGCAACTCTAAAAACCCCAAATGAATACAAGCTCCAAGTTGTCTTGAGAAACAAGAAGCTCCTTTGATTTGTATGAAGAAAGATCCTTGTTTTGATGAAGAAAGGTGGTTCTTTTACTAGCTTAGGACACTTAAACTTTCATGAAGAGGATGGAGGCCATGTTATGAAGATGGAGGCCATGATCAAGAAACATTTTGGCATAGTTTGGTTGTAGGAATGATTAATGAAGGTTTAGGCTAGGTCTTAGGGTCTTTTTATAGAAGATTAGGTTAGTTTAGGCCATAGGATTAACCCTAGTTCAGATCTGAGCCATTAAAATCCGTCACCAGCCCTAAAGCATGTCTTGAGGAAAAAGTCAGGTGCACCTAGGCCAGACTGGCCGACTACCCAAGTCGACAGGGGTGTCGACTGGGCAGTCGACACCACCTGGGGTGTGTCGACTCCCAAGTCGACTCCCCAGTCGACTTGGGGGTGGCGGGAATTTTTCCCGCCTTCTCTTCTTGGCTGAATTTGAATTCTGAATTCAAATTTGAACTGTTTTTGAACTTGAAATTTTCTAAAAACTTTGACGGGCCATAACTTGGTCATACGGACTCCGATTTTCGAAAACTCGGACTCTATTTCGCATATTTTTCCGAGACGAACGCAATGGCACAGCCCGTTTCCCTTGATTAAGATTTTATCATTTAATTCTGCCTTGGTTTATGTTATGAAATGTTGTTTAAAAATACGGGTTGTTACATTCTCCCCTCCTTAAAGGATTTCGTCCCCGAAATCTTCAAGTTAGGAAGAACATATCCTACCATCCATCATCCATCTACTCAAAACATCATCCACGAGCAGTTATTGTCCTTAAAGGATTCTAAATGCTGTATGAACATATGCAAAGGTGTGTGTATATGTACTTATCTAATGCGAAAATCAGGCGGTTACTGATTCAGTAAACCTCCTTAATGCAAAGTATGTTAGTGAAATGAGTCCATATGTATGCAAATTCCTAGCATAATTTATAATCTCTACATGAGTGCACATAACATTCATCCATATGCATCATCCACGTGATAGCATAACAAGTTTCATCCATGAATAAGTATAAGCACTCATGCATATGCAACATGAAAGTGTGTGAGCCGATCTTAGTGCCTAATGTGTACCATGCATCCACGAGTATCCACTTGCAAACACTTGCAACCACTTGCAAACATCAAGCATAACATGTTTCAAATACATGTTTCATCCAAATGGCTTCTACCTAAGGTTCTCATGACAAGGTTACCGAGATAACAAGATAAACATGGATAGCAAAAGAAAGATATGATGGCTAGGAAAAGAGATCGAGAATGTTCCCTCAAAAAAGAAATGGGTGAAGCGCACGCATCTTCTCCTCGGTTTCCTAAGTTGCGTCCTTTTCGGCTTCACTCCACTGAACCTTTACTAACTTGACTTCTCGATTCCTCAGCTTCTTGATCTCCGTTCCCAAGATACGGATCGGAGCTCGCCTTAGGGTTGCCTCTTTCTCTACCTCCACGTCTTCAAGAATGCTAGGCTCAACTACCTCGGCTGACTCATATAGGCATTTTCGGAGATGCGAGGCACGAAAGACATTATGCCCTCCGGCCAGCTTCTCGGGCAATTCCACCTTATAGGCCATCTTCCCAATTCTCTCTATGATAGGGAAGGGTCCTACGAACCTTGGTGCTATCTTTCCAACTGCTCCAAAACGAACCACGTTTCGCAAAGGAGAAACCTTCACGAAAACCATATCTCCAACTTCAAATTCCAAATCTGTCCTTCGCTTGTCTGCATGGGATTTTTGTCTGTCTTGGGTCGTTTTCATCCGTCTTCGAATCAATTCAACCCTCTCGGATGTGTCCCTTATCATGTCGGGCCCAAGTATAAGCTTATCCGTCGTCTCCCACCAACATGTTGGTGACTTGCACGGCCTCCCATACAAAGCTTCGAATGGTGCCATCCCTATGCTAGCTTGATAGCTATTATTATAAGCAAACTCTACAAGAGGAAGGTGGTCTTCCCAAGTACCACCAAAGTCAAGTACACAAAGCCTCAAAAGATCTTCTAGCACTCTATTCACCCTTTCGGTTTGGCCATCCGTCTGGGGGTGATAGGCGATACTTAGTTTCAATCGCCTACCCATCGCTTCTTGCAAACTATTCCACAACTGGCTAGTGAAGGTTGGGTCACGATCGCTGACTATGCTAGAAGGAACTCCATGCAATCGCACTATCCCTCGAAGATAAACAGATGCTAGCCATGGTGCGGTCCTCTTGCTCTTTACTGGAATAGAATGGGCGTTCTTCGTGAGTCTATCCACTATGACCCATATCCCATAAAGCCCAAATAGTTTGGTCAACTTGACGGACATCTTCACCCCAACTATATATCACAAACAGGCGAGTCATACTCCTTATGGGGTTTGCAACAGAACTAAGATTGAGAATAGGACCGAGAGGATATACTTAAAAGATATCATGCGAGTAAGCTCTACAGAATAATAGGTGTAACACCCCGCCTCCGCTAGGGTCACTCGCAAGGGAATGCACTAGCTTTAGAGGGGCATTATTGGTAAACATCCACAGAAATATCACAAGACAGAACATATAAAAATAGCGGAAGTAAAAACAAACTTTCATAACATTAATAAATGAGGTCAAAAGCCTTTTTACATCAGAGTACATCAAAACCTGTCTTGCTGAAATAAAGAAGCATGAAACCTTTTTCATAAATTATTCCCCAATTAAAACAGTAAAGTAGCCATAGCCAAGGAAAGTCCAAGCCATCCAAGATGACCTTCAAGCCGAAGAAGTCTGAACTAAACAACAGTATTTCCTCCCTGTAACCTGGGGGGGAAACGGAAGACAAGAAGCAAAAGAAACGGGGTCAGTCATAAAGACTGGTAAGTCCTATCTACTTCCAGCATAAAAACAGATAAAGGTGACATGACATGCATAAACTGAAAGTAAACACAAGGATGATGTCAAGATAGATAAACTGAACCAAAATAACAGGATGAACTACTGTACCCAGATAAACTAAGGTGTCATGATAAATTACGATGTCAGATAAAACAAGGTATCAGGCCGTCAGGTTCCTATCAAGCATCACGTCCCATGGTATCTATTTAGTCTAACGTTCTATGGAATTTTTCATATATATATATATATATATATCTTTACTGGTTTTTACATGTATATTTGCTCTGCACCCTCCGTACTAGTATCCCAGCCTTGTTATGTGTTAACCATGAATGTCCCTTACTCAAAGTCGTGTAATGGTCCATGTCAACCTAATATATCGCATATATAGGTTACTCAAATCATATGTTTCTTTCCATGTATATAAGTTCAGTCCTTTGCCGTACCTCGTACGGGCTTCCTCATGTCGTATTATCCTTGAAATCGTTTGGACTGTCACCCTTGTTCTAGCTAGGCTCTTCCATATGAATCATCGTTTGAACTACTAGGACTTACGCCACCTAGCACCACTAGGGATTACGCTTACCTATTGCACGCTTTCGTATTTCGGTTTGGGTTAAACCACCTAGGCCACTAGGGATTACGCTAACCCTCAACCGCGCCCTTTTTCCCACGCATTCATCGTGAATCGTTTTTCTATAACTGTATGCACATGTATCACATCGTGCCATCCGAGTCCTGTCACAGGGCAAAACAAGAAATACAGGACTCGGTCGGGAGCTTTAGATTTATCTGCCGATGCAGATACTAAGGTCTGCTTTTCTACACGTGGCTATGGTCCCACGAGACCCCTCCCTCAACTAGTGAAAGGCAACACAAGAGAAAATCTTGCATGAGAACTACACTCCGGCCAGCCCACATCCTACGGCCTACCTCACCCATAATTAGATAGCAATTATGGTCTGTTGGGTGTTCCCTGCCTTTCCGTACGTACACGCTTGACTCAAGATGGTAGATGATCGACGAACTTGCTATCTCGGGCACCTTATGTATTGTCGACTCACTGCTATCCACCCCAGTCTTTAGGTCGCTCGCATAGCAACCGAGGCATATTCTTGGTTCTTCTACCGCAGACCTCAACCTCTCGTGAGCCTAGTATAATGACCTGGCAGCTCACAGAGGGATCCCAAGAATATCCTCACGTTCCCCGAAGCCGCTGCTTCGTTACCCAGTTCGTTGGAGCCTTTATCTAAATCAGATAGCCTGCTCCTACACGCATACTTAAACGTTGACCTAACGTATCGGGTTACTAATCTATCTAAGAAATGGTCCAAATTTCCTTGACTAAGAATTATTACTTTTCCCCTTAACTAAGGTTTACCACTTAGCCTTATTTCCATAATCCTTGTTAACTATGGTTATTTACCTAATCCTCCGAATTAGGGTTTATCTAATGGGTTAAGTGTCACTTAAGTTCATAACTTAGCTCGTCTACAAACCATGTCAAAATTGGCTAAGTATCCAAGTCCAAGACTTAACCCTACAAACCATGTGTCAAGTTGGCTAAGTATATTAAGCAATCCATAACTTAACCTCGTCTAATTATCATTTTAGATTGGTTAATTTTATAAATTAACTTGACCTTGTCAAATTACCGAGTCAAATCGGTCAAGCGTATTCAAGTGATTCGTGACTTAGCCTTATCATGTTTTCACGTTAGATTGGTTAAGTATAGGTCACTTAACCACATCAAACTAACGAGTTGGATTAGTTAAGTGTAAATTAACTTAACCCCGTCCAATTACCATGTTTAGATTAGTTAGGTCTGAGTTGACTTAACCCCATCCTTTAACTGTATTAAACGGTTAAGTGTTACTGAGAAAATTTACCTAACCTTATCAAGTTATCGTGTTGGATTGATTAAGTGTTGGTTAACTTAATCCCGTCCCCTCGTCGTATAAAAATGGTCAAGTGTCGTTAGGCAAATCAAGTTACTTAACCTACCCAACCCTGTCATGTTTTGTTAAGTATCATTAGCCTAATCAAATTACTTAACCCATTTGTCCATGTCATATTTGGTTAAGCCTCATTAATCAAATTAACTTAACCCTATTATGTGGCATTAATTATTTAATGCACCCCAACCTCTCACATTAGACTTTGTTGTGGTTACCTAGTTAAGCCGGTGGGTTCCGGGTAGATTTACACCACAACTTGGTCTAACCTCGGGTCTTAGGCGCGACATGACCAACTTCTCACATTGGATCCTATTGTTTGTAGCTACTAGTTAAGCCGGGCGGGTCCGGGTAGATTTATGCTACAAACTCAACCCAACCTCGAGTTGGCCACTTTCATGTTTAGCCTAGTGTCATGTTCATGATCAAGTTTTCAAACAATTGGGTAGACCTAACTTAATAGGTAAATTCCCAATGGGTAGACCTAACTTAATAGGTAAATTCCCAAGCCCATGTTTTTATGCATATTTACATGTTAACTTCCATGTTTATATTTCAAGTCATATTTTCAAGTATAAACACATGTCATATTCAAGTTAAGATTTCGCGACATGTTCATGTTTATCTAACTACCCAAAATCGTGTTTTCCCAACGCAAGCAAAGCGAGTCAACATAGTAAGGATACTATGTCACATATTGGTCTCAAAACATGCATGATGCCAAAAAGGGCTTGGCTTCCACATGCATAACATCATAAAGGGATTGGCCATAAACATGCATAGTGTCATAAGGTAATTTGGCCACAAACATGCATAGCATAAAAGGGGATAACTTGCATAAGTGTTCATGTCATAAACCTATCATGAAGGGATAAACATGCACATGTCACTTATGTCATAAGAAGGGGTTGGTTTTATGTACATGCATAAGCTCCAAAGTTCAACTTATGCAACTATTTCACAAGTCAAAGTGGCTCTAAGTGTTCATGCTATCATACTACAAGTAAAGGTCCAATCTTGCATGGCAAACTAAGTCCAATGCAACATGAATAGCATGGTTTAGTCGCTACAACATCACCCAAAGTCATATGTTCATGTTAAAGAGGCAAACTAGGTTCCCATAGGCTAACATACTCATGTTACTTTGCATTTTATCCCATGTCACATCAAAATCATCGTTTAAATCTACAAGTAGCTAGAACTTACATAGGCAAGGCTTAGGAAAGGGATCATGCATCATCTTGACGAAGAAAGGTGGCTCCTTTGAAGAAGAACCATCATGAAACTCGCATAGCAATGTTGATTTGGCCTCTATTTGGTGTAGCAAGCTTGCATCTTTTGATTTGAACCCGATTTGAATGCATAGGCTCTAGGGATTGGAGATGGAGGCCATGATCAAAATTGATTTTGGCAGCACTTAGTTGCTAGGTTTGATTTTTAGGGATTTAGGTTAGGTTTAGGGTCTTTTTATAGAGATTAGGATAGTTTTAGGCCCTTAGATTAACCCTAGGATAGATCAGGACCATCAGATCTCGGAAGCTTCCAGAACCAGCCCAAGAACAAGACCAGGTGAGACAAACAGGTGCGCCAGGCAACTTGCCCCGGCCACCCCCTGTCGACAGGTAAGTCGACAGGGCTGTCGACTTGGTCTGGGCCCAAGTCGACAGGCCTGTTGACAGCCCTGTCGTCTGATTTTCAAAGCTATTTCCGAAGTTCAAATTTCCAGAAATCTTCTTTGGGCCTTTAACGGGTCATACGGACTCCGATTCTCGAAAACTCGGACTCTATTTCGCGTATTTTTCCGAGACGAACGCAATGGCACAGACCGTTTCACTTGATTCAGAATTTATAATTTAATTCTGTCTTGATTCTTGATTTAACGTGTTGTAAAAATTCGGGTTGTTACAATAGGGATCAAGGATATATTCTTAAAAAGAGATATGATGCGCGTATCCGGTCTTCAATCTTCTAAGTCGCATTTTCTTGAGCTTAATCCTATCGTGCCTTGACCGTCTTTTAACTTCACAATTCCGTAGCTTCTTAATTCTTATTTCCAAAACATGAGTTAGAACTTATTTCACCGTTGCTTCTCATTCCACTTCCACTTATTCTTTTCCTAAAATACTTGGTTTAAACATAACTGCGTGCTCATGGTTTCATGCAAGCTTTCCAAAATTCGTTAGTGAATCCTGGATCTCGTTTACATACCATACGGTATTCCACGCAGAAAAACTATCTCTTGAAAACAAATGTCAATCCATGTTGCCAAATGTACTTACTAGGGTGATTTCTATAACCCATGCTTAAGCGGAATGGACTATCCGCCTTAGTGGCGAACACTACTCGATTGGATTACAAGTTTCCAAAAAGTGCCAAGGGATTCTAGATAACTAATCATGACGGAACCCTAAAGGTCACACGAGATTTCGAGGGTATTACCGAGGCAAGTCATGAGCCTCGCAACCCTATGTTCGAAGTCAAGAATGGCTCCATAACTGGACAACCAATCCATGCCCAAAATCAACCTGTATCCCATAAACCCGAGAACCTAAGCATTACACATGAATTCTACGCTCAAGATAGAGATTTTCAAATCCATACAAATCACAGATAGATGGGCGGAACCCCCAATCGGATTTGAAATACTAACGGGATTTTCAAATAGACTAGTACTTAGGTGCAAACTTTCAACAGGATCAGAAATAAAACTATGCGAAGCGCCAGAATCAAATAAGGTACGAACAAGGAAATCAGAAATGTAAACATGACTTTCTATAGAAACACTACCTTGATCAAAAGCTGGAAGAGTAAGGAGAGCCTGCAACTGCCCTCCAGAGGGTCCTGCTCGCTGAGTTTGCCTTTTCCCTTGTCCCTGCTTTTTCGGGCAATCCTTGCTATAGTGTCCAGACTCTCCACAATGAAAGCATTCTCCCAACTTCCTTTTCTTCTTCCTACAGTCTTTGGCTATGTGCCCAGTAATCCCACAGAAGTTGCACTTCCTCCTTTCTCTTGACTTGTTGTCCTTGCTGTTGTTGTTCTTGCTTCCTTTTCCGGAATCTACCTTCTCGCCTTGAGACTCATTTGCCTTGACCTCCTTCTTGCCACCCTTATCTTCCTCTTGATGCAGGGCCATATTCACCAAACTCTCGAAAGTCGCCCCCATGGGTATATGAGACATGGCCAAACCGCGCAATGGCTCATTCAATCCTAGCGCAAAGCGTAGGGCCTTTTTATGAGCTGTGTTAATCAAGTCTAGACCGAACCGAGCAAGTTGATTAAACGTATCCACGTATTCCCTAACTGTCATGTCCCCTTGCTTTAGAGATAGGAACCTCTCCATCTGAAGGTTCTCTTCTGTCGATGATAGAAACCTCAGTCCAAACCTTCTCCTAAAGTCATCCCAAGTCTGAATTGGCCTAGTAGTGGTGGTGACTACCCACCAATATGCAGCTTCCTCTTTCAATAACCATACCGCCAGCAGAACTTTTCTACGGTCTTCCACATCAAAGATGGCAAAGAGGTCTTCAGTTTCCTTCAACCAGTTCCTTGCCTCAACAAAAGTCTCCGTCCCAATAAAATTCTTGCCACCCATCGCCCTAAAGTCCTTGCAAATCTTCGCGAAATCCGCTTGTGGATACTGAGGAGGAGGAACCTCAGCTACGGGAGGGGGAGGAAGGTTAGCCACGGGGGAAGGAGGAGGAATGTCCGTGGGGCCGGCTTCATTCGCCCTTGCCTCCATGTACCTTCTAAACCAAATAGGTACCGGTACGCCCTCCAGAATGGCAAAATTATTGGCCATACTGAAACGAAGAAAAAGATAGATTGAGAACGAGGAAACAAAGGATAGTGCTAATGGCTCTTGGGGAATAGCCTTTTAAAATAAACTAGACTTTTCGTGGAAAATACTTAATTGGTTTTGAAAATAGTTTCTCAAAAGGTAAGTTTTAAAAACCTTTTGCTCAGATCTTGTAAACCTTATGCTCTGATACCAAATGTAACACCCCACCTCCGCCAGGGTCACTCTTGCAAGTACACTGGCTTTGGAGGGGCGTTAAACGAGGTAAACATGCATGCAGATATAACAAGACAGAACATATAAGTAAAACAGAGTAAATAAAGCAGCGGATGAGACTACTATTTCAAAACCATAGTCAAGTTACATCAAAGTACTGTCATTATTTTCTAACTACTACAAGTCTAGAAAACATAAACTGAAAACTGGAAATAACATAAAGTAACTATCCCCAAAGTAGAATAAAGCCATAGCATGCTCAAGTCTAAACCATACATGAGCTATCCAGAAAAGCAGCTAAAGATCCAGCTAGGTGCTAGTGTTCCCACCCTGAGAACCTGTGGGGGGGGGGAAATGGAAGAAAAGAGGCGAAAGAAAACGGGTCAGTCAAAAAGACTGGTAAGTCCTACCTACTATTAGTATAAAAACTAATAAAGTTAACTGGACATGTAAAGCAGAGATGAAACATAGGGTGATAACTGGTATGGTGAAAAGTTAATAAGATAGATCAAGTGTGGTATCACATATACAAGGTTAAGTTGCACCAGGTGCGTACTAGTATTCCAATCCATGTCAAGTATAAACAAGAAATGATCCCTTAGCCCAAAGCTGGCCCAATATCATGAGGTGACCCAAATCAAGGTCCAACTACTCGGTCTAGTCGATCGGCTCCCTATAAGCCTAACTCGTTGTGTATCGGTGTCATACGGCTTAATCGTGGAATGTAGTTAACTGTGCAAGGTCCACCCTAGGGTGTATCCAGCCCTAAGGTATAAACCACAGACATAATTCAAGCACGCACAGTCTAAACCTACTGGTGCCCATGTTCAACTCCGGACTTAATGTGCACGACCATGGTCCGCCTGAACAACCAGTGCACCCTTCAGCCGTCTCTTTTGGTCTCTTACAATCAGTCCAGTAATCGTGCCCCACCCTAGCCTAGTCCAGGGTACCCATGATACTTCCAAGTTGGTTACTGCTGAAAAGGACCACGTAACTAGGATTTCAAGCGGGTTAAGTGTGGTTAACCCTATCCTAACCATGTATTGAGTAGGTCAAGTGTATTCAAGCAGTTCATGACTTAACCCTATCAATACATCGGGTTTAATTGGTTAAGTATTCAAGTAATCCATGTCTTAACCCTACCAATCCATCGTGTTTAATTGGTTAAGTATATTCAAGTAGTCCATGACTTAACCCTACCAATCCATCGTGTTTAATTGGTTAAGTATTCAAGTAGTCCATGACTTAACCCTACCAATCCATCGTGTTTAATTGGTTAAGTATTCAAGTAGTCCATGACTTAACCCTACCATGTGGCATTAATTAACTTATTGCACCCTAACCTCTCACATTAGACTTTGTTGTGGTTACTAGTTAAGCCGGGCGGGTCCGGGTAGCTTTACACCACAACCTAGTCTAACCTCGGGTTTTAAGTGCGATATGACCAACTACTCACATTGGGTCCTATTGTTTGTAGCCACTAGTTAAGCCGGTCGGTTCCGGGTAGATTTATGCTACAAACTCATCCCAACCTCGAGTTGGCCACTTTCATGTTTTCTACATGTCATGTCCACGTTCGTGTTTTCAAGCATAAACACATGTCAAACTTTCATGTCATATTTTCAAGTCATGTTTTCATGTTATTTAAGTTTGCCCAACTACCCGTAACGTATTCCCATCGCACGTCAATTCGCATCAACGCAAATAGATCAAAGAGGGAACATAACAATATGACAAGGTGGGCATAAGGTGGCAAAGTCTATCACAAGTTAAACATGGTGATATTTGAGGCTAAAAGGGGTTCAACATACTAGCATATGGCCTCAACATGTTTGATAGCATAAAAGGTGACTTGGCCTCAAACATATCAAATAGCATAAGGGTGATTTGGCCACTAGCATGCATAATAACATAAGGGTGATTTGGCCACAAGCATGCACAATAGCATAAGGGTGATTTGGCCACAAGCATGCATAATAGCATTAGGGTGGTTTGGCCACAAGCATATTAAGGAACATGAGGGGTTAAGGTTTGGCCACAAGTTAAACATGGTGGCATATAAGGCAAATGTGTTCACAAACTTGCATATTACATTATAAGCCTCAAAACATGCATGATATCAACCTTAGCATAATAGGTGAAACATGGCCATAAATGACATAGGATGATAGCTAGTGATTCACATATAACATCATATGCAAGATAACATAAGGGTTATGAGAGTTCCTATGTTGCTTTATGCAACATTTCAAATCAAAGCTCATAGCTTTCTATGCACAAAGTCAAGGTGATAGCTTTACAAACATGCATAGAATAAATCCATGCATAACATGATAGAATCAAAGCACAAATCATACTTAGGCCCAAACTCAAACTTGCAACATGTCATATTTAACTTCATAGTTAGAATCTAAGAGTAGAATAGGGCTTACAATGCTATGAAGACCTATGAAATAAAATAAGATTGAGACGAAGCCACTAGCAACTCTAAAAACCCCAAATGAATACAAGCTCCAAGTTGTCTTGAGAAACAAGAAGCTCCTTTGATTTGTATGAAGAAAGATCCTTGTTTTGATGAAGAAAGGTGGTTCTTTTACTAGCTTAGGACACTTAAACTTTCATGAAGAGGATGGAGGCCATGTTATGAAGATGGAGGCCATGATCAAGAAACATTTTGGCATAGTTTGGTTGTAGGAATGATTAATGAGGGTTTAGGCTAGGTCTTAGGGTCTTTTTATAGAAGATTAGGTTAGCTTAGGCCATAGGATTAACCCTAGTTCAGATCTGAGCCATTAAAATCCGTCACCATCCCTAAAGCATGTCTTGAGGAACAAGTCAGGTGCACCCAGGCCAGACTGGCCGACCACCCAAGTCGACAGGGGTGTCGACTGGGCAGTCGACACCACCTGGGGTGTGTCGACTCCCAAGTCGACTCCCCAGTCGACTTGGGGGTGGCGGGAATTTTTCCCGCCTGCTCTTCTTGGCTGAATTTGAATTCTGAATTCAAATTTGAACTGTTTTTGAACTTGAAATTTTCTAAAAACTTTGACGGGCCATAACTTGGTCATACGGACTCCGATTTTCGAAAACTCGGTCTCTATTTCGCGTATTTTTCCGAGACGAACGCAATGGCACAACCCGTTTCCCTTGATTCAGATTTTATCATTTAATTCTGCCTTGGTTTATGTTATAACATGGTGTTTAAAAATACGAGTTGTTACAAAAATTATGACTTCGACTAGTGAATGCTCGCTACAGTAGTTCGTGTGAACTTTGTATCCTTCGAATACCACGATGATTTGTATACCTGAGCCCGTAACTACCACGAATCTAATGCATCCGTTCCCTTTACCTAAATTCCAATGATTCATTATCGAATCCAAAACCTAGATGCGATGTAGAAGAGCCGCGCATCCCAAGCCGCCTCGCACCAATCAACGAGAGTTCCCATTATCGCTTTCTTGGATTTGAGTTTGATTTTAATTTTGGAATGTTAGTGGCGACCATTTTTGATTTTAGATGAGGCTTGCTGGTTCTGGCACTTCGATTTCTTGAGGAAGGAATACTTGCGATTTTCCTTTTGAGGCCTTAGATTTTTTATATAAAACCAGAGTGGCGCGGCCATTTTAGTTTCTTACAGAAGCACAGCTTGATTGTTTTTTTTTCAAATACTCAAGAAAATGACTTGATTTTATAGAAGGAGGAGAATACTTCACTATTAAGGAATGTAGGGTAGCTTAAGGTACAACGTAATTAATTACGATTTGATTTCTATTTAATGCGATTTGAAATAAAGAGATTTTTTATCCTTTAAAAAAAAATATCGACTTGATTTCGATATTATACATTACAAATATCCCGGGGTTCTTGAAATCATGGACCTATATTTTAACGCACCGACCGTCGTTCCAATATTATAACGCTATTCTGAATTTAATGAAATTGATATTGAAATTAAATTCGAACGTATATACAGAATACACATTCAAATTGTTATAATATAATTTAAATTCGAAAACCACAAATTCTTTGATAATAAATTACAATTTATTATCGTATATATCAAATAAAATTCCAACTTATCATCTGAATCATTTTGATTCAGTTCTTAACTTCAATTTCAATTATATTTCGAATTACAATAATTAGATATATTCTAAATTAAATTATATTCGATTATTAAATCGATAACTCAATATAAAAATTAATTTATATTATCAACTCAATATTTAAAACAATATTAAATATTAAAAATAAACTGTTCGGAAGTCCGGGTTGTTACAAAATCCCATAGCAGTTTTTTAGTTTTGCATAGCCAACTTCAAATAGTCATATCTCACTCAATTATGATCGGAATTTGACGATCTACCCATCAAATCGACCACGAGAATGAGAACTACAATCTGAAAAAGGATTTGAGACAAAATAGTCTAACTTGTGGATGCAATTAGAAGATAACCATCGATATTTTTGGTTTCCTTCTCTCTTTATTTGCCAAACTTCATTTGATCATTACTTGATCAATTCTTGACGAATTTTCATGAAACCAGCAGCATTCCAAAAAAAATGAACAGAAGTAAAATATTGAATCTACTTGTAGATGAGAATCAAAAGTTTCTACTTATATGGTACCCATTTCTTTGTTGATTTACATTGTCTATTTCCATTTCTTCCACTTGATGTCTTTTCACTAGCCATCATTACTCTTCTTCAGTTGTCCTTCAGAATTTGAATTCTCAATACCCATGTATACCAATTCGAGATTTGAATTTCCAACAACCACCTTTTCAGAATTTGTATTTCCAATAGCCATCATTCTGGAATTTGAATCACCAATGACCACTTTACTCATCTTTTCAACTTTTGAATTTTCAAAAGCCATATAACACATCTTTTCCTGTAAAACAACACAACTTTACAAATAATCAATGTAACAACTCAGAAAATCAGAACCAATTTAAATTTTTTATTTTAGCTATTTATTGAATTTTGAATATTTAAAATGATTTATTTGAAATAATAACAACTAAAATTTTTATTTAAATGAAGTTAGAACGAATAAATTTATTTTAATTATATAACGAGCCTGAAATGGTGTAGTAGTTTGAAAATTCGATTACGAATTTCAATTGAATGTACATGATTCAAAATAAATTGGATTTCAGTAAAACCAGAAATATTTGAATCAGTTTAAAAATATTTTCCAACGAATGTGAAAAATCCAGATTTCATAACGGGAATTGAAAGTTATGGCCAGTTAAAAATTAAGAATAGTTGCTGTGGAATTTTATATAATATATAGCCCTTAAAAATAGCCATTTTGCAAATGACCTCCATTTTCGATAAGACCACTTTTTTGGGATCCAAAATGTCAAATTATTGCTAGGTTTCAAATTTCATAATTTTTGGAATTAATATGTGAGCGCAGTAAATTTAAATGTGTTTGATAATTTAAATTGGAATTTAATCGACTGGAAAATGATCGCTTGGAAAATGATCGCTTTTCAAATGGTCTCCAAATTTGACGAAATTAGTTTTGTTAGGACCATATCATCAAAACATAGTCATATTTATTTTTCTGGAATTTTTGGAGTCATTATGTGGCTCCGGTAATTTAAAATGTGCATTCAAATTAAATATATATTGATTTATATTTTAATTTTGACGAAAACTAATCAAAATTGTCGAACTGGCTTACAAAACATATCCCATTGTGTTCGGAATAGGGGTATTTAGCTAGGGGCGATAGTCATTGGGCTCGATTTGGAGTTCATATATAAAACCACTATTTTTGGAATTTATATAAATATCGGCGAGTCAGAAAATTTAGAATTGTTAAATAAAATACAGAAAACCTCCGCTTTCTCTCTCCCCGACTTCGATGAACGCTGGAAAACCAGCTCCAACTTCTCTCTTCGATTTTTGGCAATTCTCTCAACGAAATCCATCGATTCTTTAGGGAAATTTGTAGATCTCATCCCCACCTTCAAATCCATACCAAATTCGAGTTTTTTTCATTATGTGGATCGTGATAATCAAAGCCTCAAAGTCTGACCGTTTCAAAGTCAGCTATGCCTCCCTGAGGCGATCGCACATGACGCCACCACTACCCCTAGGCGCGCCTCTCTAAGCCCTACGATGTGGTACCAGCCGATCCTCCTCCAACTACACGGATTCGAAGAAATTTCAAAACCTAGTTTTTGACAGTGGCTTTTTTACGGTGCCAGGTAAACGAAGAAGGAAGGTAATGTTTTAAAACGTTATTTAAAAACGTTGTTAATTCAATTAATTCCATAATTAATGATTCGAAAGTTTAAAAATCTATATCTTTTCCATATAAGGTCCAAATCGGGCGAAACTAGATCCGTTGCGATCGTGGAGTCGAGAGCTTCGCAACAAAACTGACCGGGTCCAATTTGGAGCATGTTTGTAAAGACCCCAAAACCCCGTAGGGCGGTGGCAAGGGTAATCTTTGGAATATAACACATAAACAGATAATAGCAGAACAGAAATAAATAAATACACCAAATAATGTACAATAGAATACACTGGATAAACATAATCATCAGAGTTACACAGTATACAGGATCATACTTAGTACAACTACAGTTCAGCTATAAATAAATGTCTATAGCGGAAAACAAACATAATATGTACAATAGGAGCTGAACAGCAAAAAAAGAGATAAATGATAGAATCCATCTTCAGCTCCAGCTATCCAGAAAGAGCCAGCTAAAACCTGAACACAAGGCTGTCCGTGTAGAAAAAAGGGCACCCGAGTTTGCAAGTGAAACAAACTACGAGTTAGTCATGGGACTGGTATGAGAAATCTACTTAACACATTTTATAATATGGCTAATCCCAGGACCACGCCACTTTCCCGGAACGGGTTTACATTATTGGATTGCCAGTGCTTTACAGCAAGTAAATCTTTTAAACATCGCAATGCTTTTTACAAAAATGAAGCCATTATAAGACTCAGTTCCCATCACACAATGCAACGCAAACTAGATGTAACGACCCGGAAAATCTGAACCAATTTAAATTTTTTAAATTGGCTAAAATAGTGGATTTTAAATATTTTAAATGAATATTTTAAATAATAGCAATGAAAAGTGAGTTTGAATCGACGTTTGAAAATAAATATAATTAATTCTAATTATAAACAAGGCCTGAAATGGCGCGGTAGTTTCAAATTTTCATTTCAAACTTTGACTGACTGTACCGGGTGCAAAACAAAACGGATTTGAGTGAAACCAAAAATATTTAAATCTGTTAGTGAATACCTTTCTGACGAATCTGAAAAATCGAAGTTTCATAGCAGGAAGCAAAAGTTATGGCCAAATGAATTTTCAGAAAGGTGGCTATGGAAATTATATAGCCCGTGAAAATGGTCATTTTGCAAACGACATCGGAATTCGACAAAACCACTTTTGTTGGATCCGGGATGTTAAACTATTGCTAGGTTTCAAATTTCATAATTTTGGAAGCTAGTATGTGAGCGTGGCAAAGGAGAACGTGTTTTGGTCAATTACAGTTAAATTGGATCGACCAGAAATGGGCCATTTTTCAAACGGTCTCAGAATTCGACGAAACAAGTTTTGTTGGGACCGTATCGTCAAAACATAGCTAGATTTATTTTTTGGGAATTTTTAGAATCAGTTTGTGGCCCTGGCAAACTGAAATGTACGTTCAAATTAAATATTGAATGTTTTATATTTTAATTTGAAGGAAAAACTGACTGAAATAGTCGAATGGGCCTACAAAACATATCCCATTGTGTTCGGAATGGGGGTAAAACGCTGGAGACGACAGTCGTTGGGTTCGGATTGGAGGTCGTGTTGGAAAACCCCCTTTTAAAAGCTCCCGGCCAATCAGAATTTATATTAAAAAAAAATTCTCAGAACCCCCCCCCCACGATCGATGACGGAAGCCATCTCGTCGCTTCCTACCCATTTTCTGGCGAATCCACGCCGAATTAGGTCGAGCCCCAGTAGAACTTTTTGAAGATCTCCCCGAGCTCTTCAAATCCATGCTCGTTACGCCGTCGTTCTTGTGGTGTTCCTCGAGATCTAGCGCCTGAAAGTTCATCCGTTCACGCCCCGATTTCTCCGCCGATCTGAGTGCGAGTTGGCAGCGGTTGGTGCCCCCTGGCGCGCCTCTCCTCCCTCTTCCTCGTGGCGAAGTCCGATCGACGTATCGTTGCACGGATTCAAAGAAAATTCAAAACCTAGTTTTGAACACATCAGTGAGGTAACGGCTGAAACTATATTATAGCAGTTTAAAGCGCTATGGTTTTTGATTTCACTGTAAAAATCATATCTTGTTCATTTCTTGATGAAATTCAGTGAAACAAGAGACAGTGGACTCGTGTGGGCGTCTTCTACATTCAAGAAGAGACCGCATATTTTTTTGAGCCTTTTACAATTTTTGGGCAACGCGAAAAGCAATGTGAGATTTCTAATTTATAAATGTTATGGAAAACGACGATGTATAAATTATATAGTCGATCTATGAGTTATATAAGCGTTGTACACCTCTTGTATAAGCGTTGTATAAGTTGTACGTTCGATATATAAGTTATATATGCGTTGTAAAAATTATATATGTGTTGAATAGAATTGAAATGCTTATATATATATATATATATATATATATATATATATATATATATATACGCCCCTCGTCCACAAACCATGGACGATATTTATTGATTGTGATTGGTGTGAAAATTGATTGATAACGAATGGTTGATTAGAATTGTTTGTGGTTGAAATTGATTGATTGTGGTTGAGAAATATTTGGTTGAAATCACATAGGATTAGTCTGTGGAAATGAAAAAATATACATGCCGCCTGCGTGCGAACTAGATGCATGATTCCCCATTGTCAAAAGCTGCGAGGCTTTAAGGTAGAGCGAGGAGCCGTACTAGGGACGGTCCCGGTTTTAACTACCCTGCCATTATGCTGCCGAAATTTTGAATAATATTCATGTGTTAGCATTATTTTCATGTGTTTAAACTATATTCGTGTATTGAATGGAAATTCATCTATTTAACGACATTCATGTTTTGCAATAAAAATCACCTTTTTTATCTATATATATAAACTATAAAAAACCTTCATGTGTTGAATTGAAATTCATTCGTTGAATAGAAATTCATGTGTTGAATGGTATTCATGTTTTAAATATAAAAATCACCTTTTATATATATGTATAAACTATAGAAAACCTTCATGTGTTGAATTGAAATTCATTCGTTGAATAGAAATTCATGTGTTGAATGGTATTCGTGTTTTAAATATAAAAAATCACCTTTTTTTATCTATATATATAAACTATAGAAAACCTTCATGTGTTGAATTGAAATTCATTCGTTGAATAGAAATTCATGTGTTGAATGGTATTCGTGTTTTAAATATAAAAATCACCTTTTTATCTATATGTATAAACTATAGAAAACCTTCATGTGTTGAATTGAAATTCATTCGTTGAATAGAAATTCATGTGTTGAATGGTATTCGTGTTTTAAATATAAAAAATCACCTTTTTATCTATATATATAAACTATAGAAAACCTTCATGTGTTGAATCGAAATTCATTCGTTGAATTGAAATTCATGTGTTGAATGGTATTCATATTTTGAAAGAAATTGTTTTATAATTAAAACCCTATTTTTATCATCAATATGAACTATATAAAATAATCTTGTTTTGAAATAAATTGTTTTATAATAAAAATCCTATTTTTATCACCTATATTAACTATATAAAATAGTCGTGTTTTGAAATAAATCGTTTTACAATAAACACCACATTTTTACTATATACATGAATTGTTAAAAATAGTGAAGTGTCGAAGTGAATGTATGTTGGATAAAAACCTCATTTTTATCAAATGTATGAAAAGAATATAGCTTTGAAATTAAAGAATCGATATATATATATATATAAATAGAATTGAAATATATCGAATAACGAAGCTTCAGTTCGTGTTTTGAAACCGTGATTTCAAACGATTAGTGCGGGAGATCCGACCATCGGATTTTCCCGAAACCGTTGGGTTCGCTTTGAAAATATCTTTCCAACGACACCAACTTTGTAAAGATCCAACGGTTGGATTGTCTGGAATGTTTAGTTCAAATCTGAAGAAAAACAGCGCCAAAATCGATTATATTTATATATATTTATAAATATAATTATATTAAATCGAATAACGACGCTACAGTTCTTATTTTGAAAACGAAACATCAAACGATTGTACCGGGAGACCCGACCGTCGGATTTTCCCAAAACTGGAACCATTGGATTCGTTTTGAAAAGATCTTTCTAATGATGTAAATTTTGTGAAGATCCAACGGTTAGATTTTCAGATATGTGTAAATCAAATCTGAAGAAAAACAGTGCCACGGCCGCGTTATGGCCCGAAGCGTCGTTTGAATAAATTGGCTATTTTAAAATAAACAAAAATAGCGATAAATTGTTATAAAATATTATAAACGATATGGATGTGAAATTTAGAAATTAACTGAAGGTTAGCTAAGTCGAATGGTTTCCTGGATTTTGATCTGATGTTGGTTTTGGCCTTCGGGGTTAATATTTGGGAAATCGTTCTCTTACTGATTGACGGTTAGTGACTAATGAATTGAAATGACGCGTATGTTGTGTTTGTATAGCACTTGTTAATATATACGCGAGTTGTTCAGAAAGACCGGGTTTATCCCATTTTGAATAACTGAATCGACGATAAGAAATCGAAGATGAAGACGGTGGTCGAAGACCGGAGATCTTCACCTCGTTTGGATGGTAACTGATGTCCTGATTGGGAGGCATCCCGAAATATGGATAATGAGTGGTGATCGTCCAGACGTACGTGGAGGTCGATGGGTTTGCGAGGTATATAGTGCCTCCGGTTTCGTTCAGACCCAGGACGGACTTGTAAATGGACTGTGTGTCTGACATTGGAATTTATTCTATGTAATTGATAGCCATCAGTTGCATGGTGTGAATTGCCTGTGTGGCATGCTAAGATGCAGTGATCAAGGCTTCTGTTGATAAGCAAAGTCTTGTGGTGATGATCAAAGCACCGCCTGCGTGGCGTAGCTTTGTGTATAACGTGAATTCGCGAACCTCACACCCCGGTATGAACCATAAACGGGAGAGGACCTCAGGGGGGACATGCGTTTCTTCCTAGCTAGAAGTGGCGTCAGTGGTTTTACACGCCCTGACGAGTTTGACTTATGTGGTTGTTACTGTTGCGAGGCGCCTCAGATATATCGGTCGATCTGGGACCGATGGAGTCATTCGTTGGCTCACTTACGCCCCAAAGGGCGAGGAAACGTAGTATTCAGGCATTTTAATCCACATCGGTGGACCGGCCCTGACGATCCAAGGGTCGATGCGTTCTGATCCTGAGACTCGGGCTAGGCAGTCTCGAATTCGGTAAGGACTATCTTTTGCCTTGGTTCATGGCATAAATCCAATTTCCAAGTACGTGACTGTGCGGTTTTGATTGTATATACATATGGCGACATGATATATGGTACCCATGCCGTCTATGATTGATAGTTATATTTTCGAAACCTATAAACACTAGTAATAATATCAAAAGCTTTTGTTTTATTCGTATCAAGCATATTTTGGACATTATAAGGTAAAACTCTATCCTCCGGTTTGTGTTGCATTGTATGATGGGAACTGAGTCTTATAATGGCTTCATTTTTATAAAAAGCATTGCGATGTTTAAAAGAATTATTTGTTTTTAAAGCACTGGCAATCCAATGGAGTAAACCCATTCCACGAAAGTGGCGTGGTCCTGTAATTAGCCATATTATAAATGTGTTAAGTAGATTTCTCATACTAGTCCCATGACTGACTCGTAGTTTGTTTCACTTTCAAACTCGGGTGCCTGTTTTTCGACACGGGCAGCCTTGTATTAAGGTTTTAGCAGGCTTTCTCTGGATAGCTGAAGCTGAAGATGGATTCTATCATTTATCTCTTTTTATGCTGTTCAGCTCCTATTGCACATTATGTTTGTTTCCGCTGTAGACATTTATGTATAGCTGAACTGTATTAGTACTAAGTATGATCCTATATACTGTGTAACTCTGATGATTACGTTTATCCAGTATATTCTATTATGCATTATCTGGTGTATTTATTAATTTCTGTTCTGCTATTATCTGTTTCTGTGTTATATTCCAAAGGATTACCCTTGTCACCGTCAGTACGGGGTTCAGGGTCGTCTCACCGAAGGATAGAGTTTTTACCTTATAATGGCCAAAATATGCTTGATACGAATAAAACAAAAGCATTTGATATTATTACTAGTGTTTATATGTTTCAAAAACAATTTCAAATCATAAGTATCAATCATAGACGACATGAACGTCCCATGCCACTATGTCGCCAAATATAGGTTTACAATCAAAACCGCACGGTGTCGTATTTGGAAATTGGATTTCCGTCATGAACCAAGACAAAAGATAGTCCTTACCGAATTCGAGACAATCTAGCCCATGTCTCAGGATCAGAACGCATCAACCATTGGATCGTCAGGGTCGGTCCACCGATGTGGATTATTATGCCTGAACAATGTGTTTCCCCGCCCTTTGGGGCGTAAATGAGCCAACGAATGACTCCATCGGCTTCACATAGTCACCGATATATCCGAGGCACCTCACAACAGCAATAACCACACGGGTGAAAATAATATAAATGTCAGCCAATTTAAGCACTAACACCACCTCTAGCTAGAAGGAAACACATGCCCTCCCTAATGTCCTCTCCCGTTTCTGGTTCATACCGGGGTGTAAGGCTCGCGAATTTACGTTATACACAAAGCTATGCCACACAGGCCGTGCTTTGATCATCAACCACAAGACTTTGCTTTTCAACAAAAGCCTTGATCACTACATCTTAGCATGCCACACAAGCAATTCACAACATGCAACGGATGCCATCAATCACACAGAATGAATTCCAATGTCAGACACAGTCTAATTACAAGTCCATTCTAGGTCTGAACGAAACCGGAGGCACCACATACCTCGCATATCCATCGATCTCCACGTAAGTATGGACGATAACCACTTATTATCTATATTTGGGATGCCTCCCAATCAAGACATCAGTTACCATCCAACCGAGGTGAAGATCTCCGGTCTTCAACCACCGTCTTCATCATCGACTTCTTATCGTTGATCAATTATTTGAAATGAGATTTAACTCGGCCTTTTCAAATAATTCACGTATATTTAGAATTTAAATCAATTCATTTCAATGCTTAATTATTCGACAACAATTCGCGCCAAACACATTCAACCATCAAATATCACATAAACCGAGCAAATTCAGTTTATTTCCATTCCATATCGTTTATAATATTTTATCACGATTTATCGCTATTTTTATTTATATAAAAATAACCATTTCATTCAAACGACGCTTCAGGCCATAACGCGGCCGTGGCGCTGTTTTTCTTCAGATTTGATTTACACATATCTGAAAATCTAACCGTTGGATCTTCACAAATTTTATATCATTAGAAAGATCTTTTCAAAACAAATCAAACGTTTTCAGTTTTAGGAAAATCCGGCGGTCGGATCTCCCGGTACGCTCGTTTGAAGTTTCGATTTCAAAATACGAATTGCAGCGTTGTTATTCAATTTAATTTAATTACATATATATATATATATAATCAATTCTGGAGCTATTTTTCTTCAGATTTGAATTAAACATTAAAGACAATCCAACCATTGGATTTTCACAAAGTGGGTATCGTTGGAAAGATATTTCCAAGCCGAACCCAACGGTTTCGGTTTCGGGAAAATCCGAGGGTCGGATCTCCCGCACTAATCGTTTGAAATCACGGTTTCAAAATATGAACTTCAGCTTCGTTATTCGGTATATTTAAATTATATTTTTATATATATATATAAATATAATCGATTCTCCGATTTCAAAACTATTTTCACTTCACATATTTGATAAAAACGATATTTTTATCCAACAGATATTTATTTCAATACATGAATTTTGTTTATTTTATTTCCACACAGGAATTTCTATTCAACACCTGAATTTCTATTCAACACATGAACTTCGTTTCAACATTCAACACATGAATTTTGTTTCAACATTCAACACATGAATTTAATTTAACATTCGACACATGAATATTTTCTATAGTTTATATATATAGTAAAATTGTGATTTTTATTGCAAAACAATTTATTTCAAAACACGATTATTTTATATAGTTTATACATATAATAGAAATGTGATTTTTATTGCAAAACAATTCAAAACCATTTATTTCAAAACACGATTATTTTATATAGTCTATATATATAATAAAAATGTGATTTTTATCTTCTAAAGAATTTATTCAATACACGAACTCCATTCAACACATGAATTTATTTCAACATTCAACACATGAATTTTATTTCAACATTCAACACATGAATATTATTTCAATATTCAACACATGAATATTATTTCAACATTCAACACATGAATTTAAATCAAACACAGAAATATTTCAGAAAATTTCGACAGCATAACGGCAGGGTAGTTAAAACCGGGACCGTCCATAGTACGGCTCCTCGCTCTACCTTAAAGCCTCGCAGCTTTTGACAATGGGGATTTCATGCATCTAGTTTGCACGTAGGCGGCATGTTTATTTTTTTCTTTTCCACAAACTAATCCTATGTGGTTTCAACCAAATAATACTCAACCACAGACGGGTATTTTTCAACCAAAATCAATCAATTTCAACCACAAACAATTCTAATCAACCATTCGCTTCACCCAATTTTCACACCAATCACAACCAATAAATATCGTCCATGGTTTGTGGACGAGGGGCGTATATATATAAGTATATTTCACTCCTATTTCAACACATATATAATTTTTACAATGCATATATAACTTATACATCGAACGTACAACTTATACAATGCTTATACATGAGGTGTACAACGCTTATATAACTCATACATCGACTATATAATTTATACATCGTCGTTTTCCATATCGTTTATAATTTAGAAATCTCACATTGGGTTCCACTCCACCAAAATTAGCAGAAGGCTCAGAAAAATATGCAGTCTCTTCTAAAATGTAGAAGGCGTCCTCACGGTATCGATGTTTCATGTTTCATCGAATTTGGTTAACACACGATAAAGATACGATTTTTTACTAAAATCATCATTAGCAACATTTAGAAATGTTATAAATCAGTTTTATAAATAAAGGTCGTTACCCTTTTTAATTCTTCGAAACTAGGTCTTGCAAATTCGCTCAAACCGTGAAGTAACCCAACGATCAGCCTTCACCACCGTGTCAAGCTAGGAATGGCACGCTGAACGAGGTAGGGGTGGCGTAGTTCGATGGCGCGGTTGAGGGGTGGCGGCGAACGGAAGTTCTAGACTTTGGAGGAGGAGATCTCGACGCAGGAGCGATGATAGGGGGAGCTTCTGGTATGGATTTGAAGAGTGGAGGATGCTCTTTAAAAAGTTCAACTGGGGGTGGAGCTGAAGATGAGCGTGGCGGCCAGAAATCGCCTGGGAAGCGGCGAAAATGATTTCCGTCGATGACAAGAGAGCGGCGAGGGTTTTTTTGATTTTATTTTTATTTTTAAATTATGAAGAATAAATCCTATTGGTCGATGCCTTATTAAAATTTTAAAATAGCGTTTCTCCAAACGAACACCAATCCAAACCCAATGACTGTCGTCCCTAGCCAAATACGCCCATCCCGAACACAATGGGATATGTTTCGTAGGCCCATTCAACTGTTTCAGTTAGTTTCTCTTCAAATTCAAAAAAACATTCAATATTGAATTTGAACGTACATTTCAATTTGCCGGGGCCACATACTGATTCTAAAAATTCCAGAAAAATAAATCTAACAATGTTTTTACGATACGGTCCCAACAAAACTAGTTTCGTCGAATTCTGAGACCGTTTGAAAAATGGCCCTTTTCTGGTCGATCCAATTTAATAGAAATCGACCAAACACATTTTCCTTTTCCACGCTCACATACTAACTTCAAAAATTATGAAATTTGAAACCTAGTAATAATTTGACATCCCGGATCCAACAATAGTGGTTTCGTCGAGTTCTGAGGTCGTTTGCAAAATGGCCATTTTCACGGGCTATATAAACTCTATAACGACCTTTCTGAAAATTCATTTGGCCATAACTTTTTCTTCCCGCTACGAAACTTCAATTTTTCAGATTCGTTAGAAAGATATTCACTAACAGATTTAAATATTTTTGTTTTCACTAAAATCCGTTTTGTTTTGCACCCGGTACAGTTAGTCAAAGTTTGAATTCAAATTTTGAAACTACCGCGCAATTTCAGGCCTTGTTTATAATTAGAAATAATTATATTCATTTTCAAACATCGATTCAAACTTACTTTTCGTCGTTATTATTTAAAATATTTATTTTAAATATCTTAAATTCACTAAAATAGCCAATTTAAACAAATTTAAATTGGTTCAGATTTTATGGGTTGTTACAATCTCCCCTACTTAAAACTTTTCGTCCCCGAAAAGGAACAAAGTCGAAAGTGGTTTGATTAACCAACTCAACTTTCAATCTGGCTTCCATTCTCCAACTTTTCAGTTTCTGATAATTTTCAAATTCTTCAAAAATTTGGCTAACACCCTAAATTTTCGAAAAATGTCGCCATAACCTCCTTTATACGGGGAGGGGTTTGGAAATTTATTGGGCCGTATTAGGTACCCTATAAATCCTAATAAGCATGCACATATTTATAGTGATATATTCCGGTGTCCACAAGGGAGTGTGTATAGATCATAACTCCAGAGAATAAATTCTCGTCACCCTATAAATGGTTTTTATGCCTTAATGACCAGAGAGACGTGTTTATTGTCATCTCCAGACCCGTATAGGGTTTTTATTAATCTTGCAATTTTACCGTTACATTTTATATGGTCCGTATCAGTCATCAGTTCAACCTGTAATATATAGTCATCGCCATATAAGCCTCTCGCTCGTATGGTAAATCTTCAACCTCGTCACACAAGCCCCAAACGCTTATGTGGTATATGATGAAGTATGCCTATCTTCCAGAAGTATGCCATGTAGTGTAGTTCAAAATTAATTGTTACTATCCTATTGCGACGTTTATTATTACACACAGAACAACCAGCACTCCGCATCCAATGGCGTTCAGAGGAGTTGATATAATAATAAAATTGCGCATCCAACTCATTAAGGTTTACCTATTTGTCGGGCACACAAATAAATTCTTTACTCAACAGCTAATCCTTTTACCTGTTCAAACATATATAATGCACATGTATATATTTCTATCAATTTGTTTTTAACTTTTCAAAAATATACTAATCGATTCATATACTCTTTTAAAATAATCAGACTATAGAATTAAAAGTTTACATCCATGAAAAGAAAATAGCAACAAAGTAGAGAACATAATGGAAATTTCAAAATATGGCAAATGTACCTTACGCCAGAGTCAATCAGAGATATCCACTCTGCACTTAGGATAGGCTTTCTTAATGCTTTCCTCTGTTTCCCAAGTACAATCTCATGGATCTCCACTCCATTGCACTTTGACTAAGTGAACCTTCTTGTTCCTCAGTTCTTTGGTTTCTTTGCCAATAATCTTTAGCGGCTCTCTTCTCACAGCCAATTCTGGAGTAATTTCAATATCCTGTTGTGCGGCCTCTTCCACAACCAAGTCTGGGTCATGAACATGTTTTCGAAGTTGAGATACGTGAAATACATCATGTACTCCAGGCAACTAATCAGGCAATTGAACTCTATAAGCGAGGGTTCCAATACGTTCTAGTATAGGGAATGGACCAATAAATCTGGGCGCCAACTTCCCAAGTTTTGCCAAATCGAATTACTCCCCTCATCGGAGAAACCCTTAGATACACATAATCACCAACAGAAAAAGCCAAATCTCTTCTTCTCGAATCAGCATAGCTCTTCTGCCGGCTTTGAGCAGCGAGTAATCGTTTCTTAACGAAATCGACTTTATCCACAGCTTCGCGAATCATATCTGGTCCCAATATAAGTCTATTACCAGGTTAGACCCAACAAGCAGGAGATTGGCACGGTCTACCATACAATGCTTCGAATGGTGACATTGTCAGGCTTGCTTGGTAGCTGTTGTTGCATGAGAACTCAACCAAATGTGAATGGTCTTCCCATGATCCACCAAAATCTAGAACACAAGCCCGCAATAAATCTTCTAGCATACGATTCACACTCTTAGTTTGACCATCTGTCTGAGGATGATAAGCGGTGCTCAAGTTCAACTTCGTTCCCAGTTCTACTTGAAATGCCTCCCAGAATTTGCTAGTAAATATTGGATCTCTATCACTAACTATAATGATCGGCACTCCATGTAGCCTAACAATTTCTTTGAAATATATCTGCGTCGGACTCTGAGCAGTTCTGTTTGATCTGACAGGTATGAAATGGGCAGTCTTCGTGAAGCGATCTACGATCACCCAAATACTGTCATTTCCTTTCCTGGTTCTGGGCAAAACATCTATGAAGTCCATGGAAATATGTTCCCACTTCCAACCTGGAATGTCCAGCCGTTGCAACAATCCAGCAAGTTTCCGTTGGTCGCTTTTGACTAGATGGCAAGTAGGGCACCTTCTAACATATATAGAGATGTCTCTTTTCAATGATTTCCACCAGAATGTTCGCTTGATATCATTATACATTTTACTCACACCTGGATGGATACTGAGCTTAGATTTGTGGAATTCATCAAGTACCTCTCTTCTGAGTTCAGGAACTTCTGGAACACAAATTCGTCCTTGTAACCTCAGAATCCCTTCGCTATCAAGCTGGAAATCTAAAGCACTGCCTTCACGATTCCGCTGGCTCATTCCTTTAATAAATTTGTCGTCTTTTTGGAGAGCAGATATCTTGTAAATCAAAGAAGTCGCAACTATAAAGCTGGAGACGATCACATTATTTCTACTTAGCGCATCAGCCACAACATTGGCTTTTCCTGGAGTGTACAAAATCTCAAAATCGTATGCTGCAAGAAATTCTAGCCAACGTTGCTGTCTCAGATTCAAGTCTTTTTGGGTGAACAGATACTTTAGCGACTGATGATCCGTATACAATTCGAACTTCTCACCCAAAAGATAATGTCTCCATATTTTCAAAGCAAATACAATAGCCAACAACTCAAGAACATGAGTAACGTAATTCTTTTCATGTGGCTTCAGCTGACGACTAGCATAAGCAACAACTTGGCCTCTTTGCATTAATACTGCACCAAGACCTTCTCTAGACGCATCTGCCAGACTTTCAAGTCTTGATTTCCTTCGATAATGGTTAACACTGGAGCCGTTGTTAATCTTAACTTTAGCTTGTCAAAAGCCTCCTCACATTCTGGAGTCCACTTGAATTTTGCGTGCTTCTTTGTAAGCTTTGTTAAGTGACTAGATATATTCGAAAAATCTTTAACGAAATTCCGATAATAATAACCAGCTAATCCAAGAAAACTTCGGACATCTATAGGAGTACTAGGCTGTTTCCAATTTTGAATACCTGTGATTTTACTTGGATCCACAACAATTCCCTCTTTTGATACGACGTGGTCGAGAAACTTTACTTTATCTTGCCATAATATACATTTGGAAAGTTTAGCTTTCAATACATTCTTTCTCATAATTTCTAGAACTTGCTCCAAATGCTTTTCATGTTCGGCCTTTGACTTAGAGAAGATTAGAATATCATTAATAAAAACCAGAACAAACTTATTCAAGACTCCTCTGAACACTCGATTCATCAAATCGACGAAGTAAGCTGGAGCGTTACATAAGCTGAACGACATTACTAACCACTCATAGAACAAATCAGGACCTCTGAATGCTATCGTAGGAACGCACTCTTCGGCAATACGAAGCTGATGGAAGCCTGTAGCTAGGTCCATCCTTGAAAATACTTGTGCTCCATTTAGACGATCCAATAAATCATCGATTCGCGGCAATGAATATTTATTCTTTGATGTCTGCTTATTCAAGTCACGATAATCCACACATAGTCGAATAGTACCGTCTGACTTTGGACAAACACCACTGCTGCCGCCCAATCAGAGAAACTAAGCCTAATCAGACCCTTCCATACCAGCTGTCGAGTTTGATTGTCTAGTTCGTCTTTCTCCTTTAGAGTCATCCTCCGAATAGCATGCACTACTAGCCTTGCGTTCGGAATTAAAGCGATCTTGAAATCGATTTCTCTCTGCGGAGGTAAGCTAACAACTTCTTCGAACACATCTGCATAATTCTTGACGATAGGAATATCTTTTATGAGGTCGGGAACATTCTCTGTGACTACAAGGATATTTTCTATTTGAGCAAGAGAGACATCTAGAGCTGACCAAAAGTCTTTTCTATCAGAATTTGGACCTTTGTAGGGTACGGTTATATAATTCCCTGATTTAATGTTTGCCCTAACAACTCTGCCGGCGCATCTAACCTCTGCCTCATATTTGGTTAACCAATCCAATCCCAAAATAAGATCGAATTCAGTAAAATTCATGACGATAGAGATGGTAGGGAACTTATAACAGGAAAAAGAGACAGGCACCGCACAAATCCACCTAAGATCGAGAGAACCCCCAACCAGATTATGGACAATGATGGGTTCTTTGAGCTTTCTCAATTTCAAATCCAACTTCTTAACTGCATTCTAGGCAATAAAGCTTCGTGACGCGCCTATATCAAACAATACTTTAACTGGAATGTTTTTGACAGTAAGCGTGCCTTCCGAAACATCAGAACTTCCCCGACTAACTGAGGGTGTTGAAGTTTCTGCCACTTCATTCACTTGTTCCATTCCAGGCTTCTTTAAGAGCCAGCAATCCTTTGCAAGATGACCAGTCCTATGGCATTTACTGCAATCTTTATTCTCTTGAAAATTCTTCTTGGATTTAGATCCACTCTTTATTCGTTTCTTCGATGATTTTCAATTCCCCTGCAAATGCCCTTGCTTATGGCAGTTATTGCATATGGCAGTCGTTACTGGTTCTTTCTCAGATCTGGCCCTTTTCTGATTGACTCTGGGCTTCTTACTGACCTCAGGACTATCAGTTTCAGACTCCCCTTTATTACTAGAACTGACTTCCTCTTCATAGCGTAACATACCTTTCTTGTCGAGATCCTCATACTGGTAAGCCATGTATATCATTTCGGAAAAAGGAAGCTTCACATGCCCCAATACTTTACTTTGGTACTTTCTTTGAAGCCCGTTAATAAATCTCAGATTCTTCCTCTTCGGATTTTGAATTAGATGAGGGGCAAAATGAGAAAGTTCATTGAATTTCTTATGATATTCTGGAATGGTCATATCTCCTTGTATCAGATAAGAGAATTCATCACATAACCGCTCAGTTGCTTCAGGAGGAGTAAATCTTTCTAGGAAAATCACTTTAAAACTATACCAGGTAATATTACCTTCTGGATTATCCTTAATAATCGAATCCCACCAGAACAAAGCTTCGTCTTTGAGTGCCCAAGATGCCAGTAATCTTTTCTGGTCATCTCTCAGCTTTAAACCGTCAAAGATTTTCTTAGCAGAACGAATCCAAGCTTGTGTTTTAATAATAGATTCTTCGCCCGAGAACGGTATTCCACCCAGATTTCTATATTTCATAAATAGAGCTTCTATATCCAGGTCAGTATCACTTCTTCTGTTTCTGGCACTCATTTTCCAGTACTTCTGCAAATAGCAGACCAAGTGTCAGGTCAACAGAAAAGATATTACAAAGCATAGAAACATATACTTGAATGTGAATGTGTCTATCGAGGTGTATTCCATTCTGCTATACTCATACTAGGATATTGCTGATCCTATCTGTAATGAGTTCTTCGTCCTAGAACACTACTGGTTCTATTTCTAACGAGTTCGTTAATATGTTATATTCCAGCACTAAGCTTAACCAAAGCTCTGATACCACGTTGTGACGACCTCAAAACCCCGTAGGACGGTGGCAAGGGTAATCATTGGAATATAACACATAAACGGATAATAACAGAACAGAAACAAATAAATACATCAGATAATGTACAATAGAATACACTGGATAAACATAATCATCAGAGTTACACAGTATACAGGATCATACTTAGTACAAATACAGTTCAGCTATACATAAATGTCTACAGCGGAAAACAAACATAATATGTACAATAGGAGCTGAACAACATAAAAAGAGATAAATGATAGAATCCATCTTTAGATCCAGCTATCCAGAAAGAGCCTGCTAAAACCTGAACACAAGGCTGCCCATGTAGAAAAAGGGGCACCCGAGTTTGTAAGTGAAACAAACTACGAGTCAGTCATGGGACTGGTATGAGAAATCTACTTAACACATTTTATAATATGGCTAATCCCAGGACCATGCCACTTTCGCGGAACAGGTTTACTCCATTGGATTGCCAGTGCTTTACAATAAGTAAATCTTTTAAACTTCGCAAGGCTTTTTACAAAAATGAAGCCATTATAAGACTCAGTTCCCATAACACAATGCAACGCAAACCAGAGGATAGAGTTTTTACCTTACAATGGCCAAAATATGCTTGATACGAATAAAACAAAAGCATTTGATATTACTACTAGTGTTTATATGTTTCAAAAACTATTTCAAATCATAAGTATCAATCATAGACGACATGAACATCCCATGCCACTATGTCGCCAAATATAGGTTTACAATCAAAACCGCACGGTGTCGTATTTGGAAATTGGATTTCCATCATGAACCAAGGCAAAAGATAGTCCTTACCGAATTCGAGACAATCTAGCCCATGTCTCAAGATCAGAACGCATCAACCCTTGGATCGTCAGGGCCGGTCCACCGATGTGGATTATTATGCCTGAACACTGCGTTTTCCCGCCCTTTGGGGCGTAAATGAGCCAACGAATGACTCCATCGGCTTCACATAGTCACCGATATATCCGAGGCGCCTCGCAACAGCAACAACCACACGGGTGAAAATAATATAAATATCAGCCAGTTTAAGCACAGACACAACCTCTAGATAGAAGGAAATGCATGCCCTCCGTGATGTCCTCTCCCGTTTCTGGTTCATACCGGGGAGTGAGGCTAGCGAATTCACGTTATACACAATGCTATGCCACACAGGCCATGCTTTGATCATCAACCACAAGACTTTGCTTTTCAACAGAAGCCTTGATCACTGCATCTTAGCATGCCACACAGGCAATTCACACCATGCAACTGATGTCATCAATCACACAGAATGAATTCCAATGTCAGACACACAGTCCACTTACAAGTCCGTTCTGGGTCTGAACGAAACCGGAGGCACCACATACCTCGCATATCCATCGATCTCCACGTACATCTGGACGATCACCACTTATTATCTATATTTTGGGATGCCTCCCAATCAAGACATCAGTTACCATCCAACTGAGGTGAAGATCTCCGGTCTTCAACCACCGTCTTCATCATCGACTTCTTATCGCCGATCAATTATTTGAAATGAGATTTAACTCCGCCTTTTCAAATAATTCACGTATATTTAGAATTTAAATCAATTCATTTCAATGGTTAAATTATTCGACAACAATTCACGCCAAACACATTCAACCATCAAATATCACATAAACCGAGCAAATTCAGTTTATTTCCATTCCATATCGTTTATAATATTTTATCACGATTTATTGCTATTTTTATTTATTTAAAAATAGCCATTTCATTCAAACGACGCTTCAGGTCATAACGTGGCCATGGTGCTGTTTTTCTTCAGATTTGATTTACACATATTTGAAAATCTAACCTTTGGATCTTCACAGATTTTATATCATTAGAAAGATCTTTTCAAAACAAATCCACCGGTTTCAGTTTTGGGAAAATCCGACGGTCGGATCTCCCGGTACACTCGTTTGAAGTTTCGATTTCAATATACGAACTACAGCGTCGTTATTCGATTTAATTTAATTATATTTATATATATATATAAATATAATCGATTCTGGTGCTGTTTTTCTTCAGATTTGAATTAAACATTCCAGACAATCCAACCGTTGGATTTTCACAAAATGGGTATCGTTGGAAAGAAATTTCCAAGCCGAACCCAATGGTTTCGGTTTTGGGAAAATACGACGGTCGGATCTCCCGCACTAATCGTTTGAAATCACGGTTTCAAAATACGAACTGCAGCTTCGTTATTCGATATATTTAAATTATATATATATAATCGATTCTTCGATTTCAAAACTATTTTCACTTCACATATTTGATAAAAACGATATTTTTATCCAATAGATATTTATTTCAACACATGAATTTTGTTTATTTTATTTCCACACAGGAATTTCTATTCAACACCTGAATTTCAATTCAACACATGAACTTCGTTTCAACATTCAACACATGAATTTTGTTTCAACATTCAACACATGAATTTAATTTCAACATTCGACACATGAATATTTTCTATTGTTTTTATATATAGTAAAAATGTGATTTTTATTGCAAAACAATTTATTTTAAAAAACGATTATTTTATATAGTTTATACATATAATAAAAATGTGATTTTTATTGCAAAACCATTTATTTCAAAACACGATTATTTTATATAGTCTATATATATAATAAAAATGTGATTTTTATCTTTCAAAGAATTTATTCAATACACGAACTCCATTCAACACATGAATTTTATTTCAACATTCAACACATGAATATTATTTCAACATTCAACACATGAATATTATTTCAACATTCAACACATGAATTTAAATCAAACACAGAAATATTTCAGAAAATTTCGGTAGCATAACGGCAGGGTAGTTAAAACCGGGACCGTCCCTAGTACGGCTCCTTGCTCTACCTTAAAGCCTCGCAGCTTTTGACAATGAGGATTTCATGCATCTAGTTCGCACGCAGGCGACATGTTTATTTTTTTCTTTTCCACAAACTAATCCTATGTGGTTTCAACCAAATAATTCTCAACCACAGACGGGTATTTTTCAACCACAATCAATCAATTTCAACCACAAACAATTCTAATCAACCATTCGCTATCACCCAATTTTCACACCAATCACAACCAATAAATATCGTCCATGGTTTATGGACGAGGGGCGTGTGTATATATAAATAAGTATATTTCACTTCTATTTCAACACAAATATAATTTTTACAACGCATATATAACTTATACATCAAACGTACAACTTATACAATGCTTATACATAAGGTGTACAATGCTTATATAACTCATACATCAACTATATAATTTGTACATCGTCGTTTTCCATATCGTTTATAATTTAGAAATCTCACATTGGGTTCCACTCCACCAAAAATAGCAGAAGGCTCAAAAAAATATGCGGTCTCTTCTAAAATGTAGAAGGCGTCCTCACGGTACCGATGTTTCCTATTTCATTAAATTTCGTTAACACACGATAAAAATACCATATTTTACTAAAATCATCATTAGCAACACTTAGAAGTGTTATAAATCAGTTTTATAAATAAAGGCCGTTACCCTCTTTAATTCTTCGAAACTAGGTCTTGCAAATTCGCTCAAACCGTGAAGTAACCCAACGATCAGCCTTCACCACCGTGTCCAGCTAGGAATGGCGCGCTAAACGAGGTAGGGGTGGCGCAGTTCGATGGCGTGGTTGAGGGGTGGCGGCGCACGGATGTTCTGGAATTTGGAGGAGGAGATCTCGACGCAGGAGCGATGATAGGGGGAGCTTATGGTATGGATTTGAAGAGTGGAGGATGCTCTTTAAAAAGTTCAACTGGGGGTGGAGCTGAAGATGAGCGTGGCGGCCAGAAATCGCCAGGGAAGCGGCGAAAATGATTTCCGTCGATGACAAGAGAGCGGCGAGGGTTTTTTTGATTTTATTTTTATTTTTAAATTATGAAGAATAAATCCTATTGGTCGATGCCTTATTAAATTTTTAAAATTGTGTTTCTCCAAACGAACACCAATCCAAACCCAACGACTGTCGTCCCTAGCCAAATACCCCCATCCCGAACACAATGGGATATGTTTTGTAGGCCCATTCTACTATTTCAGTCAGTTTCTCTTCAAATTAAAATATAAAACATTCAATATTGAATTTGAACGTACATTTCAATTTGCCCGGGCCACATACTGATTCTAAAAATTCCAAAAAAATAAATCTAGCTATGTTTTGACGATACGGTCCCAACAAAACTAGTTTCGTCAAATTCTGAGACCGTTTGAAAAATAGCCCTTTTCTGGTCGATCCAATTTAATAGAAATCGACCAAACACATTTTCCTTTGCCACGCTCACATACTAATTTCAAAAATTATGAAATTTGAAACCTAGCAATAATTTGATATCCCGGATCCAACAAAAGTGGTTTCGTCGAATTCTGAGATCGTTTGCAAAATGGCCATTTTCACGAGCTGTATAAACTCTATAGCGACCTTTCTGAAAATTCATTTGGCCATAACTTTTGCTTCCCGCTACGAGACTTCGATTTTTCAGATTCGTTAGAAAGATATTCGCTAACAGATTTAAATATTTTTGGTTTCACTAAAATCCGTTTTGTTTTGTACCCGGTACAGTCAGTCAAAGTTTGAATTCAAATTTTGAAACTACCGCGCCATTTCAGGCCTTGTTTATAATTAGAAATAATTATATTCATTTTCAAACATCAATTCAAACTTACTTTTCGTCATTATTATTTAAAATATTTATTTTAAATATTTTAAATTCACTAAAATAGCCAATTTAAAAATTATAAATTGGTTCAGATTTTACGGGTTGTTACAATGTTGGAATTTCAGGAAAATTCAAACTGTTCAGAAATTCAGAAATAAAACTGGCGGGGTGGAACTCTAGGCGATAACTCTTTCTCACTCAATTTATTTCCAGTTAAATATATACTAGGGCGCAAACGGTGCTTAGTACCAACACCCGACACCATTGATTGTACAAACCATGATTGTTTGTTTGGATTGAATTGACTGTGTTGTGTTTATTGAATGAATGAACTGCATAAAGTATTCATGTGTTGAATAATAAAAATATCATTTTTATTATATATATGAACTGAATATAATAGTCATGTGTTGAAATAAATATTCATAAACAAATCGGACGATATGTTTATGTACACCCATTTATCTGATACTGATTGGGACGATAAATTTTCCACATCGTCCAATTGTACAAATAATAACCAGTATTTATTGTTTGAAAACCCCACACGGGTATTGGGATGATATTTGACATACACTGATCCCAATAATTAGTGGTATGTCAATCGATGGGTTGACAGGCTGTGATGAGCATTATTTATTTATTTATTTTTAATGCTTATATGGTTGTAAATTGCACTCTAGATGATGGTTGATTGTGTATCATTGTTGTTGTATACTTGCGTTGTATGAAATCCATATAAATAACATTATATTGTAATTGATGGTGTCTGATTCCAATTCAGAAAGAACGAATATCTTAAAATAACGAATATTTTAAAATAATATTCGGTAAAGGATTAAAAAGTAAATTTGATGTCCGGTTTTGGATGGACACGAAAATATGAAATATATTAAGTTGTGTTGATTAGATTAACGCCACTTTGATGTGAACAATATTTATATCGATTTTATTCATTTTTAAAATGAATATCGAAAAGGAAATTATTCCAAAATCTGATATTTTGAAAATATTATCATTTAAATAATATAATGATAAGGAATATTCAAATTTGATTTGAGATGAAATTGAAATCGTTTTAAATTTAATTTAAAACGAATTTATAAAAGAATATTCAAATTTTATTTGAAATTTGAAATGAAATTGAAATCGTTTTAAAATGAATTTAAAACGAATTTATAAAAGAATATTCAAATTTGATTTGAAATGAAATTGAAATCGTTTTAAAATGAATTTAAAATGAATTTAAAATGAATTTATAAAAGAATATTCAAATTTGATTTGAAATTTGAAATGAATTTGAAATCGTTTTAAAATGAACTTAAAACGGGTTTATAAGGAATATTCAATTTTGATTTTAAAATTGAAAATGAAGTTGAAATCGCTTTTAAAACGAATTTAAAACGATTTATAAAATACATTTTAAATGGAAATCGACGAAATACATATTATATATATATATATATTAAATGGCCTGAATAGCACGCGTCGCACCGCGACCATTCGCGAATTTCGACCATTGACTTCAAATTGATATTACAGGAGATCCGACCATTGGATTCTCCTAAAACCGAAACCGTTGGGTTCATATCGAAAAGAGCTTTCCAACGAATATAAGAGATTTGAAATCTAACGGTTGGATTTGAAATTAGGTCCCAATCAAATTTGGAAAAGGCAGTTGTAAGTGCGGTTTGATGACCATTTATGAAAATCGACTGTACGGGGCTGAATAAATTTATTAAAAATATTAATAATTTGAGAAAAATCATAATGAATGATTTGGAAAGAATTGGGATGAAAAATTCCATATTTGGAAAGATAAAAAAATATTTTTATCGAAATGAACTAGTTATTAACTAGATTTGAAATCCAATAATTTTTAAATAAAATAAATTGGATTTGTGAACGGTTTTAAAATAACCAGAAATTTCCAACGAACAAACAGAAATGGATTTGGAATGGAAATAATGTAACACCCCACGTCCATTAATGTCACTCACAAAGGGAATGCATTAACTTCCATGGAGGTTTTAAGTGAATATAGAACAGAAAAATTACAACAAGACAGATAATAAGTAGTACTTGGAAATCTAAAACTTTATTTCATTGCAGCGGAAATTAAACATGTTTGTTACATCATAAAACCATAAATCAGAGTCAAGTACAATATCCATCTTGAAACAAAATACATAATCCTATTACATAAATAGCCATTAAAGAAGATAACAAGCTGGACTTTACTTCAACGGTCCAAGCTTTCCAAAAGAGAGATAAAGCAATCCAATCAAGCTCCACTAGAGCTGGGCCCACCCTGAGGACCTGGAGGGGGAAAAAGGTAGAAATAGAGGGGGTCAGACATAAAGTCTGGCGAGTATGAAAATTCTAACAACTCTATTATCAAAATAACTAGACTAAGGCATAAGCTGGAAAACAAGGAAATGTCTAAGAACTATTGGGTATGGAAGAGCAGATAAAGATAACGTTAAAGGCACACCTAATTACTAACGAATAATTACTACACTGCACCATACCAGTCACCCTAAAAGTTGATCCCCCTCACCGAACTTAGAAATTATATAAATAGCTTTGTGTACCCCTAGCTGACTACATAGGTGCCGCCTGCCCCTACCTCCGCTAAGTGTACCCCACTACCCACTTGCGATCGGCTCCTTACTCGTAGATACCCGTGCTGGCCCCACAGTGGGGTGTATCACTCCCCTAAAGTGGCAACCCGATACAACTTGAGGATGCACGGCTTATACCTACACGATGCAACAACGTCTTACCTACCAGCCCGGGTCCACACACGCATATGAACCCCGTTGGACTTGCGTTGCCACCGCTAACCCGTTTGGCCTTTTATAGTCAAGCCCAGTACGCGTGTCCCGTCCTCGACTTGGGTCGAGCCCACAAAGATACGTTTTGGGTTACTGGTTGAAATGGGCCCTCAATTACTTACCACAAGCTATCCACCTAAGCTTGTCCCCACTAGTATATCCCACTTAACCCTCTTCTTAGTCATGTTCATTTACATGTGTGTTTGGTTAAGTCTTACTAATCGTATTTCAAATGCCACTAAGGGCACTCACTAGGTTCCTCATGCCACCCAAGGCACCTACTTAACCCCTATGTCCCACCTTACATGTTTATCTGGTTATGTATTTCTTAATTCATTAAGGCCATAACCTTATAAAGACCTCTCACATTAGACTGGCATTTATGGCAGCTGGATTTGCCGGGCGGGTCCGGGCAGTCTTACACCATAAAAGAGTCTAATCTCGTGTATTTACAACTGTTATGCTTTAATTTGGGGCTAGGACCTCTCACATTGGGCTGACATTTGTGACTACTGGATTTGTCGGTCGGGTCCGGGCAGTTTTACGTCACAAACGAGTCCAACCTCGTGTCCTAAGCATTGATTAACACTTATAATCTTTTACCCCAGTTTTAAATATATCCCTATTCAAATCATTAATTAATTCCAATTTTAATGATGTCCATAATTGACTTAATTATGGCCATCCACTTATGGTATGCAAAATCATATCAATTGCACCCCAATTTCTTAATATTAAATCCTTAATATTACCCCTACCCCACGTTATACGTTCGCTTATTCAACACAAAATATACGTTAGACTCGAATAGTCTAACTCATAGCACAAAGACAAATTATCACAACATATAGACAAATAAAATAGATCTAATCATAATAGGGGTGAAACTTGCATAAAACTACACTTGTCATGGATCTAAAGGTGTCAACTTGTTTGGTTAAATGTCACAACTTACATAATATGATCATAACCCAAGTTCATGTATAAACTTGCGCATGTGGTTTATGCAACATAAAGATGGTGTGAACTAGCATCTAACACATAGAACTCACACATGTCATAGCATATTTCTAGATCTAAATAGATGTCATAATTCTAGATCTAAATAGATGTCATACAATATGTGAGATTATACATACTAATAAATCTAAACTTGCATAGGTACATGTGATTTATCATGTGAATCATCATAGACCAAATATATATAATCAACATCATGATTCTTAAGCTAACTACAACATAATAACATCATGGCTTTGTAGCATCGCAACTTAGTATAGAAACTTGCAACATATATAATATCATCATAGCATGAATTACAACATATAGGATATCATCATCACATAACATAGGATTTACGACATACTTGATAGCATAAGGTTTACAACAACATATATGACAATTCACATCATTTTCTTATGATCCATATCACATCTTAATCTAATTAGTTTGCTAATAATCTTATTAAGATCATCATACTCACAATTAGAAAAGAAAGAGAGTCTTGATTTGCTTTAGAGTTGAGTAGAATTAGAGTTTTGATTAGCTTTCTTCCTTCTTAGTTGGCGGTGGCTACACTGAGTTCCATGGCGATGGCATGACGACGGCTATTCTATTTTTCATGTGAATTTAGAGTGAGAGACTACCTAGGTATATATAGAGTTTATGATTTATTTAGACCATCAGATCAACTCAGAACTAACCTGAACCGTCAAATTAGCCAACTCAGCCCTAAAAACACTTCAGCAGCTCAAGATTGGGCTCTGCCAAAACCTGGCCGACTGGACCAGGTCGACACCCAAGTCGACTGCGCAGTCGACCTGGTCCCGGGGGTGTCGACTGCCCAGTCGACTCCCCAGTCGACCTGGGGTGCTGGGCGGGAAATTTCCCGCCTGGCCTGTTTGACTTCGAATTTTGAATTTTGAATTTTCTAAAACTTCCGATGGCCATATCTCCTTCATACGAAGTCCAAATCATGCAAACTCGGACTCTATTTTAACCAGAATTCCGAGATGGACACAACGGCGCAACCCGTTTCCCACAATTCTCACGTCTGAGATTAGTTATTCTTTAATTTGGGAATATTAATATTAACAGAATTACGGGGTGTTACAAATAATCTTCAGAATATTTCAATCTTAGATTCCGTGATTAAACAGATATTGTTATGGAAATTTGGAAGATATATTTATGTCGTTATTTCCAATATGATATTTGTTGGTTTCAGAATTTGATACTGAATATAAGCCAATATAATTTCTATTCAGAACCTTGTATTTAATATCAAATGGGATTTTGGGTTTGTCATGAATGGTGTTTTTAGTAACACTGTTTTTAAACCCCGTTTGAAAAGAATAAATCTTTTAATTAAGATTATTATAATTTCCGATTACATTTCGTAATTGAAATAAAATGGAATGTGAATCGGGTTTATCGTGAACTGTGTTTTTAACAACATTCATTCTTTAACTCGATTAACAATGAAATATGATTTGGAATTTATAAATCTTTTAATTAAGATTGAGGGGAATTTTCCGTAGAAAAGTTTTCTAATTTAATAAAATAAGTTGGAATGGAATGGAATTCGATTTGGTATTAATCGAAGTGAACTTCTATGGAGGAAGACTGTTACTATATATGGAATTTAAAAGGCTTTGCCGTTATTCCATTTATATTATTGGTTGGACAGAAGTTTATATCGATTATATATATATATTGATCTATTTTCCATGAAGATTCCATAATTAATGGAATGGGATTATGGGTTTACCATGAACTGTGTTTTAAATGACATTAGTTCTTTAACCCAGTTAAAGATAAGATTAATTTCTTAACTCTGAATAATCATTAAGTAATGATTCTTGAGATTAAAATTGAATTAGAGTTTTAGTGAATCCTTAAATAGATTGAAAGGTGAATTTGATAACTAAAATTATCAAATTCAAGAAATGATCGAGAATGGAGTATCACCAGTTTTGCACCAAGCGATAGTTAAATTTTTAATTAGATTTGAATGTGAAATGGTAATTAATTTTTTTGATAACACCGTGGTGTTAGATATGAAGTATTACCATTTTTGCTTCATGGGATGAATAGGTTGGGATTGTGAAATTAAACAACTGATTACTTCGGTAAGGGTTGCTAATCCCGACAAGTTTGGATAAACCTTAATTTGGTTTGAATTGATATCCAAAGGAAGATTAAAGAATAAATTTAAAGAATTTATCTTTGATAAAATTAATAGGAATCGTCCTCTAAAAAGTCGAATATTTGAATAAATGAATATTCTGGATTGGAATGAGCCTTATGTTGTGTTTTTATAGCACTTGTTTATAAGATACAGAAGTTATTCAGAAAAACTGGGTTTATCCCATTTTGAATAACTGAATCGACAATAAGTCGACAATGAAGACGGTGGCTGAAGACCAGAGGTCTTCACATCGTTTGGATGATTATTGATGTCTTGATTGGGCTGTACACCCAAGACAAGGTAATAAGTGGTGATCGTCCAGACGTACTTGGAGATTGACCGGATATGCAGGGACCTCTCTCCTATATTGGACATATGAGACGAGGAATAAGGTGCATCCGGTTCCGTTCAGACCCAAAACGAACTTGTAAATATATGTCTGACATTGGATTTTATTCTTTGTTGATTGACCTCTATTAAACATATATCTGTTTGGTTGCAGAGAATTTATTCTCTTGCTTAACACCCTTCTTTGAGACGTATGAGCTTAGAGGTTATATATCGATAGACATCAGTCGCATGGCATGAATTGTCAGTGTGGCATGCTAAGATGCAAATGATCAAGGCTTTTGTTGAAAAGCAGAGTCTTGTGGTTGATGATCAAAGCGCAACTTTAATATAGCATAGCTTTGTGTATAGCATTAATTCGTGAGCCTCACACCCCGGTGTGAACCAGAAATGGCAGAGGACTTCAGGGAGGGCAAGCGTTTCCTTCTAGCTAGAAGTGGTGTCATGGTATGGAGCCCGGACATTTTTACTTATGTGGATGATGGATAGCAAGGCACCTCGATTATATTGGCCATTACAGGGCCGATGGATGACATGGTCGACATACTGACCAGACTTACACCCCGTAGGGCAGGGAAACGTATTGTTCAGGCATTTTAATCTACTCCGTGTAGACCGGCCTTGACGATCCAAGGGCCCACCTGAGTCTGGGTTCTAAGACACGGGCTAGAGCGTCCCGAAGCGGTAAGAACGATCCCTTGCCTTGTTTCACATATGGGAATCCAACTTCCAATACGACATTGTGCGGTTTTAATTGTAAACCTATATGGCGACATAGTAGCATGGGATACTATGCGTTCTATGATTGATACATTTATATTTAAAGCTGTTTTATACACTTTACACTTATAATAGTATCAAAATGATTTGTTTTAAACGTACCAAGCATGTTTAAAACTCTATCCTCTAGCTTGCGTTGCATTATGTGATGGGATCTAAGTCTTATAATAGGTTTATTTTTCCAAAAAGCATTGCGCTCTTTATTTTATGTACTGGTATTCTTGGGAGGAAACTCGTTCCGTGTTATGGCGTGGTCACTTGATTTACTTTATTTTAAAGTAAAGAATTAATAACTGTTTTAGTTCTCACTCCAGTCACATGACTGATCGGGAGTTTATTGTTTTAACCTAAACTATGGATGCCCCTATTTTCCACATGGGCAGCTAGTAGTTTTGGTTTTCTAGATATTATTTTCACAGGGTCCTGGTTTACAGCTGAAGGGATATTCGGAAAGCTCTTTATCCGTGTATTTCTTTCAGTTGTGTTTTGTGTTATTTTTCGCTGAATAATAATGTGTTAATCATTGATATTTATCAAATGTATATTATTGGTTAATACTCTGTTATATTCTTGCACTCTGATGTAAATAGTTGTAATAGCAATGAAATATTCTTCTGTTTGCGTTCTGATTTGTCGTGTTCTCAACTCAATCCGGGCTTTCCCGTAAGGGCAAGTTTAGGTCGTTTCATTCAAATAACTTTTCAAATAATTCAAATGTCTTTTCAAAATAACTAACTATAATAATATCATGATTGTTTTCTAACCTATCCATATTATTAAATATTTCAAATTTAAAAAAAGATCAAATTTAAAAATCAAATCATAGTAACTTGATTTTTTAATAAAATTTGAATGCAGGCTTTATCTAATACTGATGCAATACATATATTTAAACTAGTGTTATAAATAATTGCAAGACTTGACATTTTAAATTTTCAAAAATCAAATTATGAACATTTTGAAAGACCTTGCTCTGATATCAATTGTTAGGGATTGATCTTTATGGAAAAAAAACACTAGAGGGGGTGAATAGTGTTTTTGAGAATTTAAACAAAATCTAAAACTTACGTGATAAACTACATGAATCAAACACCATAGAAATAATCATAGATACAGAATCAAATATAAACACAAATAAAATAGAAATAAAAATGTAGAAAAGGAAAGAACACACCAGATTTTATATTGGTTCGGATTGCTCCCACGTCCAGTCCCGCACAACGCTAGATTGCGCAGAGTTTTATTACTATATCAATATCCAATTACACCCCTTGATTTCACAGCTATAAGGTTAACACCGCTCTCATTCCTTGATTTCACAGCAATAAGGAAAACACCGATTCATTCCTTGATTTCGCGGCTATAAGGAAAACACCGATTCCCATATACTTCCCAAACAATTACAGTAGCAATATAACTCTTCAATATCATTTGATTCAAAGAGTAATGAGTAGAGAGTGTAGAGAGAAGAAGATTAGTGAAAACAAATTTGAATTTGATATAGTATAGGTGTAGAAATCATAAAAATGATAAGAAATAATGGTGTAATGCAAGAGAGTGAAAGTGGAGAAGGAGTTATTAAAATTTGAAATCAAGCCCTCTTATAGTGTGTAAAATGTTGCAATGTTCCAGAATCGTCACAAATAATGAAAAGACACTTCCTTTCAAATTTGAAAAAATCACAGTTATATGCCGACATGGTGTTTTCTATATATCGTCATATACTTAGTACAAAATTAATTTTTGAGCATTTTTCAAATGTTTTGATATAAATATAATTCTGGAAATTTTGGAGTTAAAATATAATGTTATAAATTAATATTATAAGGTAGGAAATCATATAAAAACATAAATATAAACATATTTATAAAATTATAAAGTTTAAAACTATATAAATATAAAGTATAAATATATAAAACTAGAGTTTGAAAACACAAGTAAAGTAAGAAAGGAAAATAAAAAAGATAGAAAATAAAATAGAGAGGATTGAAGATAGAATTTGAAATTTTAAAAACAAAATTTGAATTTGAACCTGGAGTGTTATTTAGAGTCTTACATAATCTAAACTATATAACTATATTCGTCTTGAACTCTTGAAATCTTGAATACTCATGAGTCTTGAAATATCTCTGAATTCTGAATCTCTAATATCTTTAAACTATACAGTCTTCAATAATATTACATGTATATAAATTCGGCATATGTGTGTGTGTGTATACATATTCTAGACAAAGGTGTTAGTATATATTTTATAATCAATTAATATTGAAATAAGTTTGTTGTCTTCAAAATTCCATTCTCCAACAATTACTAACTTGCATCCTTCCAGTTCTCTTCAGTGTACTGCTATGTGCAAAGATATATAGAAACTTACTTAGCTCTTAAGAAATCATGCTATACATCTAGACTATCTATACTCTTTGATTGGAAACAAAATGTTTGACTGGTCCTTTCTTCATTAATCTTTCCATCTTACATTACAGCCATGTACTTAAATTCATTATAAAGTTATACTTGGCTCTTAAGCTATCCATGTTATGAAATGATTGATTTAGACAAGGGTACTAGAGTACCATTCACAGATTTATAGCCATGTTCTTCCTGCTTATTTATATGTGAAGTAACACTTCACAACCATGTTTTCATGTGAAATAATTTGAAGTTTTCTTCTTTTATTTGATGTTTACAATCAGAACAAAAATCTAAATTGTTAGGTTAATTCTATACTTACATGAGTTAAACAGTATTTTAAATGTAAATAAAATAATTAAAACATTTTTCACCTAGATATATTGGTGAAAGAAATTTAAACGAGCCTAAATAAAAAATTTAGATGCAAAAAGTGTTACAACAACATTTATTTGTTCATATAAAATATAACAAGTTAAAAATATTCACATATGATTTTTAAACTAAACATTATTCTAATTTCTATAATATGCACAACTAATATTATCTATCTTTACAAAGGTTAAACAAATTACAAAATAAATTACCAACTATTATTTATTTGGTTTCAAGTATGTGTGTGTGCGTGTTTATATGTATATGTTAAAGAAAATTTAAACTATTACAATATATGCTGGAATTTCGCACATATTAATATTCACAATCTATTATTTTAAATCAATTATTAAAATCATTGATAATAAATTATATTACAAACTTAGTCAAAAACCGGGACGTTACACAACCACTCTAGAGTGCGACTAAATAAGCATGTGTGTTTACGTCTGTCCCAGTTAGTGAATGCTCTAGGAATTTTACCCAAAACTCTATAGGAAAACAACTCCATTTTCACGTTCACATAGGTGAGTATCTAGAGAACTCCTGAAGGTAGGTACTCTATGCCAAATAGAGCATAGATCTCATTAATAGTTTATATTAACTCGCCCTCTAATTACTTTAGGAATACATGCTTCTTAATATAAATATAGCACACTTAACTTTTATCACTTCACAACTTGTTTTTACCCATTGAACCTTATTTTTGGGATCTCCAGTCATTAGGTTGGGTTACCATTGTGCGTGATTCAACAATCTAAAGGGCAATAGTCCCGTTCTTTTAGAATTATTAAGGAATTTCGCTCTGGCTAGTCCTTTCGTCAAGGGATCTGCTAAATAATCATCACTGCTTATGCGATTCACTCAAATTGTACCTAAGGAGAGTAACTCTCTAACAATATCGAGCTTACAACATATCTGTTGTTTCTTACCGTTGTAATAATGGTTTTGTACTTCTGCAATAATTGTGGTACTATCGTAATGGATGAACACAACTGGTATCAGTTTTTCTCATAAAGGAATCTCAGCTAGCAAATTTCTTAAGTACTTTGCTTCTTCATTAGTTGTGGCTAGTATTATCATCTCAGATCCGTAGTAGACAGAGTTAAAATAGTCTGCTCTTAGATTTCCTAGAAACAACTCCCATAACGGGGCTAAAGATATAGCCGTTGGTTGCTTTTGAATCATCAAATAAAGTATTTATAGTTTGCATCGGAATAACCTTCTAGAACAGCTGGAAACTTTCCGTAATGTAACCCAAGGTTCATGGTTTGTTTTAGGTATCTCGTGACCCTGTCAATAGCATGTCAATGCTCTATACTAGGTCTATTAATAAACCTGCATAATAATTAAACGATGTAACACCCCACACTTTTCTATGCCCAAATTTCAAGAAAAATCAAAACCCGAACACATCCAAGCATGAAGCGTTTAAATCTGATACCCGTAAATAAATGATAATGAGCATAATCAGAGTACGAAAGATAACTCATAGCAGAAACAAAATAGAATATACTATACCTTTTTAAGATAAGTCACTTTGCTAATATCGAGCATAAGAGAGAACGGGAATCGAAAGCCAAACTAAAACACCTGTGAGATCCTGACCTTCTCTATAAACTTGGGAGATCCTAATGAGGAGGGGAGGTCAGAACAACAAGATTCTGGTGAACAGGAAATATATAACACAAATTATTTTACACAGATTTATCCCGTTTGGTTCAACCCAAGATGTATGCCTACTAAGGTTAGTGATTCAAGCCTAACCCTGTGAATAATTGCGCATTACTCAAACTACCCTTCCCAAGGTGGTATTCCCGAAATATGATACCGAGATAGATCGTTTGCGCATACATTTATGAAGCTGTTATACCAGAACATGACTAGTTATTTAATCGAGAGTGGACCCCTAATTACCGAGTTTCTATATATATATTCATTCACTCATCCTTTATTATTTAATGCCTCACTATTAATGGCATATATGGTGGATTCCCCTGAACGCTTAAGTCCCTAGGCAGACCTATTGGTCACTTACTATTCCTCGATAATTTATTCAGCATAATTAACATAAACTAGAGGGCACTAGCTATGAGGCCCTACTAGTTAAGGCTTTTTCCATTCATGCATTAACCCATACCCCATGTAAGGTAAGAAATAGTACTTTATCGCTCGCTATACCATCTAGCTGACCTTATTGGATAATCTCCTTAGTAGCTTACTACTTCCCGTAGGATAAGTAGCTATATCTGACCTTTTTAGTTTCCAGGTTTGGGTTGGCCCCACACACATGTGCCATTTAAGACCCCTAAACTAAACGACCTACTCCTAGGTGGGCTCCTTGATCCAAGCCACTTAAGACCCAAGGAAGCAGACTATATGCGAAGACTGTTAAGTTCGTACCCCATTAGCCTTTAATAACTTTCCCTATTTGTGATAAAGTGGTTTACGTTATTAAGTCATTCTCGTTTAGTCTCTCTTCACGGAAATACCATACGCACACGATTAATTATCGTCACGGGTTCCTATGATTAATAATGTTTCACATCATTAATCTACTAAGTCCAATTCTAACTTTCAGTTATAAGTTCAATATTAACTAATATAAATAAGTAAAGTTATATCCTTCTTACCCTAGGATATTTATATTGATTATTTCCCTACTTGGACTTAGTATTTCAACAACAACCAATACCCCTTTTATCTCCTCTTTATTTCATCTATTTCTGTTCATATGTTTATTGCCCTTTATAACCATAACAGTTATATTTTCCTAAGGCAACAATTAATCTTTAATTTCCTTACCATTGATTAAAATTAATGTCATTTATGAGCCTAACGACCATAATTTTCCTAAGACATTAATTAACAATGGATATCCTTATCTTATCAGTCTCGAAATATCTATTTGTTGTACCTAAACAAACATTACTAATTTTTATTTAGTTATTTATTGTCTATTATATATATATATATGTACATATATATATATGTTTTGTGCGCTTGACCTCTCATATTAAGCAGACCACTTGTGGATGCTAGATTTGTCGGTTGATTTCGGGTAGACTTCTACCACAAGTTGAACTTAACCTCGTGTCTTAGTACAATTATTTTTACGCTCTAGACCCCTCGCATTAAGCTGACCACCTATGGATGTTGGATTTGTCGGTCGGTTTCAGGAAGACTTATACCACAAGTTGAGCCTATCCTCATGTCTAGATGCGTTTTAAATTAAATTTCGTAATTGGGGTTTACAACATTAATCCTAATATACCTTAGGAATTGTGACCATTTTACTTAATTTCCCTATTAAGTTTACTTTCCCCAAATCATCATTTCTTATAATGGTTATTTATTTATTTATGGTCCTATTTATAGCAACCAATCACATTAATTGCTACAATGGTCACCACAAATATATTAATTTAATATGGATTACATTTACATGTATAATTCCATAATTGAATACCATTCAAACATTCTGTACAACGTATATTTTGTCATTTACGTAGATTAAGAGGAATGATGTGTATATATATATATTTGCACGGCTAACGCAATTATATTCCTTTATTATTATTATAATTAATTTAATAATTTGGTTTAATTAATAACCAAACTTTCCTTTTTGCATACAATATTGCCAAAAGGTTCCAAATCTTACAAAAAGACTGTTACTATATTTGCTGTAAATTATGCCTAATTAATGGAATAGACATATCCAAAACCATAGGAAATATATATGTGTTTATGTATATTTTAGAATAGTTGATGCAAACTATGCACAAATACGCATATGTATATTTATATGTAACGACCCGGAAAATCTGAACTAATTTTTTTTTTATTAATCTGCTAAAATGATGGATTTTAAATAGTTAAAATAAATATTTTAAATAGTAAAGATGAAAACTGAGTTTGAATCGACAATTGAAAAGGAATATAATTAATTCTAATTATAAACAAGGCCTGAAATGGCGCTGCAGTTTCAAAAATTGAATTCAAACTTTGTCCGACTGTACCGGGTGCAAAACAAAACGGATTTGAGCGAAACCAAAAATATTTAAATCTGTTAGTGAATACCTTTCTAACGAATCTGAAAAATCGAAGTTTCATCGCGGAAAGCAAAAGTTATGGCCAAATGAATTTTCAGAAAGGTGGTTATGGAAATTATATAGCCCGTGAAATTGGCCATTTTGCAAACGACCTCGGAATTCGACGAAACCACTTTTGTTGGATTCGGGATGAGAAGTTATTCCTAGGTTTCAAATTTCATAATTTTTGAAGCTAGTATGTGAGCGTGGCAAAGGAAAACGTGTTTTGGTCAATTATAGTTAAATTGGATCGGCCAGAAACGGGCCTTTTTGCAAACTGTCTCAGAATTCGACGAAACTAGTTTTGTTGGGACCGTATCGTCAAAACATAGCCAGATTTATTTTTCTGGAATTTTTCGAATCAGTTTGTGGCCCTGGAAAATCGAAATGTACGTTCAAATCAAATATTGAATGTTATATATTTTAATTTGAAGGAAAACTGACTGAGATAGTCGAATGGGCCTACAAAACATATCCCATTGTGTTCGGAATAGGGGTAAAATGCTGGGGACGACTGTCGTTGGGTTTGATTTCGAGTTCGTGTGCAAAAACCCTAATTTAAAATTTAATAAAGTATGGACCAATAGGAAATTTTCTTTCATAATTATTTTAAAAATAAAAAAATCGAAAACCCCCCCATATCAGCGCTCTCGACGGAGGAAAACCCTCGCCGCTTCCAGGCCAATTTCTGGCCGCTCCGACCAATGAAACCCACTGCCCCAGTTCAACCTTTTGTAGTGCTCGACTTCCCCTTCAAATCAGTACCTGTTGCACCCCAAACCGTCGGGCCATTGAAGAGATCCAACGCCTCAAAGCTGACGCCATCGAATCGCCGCCGCTGCCAGCTCAAGCCACTGGAGCGGACCCCACCACCATCGACAGGAGCGCGGTTCGAAGCTCGACAACGTGGTATGGTCTGATCGGGCTGCGACTTCGCGGATTGGAGTAAAAATCTAAACCTAGTTTCGAAGCTTCAAGGAGGTATACGGCTGATTTTAATATAAACTATATTATAGCAGTTTTAAGCGCTACGGTTTTTGATTTCACTGTAAAAATCATATCTTTTTCGTTTGTTGACGAAATTCAGTGAAACAAGAGACCGTGGACTCGTGTGGACGTCTTCTACATTCTAGAAGAGACCGCATATTTTTCTGAGACTTATGCTATTTTTGGTGGAGTGGAACCCAAAGTGAGATTTCTAATTTATAAACGATATGGAAAACGACGATGTATAAATTATATAGTCGATGTATGAGTTATATAAGCATTGTACACCTCTTGTATAAGCGTTGTATAAGTTGTACGTTCGATGTATAAGTTGTATATGCGTTGTTAAAATTATATATGTGTTGAAATAGAAGTGAAATGCTATATATATAAATATATATATATACGCCACTCATCCACAAACCATGGACGATATTTATTAGTTGTGATTGGTGTGAAAATTGATTGATAGCGAATGGTTGATTGGAATTGTTCGTGGTTGATATTGATTGATTGTGGTTGAAAAATACTCGTTTGTGGTTGTGAAATATTTGGTTGAAACCACATAGGATTAGTTTGTGGAAATGAAATAAATATATACATGCCACCTGCGTGCGAACTAGATGCATGATTCCGCATTGTCAAAAACCACGAGGTTTTAAGGTAGAGCGAGGAGCCGTACTAGGGACGGTCTCGGTTTTAACAACCCTGTCGTTATGCTGTCGAAATTTTGAATAATATTCATGTGTTTGAATTATTTCCATTTGTTGAAACTATATTTATTCATTGAATAGAAAACCTTCATGTGTTGAATTGAAATTCATTCGTTGAATAGAATTCATGTGTTGAATGGTATTCGTGTTTTTAAATATAAATATCACTTTTTTCCTATATATACAAACTATAGAAAACCTTCATGTGTTGAATCGATATTCATTCGTTGGATAGAAATTCATGTGTTGAGTGGTCTTCGTGTTTTAAATATAAAAATCACATTTTTATCGATATATATAAACTATAGAAAACCTTCATGTGTTGAATCGATATTCATTCGTTGGACAGAAATTCATGTGTTGAATGGTCTTCGGGTTTTAAATATAAAAATCACATTTTTATCGATATATATAAACTTTAGAAAACCTTCATGTGTTGAATCGATATTCATTCGTTGGATAGAAATTCATGTGTTGAATGGTCTTCGTGTTTTAAATAAAAAAATCACATTTTTATCGATATATATAAACTATAGAAAACTTCATGTGTTGAATCGATATTCATTCGTTGGATAGAAATTCATGTGTTGAATGGTCTTCGGGTTTTAAATATAAAAATCACATTTTTATCGATATAAACTATAGAAAACCTTCATGTGTTGAATCGAAATTCATTCATTGAATTGATATTCATGTGTTGAATGGTATTCATATTTTGAAATAAACTGTTTTATAATAAAAATCCTATTTTTATCATCGATATGAACTATATAAAATAATCTTGTTTTGAAATAAATTGTTTTATAATAAAAATCCTATTTTTATCACCTATATTAACTATATAAAATAATCGTGTTTTGAAATGAATTGTTTTACAATAAAAATCACAATTTTGTTATATAAATGAATTGTTAAAAATAGTGAAGTGTTGAAATAGAAGACAATTAGATAAAAACATCATTTTTATCAAATGTATGAAAAGAATATAGTTTTGAAATTGAAGAATCGATATATATATATATATATATATATATATGAATAGAATTGAAATATATCGAATAACGACGCTGCAGTTCGTATTTTGAAACCGTGATTTCAAACAATTATACCGGGGGATCCGACCATCGGATTTTCCTGAAATCGCAACCGTTGGGTTCGCTTTGGAAATATCTTTCCAACGACACCAATTTTGTAAAAATCCAACGGTTGGATTGTCTGTAATGTTTAATTCAAATCTGAAGAAAAACAGCGCCAGAATCGATAATATTTTTATATATATATATATATATATAATTATATATAATCGAATAACGACGCTGCAGTTCATATTTTGAAATCGAAACTTCAAACGATTATACCCGGAGATCCGACCGTCGGAATTTCCCGAAACTGGAACCGTTGGATTCGTTTTGAAAAGATCTTTCTGATGATGTAAATTTTGTGAAGATCCAACGGTTAGATTTTCAGATATGTGTAAATCAAATCTGAAGAAAAACAACGCCACAGCCGCGTTATTGCCCGAAGCGTCGTTTTGAATAAACTGGCTATTTTAAAATAAATAAAAATAGCGATAAATCATTATAAAATATTATAAACGATATGGATTTGAAATTTAGAAACTGACTGAAGGTTGGCTAAGTCGAATGGTTTCCTGGGTGTTGATCTGATGTTGGTTTCGGCCTTCGGGGTTAATATTTGGGAAATCGTTCTCTTACTGATTGACGGTTAGTGACTAATGAATTGAAATGATGCGTATGTATGTTAGTGTTGCACTTGTTTATTATATACGCGAGTTGCTCAGAAGGACCGGGTTTAACCCATTCTGAATAACTGAATCGACGATAAGAAGTCGAAGATGAAGACGGGGGTTGAAGACCGATCTTCACCTCGTTTGGATGGTCACTGAGGTCCTGATTGGGAGGCATCCCGAAATATGGATAATGAGTGGTGATCGTCCAGACGTACGTGGGAATCGATGGATATGCGAGGTATTTAGTGCCTCCGGTTTCGTTCAGACCCAGAACGGACTTGCAAATGGACTGTGTGTCTGACATTGGAATTCATTCTGTGCGATTGATAACCATCAGTTGCATGGTGTGAATTGCCGGTGTGGCATACTAAGATGCAGTGAACAGGGCTTCTGTTGAATAGCAAAGTCTTGTGATCGATGATCAAAGCACCGCCTGTGTGGCGTAGCTTTGTATATAACGTGAATTCGCGAGCCTCACACCACGGTATGAACCAGAAACGGGAGAGGACATCAGGGAGGGCCTGCGTTTCTTTCTAGCTAGGAGTTGTGTCGGTGTTTTTAAACGGCCTGACATTTTACTTATGTGGATGATGGATAGCAAGGCGCCTCGGATATATCGGTCGATCCGGGACCGATGGAGTCATTCGTTGGCTCATTTGCGCCCCATAGGGCGGGGAAACGTAGTGTTCAGGTATAATAATCCACATCGGTGGACCGGCCCTGACGATCCAAGGGGAAGTTGCAGCTGTTCCTGAGACATGGTAGGCTAGATTGTCTCGAAGTCAGTAAGGACTATCTTTTGCCTTGGTTCATGACGGAAATCCAATTTCCAAATACGTGACTGTGCGATTTTGATTGTATACCTATATATGGCGACATAGTGGTATGGGGCATTAACGCCGTCTATGATTGATGGTTATGATTTGAAATTGTTTTCAAAACATATAAACACTAGAAAAAATATCAAATGCCTTTGTTTTATTCGTATCAAGCATATTTTGGCCGTTATAAGGTAAAAAATCTATCCTCCGGTTTGCGTTGCATTGTGTGATGGGAACTGAGTCTTATAATGGCTTCATTTTTATATAAAGCATAGCGATGTTTAATAGAATGATTTGTCTTAAAGCACTGGCAATCCAATGGAGTAAACTCATTCCACGAAAGTGGCGTGGTCCTGTGATTAGCCATATTATAAATGTGTTGAGTAGATTTCTCATACCAGCCCCATGACTGACTCGTAGTTTGTTTCACTTTCAAACTTGGGTGCCCCTTTTTCTACACGGGCAGCCTTGTATTCAGGTTTAGCTGGTTCTTTCTGGATAGCTGGAGCTGAAGATGAATTCTATCATTTATCTCTTTTTATGCTGTTCAGCTCCTATTGTACATATTTTGTTTGTTTTCCGCTGTAGACATTTATGTATAGCTGAACTGTATTTGTACTAAGTATTATCATGTATACTGTGTAACTCTGATGATTACGTTTATCCAGTATATTCTATTGTTCATTGTCTGGTGTATATATTTATTTATGTTCTGCTATTATTTGTTTCTGTGTTATATTCCAAGGATTACCCTTGCCACCGTCAGTACGGGGTTTGGGGTCGTCTCATTTGGTATCAGAGCTTTGGTTAAGCTTAGTTCTGGAATATAACATAGTAACGAACTCGTCAGAAATAGAACCAGTAGTGTTCTAGGACGGGTAACTCTATACAGATAGGATCAGTAATATCCTAGTGTAAGTAAAGCAGAATGAAATACACCTCAGTAGATACATTTACATTGAAGTATTTGTCTCTATAATTTTAAATATCTTTTCTGTTGACCTGACACTTTGTCTGCTAATTGCAGACGCACTAGAAAATGAGTGACAGGAACAGAAGAAATAATCGTATGGCTCGACCAGCTAATGAGCCAGTTATGCTCCCACAGCCAGAATCAGATATAGAAGTTCTATTCAAGAGATTTCGAAATCTGGGTGGATCACCATTCTTAGGCAAAGAGTCCATTATGGAAACACAAGCTTGGATCCGTTCTACAGAGAAAATCTTTGATGGTTTAAAGCTGAGAGACGATCAGAAAAGATTACTGGCGTCTTGGGCACTCAAAGAAGAAGCTTTGTTTTGGTGGGATTCAGTTATTAAAGATAATCCAGAAGGTGATATCACCTGGGATAAATTCAAAGTGATTTTCTTAGAAAGATTCACTCCTCCCGAAGCAACCGAGCGATTATGTGATGAATTTTCTTATCTGATACAAGGTGATATGACCATCCCAGAATATCATAAGAAATTCAACGAACTTTCTCACTTTTCTCCTCATCTAATTGAAAATCCGAAGAGGAAGAATTTGAGATTCATCAACGGGTTTCAAAGAAAATATCAGAACAGTGTAATGAGGAACGTGAAGCTCCCCTTTTCTGAAATGATATACATGGCTTACCAGTACGAGGATCTCAATAGGATAGGTATGTTGCGAGACGAAGAAGAAATCAGTTCTAGCAGCAAAAGGAAATTTGAAGCTGATAGCCCAGAGGCAAGTGTGCAGCCTGAGGCCAGTACGAAGGCTGAAGTCATAAAGAGGCCAAAGATCAACCAGAAAAAGGTAAAGACAGTCTTATGTCTAAAGTGTGATCAGCAAGGGCATTCGATGAGAAACTGTAGATCTTCAAACAAACGAAGAAAGGATGAATCTAAATCCAAGAACAAGTTTCATTCAGCCCGAGAATGTAATCCTTGTCATCGGGCTGGTCACGTAAAGCAAGACTACTGGATGTTGAAAAAGACTGAAATAGTTCAAGTGAATGAAGTAGCAGAAACTTCAGCACCCTCAGCTAGTCAGGGAAGATCTGATGTTTTAGAAGGAACGCTTACTGTCAAAAACATTCCAGTCAAAGTACTGTGTGACACAGGCGCGTCACGAAGCTTCATCACCAAGAATGCAGTTAAGAAGTTGGATTTGAAATTGAGGAAGCTTAAAGAACCAATGACTATCCAAAATCCGGTCGGGGGTTCCATCGATCTCAGTTGGGTTTGTGCAGTACCTGTCTCTTTTTCCTGCTATAAATTCCCTACTATCTCTATCTTCATGAATTTTAATGAATTCGATCTTATTCTGGGATTGGATTGGCTAACCAAATATGAAGCAGAAGTTAGATGCGCCGAGAGGGTTGTTAGGGCTAGGATTAAATCAGGGAATTATATAACCATACCGTGTGAAGGTCAGAAATCTAATAGAAAAGACTTCTGGGCAGCTCTCGATATTTCTCCAGCCCAAATAGAAAATATCCCTGAAGTCACAGAGAATATTCTCGACCTAGTAAAAGGTATTCCTGTCATCAAGAACTATGCGGACGTGTTCGAAGAGGTTGTTCGCTTACCTCCGCAGAGAGAAATAGATTTCAAGATTGCTTTGATTCCGAATGCAAGGCCGGTAGTTCACGCTATTCGAAGAATGTCCTTGAAAGAGAAAGAGGAATTAGACAATCAAACACGACAGCTCGTATGGAAGGGTCTGATCAGGCCTAGTTTCTCTGATTGGGGTGCAGCAGTGGTGTTTGTCCCAAAATCTGACGATACTCTACGGCTATGTGTGGATTATCGTGATCTGAACAAACAAACAATAAAGAATAAATATCCATTGCCGCGGATTGATGATTTATTGGATCGTCTGAATGGAGCACAAGTATTCTCAAGGATGGACCTAGCTACAGGCTTCCATCAACTTCGAATTGCCGAAGAGTGTGTTCCAATGACAGCATTCAGAGGTCCCGACTTATTCTACGAGTGGTTAGTAATGCCGTTCGGCTTATGTAACGCTCCAGCATACTTTGTCGATTTGATGAATAGGGTGTTCAGAGGAGTTTTGAATAAATTTGTTCTGGTTTTCATTGATGATATCCTTATCTTCTCTAAGTCAGAAAGCGAGCACGAAAAACATTTGGAACAAGTGTTGGAAATTCTCAGAAAGAATGTGTTGAAAGCAAAGTTTTCCAAATGTATATTCTGGCAAGAAGAAGTCAAATTTCTGGGCCACGTTGTATCGAAAGAAGGAATTGTTGTGGATCCAAGTAAAATCACAGCTATTCAGAATTGGAAATAGCCCAGTACCCCTACAGAAGTCCGCCATTTTCTCGGATTGGCTAGTTATTACCGGAAGTTCGTTAAAAACTTTTCGAAGATATCTGGTCACTTAACGAAGCTTACAAAGAAGCACTCTAAATTCAAATGGACTCCAGAAAGTGAAGAGGCTTTTGAAGAACTAAAGTTAAGATTAACGACAGCTCCAGTGTTAACCATCATCGATGGCAATCAGGATTTGAAAGTCTGGACGGATGCTTCTAGAGAAGGCCTTGATGCAGTGTTAATGCAAAGGGGACAAGTGATTGCTTATGCTAGCCGTCAGCTGAAGCCACATGAAAAGAACTACGTAACTCATGATCTTGAGTTATTGGCTATAGTATTCTCTTTGAAAATATGGAGACACTATCTTCTAGGTGAGAAATTTGAACTGTATACTGACCATCAGTCGTTAAAGTATCTATTCACCCAGAAAGACCTGAATCTGAGGCAACAACGTTGGCTAGAGTTCCTTGCGGCATATGACTTTGAGATTCTATACACTCCAGGGAAATCCAATGTAATGGCCGATGCGCTGAGTCGAAAGAATGTAATGATCGCCAGCTTTGTTATTACGACTTCCTTGATTGACAAAATATCTATTCTTCAGAAGGATGATAACTTTATTAAGGATATGATCAAAAGGATTCAGAAAGGCGAACCCTTGTGTTTTCAAATAGATAACGACGGGACCCTGAGATTGAAAGGAAGGATTTGTGTTCCCGACATCCCAGAGTTAAAAAGGGAAGTGTTAGACGAGTGTCACAAAACCAAGCTGAGTATCCATCCCGGTGTGGCCAAAATGTACAACGATCTCAAGCAAACATTCTGGTAGAAGGCTATGAAAAGAGACGTATCGATATATATTAGCCGATGCCCTACTTGCCAGCTAGTCAAAAGCGACCAACAGAAGCTGGCTGGATTATTGCAACCGCTGGACGTTCCTGGTTGGAAGTGGGAACATATTTCCATGGACTTCATTGATGGTTTGCCCAGAACCAGAAAAGGAAATGACAGTATTTGGGTGATCGTAGATCGCTTCACGAAGACCGCCCATTTCATACCAGCCAGATCAAACAGAACTGCTCAGAGTCTGGCGTAGATTTACTTCAAGGAAATAGTTAGACTACATGGAGTGCCGCTCAGTATAGTCAGTGATAGAGACACAATATTCACTAGCAAATTCTGGGAGGCATTTCAAGTCGAGCTGGGAACGAAGTTGAACTTGAGCACCGCTTATCATCCTCGGACAGACGGTCAGACTGAGAGGGTGAATCATATTTTAGAAGATCTATTGCGGCCTTGTGTTCTAGATTTCGGTGGATCGTGGGAAGACCATCTGCATTTGGCTGAATTCTCATATAATAACAACTACCAGGCGAGCCTGACAATGTCGCCATTTGAAGCGTTGTATGGTAGACCGTGCCGATCTCCTGCTTGTTCGGTCGAACCCGGTAACAGACATGTGTTGGGGCCTGATATGATCCGAGAAGCTGCCGACAAAGTCGATTTTATTAAGAAGCGATTACTCGCCGCTCAAAGACGACAAAAGAGCTATGCCGATAGGAGAAGAAGAGATATATCCTTTGTTGTTGACGACTATGTATATTTGAAAGTATCGCCGATGAGAGGAGTTATCCGGTTCGGTAAAACTGGAAAGTTGGCACCCAAATTCATTGGTCCGTTTCCCATTCTGAAACAGATCGGAACTCTCGCGTATAGGGTTAAACTGCCTGATTGGTTGCCTGGGGTGCATGATGTGTTTCATATATCTCAACTTCGAAAGCACGTTCTTGATCCAGACTTGATCGTGGAAGAAGCAGCTCAACAAGATATTGAAATTACTCCAGAATTAGCTGTGAGAAGAGAGCCCCTAAAGATCATCGACAAAGAAACCAAAGAGCTGAGGAACAAGAAAGTTCACTTGGTCAAAGTGCAATGGAGTGGAGATCCGCGAGATTGTACTTGGGAAACTAAGGAGAGCATTCAGAAAGCCTATCCTAGATGCCGAGTGGATATCTCTGATTGACTCCGGTGCAAGGTACAATTATCATACTTTGCATTACCAATTAGTTCTCTACTCTGTTGTAATTTTCTTTCCATGGATGTGCACTTTTAATTCTATAGTCTGGATGATTTTAAAAGAGTATAGAAATTGATTAGTATATTTTTGAAAAGTTAAAAGCAATTTGATTGTTGTTTGTGTTGTGTGATAGTAGATTTGATTAATTAAAATTGTTGAAACAATAGTTAATTTAATTAATAAGAGAATAATGGTAGAATTTATTCACTTAAATCACACATTGAACTGATTTAAAAATAGATAGAAATATATACATGTGTATATATATGTTTGAACAGGTAAATGGATAGCTGTTGAGTAAAGATTTTAATTGCGTGCTCGACAAATAGGTAAACCTTAATGAGTTGGATGCGAAATATTATTATATCAATTCCTGTGAATGTCATTGGATGCAGAGTGTTGGTTATTCTGTGTGTAAAAATAAATGTCGCCATAGGATAGTAACAATTAATTTTGAACTATATTACATGGCATACTTCTGGAAGATAGGCATACTTCATCATATACCACATAAGCATTTGGAGCTTGTGTGACGAGGTGGAAGATTTACCATACGAGCGAGAGGCTTGTATGGCGATGACTATATTTTACAGGTTGAACTGATGACTGATATGGACTATTTAAATTGTAACGATAAAATTGCCAGATTAATAAAAACCCCACACGGGTCTGGAGTTGATAATAACCACGTCTCTCTAGTTACCAGATACGACACATGGACTATTTATTTCCCACACGGGACGAGGTGACGAGGATTTATCCTTTGGAGCATTTAAAATACACACTCCCTCAGGCTTTGACAGGGTGACGAGAATTTATTCTCTGGAGTTATTATCTATACATGCTCCCCTGTAAACACCAGAATATATCACTATAAATATGTGTATGCTTATTATGATTTATTGGGTACCTAATATGGCCCAATAAATTTCCAAACCTCTCCCCGTACAAAGGAGGTTATGGTGAAATTTTTCGAAAATTCCGGGTGTTAGCCAAATTTTTGAAGAATTTGAAAATTCTCAGAAACTGAAAAGTTGGAGGATGGAAGCCAGATTGAACGTAGAGTTGATTAATCAAACAACTTTCGACTTTGTTCCTTTTCGGGGACGAAAAGTTTTAAGTGGGGGAGATTGTAACGACCCAGAAAATCTGAACCAATTTAAATTTTTTATTAATCTGCTAAAATGATGGATTTTAAATAGTTAAAATAAATATTTTAAATAGTAAAGATGAAAGCTGAGTTTGAATCGACAATTGAAAAGGAATATAATTAATTCTAATTATAAACAAGGCCTAAAATGGCGCTGCAGTTTCAAAAATTGAATTCAAACTTTGTTGGACTGTACCGGGTGCAAAACAAAACGGATTTGAGCGAAACGAAAAATATTTAAATCTGTTAGTGAATACCTTTCTAACGAATCTTAAAAATCGAAGTTTCACAGCGGAAAGCAAAAGTTATGGCCAAATGAATTTTCAGAAAGGTCGCTATGGAAATTATATAGCCCGTGAAATTGGCCATTTTGCAAACGACCTTGGAATTCGACGAAACCACTTTTGTTGGATCCGGGATGAGAAGTTATTGCTAGGTTTCAAATTTCATAATTTTTGAAGCTAGTATGTGAGCGTGGCAAAGGAAAACGTGTTTTGGTCAATTACAGTTAAATTGGATCGGCCAGAAATGGACCTTTTTGCAAACGGTCTCAGAATTCAACGAAACCAGTTTTTTTGGGACCGTATCGTCAAAACATAGCCAGATTTATTTTTCTGGAATTTTTCGAATCAGTTTGTGGCCCTGGCAAATTGAAATGTACGTTCAAATCAAATATTGAATGTTATATATTTTAATTTGAATGAAAACTGACTGAGACAGTCGAATGGGTCTACGAAACATATCCCATTGTGTTCGGAATGGGGGTAAAACGCTAGGGACGACAGTCGTTAGGTTTTATTTCGAGTTCGTATGCAAAAACCGTATTTTAAAATTTAATAAAGTATGGACCAATAGGAAATTTTCTTTCATAATTATTTTAAAAATAAAAAAATCGAAACCCCCCCTGCCCCGTATCAGCGCTCTCGACGGCGGAAAACCCTCGCCGCTTCCAGGCCAATTTATGGCCGCTCCGATCAACGAAACCCACTGCCCCAGTTCAACTTTTTGTAGTGCTCGACTTCCCCTTCAAATCAGTACCTATTGCACCCCAAACCGTTGCGCCATTGAAGAGATCCAACGCCTCAAAGTTGATGCCATCGAATCGCTGCCGCTTCCAGCTCGAGCCACCGGAGCGGACCCCACCACCATCGACAGGACCGCGGTTCGGAGCTCGACAACGTGGTATGGTCTGATCAGGCTGCAACTTCGCGGATTGGAGTAAAAATCTAAACCTAGTTTCGAAGCTTCAAGGAGGTATACGGCTGATTTTAATATAAACTATATTATAGCAGTTTTAAGCGCTACGGTTTTTGATTTCACTGTAAAAATCATATCTTTTTCGTTTGTTGACGAAATTCAGTGAAACAAGAGACAGTGGACTCGTGTGGACGTCTTCTACATTCTAGAAGAGACCGCATATTTTTCTGAGCCTTCTGCTATTTTTGGTGGAGTGGAACCCAAAGTGTGATTTATAATTTATAAACGATACGGAAAAAGATGATGTATAAATTATATAGTCGATGTATGAGTTATATAAGCATTGTAAACCTCTTGTATAAGCGTTGTATAAGTTGTACGTTCGATGTATAAGTTGTATATGCGTTGTAAAAATTATATGTGTGTTGAAATAGAAGTGAAATGCTATATATATATATATTTATACGCCCCTCGTCCACAAACCATGGACGATATTTATTGGTTGTGATTGGTGTGAAAATTGATTGATAGCGAAAGGTTGATTGGAATTGTTCGTGGTTGATATTGATTGATTGTGGTTGAAAAATACCCGTTTGTGGTTGTGAAATATTTGGTTGAAACTACATAGGATTAGTTTGTGGAAATGAAATTAATATATACATGCCGCCTGCGTGCGAACTAGATGCATGATTCCCCATTGTCAAAAACCGCGAGGTTTTAAGGTAGAGCGAGGAGCCGTACTAGGGACGGTCCCGGTTTTAACTACCCTGCCGTTATGCTGCCTAAATTTTGAATAATATTCATGTGTTTGAATTATTTCCATTTGTTGAAACTATATTTATTCGTTGAATAGAAAACCTTCATGTGGTGAATTGAAATTCATTCGTTGAATAGAATTCATGTGTTGAATGGTATTCGTGTTTTTGAATATAAAAATCACTTTTTTCCTATATATACAAACTATAGAAAACCTTCATGTGTTGAATCGGTATTCATTCGTTGGATAGAAATTCATGTGTTGAATGGTCTTCGTGTTTTAAATATAAAAATCACATTTTTATCGATATATATAAACTATAGAAAACCTTCATGTGTTGAATTGATATTCATTCGTTGGATAGAAATTCATGTGTTGAATGGTCTTCGGGTTTTAAATATAAAAATCACATTTTTATCGATATATATAAACTATAGAAAACCTTCATGTGTTGAATCGATATTCATTCGTTGGATAGAAATTCATGTGTTGAATGGTCTTCGTGTTTTAAATATAAAAATCACATTTTTATCGATATATATAAACTATAGAAAAACTTCATGTGTTGAATCGATATTCATTCGTTGGATAGAAATTCATGTGTTGAATGGTCTTCGGGTTTTAAATATAAAAATCACATTTTTATCGATATATATAAACTATAGAAAACCTTCATGTGTTGAATCGAAATTCATTCGTTGAATTGAAATTCATGTGTTGAATGGTATTCATATTTTGAAAGAAACTGTTTTATAATAAAAATCCTATTTTTATCATCGATATGAACTATATAAAATAATCTTGTTTTGAAATAAATTGTTTTATAATAAAAATCCTATTTTTATCACCTATATTAACTATATAAAATAATCGTGTTTTGAAATGAATTGTTTTACAATAAAAATCACATTTTTATTATATAAATGAATTGTTAAAAATAGTGAAGTGTTGAAATAGAAGACAGTTAGATAAAAACATCATTTTTATCAAATGTATGAAAAGAATATAGTTTTGAAATCGAAGAAACGATATATATATATATATATATGAATAGAATTGAAATATATCGAATAACGACGCTGCAGTTCGTATTTTGAAACCGTGATTTCAAACGATTATACCGGGGGATCCGACCATCGGATTTTCCTGAAATCGCAACCGTTGGGTTCGCTTTGGAAATATCTTTCCAACGGCACCAACTTTGTAAAAATCCAAAGGTTGGATTATCTGGAATGTTTAATTCAAATCTGAAGAAAAACAGCGCCAGAATCGATTATATATATATATATACAATTATATATAATCGAATAACGACGCTGCAGTTCGTATTTTGAAATCGAAACTTCAAACGATTATACCGGGAGATCCGACCGTCGGAATTTCCCGAAACTGGAACCGGTTGGATACGTTTTGAAAAGATCTTTCTGATGATGTAAATTTTGTGAAGATCCAACGGTTAGATTTTCAGATATGTGTAAATCAAATCTGAAGAAAAACAGCGCCATGGCCGCGTTATGGCCCGAAGCGTCGTTTTGAATAAATTGGCTATTTTAAATTAAATAAAAATAGCGATAAATCATTATAAAATATTATAAATGATATGGATGTGAAATTTAGAAACTGACTGAAGGTTGGCTAAGTCGAATGGTTTCCTGGGTGTTGATCTGATGTTGGTTTCGGCCTTCGGGGTTAATATTTGGGAAATCGTTCTCTTACTAATTGACGGTTAGCGACTAATGAATTGAAATGATGCGTATGTATGTTAGTGTTGCACTTGTTTATTATATGCGAGTTGCTCAGAAGGACCGGGTTTATCCCATTCTGAATAACTGAATAGACGATAAGAAGTCGAAGATGAAGACGGGGGTTGAAGACCGATCTTCACCTCGTTTGGATGGTCACTGAGGTCTTGATTGGGAGGCATCCCGAAATATGGATAATGAGTGGTGATCGTCCAGACGTACGTGGGAATCGATGGATATGCGAGGTATTTAGTGCCTCCGGTTTCGTTCAGACCCAGAACGGACTTGCAAATGGACTGTGTGTCTGACATTGGAATTCATTCTGTGCGATTGATAACCATCAGTTGCATGGTGTGAATTGCCGATGTGGCATGCTAAGATGCAGTGAACAGGTCTTCTGTTGAAAAGCAAAGTCTTGTGATCGATGATCAAAGCACCGTCTGTGTGGCGTAGCTTTGTGTATAACGTGAATTCGCGAGCCTCACACCCCGGTATGAACCAGAAACGGGAGAGGACATCAGGGAGGGCCTGCTTTTCTTTCTAGCTAGGAATTGTGTCGGTGTTTTTACACGGCCTGACATTTTACTTATGTGGATGATGGATAGCGAGGCGCCTCGGATATATCGGTCGATCCGGGACCGATGGAGTCATTCGTTGGCTCATTTGCGCCCCATAGGGCGGGGAAACGTAGTGTTCAGGTATAATAATCCACATCGGTGGACCAGCCCTGACGATCCAAGGGGCAGTTGCTGCTGTTCCTGAGACATGGTAGGCTAGATTGTCTCGAAGTCGGTAAGGACTATCTTTTGCCTTGGTTCATGACGGAAATCCAGTTTCCAAATACGTGACTGTGCGATTTTGATTGTATACCTATATATGGCGACATAGTGGTATGGGGCATTAATACCATCTATGATTGATAGTTATGATTTGAAATTGTTTTCAAAACATATAAACACTAGCAAAAATATCAAATGCCTTTGTTTTATTTGTATCAAGCATATTTTGGCCGTTATAAGGTAAAAACTATCCTCCGGTTTGCGTTGCATTGTGTGATGGGAACTGAGTCTTATAATGGCTTCATTTTTATAAAAAGCATAGCGATGTTTAAAAGAATGATTTGTTTTAAAGCACTGGCAATCCAATGGAGTAAACCCGTTCCACGAAAGTGGCGTGGTCCTGTGATTAGCCATATTATAAATGTGTTGAGTAGATTTCTCATACCAGTCCCCTGACTGACTCGTAGTTTGTTTCACTTTCAAACTCGGGTGCCCCTTTTTCTACACGGGCAGCCTTGTATTCAGGTTTAGCTGGTTCTTTCTGGATAGCTGGAGCTGAAGATGGATTCTATCATTTATCTCTTTTTATGCTGTTCAGCTCCTATTGTACATATTTTGTTTGTTTTCCGCTGTAGACATTTATGTATAGCTGAACTGTATTTGTACTAAGTATGATCCTGTATACTGTGTAACTCCGATGATTACGTTTATCCAGTATATTCTATTGTTCATTGTCTGGTGTATATATTTATTTCTGTTCTGCTATTATCTATTTCTGTGTTATATTCCAAGGATTACCCTTGCCACTGTCAGTGCGGGGTTTGGAGTCGTCTCATTATATGTACATTTGCACCACTTTTCCCTTTTTCAATCTTTTTGTCATATCTCTTGTGAATTCAAAATAATGACTTTTTGTTCAAAAAGAGGAAAACGACATATTTACAATAACTAAACCAAAACCTCAATAACATTGAACACAAATAGGCATGTGTTTTTTTAATTAAAATCACATGATTCACCATTGTATCTTTTTAATTAAAATTACACAATTTGTTATTTAACACTGAAGCTAGAGATATGGAATATAACTTCATCTAAATGGTGTTTAATGGGATTGATTTCCAAATTTACAGTGTTTTACAACAATCCACAATATATTCTCCAACATAACTGTAGGCAATGTATTTAAACAATTTAAGTAAACCTACAAATAATATTATTCCTAACCACAGTTCACAATTTCCAAGTTTTGACAATATTTATTAGCAGATCTGATAGGTGCCAATTCAAATTCAACAACATTATGAACATATCTAATGATAATAGGTATAAATTTTGAATATAATTCAAACGAGATAAAGCTATTATAACTTTGTATGTAAATTTCTCACTCATTTGAAAGCATCCAAATCTGAAATCTGAATAATCTTTTAGGCGTACACTTCCCAAATTCTTACAGATCTACAATTATTTTGAAAAGGTGATACCTTCAGGTCTATAGAATTGCAAGAAAATAGGAAGAGAGGGAAGAATCTGATGTAGAATAGCTTAGAAGTCAACTCTTACTCTTTTCCATTGGATCCAATAATCCCTTTCAAATATGAATGATTTATATTTGATTGATTGTATATGAATATATTTTAGATTAAGAAATTGATTTGAAGACAAAGGGAATTGGCAGAGCTTCGTTGCTCCCTATAGATTTGTGTGGAAAAGAGTGAGGCCTTACCCCTTTATTTATAGGAGTGGAATTGGCCATAAACTATTAGATTTATTTAAAAAAACATCCGTCCGTTTATATTATATAATATAACGAAATTTCCCTTTAAAACTAGCTATCGCTAGGCGTTCTGGCGCCCAGTAAGTCGACTGCTGGTCAGCCGCTAGGGTCGACCGCTTGGGTCGCCAACTGCCCAGTGAGGGTGGTTAAATATCGTATAATATATATAAATATTCTAATTTATTTATTTTCTGTCTATTATCGTATTTTTTCTGTAACTTTTTCATATGGACTCCGTTCGCAAAACTCCAAACGTGAAAGTTGACCAGAATTCCGAGAAGAACGCATCAGTTAAAGTTTCGTTGTCAAATTCCATCGTTTGAAGACATTACTATTCTTGAAATCTAATTATATAACTAATATATTGTCAAAATTCCGGGTTGTTATACACAACATAGGCAATATCGGGTCTTGTACAATCAATGGCATACCGAAGGCTGCCAATGATGCTCATATAATCAAACCGTCTTACGCATTCACTAGTGCTCTTAAATAGATTTACATTAGGGTCACATGGTGTACATGCATAATTAAAATAAAAGTAATTGTATTTCTTTAGAATCTTCACAATATAATGAGATTGATCCAAAAAAGTCCCTTTCGAACCTAGTAATCTTAATACCAAAGATTACACTGGCCTCACGTTGATCTTGCATATCAAAATTGGCACTTAGCAAGAATTTAATAGTGTTTATGGCATGAACGTTTGATCTAAAAATAAGTAGGTCATCTACGTATAGACATATGATAGTACAATTGTCATTCTCTGATTTATAATAAATGCATTTATCACTTTTGTTAACTTTAAAACCATGTGAAACTGTTAAGTTATCGAATTTTTCATGCCATTGCTTAGGTGCTTATTTTAAACCATAAAGTGGTTTATCTAATTTGCAAACTTCATGTTCTTGACCATGAACTACAAATCCTTCTGGTTGGTCCATATAAATTTCCTCTTCTAATTCACCCTTTGCAATTTTAACATCCATTTGATGTATTATTAAGTTATGAATAAATGCAAGTGAAATTAGTTCTTAAATGGATATAACTCAAATTACAAGTGAAAAAGTGTCAAAAAAGTCTATATTTTTTCTTTCCTTAAATGATCCTTTTACTAACCTTGGCTGCAAAAATTCACTAATACAACGCAACTTAAAACCAAAAAATGGCAGTAATGAAGAGATGAAGTTTCATCCATTACAAAACTGCCATGAATTAACTGTGGTGGCTTCCACCACTTATCAATTTTGCATCATTTTTCAGTCTAAAACAATCAGTTCCTTAGGAAATGAATTTATGTGAGCAGTGCCTGAAGCTTCTTCCTCTTCAATATGATAATCTGAGGTCTTCATGCTCTTTTGGTTCTTGTGGTTATCTACCAAGTTTGTGCATTTATTATTCATATTATGGCTTGTGTCGATAGAGTATAACTTTTGGGTGTCGTCTTCAACTCTGTTGCTACTATACCCTTTGCACAAATCAGATATTTGATATATTTTACTGCCTATCATGCTCTAGTAATACTTTTTATTAGTGACTTAAGTGCTATGATCTGATTCGTATGGCTTTTGCGAGACGACCCAAACTTCCCCATAAAGGAAAGCTCGGATTCAATTGAGAACACGACAAATCAGAACACAAATAGAAGAACATTTCATTGCTTATTACAACAATTCCATCAGAATACAAGAATATAACAGAGTATGAATAAATAATATACATTCGATAAATATCATAGATTTAAAATTACATTTAAATACATAGCAAAAGAAAATTAATACAAACACAGCTGAAAGGAATATTCAGATACAGAGCTTTCTGAATATCATTCCAGCTGTAAACCAGGATCCTTTGAATATAAATCTGCAAAACCAAAACTATAGCTGCCCGTTTGGAAAATAGGGGCACCCAGAGTTTAGATTAAAACAATAAACTCCAGGTCAGTCATGTGATTGGAGTAAGAACTAAAATAGTTATTAAACTTTACTTTAAAATAGGGTAAATCAAGGGACCACGCCATCTAACATAGAACGTGTTTCCTCCCAAGAATACCAGTGCATAAAACAAACAGCGCAATGCTTTTTGGAAAAATGAAGCTATTATAAGACTCAGGTCCCATCACACAATGCAACGCAAGCCGGAGGATAGAGTTTTACCTTATAATAGCCAAATATGCTTGGTACGTTTAAAACAAATCATTTTGATATTAGTATAGTGTAAAGCGTATGGAAACAACTTCAAATATAAATGTATCAATCATATACGGCATAGTGTCCCATCCTACTATGTCGCCATACTAGGCTTTACAATCAAAACCGAAGTGTCATGTATTGGAAGTTGGATTTCCATATGTGAACCAAGGCGAGGGATCGTCCTTACCGCTTTGAGACAATCCAGCCCATGTCTCGGGATCAGAACGCATCGACCCTTGGATCGTCAGGACCGGTCCACACGGAGTGGATTAAAATGCATGAACACTGCGTTTCCCCGCCCTATGGGGCGTAAAACTGGTCGGTGTATCTACCAAACCATCCATCGGCTCCGTAGAGACCAATATAACCGAGGCGCCTCGCTATCCATCATCCACATAAGTAAAACACCTGGGCGTGCAAAACCCAGACACCACTCCTAGCTAGAAGGAAACGCATGCCCTCCCTGAGGTCCTCTCCGTTTTTGGTTCACACCGGGGTGCGAGGCTCGTGAATTAACGCTATATACAAAGCTATGCTATATTAAAGCTGTGCTTTGATCATCAACCACAAGACTCTTCATTTCAATAGAAGCCTTGATCATTTGCATCCTAGCATGCCACACTGGCAATTCACGCCATGCAACTAATATCCATCAATCACATAGAACGAAGTCCAATGTCAGGCACACATCCATCTAAGTCCATTCTGGGCCTGGATGATACCGGAGGCACCTTATTCCTCGTCCCACATGTCCAATACAGGAGAGAGGTCCTCGCATATCCAGTCGATCTCCAAGTACATCTGGACGATCACCACTTATTACCTTGTCTTGGGTGTACAGCCAAATCAAGACATCATTAATCATCCAAATGATGTAAAGACCTCTGGTCTTCAACCACCATCTTCATCGTCGGCTTATCACCGATTCAGTTATTCAGAACGGGATAAACCCGGTCTTTCTGAATAACACGCATATATAATAAACAAGTGCTATAAAAACACAACATACGCCTCATTCCAATTCTGAATATTCTTTTATTTAAATATTCATATCCTTTGGGAAAGGTTCCCATTAATTTTTATCAAAGATTAATTCTTTAAAATTTATCCTTTAATCTTCCTTTGGATATCAGTTCAAACCAAATTATGGTTTATCCAAACTAGTCAGGATTAGTGATCCTTACCGAAGTAATTATTTGAAACACCCCACCTCCGTTAAGGTCACTCAAAGAGGGAGTGCCTTAACTTTGGAAGAGCATTATAGGTAAAAGATGCAGATAAATTACAAGACAGACAAATAAAGCAACGGAAAATAAAGTCATTTTATAAACAACTTAATTCAAGCTTTCACAACAATTTCCTCAATCATACTTAAATGTAATACATAGAACTTTTGTCTTGATTTAAAATCTTCCAAGAATAAAAGAAGCATAAAAACAATGATATTCCCCGATAAAGCATGAACCATCCATAGCAGTGGAAGAGAGAGAGTCCAAAGCGATACACCAACTAATCTTCAAGCTTGGAAAGAGAAGAGGTCCAAGTTAGGCTGAGCTATTCCCTCCCTGACTACCTGGGGGGAAGGGAAACGGAAGAAAAGAGGCGAAAAACAAACTAGGTCAGACATAAGTTGTAACACCCCACGTCCGCTACGGACACTCACTAAGGGAATGCCATAGCATCGGTGGAGTATTTTAAGTGAATATAGAACAGAAAAATTACAACAAGACAGATATAAGTAATACTTGAAATTTAAAACATCATTTCATTGCAGCAGAAGGTAAACATGTTTGGTTACATATCAAAACCAACAAGAGTCAAGTACAAAATATCCATGTCGTTAAAAACATAAGTACATAATCCCACTACATACTAATAGCCATAATAGAAAAGATAAGCTGGGCTTTACATCAACGGTCCAAGCTCCAAATGATAGATAAAGCAATCTGATCAAAGCCCACTAGTGCTAGGCCCACTCTGAGAACCTGAGGATTGGGAAAAAGATAAAAACAACGGGGTCAGACATAAGTCTGAGCGAGTCCTATAACTTTAACAATACAATCATTAAAGTAATTAGGGTATGATATAAACTTGGTACGGTAACGACTGGGGATAAATGACTACACTGAGCAGCCAACTAGACATAGGATGAACTAAGATATCAGTAAAGATGCATCTACCCACCCAAGGATAATTACTAACTGCACCACACCAGTCATTCCTACTTAAAGGTTGATCCCACCCATGGTTTTAGAAAATATAACTAGTAGTTTCGTGTACCCCTAGCTGACCACATAGGTGCCGTCTGCCCCTATCTCCACTAGGTGTACCCACTACTCCCCAAGCGATCGGCTCCCTAACGTAGATACCCATGCTGGCCCCACAGTGGGGTGTATCACTCCCCAAAGTGGCAACCCGATACAACTTAAGAGTGCACGGCTTATACCTACACGATGCAACAACGTCTTACCTACCAGCCCGGGCCCACACGGGCATATGAAACCCGTTGGACTTGCGTTGCCACCGCTAACCCGTTTTTGGCCTCTTATAGTCAAGCCCGGTACGCGTGTCCCGTCCTCGACATGGGTCGAGCCCACAAAGATACGTTTTGGGTTACTGGTTGAAATGGGCCCCCACAAGCTACCCACCTAAGCATGTCCCTTTTCTAGTGCATCCCACTTAACCCTTTAATCATGTTTAATTACATGTTTCCACTTGGTTAAGTATTCCAATCGTATTTTCTATTGCCACCCAAGGCAACCCACTAGATTTCCACATGCCACCCAAGGCACTTGATTTCCACATGCCACCCAAGGCACCCACTTAACCCCTCATGCCCCACTACATGCTTATCTGGTTAAGTGTTTCTTAATTGATTAAGACCGTAACCTTTGCAAAGACCTCTCACATTAGACTATCTTTTATGGCAGCTGGATTTGCCGGTTGGGTCCGGGCAGTCTTATGCCATAACCGAGTCTAACCTCGTGTCTTTACACTTGTCATGTATTTAGTTTATGCCTAAGACCTCTCACATTGGGCCAATCATTTGTAGCCGCTGGATTTGCCGGTCGGGTCCGGGCAGTCTTATGCTACAAAAGGGTCCAACCTCGTGTCTTAGTCGATTAATTACACCTAATTAATCACCCCCATATTTTGAATTAATTTTCCCTAATTAATTCCAATTTAATGATGTACATAATTGACTCAATTATGTCCATCCACTTATGGTATGCCACATCATACCAATTTTACCATAATCTTGTTAACATGAATATTAACCCCATCGTTCCCCCACGTGATACGCTAACATGACATACTTAAAAGGGAAGATTCATCACAAATACAATGGGTTCTACTTAGCATAACATTAGCATCAACATGGGTTTTAAAGGTGTCAACTTGCATATATGACCATGGCATCAAACCCAACTAGCATAAATAATCAACCCAAACTTGCATGAATCACATATGTCATAAAGAGGGTAACTTGCATAGATGTTCATGTCATAGACCTATCATAAAGGGATAAACTTGCATACATGTCATAGGTCTAAAAAGGGATGAACTTGCATATGTTACTCATATCATAAAAAGGGGTAAACATGCATATGTATGCATGACATACAAAGGGGTAAACTTGCATATGTATGCATATCATACAAAGGTGTAAACTTGCACATGTTACTTGCATATAATCAAACACCAAACTTGCATAACATGTAATATATGAACTTGCATATAATCAAACACCAAACTTGCATAACGTGTCATATATGAACTTGCATATAATCAAACACCAAACTTGCATAACATGTCATATATGAACTTGCATATAATCAAACACCAAACTTGCATAACATAGTGTCATAATGGATCAATGTTTATCATAGTGATTTGCATAACTAGCATCATGAACACATAGCATAAAACTTGCATAACTAGCATCATGAACATATAGCATAAAACTTGCATAACTAGCATCATGAACACATAGCATATGATAACATAACTTGCATTGATCCACATACATAACCATAACCTCATTATATCCTATCATAATTAGTTTAGCAATTGCTTGCTAAAGGCATAGAAACTCACAACTTGTTGATTAGAACTTCTATGAAGAAGATTAAGTTGCTAGAGTTGATTAGAAGTTGATTTGAGAAGCTATCTTCCTCTTTAATTTGTTGGTGGCTCCTTCTAGTTGCATTTTGACGGCATAACGACGTTGTCTCCAATTTTAGTATGAATTAGGGTAGTCTTAGGGTGTATTTATAGATTAGTTAAGTGTTTTAGGCCATTAGATTAACCCTAAATCAGATTAGAGCCGTCGGATCTCGTCACTAGCCACCAAAACACAGCCCAAATCCCAAATCAGTGCACCCAGGTCACCTGGGCTCGACCAGGGAGGTCGACCCCCAGGTCGACACTAGGGTCGACACCCATGTCGACCTGGTGGGCAGGTCGACCCCCAGGTCGACCCCCAGGTCGACCCCCAGGTCGACCTGGTCTGGGCGGGAATTTTCCCGCCTAGCCCATATTCTGCATTTTTGAAATCTGTTTCGTTTTCTGATTTTTCGTGAAACTTCTAAGGGCCATATCTCAGTCATACGGACTCCGATTCACGAAATTTCGGACTCTATTTCGCGTATTTTTCCGAGACGAACGCAACCGCAAAACCCATTTCCCTTAATTCTCATGTCTGAGATTAATTATTCATTAATTTATGAACATCACTGTTGTTAGAAATACGGGGTGTTACATTCTCCCCTACTTAAAGGATTTCGTCCCCGAAATCTCTAAGTCAAGAATAACGTATCCTACCAACCAAACAACCATCTACTAAACCATCAAACACAGGCATCCATTGTCCTTAAAGTTTCTAATGCTGTATGAACATATGCAAGAAGTGTGTGTATATGTTCCCTATCTAATGCAAAATCAGGCAGCCTACTGATTCAGTTGACCTCCTTAATGCAAACCATGATAGTGCCATGCATCCAATATGTATGCGAAAGAACCCTATCGACACATACTATTTCTACATGTGTGCACAACCATACACCAAAATGCATCATCCATATGATAACACAACCATTATACATCCATTAATATAGCTACCTACACACAATTATATGCAATATGCAATATGAAGTGACTGAGCCGATCTAGTGTCTAAAGTGTGTGTATATGCATCCACGAGCAACCACTAGCAAACACTTGCATCCACACGCATCCATCAATCATAACATGTCTCAAACACATGTTTCAACCATAGGTTTACCCTATCTAAAGGTCAAAGGTACTAACAAGAGGACATACTAAAGATAAGATAAGTACTAGACAAACGATAAAGGAGAAGTTAAAAGACATACCCTCAAAAAGAAATGGGTACAGTGAACGCATCTTCGCTTCTGTCTCCCAAGTAGCGTTGCTTTCATCATCTCCCCATTGCACTTTGACTAGTTGAACCTCTCTGTTTCTCAACTTCCTAATCTCTGACCCAAGGATACGAGTAGGAGCTTGTCGAATCGTCGCATCACGCTCTACCTCCACTTCTCTAAGCAAGCTCGGCTCTACCACCTCTGCAGTCTCATGTAGGCACTTCCTCAAATGTGACACATGGAATACATCATGTACTCCACTAAGCCTCTCGGGCAACTCCACTCTATATGCCATCTGTCCAATCCTTTCCTTAATAGGAAACGGTCCTACAAACCTTGGTGCTAACTTCCCAACGGACCCAAAGCGAACAACATTCCGTAATGGAGATACTTTGACAAAGACCATGTCCCCAACATTAAACTCAAGATCCGTCCTCCTCTTATCTGCGTAGGATTTCTGTCTGTCCTGCGCCGCTTTCATCCTTCTTATAATCAAATCAATCTTTTTCGAAGTCTCTCTAACCATATCAGGCCCAAGTAAGATCTTATCCGTAGATTCCCACCAACATATAGGTGACCGACAAGGCCTTCCATAAAGAGCTTCGAAAGGAGCCATACCAATACTAGACTGAAAGCTGTTATTATATGCGAACTCCACCAATGGAAGATGCTCTTCCCATGTACCTCCAAAATCTAAGATACATAGCCTCAAAAGGCCTTCTAGAACACGATTCACCCTCTCGGTCTGGTCGTCCGTCTGAGGATGATATGCGGTGATCAAACACAACTGAGTCCCTACTGCCTCTTGCAAACTCTTCCAAAACTCGCTAGTGAAGATAGGATCTCGATCACTCACTATGCTAGAAGGTACACCATGCAACCGAACTACCTCTCGAAGGTAAACTGAAGCCAACCATGGAGCAGTCCTCTTACTCTTCACGGGTATGAAATGGGCACTCTTAGTAAGTCTGTCTACCACAACCCAAATTCCCGTATTACCCCTCCTCGATCTCGGTAACCCATCAATAAAATCCATCGAGACGCTATCCCACTTCCATTGCGGAACCTCCAATGGGTGAAGCAACCCACCGGGTTTCTTTTGCTCTGCTTTCACTTGTTGGCACACCAAGCATCTAGCGACATACTCAGCCACATCCTTCTTCATACCGGCCCAAAAGAAAACTCGCTTCATGTCTTGGTACATCTTGTCCCCACCGGGATGAATGGTCATCTATGAACGATGTGCATCTTCAAGTATAGCCTTTCTCAAACCCTCGTCTTGCGGTACACAAAGTCGACCATCTCTACGCAACCACCCCTTATCATCTAGGGTGTACCTACTCAAATGGTTGGACGACTCCCCCCTTATGAGCTTCTCTACTAACTCAACCAACTGTGGGTCGTCCCGTTGTGCTTCACCAATCCGTCCCAAAAGAGTAGGTCTGACCTCTAAGGATGCTAGCAAACCGGGAACAAAGTCAATGGAGGGTCTGAAGTCAAACATCGAGATAAATTCCAAGCTTCGTCGTTCGACGAACAATGGACTCAAGGACAACCTTCTTCTGCTTAAGGCGTCTGCACCACGTTACCCTTGCCAGGGGTATACGCTATCTCGAAATCATAGGATGCTAAGAACTCCATCCATCTTTGTTGTCTTAGGTTCAAATCCTTTTGAGAAAACAAGTACTTCAATGATTTGTGATCAGTGAACAATTCGAACCTCTCGCCAAGAAGATAATGGCGCCAAGACTTAAGCGCAAAAACAATAGCGGCCAACTCTAGATCATGGGTAGGGTAATTTTTCTCATGCTTTCTCAACTGCCTTCCCCCATAGGCTATTACCCTTCCCTCTTGCATTAAGACTGCGCCTAGTCCTGTCCCACAAGCATCGGTATAAACAACAAATGGCTTACTCCCATCTGGCAACACTAAGACTGGAGCTATGGTTAAAGCTCTCTTTAACCGTTGGAACGCATCATCACAATCTACGTCCCATGTGAAGACTAGGTTCTTCTTTGTCAAGCGAGTTAATGGGGCTGATATCTTCGCGAAGTCCTTGATAAACTTCCTATAATAGCCAGCCAACCCCAAGAAACTCCTCACCTCGGTAGCATTCTTCGGAACCTTCCAATCTTGGATGGACACTACCTTAGCGGGATCCACAGCTATCCCTTCCCTAGAGACCACGTGCCCTAAGAACCGCACTTCCTTCCTCCAGAAGTGACATTTAGAGAATTTAGCCTTAAGGCTATGCGCTCGAAGAGTCTCCAACACTTCCCTAAGATGTAGGGCATGCTCTTCTTCACTCTTAGAAAAGACTAAGATGTCATCTACAAAGACCACCACGAACTTATTAAGGTACTCCCTGAACACCCTACTCATCAAATCAACAAAGTATGCAGGGGCGTTCGTCAAACCAAAGGGCATCACAAGCCACTCATAAAACCCATCTGGAGTCCTAAAGGCAGTCTTGTCTATGCTATCCTCAGCCACTCTCAACTGATGAAACCCCGTGGCTAAGTCCAACTGTGAAAACACTGAGGCGCCAGCCAACTGATCAAAGAGATCATCAATCCTCGGCAATGTGTGTCTATTCTTCTTTGTAAGCTTGTTGAGTTCTCTATAGTCTACACAAAGTCTGAGGGACCCATCCGCCTTCGTGGCAAAAACTACTGGAGCACCCCACTCCGATATACTTCGTCTTATGAACCCCTTCTCAAGCAACTCCCCTACTTGCTTATGGAGTTCCCTCCTCTCACGAGGAGCCATGTGGCGCACTGGCAAAGATACTGGTTTAGCATTGTCTACCAGATATATTCGGAAGTCAATCTCCTGCTTCGGAGGTAAGCCCTTCACCTCCTCAAACACATCCGAGTATTCCCGGACCACTTTAACAGATTGCAAACTCTCGACCGAAGCGTCAAGCGATTCAAGATAACTTAGCATAACAGAATCCATGGGATTACAAGAGATCTCGAGAGTGTTACCCAAGCGGGTCATGAGCCTAACAACTCTCCTTTCGCAATCAAGAACGGCACCATTACTGGATAACCAGTCCATGCCCAAAATCAACCCATAGACCGTGAAGCCCAAAACAAAAGCATCACATCTAAACTCAACGCTAAGTATAGAAATCTTCAAACCCAAACACATCATGGACAAATAAGTGGAGCCCCCAATTGGGTTTGAAACAACTAGGGGATCATCTACTAGACTGGTGTCTAAGTGCAGTGACTCAACTAATGATGATGAGATAAACGAATGCGATGAGCCAGAGTCAAATAAAGTACGGACAGGATGATCAAACAGAAAAACCAGACTTTCAACGGAAATAGTTCTACCTCTTTCCTGAATCGGTGGAACTGCGAGAGCCTGAACTTGCCCCCTTGCCTGACCTGGTGCCATAAGAGCTTGCACCTGTCCTCCTGAGGTAGATCCCGTCCTCTGCCCCTTCTTAGGATAGTCCTTCACTAGATGCCCTGCTTCGCCACAGTGGAAGCAGCCAGTCTTCTTCTTCTTCCGACAATCTTTGCTTAGGTGGCCTGGTGTCCCGCAATTGAAGCACTTCTTCTTTCCCTTGCCACCGTTGCCTTTCCCACCCTTGTTTTGCTGTTGCTGTTGAGGTCTCTTCTGATCTCCTTTCTTCTCGGGTGCCTTATTAGCATTGGGACCCTTCTCTTCCTCATGCATGAGTGCCATGTCTACTAGCTTCTCAAAGGTGGCCCCCATAGGGATGTGAGTCATGGCCAATCCATGCATCGGTTCATTCAAGCCTTTAACGAACCTCAAAGCCTTCTTTTCCGGTGTATTCACCATGTCTATGCCAAACCTTGCCAATTGATTAAACTTGTTGACATATTCCTTTACTGATAGGTTTCCTTGCTTTAGAGTCAAGAACCTTTCCATATACAGATTTTCTTCCGCCCTTGAAAGAAACTTTGCCACAAACCTTTGTTTGAAATCCGCCCAAGAGTCAACTAGGCGTTCTCCATTAGTGACCTCCCACCAGAACGAGGCCTCTCCCTTCATTAACCAAGCAGCTAACTTGACTTTCTTTCCTTCTTCCATCTCAAAGATATCTATCAATTCTTCCACCTCCTTAAGCCAATCCCTAGCTTCCACAAAAGTTTCTGATCCTTGAAAAGGTTTCCCTCCCATACCTTAAATTCCTTGCAAGTCTTAGCAAAAGTATCCGCGCGAGGAGGAGGAGGGGGAGGATGACCGGGTGCTACTGTTGGTGGAGGAACATTTGCTGGACCCGCAGTGGCGGCCCTAGCCTCCATCAACCTCCTATACCATACTGGTATCGCTACACCCTCCGGAAAGTTAAGATCTTCAGCCATGCTGAAATGAAAAAGGAAAGATTCAAAACGGAGAATTCGAAAGATAAAGATATGGCTATTGGGGATTATGCTTTTCTTTCAAAAAAACTTTTCTCTTAAAAGACATGTTTTTGAAAATACTTCTTCCAAAAATGTTTTAGAAAAATAGTTTTTTCTAAAAGTTTTATCTGTTCTAGTAACCTTCAGCTCTGATACCACGTGTAACACCCCACGTCCGCTACGGACACTCACTAAGGGAATGCCATAGCGTCGGTGGAGTATTTTAAGTGAATATAGAACAGAAAAATTACAACAAGACAGATATAAGTAATACTTGAAATTTAAAACATCATTTCATTGCAGCAGAAGGTAAACATGTTTGGTTACATATCAAAACCAACAAGAGTCAAGTACAAAATATCCATGTCGTTAAAAACATAAGTACATAATCCCACTACATACTAATAGCCATAATAGACTAGATAAGTTGGGCTTTACATCAACGGTCCAAGCTCCAAATGATAGATAAAGCAATCTGATCAAAGCCCACTAGTGCTAGGCCCACTCTGAGAACCTGAGGGTTGGGAAAAAGATAAAAACAACGGGGTCAGACATAAGTCTGAGCGAGTCCTATAACTTTTACAATACAATCATTAAAGTAATTAGGGTATGATATAAACTTGGTACGGTAACGACTGGGGATAAATGACTACACTGAGCAGCCAACTAGACATAGGATGAACTGAGATATCAGTAAAGACGCATCTACCCACCCAAGGATAATTACTAACTGCACCACACCAGTCATTCCTACTTAAAGGTTGATCCCACCCATGGTCTTAGAAAATATAACTAGTAGTTTCGTGTACACCTAGTTGACCACATAGGTGCCGTCTGCCCCTATCTCCACTAGGTGTACCCACTACTCCCCAAGCGATCGGCTCCCTAACGTAGATACCCGTGCTGGCCCCACAGTGGGGTGTATCACTCCCCAAAGTGGCAACCCGATACAACTTAAGAGTGCACGGCTTATACCTACACGATGCAACAATGTCTTACCTACCAGCCCGGGCCCACACACGCATATGAAACCCGTTGGACTTGCGTTGCCACCGCTAACCCGTTTTTGGCCTCTTATAGTCAAGCCCAGTACGCGTGTCCCGTCCTCGACATGGGTCGAGCCCACAAAGATACGTTTTGGGTTACTGGTTGAAATGGGCCCCCACAAGCTACCCACCTAAGCTTGTCCCTTTTCTAGTGCATCCCACTTAACCCTTTAATCATGTTTAATTACATGTTTCCACTTGGTTAAGTATTCTAATCGTATTTTCTATTACCACCCAAGGCAACCCACTAGATTTCCACATGCCACCCAAGGCACTTGATTTCCACATGCCACCCAAGGCACCCACTTAACCCCTCATGCCCCACTACATGCTTATCTGGTTAAGTGTTTCTTAATTGATTAAGACCGTAACCTTTGCAAAGACCTCTCACATTAGACTATCTTTTATGGCAGCTGGATTTGCCGATTGGGTCTGGGCAGTCTTATGCCATAACCGAGTCTAACCTCGTGTCTTTACACTTGTCACGTATTTAGTTTATGCCTAAGACCTCTCACATTGGGCCAATCATTTGTAGCCGCTGGATTTGCCGGTCGGGTCCGGGCAGTCTTATGCTACAAAAGGGTCCAACCTCGTGTCTTAGTCGATTAATTACACCTAATTAATCACCCCCATATTTTGAATTAATTTTCCCTAATTAATTCCAATTTAATGATGTACATAATTGACTCAATTATGTCCATCCACTTATGGTATGCCACATCATACCAATTTCACCCCAATCTTGTTAACATGAATATTAACCCCCTCGTTCCCCACGTGATACGCTAACATGACATACTTAAAAGGGAAGATTCATCACAAATACAATGGGTTCTACTTAGCATAACATTAGCATCAACATGGGTTTTAAAGGTGTCAACTTGCATATATGACCATGGTATCAAACCCAACTAGCATAAATAATCAACCCAAACTTGCATGAATCACATATGTCATAAAGAGGGTAACTTGCATAGATGTTCATGTCATAGACCTATCATAAAGGGATAAACTTGCATACATGTCATAGGTCTAAAAAGGGATGAACTTGCATATGTTACTCATATCATAAAAAGGGGTAAACATGCATATGTATGCATGACATACAAAGGGGTAAACTTGCATATGTATGCATATCATACAAAGGTGTAAACTTGCACATGTTACTTGCATATAATCAAACACCAAACTTGCATAACATGTCATATATGAACTTGCATATAATCAAACACCAAACTTGCATAACATGTCATATATGAACTTGCATATAATCAAACACCAAACTTGCATAACATGTCATATATGAACTTGCATATAATCAAACACCAAACTTGCATAACATGTCATATATGAACTTGCATATAATCAAACACCAAACTTGCATAACATGTCATATATGAACTTGCATATAATCAAACACCAAACTTGCATAACATAGTGTCATAATGGATCAATGTTTATCATAGTGATTTGCATAACTAGCATCATGAACACATAGCATAAAACTTGCATAACTAGCATCATGAACATATAGCATAAAACTTGCATAACTAGCATCATGAACACATAGCATATGATAACATAACTTGCATTGATCCACATACATAACCATAACCTCACTATATCCTATCATAATTAGTTTAGCAATTGCTTGCTAAAGGCATAGAAACTCACAACTTGTTGATTAGCACTTCTATGAAGAAGATTAAGTTGCTAGAGTTGATTAGAAGTTGATTTGAGAAGCTATCTTCCTCTTTAATTTGTTGGTGGCTCCTTCTAGTTGCATTTTGACGGCATAACGACGTTGTCTCCAATTTTAGTATGAATTAGGGTAGTCTTAGGGTGTATTTATAGATTAGTTAAGTGTTTTAGGCCATTAGATTAACCCTAAATCAGATTAGAGCCGTCAGATCTCGTCACTAGCCACCAAAACACAACCCAAATCCCAAATCAGTGCACCCAGGTCACCTGGGCTCGACCAGGGAGGTCGACCCCCAGGTCGACACTAGGGTCGACACCGATGTCGACCTGGTGGGCAGGTCGACCCCCAGGTCGACTCCCAGGTCGACCTGGTCTGGGCGGGAATTTTCCCACCTAGCCCATATTCTGCATTTTGAAATCTGTTTCGTTTTCTGATTTTTCGTGAAACTTCTAAGGGCCATATCTCAGTCATACGGACTCCGATTCACGAAATTTCGGACTCTATTTCGCGTATTTTCCGAGACGAACGCAACCGCGAAACCCGTTTCCCTTAATTCTCACGTCTGAGATTAATTATTCATTAATTTATGAACATCACTGTTGTTAGAAATACGGGGTGTTACATAAGTCTAGTAAGTCCAGTGATCTTTCAGCATGCAAACAAGATAAAGGATCATTACATGAATAAACCGAAAATAGGACAATACCATAAAAACAAGGTAACTAAAGACAGGATAAGTGCAAGGTGAACTGAATGTGCTTCTACTTTTTCTCTGCTTTGCTACTACTCTGTTAGTCTGATTTCTATATTTATCTCTGCACCACCTAACTAGTGTCCCAACTAGTAATCTGTATAAAATGATAATCGTGATCCCAACCGCCGTAATTGTGGTAGCCTTCAGGTGTACATCTATCGTGAGGATTCCACCTCAATCAGCCTAATTTCCATGAACATGTTAGATGTACCCTTACTACCCTATCGATCGGCTCCCTACTTGTATTCATGTTCCATGTGTCTGTGTCAATCGGCCCTCTCTTGCGTGTAGATACCCTGTGATGGTCCCACCATAAGGTGTATCAATCCTTATGATAGCGACTCGACACGATTCAAGATGCACAGTGTATAACTACTGGTACCCAGTGCCTGCTTTTTCCCACTTCGGAGTACATGCACGCCCGTAAACCATTGGAACCTACACTGACGTACCCCTTGCCGCTACTTTGACCGCTTATAATCAGCCCAGTAATCGTGGCCCACCCTGCCTAGTTCAGGGTACCGTGATACATCCATGTGGGTTACTGCTGAAATGGGTCCCCGTTAGTAGGGTTTCCTATTGGTTAAGTTTGTGGGCCTATATTTACTAATATTACCCACCAACCCAATATGTAATTAACCCTCCCATCGATTCAAGCATTTTTAATAAACGGTTAAGTTTTGTGGGCCTATATGTACTAATATTACCCACCTACACGAGATGTACTTAACCCTCCCATCGATTCAAGAATGTTTATTTAATAGTTAAGTTTTGTGGGTCTATATTTACTAATATTACCCACCAACCCGATATGTACTTAACCCTTCCACTGATTCAAGCATGTTTATTTAGTGGTTAAGTTTTGTGGGCCTATATTTACTAATATTAACCACCAACCCGATATGTACTTAACCCTTCCACTGATTCAAGCATGTTTATTTAATGATTAAGTTTTGTGGGCCTATATTTACTAATATTACCCACCAACCCGATATGTACTTAACCCTTCCACTGATTCAAGCATGTTTATTTAATGGTTAAGTTTTGTCTGCTCATGTTAACTTAACCCACTCATTCATCATGTCATGTTGGTTAAGAATTTCTTATTAACTTGACACTCCTTACTTATCATGTTGGATCAGTTAAGTGTTTCCTATTAAGTTAACCTCGTTCGTTCATCAAGTTATATTGGTCAAGTGTTTCTTGTTAACTTAACCCCACATATTCATCTTGTTGTATTGGTTAAGTTTCATCAATCAATTCAAGTTAACTTAACCCACCTACGTGTCATGTTACTTTGGTTAAGCGTTGCCTTCTTGTGTTAACTTAACCCTACTACAAATCAAGTTATATTGGTTAAGTGTTGCCCTCTTATTTTAACTTAACCTTTCCATAAATCAAGTTACATTGGCTAAGTGTTTCTAAATTTACTTTACCTCACCCACTTGTCTAATTAACATGTTATAAAGGTTAAGTGTTCTAAATTTACTTAACCTCACCCACTTGTCTAAATAACATGTTATAACGGTTAAGTGTTATAAATTTACTTAACCTCATCCACTTGTCTAATTAACATGTAATAACAGTTAAGTGTTCTAAATTTACTTAACCTCCCCCACTTGTCTAATTAACATGTTATAACGGTAAAGTGTTCTAAATTTACTTAACATCACCCATCAGTTTAGTTTACATGTTGAATTGGTTAAGTGTTTCCTTAATTGACTTAACCATACCAATCTTGATTTAGCTTTATTAAAGCACCAACCACTCACATTAGACAGGTATCGTTGTGGTCACTGGATGTGCCGGTCGGTTCCAGGCAATTTTACACCACAACTACTTCTAACCGCAGGTTAGGCATATTCGTCTTTTCTAAATTTACATATTTCTTATTTATGACAAATTCCATATGTAAATTATTCCCAATTTAATTATGCCATAATTATCCTTTTAATTATGCTCACAATTAATGGTATACTAAATATACCATTTCATGAACCAATCCATGCCATGTAATTTTTCATGTTTATCCTACATATTTACATGTAAATTATAAATCAATTATTGTCGTGGCCCACTTTCCTTCTAAATCACGTTCAAAATTTTAGGTATATAGATTATACCATTTTCATGCCACTTATCATGCTTATGTGTCAAACATGCCAATTACATGTAATTTCATGCTTTCCCAAACGTTACCCCCATTGTACATTCGCAAAATTACATTGAATGTTAGGCTCGATATTTTAGCCAAACTTATAAAACAAAAAGGGGAAAAACAGGAACTTTGCAAAATTCCAACATCATACAAAAGTATGGATCTAACTACACATATGTCACATAGATTTGGCATAGAACAATATACTTTTAACTATGAACTTGCAAATTTGATCTATGCAACATGAACCACAAGCATATGAATTCACATAAAACTATGCAAGTTAAACTTGGCATGTAGTGGTGAACTTGCAAATTAGATCTATCATAAAGGCATATGAATCTAACATACAAAGTTGTAGATCTAAACATATAAGGTCGTAGATCTAAGCATGTTTGCATAATGGCTCTAAACAATTAGGCATAAACGACATGACTTAGCAACAAAACTTGTATGTATCATAATATCACCAAACTTACATATGATAATTTCATTCCCAAATTCCTATAAAACATTATAGGTTTTCTCACCTATTTCCACATAACATGATAGGTTCGATAGACCATAATAGTTCATAGGCATATATGATAGAATAGACATGAATAAACATGAATCAACATCACATACAACTTGATACAATTTTATTTTACAATTCATTACAAATCATGTCTTTAATTTATTCACATCTGAAAGATAACTAAACTTACCAACAAAAAGGAATTCTTGAGTTCTGGGATCTGTATTCTGAAATTGAATTGCTCGCCTTTGTTGTAGATCGTTGAATTCTCTTAGTTGAATTAGATTAGATTTGATTTGATTTTAATTTTAGTGGCGGCTAGGTTTAAATGAGAGTGAATAATAGAACTAGGTTTTAGGTTTAGGGTCTTTATATAGTTGTAGAGAGTGTTTTAGGACCATTAGATTAACCCTGAACCATGAGAACTAATCAGATGCCACATCTGCCTTAGAGCGAATCGGCCCACGGGTTGACAGCCAAACACTTTGAATCAACCCCTAGTCGACCTAGCAGGGCTCAGGTCGACCTCAAAAATGGGCCGATTCGGTTATTCCCCCTCCCGATTCGCTGCTTTGAACTTTTTTTGCATATTTATTTAATTTATATATATATATATATATATTCTCATATGCATACAAACTTCAAGGCTTAATAACTTCTTCATAAGGTATCCGTTTTATGCAAACCAATTGTCCATCTTAACCAAAATTTTGAGACGAACGTAATAGCACAACCCATTTCACTTAATTCTTCTTCTAAAATTTAAGTGTTCTTGAATTTGTTAATTTTAATATTCTCAGAAAATTCGGGGTGTTACATTCTCCCATCCTTAAAGGATTTCATCCCTGAAATCTTCAAGTTAAGAAGAATGCATCCTAACATCCATCTACTCATCCATCATCCACAAGCATCCATTGTTCTTAAAACACTTCTAATGCCATATGAACATATGCAAAGTGTGTGTATATGTCTCTTATCTAGTGCAAAATCAGGCAGTCTACCGATACAGTTGACCTCCTTAATGCGAATCATGAGAGTATCATGCATCCAATATGTATGCAAATATCCCTAATCATGTAAATACTATATGTGTGCATATTCACCCATCCATATGCAACATCCATATGATAACACATCAAATTTCAATCAAATACATTCATATGCATATGCAATATGAAAGTGACTGAGCCGATCTAGTGCCTAATGTGTGTATATGCATCCACGAGCAAACACTAGCAAACACTTGCAACCACTTGCAACCATCAATCATAACATGTCTCAAACACATGTTTTCATCCATTGGCTTCTACCTAAAGATCGAGGATAGGACCGAGAGGTTATACTTAAAAGATAAAGACTAGCATGCAAATAAATATTATAGAAAAAGGAGGAATCAAGGATATACCCTCAAAAAGGGTACGATGCGCGTATCTGGTCTTCAGTCTTCTAAGTCGCATCTTCTTTGAGCTTCACTCCACAGTACCTTAACTAATTTAACTTTACGATTGTGAAGATTCTTGACCTCCATTTCCAAAACCCACTAGTAAAGATAGGACCTCGATCATTTACTATGCTAGAGGGTATCCAATGTTGTCGAACTATCTTTCCAAGATAAACAGAAGTTAACTGTGATACCAAGTGTATATACTAAGATGATTAAAGGTCTCTCTTCTACTTAGCTTACCCCTCATGTCATAAATCTGAGGGTCGATATCTCTCACGCAAACTATCCTAGTCGAACTTGGCATCCCTCAAGTACAAGCCCCAAAGGCCTAACCCAATATCAGACAAGCACCCAAGGAATACCTCCTCCGAATTTGGACGATTTATGTGAGATGATACTAGTAAAACAACCAAACAATTGAGCACTTAACCGACTCTGGCTATCCTCACCAATCCTGCTCCAAAACTATCGTTGATTGCATAATTGGCTTTGCATTGTCAACTATATATATGCGGAAGTCTATCTCGAGGTTTTAGGGGGAAAACTCCTAATCTTAATCAAAAAAACATCTGCGTACTCATGGACTACTCTAACAGATCAAAAATCGTCGATAAATACATAACGTGATTCTAGGCAGCTAAGACAAACTGATCCCTTAGGATCGCACGAAATTTCGAGGGTATTCCCGAGGCAAGTCGAAAGTCTAACTATCCTCCTTTCACAATTACTAAATAACTAATCCATGCCTAGAATCAACCCATAGCCCATGAAACCAAAAAAATAAGTATCTCAAATCCTTACAAACCAAAGATAAATGAGCCGAACCACAAATTGGGCTTGAGACAATAATGGGATCCTCTACTATACAAGCTCTAGGGTGTAGAGACTCAACTATGGAAGCAGATAAAAATGAATGCGAAGCACAAAAATCAAAAAGAGTACTAGCAGGATGATCAAGAAGAAAACTAAACTTTTCAACAGAAACCTTACTACCTCTCTCTCAGGTATGCTGGTGGTGAGAGCATGCACTTGCCTTCCAGAAAATCCTGTCTTTTGTTCTTGCCCTTGACCTTAATTATACAACCCGTTATACCAAAATAAAGATACTTCCTCTTGTTTTAGATTTTACTATTCTTTTATCCCCTCCTTTGTGAACCAAGTCCATATCCATGAGTTCTTCATCCTTGTGTTGTACTCCTTAGCCAAACTCCCTCATTCTCATCTTTGCAATCCTTTTGTAACTTGTTGACAGGTCTCTCGAAAGCTGCCTCCATCGCACGAAGAATCCTACAAAGCTCGAAAGAAAATTAGCCGCAGGTGAAAGTACTACGTCTATAGATGGAAGTTGGGCACTTGTTTTCCCTTTGACAAGTGTCATAGTTTCGTCGAGCCTACGGAACCATGCCGCGATGAGGTTACCTCCCAGAAAGCCAAGAACCCCGGAGACTCAGGAAAGAAGGAAACAAGGATTCAAACAGAGGATCAAAAGATATTGCATATGGCTTTGGGGAATACGCCTTTTAAACAAAACTTTTCTTTCGAAAAAGCTTCTTTTAAAACCGTTTTGAAAAAAAAATTCAAATCTTTTATCTGATCCGGTATCCTTCAGCTCTGATACCAAGTGTAACACCCCACCTCCTTTAAGGTCACTCACAGAGGGAATGTCTTAACTTCGATAGAGCATTATAGGTAAAAGATGCAGATAAATTACAAGACAGACAAATAATGTAGCGGAAAATAAAGTCATTTTATAAACAACTTAATTCAGTCAAGCTTTTACACCAATTTCCTCAATCATACTTAAATGGAATACATAGAACTTTTGTCTTGATTTAAAAACGTTCAAGAATAAAAGAAGCATAAAAACAATGATATTCCTCGATAAAGCATGAACCAGCCATAGCAGTGGAAGAGAGAGAGTCCAAAGGGATACACCAACTAATATTCAAGCTTGGAAAGAGAAGAGGTCCAAGTTAGGCTGAGCTATTCCCTCCCTGACTACCTGGGGGGAAGGGAAACGGAAGAAAAGAGGCGAAAAACAAACTAGGTCAGACATAAGTCTAGTAAGTCCAGTGATCTTTCAGCATGCAAACAAGATAAAGGATCATGACATGAAAAACCGAAAATAGGACAATACCATAAAAACAAGGTAACTAAAGTCCAGATAAGTGCAAGGTGAACTAAATGCGCTTCTACTTTTTCTCTGCTTCGCTACTACTCTGTTAATCTGATTTCTATATTTATCTTTGCACCACCTAACTAGTGTACCAACTAGTAATCTGTATAAAATGATAATCACAATCCCAACCCCCGTAATTGTGGTAGCCTTCAGGTGTACATCTATCATGAGGATTCCACTTCAATCAACCTAATTGCCATGAACATGTTAGATGTACCCTTACTACCCTATCGATCGGCTCCCTACTCGTATTCATGTTCCATGTGTCTGTGTCAATCGGCCCTCTCTTGCGTGTAGATACCCTGTGCTGGTCCCACCATAAGGTGTATCAATCCTTATGATAGCGACCCGATAGGATTCAAGATGCACAGAGTATAACTTCTGGTAGCCAGTGCCTGCTTTTTCCCACTTCGGAGTACGTGCACGCCCGTAAACCGTCGGAACCTACACTGGCGTACCCCTTGCCGCTACTTTGACCGCTTATAATCAGCCTAGTAATCGTGCCCCACCCTGCCTAGTTCAGGGTACCGTGATACATCCATGTGGGTTACTGCTGAAATGGGTCCCCGTTACTAGGGTTTCCTATTGGTTAAGTTTGTAGGCCTATATTTACTAATATTACCCACCAACCCGATATTACTTAACCCTCCCATCGATTCAAGCATTTTTAATAAACGGTTAAGTTTTGTAGGCCTATATGTACTAATATTACCCACCTACACGAGATGTACTTAACCCTCCCATCGATTCAAGCATGTTTATTTAATGGTTAAGTTTTGTAGGCCTATATTTACTAATATTACCCACCAACCCGATATGTACTTAAGCCTTCCACTGATTCAAGCATTTTATTTAATGGTTAAGTTTTGTGGGCCTATATTTACTAATATTACCCACCAACCCGATATGTACTCAACACTTCCACTGATTCAAGCATGTTTATTTAATGGTTAAGTTTTGTCCCCTCATGTTAACTTAACCCACTCATTCATCATGTAATGTTGGTTAAGCATTTCTTATTAACTTGACCCTCCTTACTTATCATGTTGGATCAGTTAAGTGTTTCCTATTAGCTTAACCCCGTTCGTTCATCAAGTTATATTGGTCAAGTTTTTCTTGTTAACTTAACCCGACGTATTCATCTTGTTCTATTGGTTAAGTGTCCTCAATCAATTCAAGTTAACTTAAGCCACCTACGTTTCATGTTACTTTGATTAAGTGTTGCCTTCTTGTGTTAACTTAACTGTACTAAAAATCAAGTTATATTGGTTAAGTGTTGCCCTCTTATTTTAACTTAACCTTTCCATAAATCAAGTTATATTGGTTAAGTGTTTCTAAATTTACTTAACCTCACCCACTTGTCTAATTAACATGTTATAAAGGTAAAGTGTTCTAAATTTACTTTACCTCACCCACTTGTTTAATTAGCATGTTATAACGGTTAAGTGTTCTAAATTTACTTAACATTTCCCACTTGTCTAATTAACATGTTATAAGGGTTAAGTGTTCTAAATTTACTTAACCTCACCCAATTGTCTATTTAACATGTTATAATGTCTATTTAACATGTTATAATGGTTAAGTGTTCTAAATTTACTTAACCTCAACCACTTGTCTAATTAACATGTTATAACGGTTAAGTGTTCTAAATTTACTTAACCTCACCCATTAGTTTAGTTAACATGTTGAATTGGTTAAGTGTTTCCATCATTGACTTAACCCTACCAATCTTGACTTAGCTTTATTAAAGCACCAACCACTCACATTAGACGGGCATTGTTGTGGTCACTGGATGTGCTGGTCGGTCCCGGGCAGTTTTACACCACAACTCAGTCTAACCTCGGATCCTTTTTGGGCTTAATGTACTAACCATCCACACTAGACAGATATTGTTGTGGTCACTGGATGTGCCGGTCGGTTCTAGGCAGTTTTACACAACAACTCAGTCTAACCTCAGGTTAGGCATATTCGTCTTTTCTAAATTTACATATTTCTTATTTATGACAAATTCCATATGTAAATTATTCCCAATTTAATTATGCCATAATTATCCTTTTAATTATGCTCACTATTAATGGTATACTAAATATACCATTTCATGAACCAATCTATGCCATGTAATTTTTCATGTTTATCCTACATATTTACATGTAAATTATAAATCAATTATTGTCATGGCCCACTTTCCTTCTAAATCACGTTCAAAATTTTAGGTATATAGATTATACCATTTTCATGCCACTTATCATGCTTATGTGTCAAACATGCCAATTACATGTAATTTCTTGTTTTCCCAAACGTTACCCCCGTTGTACATTCGCAAAATTACACAGAATGTTAGGCTCGATATTTTAGCCTAACTTGTAAAACAAAAAGGGGGAAAGAGGAACTTTGCAACGTTCCAACATCATACAAAAGTATGGATCTAACTACACATATGTCACATGGATTCGGCATAGAACAATATACTTTTAACTATGAACTTGCAAATTTGATCTATGAAACATAAATCACAAGCGTATAAATTTACATAAAACTAAACAAGTTAACGCATGGGCCGATTAGATCTATCATAAAAGCATATGGATCTAACATATAAAGATGTAGATCTAAACATATAAGGCCGCAGATCTAAGCATGTATGCATAATGGCTCTAAACTATTGGGCATAAACGACACGACTTAGCCTAAAACTTGTATGTATCATAATATCACCAAACTAACATATGATAATTTCAATCCCAAATTCCGATACAACATCATAGGTTTACTCACCAATTTCCACATAACATGATAGGTTCGATAGACCACAATAGTTCATAGGCATATATGATAGAATAGACATAAATAAACATGAATCAGCATCAAATACAACTTGATACAATTCTATTTTACAATTCATTACAAATCATGTCTTTAATTTATTCACATCTGAAAGATAACTACACTTACCAACAAAAAGGAATTCTTGAGTTCTGGGATCTGTATTTTGAAATTGAATTGCTCGCCTTTGATGTAGATCGTCGAATTTCTTAGTTGAATTAGATTAGATTTAATTTGATTTTGGTTTTAGTGGCGGCTAGGTTTAGATAAAAGTGAATAATAGAATTAGGTTTTAGGTTTAGGGTCTTTATATAGTTGTAGAGAGTGTTTTAGGACCATTAGATTAACCCTGAACCATGAGAACCAATCAGATGCCACATCTGCCTTAGAGTGAATCGGCCCACGGGTTGACAGCCAAACACCTAAATCAACTTGTAGTCGACCCAGCGGGGCTCGGGTCGACCTCAAAAATGGGCCGGTTCGGTTATTCCCCCTCCCGATTCGCTGCATTGAACTTTTTTTGCATATTTATTTATTTAATTTATATATATATCTATATATATATATATCACATATGCATACAAGCTTCAAGGCTTAATAACTTCTTCATAAGTTATCCGTTTTATGCAAACCAAATGTCTATCTTGACCAAAATTTTGAGACGAATGTAATAGCACAACCCATTTCACTTAATTCTTCTTCTAAAAATTAAGTGTTCTTGAATTTATTAATTTTAATATTCTTAGAAAATTCGGGGTGTTACATTATTTGTTTAGTTTCCCAAACCCAACCTACTCGTCCCATGAAGTAAAACAGGTAATACTTCATATCTAACACCACGATGTTATCGGTAAAATTAATTACCATTTCATGTTCAAATCTAATTAAAGATTTAACTATCGCTTGAAGCAAAACTGGTGATACTCCGTTCTCGGTCATTTATTGAATTTGATAATTTTAGATATCATATTCACCTTTCTATCTATTTAAAGATTCATTAAAACTCTAATTCAGTTTTAATTTCCAAAAAAAAAAAATCATTGCTTAATGATTATTCAAAGTTAAGAAATTAATCTTATCTTTAACTGGGTTAAAGAACTAATGTCATTTAAAACACAGCTCACGATAAACCCAAAATCACATTCCATTTCAAATCCAATTAAACGTTAATTAATTGGTAATTCTTCTCTACATCTTAATTAAAAGATTTATTCTTTTCACACGGGGTTTAAGAAAAGTGTTACTGAAGACCCCATCCCATCAGTCTCTATCCGTAAATTAGTAAGAGAACAATTCTCTAAGTATCAATCCCGAAGGCCGAAACCAACATCAGATCAATACTCAGGAAACCATTCAACTTAGCTAATATTCAGTTAGTTTCTAATTTTCTTAACTCCATTGGGTTTAAGAATGGTATTATTAAATATACCATTCACAACAAACCCAAAATCTCATTCCATTGTTAAACGGGTTAAAGAACAAGTGTCATTTAAAACACCGTCCACAATAAACCCAAAAACCAATTTCAATTTAATTTCAATTTAATTTCAATTTAATTCCAATTAAATGTTAATTAATTGGTAAACTTCATTAAAGCTTAATAAAAAGATTTATATCTTTTCTCAACTGAATTTAAGAATAGTGTTAATAAAGGCACCGTTCACGACAAACCCTAAAATCCCATTTGATATTAAATACAAGGCCCTGAATAGAAAATATATCGGCTTATATTCAATATTTAATTCTGAAATCAACAATTATTGTATTGGAATAACGTTATATATCTTCCAAATTCCTCCACAATGTCCGTATAATCACAGAATCCAATATCGAAATATTCCGAAGATAATTTCGATTCAAATTCATTCCAATTCATATATTGGAAATTCTGGTTATTTTTAAAACCATTTCAAATCTAATTTGTTTATTAAAAAAAATACTGGATTATAATTCTAGTTTATAACTAATTCATTTCGATAAAAAAATATTTTTATCTTTTCAAATATGGGATTTTTCATCTGTAACAACCCGAAATTCTGAGCCAGTTTAAAATTTTTATTTTGGTAATTTTGATTATTTAAAATGAATTATTTCAAATAATATCGAAGAAAAATTTATTTCGAATAGAATTCGAACGTATATATTTATATAGCTCGACGTTGGAATATAAATATTTATTTATAATTATAAAAGGAATTGAAAATGGCGCGGTAGTTCGATAATTCGATTTCAAAATTCAAATGAATGTACAGGTTTCAAAATAAACCGAAATTGAGCGAAACCAAAAATAATAGAATCTAATTGAGAATATCTTTCCAATGAATCAGAAAAATTAAAATTTCATAGCGGGAATCAAAAGATATGCCCAAGTGAAAATTCAGAATAGTCGCTATGGAATTCTGGCCCTTAAAAATGAAAATTTTGCAAACGACCTCGGATTTTGACGAAACAACTTTTGTTGGATCCGTGATGTCAAGTTATTTCTATGTTCCAATTTTCATAATTTTTTGAATCAATATGTGAGCGTGGCAGGGGAAAACGAGTTTGACCAGTTTCAGTTGATTTTGATCGACTGGAAAATGGTCATTTTTCAAACGGTCTCGGAATTTGACGAAATTAGTTTTGTTTGGACCGTATCGTCAATACTAAACTAGGAATAATTTTTCTGGATTTTTCCGAGTTAGTGTGTAGCCCCGGTAATTTGAAATGTGAGTTTAAATTGAATATATAAAGATTTATATTTTATTTTAAATCAAAACTGATTCAAACGGTCGAATTGGCCTACGATACATATCCCATTGTGTTCGAAATGGAGGTAATTAGCTAGGGGCGACAGTCGTTGGGTCTCGTTTGGAGTTCGTATTGGAAGTTAACTTTTCTTGGAAATTAAATTAAAATAATAAAATTATATACACCCCACCCCCTTCTTTTCCCTTTATTCAGTCAAACCCCCTCCCGTAGATTTTCAAACCCGAAAAAAAAAATGGAAGAACGTTGCTCGATCGATGACCCTCCGCCAGGTGCAGCGCCTCTGCCGGCGCCCTAACACGCCGTCCTCCAGCCTTCCTCCTCTCGCAGCGATCCTCCCGATTCCCTCCTCCGTTTGAAGACCGTCGCGAAACCCTAACCCCTCGCTCCCCTTTCCTGCTACCTCGCCGACCGCAGGTGGTCCCTGAGCCTCAGACCCTCTCAACTGATGCTCCCTCTACCCGCTTCCCCCTTCTCAAACGCAAGCAACCCCCCCCCCCCTCCCCCAAGGAAACCAATCAAAGTAAGTTTTTTTCCCTTTTGCTTTTCTTTTTTGACCTTGTTTATTTTGTTAGTATAAGAATGGGTTTTTATGAATGAAACAAAAAGGAGATTTTTGATAAATAAAAAGAGCATGAATTTTATTTTAGTGAAATAAAAATTTGATTTTTATTATAGTGATAACATAAGAATAATAAAAATATGATTTTTATTAAGGTAGAGTAATAAAAATATGATCTTTATATTATAGAAGATATAAAAATATTATTTTTATATGAGTAGTGTGTTAAAAATATGTTTTTTATAATATAGAAAGAATAAAAATACGATTTTTATATTATATAGATAGTAAAGATTTGATCTTTATGTAGGTAGTGAAATAAAAATCTGATTTTTATTATATATAGTAAAGTAAAAATTCGATCTTTATATATGAAGTAAATATAAAAATATAATTTTTATATAGAAATAAACGTTGTAAAAGTATATATGAAGCAGAAATAAAAATACGAATTTTATTTATTGAAATGTAGCAATAAAAATATAATTTTTATTTGAACAGCGTGAAAAGAACAACCTTGGAATTTCAAGCAGATCTAGACGGCTCAGCAGTTCAAAAGAAAAAGCACGGCGGAGTGGAACCCTCTGTGAGAACTTCTCACCTTTAATTTAATTTTTCCAGTTTGAAATATATACTAGGATGCAGACGGTGTTTAGTAGCACCCGACACCCGTCGTCCACAGACCATGGACGGCTTGTATGCTTGTTTGTTTGATTTTGATGTGTAGTTGATTGTGTGATGTGATGTGAAATGAAATAAAACATTTATATAGTTGAAATAAAATATTTTATAGTGGAAAATATTTTATAGTTAAAAATAGAATTTTTAACGTGTATATGAAATGAAATAAAAATAGACAAATCAGATGATTTGTTTATATACACACATTAGACTTATAATTGATTGGGACGATAACTTTTACACATCGCCAAACTGCACAAATAAAATCTGTGTTTGATTGTTTGAAAACCCCACATGGGTATAGGGGTGATATATGACATACTAATCCCAATAGTTAGTTGTATGTCGATCGATTGATTGACAGACTGTTATAAGCGTTAAATATTTATATTCGATGCTTATACAGTGTAGAATGCACTTTGGATGATGGTTGATTAATCATCGTTTTTATTGTATACATGTGTTGTAGAAAATCCATATAATTAACATTATATGGTAATTGATTGGGCCTCATTCCAGTCTTAAAAAAGAAATATTTGAAAAAGAAACATTTGAAATAGGATATTTGAAAATAGGAATATATGAAGCCGTGTTGATTAGATTTACGCCATTTAGATGTGAACGATATTTATATCGATTTTATTCATTTTATAATGAACATCGAAAGTGATTTCAAAATCTGATATTTTGAATAGAAATGAATTCGAATTGAAATTGAATAGAATTGAAATTGAATAGAATTGAAATTGAATTCGAATTGAAATTGAATAGAATTGAAATTGAATAGAAATGAATTCGAATTGAAATTGAATAAAATTGTAATTGAATTCGAATTGAAATTGAATAGAATTGAAATTGAATAGAAATGAATTCGAATTGAATTGAATTGAATTGAAAACGAACTGAAATTGAATTCAAAATCGATTTGAATTGAAATCAATTTGAAATGAATTTAAAACGAATTTTATGGGAAAATTCAATTTTAATTTGAATTTGTAAAAGAAGCTGAAATCGTTTTGAAAACGAATTTAAAACAATTTATATAATACGTTTTAAAAGGAAATCGACGAAGTATATATTATATATATTATATATATAATATAATGGCCTGAATAGAATGCGCCGCGCTGCGGTAGTTCGTGAATTTCGACCATTGACTTCAAATGGATATTGCGGGAGATCCGACCGTCGGATTCTCCTAAAATCAGAATCGTTGGGTTCGTATCGAAAAGAGATTTCTAACGAATATTAGAAATTAGAAATCTAACGGTTGGATTTGGAATTATGTCCAAATCAAATTTGGAATTATGTCCAAATCAAATTTGGAAAAAGGTCGTTATAAGTGCAGTTCGATGGCCGTTGGTTGAAATCGATTGTACGGGCCTTGATAAAATTATTAAAAATAGTAATAATTTGTGTAAAATCATAAGAAATGATTTGGGAAGAATTGGGATGAAAAACTCCATATTTGAAAAGATAAAAATAGATTTTTATCGAAATGAACTAGTTTTGAACTAGAATTATAATTCTATTTATTTTTAAATAAATAAATTGGATTTGAAATGGTTTTGAAAATAACCAGATTTTCCAATAATTATATTGGAATGGATTTGAATCGAAATTGTCTTTGGAATATTTCGATGTTGGATTTCGTGATGATACAGATATTGTTATGGGAATTTGAAAGATATATATATATATATCGTTATTTCCAATACGATATTTGTTGGTCGTAGAATTTGATATTGAATATAAGCCAATATATTTTCTATTCCGAGCCTTGTATTTAATATCAAATGTGATTTGGGTTTGTCGTGAATGGTGTCTTTATTAACACTGTTCTGGAACCCAGTTGAGAAAACATTAAATCTTTTTATTTAGATTTAATGAAGTGTACCAATTAAATAATAAGATTGGAATTGAATTGGCATTGATTTTGGGTTTATCGTGAACAGTGTTTTAAACAACAATTGTTCTTTAACCCGATAATTAATGGAATGTGATTTTGGGTTGTCGTGAACGGTATCTTCAATAATACTGTTCTTCGACCCAAAGAAGTTAAGAAAATCAGAAACTAACTGGAGGATAGTTAAGTTGAATGGTTTCTAGGGTATTGATCTGATGTTGGTTTCTTCCTTCGGGGTTAATACTTAGGAAATTGCTCACTTGCTAATTTACGGTTAGGGACTGATTGAAATGTGATGTGATTTTGGGTTTATCGTGAACCGTGTTTTAAATGACACTGATTCTTTAACCCAGTTAAAGATTAAAACTAAGTGGAGTTTTAATGAATCTTTAATTAGATTGAAAAGATCGAGAATGGAGTATCACCAGTTTTGCTCCAGGCGATAGTTAAATCTTTAATCAGATTTAAACGTGAAATGGTAATTGATTTTACCGATAACACCGTGGTGTTAGATATGAAGTATTACCAGTTTTACTTCATGGGATGAATAGGTTGGGATTGGGAAATAAAATAATGATCACTTCGGTGTGGATCGCTAATCCCGACTAGTTTGAATTGCTATTGAAAAGGAGATTAAAGAATAAATTTAAAAGAATTTATCTTTGATAAAATTAATGGGAACCTTTCCCTAAGAAAGTGAAATTTAGAAACTGACAGTAGGTTAGCTAAGCAGAACGGTTTCCTGGGTATTGATCTGATGTTGGTTTCTGCCTTCGGGGTTAATATTTGGGGGATTATTCTCTTGATTAATTTACGGTTAGTGACTGATGAATTGGAATGAGGCGTATGTTGTATTTGTGTAACACATGTTTATTATATACGCGAGTTATTCGGAAAGACCGGGTTTATCCCATTCTGAATAACTGATACGACGATAAGTCGAAGATGAAGACGGTGGTTGAAGACCAGAAGTCTTCACGTCGTTTGGGTGATTACTGATGATATTGATTGGGATGTACACCCAAGAAGATGGAAACAGTTGGTGATCGTCCAGACGTACTTGGAGATCGATGGATATGCGGGGTACTAGGTGCCTCCGGTTTCGTTCAGACCCAGAACGAACTTGTAAATGGACTGTGTGTCTGACATTGGATTTTAGTCTGTGTGATTGATTTCTATTAAATATATATCTGTTTGGCGGCGGAGAATTTATTCTCTTGCTTAACGCCCTTCTCTGAGATGTACGAGCTCAGGGGTTATATGCTGATGGATATCAAACGCATGGAGTGAATTGCCTGTGTGGCATGCCTAAGTGGCAAATGATCAAGGCTTCTGTTGAAAAGCAAAGTCTTGTGGTTAATGATCAAAGCACGGCCTTTGTGGCATAGCTTTGTGTAACGTTTACTTCGCGAGTTTCACACCCGGTATGAATCATAAACGGGAGAAGGACCTCAAGGAGGGCATGCGCTTCCTCCAAGTTAGAAGTGGCGTCAGTGGTTTTACACGCCCTGACGAGTTTGACTTATGTGGTTGTTGGAATTGGAGGCGCCTCGGATATATCGGTCGTTCTCGAACCGATGGAGTCATTTAGTTGGCTCATTTACGCCCCATAGGGCGGGGAAACGCAGTGTTCAGGAATTATAATCCACATCAGTGGACCGGCCCTGAGTCCAAGGGACGATGCGTTCTGTTCCTGAGACTCGGACTAGACAGTCTCGAATCGGTAGAAGACTATCTTTTGCCTCGGTTCATACCATAAATGATAACCCAATTTCCAAATACTTGACATTTGCGGTTTTATTTGTAGAGCCTAGTATGGCGACATAGTGGGATGGGGCGCTTATGCCGTCTATGATTGATACTTATGATTTGAAATTGTTTTATACACTATACACTTATAGTAATAAGCCATGATTTGTTTTAAACGTACTAAGCATGTTTGGCTATTATAAGGGAAACCCTATCCCCCGGTTTGCGTTGCATTGTGTGATAGGACCTGGGTCTTATAATAGCTTCATTTTTCCAAAAAGCATTGCGTTGTTTTGTTATATGCACTGGTATTCTTGGGAGGAAACCCGTTCCGTGTTATACGGCGTGGTCCCTTGATATATCTGATTTAAAGTAAAGTTTTAAATAACTGTTTTAGTTCTCACACCAGTCCCATGACTGACCTGGAGTTTATTGTTTTAACCTAAACTCTGGGTGCCCTTATTTTGACACGGGCAGCTAGTAGTTTTGGTTTTGCAGATTTATATTCACAGGATCCTGGTTTATAGCTGGAACGATATCCGGAAAGCTTTGTATCCATATATCTCCTTCAGTTGTGTATTGTATTATTTTCCGCTGCTATGTATTTAAATGTAGCTTAAATCTCTGATATTTCTGTGTAATAATCATTTATACTCTGTATATTCTTGTAATCTGATGGAATTGTTGTAATATACAATGAAATGTTCTTCCGTCCGCGTTCTATTTTGTCGTGTTCTCAACACAATCAGGCGTTTCGAACGGTCTAGATCGGTTTAGCGACTGATTCGGATCGAGCGAGATTCCTTTTTGTAACAGTTGGTATCAGAGCTTTGGTTTACAAAGCTCAGAGAACAGGACACACTAGAACCATACGAAAGAATTCATCAGATAATGGATTAGTAATATCCAATTAAAATGACTCGTTAGAGATGGGATCAATAGTATCCTAGAACGAGTGTGAAGAGTATATTTTTAAAAATAAAAAAAACAAATTTTGTTTTGAAATTTAAATCAATTATTCGTATTTGAATATTTATTTTAAATGAATTTGGACAATCCAATATATAAAGATTTTGTATATATGTCTTGCAAACGTGTGTTCCAAGTTTTAATATACTGGGTAGATATAGAATCCCTCTAGTGCCTGGGGATATTTCTGGTGGCGGGGCACCATCGCCAGTATTTATTTTCGAGTTTCGAAAGTGAGATTTCTATATTTCCATTAGACTGGTGTGAGAACCAAAATATAGCTAGAATGCATTGTTGTGAATTGGCACCAAAAACATGATTTTCTGTATCTATATCAAAATTATGAATTTGAAAAGCTAATCAACTAACTGATTGCTGATTGTGTTGTTTGATTATAGTTTGATTAGTTAAAATGTTGAACCATTTAACCAAATTGGTCAAATATTGAATTGTATTGAAAGTTGGTTGCAATTGCTAGCATATACATGTACTTACATTGAACAGGTCATAGCAAAGAGACTAGAGCAGAAGAATAAAATTGTTTGCCCGACAAATAGGTACATGTTTACCATAATTTACTATTTTGTTTGGGTGATGATGATTTTATGAGCCGATTGGCTAGCCGCTTGGCCTTTTCTTTTTCTTTTTGAGATCAGAGGGCCTGTATGGCAATTTCGGGATTTTCCCAGTGCTCCCGGTGCAGTAGAGGTTATGGCGAAATTTTTCGAAAATTTAGGGTGTTAGCCAAATTTTTGAAAAATTTGAAAAGTTCTTAGAAACCGAAAAGTTGAAGAACTTAAGTCGTAATCAAAATAACGGAAGTTGAGTTGAATTGTTAAACAACTTTCGGCTTCGTTCCTTTTCGGGGACGAAAAGTTCTAAGTGGGGGAGATTGTAACAACCCGAAATTCTGAGCCAGTTTAAAAATTTTATTTTGGTAATTTAGATGAATTTTGATTATTTAAAATGAATTATTTTAAATAATATCAAAGAAAAATTTATTTCGAATAGAATTCGAACGTATATATGTATATAGCTCGACGTTGGAATATAAATATTTATTTATAATTATAAAAGGAATTGAAAATGGCGCGGTAGTTCGATAATTCGATTTCAAAATTCAAATGAATGTACATGATTCAAAATAAATCGGAATTGAGCGAAACCAAAAATAATAGAATCTAATTGAGAATATCTTTTCAACGAATCCGAAAAAATAAAATTTCATAGCGGGAATCAAAAGATATGCCCATGTGAAAATTCAGAATAGTCGCTATGGAATTCTGGCCCTTAAAAATAGAAATTTCGCAAACGACCTCGGATTTCGAAGAAACAACTTTTGTTGGATCCGTGATGTCAAGTTATTGCTAGATTCCAATTTTCATAATTTTTCGAATCGATATGTGAGCGTGGCAGGGGAAAACGCGTTTGACCAGTTTCAGTTGATTTTAATCGACTGGAAAATGGTCATTTTTCAAACGCTCTCAGAATTTGACGAAATTAGTTTTGTTAGGACCGTATCGTCAATACGAAACTAGGAATAATTTTTCTGGATTTTTCTTAGTTAGTGTGTGGCCCTGGTAATTTGAAATGTGAGTTTAAATTGAATATATAAAGATTTATATTTTATTTTAAATCAAAACTGATTCAAACGGTCGAATTGGCCTACGATACATATCCCATTGTGTTCGAAATGGAGGTAATTAGCTAGGGGCGACAGTCGTTGGGTCTCGTTTGGAGTTCGTATTGGAAGTCAACTTTTCTTGGAAATTAAATAAAATAAAATAATAAAATTATATACACCCCACCCCCTTCTTTTCCCTTTATTCAGTCAAACCCCCTCCCGTAGCTTTTCAAACCCGAAAAAAAATGGAAGAATGTTGCTCGATCGACGCCCCTCCGCCAGGTGCAGCGCCTCCGCCGGCGCCCTAACACGCCGTCCTCCAGCCTTCCTCCTCTCGCAGCAATCCTCCCGATTCCCTCCTCCGTTTGAAGACCGTCGCGAAACCCTAACCCCTCACTCCGCTTTCCTGCTACCTCGCCGACCGCAGGTGGTCCCTGAGCCTCAGCCCCTCTCGCCTGACGCTCCCTCTACCCGCTTCCCCATTCTCAAACGCAAGCAACCCCCCCCCCCAAGGAAACCAATCAAAGTAAGTTTTTTTCCCTTTTGCTTTTCTTTTCTGACCTTGTTTATTTTGTTAGTATAAGAATGGGTTTTTATGAATGAAACAAAAAGGAGATTTTTGATAAATTAAAAGAGCATGAATTTTATTTTAGTGGAATAAAAATTTGATTTTTATTATAGTGATAACATAAGAATAATAAAAATATGATTTTTATTAAGTAGAGTAATAAAAATATGATCTTTATATTATAGAAGATATAAAAATATTATTTTTATATGAGTAGAGTATTAAAAATATGATTTTTATAATATATAAAGAATAAAAATACGATTTTTATATTATATAGATAGTAAAGATTTGATCTTTATATAGGTAGTGAAATAAAAATCTGATTTTTATTATATATAGTAAAGTAAAAATTCGATCTTTATATATGAAGTAAATATAAAAATATAATTTTTATATAGAAATAAACGTTGTAAAAGTATATATGAAGTAGAAATAAAAATACGATTTTTATTTATTGAAATGTAGCAATAAAAATATAATATTTATTTGAACAGCGTGAAAAGAACGACCTTGGAATTTCAAGCAGATCCAGACGGTTCAGCAGTTCAAAAGAAAAAGCACGGCGGAGTGGAACCCTCTATGAGAACTTCTCACCTTTAATTTAATTTTTCTAGTTTGAAATATATACTAGGATGCAGACGGTGTTTAGTAGCACCTGACACCCGTCGTCCACAGACCATGGACGGCTTGTATGCTTGTTTGTTTGATTTTGATGTGCAGTTGATTGTGTGATGTGATGTGAAATGAAATAAAACATTTATATAGTTGAAATAAAATATTTTATAGTGGAAAATATTTTATAGTTAAAAATAGAATTTTTAACGTGTATATGAAATGAAATAAAAATAGACAAATCAGACGATTTGTTTATATACACACATTTGACTGAATATTGATTGGGACGATAATTTTTATACATCGCCCAACTGCACAAATAAAATCTGTGTTTGATTGTTTGAAAACCCCACACGGGTATTGGGGTGATATATGACATACTAATCCCAATAGTTAGTTTTATGTCGATCGATTGATTGACAAACTGTTATAAGCGTTAAATATTTATATTCGATGCTTATACAGTGTAGAATGCACTTTGGATGATGGTTAATTATTCATCGTTGTTATTGTATACATGTGTTGTAGAAAATCCATATAATTAACATTATATGGTAATTGATTGGGCCTCATTCCAGTCTTGAAAAAGAAATATTTGAAAAAGAAATATTTGAAATACGATATTTGAAAATAGGAATATATGAAGCCGTGTTGATTAGATTTACGCAATTTAGACGTGAACGATATTTATATCGATTTTATTCATTTTATAATGAACATGAAAGTGATTTCAAAATCTGATATTTTGAATAGAAATGAATTCGAATTGAAATTGAATAGAATTGAAATTGAATAGAATTGAAATTGAATTCGAATTGAAATTGAATAGAATTGAAATTGAATAGAATTGAAATTGAATTCGAATTGAAATTGAATAGAATTGAAATTGAATAGAAATGAATTCGAATTGAATTGAATTGAAAACGAACTGAAATTGAATTCAAAATCGATTTGAATTGAAATCAATTTGAAATGAATTTAAAACGAATTTGTAAGGGAAAATTCAATTTTAATTTGAATTTGAAAAAGAAGTTGAAATCGTTTTGAAAATGAATTTAAAACGATTTATATAATACGTTTTAAAAGGAAATCAATGAGGTATATATTATATATAATACAATGGCCTGAATAGAACGCGTCGCGCTGCGGTAGTTCGTGAATTTCGACCATTGACTTCAAATGGATATTGCGGGAGATCCGACCGTCGGATTCTCCTAAAACCGGAACCGTTGGGTTCATATCGAAAAGAGCTTTCTAGCGAATATTAGAAATTAGAAATCTAACGGTTGGATTTGGAATTTTGTCCAAATCAAATTTGGAAAAAGGTCGCTATAAGTGCAGTTCGATGGCCGTTGGTGGAAATCGACTGTACGGGCCTTGATAAAATTATTAAAAATAGTAATAATTTGTGTAAAATCATAAGAAATGATTTGGGAAGAATGGGGATGAAAACTCCATATTGGAAAAGATAAAAATAGATACTTTTCGAAATGAACTAGTTTTGAACTAGAATTATAATTCTATTTATTTTTAAATAAATAAATTGGATTTGAAATGGTTTTGAAAATAACCAGAATTTCCAATAATTATATTGGAATGGATTTGAATCGAAATTGTCTTCGGAATATTTCGATGTTGGATTTCGTGATGATACATATATTGTTATGGGAATTTGAAAGATATATATATATCGTTATTTCCAATACGATATTTGTTGGTCGTAGAATTTGATATTGAATATAAGTCGGTATATTTTCTATTCAGAGCCTTGTATTTAATATCAAATGTGATTTGGGTTTGTCGTGAATGGTGTCTTTATTAACACTGTTCTGGAACCCAGTTGAGAAAAGATTAAATCTTTTTATTTAGATTTAATGAAGTGTACCAATTAAATAATAAGATTGGAATTGAATTGGCATTGATTTTGGGTTTATCGTGAACAGTGTTTTAAACAACACTTGTTCTTTAACCCGATAATTAATGGAATGTGATTTTGGGTTGTCGTGAACGGTATCTTCAATAATACTGTTCTTAGACCCAAAGGAGTTAAGAAAATCAGAAACTAACTGGAGGATAGTTAAGTTGAATGGTTTCTGGGGTATTGATCTGATGTCGGTTTCGGCCTTCGGGGTTAATACTTAGGGAATTGCTCACTTGCTAATTTACGGTTAGGGACTGATTAAAATGTGATGTGATTTTGGGTTTATCGTGAACCGTGTTTTAAATGACACTGATTCTTTAACCCAGTTAAAGATTAAAACTAAGTGGAGTTTTAATGAATCTTTAATTAGATTGAAAAGATCGAGAATGGAGTATCACCAGTTTTGCTCCAGGCGATAGTTATATCTTTAATCAGATTTAAACGTGAAATGGTAATTGAGTTTACCGATAACACTGTGGTGTTAGATATGAAGTATTACCAGTTTTACTTCATGGGATGAATAAGTTGGGATTGGGAAATAAAATAATGATCACTTCGTTGTGGATCGCTAATCCCGACTAGTTTGAATTGCTATTGAAAAGAAGATTAAAGAATAAATTTAAAAGAATTTATCTTTGATAAAATTAATGGGAACCTTTCCCTAAGAAAGTGAAATTTAGAAACTGACTATAGGTTAGCTAAGCAGAACGGTTTCCGGGGTATTGATCTGATGTTGGTTTCGGCCTTCGGGGTTAATATTTGGGGGATTATTCTCTTGATTAATTTACGGTTAGTGACTGATGAATTGGAATGAGGCGTATGTTGTATTTGTGTAACACATGTTTAGTATATACGCGAGTTATTCGGAAAGACCGGGTTTATCCCATTCCGAATAATTGATACGACGATAAGTCGAAGATGAAGACGGTGGTTGAAGACCGGAAGTCTTCACGTCGTTTGGGTGATTACTGATGATCTTGATTGGGATGTACACCCAAGAAGATGGAAACAGTTGGTGATCGTCTAGACGTACTTGGAGATCGATGGATATGCAGGGTACTTGGTGCCTCCGGTTTCGTTCAGACCCAGAACAAACTTGTAAATGGACTATGTGTCTGACATTGGATTTTAGTCTGTGTGATTGATTTCTATTAAATATATATCTGTTTCGCGGCGGAGAATTTATTCTCTTGCTTAACGCCCTTCTCTGAGACGTACGAGCTCAGAGGTTATATACTGATGGATATCAAACGCATGGAGTGAATTGCCTGTGTGGCATGCCTAAGTGGCAAATAATCAAGGCTTCTGTTGAAAAGCAAAGTCTTGTGGTTGATGATCAAAGCACGGCCTTTGTGGCATAGCTTTGTGTAACGTTTACTTCGCGAGTTTCACACCCGGTATGAATCAGAAACGGGAGAAGGACCTCAGGGAGGGCATGCGTTTCCTTCTAGTTAGAAGTGGCGTCAGTGGTTTTACACGCCCTGACGAGTTCGACTTATGTGGTTGTTGGAATTGGAGGCGCCTCGGATATATCGGTCGTTCTCGAACCGATGGAGTCATTTAGTTGGCTCATTTATGCCCCATAGGGCGGGGAAACGCAGTGTTCAGGAATTATAATCCACATCGGTGGACCGGCCCTGAGTCCAAGGGACGATGCGTTCTGTTCCAGAGACTCGGACTAGACAGTCTCGGATCGGTAGAGGACTATCTTTTGCCTCGGTTCATACCATAAATGATAACCCAATTTCCAAATACGTGACATTTGCGGTATTATTTGTAGAGCCTAGTATGGCGACATAATGGGATGGGGCGCTTATGCCGTCTATGATTGATACTTATGATTTGAAATTGTTTTATACACTATACACTTATAGTAATAAGCCAAGATTTGTTTTAAACGTACTAAGCATGTTTGGCTATTATAAGAGAAAACCCTATCCCCCGGCTTGCGTTGCATTGTGTGATAGGACCTGGGTCTTATAATAGCTTCATTTTTCCAAAAAGCATTGCGTTGTTTTGTTATATGCACTAGTATTCTTGGGAGGAAACGCGTTCCGTGTTATACGGCGTGGTCCCTTGATATATCTGATTTAAAGTAAAGTTTTAAATAACTGTTTTAGTTCTCACACCAGTCCTATGACTGACCTGGAGTTTATTGTTTTAACCTAAACTCTGGGTGCCCTTATTTTGACACGGGCAGCTAGTAGTTTTGGTTTTGCAGATTTATATTCACAGGATCCTGGTTTACAGCTGGAACGATATCCGGAATGCTTTGTATCCGTATATCTCTTTCAGTTGTGTATTGTATTATTTTCCGCTGCTATGTATTTAAATGTAATTTAAATCTCTGATATTTCTGTGCAATATTCATTTATACTCTGTATATTCTTGTAATCTGATGGAATTGTTGTAATATACAATGAAATGTTCTTCCGTCTGCGTTCTATTTTATCGTATTCTCAAAACAATCAGGCGTTTCGAACAGTCTAGATCGGTTTAGCGACTGATAAGGATCGAGCGATATTCCTTGTTGTAACATCATCCCAATTCTTTCCAAATCATTTATTATGATTTTACACAAATTATTGATATTTTTAATAATTTTATCAAGGCCCGTACAGTCGATTTCCATAAACGGCCATCGAACTACACTTACTACGACCATCTTCCAAATTTAATTTGGGAGTAATTCCAAATCCAACTAATAGATTTCAAATCTCTAATATTCGTTGGAAGGCTCTTTTCAATACGAACCAAACGGTTCCGGTTTTAGGAGAATCTGACGGTCGGATCTCTTGTAATGTCCGTCGGATCTCTTGTAATGTCCATCCGAAGTCAATGGTCGAAATTCGCGAACTACCATGGCACAACGCGTTCTATTCAGGCCATTATATATACAATATATATTTCGTCGATTTCCATTTAAAACGTATTTTATAAATCGTTTTAAATTCGTTTTCAAAACGATTTCAACTTCATATTCAATTTCAAATCAAAATCGAATATTCCATATCATTAATATATAAATGATAATATTTTCAAAGCATTTGATTTTGAAATAATTTCCTTTTCGATATTAATTATAAAAATGAATAAAATCGATATAATTATCGTTCACGTCCAAAATGGCGTTAATCTAATCAACACGGCTTTATATATTTAAATATTTTCGTGTCCATCCCAAATCGGACATCAAAATCATATTTTGAAATTTGACTGAATATTATTTTAAAATATTTGTTATTTTAAAATATTAGTTCTTTCTTAACTGGAATCAAACACAATCAATTACCATATAATGTTGATTATATGGATTTCATACAACACATGTATAGAACAACAATGATACACAATCAACCATCATCCAGAGTGTATTCTACACTGCATAAGCATTAAATATAAATATTTAACGCTTACCACAGTTTGTCAACTAATCGATTGACATACAACTAAATGATTGGGATTAATTTACGTCAAATATCATCCCAATACCCGTGTTGGGTTTCAATCAACAAACACTGATTTTTATTTGTGCAGTTAGGCGATGTGTAAAATATATCGTCCTAATCCATATCACTCAAATTGGTGTACATAAAAAAATTGTTCGATTTGTAAATGAATATTTATTTTATTCATATACATGTTAAAAATAATATTTTTAACGATAAAATATTTTATTTCAACACACGAATGTTTTTATTTTACATTCCACATCACTAACCAAATTCACACAAACAAATCAATCCAAACACACAATCAAACAAGTCATCCATGGTCTGTGGACGACGGGTCATATGTGTAGTTATAAAATAAATAACTGTACAGAAACAATTTTAGTGAGGAGTTCTCACCTTTGGGATCCACTCCTCCATTTCTTTTCTGAATTTCAGATTTTCCCAAATTTCCAACGCAATCATTTTCACACTGTTCACAGTAAAAATCACATTTTTAATACGATGTTTATATGTATTTCTAAAAATCTCGTCTTTATATTTTTTAAAATCTCTTCTTTATATTTTTAAAAATCTAACTTTTCACTTATAAAAATATAATCTTTTTACTTTTAAAAATATAATCTTTTTACTTTTAAAAATTGCTATACATATATATATTAATAAAAATTACATATATAAAAACCATACGAACAAAAATCATAATTTTATAGACTGAACAATCATATTTTTATAACGCCATATAATATACAAAAATTACATTTCTAATCTCCATGCATAAAAAACGTATTTTTCTAACGCTGCATCTTACATGAAAATCATATTTTTCTACTGCTACATCTTATATAAAAATCGTATTTTTCTACCACTACATCTTATATAAAAATTGTATTTTATATAATTAAAAGTCAAATTTTTCTATAACAAAAAATCAAATTTTTTACATCATAAAAATCTAATCTTTTCGTATATAAAAATCTAACTTTTTATAGTTAAAAATCAAATATTTTTATACATTAAGGTCCTATTTTTACCTCTACATAAAGATCCTATTTTTATCTACATAAAGATCCTATTTTTATCTGCATAGAGAAATAAAGCAGAAATCAAATACGTACAAGTGAAATGGGGGTGTGGAGGGCGTATGTGGCTGGAGGAGGGAGGCGGTAGGTCAGAGGTGGGTCGCGATGGCTAGGGCTGGACGACGGTAGTCGATTCAAGGGGCTATGGCGCGGTGAAGAGGAGAGGGAGGAAAGAGAAGGGGGATGGTGAGGCGCGATGGAGTGTCTAGGCTCCGGTGACGGCGTCACGACAGAGGAGGGGGGATAGTGGCGGCGGCGACTGGGTAATGGGGAGCGAAGGGTTTTTTATTTTGAAAGGGGGCAAGATGTTCTGATCGGGAAAATAGAGAATGGGGGTTAATGTAAAGATTTTATATTATATATATATAATTCTCATAAAGGTTGACTTTTTATTCAAAACTCCAAACGAGACCCAATGACCGTTGTCCCTAGCTAATTAATCCCATTTCGAACAAAATGGGATGTGTTTTGTAACCCAATTCGGCTGTTATGATCATTTTTCGTTAAAATTACAATATAAATATATATTTCAGTTAATATTGAATTTAACGTTCATTTTAATTTACGGGGCCACATACTGACTCTAAAAATTCCAAAAAAATTATTTCTAGCTTCGTATTAATGATACGGTCCTAACAAAACTAATTTCATCAAATTTGAAGACCGTTTGAAAAATGGTCATTTTCTGGTCGATCCAAATTGGTAGAAACTGTTAAAACACTTTTTCTTTTTCCACGCTCACATATTAAGTCCAAAAATTATGAATTTTGAAATCTAGCAATAATTTGACATACTGAATCCAACAAAAGTGGTTTCGTCGAAAACGGAGGTCGTTTGCAAAATCGCTATTTTAAAGGCTATATTTCCATAGCGACTATTCAGAATTTTAAACTAGACGTAACTTATCATTTATAAAACGAAATCTCAGTTTCTTACATCTGCCAGAAAGATATAGTTAATCAGATTCAGATATTTCTTGTTCTGTCCAATTCTGTCTTATATTGAATTCTGTATATTCATTTGAAATTTGAAATTTGAAATCGAATTTTCGAACTACCGCGCCATTTTCCTATTCCTTTTATAATTAAAATAAATATTTATATTCTAACTTCAATTTATATAAATTTGTACGTTCTAATTCTATTCAAAATAAATTTCTAGTCTTTATTATTTAAAATAATTCATTTTAAATATTCAAAATTCATTAAAATTGCCAGATTAAATTTTTAAAATTAATTCTGATTTTCCGGGTTGTTACAATCTCCCCTACTTAAATCTTTTCGTCCTAAAAAAGGAACGGAGCTGTAAGTTGTTTAACTAACCAAATCAACTTTCAGTTTGGCTTCCATTCTTCAACTTTTCAGTTTCTAAGAATTTTCCAATTCTTCAAAAATTTGGCTAACACCCTAAATTTTCGAAAAATTTCGCCATAACCTCCTTCATACGGGAAGCACCGGAAAAATCCCCAAACCACCACACATGCCCTCTCATCTCAAAAAGAAAAAGAAAAGGCCAAGCGGCTAGTCAGTCAGCTCATAAAATCATCCAAACCCAATAAATTAGTAAACATGTATCTATTTGTCGGGCATACAACTTTATTCCTCTTCTCTAGCCCCCTTGCTATGACCTGTTCACACATATATATGTACATGCATGCAATTTCAAAAAAAAATTCAATTAAGTTCAATATTTTGATTCGATTTGGCTAATGGTTCAAAATTTTAATTAACCAAACTAATAATCATACAACACAACCAGCAATCAATTTGTTAATTAATTTTCAAACATATAAATAGTTATATGTATATATATATATATTAAAAATCGATTTTTGATGCCAAATCACAACAATAACCCTATCTAGTTTTGGTTCTCACACCAGTCAATGGAAATATATAGATATCCCACTTTCGAAACTCGAAAATAAATACTGGTGATGGTATACTTCATCATCAGGATCATGTCCCGGCGACTAGAGTGTGATTCTATATCTACCCAGTATATTTGAGGCTTCGAATACACGTTAGTTACGCATATATTCAAAATCTCCTACTCGATTGTCCAAAATCAATCTAAAATAAATACTCAAATACGAATAATTGGATTTTATTTTCAAAACAAAATTTGTTTTAATTTTTATTTTTAAAAAAAACAACACTCTTCCGACTCATTCTAGGATGCTACTGATCACATCTCTAACGAGTCATTCTCATTGGATATTTATAATCCAATCTCTGATGAATTCTTTCGTTTGGTTCTAAGATGTCTTCTTCTCGAGCTCTGTAAACCAAAGCTCTGATACCAACTGAGACGACTCGTACTTCCCCGTAAAGGAAAGCCCGGATTGAATTGAGAACACGACAAATCAGAACACAAACAGAAGAACATTTCATTGCTTATTACAACAATTCCATCAGAATACAAGAATATAAAAGAGTATGAATAAATAATATACATTCGATAAATATCAGAGATTTAAAATTACATTCAAATACATAGCAGCAGAAAACTAATACAAACACAACTGAATGGAATATATGGATATAGAGCTTTCCGAATATCATTCCAGCTGTAAACCAAGATCCTATGAATATAAATCTGCAAAACCAAAACTACTAGCTGCCTGTGTGGAAAATAGGGGCATCCAGAGTTTAGGTTAAAACAATAAACTTCAGGTCAGTCATGTGACTGGTGTGAGAACTAAAACAGCTATTAAACTTTACTTTAAAATGGGGTAAATCAAGGGACCACGCCATAACACGGAACAGGTATCCTCCCAAGAATACCAGTGCATAAAACAAACAACGCAATGCTTTTTGGAAAAATGAAGCTATTATAAGACTCAGGTCCCATCACACAATGCAACGCAAGCCGGAGGATAGAGTTTTACCTAATAATAGCCAAACATGCTTGGTACGTTTAAAACAAATCATTTTGATACTATTATAGTGTAAAGTGTATGAAAACAACTCCAAATATAAATGTATCAATCATAGACGTCATAGTGCCCCATCCCACTATGTCGCCATACTAGGCTCTACAATCAAAACCGAAGTATCACGTAGTGGAAGTTGGATTTCCGTCTATGAACCAAGGCAAGGGATCGTCCTTACCGCTTCGAGACAATCTAGCCCATTTCTCAGGATCAGAACGCATCGACGCTTGGATCATCGGGGACGTTCCACAAGGAGTGGATTAAAATGCCTGAATACTGTGTTTCCCTGCCCTATGGGGCGTAAAACTGGTCGGTATATCTACCAAACCATCAATCGGCTCCGCAGAGACCGAAATAACCGAGTCGCCTCGCTATCCATCATCCACATAAGTAAAACATCTGGGCGTGCAAAACCCAGAGACCACTCCTATGTAGAAGGAAACGTATGCCCTCCCTGAGGTCCTCTCCCGTTTCTGGTTCACACCGGGGTGCGAGGCTCGCGAATTAACGCTCTACACAAGGCTATGCTATATTAAAGCCGTGCTTTGATCACCAACCACAAGACCCTGCTTTTCAACAGAAGCCTTGATCAGTTGCATCTTAGCATGATACACTGGCAATTCACGCCATGCAACTGATGTCCATCAATCACACAGAATGAAGTCCAGTGTCAGGCACACATCCATACAAGTCCATTCTGAGCCTGAACGAAACTCATCCCATATGTCCAATACAGGAGAGAGGTCCTCGCATATCCGGTCGATCTCCAAGCACGTATGGACGATCAACACTTATTACTTTATCTTGGGTGTACAGCCCAATCAAGACATCAGTAATCATCCAAACGATGTGAAGACCTCCGGTCTTCAATCACCGTCTTCATTGTCGACTCAGTTATTCAGAATGGGATAAAATCCGGTCTTTTTGAATAACTCGGTATATAATAAACAAGTGTTATAAAAACACAACATACGCCTCATTCCAATTATGAATATTCTTTTATTTAAATATTGATATCCTTTGGTAAAGGTTCCCATTAATTTTATCAAAGATAAATTCTTTAAAATTTATTCTTTAATCTTCCTTTGGATATCAATTCAAACCAAATTATGGTTTATCCAAACTAGTCGAGATTAGCGATCCTTACCAAAGTAATCATTTGTTTAATTTCCCAATCCCAACCTATTCATCCCATGACGTAAAACTGGTAATACTTTATATCTAAAACCACGGTGTTATCGGTAAAATTAATTACCATTTCACGTTCAAATCTAATTAAAAATTTAACTATCGCTTGGAGCAAAACTGGTGATACTCCATTCTCGATCATTTCTTGAATTTGATAATTTTAGTTATCAAATTCACCTTTCAATATATTTAAAGATTCATTAAAACTCTAATTCAGTTTAAATTTCCAAAAAAAATCATTACTTAATGATTATTCAAAGTTAATAAATTAATCTTATCTTTAACTGGGTTAAAGAACTAATGTCATTTAAAACACAGCTCACGATAAACCCAAAATCACATTCCATTTCAAATCCAATCAAACGTTAATTAATTGGTAATTCTTCTCTACATCTTAATTAAAAGATTTATTCTTTTCACATGGGGTTTAAGAACAGTGTTACTGAAGACCCCATCCCATCAGTCTCTAACAGTAAATTAGTAAGAGAACAATTCCAATCCCGAAGGCCGAAACCAACATCAGATCGATACCAAGGAAACCATTCAACTTAGCTAATCTCCAGTTATTTTCGAATTTTCTTAACTCCATTGGGTTTAAGAATGGTATTATTAAAGATACCATTCACGATAAACCCAAAATCTCATTCCATTGTTAATCGAGTTAAAGAACAAGTGTTATTTAAAACACCGTTCATGATAAACCCAAAATACAATTTCAATTTAATTCCAATTAAGTGTTAATTAATAGGTAAACTTCACTAAATCTTAATAAAAATATTTATATCTATTCTCAACTGGGTTTAAGAACAGTGTTAATGAAGACACAGTTCATGACAAACCCTAAAATCCCATTTGATATTAAATACAAGGCTCTGAATAGAAAATATACTGGCTTATATTCAATATCAATTTTTGAAATCAACAAATATTGTATTGGAATAACGATATATATATATATATCTTCCAAATTCCTCCACATTGTTCGTATTATCACGGAATCCAATATCGAAATATTCCAAAGATAATTTCAATTCAAATTCATTCCAATTAATATATTGGAAATTCTGGTTATTTTTAAAACCATTTCAAATCCAATTAATTTATTAAAAATAATACTGGATTATAATTCTAGTTTATAACTAATTCATTTCGATAAAAAAATATTTTTATCTTCTCAAATATGGGATTTTTCATCCCAATTCTTTCCAAATCATTTGTTATGATTTTACACAAAATTTGGATATTTTTAATAATTTTATCAAGGCCTGTACAGTCGATTTCCATAAACGACCATCGAACTGCACTTACAACGACCTTTTCCAAATTCGATTTGGGTATAATTCCAAATCCAACCATTTGATTTCAAATCTCTAATATTCATTGGAAAGTTCTTTTCAATAAGAACCTAACGGTTCTGGTTTTAGGAGAATCCGATGGACGGATCTCCCATAATGTCCATTCGAAGTCAATGGTCAAAATTCGCAAACTGTCGCGGCGCGGCGCGTTCTATTCAGGCCATTATGTATATAATACACATATTATATATGTTTCATCGATTTCCATTTAAAACGTATTTTATAAATCATTTTAAATTCGTTTTCAAAACGATTTGAACTTCATATCCAATTTCAAATCAAAATTGAATATTCCACATCATTAATATATAAATGATATATTTTCAAAACATTAAATTTTGAAATCAGTTCCTTTTCAATATTCATTATAAAAATGAATAAATCGATATAATTATCGTTCACGTCCAAAATGGTGTTAATCTAATCAGCACGACTTTATATATTTAAATATTTTCGTGTCCATCCCAAATCGGACATCAAAATCATATTTTGATCTTTGATTGAATATTATTTTAAAATATTCGTTATTTTAAAATATTCATTCTTTCTGAACTAGAATCAAATACAGTCAATTACCATGTAATGTTGATTATATGGATTTCATAAAACACATGTATAGAACAACAATGATACACAATCAACCATCATCCAGAGTGTATTCTACACTGCATAAGCATTAAATATAAATATTTAACGCTTACCAAAGTTTCTCAACCAATCGATCGACATACAACTAAACGATTGGGATTAGTGTACGCCAAATATCATCCCAATACCTGTGTGGGGTTTCAATCAACGAACACTGATTTTTATTTGTGCAGTTGGGCGATGTTTAAAATATATCGTCCCAATCCATATCACTCAAATTGGTGTACATAAACAAATCATACGATTTGTAAATGAATATTTATTTTATTCATATACACATTAAAAATTATATTTTTAACGATAAAATATTTTATTTCAACACATGAATATTTTTATTTTACATTCCACATCACTAACCAAATTCACACAAACAAATCAATCCAAACACACAACCAAACAAGTCGTCCATGGTTTGTGGACGATGGGGAGCAATTCATATATGTAGTTATAAAATAAGTAACTATACAGAAACAATTTAAGTGAGGAGTTCGCACCTTTAGGATCCACTCCTCCATTTCTTTTCTGAATTTCAGATTTGCCTGATTTCCAACGCTATCTTTTTCACGTTGTTCACAGTAAAAAACACATTTTTAATACGATGTTTATATGTATTTCTAAAAATCTCGTCTTTATATTTTTAAAAATCTCTTCTTTATATTTTTAAAAATCTAACTTTTCACTTATAAAAATATTATCTTTTTACTTTTAAAAATATAATCTTTTTACTTTTAAAAATTGCTATACATATATAATAATAAAAATTATATTTTTATTTTAAAATTATATATATATATAAAAACCATATGAATAAAAATCATAATTTTATAGACTGAATAATCATATTTTTATAACGTCATATAAAATATAAAAATTACATTTCAAATCTCTATGCATAAAAATCGTATTTTTCTACCGCTGCATCTTGTATAAAATCGTATTTTTCTACTGCTACATCTTGTATAAAAATCGTATTTTTCTACAGCTACATCTTGTATAAAAATCGTATTTTATATAATTAAAAGTCAAATCTTTTCTATAATAAAAAATCAAATCTTTTACATCATAAAAAACTAACTTTTTATAGTTAAAAATCAAATCTTTTTGTACATTAAGGGCCTATTTTTACCTCTACATAAAGATCCTATTTTTATCTACATAAAGATCATATTTTTATCTACATAAAGAAATAAAACTGAAATCAAATACTTATAGTTGAAATGGGGGTGTGGGAGGGCGTATGTGGCTGGAGAAGGGAGGTAGCAGGTCGGTGGTGGATCGCGGTGGGTAGGGCTAGCCGGCGGTGGTCGATTCGAGGGGCTGTGGCACGGAATTGTAGAGGATAGAGAGGAAAAAGAAGGGGGATGGTGAGGCGCGGTGGAGCTTCTAGGCCCTGGCGGTGGCGTCACGACGGAGGAGGGAGGGATAGTGGCAGCGGCGACTGGGTAAACGGGAGCGATGGGTTTTTTATTTTGAAAGAGGGCACGATGTTCTGATCGGGAAAATAGAGAAGGGGGTTAATGTAAAGATTTTATATTATGTATATATATTTAATTCTCATCAAGGTATACTTTTTATTCGAACTCCAAACGAGACCCAACGACTGTGGTCCCTAGCTAATTAATCCCATTTCGAACACAATGGGATGTGTTTCGTAACCTAATTTGGCTGTTACGATCATTTTTCGTTAAAATTACAATATAAATATATATTTCAGTCAATATTGAATTTAATGTACATTTTAATTTACCGAGGCCACATAATGACTCTAAAAATTCCAAAAAAAATATTTCTAGCTTTGTACTGACGATACGGTCCTAATAAAGTAATTTCGTCAAATTTGAAGACCGTTTGAAAAATGGTCATTTTCCGGTCGATCCAAATTGACTGAAACTGTTAAAACACGTTTTCTTTTGCCACGCTCGCATATTAATTCCAAAAATTATGAATTTTGGAATCTAGCAATAATTTGACATCCCAGATCCAACAAAAGTGGTTTCGTCGAAAACAGAGGTCGTTTGCAAAATCGCTATTTTTAAGGGCTATATTTCCATAGCGACTATTCTGAATTTTAAACCGGATGTAACTTATGATTTATAAAACGAAATCTCAGTTTCTTACATCGGTTAGAAATACATAGTTAATCAGATTCAAATATTTCTTGTTTCATCCAATTCTGACTTATATTGAATTATGTATATTCATTTGAATTTTGAAATCGAATTACCAAACTACCGCGCCATTTTCTAATTCCTTTTATAATTAAAATAAATATTTATATTCTAACTTCGATTTAAATAAATTTATACGTTCTAATTCTATTCAAAATAAAATTCTAGTCTTTATTATTTAAAATAATTCATTTTAAATATTCAAAATTCATTAAAATTGCCAAAATAAAAATTTTAAATTGGTTCTAATTTTCCGGGTTGTTACAATTTGCTTGGTCAGATTAACTTTCTCTTACTGGTTGCATGCTAGTAGATCCACTGCAAATCAGGTAAAAAACTATTAGTGTAATTCTTATTTTTGTTAATATCATTAGAAATAGATACTGAATGTTTTCTACCCTTTATTTTCAATCACCACCAGTCTAGGAACCTGAAGTAGCTAACTATAAAATATCTTGATTTAGCTTTTCTCAATATAAAAAAGCTCCAACTATTTCCTTATAATTATCCAAACCGATTTTGCATAATTGTTATCGCATATGTGCATTTGTTTTGATGCTTTCAGATTATAATTTGCTATATGCATCAATTTTTTTTCCATGTTTGATTCCAGTTTGCACTCTTATTTTGGTGAATTCTCTGGTTTCTTTCTCTACAGATATAATAAATGGAACTAGAAAGGTGTACCGATGCTCTTTTGAATTCCATGGATTTTACTTTGAAGTTTTTCTGAATGTACACAATGCTTTCTCTGATATTTTGACTTGAAATAATTGAAACTCTTAGCATTGAACCATATGAATTTTTGAGAAGATGCATTCAAAAAATAAATGATTAACTCTTTTGGGATCTTCTCCATAAAATATGCATTTAATTTCAGAATTCTTCTTCCATTATAAGCTTCTATCTCTAGTTAGAAATTTGTTTGTTGTAGCAAAGAAAACACAACAAGCCATATTTGGACAATTTATTTTTTTCCAAATAACACTATGCCGATCAACCTCAGCCTTTGATCCTTTTAATAATTTTCAAACTTTTTTGAAAGAACATCTACCATTCTAGTTTAATTTCCATCACCAAGGGTCTTTTTGCAAATTCTTGTCAATACAGATCTTTTCAATGGAGTTTTTAAATATAAATGCAGCTTGATACGTATAAGTATCCCAATTATTTCCTTGAATAATTTTCTAAACAGAAGCATTTGCATCCCTAAAAGTAATAAGATTTTGCTAATCAAAGAGATTTATTAAAACATTAACATGTACCATGAGTCATACCAAAAGTTTGTACCTTTTCCATCTTTAAATTTCCTTTCCAATAATTTGACAACCTAGTTTCTGCTATTGAAAATGTTTTTGCAAGAGAATGAATTATTGCTTTCTATTCTTGTAGACCAATTTTTTTTCTTTAAGATATCTATTTTTTAACCACTTTTCCCAAAGTGATTTACCTTTAATGAACTTCCAAAATAGCTTCATTTTGCATGCTTCACCAATATCATTTAATTTTTTAACACTGAACCACCATGCATCTTTGTTTTGCAATATCCCATGAAATTTTGTGTTACTTTCCTTTCCAAATGAAATTAGCACACATTTTTTCAATTTTATGAATGCCTTTTGATTGAATGTTATGAGACTGGATCTAGTATACGATAACTGATGTAATGAGTATATGTACTAGCTCCAACCTACCAGCTGTATGTTGGGATTGCCTCACACGTTGTTATGGTAGGAATAACAGTTTGAATAAATAGTCCCACATCAAGGAATAAGTTGAAGGAGTGGAGTATAAATATGAGTTGGTACATGCATAACATCAGGGATTCCTTTTGTTACAAGGATGCATGTGCCAACTCATATGCGTGCATCCTATGCGAAAGTCGGAGGCTTTGTTCTGATCGTCGTTACATAACAGTGGTATCAAAGCCGAAGGTTACGAACTGGGCCATGTATGCAAGACAGTGCTCTCAAAAGATAGTCGTAAGATGTGAATCAAGGAGGAGACTATTAGAATTTCCTTGCATGTTGTTAAGGTAGGAATGCGGTTTGAATAAATAGTCTCACATCACGGAATAAATTGAATGAGTGGAGTACAAATATGAGTTGGTATGGACGTAACAACATGGACTACTATTGTTATAAGGATGTGTGTACCAACTCATATGTGTATGCCCTATGCAGGAGGAGGGGAGCTTTTTTCTGACCGTCGTTACATAACACTAGTTTACCATACCATGTTTCTTGTCTACTTTTGATCATATCATATAATCTGATGCGATCCCGATCATTAATCTAATTAATGCTAAAAGAAAGACCTAAATACTTGACCGACATTTTGCCTTCCTTAGAATTGAGAATTTTTAGCATTGTCAATCCATTAAATTATAGCTTGATGATGAAGCATTGTTAAGGGAAAAAGTTAGGTTGTTCCTCTATATATTCAAGTTAGGTCGCAAGGACTTAGGTCGCTAGCTCTCAAAGGAAAAATCAGGTCACTATTCACTAGATCGTTTGGCCTTAGGACGCTCAGGTCTTGGACCATCATTCTCTGGATCGCTCAAACAAAAGCTCTTTAGGTCGCATCCTACTAGGTCGCTTCACTATTAGGTCGTTTAACGACCTAACAGATCAGACTTGTAGTATACTTGGCCGTGTAGAAGGAAGATCCTTAGATCGACTATGTTAATATCATTTGATGACCTAGTTAGGTCATTCCCGGAGGCAAAAGTTCAGATCAGGCCAATGATGCTAGATTGGGGGGATTAGGTCGCTACACCCTAAATTGTGTCATTAGGACCAAGAAATGAACTAGATCGTTAGGTCGGTTACGACCTAGAACATCAGGTCGCTCGAACGACCTAAGGCCTTGTATAAACCATTTCTGAGCCTCTCCACCTCATAACCACTCCTATAAATACCCTCACACTTCCACCATGAAAGCGACCAATTTTCCCTCCATGAAGTGCTACCAACCTGATTTCTAATCTCCTCCAACTCATTCGAATCACCATTAATCCTCTTTCAAGCTTTGACTCAACATCTCAACCACCATGGATTCTCCAATGATCATCTAAGTGTTCAAATTGTTGAAGATCTACTCCAACAACCATACAATCATAGAAATATGGCCATTTCCATAGCAAAATTGAGAGAATCAAGAAATTGAAGAGAAGAAAGTAGAGAAAATTATTGTAAAGAGAGAAAATGAATAAAGCTAGAGAAATCATGTATCTTGTAACCTTGAAAGTGATAATGAAAATGCCCTTTAAAGTGGATGTAGGCCAGATCTAGGCCGAACCACTATAAATTCCTGTCTTTTACTGCTTTATGTGTTTGTGGCTACCACTTTTCTATATCTTAATCATTTGTGAAGTGTAGAATTAGACCTTGGGGTGTTAATGCCATTTTTAGCATTAACATTTTTAGCGCTGATTGCTTAAACAGCTTTTTAAAAGTGAAAAATACGGTCTTTCATAGCTCGATATGTATCCCACTGGTATTTTCAGAAGGAATTCGCCCGGTCCTCCATTTGGAATGGTATAATAAGGGGGATGGCCTAAAGCAATCCTAGGAGCAAGAACCATTACTATAATAATATACACGGCCTATATCTCCTACCAAAGAATATAGTCACTAGGCGAAAGTGGAGAGACTGAGATGTGATTGCATACCTACCCGTTGCCTGAGTACTATTGCTATAAAACAAGCTCGTATTTTATCTCTGTTACCTTTTCTTAATAATGAAAAACAGTTTGAGAGAGCTGAGTCGATCGTATCTCTTCTAGAGAATCTCCTATTTGTTCCAGAGCAACTAGAAAGAGATTCTTTAACCAAAAAGAATTCATTTCAGATGTAGGAGGGCAACATCCACATCCCAAGGTTAAATTGCTTTGTGGGGGCGTTGAAGTTCAAAGTCTGTTTCTATGATAGATTCCCAAAGTCTAAGATCCAGGCCGGTTGAAAGATTCTCTTTGAAGTTCAAAAGCTTGTCAAAGATTATGGCAAATAAGAATAGTAAGTCTATAAGAGCTTCGGGCTTGGAGAATGTGGCGGATGATCCTATCACTCCGCAAGCTAATCCTCATGAAGTTGGCCAATCCTTAGCAGCAGGAGTTGGCATAACTAGAAATGAACTGAATGATGTCGTCGCTAGTTTATGGCAAATAAGAATAGTAAGTCTATAAGAGCTTCGGGCTTGGAGAATGTAGCAGGTGATCCTATCACTCCGCAAGCTAATCCTCAAGAAGTTGGCTAATCCTTGGCAGCAGGAGTTGGCGTAACTAGAAATGAACTAAATGATGTCGTCGCTAGATTTTGGAAAATAAGAATAGTAAGTCTATAAGAGCTTGGGCTTGGAGAATGTAGCAGATGATCCTATCACTCCGCAAGCTAATCCTCAAGAAGTTGGCCAATCCTTGGCAGCAGGAGTTGGCATAACTAGAAATGAACTGAATGATGACGTCGCTAGTTTGACTCAGTAGATGGAGATCTCAAATAAGGCCATGATGGCAAGATCAGAGGCTATCTTTACTTCCCAAGCCAACATGGAGAAAGTTAAAGCTGATGTCACCCGTGTAGAGGAAGCTAATTCTTCCTCCTCAAGTCCAAACTGTGATCGATCTGTTCAAGAGATCGATGATTCGGGAAATATTGGTCATGAAGAATCGAAGCCATCTGCTAAGAACCATTCTGAAAGAACTACTTCTTGAAAAGTGAATAGTCCCACCAAAGGGGAACCTCCCCATGAGGTAGACATAGGGACCCCGGATCCCTACCCGTGGCTGTTTTCTTAGGCGAACATCCAATAAAGGAGACGTCGTCCGTCCCGTAGATCGGCACAGCGAGGAGGAACGTTTTGCAGAAATGGTCCGACAAATTATGATGGAAAGCATGAAGAGGAATGACAATGAGAAGGATTGGGAGATTGCTCCCACCAAGGCTCCACTAACTGAAAGTATTAAAATGACCAAGTTCTTAAGGAAGTTTAATCCGCCAACGATTCAAGCTTATAACGGGATCGGTGATCCTAATTTGTTCTCGTATAAGTATGATCAGCACATGGATGGTGCACGAGCTACAAATGAGATCAAGTGCTTAAACTTCCAAGTATATTTGGAGGGAGTAGCTTCAATTTGGTTCACCAAGCTACATCCAAGGTCGGTGGATAACTTTTCTTTCTTGGCTAAGAAATTCAGGGAGCAGTTTAGGTTGCAGACCACGAAGGTTAAATATGTAATGTCATTAAATGACATGGGACAAAAACCGGGTGAGTCGGTCAAAGCTTTCCTTACATGATTTAATGTTGCTGAAGCAGAAGTTGGGGATCTAGAACCTCGACTGGTACTAATATCATTGAAGCGAGATATAGTTAAGAAATCAGAGTTTGGAAGGTGGATTAAAATGAAGAAGCTGGACACCTTTGAAAGGTTGTATACAAAAGCAGAAGAGTATATCAGTGTGTATGATGATCCTTCTTTTGCTATAGATGTTGCTGAAGGTTGTTCGATACCAGAGAGGAAAGATAATGGTGTTCAAAATGGTCAGAAGAACAATGGAGGTCAAAAGCGAGGAAATAATGGAAAGGATAACCGAAATGGAAAGAAGTTACGCTTCTTTAAAGCTGCTGAATTAACCCTATTAATAGATACTCCGGAGAATATTTTTACCACTATCAAGGATACAGAAGATTATCCGAAACCGGTGGGTGACAACCAAGCAAACTCTAGAAGTCTGATTCCACAATCAACTAGGCATAACATGAATGAGTGCAGGCATCTCAAAAACCTGATTGAGGAATTGATTAGAAAGAACCGGCTACAACAATATGTGAAAAAGTCACAGTCCGCCAATCCTCTTCAAACTTCCCAAGGGCAAAATGCATCTAGATCAGGAGACAAGGCCCCTGCACAAGTTAGTCAGAGGCTCGTGATTAGCAGTATTTCTGGGGGTCCTCATCCAGTTGGGGGAAGTTGGGGAGATATCGAAAGGTATGCCAATGCACTCAAGAATGTTTCAAAGGAAGAAAACTATTTGATTCTAAACAATACCATGTCCTTAAAGAAACATAAGACTTCCTTTGGGGATGTCATGTTCAATGGAAAAGATAAGGAAGGAGTAGTCACTCCAATTCAAGACCCTATGCTAGTAATGGATGGGATAAGTCCAACCACTGTGAAAAGGGTGCTAGTCGATTGTGGTGCCTTAGTAAATGTGTTATTAAAAAAACTTTTGATAAAATGAAGATTTCCATTTCAGACGTGTGAGCCTGCCAGAATAAAATCCAAAGGTTCATAGGGGAACCAAAGCAGCCCATTGGATTTATTGATTTGCTTGTGGAACTTGGAGATGAATAAAGGAAAGCTACTCTGATGCAATCCTTTGTTCTTGTAGATGAATTGTCTACGTACAATGCTTTTTTAGGAAGACCAGCTCTAGCATCTTTCACGATTGTGCTAGCCCTCACTGCTTGACGATGAAGTTTCCACCAAATTAGGGGGTCAGTGTGGTTAAAGCAGACCAAGAGATTGCCAGAAAATGGTACATTAATGAGTTGAGAGAAGCAAGTTAAAAGGACAAAGGAAAGAATGTGGAGGTTCCCCTACACATTCGTGAAAATGCCTTATAGCAATTAGGGAACGACCCCTATACTGCGATCATAGCGAAGTCCAAGAGGAGATGGATCAACGAAAGGCCAATGCGGGGGAGGGGCGAGCGGCGCCAGCTGAGGTCACATTTTCAATTCCAGTTCATGATAAAGATCCAGATAGAGTGTTTAAGATAGGATCTTAGCTGGGCCAGTAGAAACAGAAAGATTTGGTTGTTTTCTTGAAGGCTAATCAGGATGTGTTAGCTTGGAGCCATTCCGACATGTGCGACATTCCTCCTGATATAGCAGTTCATAAGATGAATATAGATCCAAGCGTCTCATTGATGAAACAGAAAGACGGATTCAAGGACCCGAAAGATCCAGGGCTCTCAAAGAGGAAGTGGGTAAGCTGATGGAGAATGACTTCATATGGGAATCGACATATCCATATTAGGTCTCTAATCCAATGCTTGTGAAGAAATCCAATGGCAAGTGGAGAGTGTGTATCGATTATTCAGACCTTAACAAAGCATGCTCCAAGGATAGTTTTTCGCTATCCAGAATCAATCATCTAGTTGATGCAACAGTGGGCCATGAATTGATATCATTCATAGATGCCTATTTAGGGTATAATCAAATAATGATGCATAAGCCAGACCAAGAGAAACACAAGCTTTGTGACAGAAGTAGGCTTATAATGTTACAAGGTTACGCCGTTTGGACTGAAGAACGCAGGAGTGACTTACCAGCGCCTGGTGAATGCAATGTTCAAATCACAAATTGGCAAAACCATTGAGGTGTATGTCGATGATATGCCTGTGAAGTCGAAGAGGGTTGTTGATCATTTAGAAGATTTGGCTGAAATGTTTCATGCTCTCATGAAATATGGGGTGAAATTGAATCCATTTAAATGCTCGTTTGGAGTCGCATTTGAAAAATTCCTCGAATTTATGGTCAATGCTAGGGGCATCGAAGCCAACCCCACTCAAGTTTCAACTTTGCGAGAGATACGTGCTCCTAGAACGAAGAAAAAAATCAAATATTGAATGGGAAAGTAGCTGCATTGAGTCGATTCATTTCGAACGCAACAGATCGGTGTATTCCGTTTTTCGATGCGTTAAGGAAAGGGAATAAGGACTTCCAATGGACTCCTGAATGTCAAGTGGCTTTTGAGGATCTAATCATGCACATGGAATCACCACTGATGTTGGCAAAGCCCAAGGATGGAGAAGAGTTGTTTCTGTATTTTGCAGTTTCATCTCATGCCTTAAATGCAACATTAGTTTGAGAAGATACAAAGGTTCAACGACCAGTATACTATATCAGTAAAAGGCTTGCGGGGAAGAGATGAATTATTCCAAGTTGGAGAAGCTTGCATATTGTTTTCTCGTCGCCTTGAAAAATCTTAGGCCATATTTCCAAGACCACTCTATCAAAGTTCTTACAGATCAAACTCTAAAGCAAGTTATGTTTCGTCTAGAAACTTCGGGAAGACAGTTGAAGTGGAATATTGAACCCAGTCAATATTACGTCACTTACTATCCACGAAGGGCTATCAATGGACAGGCTTTAGTGGACTTTATTGCTAAATTTACAGATAAAGGGGAGGAGAATGAGTAACCCATTGAGGCAGTCGTTAGATGGAAGTTTTTCGTTGATGGGTCCACGAATGATTATTGCTCAGGGGTAGGAGTATTCCTATAAACTCCTGAAGGGCACACTGTGTGCTGTGCTTTGAGGTTAGGGTACCCATCAACCAACAACGAAGCCGAGTATGAAGCACTAATCGTGGGGCTAAAGATAGAAAAGAAATAGAGTTTGAAAACTTTGCAGATCTTCAGTGATTTGCAGCTAATGGTATGTCAAGCCCGAAGAGAGTTCCAAGCCAAGGGGGAAATCTTCCAGCTTATCTGTCTAAAACTTGGAAACTTCTTAATGACCTTGACTATTTCACGATATCCTATATCCCTAGAGAGGAGAATATGAAAGTAGATTCGCTTGATATATATACAAGTTCAGGAGATGCACAATTACTGGGACTAGTACCCGTTGAAGTCCTCTCAAATCCTAGTACTGAAGATGTGGATGTTGACTAGATTATCGAGACCATTGGAGAACCATATTCGTGGATGACCCCGATCAAATAGTATCTTCTTAATGGTACACTCCCAGAAGAATCGAAAAAGCAAAGGAATATATTGCGAAAGGCTCCACTCTATCTTATCCAGGATGGTAGACTATATAGGCGAGGCTTCTCTATGCCTCTGCTTCGGTGTGTAACAAAAAAAATTCTAAAGCAATTTTAGTGGAATTACACGAAGGTGAATGTGGAGGTCACACTGGTGGATAGACATTTACCAAGAAAATTATGCGATATGGTTATTTATTGCCTGATGTGAACTTGGATTCTGCAACCTATACCAAGAAGTGTGATAGATGCAATAGATTTGCGAAGATTCTAGGAGCACCATCCACGAAATTGACACAAATGGTTAGCCTACGGCCATTTGCTGTCTGGGGCATTGATTTGATTGGGGTACTACCAACAACAAATTCCAGCTTGAGATATGCCATTGTAGCTGTCGATTACTTCACCAAGTAGGCTGACGCAGACCCATTGGCCACTATCACCTCAAAGAAAGTGATCAACTTCGTGCTGAAGAACATCATTTGCAGGTTTGGTGTGCCACAAAAGATACCATAGAGAATGGAACACAGTTTGAAAGCGATGAATTCAAGAGCTTATGCACTAACTATAAGATTCAGAAGAGTTTTGCAGCAGTGGCTCATCCACAAGCCAACGGGCAAGTTGAAGCAGTAAACAAGATCATAAAGTCAACCATCATAAAGCGTCTTATGAAAGTCAAAGGTGGTTGGGTGGACGAGCTTCTACTTGCACTATGGGCATATCGCATGACTCACAAATCTTCGATTGGGCACACTCCGTTCTCCTTAGAATTTGGATCTGATGCTATGTTTCTAGTAAAGCTGGAAGTTCCCACTCACCGCAGGATTCACTTCAACCAAGTAGAGAATGAAAAGTTGTAGCTTGAAGCGCTTGACCAATTCGAAGAAAGGAGAAATGAAGCGGAGCTCAGGGTTATTGCTCATCAAAGAAGGATTGTCAGATATTTCAACTCTAAAGTCAAGCAAAGGAACTTCGAAGTTGGGGATCTTGTATTGAAGAGACTGATGACAAGAACCGGAATTTTTGGGCCTAATTGGGAAGGACCCTACATCATAAGCCAAAAGCTCCTAGATGGAACCTTCAAATTGAAAATGACGGATGGAATTTAAATCTCCAGAGTTTGGAACAGGAATCATCTCCGTCGCTATTTTACTTGATTTTTCATTTATATCTCCTGTAAAAAAGTTTGTAAATACTTTGCAAGCATTGTAATTGAACTGTGTACATATGAATGAAAAAGTTGATTTGCTTGCCTGAATCGTACACTTGCAAACTCTTATTTAATTGTATAAAAGTTGCTAAAAGACGATTTTGATTGCATGTCATTAAAGAATTCTCGTTCACCTACAACCTGATGAGACCTGGTGACCTTTACAACACAACCCAATGGAGACAGCTTAAGTGTCGAGTGCCGTAAACATGATTCACAACAAATACGAAGGTGTAAAGCACCTCCTTGCAAATAAAAAATAAATAACTCCAAGAGTCAAATGGTGATAAAGTGCAAAGAGCAAATCAAAGACAAAAGTTTGTCACTAGGATAGCTTGTTAAGTCAAGCATCCGGTAAAGGGACTCGTGTCCGCCCCGTGGAACGACACAATAATAAAGCCTCTCACAAAGAAGCTTATCAAAAGTCCTAGCTGAAAGGGGGCATGAATTCAATCCAATCTCCAAAGGGCCTGGATTACTAGGCTAGCGAGTCGCATGATTGGATTCATAAGAAATACCCAGCCGAAAGTGGGTACCGAATAAGATCTTCAGTGTTGGGAACTACCTGACTCGATTACGACAAACATTGGGGGTGTAACCCCGTAATTCTTTAACGTTAAGTTTCACAAATTAAAGTATAATTAAATTTTAAATTAATAATCAAGAGAAACGAGTTGCCTCATTGCGTTCATCTCGAAATTCTGCTTGGAAACGAGTCCGAGTTTTCGAAACGGAGTCCATACGAGGGAGATATGACCCTCCGAAGTTTCAAGGATTTTCAAAATAGAAAAACAGCTCAAAATTCGAATTCGAATTCAAACACCAATGCAGATTGGGCGGGAATTTTCCCGCCCAGGACCAGGTCGACCTGGGGGTCGACACTATGGTCGACCTCCCAGGGACCAGGTCGACCTGGAGGTCGACCTGGTGCTGAAACCCAGTTTTGAGCCTGGGTTCATTTTGATGTTTCTGGTCTCATTTTCAGTCTAGATTCATCCGCCTAATCCTATATAAACAGCCCCCTAGCCCCATTCTATTTACACCATTTTATTCTCTCCTTATGCTGCCTCTGGAATAATTGAAATAAATATATTAAAATAAAACACGAAGACTATTCTTGAAGACGACGGCTAGGAATTGCATATTGGAGATTCAAATAAAGTTAAAGCTTCAAGAGGGGAAGCAAAGGCTAATTCAAGGGTTGCGAGCAACGTCATACAAATCATAGCAAATCTGATTATCCTTTTTTTTAAACCAATCAATGTAAGTCAGTTACTTTTTAGATTTGAACGTCTAGATCTGTTTGTGGCATGTAATTAAATGGATATAAGAATAAGCCTGATCCTCTGATTTGAATCTGTGCTTGTATATGCCGTTGGATCTAATTAAGAACTATTGTTAATGGCCTAAGACTATGACTGTGGACATAGGACTATACCTATGCCTATGCCTATGACGTTGAAATTATTGTTAATGGCCTAAGACTATGACTGTGAACATAGGACTATACCTATGCCTATGCCTATGACGTTGAAACTATTGTTAATGGCCTAAGACTATGACTATGAACATAGGACTATACCTATGCCTATGCCTATGACGTTGAAACTATTGTTAATGGCCTAAGACTATGACTATGAACATAGGACTATACCTATGCATATGCCTATGACTGTGAACATAAGACTATTGCCTACGACCATGATTCATGACTATGAGATTATTGCCTATAATTATGAACATAAGACTATTGTCTATGACCATGACTTTGAAACTATTACAGTTAATTGCCTATGACTATTTAGGATAATTGCCTAGGACTATTTTGGTTAATTATCCATGACTATTGTGGTTAATCGCCTATGACTCATAACTATGAGATTTCTACCTATGACCATGACTATGACTATTGTGGTTAATTGCCTAAGACTGTTATGGTTAATTGTTTATGCCCATAACACTATAGTTTCAAACCATGTTGTACACCGAACTGACATTTTGTTGGATCTCATACCTAGGGTGTGACTTGCTTAGTTTATTCCTATTCGCAATTATGTACACCAAAACCATTGGATTCATTATCCTTGTATTTGGCTCGCTTTTGCATGCCTATTCTTTTATGTCACTTCTCATGTTTATCCTCTATTCCCTTTTTAGTTTCATTTCATGAGTATTTAGAAAACTTGTGAAATCATGGTAGACGTACGTTATAAATGCGGGGTTATTTGGGTATAACATGAAATCTGTATTATTTGGCATAATTTAGAGCATGTATTATAACATAACTATTAGATGCAAATTGGGGGTAATTTGACGTGAATTGTAGAAGATGTAATTTGATATATTGAATCTAGTATTGGCTAGTAACCTAAGCTTTTGGCATAAATTGTAAACTAGAGTATCAAATCTAGTTTTGACATGAACTGTAAATACTAGATCTAAATCGGCATAAAACTGCAGGTTGGGTTAAATGATAGGTAAATCATGATTTGGGCCTAGAATATAAGTATGTCAATTGGCATGACAAATGAATATGATATAGGCCAAATTTGTTTAAAAGAGTTGTTAGCAATTTACATATAGACAAAAAGGATAAATATGTAAATCTAGGAAAGACGAATATGGCTAACCCGAGGTTAGATTGAGTTACGGTATAAGACTGCCCGGAACCGCCCGGCAAATCAAGCAACCGTAACAATACCTATCTAATGTGGGTGGTTAGAGCATTGAGCCCAAAAGGACCCGAGGTTAGACTGAGTTGCGCAGTAAATCTTCCCGGAACCGACCGGCACATCCAATAACCGCAACAGTATCAGTCTAATGTAAGTGGTTGGTGCTTTAAAATGAATAATTTAAAGCTAAGAAATAGTTAAGCTAGAATGGGAGGGTTAAGTCCATAGGAACACTTAACCAACTTAACATGTTAACAAGACAAGACTTGTAGGTGTTAAATAACCGTTATAACATGTTGACTAGACAAGTGGGTGAGGTTAAGAAAAGGTTTAACTGTTATAACATGTTAATTAGACTAGAAGGTGGGGTTAAGTAAAATACCCTTCGCCAATTTAACATGTTAATAGACTAGAAGGTGGAGTTAAGTAAACTTAGAATACTTATCCATCATAGTGTGACAAATGAACAGGGTTAAGTTAAAACATGAAGGGACAATACTTAACCATTAGGGCATGTGAATTAAACAGATGTTAGGGTTAAGTTAACTAAGAGAACACTTGACCGTTATAACATGTTAGCTAAATAGATGGGCAGGGTCAAGTTAAAGGGAATACTTAACCAATATAAGATGAAGGTGTGGGGTTAAGTAATAAGAAATACTTAACCAATATTACTTGATTTGTGGTAGGGTTAAGTCAACATGAACTACTGATAACACTTAACCAGTTTAACATGACAAATGAATGGGTTAAGTTAACTTGAATTGACTAATGACACTTAACCAATCCAACTTGACGAGAAAGAGAACTAAGTAGTAAACCTTAGTTAAGAGGACTAAGTTGTAAACCTTAGTTAATAAAATGACGATTCAGGAACTAAGTAGTAAACCTTAGTTAAGGGAACTAAGTAGTAAACCTTAGTAGAACACGAGAAGGAGCGAACGTCCATCTGATCTTAAAGAAGGCTCCAACAAACTGGGTTACGAAGCACGCGGATTCGAGGGGACGTGAGGGTACTCTTGATATCCCTCTGTGAGGCTGCAGATGATCCGCCTGGGCTCACAGAGGTTAAGGTCTGCGTTAGAAGAACCAAGGGTATGCCTTGGTTGCAATATAAGGCAACCTAAAGACTAGGATGGACCAGCGTGATTCGGCGAGACCAGTAGCCCTGTGATAACAACTCGTCGTCTACCTACCATATTGAGTCAGCCGAGATACGTACAGCGGAAAGGCGGAGAACTCCAAAAGACCATATACTTGCTATCTAGTTATGGGTGCGGATGGCCATAGGTTAGTGGGGGCATAGAGGGCCTGCGTATAGTTATCATTTTTCAAGGTGTGCCTTTCATTAGTTGAGGGAGGGGTCAAGTGGGACAATAGCCACTGGAAAAACAGACCTTAGTATCTGCAACGGCAGATATCTGAAAGCTCCTGACTGAGTTCCGTGTTTCTTGATTTGCCCTGCCACGAGACTCGGGTCGCACATATAGAGGACATGTGCATCTCGACAGCGATAACGATCCACGACACATACGTGGGGAAAATCTAGGAACATACACCACTTTGGGTAGTGTGTCCTAGATTAGGGGCATCGTTTGGTAGGTAGCATAATCCCTAGTTGGACCTAGGTCGCGTAAACCCTAGAAATCCGAGAAACGTTCAATAGATAGCATAAACCCCAGTAGCCCTGGGTAGCGTAAACCCTGGTTGGATCTGGAATGCGCTCGATAGAAAACCCTAGATTAGACCTAGGTAATAAATAATAGATGTACACCTGAAACAACCACAGTTGCGGGAATTGGGACCACGTATATGTTCTTATCAGTTTATATAGATTACTAGTTAGGTGGTGCAGGGATATAGAAATTAGAATAACAAGGTAGTAGCGAAGCATAGAAAGTATAGATGTGCATCCAGTTTATCTTACCTTATCATATCTTGTGCTTATGATTCCTGTCATCACGGTGTTGTCTTGTATTCAGTTAAATTCATGTCATGTTGCTTTTACCTGTTCACATGCTGAAAGTTACTGAACTTACCAGACTTTATGTCTGACTCTGTTTTCTTTTGCTTTCTTGTCTTTCGTTCCCCTCCCCCCCCAACCCCCCCGGTTCGCAGGGGGGAATATTACTACTTAGCCCAGTTTTCTTTCGAAGCTGAAGATTAGTCGAAGTTTTGCTTAGATTCTCTTTTCCATTGCTATGGCTGGCTCACGCTACATTAGGGAATATAAATGTTATTTTATGATTCTTTATTTTGTAAGACAGATATTCTGGTATTGGAAAATAATAGTTGTACAAACTATTTGATCAATAAAGTAAAGTTCTATTTTCCGCTGCTTTAATTTTGTATGTCTTGTAATTTATCTGTATCTTTTACCTATAACTCTCCACCAAAGTTAAGGCATTCCCTTTGTGAGTGACCTTAACGGATGCGGGGTGTTACACGCGGTATCAGAGCTGAAGGTTACCGGATCAGATAAAAGATTTGAAAAAAAAAATATTTATTTTCAAAACGGTTTTTAAAGAAGCATTTTTCAAAAGAAAAGTTTTGTTTTAAAGGCATATTCCCCAAAAGCCATACGCACTATCTTTTGATCCTCTGTTTGAATTATTGTCCCCTTCTTTCTTGAGTCTTCGGGGCTCCTGGCTTTCTGGGAGGTAACCTCATCGCGGCACGGTTCCGTAGGCTTGATAAGACTACGATACCTATCGAAGGGAAAAGTAGTGCCCGACTCCCATCTATAGCCATAGTAGTTTCACCTGCAGCTAGTTTTCTTTCAAGCTTTGTAGGGTTTTCCGTGTGATGGAGGCGACTTTCGAGAGACTGGTCAACATGTTACACAAGGATGGTATAGAAGAAAATGAGGGAGTTTGGCTAAGGAGCACAACCTAAGGATGATAAATTCATGGATATGGACTTGGCTCACGAAGGAGAGAGGAATAGTAAAACACTAAGACAAGAGGAAGTATCTTTACTATGGTATAATAGGTCATATAATTAAGGACAAGGGCAAGAACGAGGGACAAGATTTTTTTTAGGAGGGCAAGTGCATGCTTTCACCACCAGAATACCTGAGAGGGAGATAGTAAAAATCTCTGTTGGAAAAGTTTAGTTCTTCCTTTCGATCAACCTGTTAGTACTCTTTTGATTTTAGCACTTCACATCCGTTTATATCTGCTTCCATAGTTGAGTCCCTACACCTTAGTACTTGTATAGTAGAAGATCCCACTTCAGTCTCAAATCCAATTGGTGGTTCGACCCATTTATCTTTGTAAGGTTTTGAGAATAGCTATAATTAAGTATTGGGTTTAAGCGTAATGCTTATGTTTTGGGTTTCATGGGCTATGGGTTGATTCTAGGCATGGGTTGGTTAGCTAGTAATTGTGAAGGGAGGGTAGTTAGACTTTTGATTCACCTCGAAAATACCCTCGAGATTTCGTGCGATCCTAAAGGATCAGTTAGTCCTAGCTACCTAGAATCACTTTGTACATCTATCGACGGTTTGCGATCCATTAGGGTAGTCCATGAGTACGCAGATGTTTTTGATTAGGTTAGGAGTTTACCCGTAAAACGCGGGATAGACTTCCGCATGTATCTAGTTGACAATGAAAAGACAGTTATCTGATCAATGATAGTTTTGGAAATGGTGGTCAAGAGGCTTCGCAATCGTGAAGATTAATTAGATAAGTTACAGAATAGTGAAGCTCAAGAAGATGCGACTTAGAAGACTGAAGACTAGATACCCGAATCATACCCTTTTTCTTAAGGGTACATCCTTGATCTCTTTTTCTAGGAATTTTATGCATACTTTCTAGCTTTTAAGGTATATCCTCTAGGACGTATCATCGATCCTTAGGTAGAAGCCAATGGATGTAAACATGTATTTGAAACATGTTATGATTGATGGTTGCAAATGGTTGCTCGTGGATGCATATACACACCATAGGCGCTAGAATGACTCAGTCACTTTCATATTGCATTAGCATATATGTATTTGCTTAACGGATTTAACTGGATATGTTATCATATGGATGAATGGCTATGCACACATGTAGTATTTACATAAGTAGGGATGCTTGCATACATGATTGGACGCATGGCACTGACATAATTCACATTAAGGAGGTCAACTGAATCAGTAGACCGCCTGATTTTGCATAAAGACATATACACACACTATGCATATGAACATGAACGCATTAGAAATATTTTTAATGACAATGAATGTCAGTGATTGAATGGTTGCTTAGATGGGTTATTGGATGGTAGGATACATTCTTCCTAACTTGAAGATTTCGGGGACGAAATCCTTTTAAGAGGGGGAGAATGTAACACCCCATAATTCTGTAACATTAATTTTCACAAATTAAAGTATAATTAAATTTTAAAATAAGAATCAAGGGAAACGAGTTGCGTCATTACATTCGTCTCAAAATTCTGCTTGGAAACAAGTCCGAATTTTCGAGAAACGGAGTCCGTATGAGGGAGATATGACCCTCCGAAGTTTTAAGGATTTTCAAAACAGAAAAACAGCTCGAAATTCGAATTCGAATTCAAACCCCCAGCGCAGACTGGGCAGGAATTTTCCCGCCCAGGACCAGGTCGACTTGGGAGTCGACACTATGGTCGACCTCCCAGGGACCAGGTCGACCCTATGGTCGACCTGGGGGTCGACCTGGTGCTGAAACCCAGTTTTGAGCCTGGGTTCATTCTGATGTTTCTGGTCTCGTTTTCAGTCCGGATTCGTCTTCCTAATCCTATATAAACAGCCCCCTAGCCCCATTCTCTTTACACCATTTTATTCTCTCTTTATGCTGCCTTTGGAATAATTGAAATAAATAAATTAAAATAAAATACGAAGACTATTCTTGAATACTATGGCTAGGAATTGCATATTGGAGATTCAAATAAAGTTAAAGCTTCAAGAAGGGAAGCAAAGGCTAATTCAACGGTTGCGAGCAACGTCATGCAAATCATAGCAAATCTGATTATCCTTTTTTTTAAACCGATCAATGTAAGTCAGTTATTTTTAGATTTGAACGTCTAGATCTGTTTGTGGCATGTAATTAAATGGATATAAGAATATGCCTGATCCTCTCATTTGAATCCGTGCTTGTATATGCTATCGGATCTAATTAAGAACTATTGTTAATGGCCGAAGACTATGACTGTGAACATAGGACTATACCTATGCCTATGACGTTGAAACTATTGTTAATGGCCTAAGACTATGACTGTGAACATAGGACTATACCTATGCCTATGCCTATGACGTTGAAACTATTGTTAATGGCCTAAGACTATGACAGTGAACATAGGACTATACCTTTGCCTATGCCTATGACATTGAAACTATTGTTAATGGCCTAAGACTATGACTGTAAACATAGGACTATAGCTATGCTTATGACTGTGAACATAAGACTATTTCCTACGACCATGATTCGTGACTATGAGATTAATGCCTATAATTATGAACATAAGACTATTGTCTATGACCTGACTTTGAAACTATTACAGTTAATTGCCTATGACTATTTAGGATAATTGCCTAGGACTATTTTGGTTAATTATCCATGACTATTGTGGTTAATCGCCTATGACTCATAACTATGAGATTTCTACCTATGACCATGACTATGACTATTGTGGTTAATTGCCTAAGACTATTATGGTTAATTGTTTATGCCCATAACACTATAGTTTCAAACCATGTTGTCCACCGAAATGGCATTTTGTTGGATCTCATACCTAGGGTGTGACTTGCTTAGTTTATTCCTATTCGCTATTATGCACATCAAAACCATTGGATCCATTATCCTTGTATTTGGCTGCTTTTGCATGCCTATTCTTTTTTGTCACTTCTCATGTTTATCCTTTATTCCCTTTAGTTTCATTTCATGAGTATTTAGAAAACTTGTGAAATCATGGTATACGTACGTTATAAATGCGGGGTTATTTGGGTATAACATGAAATCTATATTATTTGGCATAATTTAGAGCATGTATTATAACATGACTATTAGATGCAAATTGGGGGTAATTTGACGTGAATTGTAGAAGATGTAATTTGATATATTGAATCTAGTATTGGCTAGTAACCTAAGCTTTAGGCATAAATTGTAAACTAGAGTATCAAATCTAGTTTTGACATGAACTGTAAATACTAGATCTAAATTGACATAAAACTACAGGCTAGGTTAAATGATAGGTAAATCATGATTTGGGCCTAGAATATAAGTATGTCAATTGGCATGACAAATGAATATGATATAGGCCAAATTTGTTTAAAAGAGTTGTTAGCAATTTACATATAGAAAAAAAGGATAAATATGTAAATCTAGGAAAGACGAACAAGCCTAACCCGAGGTTAGATTGAGTTACGGTATAAGACTGCACGGAACCACCTGGCAAATCCAGCAACCGTAACAATACTTATCTAATGTGGGTGGTTAGAGCATTGAGCCCAAAATGACCCGAGGTTAGACTGAGTTGCGGTGTAAATCTTCCCGGAACCGACCAGCACATCCAGTAACCGCAACAATATCTGTCTAATGTGAGTGGTTGGTGCTTTAAAATGAATAATTTAAAGCTAAGAAACAGTTAAGCTTGAATGGGAGGGTTAAGTCCATAGGAACACTTAATCAACTTAACATGTTAACAAGACAAGACTTGTAGGGGTTAAATAACCGTTATAACATGTTGACTAGACAAGTGAGTGAGGTTAAGAAAAGGTTTAACCATTATAACATGTTAACTAGACTAGAAGGTGGGGTTAAGTAAAATACCCTTCGCCAATTTAACATGTTAACTAGACTAGAAGGTGGAGTTAAGTAAACTTAGAACACTTACCCATCACAGTGTGACAAATGAACGAGGTTAAGTTAAAACATGAAGGGACAATACTTAACCATTTGGGCATGTGAATTAAACAGATGTTAGGGTTAAGTTAACTAAGAGAACACTTGACCGTTATAACATGTTAGCTAAACAAATGGGCAGGGTCAAGTTAAAGGGAATACTTAACCAATACAAGATGAAGGCGTGGGGTTAAGTAATAAGAAATACTTAACCAATATAACTTGACTTGTGGTAGGGTTAAGTCAACATGAACTACTGATAACACTTAACCAGTTTAACATGACAAATGAATGGGTTAAGTTAACTTGAATTGACTAATGACACTTAACCAATCCAACTTGACGAGAAAGAGAACTAAGTAGTAAACCTTAGTTAAGAGGACTAAGTTGTAAACCTTAGTTAAGAAAACGACGATTCAGGAACTAAGTAGTAAACCTTAATTAAGGGAACTAAGTAGTAAACCTTAGTAGAACACGAGAAGGAGCGAACGTCCATCTGATCTTAAAGAAGGCTCCAACAAACTGGGTTACGAAGCACGCGGCTTCGAGGGGACGTGAGGGTACTCTTGGTATCCCTCTGTGAGGCTGTAGATGATCCGCCTGGGCTCACAGAGGTTAAGGTCTGCGTTAGAAGAACCAAGGGTATGCCTTCGTTGCAATATAAGGCAACCTAAAGACTAGGATGGACCGGCGTGATTCGGCGAGACTAGTAGCCCTGTGATAGCAACTCGTCATCTACCTACCATCTTGAGTCAGTCGAGATACGTACAGCGGAAAGGCGAAGAACTCCAAAAACCATATACTTGTTATCTAGTTATGGGTGCGGATGGCCATAGGTTAGTGGGGGCATAGAGGGCCTGCGTATAGCTCTCATTTTTCAAGGTGTGCCTTTCATTAGTTGATGGAGGGGTCAAGTGGGACCATAGCCACTGGAAAAACAGACCTTAGCATCTGCAACGGTAGATATCTGAAAGCTCCCAACCGAGTTCCATGTTTCTTGATTTGCCCTGCCACATGACTCGGGTCGCACATATAGAGGACATGTGCATCTAGACAGCGATAACGATCCACGACACATACGTGGGGAAAATCTAGGAACATATACCACTTTGGGTAGTGTGTCCTAGATTAGGGGCATCGTTTGGTAGGTAGCATAATCCATAGTTGGACCTAGGCCGCGTAAACCCTAAAAACCCGAGAAACGTTCAATAGATAGCATAAACCCCAGTAGCCTAGGTAGCGTAAACCCTGGTTGGATCTAGAATGCGCTCGATAGAAAACCCTAGATTAGATCTAGGTAATAAATAATAGATGTACACCTGAAACAACCACAATTGCGGGAATCGGGACCACGTATCTTTTCTTATCAGTTTATATAGATTACTAGTTAGGTGGTGCAGGGATATAGAAATTAGAATAACAAGGTAGTAGCGAAGCAGAGAAAGTATAGAAGTGTGTCCAGTTTATCTTACCTTATCATATCTTGTGCTTATGATTCCTGTCATCACGGTGTTGTCTTGTATTCAGTTAAATTCATGTCATGTTTCTTTTACCTATTCACATGATGAAAGTTACTGAACTTACCAGACTTTATGTCTGACTCTATTTTCTTTCACTTTCTTGTCTTTCGCCCCCCCCCCCTCCCCCCTGGTTCGCAGGGAGGGAATATTAGTACTTAGCCCAGTTTTCTTTCCAAGCTGAAGATTAGTCGAAATTTTGCTTGGATACTCTTTTCCATTGCTATGGCTGGCTCATGCTACATTGGGGAATATAAATGTTATTTTACGCTTCTTTATTTTGTAAGACAGATATTCTGGTATTGGAAAATAATTGTTGTACAAACTATTTGATCAATAAAGTAAAGTTCTATTTTGTGCTGCTTTAATTTTGTCTGTCTTGTAATTTATCTGTATCTTTTACCTATAACTCTCCATCGAACTTAAGGCATTCCCTTTGTGAGTGAACTTAATGGATGTGGGGTGTTACAGGGAGTGAAACCAAAGACCTCTCTGGGGGCACCCAATTGATCGTTAATGCCAGGAAGTACCTGATCCGATTTTGACAAACATTAGGCTTTAAATGACCTCTTCGGAGGTGTTCGATTAGTTCGTTAGTGTCTGGTCATCTCAGATTCGGCGATCGGTAGGCTTTAAATGACCTCTTGGAGGCGTTCGATTAGTTCTTTATTGTCTGATAATCTCAGATTCTGTGATTGACGGGATTTAAATGACCTCTTCAGAGGCATCCGATTAGTTCGTTAGTGTTTGATCATCTTAGATTCGATGATCGACGGGCTTTAAATGACCTCTTCGGAGGCGTCCATTAGTTCGGTTAGCGCTCGAGCATCTCGAGTTGCGACAATCAGTGGGATTAATTGACCTTTTCGGAGGCGCCCATTAGTTTGGTTAGCCCTCGGGCATCTCAAGTTGCGACGATTGGTATGCTTAAATAACCTTTTCGGAGGCGCCCATTAGTTCGGTTAGCACTCGGGCATCTCAAGTTGTGCCGATTGGTGGGCTTGAATGGCCTCTTTGGAGGCGTCAAATTAATTTGGCTAGCACCTGATTCATTCACGTTGTGATGACTGTTGGGATTTAACCAAAGACCTCTCAAACAGAGGCATGTAAGCTGGAAAACTTCTTCAACTAAAGGCATGATTTCGATCAACCAAACTGAATTTCATGGTTAATTGGCAAGCTGAGAAGCTTTAAGCGCAATGGAAAAAAGCAAGAGACTTGGCCGATAGAGCAGGAGCTTCCAGTATTTTAGCCATAACCAAGGAAACCTAGTAGATTTGATCGCATCCGGCCTAGGAAGTTCATAACGACCTTTGGTATGGAGGCATCACCACCGCACTAAGACAAACTAACAATGCTTAAAATACATACCACAAGCTCGTCACGACTTCACACCAAACAAAAGACTTGCAATATGTGAAGAGACAAGTGTACAGACAGAAAAGTACAACATAGCTAAAGTAACCACTAATAGTAAATGGCTAAAGTACAGGAAGTACAGAAACAACTTCACAACATCAACACAAGTCTCAATACAAAGTAACATAAAGTCATATTTAAGGGCTGACACTCGCATATACAACTGGTCTAAATGAAATAAATGAAAGGAAGCTATAGAAAGTAAAGTAAGGCAGCCATAAGTACTAATTCTTCTTCTTTCTGTTCTTGGAATCACTAGACCTTAAAGATGGTTTATTAATCTTGACGGAGAAAGGAGGAGGTGTATCAACTGGTTGACTTCCGTCCTTAGCTTCTGTACCACCAAGTCCTCCTTTATTGTGAGCAACGCGCTTTCCCTTGCACCTCGAGGATGACGAAGGCTTAATCTTCTTCTTTTTCTGGGCCTTTGTTCCCTTCCCCGGGTTTTTATCAGTATCGTCAAGATCTGCCGCTTCGTAACTAGAAATGTAATCAACGTCATCCAACTCAGTGAGTGCACCAATCTTTGCATCTTGTGACACTGGTTGTAAGGATGCATCGCCCGGAGGAGGAGTACTGAATAGGGCAGCAGTAATCGACACAAAGGTTGTATCAGTAATGATGGCATTAGTCCTTGTTGTGTTGGCTCCAGCGGGAGAAGGCTGTGGCGAGATCAAGCCTAATACAAATGAATAATGAGCATGGAACGTAGTATACCTGGGTGAAGTACAAAGATAATCCAAGTCTGACATGATTCGGTCAATCTCGGTTTTACCTTCGGCTAGAGGACTGCTGTGTTCCACTTCATAGTCGTCTGAGTTTTCATCGCTGCCTTCGTCATCTCCTGTACGCCCCTCAATCATTTGCTTCTCAATAGTATGTTCCCTAGCAGCTGTGTCCTTTTCTTCGTGAACAGTAGAAGGATCAATAGGAGGCACAATTGGAGTCTGAGAATTGGAGACCTCAACATTAACATAATCAGTAGGGGAACTGGTAACGGCTACGTTCAGGGCTTGCTCCCCAGAGGATTTAGCTTCATCACTTAGTAAATCCCTCTCCTTCATAAGTGCTTTTTTCCCTTGGCCAAAGCTTCATGGGATTCCTCATCCAAAAGATTCTGTAAGAGGTATTCTTCGTCATAAGTATCTCCAACCTGCACAAGCACTGACTCCCAGACTTGAGCCAGAGTCACTAGAAAATCAGGTCCCAAATAAAGCAAGCTACCTTGGCACATGACACTAAAGACATAAAATCTGAATAAGGTGGAATTGGCATCCGATCAGCATTAGTGAATGCTTTTGCAGCAGCTGCTTTACCAGCCAAAGCTTGACCTCTCTCCTGCTTGGGAATTTCTGCCTTAGCTATCAGCATAGAAATAGCCTATTTCTGAGCGGTGTTCCTCTCATGAAGACTGGCATTGTTTTGTCGATAAGTTGCAGAAGCTTGATTTTCCATGGCTAGTTAGGTTTCGGCAACCTGTTGAGCAGACGGAGTATCTTTAACTTGCAACATCAGCGCATTCTCTCATTTTAGCAGCATCGAGCTCTTCTTTGAGCCATCGTTCTCGGCCTTTAGCTCTATATTCCTCTGCATAAGAGATGCAATGTTAGCATCCTGAGACTCAAGAACCTTGGCCCACTTAACCTTGTCATTCTCTAATATAGCAATTTGATCAAGGTTACGCCTGTTAACTCTCTGAAGCTCTACGGCTAGCTTGTACCATAGAGATAGTTTCTTTTCAGCTCGACCCTTAACCGCGTCAAGCTGGTTCTCAAGCTCACTTTTGACCGTATCCATTTGCTTAATGTTGCCTTTCAACGCATCAAGCTCAAAGCACACTCCTTTCAGACACTAATTCTTGAATCGTTCAGCAAGTGTGGTATGTGCTGGTTCAAGTTCATAGTGGGGACTATGTACGATCTTCTGAATACCGGTAGGAGGAGGAGTAACATACGGCGTAGTAAGGGGCAGATAGCCTGAAGTAGTATGAATAGAAGGGATGAGAAGTTTATCTGATTTGGGGCACTTCTTTGGATTATCCCTTCCCTCTCTGCCCATCCCTATCTCTCTTCCTTCTTCAGCTCTCCTCCTCTTCCCGTCTGCCTCGCTCATAATGATCATCATATCGGTCGTCATATCGATCACAATCACCATAGGATCCTCGGTCGCGGTCTTCTTTTTTGCTACTCGAGAGCCTCGTGCCTCCACCTCCTTTTCTCTTAAGTTTCTATGTAGCCATAAGGTTGCTGAGACTGATGAGAATATTACAAGTTCTGGGAATATTAAGATTGCAGGAGTATTGCGAGTGTTATGAATGATGAGACTATATGAGATGCCTTGGTTTATATGAGCTAGTTCGGTGCTTAAAGATCTTCATAAATTGACGATTCATATCTGAACCTAAAATAAGTAAAAGAAGGATTTCAATACTAAGATTAAAAAGTACTGGACCAAAGTATAGGGTACGTGCAAAAGTGACAAAAGCTCAGAGTGTGTGTGATGTGTGGTCTAACACACATCTAATAATGAACCACTCTTCGGTGGTAAAGCTAACGTAGGATCTATAACAGAATATGTCCTCCGCAATGGAGGGGTTCGAGTCAAAGCCATTTCAGTGGCCACTTTTGTAATTTTTATTGCAAGCTCTGAAGTCAGAGTCTCACTTGGAAGGTATTTCACAGTGTTGAGATCACTCAAAGTCTTGAAAATATTCGTGGAACTATCCTTATGGGTATCATGAATACTGGGATCCTCGCTAACTTTCTCAACATTTGAATCATCTCTTGTAGTAGTCTCACCCTCCTCGATCTGCTCAGTTTCCTTAATAAGACCTTTGCCTTAACGGTATGTAAATTCTTCTTCTTCAATCGAAGGCAATTGAGACTTAGAGGGTGTTTTGGTACCTCTGGCGGGGTTCGAGCACTTCTTTAGCAAGGATTCATCGGCTAGACTTTGCAATGCACTATCATCTGCAAAAGCACCAACATCTAATGCTATAGGCGTAGACTTAGGTGTGGAAGGTGCCCCTTTAGAATAATATTACCTTAAATAATTAAGCAACCTATATTTGTAGAGAAATTCTTCTTTTATCAAGTATTTTCTGCCTATATCTACTTTACCAACGACTTTTAGAGCTTCATAAACAACCTTGAAGAAGGGCAGAATCTTTATTGTCTTTAACCGGAGCTGGAACGAATGTAATCAAGAAAGAAAGTTTCAGCAATCGAGATTTAATGGGAATTAAATAAGAAGGGACCTGTACAAATATGCTCATTTCCTTCCGTCCAATTCCCACGAAAAGTCTCGTGACAGCGAACGAAGAAAATTTGAGTCAAAAATCCCGAAGCACTTTCTGGAAAATCTTGTATAAGCTTCCGGTTTTGTGCAACTTCAACATGAATGATAGACGGGGTATCCTTCCTCCTTTAAAACGAGCAAAGATAGCACATATCCCAAAACATAGGCTCGCGCTCCTTCACTTGCATAAAAAGCGTATTAAGTCCTAATAAAATGATATAACCATTTGGATGAAGGTAAAAAGAAGTGATAGCCATATGATTCAGGATCCTCTCTAGAAAGGGATTGAAAGGGGGAACACCAACGCCCATCAACATCTACCGGTTAATAGCTACATATCCAATCGGTGGCTGATCAGCAAATACATTCTCCTCTACCAATATTGCATCTGTCTCAGAAATGTCGTACTGACTACACAACTGCTTGTAAAATTGCAGTGTAAGTGTGGTTGAGTATCTTTCAGATGGCAAAGCGCTAAGGGGATAAAGAGCAGGAAATGGCTGATCAGGTACTGGACCAGGAGCTGTAGTTGTAATAGCCCCAGAGGTAGATGTAGAAACATTAACTTGTATAGAAGAAGATGTCCCTTTAGTCTGAAGGTCAGCTTGCTACCTATTAGTCATTCTACACACACAATCTCGTTTATAAACGTATCACTGGTACACATTTCCTATAAGTGAAGTGTTGTGCAAAATTTTACGAGTCATACAAAAATGAGGCTTGAAATCCACAATTGGCTTATGTCGATTAGTTAACCTCAAGCGTCGCTACTAGTTTAAACAAAAATGTTGTATGTATACGAGTAGAGTCCAACAAATCATAAATAGTTGTACGAAATAGTCTTGTATATATACGTCATCTGATCTTTAAAATTCATTGTGATGTACTTTTCTAGCTAGTTCGTTATCAAAGCGGACGATCGATGACCATGTATAAGTCCAGAACATGCAAGTTCTTGTTATTGTTGTAAGCTAGGAAACAGGGTGATGAACATTCAGTTCTCAATTCAATATGTGAAATGTTCAAATTATGGAATGCACAAATTAATAAGTTTCAAAAAAAAGTTCAATTGTCGAAGACTAGGTCGTTCAATGACTTGGGGGAGTGGATCACTCAACGATCTAGCATAACAATGCATCCTACGACCTAACTGAACAAATCATCCAGTGGCTCAATATGAAGGGTCGTTCAACGACCTGATAAACTTGGGTCGTCGCACCATCTCAAGCTCATGGGTCGTAGGTCAAGTAAAGAATTTAGATTGTTCCAACGAACTAACGCTCAGGTCGTTCCAGCAGTCTAAAGTTTAGGTCGCACAAGCGATCTGAGGCTTAGGTCGTTTCGATGGTCATAGGACTTGGATCGTCTCAACAAGCAAGATGCATATGTCATCTTAATGACCTAACAATAAAACTTAGCTACCGACCTAAATCCTGAAGCTACTAAGAATGTTGGAGCAGTGAATTCTAAAAATATACTATACTGATTCGATCGAAGAAATTCAGGTCATAGTAATAAAATTTGCAGTTACACATTCACATGTTTTCACAATGAAATCAAGAACTTGGATCGCTATACAAACAATTTATAACAAGATTACACATTGGAGCTTAACACATGATGTTTAGAATTGTGAGCCAACAAACAAGTGCGTACATAAAAAATGATGAACAAATTTGCATGTCAATACAGACCATTTTAGAAGAATTTGGATAAACAAGATTGATCAAAGTGTATAATAAATTTCAACTACCACAAGTGTTCAGTGCTCTTGCTCGAAATCAATTTGCTACATAAAACAATCGCAATGAAAAACAAAGTCCAGTTTAAGTCAAAAAATGGGGGTTTGGAACTCAGTTTCATTCAATATCCAAAAATCTGCTAAACGTAAATACATAATAATTCAGATCCAACATAGAAAGTTCAGAATTACCAAAAGTTATCAAACCAAATCAAAGCTACAAACCTCAATTTCAAGCACAAATCATTAATTAAATAAGATAAGAGTATGAAATCTGCACCTACAGTGAACCAGAGCGGATTCAAGTGATATGAAATTGACAATTCCGAAAATGAGCTCAAATTTGAAGAAGATGGCAGTAGTTGCAGTGGCGATCGATTTCAAGCAAGGATTTGCGCTCTGAAGAATGTTGGTGATGTGAATCTGGTCTGCAATGGATTGGTTGAGCTGTAGAAGCAAGGTTTTAGACCAGATGAACTCCTCAACAACAAGCCGCCATTAAAATGCTTTCTTCAGTAAAGGAAGATAATGGGACGCAACGACCTAAGTAAAGTTATAAAGGGGGCTAGTGCAGACGGGCCATGTTCGACCTAATGAAAAGCCCAAAAACGACCTAATATTGTATATGGCGATGACATAAGAAAGGAATGTCAAAACAGTGTCGAAATTGACTAAATTGAAGCTCGTATTATTTTCAATGAATACAAACTTCAAGGGGCAAATGTTAATCCATTAAAATATGGTTTGATGATGAAGCGTTGTTAAGGGAAAAAGTTAGGTCATTCTTGCATATTCAAGTTAGGTCGCAAGGATCTTAGGTCATTAGCTCTCAAAGGAAAAATCAGGTCGCTTTTCACTAGATCATTCGGCCTTACGTCGCTCAGGTCTTGGACCATCAATCTTTGGATCGCTCAAAAAAAAATTCTTTAGGTCGCATCCTACTAGGTCGCTTCAATGTTAGGTAAATCAACGACCTAACAAATCATATTTGTGGTTTGTTGCGCCGTGCAGAAGGAAGATCCTTAGATTGGCAATGTTCAGATCATTCAACGACCTAGTTAGGTCGTTCCCAAAGGCAAAAGTTCAGATCAGATCAGTGATCGTGGAGATTAGATCCCTATACCCTAGATCGTGTCAGGGGGACCAAGAAATGAACTAGGTTGTTAGGTCGGTTACGACCTAGAATATTAGGTCGCTCGAACAACTTAAGGCCTTGTATACACCATTTTTTAGCCTCTCCACCTCACAACCACTCCTATAAATACCCTCACACTTCCACTACGGAAAGGACCGATTTCTCTCTCCATAAAGTGCTGCCAAACGGATTTTAAACTCTTCCAACTCATTTGAAACTCCGTTAATTTTCTTTCAAACTTTAATTGAACATCTCAACCACCGTGGATTCGACAAAAATCATCTAAGTGTTCAAATTGTTGAAGATCTACTCCAGAAATTGTTAGGGAATGCGGAATGGATCGTTAAGGCAAAAACTAACACTAGAGGGGGATTGAATAGTGTTTTCAAGGAATTGAAGAAAATCTAAAACTAACATGATCTACTATACGAATCGCACACCACACGGATAATCACAGGCACATAAACAAACACAAACACAGAAATAAAATGCAGAAAAGGAAAGAACACATTGGATTTTATACTAGTTCGGATTACTCCCATGTCCAGTCCCACACAAAGCTGGATTGTGCATAGTTTTATTACTATATCAATATCCAAGTACAACCCTCTTGATTTCATGGCTACAAGGTTACCACCGTTTCCACGACCCATGATTTCCTGGCTACAAGGTTAACACCATTCCCCTTGATTTCACAGCTGCAAGAAACATACCGTTTCCAAGACTATCCCAAAACAATCCCAAATGATTACAACAGCCCTACAACTCTTCAATAGCACTTTGATTCAGAGAGTAATGAGTAGAGAGTGAAAAGAGAAGAAGTTTTATGTAATTAGAATTGAAATCGGCAGCGTATAAGTGTAGAAATCATAAAAATATGAAATAATAATGGAGGGATGAAAAGGGATGAAGATGGAGAAGAAGAATGGTTAAAAAATTCGAAATCAACCCCTATTTATAATATATGAAAGGTTGCAACACTTCTAGAACGTTACAAATGGTGAAAAGACACTTCCTTTCAAAACCGAAAATATGACAGTTATATGTCGACATGCCAACATATGTATGTCGGCATACGTATTTCAAAATTTGAAATTTGTGTATTTTTCAAGTGTTTAATATATATATATATATATATATATATAATTCTGTAAGTTCTTGAATTAAAACATAGTGATATAAATAAGTGTTATAAAGTAGAAAATCATAAGAAATCATAAATATAAATTATATAAACATATTTATAGAATTATAAAGTTTAAAACTATATAAATATAAAAGTATATAACTATATAAATATATAAAACTTATAATCTTTAAAACTCAAGTTTGAAATCAAAAGTAAAATAGAAAAACTTAATTAGAATTTGAAAATAGAATTTCAAATTTCAAAATCGGAATTTGAAAAACAAAATTTGAATTGGAACCTAGAGTGATATTCAGAGTCGTACATAAACTAGACTTTATTACTGTATTTACCTTGAAATCTTGAACTCTTGATTTCTTGATTACTCACGAGTCTTGAACCTTCTAAATTCTAAATCTCTTGAATCTCTAAAACTCTAAAACTGTATAGTCTTCAGTATTAATTCCAATATACAATTTCTGCATATATGTGTGTGTGTATATATTCTAGATAGAGATGTCAGTATATATTTTATAATTTGTTTATATTGAAATAAGGTTTTTGTCATCAAAACTCCATTCTCCAACATCAATCATCACAATCATAGAGATCTAGCCATTTCCATAGTGAAATTAAGAGAATCAAGGCATTAAAGAGAAGAAAGTAGAGAAAATCATTGTAAAAAGAGAAAACGAGTAAAGTTAGAGAAATCATGTACCTTATAACCATGAAAGTGATAATGAAAATGCTCTTTAAAGTCAATGTAGGCTAGATTTACGTCGAACCACTATAAATTTTTGTCTTTTACTGCTTTATGCTTTGTGACTACCAATTTTCTAGATCTTAATCATTTGTGAAGTGTAGAATTACACCTTAGGGTGTTAGTGCCATTTTTAGCATTAACAAACATATCATCCTTATTGCTACATCCTTCATTAGAATATATCTTTCTTTTACTTTCATGAACTTTAAGCCCAACAAATTTCTCTAGTTTTTTGGAAATATTCATAAGAGTTTTAACATTTTTATCATCAACATATATAAAACTATGGAGATCTCTAACATATAAATGATGAGTAATAACAAGTTTTGTCCTGTTTATGGCTTATAAATTTTCATTAATTAACTCAGTTTCCATTAGTTTGAAAAATATTGCATAAGAATAATGAAGAGGTAAGCAGACAGTGGGTCCCCTTGTCTAATACCTCTACTGCTCTTAGGGTTCCACTAATAATTATTGAAAATGTAACATTTTTAATGCACTATTCAATTAGATCACATAACTTCCCATTGAAACCTAATTCTTTCATTGAATGAATAATGAAGTTTCTAGTTATTTTATCAAAAGATTTGTGAAAATTATTTTTTAAGAGCATGAATTTCTTATTTTTGATATTAGAATTTCTAAGCATCTCATGTGTCAATAAATTATTATCAGAAATAAACCTACCAGGGATAAAAGCATGCAAACTTTCAGTAATTATATATTTTAAAAATATTTTCAGCCTATCGCATACGATGCTAGCTATAATTTTGTTAATGAAATTACAATCAGATTTAGGCTTATAATCTTCCAAACCATTAGGGGTATTAACTTTTAAGAAAAAGTGATTAAAGTATAATTAGGATTTTTTAACAATTTGCCTTTCTTAAAAAACAACTGGAAAATAATCGCAAGGACAAAATTAAGGGCTTTTATATTCATAAGGACAGTCCATTGAAAATTTAACCAAAAGGACAATACACTAGTTATATTTTCCTTCCCTAAATCACGTGCTCTGCTTCTTCTTCGTCGCTCCTATCTTGCGTGATTTTTTCCTTGTTCAATTTTCCTCCAGCGCTGTTTTTATTTCACGATTTGATCTTCAAACATCTCTTTCGTTCGATCATCTTCAGAATCGATCGATCTCCTCAATTTATACAATTTACCCTAATTTTATCGTCTCAAAAACTTCGTCGATTATTGAAGGTTGCCGCGGATTTTGATTCGATAGGCAGTAAAGGTGAATTCATGATTTTGATTTTGTGAATTCGTCATAGAAAATCGATCGAGAGAGACGAACGACGGAGGTGAATGAAAGAAGTTTCTTTTTTGGATGGTGAATTTAGTAGCAGTTCGTAGGTATCAGTATTCCATTTTCTAAGGTATCTTTTTTCTTGTAATAACAGTGTTATGCTTCTATGTTAATTTATTTTCATGATATATCAGTTTTGTACTTGTACTGTTGTATTAGTTTTGCAACTCAATCGAAATTATGTCATTTTAGTCAATCAAAGTGGGATGTAAATATTTTTTGTATTAGTTTTCCTTTAATATATCAAAGCAGTTTCTAGGTATCATTTTTATATTTTTTTAGGTATTAGTTTTATATTTTCAACATGAATTTACATCATAGCAGTTTTTAAGTGTCATTTTTATAACTTTTTTAGGTATCAGTTTTATATTTTCAACATGAATTTACATCAAGCAGTTTTTAGGTATCATTTTTATATTTTTTTAGGTATCAGTTTTATATTTTCAACATGAATTTACATCATATCGGTTTTTAGGTATATTTTTTATATTTTTTTAGGTATCAGGTTTATATTTTCTAGTAGAATTTCCAGTATTATGTTGGTATAAGTTTAGATTATGTATGAAATACTTGCAGATACTGCATGTTACTGGAGATTACTTGAATTCAAGACTGGATTGCATACAAGTAAAAGTAAATGCATGAATGCATGCTTGGAATAGGGAGCAATGTTCTATGTACTTAGATTGTGTAGGAAAAAAATGTATCATATTAAATCAGTTATCTATCGTTGTAGGTATCATATGATACAAGTGGGTATTATTGTGTATTATTGAGAATAATCTCATTTTTGTGATAATTGAATTGAACTGATTGCTATTATTTTTTAAATCAGTAGGTATTATTGAGAATAAATATTATTTTTGTGAGAATTGAATTGACTAGATGGGTGTTATTTTTTTCTCAGTGGGTATCAGTTAGAATTAATATTGTGTATCAAAAAAAGTTAATTACCAAAGCAAACAACACAAATCTACCTACTTGCCACAGTTCTCATACACAAAGCCATAAAAATGATACCTAGAGAAATATAAAAATGATAACTAAAAACTCTTTAATATTTTAACGACAAAAGCAATACATAAAAAGTTTGAATCACAATTTGATTGATTAAAATGAAATAAATTCAATTGAATTACAAAGCTAGTGCAACAGTACAGCAAAAAATTAATACAACAACAAAAAGTAACTAAAAAAACATAGCACGGTGAATACAGTAAATATGATACCCAAAAAAATATAAAAATGATACCTAAAAACTGTTGTAATGTTTTAAATAAAAAGTAACACAACAATTACTTACATCACAGTTTGGTTGATTGTAACGAAATAAGTTCGACTGTAATACATAGATAATGCAACAATACAACTACAAAATAAATACAACATTAAAAACATAACAAACGAATATAAAACAGTGTTAAATAAACAAAAATGATACCTAAAAAATATAAAACTGATACCCACGTGCTGAAAAGATGAACACTAAAATGCAGAACCAAAAAAAATCACGAATCACCTTGCGAAATAAACCTAAAACTAATCGGTAGAAATCATCATTAAATTATAACGATTATAGCATCAAATAAAAATCCAATCGAGGTTGATTTTTGAGATCGATTTCGTACCCTAAATTTTGCTATTTCAATTGATGTTTGGGGTTCAATTATACAGCATGCCGCAGATTTTGATTTCATTCGATTTCCATTTGAGATGATTTCGTTAATTTTGATTTGCTGATGTCGTAGTACGAAATCGGAGAAGAGAGAAAGGAGCGACGGTTCGGAGAAGAGAGAAAGAAGCGACGGAAATTTCTAGGCTTATGACCTTCTGAGTAAAATTTTAGGCGCATGACCTAATGAATATAATTTTAATACCGTTTGTCCTTCTAAATTAATTACCCAAAAAATAAATCCAAAAACAGCCTCAAAAATTGTATATTGCATATCACTCCAATGATTTTTGTAATATTTAGCCCCAAAACAATAAGGTCTAGGGCTTTTATCTATATTAGCATTAAAGATGATATGCTTTACTTCCTCAATTCTGACTGGAGCAGTAAAATTTCTTGACTACTGTCGTTAATAACACATTTAGTATTGATGCTAGGAAATGTGGTAGGATATGAATCAGTGTTGTTTAAAGTTGTAAAATATGTTATAGCTTCTTTCACTATGTGTGAAGCTTCAACTACAGCTTTACCTTCACTATTCATTAATTTCCCGATGTCACTTATATCTCTCCTTGCAGTCATTTTAACATTAAAAAATTTGCTAGCAACATCCCTATTTGAAAGCTAGTCAATTTTAGCTTTGTACTGTAGATTAATAGGTTGAGTATGAAGAGAGTTAACTAATAAAGACAGAGCATTATAGAAATTGTTGATCAAATCAGGGTCTAAGCTATTATCATTTACCTCATTTTGGACCTCTCACATTCTTGCCTAATATTATTTATATTGTTTAGGCTCTATTTGCATTCCAGTTCTTTAAGTTTGATTTCACATTTTTTTAGAATTTTATTAAGTTTATATTGTGTAGTGCCATTTATATTGAAACTCAAGCTATTCTTAATAGTGTCGGTATAATTTTTCTCCAAAACCCGTCCATTATTAAACCTAAAGGGGTGTTATTCCACAAAGATTATTTTAGGATAAATATTTTAAACTAGGGTGTGTTCGCTAATAGCTTGCGGTGGTGTAGAACAAATGAAGTTAGAATAAGAATTTTGAAAAACATGATTTATCAAAATTCCATCTAACATACAATGTATATTCCTATATTCACTAGATTCCCAAGTATATTTATTTCCAAAAATGGTTGGTTCAGTCAATCCAGACTGGAAGATAAGTTCAAAAAGAGTGCTTTAAACGGAATAGAATTGTCACCTCCTTTTTCATATGCACGATAGCTTGTATTAAAATCTTCTATAAGAAGCCATGGTTTGTCAATGTTTTTCCTTAGCTTAGTAATGTTTTACCAAAATTCTTTCTATTACTTTCACAATTTGAAGCACAAACAAAGGTTTTCTATAAAATAAACCTCCCTTGATTTTGCAAAAATGGTGAATATATTATTGATCCAATATAAAATTGTATGTCTCCCAAATGTTTGGATTCCATAATATCAAAATTTCACAATTTCCTCTCATTGGTTATTATTAATACTATTCCACTTAGGAAATAGTTTAATATTCAAATCAATAATCTTATCATTATCTAATTTATGCTCCCTAATACTAATAATATGAGGATTATAAGAGCTTATTAAATTTGAAAAATCTGATTTCCTTTCAGATGCGTTGTGGCCTCTTACATTCCAAGCAAGAGAAGCCATAAATAATTATTATAAGAGGAAAAAAATGATTAAAAAGGATACTCAAAGTATATTAATAGACTATATTGAAGCATTATGGTTGTCCTCCTAATCTTTTGCCACGATTGTTTTAGCTTTTCTTTTGCATGAAGAATTGTTTTTTGCTTTAAGAATTGATATTTCTTTCTTTGAAAGAGGCTTCCTCTATGTCTTCACCATATTTTTCAGTTGAAGAAGGAGATTCTTTGCTGTTTGAAGGATCAGATTTTTCTTTATAGCTTATCATATCATCCAATTTTTTTGCCTTTCCTTTCTTTTTCTTCTTTGTATTTTTGGTGGAAGACAATGAATTTGATATTTTCTTTGCTGCTCCTTGAAAAATGTTTTCCTTCTTTGAGTTTTCTTGTATTATTTAAGGATCATTTTGTACAGAATTTTGCAGCTCCATATCGGTTTTGCAAGAGTTCGATTTTTTATTTTCAAAGGCATCTGCATTCTCTATAGCCTCTTTGAGCATTTCTTTTTCTATTTGAATACAATCAGCATCTTCTGTGGTTTTCTGGTTTTAAGCAAAACAGATTCTAATTTTTTCTTGAACTTCCATTTTTGAATCTTCTCCTTCTTTTGTTTCACTTTGAATCTTGTTCTCACCATTGAAATTTTCCTTTTGATTATAATCTGGCCCCTCTTTAGTAGCAGATCCTTTTTTTGCTTCCTTAGATATATTTTCTGAGTTTTCAACATTTTCTGAACTATTGATGCATTATTTTGAGGCTGTTTCTCTTTCCATTTTTTTCCCAATAGTTCACTGCATTGTGTCCAAACTCCAAAGCATTTACAATTTGCACATTTTGAGGGAACCCACTTATACTCCATCTTTTGTTTAATGATTTCCAAGTCATGCAATGAAATAACTGTTTCATCAGGAAGACCGTTTTCTGTATTTATCTCCACTAAAATTTTGATGAAATTAATTCTTATTTCATTCGCTGTGTGTTCATCTAACTTTAGTGGAGTACACTTGCTATTGCTGCAAACGCTTCACAGTCCCAGAACCTGAGATTCAGATCAGATAGTCCTATCCGTATTGGGATGGTTGATAGGACATCATTGTCTATTTTAACCTTATCTGAACATTTTTTCCATCCATGGAACATGGGCTCTCTTTTAATGCTTTTTCACAATCTTCGATATTTGTGAATATGATATCAAAAAATTCATTACTTCTTGCAAATATGTCGAAATTACCTTTTGAGTTTCAAGTTTTCGATACGTACGTAGGTTTGAAGTGATGATAAGACGGTCAATTGCCATATACATAGGCAAGAACCGACATACCCCATTTGTTCGCCTTTTTGTTGATTCCATCTTTCACAACAATGATTTTTTTTGGGTCATTTATTATCCATGGAGGAACATAACACATATCAGATGTAACGACTCACCTTTTGGACGGTTACAAATCGACAGTAAATCACACATGTCTAACTCAAACCATTCAAAAAATAGATTATTAATGAGATTATTCTAAAGAAATAAAATTCAAAAGAACGAACACAGAATCTCGTAGTGAATGATTAAAATTTAATAAATAAATATCATAAGTACATAAAACAGTTCGTGGAACAATTTACATTAGATTTCACTTATACACATGATACAAAACGATACTAATTACCAGACAAAATAAGCAATACTAATCTAGTACTAAATAAGGTCTTCGACTCCATCTTCGATAAGCTGCCTGATTTTAGCATAGCAACCCATGTTGAGGGGATTTTTCTTGAATTTGAAGATGGAGCATTTCTTGAATTAGGAAACTTGTTGTTAAAGGCGCTCTCATTAGCAAAAGATTCTTGTCCAGCATTATTTCTAATGTTATTAGTTCATTTCTTGAATCATGAAGGAGAATATGCTTTCGCAACGTTCCTACATAAACATATAAAATATCAACATTTGTTTTATGTGTTCTATTTCAGAAGGATCAGAAATAACTAGCTAGTGTACAATTTTTGACGTGAACAGATTTTATGTTTTACTAACATATTGATTTTTGGCATTCTTGTTACCATTGTTATTATCCCATCGCACATATAATTTCATTTCATATAAAACAAAGAAAATAATGTAGATGATGATACTTACAATGCTGAAACATGAACATTTGTCTGTATGTACATATCACATGGCTTCCACATCAATGATAGTTCTTAAAAAGAAAAAAAAGAAAAAAGGTGCCCATTAGTGGCTTGTTTCTGAATGCTCTCCTATTTCGATTTCCCTAGAGCCTCCGGTAGCACAGTCGAGACAGCGATGAGTTTTCTGCCCCTGCGGGGATGGAGCGACAAAAGTACATGAGCAAGAGAAGTTCTTTTAGAAGGTTTCTTGGTCTCCAGGGTTGTAAGACCCTCCCTAGTGTATCTAGCCTGATCCGCGAGCACGACATAAGTGGCTAATCTTAACGTATGCACATGGTAAGTTCTTAGTACGTCATTTCGGATTTCGAACCCACGCCACTGTTATCATGACGCAAAGTCCTCAACCGCTGGGCTACTACGGCGGAGCTTGAACTCGTTTATCCCTTCACAAAGCTCTTCAACTTTGAAGCTTGCACATCTCCAAGCCCAAATCATCGTTTGGTTAGCACCAGCATTTTGGTCATTGTAACGTAGATCAGATGGCCATCAGTATATTTTCTAGCGATTGCTAATGCTAATGTTAAAGGAGATAACCTTTCTATGTGTCAGGAGTTATCATACGCTCTTTAAAATACAATATCAAAAGGTAAAGAAAAATGAACATATCGAATCAAGAGTGTGTAAGTAGGCTCTCGTTGCGTTCATAGCGGTCCAGTTATCCATTTCTTCTACTTCTTCCTACCAGTTAACATACTTACACCTAATATGCTCAGAAATGCTTGGTGGGGGAAATTATATCTTAAGTTCTTGTATTAATAGCTGATTTCACATTTCACATGACTGGGTGCATGAAAAATTCAGTCGCTTTTTAACTCGGAAAGAGAAATACAGCATTGGGTTTTGACTCCAAAACTAATTTTCACGTTGATGGTTTAACTTGGACGTTGATTATCAAATTACAATAGTTAATCATTTTAAGGTTTATATTTAATATCAATAAACCAAACTTGACCAGTACACTTTGGAAATATATAAATTTGAAAATATATGCATCGAACCATAGTATATGACATATACCCCTCTTCAGTAACACATTTTATATGTTTGTTAGTTTGCTCTTACGTTTTCTGCTGGTGTTTTTGGGGATATAACACTTGACTAAAGTACGAAGTGGCAAGCTCATAAGCAAATTACGCTATTTCAGAGATCGCTCATGCCCAATTCTATAGCTCCTCCAATAAACTAATTACTGTATTTTTCAATGCGCACATGCCTGATTTGATATCACTTTCGGCTCAAATCCGACAAGTATACTATTCATAAGTTAATACCCATGTAATTATGTACAAGTGTTTGGTGATCTTGAACCTAGTTCACATGACGTATATTTGGTCATGGCTTCAATCATGGTAGAAAAAGCACTATGTTACCCATGTAATTAAATTTTATTTAAAAATCATAGTCAAGTCCTTTAATTTTACTGAAAAGAAAGATAAATTAGAGGAATTATTATAATTTTAGGCCAGTTTTGAGAATCATTACAATTTTAGAACAATTTCATTACTATTACAGAAACATGTCACTTTATGTCACATCAACCGCCACACATACTAATGACTTTTCAAGTGCTACATATAAGCTTCCACTCTGAGTTTGTTGACCTCACAAAAGTGAGGTCACGGTGACCCCAGAGCTCCCATTGGTGGAGATCTGGGGGACCCATACGGGCCCTCCGATATCCACCAATGGGAGCCCGAGGTCACGGTGAGCTCACTTATTTGAGGTCACCAAACTCGGACTCATAAGCTTCGACATTTGAGTTGTCTCATGCATCTCAAACATTTGGACGTCACTTGAATTGTCACACACTACAGCCAACATCTTAATAGTCGTAACGCACGAGTGACTGCTGATGTGACACAAATTGGCGTATTTTTTATATTAATTTTAAAACTGCCATAAAATTATAATTAGTTTTTCAAATTGACATAAACTAGAAAAATCCCAAAGTTAAAAGTGTTATCATCTACATTACCTAGAATAATAAGCTTGACTTGCTTCACTATCGAGAAATGAAATAAAACATCTGTACCCAAGCTTAATTTAGACACGAGTCACTTCTTTTTTGATGTGAAGCAGTTTCAAACCAAAATACCCACTACTAGGAACTTATGAAATAGCGGCCATGCTTGCGACGACTAAAATAAGTGGTCAACGATAGTCTTCGCCAACTTGAGTATATCCTACAACCCCAAAAGCCAAAATTTCATTCTTTTAGTCGAAAAGAAAACATGCGAAATCACTGCATCGTTGCCTACAGCTACCACTGTCGATGTTGCCAACACTGTTGCCTCCTCCTTGGCCGACGGTACACTCTCCTTTACGTTCCTATTCTCCAAATTTGACGTTAATTAGGTATGATTATCTTAACCCCTTTTTTCTAAAATATGTTGATGTTTACGGGTTTAAATTTGTTGATTAGTTGTTGTTATATGATAATGCTAGTTTATTAGTTGATTTGGTAATATGATTGAAATTCTAGCATGTGAAATTTGTTGATTAACGATTATAAATCGATAAATATTGTGAACTTGTTGATGTTAATGAGATGTATAAGTTAATCTAAGGATGATAATTAGTTGTTTGAGTTTACATTTCGGAATTAAAAAATAAAGTTGACTTATATTCCAAAAATAAGCGTACAATTATTAAGTAATATGCTTATTGATAAGTTTTTTCAAGAAAAAGAAGCTATATATAACAAAAGGAGAATCTAGTCATTCTCCGACGGGTCACAAAAACAGATCTGTAGAAATAGCTACCGGACATGTGCACACACAAAATAAACAAAATAGCTACAGTACTATATACACAACATTCGAAATATCGACTCAGATGCAAAACTCTGAAGAAGATGACGACCAACATAGCCAATCTCTGAATCTAAGATGACAGCCTACTGCCATTACGAGGTTGCTTCCCATGATACTGCAAAACCCAAAGTACAAGGGCGAGGAAGTAGGAAAAGGACAGTTTACTCTGCAACAACCAATGAAGAGCTTATCTCAAACCATAAAAAAGCTCCAAAGCCAAAACAGCTGCTTCAGAACCTAGCAGACTCAAAGACGGGCTAACCTGTAAACTGGGTCCTACATAACTAGCAAACTAAATCAGTACTGAAAAGGGGGAGGGGAGTGTGATGATTGGATAGGAGGAAGGATCCCGCTAACCATGTAGAAGAAGATGATTCAACCAATCCCCGCCCGAGGGTTAGTTAGTTCCAACGTAATATCGAAGGTACTAGACAATCTGCTCGAGCCGGAACCATTATAACCTCTAAATGACCTACTACGAAACACAAGGAACATATTATTGCTTACTCGTCGGATGATGGAAGAAGGTTCCATAAGCAATTCATCAAAGATTGTCTTGTTCCGCAAGCACCAGATATGCTAGTAGATAAGACAAGGAAGTAACATAAAAAGGAACGAGCGAACGAATTTACATGAGATTCTGACACACTAATATCTCAGTAAATCAGCAAGAGAAGATTCACTACCTCAAAGACCAACCAAATTCCCAAAGTAATTCCAAACAGATATGGCTGAAAAGCCAAAGAAAAACAAGTGAGCTATGGATTTCGTATCTCCAAATCCATAGCACCTACAACGTGACACAAGTGGGATGCCAATCCTCTGGAGGTTCTCGTCTAATGGTAGCCCATCATGAAGGGTCCGCCACATAAACAAAGAAACCTTTGGGGAAATACAGGTTTCCCAAATGAAAGAAAAGAGAGGGAGACATGGACTTGGAAACCTTGCTGAGCTCCATGCCACCGTAATAGAGAAAGGATTGCCATCCTATCCGATCCACCGCCAACATGTGAATCCAAAAAGGCCTTCATGGATTGCATCCATTTCCACGTCTCACTAGCGTAAGATGGGACACCAGTGTATTTCATGGGTACGAGTCTGTGGTACTTGGCGTGAAGGAAAGTCGCCCATAGGGAGTCATTCGCATCAAACCGAGCCCACAACTTCCAGGCAGGGGCAGTACAAGTATCCTTAGGTTTTCTGAGGCTTAAACCCCCTTCACTTTTGGGATGACAATTGATGTCCCAAGAAATCAAGTGGTGATGATTAGCGTTTTCCGTTTTACCCTAGAAAAAGGAAGAAGCCAACGACTGGTACAAATGGAAGAAAGAGGTTGTATGAGTCATAGCAACAAAGACGTGCGAACCTATAGAGTCAAGCACAGACTTCATGAGCACCAGTTTTCCTGCTTGAAAGAGAAGCGCCGCATTCCAACGGATGATCTTTCCCCTGGCTCTATCCATCGAGGGATCGTAAATGGCATTGAGCTTACGACCTCTGCAAAGAACGATACCTAGGTATAGTAAGGGAATGGTGGCTGCCTTTGAAACCTACGAAAATTTCAATCCAAGAGCATCTAACCTTCGACAAGTATCTCGACGGGACAAAGCAACTTTTAGCAGAATTAACAAGTTGGCCCGAGCACCTCTCGTACTGCCGAATAAGATAGACAAGGCAACGGAATGAGCGGCCAAAAGGGACGCCAAAACGCTGAATTTTATTTGATATCGTGAGTGAGTGTAGTCCACACACAAAAGCCTCAATAGCGATAATGAACAGAGTAGGCGAAATAGGATCTCCTTAAGGAAGTCCTCTTCCAGCCTTGAAATACCAGTTGGCTGATCTGTTGATGAGAACGGAAAACCAACAATTGGAAATGAGCCAAAAGACAATATCAACAAGGGGTTCGAGAAACCCGAAAGCCCTTAGAACCTTAATGATGAAAAACCAGGACATGCGATCATAAGCTATAGCCATGTCCAACTTGACGACCATATTATAACCCCTGACCTTCCGATTAACCCGAGACACCAGCTCCTGGGATAAAAGGGCATTATCCATAATCAAACGTCCTTATACAAACCTAGCATGAGAAGAGGAGTTGATACGCTGCAGAAACAGATAGCCTAGTGGCTAGAAACTTAGAAATGACCTTGTTGGAAAAGTTACACAAGCTGATTGGCCGAAAATCTGCACATGAGCGAGGATTTTCTCACTTAGGGATAAGGAAAAAGTTGGTGGAAGTCCATCCCTGAGGCAAATCTCCACCGGAGAAGAAAAACTGAATAGCTAGGTAGAGATCTGATTGGATGATCGACCAGACACTACGAAAGAAGACCCCATTGAAGCCATCAGGCCCACTAGCATTATTCTTACCGAGAGAAAATACACAAGCACGTATTTCTTCTGAAGAAGGAGGTACGGCAAGGTCAATACTCTCCGAAGGAAAACCAAGGAAGGCTTGGAAGTGGGGACATGATGGCCTCTTTGACTTCCTCTAGAGTGGAAGCCATTAAGAGGTCCGGTCGTAGAATTTGATGTATCATGAGAAGTCAGCTCTTCTTACGAATGGAGGAGTGGAAGAGCTTGGAGTTCGTATCACTGTCTGCAACCCACTTGATCCTTGACTTTTAACGAAGATAGTCGTTCTCGAAACGGAGCTTCAACGTACAGTCTAGTAGGGCCAGCGACCATGCCTCCTCCTTAGCAGCAAAAGGATCTTCATCAAAAGATGATTGATGATTCTGCTAATATAAGACTCTCTTTGGCTGCTCTGACACGATCGAAGATATTCTTGAAAACTTGCATGATCCAGGACTTGAGGCAAGACTTGAGACACTTAAGCTTCCTAGAAAAACCAACAGCAGGGGAGCTAGTAGCAGGAAAGTTCCATGAGTCTTCCACAACCCTATGGAATGAGTGGTGAGACCTCCGCATACTCTAAAACCTAAAGGAGGAGGGACCCATTAGAGTATGGGAAGTGTAGCTAAGAAGCATAGGAGCATGATCAAAGAAGGTCAGATGTAGATAGGAAACAGAGAATGAGAAGGGTAGGTTGAACCAACCTTCTGATCCGAAGACTCTATCCAGCCTAGATAAAATACGGTTAGGACCTTCCCGGTTGTTACACGAAGTAAAAGCCGAACCGACGAAGGAAACCTCGTAAAGGCCCGAGCCTATAATGAAAGAATTAAAATCCACAACCGTCGTACAACTAGCAGCAATGCCTCCATGTTTCTCGACTTGATAGGCAACTATGTTGAAGTCGCCTCCTAAGGCCGCTATGGTAAAACCCAGGTTAGAAAGAGAAAGGATGTCGGACCGAAGGGTCAACCTCTCAGTCTGATCACATTTGGTGTAAACCGCCAAAAACAGAAAATAAGAGGAGAAGGAAGGAACGGAGCAAGCCACAGATAGAAGCCGATTCGAATAAAAAACAGAGTGAATAATAGCATCTTTGGACCAAAGGATCCAAATCTTCCCAGATACATTGGCTAAGGCACCACCAAATCCAAGAGTCATAATGACACTGGTGACCTATTCTGGATCCACAAAAGGCTCTAGAAGCACAACCAGACATGTAGAATGTTTCCTAACAATGTGCTTTAGTTTACCCATTGATGCACCATTTCCAATACCACGAGCATTCCAATATAGGAAGTTCGCCATCTTGAAAAGCAGGTATGAGGAGAAGCTGCCAACGGAGAGCTTCCACGAGAGGTAGCACCTAGCACAACTTGAGTAAGATAAAGTGTGTGTCGTGTTATTCTAACGATCTTCTCAAACACCATTATAGAGAGTGTGCGAATGGTGTGGGGAATGCAGGGAGCTCGGGGAGTCTCTCTCGGTATACAGTGCACAAAACAAGATTGGCCAGCAAGGAAGTGTTAGATTGCGAACCACCAGTTCGCGATGGACACGAAGTCTTAGTAAGGCGAGGCAAGTGACCAATAATGGTCGCTACTCCTCCTTAGTAAGAATGTGTGGTGGGGAACAACTTCAGGAAAGGGGGGACCTCTCCTGCAGAAGTGCGTGACAGAGCCGAAAAGGGCCTAGTTGTCTCTACGTAAATGTTGGGGAACGTACGATCAACGACACCATTTCCTGTACGGAAGTCACCAATATCAAGTTGTCATTGGATTGACAACCCCGTAGAAGCAGTAACATACGAAAACCTAAAGGTAACCGAAAAAATAGCCAACAAAGCCTCACAAAGGTTAGATGGGTTTCTCAACGTAGGTTGATGACTAAGTAGTAAGGCCGATAGCTATCCAAAAATGCAATAACTATTCAGGCTAGACCAAAAAGCCACAACACACTAGTTTAGTCAACTAGAACTAACATCCTAAAGTTCCCATCTACAAAACCAAACCACCAATAATCAGCGCACGACACACACTCACAAGACACTAGCAGTCTTACTGTGACTGGACAAAGCAAGAAAACCCGACAAACCCGAAACGATGAACAACACAAACTTGGGTTCGAAAACCCGAACAGCCCAGTCACGCACCAAATAAACTGACCGAAAAGGTGCAATAAACATCTGACAACACACATGATTAGCGAGTTTCCTGCACTTAACGAAACACAGAATTAAAAGCAAGACAAAATAGTATTGGCCGATAAGGCCACGACTATCTCAACCTTGTAAAACAACAGGTAGTTAGTGTGACCAATCATAGATAAAGTTGGTTGTGCAGAGTGCAACACAGGAGAACTCGAAAAACCAAAACCACCTAAAATAGAAGAAAGAATAACCTCAAAAACTGCAACAACTAAGAGCCGAACAAAAGGCAAAACGCAAGGAGGCAATGGCAACAGAGAAAAACCAAGCTCATAAACAAACAAGCGGATGAAAAACATACCTATCTAGCAATAGTCGCATAGAAAATGATGCGTCTTTTACCTACATAAGTAGCAGAAAGATCTACAACCGGGCAAGAAAAGCCAACCTCATAGCCAGTGGGTACCAAGATTAAGTCCAAGCCATAGGACGTTGAACGTTTCTCGCTACCACGCTAAGAGAAGCAACCTCTGGCTACGAACGAGGAACAAGAGAAGCATGCTTGCGTCTTCGACCAAGTAACGGACCACTCAACCTAGAAGTGCAACTTATGTCCTGCAAAGAACCATCACCACCAAGAGAAACAACACTTGACCTGAGCTCTGTTACAACAACATCAGATCCTTCCACCGATAAACAGCAAATTACCGGAGAAACCACTTCATCATCACACTCAGCAACCAAACAATTAAAAGTATTTGACAAAGTAAGAGGATCCGTTGAACCAACAAAAGCTGATGGCTCTTCCGATACACGAGCAGGCGAAGCGATGCTCTTGACTTACTTCGAGCGTCGACGCCATCGAACTTGTTTCGAACAACGCATAACAACGTGCCTATCACCGCTAGAACAAAACCTAGCATCAGAATCATAAACCGAGCTTTGGAACAACATATGGGAGGTAGAAGCAGAAGCTTCCCCAATCTCTGACAAGCAGACTATATCCGCTGGTGATCACAGAGGAACAACGCCCCTGTTGTGAGGAGTGGTCTACCCTATAACATCTTGGTCAGCGCAAAGAAGATCACAAAAATCACCACCAAAAACTCCACTACAAGCGATGGAACCAACCAAAAACCCTAGAACAGAAAACACCATACTCGTCCTCGAACCCCTGGAACACAAACGGGGAGCAGAAGAGGTGATGAAATCCTCCTCTACCCATTTGATTTCAGTGGCATGAGGAGAGCCCATCACAACCGACAGTAAAAGATGACTCATCTTCCCAGAAGGAACAAGAGTGGATGCTAAAGTACCCATGTACAGCAGTTCCAATTCCGCAAACGAACCAAGAACAAGTAAAAATCTGAACCACACAAGTTTCTCAAGAGAAGACAGTGAGCTTAGCTTCATGGGATACCGCATAGGATCAAAAATGTCTATGGAAAATGATTCTGATATAAACTCGGCTATCGAAGCATAAAGTGCTTCAATAGGTGGGCAAGATTTCATAGTAGAACCGCAGACCACAAAAGCTCCAGAAACCGAGGGCAACATCATAAAAGACTCAAGCTTCAAACCCTAGAAATTGGAGGAAAAACTTTAGAGGGTAACCCAAAGAAATGGAAGCTGCAGAGGACCCGAAGAGATCCTAATAAGATGTAGCAGGAAGGTTAAACGAAGAAGAAAGGCGAAGAACTCACGAGGAAGAGCTAGCAGAGAAAGCGAAAGCGAGATCTTATTGATAGGTTTATGTGAATGCTAGATGCAAAATAATATTATTTTTTATAATTTTACGGAAAAGTTATTAATTATATGTATTTGAAAGGTTATTTTAAAGTTCATAATCTAGCGGAAAAAAGTTGATAAATATTATACTCAAATTGATTTTGTAAAAAAATTAAGAAATGAATTTGACAACAAATACTATACTGAAATCAATTTTCTATACTGTTCAAAAATGAATTTATTGTACGAAAGTCGATTTTCTAAAAAAAATGGATATTACAACAAAAAATATCATACTAAAAATGAATTTTGAAGAAGTAAAGAAATGAATATTAGAAAACGAACACATTCAGTCAAAAAAGTTAAATTAAAGATATAAATAATTAAGAACAAATATCCTAATAATTTTTTTTCTTGGAATAAATTGAAACTATTATAACAATAGATATTATAGTACTCTACTGAATTCGATTTTATATACAGTTCAGAAATAAATATGATAACAACAAATATTCTAATAAAATCAATTTTCTAATAAGTTAAAAAATAAATATAAAAGATCAAATATTCTTCTAAAATCAATTTTTTAAGAAATTAAGTGATGGTTATTGTAACAATAGATACTCTACGAAAAACTTCGAAAAGTTAAGAAATGATTATTAGAAAAGCAATATTATAATTATATAGTTTAAATAAAAAAAATCATAGAATGAGTATACAAGAACAAATATCGTACTAATTCGTTTATCTTCAAAAAAATGAAATGATTATAACAACAAAAAATACTGTAACGAAACTAATTCTGTAAACAGTTTAGAAATAAATATAATAACAAAAAATATTCGAACAAATTCGAATTTCAAAGAAGATAAAAATAAATATACAAAATCAAGTATTTTTCTATAATCAATTAGACAGAAGGTGGTGTGCAAAAGAGAATCGAAGTACTGTCGAGATATGACAATATGAAGTGTGAAGCCTTTAGTCCTAAAAGGCTTTACTTTATATTTTGAATATAACAAAAAAAATATCCCTCGGATGCAACTAATGCATAGAAGAGAAATATAGCAATGCACCATCGAAATTTGATAGAACTGTAGTGTGTGAAGCCTTTAATTCCAAAGACTTTATTAACATATATATATATATGTGTGTGTGTTATCGAAATAACTAACATATATTTTTAAAGTAGGAACAATATTTGATTATTATGTCAACATCAATTGGACGTAAGAAGTTATAACCAGAATGAAAGTTTTGATGAAAACGTATTTCTATAATGGTGTAAACAAAATTATTAGATTTGTAGTACCTAATAATCGAAAGTAGGAGGAATTTCGTTGCTCGTGTGGTAAGGGCAAACTGATGAAGCTATGAAAACTAGACATAAATAAAGTGCGTTTGTATAAATCAGATTTTATGCCAAATTATAATTTATCAGATCATCATGGAGAACTTGTTGTACATAGTAAATTATGTAATGTCACGGGCCGATTTAGTTATGACATGTTCAATTGTAGATATGGTAGACGATGTAATACGGATAATGTTCCCTACCGTTTACGTGATGGTGATGATGGCTTCAATATCAAAACTGAATGTGAGACAATTTTTATGATTTATTAGATTTTGCTAAGAGGTCGTTGTGGGATGGTTGTAAAAGTGGAACTGAATTATTAGTAATCGTTGAGTGCATCACTATGAAATCAAAATTCAATCTTGTAAAAGTAGGATTCATATATGATGGTTGTACAAGCTGCAAAAAGTATTCCATCCAATAATCTAGTGTGTGATTGTCACTACAAGGTGAAGAAACTAATGTCGGCTTTTGGTCTACCATACCCAAAGATAGATACTTATACAAAATATTGTATGTTATATTGGAAAGATGATATTAATCTAAAGAACTACAAAATATGTAGTGAGGAAAGATACAAACTTAGAAAAAAGGAAAGGAAGTTCTATACAAGAGAGCACATTATTTACCCTTCATCCTTGGACTACAAAGGTTTAAGCATCCTCACAGTCACTTCACGTCATATGCAATAACACAATATGAGAGCACTAGAAGTTGGAACTTTGACACATCCATCGAATGGAGAAGTATGGAAATATTTTGATAGGACTTATCATTCCCCGGAGATTCGTAATGTCAGACTCGGTTTATATACGTACGGGTTTTCACCAATCTCACAGTGTGGTAGTAAATATTCATTTTAGTCGATTTTCTTTACTCTTAATAATTTACCTCTATGGATGTGTATGAACAATCCATATATGTTTCTTACTATTGTTTTTCCTGACCCTGATGATCCGACACAAGGCATCGATATTTATCTAGAATATTAATCAAAGAGTAGAAAACATTATGGGTTGAAGGGGTTAAAACATTCAACATTTCCAAAAAAAGTATTTTCATATGTTCACTTCTTTCTTATGAACTAATAGTGATTTTCTTGTATATGGGATGCTTTAAGGTTGAAGTAAGGCTTGTCGTCTAGCTTGTCATTATTACATAGAAGAAACATGACCTTTCCATATGGTATGGGATGAAAATTTATTGATTTGATTGTCATCAATGTTTCACCCATCCCAATCATACTTTTAGAAGAGTTAAAAAACTTTAAAGCTAACAGAGAAGGGAATATGCAAGAACTAAAGATTTGGTCAAGCGGAGAAATATATGAAATTGTAAATGACTATCCGAAGGTATATGAAACTAGAGTACAGACTGAAATTTCCAATAAATATGGCATTCATAATTAGTACGAGCAAACTAAATTTTGGAAGCTAGGTTGTTGGAAAGATCTCTTACTTCAACATAATATTGACGTAATGCACAACGAAAAAACATATTTGATAACGTGTACATTACATTTAAGATTATTAAGGGGAAAACAATGGATGATATAAACTCAAGATGTCACATAGTCACTTACGTAAATTTCCTGAACTTCATATTTCTAGGATTAATATATTTAGCAATGGCTAGTGTCAAATTATGTTTCTAGGCTTGCTGCGGCTACCGATGGTTAGTGACTGAAACCAATGAGCCCATAAATTCTCACGTGTCTCCCTGTGACGTCGCTTCGCTAACTTGCCTACGAAATCCAACACTAAAGGCTTTACTGTTTGGTTAGCATTAGGGTAAATAGCGATGGCTTATTGCTACGGTTAGCGACGGTCATCGATTATTTTTAGACATCGCTAGCAGCAGTCGTTCTTGTAGTTACCTAACAAGTGTAAGCATTGGCTCTCTTTAAACCATTATCTTTAGGTTTTCGACTTTTCAAGAATATATAGACATACAAATTAGCAGTCTTAGAACATTCAAATACATACTTGTTTCTTGGATAGTTCTAAATGCGGTATCCAAGCTCTGTTTTCCAACTTCAGTCATGCTTATAAAAGGAAAGCACTACAATCTTGTTTTTATAATTGAACCTTGAGTTGAGCTTGACGATCTAAGGATTGTTGGTTCAACTGGTCAAACCGCCAAAGATGAGTATATTTTTTTCCAAGAACTTGCACATATAAATAAAAGCAACATGCAAAATTGCACTAACACAATAGTTGATGTTCACAATTATATAAGAAAGTAGTGACGAACTGAACAAAATTTGTAATGGTCTTGGGGGAGCTTGTTGGGGCAAGAGCAAAGTGGCGGAGTACGCTATTTATTTTTTGTGATGATGATTGTTTAATCCGAAAATTTCTAAAGATACTCACTTCATTTTTCAATGTTGTAGCTCATAGTTCTACCTTACTGGAAGTTTGAAATCCTACTTTGCCTCAGTTTCACAATGGCTTGAAATGCATCCATGTTGGACATCTTAATGGTTTCGTCTAGAAACCTTCATGTGCACGACTTAGTTAAGCCTTCATGCAGCAGCCGTGGGCATTGGCTTCACTGCTGCTTCTTCCCATATCACTTTAGCTCCCAATTGCCCCTTGCTCCTGCTTAATTTAGCTCCATTGCTCCTTGTTTCATCTTAGATATGGAAAAAACCAGCATTTCTGCTTCATTGCCTACATTTTCACGGCTTAGTAGGCTAAGTACCATCACCACTAGGTAAATGGAAAGACATATGCAAATAAATATACTAGTGATTTAGTTCATCCTATAAAAGAAATAAATTACATTTGAACTGAAAGAATAGAACATGAAGGTACGAAACAAGACTTTTGAGTAACCAGGTCACACAGAGATAACATAAAATTTCAATTGCCATCTTTACACACACACACACAGACACACACACACGCACGCACACACACATATATATATAGACACACACATACATTTATGTTTGTGTACACATAAGAACGCATGTGTTTGTATATATAAAAATTCTAGTGGGACACAATGCATTGACAATGGGTGATGCAACAATTTTGCAGTTGAATTTGTAACAACCCAGAAATTCTAATCCAATTTAAAAAATTTATTTTGGTGATTTTAATGAAGTTTGAATATTTAAAATGAATTATTTTAAATAAAAACGACGAGAAATTTATTTCGAATAGAATTAGAATGTATATATTTATTTGAATCGACGTTAAAATATAATTACTTATTTTTAATTATAAAAGGAAATGAAAATGATGTGGTATTTTAAAAATTCGATTTCAAATTTCAAATGATTGTATAGGATTCAAAATAAACCGAATTTTAGCGAAACTAATAATATTAGAATCTAATTGAAAATATCTTTCTAATGAATCCGAAAAATCAAAATTTCATAGCGGGAATAAAAAGTTATGCCCAGTTGAAAATTCAGAATAGTCACTATGGAATTTTGGCCCTTAAAAGTGGAAATTTTGCAAATGACCTCGGTTTTCGATGAAACCACGTTTGTTGGATCCGGGATGTCAAATTATTGCTAGGTTTCAAAATTCATAATTTTCTGAATCAATATGTAAGTGTGACAAAGGAAAACGCGTTTGACCAGTTTCAGTTGATTTTTATCGACTGGAAAATGGCCATTTTTAAAACGGTCTCAGAGTTTGACGAAATTAGTTTTGTTAGGACCGTATCGTCAATACAAAGCTAGAAATAATTTTTCTGTAATTTTTGGAGTCAGTATGTGGCCCCGGTAAATTAAAATGTATGTTAAAATGCAATATACTGATTTATATTTTAATATAAAGAAAAACTGATCGAAACAATCGAATTGGCTAACGTGACATATCCCATTGTGTTCGGAATGAGGTTAATTAGCTAGGGACGACAGGCGGTGGGTCTCGTTTGGTGTTCGAAATAAAAAGTTTCTTTTTGGAATTTTAAAATGATAAATTATATAAGTCAACACCCTCCCTATTCTCTCTCCCTCTCCATCGTTTAATAAGAAAAAAAACCCAAAAAGAACCCGTCGCCCCCACCCCCCCGTTTCTCGACGTCGTTCCCCCCTTCAAGGCGGCGACGCAGCTCGCCGGAGCTCCCTCCCCATGCTGGTAGCGCCCCCCTTTCTTCCCAATCCCTCTCTCCTCCTAAACACCCCAAATCGAAAACCCTAAGGCCCCTTCACCTGCGAGACTCAGCCGCACCTGACACCCCTTCGCGCACCCCCTGGCCCTCCTTAGGCACCGCGCCGCGGTGACGGCCTCCAGGTGAGCCACCTCCCACGAACGCCACCTCAGAGCAAGCAATCTCGTCTCCTCCTCTAAAACCCGAATTAAAGGTGAGTGTTTTCAATTTATAATTTAATTTTCAGTTTTTAATTTAGATTTTTATAAATAAGAAGTTTAGATTTTTATGCATGAAAAAGGTAGGATTTTCAAATAAGAAAGATTATATTTTTCCTGATAGAAAGAAGTGATTTTTCATAATAGAAAGGAGTGATTTTTAATTAAGAAAATATACGAATAGAGAATAAAAATTTGAATTTTATGTATATGGTTTGAGGATAAAGATGTGATTTTTAATGAAGTAAAGATGTGATTTTAAAATAAACAAAGGTCGGATTTTTATTTATATGAAAGGCGATATTTTAATATAATGAAACGCGATGTTTTTATATAATGAAGGCGAGATTTTTAATCATAGAAAGGCGAGATCTTTATATATGAAGTAGCGAAAAAAATATAATTATTATTATGAAGTTAGCGTAATAAAAATATGATCTTTATTATAGGAACACCGTTATAAAAAAAGAATTTTAATCTATATAGTAGCGGTATAAAAATAGAATTTTTATCTATATAGTAGCGGTATAAAAATAGAATTTTTATCCATATATTGTAGTTATAAAAATGTGATTTTTTTATGCATAGCAACAATATAAAGACGCGATTTTTATATATGTAGTGGCTACGTACAACGAAAGTGACAAAAGGCGAGAATGACGAAGATTTCCTACATATGAAGAGTCGTGGCGTTCGGTTTAGCTTATCGGTGAGAAATTCTCACTTTAAATTTTCTTTTCTAATAAAAATATATACAAGGATGCAGACGGTGCTTAGCAGCACCCGACACCCGTCGTCCACAAAACAGGACGACTTGTTTGTTTGGTGGTTGATTGGGATATTTTTTTGAATTTGGTTTGGGAAGAATAATGGGATTGATTTGATTGGTATGCGTATGGCACAGACCATTATTAGACTGGGGATAAGGCTAGGCCTTATCCCATTTCTAGTATCGCGCTGTTATGCCGCCGAAATTTTCTAAAATATGTTAGAAAAATAAAAGAATATCATTTTATTGAATAAATGAACTGAATAGAATATTCATAGCTTGAATAGAATATTTTGGTCGTTAAAAATATAAATTTAATGTGAAGGTGAATAAATAAATATTCATTTATAAATCGAACGATTTGTTTATGTACACCCATTTGAAGGATATTGATTGGGACGATAAATTTTCCACATCGCCCAACTGCACAAATAAAAATATGTGTTTGTTGACTGAAACCCCACACGGGTATTGGGATGATATTTGACGTACACTAATCCTGATTGTTTAGTTGTATGTCAATCGGTAGGTTGATAGACAGTTGTGAAGTGCACTTTGGATGATGGTTGATTATTTGTCATTGCTATTATATACATGTTTTGTATGGAATCCATATAATTAACATTATATGGTAATTGATTGGGCCTCATTCCAATTTGGAAAATAAAGAATATTATAAAATAAAGATTCATGTGTTGAATATAATAAATAGTCATGTGTTGACGATACTCATGTGTTGAGAATATTCATGTGTTGAAACTTATCATGTGTTGAACGAAATATTTTAACAATAAAATTCACATCTTTATCATATATAAAATTAAACTAACTGGAAACTAGATAAGATGAGTGGTTTCCTGGGTATTGATCTGATGTTGGTTTCGGCCTTCGGGGTTAATACTTAGGGAATCATTCTCTTAGTGATTTACGGTTGGATTCTAATTAAGAATTAAACGATAGAAATCCAAACTTTATAAAATATATTAAATAACAAAAATAGTCATGTGTTGACGATACTCATGTGTTGAGAATATTCATGTGTTGAAAGAAATATATATTCATGTGTTGAAGAAAATATTCATTTGTTGAATAGAATAATGAAGTTATTGAAATATATAAAGCCGTGTTGATTAGAGATGCGCCATTTTGATGCGAAGGATATTCATATCGATTCTATTCATTTTTATAATGAATAGCAAAAAGAAAGTGATTTCAAAATATAACGTTTTGAAAATATTATCATTTATATATTAATGATATGAAATATTCAATTTTGATTTGAAATTGAATATGAAGTTGAAATTGTTTTGAGAACGAATTTAAAATGATTTATAGAATATGTTTTGAATTGAAATCGACGAAATATATATAATATATATATTATATATATTAATGGCCTGAATAGAACGCGCCGCGCCACGGTAGTTCGCGAATTTCGACCATTGACTTCGAAGTGACGTTACGGGAGATTTGACCGTCGGATTGTCCTTAAACCGGAACCGTTGGGTTCGTATCGAAAAGAGATTTCAAATTAATATTAGAAATTTGAAATCTAACGGTTGGATTTGGAATTATGTCCAAATCAAATTTGGAAGAGGTCGATATAAGTGCAGTTCGGTGGCCGTTATTGAAAACTGACTGTACGTGCCTTGATAAAATTATTAAAAATATTAATAATTTGTGTAAAATCATAATATATGAATTGGAAAGAACTGGGATGAAAAATTCCACATTTGTAAGGATAAAAATATATTTTTATCGAAATGAACTAGTTATGAACTAGAATTATAATCCTATATTTTTGAATAAATAAATTGGATTTGAAGTGGTTTTAAAAATAATCAGAATTTCCAATACGTGAATTGGAATGGATTTGAATCGAAATTATCTTCGAAATATTTCGATGTTGGATTCCTTGATTATAAAGATATGGTTGTGGAAATTTGAAAGATATGTTTATATCGTTATTTCCAATACGATATGTGTTGGTTTTAGAATTTGATATTGAATATAAGCTGATATATTTTCTATTCAGAGCCTTGTATTTAATATCAAATGGGATTTTGGGTTCATCGTGAATGGTGTCTTAAATAACACTGTTCTTGAACCCAGTTTAGTAAAGAATAAATCTTTTAATTAAGATTTAGTGAAATTGTTCAGTTAATTAATATTTAACTGGAATTGAATTTAAATTGGTTTTCGGGGTTTATCGTGAGCGGTGTTTTGAATAACACCTGTTCTTTAACCCGATTAACAATGGAAAGTGATTTTGGGTTTATCGTGAACCGTGTTTTAGATGACATTGGTTCTTTAACCCAGTTAAAGGCATGATATTGATTTTTGGGAAGATTAAAACTAAGTGTAGTTTTAATGAATCTTTAATTAGATTAATGTGATCGAGAATGGAGTATCACCAGTTTTGCTCCAAGCGATAGTTAAATCTTTAATTAGATTTGAATGTGAAATGGTAATTAATATTTACCGATAACACCGTGGTGTTAGACATGGAGTATTACCAGTTTTGCTCCATGGGATGAACAGGTTGGGATTGGGAAATAAAATAAATAATTACTTCGGTGTGGTTCGCTAATCCCGACTAGTTTGGAAAACCTTAACATGGTTTGAAATGATATCCAAAGGAAGATTAAAGAATAAATTTAGAAGACTTTATCTTTGATAAAATTAATGGGAACCTTTCCCCAAGAATGTGAATATTTGAATAGAAGAATATTCTGAATGGGAATGAGGCGTATGTTGTGTTTGTGTAACACTTGTTTATTATATACGCGGGTTATTCGGAAAGGCCAGGTTTATACCCATTCTGAATAACCGATTCGACGATAAGTCGAAGATGAAGACGGTGGTTGAAGACCGGAGGTCTTCACGTCATTTAGAGGATTATTGATGATCTTGATTGGGCTATACACCCAAGAGGAGGGAATCAGTTGGTGATCATCCAGACGTACTGGGAGATCGATGGATACACGAGGAATAAGGTTCCTCCGGTTCCGTTCAGACCTAGAACGAACTTGTAAATGGACTATGTGTCTGACATTGGATTTTATTCTGTGTGATTGATTTCTATTAAATATATATTTTTTTGGCGATGGAGAATTTATTCTCTTGCTTAACGCCCTTCTCTGAGACGTACGAGCTCAGAGGTTATATATTGATGGATATCAATCGCATGGCATGAGTTGCCTGTGTGGCATGCCTAAGTGACAAAAGATCAAGGATTTTGTTGAAAAGAAAAGTCTTTTGGTTGATGATCAAAGCACGGCTTGTGTGGCATAGCTTTGTGTATAGCGTTAATTCGCGAGCCTCACACCTTGGTATGAGTCAAAAACGGGATAGTGACTGCAGGGAGAGCACGACGTTTCTTTCTAGCTATGGGTGATGTCGGTGACCTATCAGCCCTAACATTTATATACTTTTTACCTGTGTGGTTGTTGGAATGCGAGGCACCTCGGATATAGGCCTGATAGGACCGGTAAACGTGTGTTCAGGAATAACTAATCCTCAAAAGTAAGAGAGGACCGGCCCTGAAGATCCAGGATCGCTGTGTGTTGTCCTGAGACATTTGCTAGAGTGTCTCGAATGGAGAGGAGTTTGCCCCTTGCCTCGACTCATGATGGAATCCAATTTCCAATACGTGATAATTCGGTTTTATTTGTAGAACCTAGTATGGCGACATAGTAGATGGTAGCTATGCCTCCCATGATTGATACTTATGATTGAAATTGTTTTGACATTATACACTTATAGTAATATCAAAATAACGTGTTTTTAAACGTATCAAGCATTCTTTGGCTATTATAAGGTAAAACCCTATCCTCCGGCTTGCGTTGCATTGTGTGATGGGACCTGGGTCTTATAATAGCTTCATTTTTCTTTATTTAGCATTGCGCTATTTGTTTTATGCACTGATATTCTTGGAAGGAAACCCATTCCGTGTTATACGGCGTGGTCCCTTGATTTAACTAACTTTAAAATAAAGATTAATAACTGTTTTAGTTCTCACACCAGTCACATGACTGACCTGGAGTTTATTGTTTTAACCTAAACTCTTGGTTCCCCTATTTTCCACGCGAAGCTAGTAGTTTTGGTTTTGCAGATTTATATTCACATGATCCTGGTCTACACCTGGAACGATACTCGGAAAGCTCTGTATCCGTGTATTACTTTCAGTTGTGTTTTGTATTATTTTCCGCTGTTATGTAATTTATTGTAATATCTGATATTTAGTAAATGTGTAATATTTATTCATACTCTGTATATTCTTCTATTCTGATGGAATTGTTGTAATAAACAATGAAATGTTCTTCTGTCTGTGTTCCGATGTGTGTTTTTCTCAAGGCAATCTGGGCTTTCCTTTACGGGGAAGTTCGGATCGTTATAACGTGGTATCAGAGCTTTGGTTTACAGATCTCGAGAACAAGACACATTAGAACCAAACGAAAGAATTCTTTAGAGATTGGATTAGTAATATCCAATGAGAATAACTCGTTAGAGATGGGATCAGTAGTGTCCTAAAACGAGCGTGAAGAGTGTTATTTTTAAAGTAAAACAAAAACGAATTTTGTTTTGAAAATTAAATTCAAGTATACATATTTGAATATTTTATTTGTATTGAATTTGGACAATCTAGTATATAAAGGTTTTTCATATACGCATCATGAACGTATATTCGAAGTTTTAATATATTGGATAGGTATAGAATCATGCTCTAGTCTCCCATAGATGATTCTGATGATTGTAGCTGCATCATCAGTATTTATATTCGAGTTTCGAAGGTGTGATATTTATATATTTCCATTAGACTGGTGTAGATAGGTTTATTGTTGTGATGTGACATCAAAAACATGATTTTCTGTATATATATCAAAATTATGAATTTGAAAAGCTAATCAACTAATTGATTGATGGTTGTGTTGTTTGATTATTTGTTTGATAATTTCGAACCATTATGCCAAATTGAACCAAATATTGAACTGTATTGAAAAATGATTACAATTGCATGCATATACATGTATATACATTGAACAGGTCATAGCAGGGAGGCTAGAGAAGAGGAATTAAATTGTTTGCCCGACAAATAGGTACATGTTTATTGTATTTCTTGGGGATTTGATGATTTTATGAGCCGATTGGCTAGCCGCTTGGCCTTTTCTTTTCTTTTGGATTGGTGAGGGCCATAGGAGGGTATTTGATATATCCCGAAGCTCCCGGTGCAGGGGAGGTTATGGCGAAATTTGTGGAAAATTTAGGGTGTTAGCCAAATTTTTGAAAAATTTGAAAAGTTCTTAAAAACTGAAAAGTTGAAGAATTTAAGCCGTAAAGAAAATAATGGGAGTTGAGATGGTTAGTTAAACAACTTTCAGCTTCGTTTCTTTTCGCGGACGAAAAGTTTTAAGTGGGGGAGATTGTAACAACCTGGAAATTCTTAGCCAATTTAATTTTTTATTTTGGCGATTTTAATGAAGTTTGAATATTTAAAATGAATTATTTTAAATAATAACGACGAGAAATTTATTTTGAATAGAATTAGAACGTATATATTTATTTGAATCGACGTTAGAATACAATTATTTATTTTTAATTATAAAAGGAAATGAAAATGGCACGGTAGTTTGAAAATTCGATTTCAAATTTCAAATGATTGTACAGGATTCACAATAAACCGGATTTTAGCAAAACCAAGAATATTAGAATCTAATTGAAAATATCTTTCCAACGAATCCGAAAAATCCAAATTTCATAGCGGGAATAAAAAGTTATGCCCAGTTGAAAATTCAGAATAGTCGCTATGGAATTTTGGCCCTCAAAAATGGAAATTTTGCACATGACCTCGGTTTTTGACGAAACTACTTTTGTTGGATCTGGAATTCCAAATTATTGCTAGGTTTCAAAATTCATAATTTTCTGAATTAATATGTGAGCGTGGCAAAGGAAAACGCGTTTGACCAGTTTTAGTTGATTTTAAGCGACTGGAAATAACCATTTTTCAAACTGTGTCAAAATTTGACAAAATTAGTTTTTTAGCACCGTATCATCAATACAAAGCTAGACATAATTTTTCTGTAATTTTTGGAGTTAGTATGTGGCCCCGGTAAATTAAAATGTACGTTAAAATGCAATATTTTGATTTAAATTTTACTTTTAAGAAAAAGTGATTGAAACAATCGAATTGGCTAACGGGACATATCCCATTGTGTTCGGAATGGGGGTAATTAGCTAGAGATGACAGGCGATGGGTCTTGTTTGGTATTCGAAATAAAAAGTTGCTTTTTGGAATTTTAAAATAATAAAATATATAAGTCAACACCCTCCCTATTCTCTCTCCCTCTTCATCGTTTAATAAGAAAAAAAAAACCAAAAAGAACTCGTCGCCCCCCCCATTTCTCGACGTCGTGCCCCCCTCCAAGGCGGCGATGCAGCTCGCCGGAGCTCCCTCCACATGCTGGCGGCGCCCCCCTTTTTCCCTCTCCTTCTCCTCCTAAACACCACAAATCGAAAACCCTAAGGCCCCTTCAACTGCGAGATTCAACCACACCCGACACCCCTTCGCGCACCCTCGGCCCTCCACAGGCGCCGCGCTGCCGGCCTCCAGGTGAGCCAGCTCCCACGAACGCCACCTTAGAGCGAGCAATCCCCTCTCCTCCTCTGAATCCCGAATTAAAGGTGAGTGTTTTCAATTTACAATTTAATTTAATTTTCGGTTTTTAATTTAGATTTTTATAAATAAGAAATTTAGATTTTTATGCATGAAAAAGGTAGGATTTTCAAATAAGAAAGATTATATTTTTCATGATAGAAAGAAGTGATTTTTCATAATAGAAAGGAGTGATTTTTAATTAAGAAAATATACGATTAGAGAATAAACATTTGAATTTTATGCACATGGTTTGAGGATAAAGATGTGATTTTTAATAAAGTAAAGATGTGATTTTTAAATAAACAAAGGTCGGATTTTTATTTATATGAAAGGCGATATTTTTATATAATGAAAGGCGATGTTTTAGTATAATGAAGGCGAGATTTTTAATCATAGAAAGGTGAGATCTTTATATATGAAGTAGCGAAAAAAGTATAATTTTTATTTTGAAGTTAGCATGATAAAAATATGATCTTTATTATAGGAACACTGTTATAAAAATAGAATTTTTATCTATGTAGTAGCGGTATAAAAATAGAATTTTATCTATATAGTAGCGGTATAAAAATAGAATTTTTATCTATATAGTAGCGGTATAGAAATAGAATTTTTATCCATATAGTGTAGTTATAAAAATGTGATTATTATATGCATAGCAACAATATAAAGATGCGATTTTTATATATGTAGTGGCTACGGACAATGAAAGTGACAAAAGGCGAGAACGGCGAAGATTTCCTACATATAAAGAGTCGCGACGTTCGGTTTAGCTTATCGGTGAGAACTTCTCACTTTAAATTTTCTTTTCTAATAAAAATAAATATTAGGATGCAGACATTGCTTAGAAGCACCCGACACCCGTCTTCCACAAACCATGGACGACTTGTTTATTTGTTTGTTTGGTTGTTTGGTGGTTGATTGGGATATTTGTTTGAATTTGGTTTGGGAAGAATAATGGGATTGATTAGATTGGTATGCGTATGACACAGACCATTATTAGACTGGGGATAAGGCTAGGCCTTATCCCTTTTCTAGTATCACGCCGTTATGCCGCCGAAATTTTCTAAAATATGTTAGAAAAATAAAAAAAATATCATTTTATTGAATAAACGAACTGAATAGAATATTCATAGCTTAAATAGAATATTTTGGTCGTTAAAAATATAAATTTAACGTGAAGGTGAGTAAATAAATATTCATTTACAAATTGAACGATTTGTTTATGTACACCCATTTGAAGGATATTGATTGGGACAATAAATTTTACACATCGCCCAACTGCACAAATAAAAATCTGTGTTTGTTGACTGAAACCCCACACGGGTATTGGGATGATATTTGACGTACACTAATCCCGATTGTTTAGTTGTATGTCAATCGGTAGGTTGACAGACAGTTGTGTAGTGCACTTTGGATGATGGTTGATTATTTGTCATTGCTATTATATACATGTCTTGTATTGAATCCATATAATTAACATTATATGGTAATTGATTGGGCCTCCTTCCAATTTGGAAAATAAAGAATATTATAAAATAAAGATTCATGTGTTGAATAGAATAAATAGTCATGTGTTGACGATACTCAAGTGTTGAGAATATTCATGTGTTGAAAGTCATCATGTGTTGAACGAAATATTTTAACAATAAAATTCACATCTTTATCATATATAAAATTAGAAACTAGCTGGAAACTAGATAAGATGAGTGGTTTCCTGGGTATTGATTTGATGTTGGTTTCGGCCTTCGGGGTTAATACTTAGGGAATCATTCTCTTACTAATTGACGGTTGGATTCTGATTAAGAATTAAACGATAGAAATCATAATTTTATAAAATATATTAAATAACAAAAATAGTCATGTGTTGACGATACTCATGTGTTGAGAATATTCATGTGTTGAAAGAAATATATATATTCATGTGTTGAAGAAAATATTCATTTGTTGAATAGAATAACGAAGTTATTGAAATATATAAAGCCGTGTTGATTAGAGATGCGCCATTTTGACGCGAACGATATTTATATGGATTCTATTCATTTTTATAATGAATAGAGAAAAGAAAGTGATTTCAAAATATAATATTTTGGAAATATTATCATTTATATATTAATGATATGAAATATTCAATTTTGATTTGAAATTGAATATGAAGATGAAATTGTTTTGAGAATGAATTTAAAACGATTTATAAAATACGTTTTGAATTGAAATCAACGTAATATATATATATATATTATATATATTAAGTTCCTGAATAGAACGCGTCGCGCCACGGTAGTTCGCGAATTTCGACCATTGACTTCGAATTGATGTTACGGGAGATCTGACCGCCAGATTCTCCTAAAACCGGAACCATTGGGTTCGTATCGAAAGGAGCTTTCCAATGAATATTAGAAATTTGAAATCTAATGGTTGGATTTGGAATTTTGTCCAAATCAAATTTCGAAAAGGTCGCTGTAAGTGCAGTTCGGTGGTCGTTATTGAAAATCGACTGTACGGGCCTTGATAAAAATATTAATAATTTGTGTAAATTCATAATATATGAATTGGAAAGAACTGGGATGAAAAATTCCACATTTGTAAGGATAAAAATATATTTTTATCGAAATGAACTAGTTATGAACTAGAATTATAATCCAATATTTTTGAATAAATAAATTGGATTTGAAGTGGTTTTAAAAATATTCAGAATTTCCAATACGTGAATTGGAACGGACTTGAATCGAAATTAACTTCGGAATATTTCGATGTTGGATTTCATGATTATACAGATATGGTTGTGGAAATTTGAAAGATATATTTATACCGTTATTTCCAATACAATATTTGTTGGTTTCAGAATTTGATATTGAATATAAGCCGATATATTTTCTATTCAGAGCCTTGTATTTAATATCAAATGGGATTTTGGGTTCGTCGTGAATGGTGTCTTAAATAACACTGTTCTTGAACCCAGTTTAGAAAATAATAAATCTTTTAATTAAGATTTAGTGAAATTTTTCAGTTAATTAGTATCTTATTGGAATTGAATTTAAATTGGTTTTTGGGGTTTATCGTGAGCGGTGTTTTGAATAACACATGTTCTTTAACCCGATTAACAACGGAAAGTGATTTTGGGTTTATCGTGAACCGTGTTTTAGATAACATTGGTTCTTTAACCCAGTTAAAGGCAGGATATTGATTTTTGGGAAGATTAAAACTAAGTGGAGTTTTAATGAATCTTTAATTAGATTAAAGTGATCGAGAATGGACTATCACCAGTTTTTCTCCAAGCGATAGTTAAATCTTTAATTAGATTTGAACATGAAATGGTAATTAATATTTACCGATAACACCGTGGTGTTAGATAGGGAGTATTACCAGTTTTGCTCCATGGGATGAATAGGTTGGGATTGGGAAATAAAATAAATAATTACTTCGGTGTGGTTCGCTAATCCCGACTAGTTTGGAAAACCTTAACATGGTTTGAAATGATATCCAACGGAAGATTAAAGAATAAATTTAGAGGAATTTATCTTTGATAAAATTAATGGGAACCTTTCCCTAAGAATGTGAATATTTGAATAGAATAATATTCTGAATTGGAATGAGGCGTATGTTGTGTTTGTGTAACACTTGTTTATTACATACGCGGGTTATTCGGAAAGGCCGGGTTTATACCCATTCTGAAAAATCGATTCGATGATAAGTCGAAGATGAAGACTGTGGTTGAAGACCGAAGGTCTTCACATCGTTTGGAGGATTATTGATGATCTTGATTGGGCTGTACACCCAAGAGGAGGGAATCAGTTGGTGATCGTCCAGACGTACTGGGAGATCGATGGATATGCGAGGAATAAGGTTCCTCCGGTTTCGTTCAAACCCAGAACGAACTTGTAAATGGACTGCTTGTCTGACATTGGATTTTATTCTGTGTAATTGATTTCTATTAAATATATACCTGTTTGGCGGCGGAGAATTTATTCTCTTGCTTAACGCCCTTCTCTGAAACGTACGAGCTCAGAGGTTATATATTGATGGATATCAATCGCATGGCATGAATTGCCTGTGTGGCATGCCTAAGTGGCAAATGATCAAGGCTTTTGTTGAAAAGCAAAGTCTTATGGTTGATGATCAAAGCACAGCATGTGTGGCATAGCTTTGTGTATAGCGTTAATTCGCGAGCCTCGCACCTCGGTATGAGTCAATAACGGGATAGTGACTACAGGGAGAGCACGACATTTCTTTCTAGATATAGGTGATGTCAGTGGCCTACCAGCCCTGACATTTATGTACTTTTTATCTGTGTGGTTATCGGAATGCGAGGCGCCTCAGATATAGGTCTGATAGGACTGGGAAACGTGTGTTCAGGAATAACTAATCCTAAAAAGTAAGAGAGGACCGACTCTGAAGATCCAGGATCGCTGTGTGTGGTCCTGAGACATTTGCTAGAGTGTCTCGAACGGAGAGGAGCTTTCCCCTTGCCTCGACTCATGATGGAATCCAATTTCCAATACGTGATAGTTCGGTTTTATTTGTAGAACCTGGTATGGCGACATAGTAGATGGTAGCTATGCCGCCTATGATTGATATTTATGATTGGAATTGTTTTGACATTATCCTCATATAGTAATATCAAAATAATGTGTTTTTAAACGTATCAAGCACTCTTTGGGTATTATAAGGTTAAACCCTATCCTCCGGCTTGCGTTGCATTGTGTGATGGGATCTGGGTCTTATAATAGCTTCATTTTTCTTTATTTAGCATTGCACTATTTGTTTTATGCACAGGTATTCTTGGGAGGAAACCAGTACCGTGTTATATGGCGTGGTCCCTTGATTTACCTTAACTTTAAAATAAAGATTAATAACTGTTTTAGTTCTCACACTTGTCACATGACTGACCTGGAGTTTATTGTTTTAACCTAAACTCTGGGTGCCTCTATTTTCCACGGGAAGCTAGTAGTTTTGGTTTTGCAGATTTATATTCATAGGATCCTGGTCTACAGCTTGAACAATACTCGGAAAGCTCTGTATCCGTGTATTACTTTCAGTTGTGTTTTGTATTATTTTCCGCTGTTATGTAATTTATTGTAATATCTGATATTTAGTAAATGTGTAATATTTATTCATACTCTGTATATTCTTGTATTCTGATGGAATTGTTGTAATAAACAATGAAATGTTATTCTGTCTGTGTTCCGATGTGTGTTGTTCTCAAAGCAATCCGGGCTTTCCTTTACAGGGAAGTTCGGGTCGTTATAGAATTACTTCTCGATTTCCATCTTTATACAAGATGCCCATATTTTTTGTCACTAATTATGTTCTAGCCCCCTACGCACACACGCACACACATATATACACAGCCGGCCTTGGCCCAGTGCCAGCCGTGCTTATGCACTGGGCATCAAAAGTAGAAGGACAGCAAATCTTCACTGCATGAATCCAGAAAAGAGAAGGACGGGAAAAATCGAAAAATGAAAAGAAGCACCAGTAGTAGTGTAACATATGTCCGAGGAGGCCCAAGACGCATCAATGGCGGCGCCGACACAAGTCACAAGCAAAAGCACCACACATGCTGAGAACCTTGGCCCTAATCCCTGAATTGTCTAATTATCAAAAAGGTTGTTTTTTGTTGCTAATGGTTTTTAAATTTGAAAATTGTGATTATTTAGATTTTCATTTCCCAGAATTGTATGAGTTCAATATCTTCTTGCTTTCAATATTGTTGCTTGAATCAGGATTTATCTTCTTTTCCAAACATCTTCTATTTTTTGGCAAAGATTTCCACTCATAACTAGCCAGGCTTGTGTTTGTGACCTTAATGCAACAGGGTTCTCAACTAATATGTTGTTACCATGATTTTTCGTATACATGATTCATTCATTAAAGTTTCAAGATCTTTTTTCAGTTACTGTTGTTTTGATGTTGAAATTCCTATCTTAGTTATGCAGCCTAGTTGCTTGTAAAAATGTCCAGTACAATGTCTTGTTTCATTTCCTCTATCACATATTATTTTCAAGGCTGTTCATTCTTGTAGGACAACTGAGTTTTTTCCCACATTCACTTAAGGTCATACGTACGGTAAAACTTTCTTAGAAATTTCATGCCGTTTTCTAATCGTTACCAGTTTGTGTTATTTTTAAATTTAGTATTTTTAATTCAGTAAATGATATGCTGAAAGGATAATCATTTCTGTAGGTTTTTGTATTTTTGTGTTCTAAGTAGTTACCAACCAGTATATGACTGCACAATTTTCAAACTATTTCTTATGGTTTTCCTTCAAATTTTTTCCATTTGTACTATTTTTGCCTTTTTTAAATCCTTTTCAAATGATTATTTTTATGTTAACCAATTATATTTTAATCAGACTTATAGTTAAATGTGTTTTGTGAATCACACAATCTAATATTACTATAAATAAGAGTTTTGTTGTCCATGACTCATATTTTCAAGTAGGAGAAAAGTATAATTTATAATTATAAATAGATTTTTATTTAGTAACATCGAGCAATATTCACCAAAAAGGGCATCATTTAAAAATTCGCACTGGGCATTAAAAACATCAGAACCGGCTATGCATATATATATACATATATATATATATATATATATATCACACGCACGCATTACATATATCCATGCTCTCAAACACGCATGCATAATTCAAGAAAAAAAGGAAAATTAACCTGGACCGATAATGCTAAGGCAACAGACCCACGGGTAGTTCCTTGATCACCATTATCTAATAAAAGGACATTTTAAATGACCTATTAGTCAAACTGTATATAACAAAATGAGCATCAGATTAAGCATAGGCTAATAATTGTTTATGTGAGAACTTACTTCCATTGAAATGGTGAACTCCAACCTTGGCCAACATGGCATAATACTTTGTCAATGACCGTGGAAGAGGGATTTGTTTGCTATGATAATCAATTTGCCTATAAATCGGTTACAAAAGAATCATAATATAGCAACATTGTCAAATTTGAGTAATCTTCCAATACGAAAACAAATTAAATGTACAACAAGGACGCATGCATAAAGTGTGGCACATGAGGTATAATTTCAAAGAGCACTGCATCTGCTTAGCCTATGCTTTGGTGGTTTACCAGAACAGAAATATTAGCCTCTATTGACTCACCAAAAATAGAAGGACTTGAAATTCACCTTCCCACATGGTGAAAATCATAAATGCAAAGAAATGTACATATGCTTTCTCAAACACTAAGACGATCAGAAACGTTAGCACATCAATCAAGATTGCTTAATGCTGAAATGAACAATCTATAGATCAATTTTAAAATCGTAAAATGCTAAGGTGGTGTTTGAACCTTTTTTAAGCATCTATCACATCAAGGACATAAAGCACATCAAGCAAATGAGAAACAATTAGTAAGTAGAACTAATAACATAAATGTACAAAATAAATATTAATCTTCAGTTTTACATATATATACACACACACACCTGCAATGTATCATTGACAGTTTCTTTTGCCTTCAACAAAGATCATATCATCAAATCCACTTTATATTGGTTCGATATCTATGCACGAAAACCTAAACAACCAATCTCAAATCCACGTTACATGAATGTTTCTGAAAATAAAAAAATAAAAGAGCAGCTGTTTTCAGTATTGCTTATTACTAACAATAATAAGATAACTGAATGAATAAATAAAGTGCACACCTTGTTATGACAATGTTGTTGGCCATGGGAGATGAGAAATGATCAAAAACATGAGAACGGGAATGAAACGTTCTACTAAGACACACATCAAATAGGCTAAAGTTGAGGCTTTGGTCTCATGATAGTTTAATCACTATGCCTGATTAGTTCAAATAATTGTCATGGTTTTTCCCATTTCCATCTAAATTGTAATACATATTGGTGATATTTTTTGGCTTTTCCCATTTTTAGCTAGTTTGTAAAACCTTTAAACAAAAATAAATATAGCATATACCTTTATCTACCTCTTAGTTATTCCCTAGAATTCAGCAAACATTTTGTCATGATTATTCCTATCATAAACAAACTGAATAATCACAAAAATGATGCACCAATAACAAATAAATGTTGGGAACATGGAAATAATTGTGCATAACAAATGAGTGGTCAGAAAAATTCGTAATTGAATTACTATGAAATAACAATGATCCCGCTGATTACCTATAACATATTACATGTAGCTTGTGGAAAATCAGGACAAAGAAGCAATGTATGTTGATAACCTACTATAGCCTCATTAAACCAAATTTATCTCTAGGTTAGATACAAACTAAACCAGCTATAAATTACTTGGAAGAAGGTGGGTTTCTCTATTCAGTTTCCCATGTCAATTCAGGTTTCTCTAGCCTCATTAATATCAATATCGAGATTGCAAATACGGTTCAAGTTTAACTTGATCATTGATGGCCTAACACAAATATTCAATCTCGATTATTGCTATTGATGAGGCAAGAGACTAAAACAAATTGTCTTTGTCCCCTTTGGGCGATCAATTAAGAAGAAACTGAGATGCCCTATGTAACATAATGCTTCTCCTGAGCCTGTAGGGAAATTTTATGGTATGTATTAGTTATATAACAATATAGTCATACACATAACATATGTTATACAATCCTTGTACTGTAAACAAATATAATTCTTGTATGAACATTTTTATGATAATTACGACATTTTATGATATGTAACATTCAATATAGTAGGAAAAAAGGCATAGACTAGATAAACTTTTGAAGATCCTGACACTGTTAAGTAGTATTGCCAGAAATTTTATTTTAGAACCATGTTGATGATGTGTTCGGTATCTTTAAAATAATGCGACCAAATTCCATGAAGATGGAACATTCATGTTTTATTAAGTATTAAACCATGAGTTATATGCGTATATCTAGAGATAAGGGAGGAACCGAACAAGCTTCCTGTAGGTTGGTTGAGGAAACACTTCAAAATGATAAAGTTAATCATATGGATGAATATTTTCATCTTGAGGAAACACTTCGCATCATGACTTGGGAGTTACTAAAGTTGATCATATAGAAGAAGATTTTTGCCCCTTACTATTTAATAATTTAGTCTTGTTAACAAACAAACTAACCTCGATTTATCTTGGGATTTACTAAATTGGTCCATTGAAACTTCCCAATCATTGGAAATTGATTTAATAAATTTCGAAGCTCTTTAATGACTAAAAAATATATTTTATAGTTTTCATCATTTCGAAGTGTTTCTTCAACTAGACCACAGAAAGCTAGGTCAATACCTCTCTTACCAACACGTATACATATAAAACTCATGATTTATTTCTTAATAACATGTGAATATTCCATTTTCATGGAAATAAGTCATAGTATCCTAAAAATACGAAATGCCTACTGACATGGATCTGAAATATACTTTCTGACAGCACTACTATACACTAACAATGAACTTTGATAGGAGATCCTACCATGTTAGCATTATGTTTCAAGTTAATTATCAGTCCATTGAATGTAGATACTTAATTTAGTAGCTCCCAAGATAAATCGATCTCGAAATGTTAGATCTATTGGCCATAAAATTTAATTTAATTAGTAACTCCCAAATCAAATTAACTTAATTTAGTAACTCCCAAGTCAAACTAATTGTCAACACATATATATTAGACCTCTTGGCTACAAAATTAACTTGCTCATATTTCTGAGAAATATCGAAATGTTCATACACACTTGATATATACATCTATGAATAAATGCATACTTGATAAGTACACCCCTCATAAACATACGTGCTAATGCTTCAAACATATAAAACTAGAAAGCATTAGAAAGTTAGGCACCCATAAAAATAGCAACTTATACACATTAAAGGACATCACAAGCATAAGGAAAATGCACTTGCACTAAAAACAAAAGCGTGTACATCTAATACACACATATGTGTGTATGAGCGTGCAGGCATGTAGTTCATTATACATGTATTTTTCTACATGTTTGACAGAACATAGCACGTGATATTCTTGAAAGTTACGTGCTCAACAGAACAATGATATATTTATAATTTTTTAAAAGGTTTACAACTTAGAAGAAATACCTCTCTCATTAGAGTAAAATATTTCTGCACTCATGCTAGTACGAATCAATTATTTTATAAGCTAAAAAATGTGAGCTGAACTCAACAATAAAGCAAATTAGCTATATGTGGGTATCACTTTCCTACTTTCATTGCACATACATGATAACATAAGAAATTACTCAAAAGGAATTCACATAAAAAGTAAATAATCTAATTGCTAATTAAAAGATAACAAATATATAATTTATATACATCAGACAAGTCTACATTATTTTTATAGTATGTGGACTTAACATGATTTTTATGCTATGTTGTGGGTTAAACACAATTGTCAATCTTTATAATTAAGCATGCTACCTTTTTATGGGTTAATCTACTCACTACAATCAACGTAAGTAAGTTCAAATGCTTGCCTGTTTACAAAATCTTTAGAAGCGCTTAGTTTAAATTTCAGTCAAAACAAAATTATACTACTTCTTAATGCTGAAATATAAATGGCATACTAGGTACAAAATACAGGGTTGACAAAACTAAAAATTATACCAATTCTTAACACTGAAATAGTGCCAATATGGTGCTACTATACTCGCATAGACTGATAGACAATACTCTCGTTAAGAGTGTCATTACTCAACCCATATTTTACACTTGATGTTATTAAAAAACACTTAAAATTACCCAGATCCATAAATCCCAATCAAATAAAAACAAATCTGAACATTTTCAAACCCTAGATTAACTACTAATCCCTAAAGCATCACCATAGAAAGTTCTAAAACAATCAAAGTTATTAATGATATCCAATTAAAGTACGCAAACCAAAATCAGTTTGAACTAAAATTGAAATTGAAAAGTCATACCAACTTAGGGCTTTTCCTACAAATCTCGAACAATAATTACGGTACCCGTTTGAAATTACTGAGGACTACAAAGAGGGCTTTGTGCGACAATGAAGACGGAATTTTGAGTGGAGTACGACGGAGATGATGATGACATGAGTAAAGTTAATCGGTGCGATGAAATTTGTTCGGCAGAGCGATTTGGGGTAAGGGAACGAGGGTTAAAAATTTCTAAGTATGAGGGTAGAGGAATAGAAAATCAGTGGTTACATTTATTTTGGACTACGTGGACTATTTTCTTTTAGGTAGGGAAGTGAAATATTTTTTGTCGTGTTTATATTGTGAGTGAAAACACCTTTGCTTGCATTTATGAAGAAACACCACTAATTTTTGCAACAAAAAATCAATTTTCTTGTAGTGGTAGCACCTAGACCTCTCTCATTAACCAGATTTACTTATAGACATTGGATATGCTGGTCAGTTTCACGAAGAATTTTGCTACAAGTAATGGTTAACCTCGTGTTTATGTGTCATTAATATTAATTAAGCCATTAACTCACACACATACAACCATATAAATTCCTATAGGGTCATTTAAATTCTATTCCTAATTTAATCGTATTTACATAGCACTTAATACGCATTTATATACGTTGATTACGTTACATATATATATACACACAGAAATGTTAATTAAGCGAATGATATAGCGTCCTTACCACGAATTTGAAATGTCAATCCCATTAAATTCTTAAGGTATGTAAGCGTGCGTATGACAATAAAATCAGAAAAAACAATCACAACAACGTATAAACTTGCAACCCAGGTTTTTATTTGAATATTGCAACAATAAAAATATATATTTATAACTCTTGCTTTGAACAGTTTCCTTCTCTTATGTTTTTTTGTACAAAAAACATTAATATTTAGATATATAGTAAATAATACATTCAAATTATCTATCTTGAGAAATAGATATTCAAACCTATTAAATTTACAAACTATCCAAATCTTAATCTTTTACCCAAAAATCAAACATGAGGATTTACGTGAAAATAGAATGAGAAGGAATCCAAACAATATAGAAAGTCATACAAAAGAATCATGTTCCTCTTTTTTTATTACAACAACCCAAGACCTAAATATAACTTGATTGAACACTTCTGTGAACAATAAAATAAACGAACGATTTGAGATGTTTAATCATGTTTTCTTTTCGTATATCCGAAATCCCCCAAAGCACAACAATTAGAATCCACAACTATCAAATTACAAAAAATAGTAACTTAGATGGATTCCACTCATAAAGTTATTAGGAAAAGCAGCAACAAGATTGAATAGAATAGAAATTGGATTTGGCTTTTAAGAACGAACGTATACTCCATGCCTTTCAAATATATATATATATATATATATATCACCATTAGAATCTTATATATACATATGAATCTAAATTCCTGATAAATATCAAATATAAATATTAGAACAAGATAGAAAAGGTAGAATAGATTAGAGAAATAGAAGAAATATAATTCCTTCAAGCTTTCCAGAATTTGAGATAGAAGAAAGTCAGAATGGAGGCGCTGAGCGCAATGGCTACAGAGTTTAGAATGAGGGTTGAGGGGCTATTTATAGATGTTATCGTGTGCATGAACCATTATATTAGTTTGATTAAATCTAAACAAAACATTTGATATATATTGTAAATAAGTCCCTACATAAAACAACCCTCATTGGGCTTCCGTACAGGAGGGTGGTTGACACCCCTCTAGGAGGGCGATTGACCTGGGCAGTCGACACCCCTCTTAAAGGGGAGTTCGACCCCCCTTTTGGGGTCAGGTCAGGAGGAAATTTTCCCAGAACGTTACTTTTTTCATCATTCCTTGATTAATTCTCTATATTTCTTTCCTTAATAAATTTATTCTTGTCCCCTACTGTATGTGAATATATACACATAAGTTTGAAATGAAATGAAAGGGAATATTCTTTTCCATGCTTATCCTGTTTAATATATTCTCAGCTTGTATATATATTTATGTGAAATTCAAACTTGTTTATTAATATATATGTACAACTAAATTAATTAATAACTTTTACAAGCAGACTTCGTTTTTAGCAAATAAAATATGAAAACGGATTAGAATCTAACCACGAACGCAACTGCAATGCTTTCATGCCCCAATTCTTAATTGTCCAAAATTCCATTTTCAGCCTTTTAATATATTATTAATAATTATTGTTTACCTTTTAATTAAATTAACATATGTTTTAAATGAGTATATTTTATGGGGTGTTACATTCTCCCCCATTAGAGATTTCGTCCTGAAATCCTTTGAAGGGGCAAGGAACACAACTCACTCTAAACAATAATGTTGTACACCCATGTTATTTAAAAAACATCCACAACTCATATTGATTATGAACTGCATACTTTCTATAACGAGCTCAGTCCTAGCATGTACTATAATAAGCGATGCAATATGTTTGCAAAGCACCCTAACATGCATTTGATTCTATACGAGTGCATAGTGCATTTGTGTCACATCCATACCCCACCATCCAATCTAAAAACCATGATACAACCAAAAATGATAAATTAAGGGGAAATAATAACCCTGAGAAAAGTTCTGGATGAGCAAGTTTAATATTCTCTTCAGTCTTCCATGTGCTCTTCGCACGGTTATCTCCCCATTGAACTCGGAGAAGTCGAATAGATTTGTTGTGGAGTCGTTTGATTCCATGTTCCACGATTCTTGCGGTGGCATGGGGCACCTTAAACTCCAACTCAGGACTTCCAATGTCCCCAGTATCATCAAGATCGAGTCTATCAGTTGAATCATGAAGGCATTTGTGAAGATGGGAAACATGAAAATGTTGTGGAGTCCCGACAAATGCTCAAGAAGATCCACTCGGTAGGCCATCTTCCCAATCCTATGCAAAATACGAATAGGCCTGATAAACCTGGGAGCTAACTTCCCATCTTCCCAAACCGAACCATCTTCTTGAGAGGAAAAACATTAACAAATACCAAATCACCGAAATCAATCTCCAATACTCTTCTCCTCCTATCAGCATACGACTTTTGTCGCTCTTGAGCAACCTTCATTCTCTACCGAATCAAAGCGATAATTTCTATAGACTCACGGATACGGTCCGATCTGAATAAAACATTGTCGGTAGTTTCCCACCAATAAGTTAGCAATTTGTGTGGCTGCCCATACAAAGCTACGTAAGTGGACATACTAATCATCACTTGTTAACTGTTACTATAAGAAAACTTGACCAAAGGTAAGTGTTGCTTCCATGCTCCCCCAAATTCGACTATGCAAGTTCTGAGCAGATTCTTCAAAACCCTATTAACTCTTTTTGTCCGACCGTCTATCTGCGGACGATAGTCCGTGCCTAAGCTTAGGGTTGTTCCCAATGCTTCTTGAAGACTCTTCCAAAATTTGCTAGTAAATAATAGATCTCTATCACTCACTATAGTAGATGAAATCCCATGTAGCCTAGTAATCTCTTCAACATACAATTATGCTAAAAAGGCGGCAATCCTATTATTCTTGAAGGGAATAAAATGGGCATTGTTCATTAATCAATCCACTATCACCCAAATAACCCCATTCCCTTTCTACTCCTAGAAAGCCCATCAGTAAAGTGTAACACCCCGTAAGTTTAATTAACAAAATTAAGAACACTAATTTTTTTAGGAGAAGAATTAAGGGAAATGGGTTATGACATTGCGTTCATCTCGGAATTCTGCTTGGAGTAGAGTCCAAGTTTTTGTAAATCAGACTTCGTATGAGGAAGTTATGGCCTTCAGAAGTTTCAGGGATTTAAATAAATTAAAACAGCTCAAATTCAAATTCAAATTTCAAATGGAAACACTGAAGCGGGCTGGGCGGGATTTTTCCCGCCCCAAGCCAGGTCGACCAAGGGGTCGACCTCCCCTATACAGGTCGACCTGGGGGTCGACCTCCCTTGATTTGGTCAAATCCGAGGTAGATTCGGGATTTTGGACCTGGACATGTTTTCTAGATAGATTCTTTGGCTCATAACCTATTTAAACACCCCCAAACCTCACTTTCTCTCCACACCAAACCATTGTAATGCTATGCTGCCTCAATCCTAATTAAAATTAGTTAAAGATTTACTTATGCTGCTGGAATATTTCATCTTCTTTTTAAAACTTAGGAATTGCAAGTCAGGATTCTAATACAAGCAACGAACGAATTATTCACTTCTCTAATCCGTCTTTGTGAGTACTATTTCTTTCATAAAATAATTAATAAATTAATTATGATGAGTTATAATTTGGGTTATAAGATATGCCTGTTAAATCATTGACCGATATGATATTGTCTATTTTGTGAATATACGCTAGTTGTTGTCTTATGTACAAAGATTCATGATGTTGGTTCATATGTCTAAACACATATGCTAGATTTGATTCATTTTGTGACATTAATTTACATGTCTAAATCATATGCAAGTGCATATGTAAATCTTAGTTTACATGTCTAAATTATATATGCAAGTTTATATATAAGTTTGGATGTGAATCATATGCTAGTTTATATGTAAGTTTGTATGCGAATCATATGTAAGTCTTAGTCTACATGTCTAAATTGCATATGCAAGTTTAATACAAGTTTGTATGTAGATCATATGCAAGTTTATGCGGAAACCATGTTCATATATGCAAGTTCACCTTTATGTGTATAGATCTATGCAAATCATATCTTATATAATTTGATCCATGCCAGTTTGTAGCTTATGCAAATTATGCCTATTGCCTATGCAAGTTGTTGATCATGCAAATTTATGATTATTATAATCATGCAAGTTTTGATCCATGCTAGCCTATTCTTATTTGCAAGTTAGATCTATTTTATGTGTTATGCAAGTTGTGATGTTTCTTTTCTTTTTATGAGTTAGACTATTTGCGGGTCTAACATATTTCATATTAAATGTACGAACAACGTAGGGACAATGGGAAAATATTAAAGATTAATATAGTGAATTGGCATATAATGGCTTTAAAAGCATATAATTAATTTGAGACATTAATTGGTATAATTTATATACCTGGAAATTATGGACATAATTTAAGTGACAATTATGGATATGGATTAAAATTGGAAGTTATTGACAATCTGAAATAGGGATATTAATTCAAGTTGGGGTTGAATAATAATGTGTAATTATAATTGCCAAAGACATGAGGTTAGACTCGTTTGTGGTACAAGACTGCCCGGACCCGCCCGGCAAATCCAGCAACCACAAACAATAGTCTAATGTGAGAGGTCAAAGGCATAAATTAAGTGCATAATAAATGCTTAAGACACGAGGTTAGACTCGTTTGTGGTATATGACTGCCCGGACCCGCCCGGCACATCCAGCAACCTCAAACGGCAGTCTAATGTGAGAGGTCGTAGGCATAATTAAAAGATGCTCAGACACGAGGTTAAGTCTGGCTTGTAGTGGAAGTCTGCCTGGAACCGCCCGGCATATCCAGCGGCCACAAGTAATCGACTTAATGTGAGAGGTCTATGCATTAATAATTATTTAATGCTGATCAAAGATGAACAAGAATGACAAACAGAAGTTTGGTTGAGTTGAGTAATTCTTTGAGTACCAATCTGATGTTGATTTTGGTCTTCGGGGTTGATACTTAGGGAGTTGTTCTCTTAACCAATGTATCTATGAACTAAGATGTACTTAATCATAAATTAAGTAAAACATGTTATATGGTGTATATATATATGATACATAAAACATGATAAGTGGATAGGGTTGAGACCAGCTTAACCAATAATCTGATAAGTAGGTAGGGTTAAGACCAGCTTAACCAATAATATATATTAATTTGATAAGTGGGTAGGGTTAAGACCAATTTAACCAATAATATATATTAATATGATAAGTGGATAGGGTTAAGACAAACTTAACCAATAATACATATTAATCTGATAAGTAGGTAGGGTTAAGACCATCTTAACCAATAATACATATTGATCTGATAAGTGGTAGGGTTAAGACCAGCTTAACCAATAATAAATATTAATCTGATAAGTAGATAGGGTTAAGACAAACTTAACCAATAATATATTGATCTGATAAGTGGATAGGGTTAAGACCAACTTAGCCAATAATATATAAGTGGATAGGGTTAAGACGAACTTAATTAATAATATATAAGTGGATATGGTTAAGACCAGCTTAACCAGCCAATAATATATAAGTGGATAGGGTTAAGACGAACTTAATTAATAATATATAAGTGGATAGGGTTAAGACCAGCTTAACCAAATATACATATTTATATATATGTATATATATATATTGATCTGTTAAGCGGATAGGGTTAAGACAAGCTTAACCAATAACACGTGTTGATTTGATAAGCGGGTAACATGGGTGATATGTGGGATATAATTATAAACACTTAACCAAGTTGAAACATGTAAGAAGACATGAATAAGAGGGGTTTAAGTGGGAAATCCTAGTGGGGACCAAGCATAGGTAGAAAGCTTGTGTCAACTGTGGGGACCCTTTTCAACCAGTAACCCATTTAGTATCTAAGTGCGCTCGATCTAGATCGAGGACGGGACACGCTTACTGGGTTTGATTGTAAGAGGTCAAAAAGGGTTAGCGGTGGCAATGCAAGTCCAACGGGGTCATGTGCGTGCATAGGCCCGGGCTGGTAGGTAAGACATTGTTGCATCGTGTAGGTATAAGCCGTGCATTTTTAGTGGTATCGGGTTGCCACTATGGGGAGTGATACACCTTACTGTGGGACCAGCACAGGTATCTACAAGTTAGGGAGCCGATCGAATAGGGAAGGTAGTGGGTAAGACTAGCGGAGATAGGAGCAGGCGGCACCTATGAAGACAGCTAGGAGTCCAACTACCATATCCTGAATAAATGTTGTAACTATAATGGGGAGGGTAGTGGATACGACTAGTGGAAATAGGAGCAGGCGGCACCTATGAAGACAGCTAGGGGTACACGAAACTACCATTATTATTATTTTGTTTAGTAGGCGGGATCAGCATTTAGGGTGATTAGTATTGGTGCAGTATAGTAATTATCCTATAGTGTTGGAGGCGCAATTAACGTTATCTTATTCCTCTTGTTTGCTTTGTCATGCCCATTTGTTTCACAGTCATTCCTTATTTACCAGTTATGCCTTATCCTAATTACTTTAATAATTATATTGTTAAATTTATTGGACTCGCCAGACTTTATGTTTGACCCCATTTGTCACCTCTTTTCTTCCTCCCCCCCCACCAAGGTTCTCAGGGTGGGACTAGTGCTAGAGGAGCCTGATTTGGATCTCTTTCTCCCTTTTTCGGAAGTGCTTGGATTGCTGAAAGTAAAGTTTATCTTATCTCTTTTATGGCTACTTATGTTGGGGTTATGATTTTTACTTTATGTACTCAGAAAACAATTTGTCAAGACAGATATTAAGTGTACTTGGTTTTATTGTTGGTTTTTGATGTTGTTGTATCAAAACTATTTCTCCGCTGCAATAAAAGTTGTTTTAAAATTTTCAGGTACCAATATATGTATCTGTCTTGTTATATTCCTTTTTATACACCAACAATACTCCATGAAAATTAATGCATTCCCTTTGTGAGTGACATTAATGGACGTGGGGTGTTACACGTGGTATCAGAGCTGAAGATTACAAGTACAGATAAGAGATTTTGAAAAACCGCTTCCAAAAGCATTTGTTATAAAGAAATACTTTCAAAAATATGTTTTAAGAAGAGTATTTTTAGGAGAAAAGTTTATTTTGAAAAACATAACCACCAAGAGCCATATATCTTTCCTTTGATTCTCCATTTTAAATCTCTTCCTCTTTTCTTTTTGAATTTCTTCCTCCACGTATAGACGCTTTTTCTAAGATATGTAAGAACTTCCGTACGATGGGCGGAAAACCGCTTCATTGGACTGGGACGTTTATCAAAGCTAGAAGGAAGTGGAGGACTTGTTGGTACCTTTAAGATAGATGATGGGAGGAAGGTTCAATTAGCTACTTGTTTAATGAAGGACGAAGCCTCATTTTGGTAGGAGGTCACGAATGGAGAATGTGCAGGAGAGACATGGATAGGACACACAATAAGAAAGTAGATCCAAAGAAAGGCGGTAAGGATAACAAGGGGCCAAGAGAAAAGGAAGGGCCACACTTGTGAAATACCTGACTACTTAAGTAAAGACATTAGAAAGAAGAAGAAGACTAGTTGTTATCGTTACGGAGAAACATGACATCTTATTAGGATCGTCCAAAGAAGCAAAAGGCAAAGGCACGGACAAAGTACAGGATCTTCCGGAGGGCATACGCGTTCCCTCACAGATGGCATACCTTATAGAGGTAGAAATATCTTGGTTGGAAGTTTGGTTTTTCTTTTTGATCATCCTGTTCGAACCTTGATTGAATTCTGGCGCTTCACACTCGTTTGTCTCTGCTTCGTTAGTTGAAACACTGCACCTAAATACTAGTCTAGTTACGGATCCCATAGTAGTCTCAAATCCTATTGGTGGTCCGGCTCATCTTTCGATGATTTGTCGAGATTTGTGAGTGTCTATCTTGGGCGTTGGGTTTGAATGCAACGCCTTTGTTCTTGGCATCATGGGCTACGGCTTGATTCTAGGCATGGGTTGGCTAGCCAGATACGGTGCCATCCTAGAATGTGAAAGAAGGGTAGTTAGATCATTGACTCGTTGTGGAAAGACCCTTGATATTTCTTGTGACCCTAGAGGTCCGGTGATGCTTAACTACCTAGAATCTCTTGATGCGTCCAACAATGATTTGGAATCTGTTCGTGTGGTCTGTCAATATGGTGACGTCTTCGATGAAGTTCGGGGTTTACCCCCGAGGCGCGAGATAGACTTTCGTATATACCTTGTAGATAATGCAAAGCCAGTTGCATTATCGGTGCGCCACATGGCTCTGAGAGAGAGAAGATAACTCAGTATGCCAGTGAAAGAGTTGATTGAGAAGGGGTTCATAAGAAGAAGTATTTCGGAATGGGGTGCTCTAGTTGTTTTTGCTACGAAGGCTGATGGTTCACTTAGATTGTGCATGGACTATAGAGAGTTTGAGTAAGCTCACAAAAAAGAACAGACACCCATTGCCGAGGATAGATGATTTATTCGATCAGTTGGTTGGTGCTTCAGTTTTCTCACAACTGGATTTTGCTACAGGATTTCATCAGCTAAGGGTGGCTGAAGATAGCATAGATAAGACTGCATTTAGAACTCCTGACGGTTTCTTCGAGTGGCTCGACATGCCTTTTGGTTTGACGAATGCACCTGCATACTTCGTTGACTTAATGAATAGTATATTTAGGGAGTTTCTAAACAAGTTTGTGGTAGTCTTTGTGGATGATATCTTGATTTTCTCTAGAAGCGAAGAAGAGCATGCCCTACATCATAGGGAAGTCTTAGAGACCCTATGAGTGCATCAACTCAAAGCTATGTTCTCCAAATGTCATTTTTGGAGGAAAGAAGTGAGGTTCTTAGGGCACATGGTCTCTAAGGAAGGGATAGCTGTGGATCCCGCAAAGGTGGTGGCAATACCAGATTGGAAGATTCCTAAGAACGCAACAAAATTAAGAAGCTTTTTAGGGCTTGCGGGCTATTATAGAAAGTTAATTAAGGACATCGCGAAGATATCAGCCCCACTTACTCGGTTAACGAAGAAGAACTTGACTTTTTCTTGGTATGTTGACTGTGATGATGCTTTCCAGCATTTGAAGAGGGTTTTAACGACAGCTTTAGTTTTAATTTTGCCAGATGGAAGTAAGCCATTCACAATGTATACCGGTGCTTACGGGATAGGGCTTGGAGCAGTTTTCGATGCAAGAGGAAAAGGTGATATGCAAAAGGCGGCAAGTACGAGTATCACTTATCATCCACAGACGGATGGACGAACAGGAAGGGGTGAATAGAATCCTTGAAGATCTTTTGAGGTTATGTATCCTAGATTTTGTAGGGACATAAGAAGAGGCAACAAGCTTAGTTGTGTTCATGACGTGTTTCACGTGTCACATTTGCATAAGTGTTTACAAGATATTGCGGAAGTAATAGAGCCAAGCAGGCTTAGAGAAGTGGAAGCGGAGTGAGATGCCCCGATTAGACGAGCCCCTACATGCATCCTTGGATCGGAGGTTATAAAGCTACGCAACAGAGAGGTAAAGTTGGTCAAGGTGCAATGGGGAAATGATCAAGGAGACACGACTTGGGAAACGGAAGACAAGATGCGTACACAGTACCCTTTCCTTTTTGAGGGTATATTTTTAACTTCTCCTCTTTTTACCGCTTTGTTTATGCTTGTCCTATCGTTTAGTATGTCTTTGCGATTATACCTTCGATCTTTAGTTAGGAAAAATCCTATGGTTGTAAACATATGTTTGAGACATGTTATGTTTGGTGGATGCAACTGGATGCAAGTGTTTGCTAGTGGTTGCTCGTGGATGCATTTACACACACATTAGGCACTAGATCGGCACAATCACTTTCATATTGCATATAAATATATGTGCATATTTAAATTAATGGATGTATATTGGTTGTATTATCATACGGATGTTGCATTTAGATGAATGGTTGTGCACGCATGTAGAAATAATATGTATCATTAGGATTCTTTTGCATACATAATGGACGCATGACACTATCTTGATTTGCATCAAGGAGGTCAACTTAATCAGTAGACCGCCTTATTTTGCATTGGATGACGAACATATACACACCCTTTTTGCATATGTTCATACGACATTAGAAATCTTGTAATGACAGTGGATGCCTGTGTTTGATGGTTGAGTAGATGGATGATTGGATGTTAGGATATACATTATCCTTAACTTAGAGATTTCGGGGGCGAAATCCTTTAAGGAGGGGAGAATGTAACACCCCGTAATTTTAATTAACAAATTTAAGAACACCAAAATTTTTTAGGAGAAGAATTAAGGGAAATGGGTTACGCCATTGCGTTCGTCTCGGAATTCGACTTGGAATAGTGTCCAAGTTTTCGTAAATCGGACTTCGTATGAGGAAGTTATGGCCTTCAGAAATTTCAGGGATTTAAATAAATTAAAACAGCTCGAATTCAAATTCAAATGAAAACACAGAAGTGGGCTGGGCGGGATTTTTCCCGCCTCAGGCCAGGTCGACCAGGGGGTCGACCTCCCCTATACAGGTTGACCTGGGGGTCGACCTAGGGGTCGAGCTCCCTTGATTTGGTCAGATCCGAGGCAGATTTGGGATTTTGCATCTGGACATGATTTCTAGACATATTCTTTGGCTCCTAACCTATTTAAACACCCCAAACCTCACTTTCTCTCCACACCAAACCATTGTAACGCTATGTTGCCTCAATCCTTATTAAAATTAGTTAAAGACGTCCTTATGCTGCTGGAATTGTTCATCTTCTTTTTAAAGCTTAGGAATTGCAAGTCAGGATTCTAATATAAGCGACAGACGAATTATTCTCTTCTCTAATCCGTCTTTGTGAGTACAATTTCTTTCACAAAATAATTAAAAACTTAATTATGATGAGTTATAATTTGGGTTATAAGATTATGCATGTTGAATCATTGACCGATATGATATTGTCTATTTTGTGAATATATGCTAGTTGTTGTCTTATGTATATAGATTCATGATGTTGGTTCATATGTCTAAACACATATGCTAGATTTGATTCATTTTGTGACATTAGTTTACATGTCTAAATCATATGCAAGTGTATATGTAAATCTTAGTTTACATGTCTAAATTATATATGCAAGTTTATATATAAGTTTGGATGTGAATCATATGCTAGTTTATATGTAAGATTGTATGCAAATCATATATAAGTCTTAGTTTACATGTCTAAGTTGCATATGCAAGTTTAATACAAGTTTGTATGTAGATCATATGCAAGTTTATGTGGAAACCATGTTCGTATATGCAAGTTCACCTTTATGTGTATAGATCTATGCAAATCATATCTTATATAATTTGATCAATGCTAGTTTGTAGTTTATGCAAATTATGCCTATTGCCTATGAAAGTTATTGATTATGCAAATTTATGATTATATAAATTATAATCATGCAAGTTTTGATCCATGCTAGCCTATTCTTATTTGCTAGTTAGATCTATTTTATGTGTTATGCAAGTTGTGATGTTTCTTTTCTTTTTATGAGTTAGACTATTTGCGGGTCTAACATATTTCATATTAAAAGTACGAACAATATGGGGACAATGGGAAAATATTAAAGATTGATATTGTGAATTGGCATATAATGGCTTTAAAAGCATATAATTAATTTGAGACATTAATTGATATAATTTATATACCTGAAAATTATGGACATAATTTAAGTGACAATTATGGACATGGATTAAAATTGGAAGTTATTGACAATCTGAAATAGGGATATTAATTCAAATTGGGGTTGAATTATAATGTGCAATTATAAATGCCTAAGACACGAGGTTAGACTCGTTTGTGGTATAAGACTGCCCGGACTCGCCCGGCAAATCCAGCAACCACAAACGGTAGTCTAATGTGAGAGGTCAAAGGCATAAATTAAGTGTGTAATAAATGCCTAAGACACGAGGTTAGACTCGTTTGTGGTATAAGACTGCCCGGACCCGCCCGGTACATCCAGCAACCGCAAACGGCAGTCTAATGTGAGAGGTCATAGGCATAATTAAAAGATGCTTAGACACGAGGTTAAGTCTGGCTTTTGGTGGAAGTCTGCCCAGAACCGCCTAGCATATCCAGCGGCCACAAGTAATCAACTTAATATGAGAGGTCTGTGCATTAATAATTAATTAATGCTGATCAAAGACGAATAAGAATGACAAACAGAAGTTTGGTTGAGTTGAGTAATTCTTTGACTACCAATCTGATGTTGATTTCGATCTTCGAGGTTGATACTTAGGGAGTTATTCTCTTAACCAATGTATCTGTGAACGAAGACGTACTTAATCATGAATTAAGTAAAACACGTTATACGGTATATATATATATATACATGATACATAAAACATGATAAGTGGATAGGGTTAAGACCAGCTTAACCAATAATCTGATAAGTAGGTAGGGTTACGACCAGCTTAACCAATAATATATATTGATTTGATAAGTGAGTAGGGTTAAGACCAGCTTAACCAATAATATATATTAATCTGATAAGTGGATAGGGTTAAAAAAAACTTAACCAATAATACATATTGATCTGATGAGTAGGTAGGGTTAAGACCAGCTTAACCAATAATATATATTAGTTCGATAGGTGGGTAGGGTTAAGACCAGCTTAACCAATAATATATATTAATCTGATAAGTGGATAGGGTTAAGACAAACTTAACCAATAATACATATTGATCTGATAAGTGGATAGGGTTTAGACCAACTTAGCCAATAATATATAAGTGGGTAGGGTTAAGACCAACTTAACCAATAATATATAATTCGATAGGGTTAAGACTAGCTTAACCAAATATATATATATTGATCTGATAAACGGATAGGGTTAAGACAAGCTTAACCAATAACACATGTTGATTTGATAAGTGGGTAACATGGGTGACATGTGGGATATAATTATAAACACTTTACCAAGTTGAAACGTGTAATGACCCGCATTGGCAGAGGTATTATAATTAATTAATTTAATTATATATATAGTGATATAGTGAATTAAATGGTCGTGGAATTAAATAATGGTTAATATTTAATTAAAATAATAAATTAAATAATATATTTAATTCTGAAATAATCAGAATTGGCTGAAATGGCGATATGATGTGAACTGGATCATCTGTGATATTTAATTTAGTTTAGAATTAAATTAAAATAACGAATATATTGTTTGAACGATAGTAGAACATATAATTATATTATAATTAAAATCGAGCTTGAAATGGCGCTGCAGTTCGTGAATTGGCGATTTGAACTTCAACTGGATATACAGGATTCGTTTTAAGCCGGATTTCTATGAAACAAGACACGTGTGGAGCTGGTGGAGTGTATCTTTCTAGTGGAAGAGAAAAATCAGGATTTCGTCGTGTAGATTTTGAGATATGTCCAAATCAAATTTTAGAAAAATTGCAATGGAATTCCTTTATATTTTAAAAAGGAATTTCAATATAAATCGAATATCGGGTTGACCCTGATTTGAAATATCGAGTTAGAAATCCATATAGGGTTTTCTGAACTGTATGGTATTCCACCGTGAATATATACGATAATATTTATTTATAAATATTTAATTTAATTATATTTATATATTTAAAAGGGTCATCCAGAGCTTTAAAAATAACCACTTTTGCAAACGAAGTCAGAATTCGACGAAACTAATTTTGTTGGATCCGCAATGTCAAATAGTTGTTAGATTTTCAGTTTCGTGATTTTTAGAGTCACTGTGTGGTCGTACGGATTTTTAGAGTGAGAAACAATCAGTATTTCGACAGTTAAAAATACGTTGTGTGAGCATACGGAGTCGGAATTCGATGAAACCAGTTTCGTTAGGACCGTAATGTGGAACTCTAGCTACATGTCAATTTTCGTGATTTTTGGGTATCGTATGCGATCGCACGAATTTTTAGAAAGAAAAAACAAAATATAATGAAAATATATAAACAAAAATATCTCAACCCTTTTGTTTATAAATAACCGTTCAAAACCTTAAGACCTAAAAATCACTTTTTCCATCTTCTGTAGGAAATAAAATGCGCCGCCACTTCTTCATCTTTCTTTCAGAAAATGTGGAAGTTAGAAAATCAAAATATATTCCAATAAAATTCCTAAAATCATCAAATGAGTTTGCTTGAGTTGCTGGTAGTGTACTCTACCCTATGACATAAGTCACAGAGGGCTCGATGCTGTTCTTGATGGCGTATATTTTTCCAGCGCATGTTCAGGATCTAGGGTTCCATTTTTTTTGGATTTAAGGAGTTGATTCTTGAATTAGAAAGTGGATTGGCATTCCTGATGGAGAGATGTTTGAATTGGTGGGGTTTGGCAGAATTTGACAACCGAAGTTGTCGCGCCTGTAGCGTGAGGGTGGTCTTCGGTCGCGGTTGATTCCACGACAGCGGACTGGAGGAAATTGGGATGATAGGAAGGCGGTCGGAAAGAGGGTCCTGATGGCGAAATCCGTTTGAGAATCCCTGAATGGAAGGGGGAGAACGTGGAGGATGGACGGGCAGTAATGGCCATTGGAAAATTTAGATGGAGCGCCCAATTTTCTTACTAGAAGAAGAAGATAACGCAGGTCAGTGTTTGTAGTTGGGCCATGGGACGATTATCATTTGGTAAGGCCCGGAAACAAATTATAATTTTGTTAATTTAATGTAAATAAGGTATCGGAACTTGTAAATGTTATAACTCTGTCATACGTTGTCGAAATTCAGCGAAACAAAATCCGTCAGGATCGTATGGACGGACACTACCCAATGGGATTGACTGGGAGTGGATTGGAGCTCATTTGAATTTATGGCGAATTAAGTTGTTTGATTCAAATCAAACAAATAGTTTATCGTTCTTTAACAATGAACTGCAAATGTGAGTAAATCTCACTAACTCTGAACAGTTTATAATTTCATGTTGTATTTTTAGAACTGTTAAATATTGGCTGATTGACTGTGTATTGACTGTTTGATTGAACTGCTAGTCAGTTAGTTGAATTTCTATATTGATTCTGTTTAACAGAATATATCATATGGAACTGAAAGTGATGTTGATTATGTTGTGTAACATCTGTGGATGCAGGGAGACAGGTTGAAGGAATCCAACTGGATTCCTCAACATTTATTTTACTGTGATTCATATATTGTAATATATAATGGGATATATAATCTGTTGTGGATTATATGTGCTTGAACGGTACTGGTCATCGTGATTTGATATGTTGAATACCATAACATACCGAAATGTTGATAAAGGGGAATTTGTCAAAGTGATATTTGAAAATAAAATATTTATAAATGGAATATTTATAAATAAGATATATTTATAAATTGGAATATTTATAAATAGGAGATATTTAGAAAAAGGGAAAAACCCGTTCCGTTATATGGCATGGTCATATGAGATATCATTTACCTTCTTAAACTGTTTTAACTATTTTACTCATACCAGTCCCATGACTAACCCGGAGTTTATTTGTTTCCCTAAACTCTTGGGTGCCTAAATTTGTATGGGCAGTCAAGTAGTCGGGATTTACAGATATACTGAAAGAGCTTGGAGCAGGAGGCTTCAGGACTATATAGCTATAGTTATTTCTGTTGTGTTGTAAGTGCTGTACTTTGAAAATGATATTTATTCAAGTACAAAGTTATATTTCAAAGTTATGTTATATATTATATGTTATTCGTTCCGCTGTGAGATTCGTGTTACTCTGATGCTGTGTTGTTCTTCTTCTTCTATTCTAAGTTTCTATCTTATCTTTCCTCACCCTCTGTTTTCTTTCTATTAATTTCCTGATTTTCAGTTTAATTTGGGGTTGGACTTGTGTTTTTGGTCAGCTCAAATTGGACCGGAATTTCTGGTCATTACAGTTGGTATCAGAGCTTAAGTTAAGTGAATTACCTTGGCTCTGTGGCGTGACTCAGTAGAGATAGGGTTAGTAATACCCTAGATTGAGTTGAGTGTATATATACGAGTGAACGTATTTGTTATTGATATAAAAATTATTTTATATTGTGGAGATTTATTGGTTGAGCTGTTTATAGGTTCTGGTCGATCAGTTTGATCCACTGTATCGGTGAGAGTTTATAAACACTCGAATACGATGGGTCGACACGATATGTTTTGAAAAGAGGGTAAATAGAATAAATTTACCCAAATTATATCCTGATATAGAGGGAATATATATATTAGATATATTGGTTGTTATTATAATCGAGTAAGATTATAAATTAAATGGTTATGTGAATAACCAATCAAAATTCGTATAAGTGAAATACGTGAAATAAAATGAATTAAATCTGAATTTAAACCAGAAATTAAATTAAAATTCTGGAAAATTGGATAAATGTTTGTAAATGGATTTGGATTAAAAGTAAGGAAAATTTAAGATCCTGGGAAATTTTAATTGTTTTACAAGTAGTGTGAATTATATTTTGAAATGAATTTCAAAGTGGAAATGTTTAGAAATGGTTTTATAGTATTGAAGTCACTTCGATCGCTGGAAAATAGATTCCGATGATGACAGCTGCATCATCAGTATTCATTTTCGAGTTGTAAGTGATGAATTACTACCAAAGATACTGTTTTGAATTTGTTTTGGGAAAGACAAGTTGTGTTGAATTTCAAATGGGATTTATAATATAGAATTTGATACATAGAATTTGATATATAAATTTGAATAATAGAAGTGGTATAAAATTTGAATAGAAATTGAATAGAATTAACTAAGTCAAAGAGGAATTAGTTAATCGAGTTTTGAATTTGAAGTTGAACTTTGAAAGGTGAATTGGATTTGTAAATGTGTATTCGAAATCGAATATAGAACTTAAATTTGAAATTTGGATTCAAATTAGTTAATAAGCAAGTTAAAATATATTTGAACATGTCATGTTCAAATATAAAAGTGAAATAGACTAAAGAGTTAATTAATAAATTAATTAACGAATTGAGTTAAAACGATCAGGTACAGTTAAAATAGATTGGGCAGGTATAAATATACATGAGATAGGTATGGATAAGGTATAAAGGTATATAAATAGAATGCTCGACGAAAAGATATGTATTTAATTCATATATGAGATTTTATGTGCCGTATCGGCTAGCCGCTTGGCTTTTTATTTTTCTTTTGGATTGGTGAGGGCTATGGGAGGCTATTTGAAATATCCCGATGCTCCTGGTACAAAGGAGTTTATGGCAAATTTTTCTGGGAATTTAAGGAGTTATAATATTTTTAAGATAATTTGATAGTTAGAAATCAACGTATCGATATATATATAGAAGCCGGTAAGGAAACGAACTTAGAAATAGAATAGTAAAATCAAAAAGGAAGACTAAGAATAAAATCTAGTAAGAATAGAAAGAGAAAGCGTATACGTGTTTAAAAGTGAATAAGTAGTTGTATGGTATTGATTATTCGAGTAAGTAGTCGTATCTGTTTTGACGTTATAAATGTTATTCAGTCAAGGTCTGAGAGGTAGTTATACCCCAACTTGATTGATTTCATTATTAACAAATAAATAATAAGATTTCATGCTCGAAGATCAATGTTAAATAAGAGTTAGTTGAATATAGTATTTGGGTTGTCATAACAATGTTTTACACAACATCCGTTTTTACCCAAATAAGTGTAAGCTTGGAAATATAATAAAGAACATTTCCTAAGTATAGAAATAAACAAGATCGGAAAAGAGATAAGTAATTGGAATATTTTCCAATTATAAGTAGCATATATTTTCTAAAAGTTTAGAAAATAAAGGAAGGCGATATTCGGAAATGTTTTCCAAATAACATAAAAGGCCAATTTGGTTATTGAAAATATTTGGTTAACAAATATTGATAAAGAAATAGAGAAGTGATTTAACTAATGGAATATTAATTAAGGGCTCAGTGACATGTTCAAAAGGAAATTTTGATTTTTGAAAAGAGTAAACTGTTTAAAAACTCATAGGGAAAGACTGCTTGAATTAAAAACAAATTTAACAGAAATTTGTGAAAGCAAATTTGAATTAAAGTAAAGCCAGTAAAGTGGTAACTGAAATTGAATTTGAATGATATCAAGACAAAGTGGATTGTGAGATTCAAATTTGAAGTGTAATATGATAATCAGGTTAAGGATTCGGGATCAAGAACGAAACTTGAGTTTGAAATGAAAATTTGGCTCAGATATAAGCGAATGGTTGTGTTGGAGATAAAAGTGATTTCAGAAATTTGATTGGGATAACATTGGTATATGCTGAGTTGATAGCATATGAAAGTGATAGAGTTGATATGCCCAACAAAAAGGTACAATTTATATTCGATATAAGCTTGAGATTTATGAGCCGAATTGGCAAGCCGCTTGGCTGTTTGATTTTCTTTTGGGTTGGAGATGGCCTAGAGAGGCGAGTGGGAGTTTGACCGATTAACCAGTACAAAGGAGGTGCTGGCAAATTTTTTCGAAGAGTTAAGGTGTTAGAAAATTTTCAGGATTTTTGAAAATTTTCATTGATAAAGATTAATTAATAATTTAATTGAAACTAAATTTGGTTCAGTTGAAACTGAAGTTAAGAAGTGAACAAATATGTTCTAACCAGTTGATAGGGTCGTTCTCTACCTTAGCAATTTCGAGGACGGAATTATTTTAAGTGGGGAAGAATGTAATGACCCGCATTGGCAGAGGTATTATAATTAATTTATTTAATTATATATATAGTGATATAGTGAATTAAATGGTCGTGGAATTAAATAATGGTGAATATTTAATTAAAATAATAAATTAAATAATATATTTAATTCTGAAATAATCAGAATTGGCTGAAATGGCGGTATGATGTGAACTGGATCATCTGTGATATTTAATTCAGTTTAGAATTAAATTAGACTAAAGAATATATTGTTTGAACGACAGTTTTAACGTATGATTATATTATAATTAAAATCGAGTTTGAAATGGCGATGCAGTTCGTGAATTGGCGATTTGAACTTAAACTGGATATACATGATTCTTTTTAAGCCGGATTTCTGTGAAACAAGAAACGTGTGGAGCTGGTGGAGTGTATCTTTCTAGTGGAAGAGAAAATCAGGATTTCGTCGTGTAGATTTTGAGATATGTCCAAATCAAATTTTAGAAAAGTCGCTGTGGAATTCCTTTATATTTTAAAAAGGAATTTCAATATAAATCGAATATCGGGTTGACCCTGATTTGAAATATTGAGTTAGAAATCCATATAGGGTTTTTTGAACTGTATGGTATTCCACTGTGAATATATACGATAATATTTATTTATAAATATTTAATTTAATTATATTTAAATACATTTATATATTTAAAAGGGTCATCCAAAGCTTTAAAAATAGCCACTTTTGCAAACGAAGTCGGAATTCAACGAAACTAATTTTTTTGGATCCAAAATGTCAAATAGTTGTTAGATTTCCAGTTTTGTGATTTTTAGAGTCACTATGTGGTCGTACGGATTTTTAGAGTGAGAAACAGTCAGTATTTCGATAGTTAAAAATACGTTGTGTGAGCATACGGAGTCGGAATTCGACGAAACTAGTTTCGTTGGGACCGTAATGTGGAACTCTAGCTACATGTCAATTTTCGTGATTTTTGGTTATCGTATGTGATCGCACGAATTTGTAGAAAGAAAAAATAAAATATAATGAAAATATATAAACAAAAATATCTCAACCCTTTTGTTTATAAATAACCTTTCAAAACCTTAAGACCAAAAAATCACTTTTTCCATCTTCTGTAGGAAATAAAATGCGCCGCCATTTCTTCATCTTTCTTTCAGAAAATGTGGAAGTTAGAAAATCAAAATATATTCCAATAAAATTCCTAAAATCATCAAATGAGTTTGCTTGAGTTGCTGGTAGTGTACTCTACCATATGATATAAGTCACAGAGGGCTCGATGCTGTTCTTGATGGCGTATATTTTTCCAGCGCGTGTTCAGGATCTAGGGTTCCATTTTTTTCTATATTTAAGGAGTTTATTCTCGAATTAGAAAGTGGATTGGCATTCCTGGTGGAGAGATGTTTGAATTGGTTGGGTTTGGCAGAATTTGACAACCGAAGTTGTCGCACCTGTAGCGTGAGGGTGGTCTTCGATCGCGGTTGATTCCACGATAGCGGATTGGAGAAAATTGGGATGAGAGGAAGGAGGTCGGAAAGAGGGTCCTGATGGCGAAATCCGTTTGAGAATCCATGAATGGAAGAGGGAGAACGTGGAGGATGGACGGGCAGTAATGGCCAGTGGAAAATTTAGATGGAGCGGTCAATTTTCTTACTGGAAGAAGAAGATAACGCAGGTCAGTGTTTGTAGTTGGGCCATGGGCCGATTATCATTTGGTAAGGCCCGGAAACAAATTATAATTTTGTTAATTTAATGTAAATAAGGTATCGGAACTTGTAAATGTTATAACTCTGTCATACGTTATCGAAATTCAGCGAAACAAAATCCGACAGGATCGTATGGACAGACACTACCCAATGGGATTGACTGAGAGTGGATTGGAGCTGTTTGAATTTATGGCGAATTAAGTTGTTTGATTCAAATCAAATAAACAGTTTATCGTTCTTTAACAATGAACTGCAAATGTGAGTAAATCTCACTAACTCTGAACAGTTTATAATTTCATGTTGTATTTTTAGAACTGTTAAATATTGGCTGATTGACTGTGTATTGACTGTTTGATTGAACTGCTAGTCAGTTAGTTGAATTTCTATGTTGATTCTGTTTAACAGAATATATCATATGGAACTGAAAGTGATGTTGATTATGTTGTGTAACATCTGTGGATGCAGGGAGACAGGTTGGAGGAATCCAACTGGATTCCTCAACATTTATTTTACTGTGATTCATATATTATAATATATAATGGGATATATAATCTGTTGTCGATTATATGTGCTTGAACGATATTGGTCATCGTGATTTGATATGTTGAATACCATAACATACCGAAATGTTGATAAAGGGGAATTTGTCAAAGTGATATTTGAAAATAAAATAATTATAAATGGAATATTTATAAATAAGAAATATTTATAAATTGGAATATTTATAAATAGGAGATATTTAGAAAAAGGGAAAAACCCGTTCCGTTATAAGGCGTGTTCATATGAGATGTCATTTACCTGCTTAAACTGTTTTAACTGTTTTACTCATACCAGTCCCATGACGGACCCGGAGTTTATTTGTGTGTTTCCCTAAACTCTTGGGTGCCTAAATTTGTATGGGCAGTCAAGTAGTCGGGATTTACAGATATACTGGAAGAGCTTGGAGCAGGAGGCTTCAGGACTATATAGCTATAGTTATTTCCGCTGTGTTGTAAGTGTTGTACTTTGAAAATGGTGTATATTCAAGTACAAAGTTATATTTCAAAGTTATGTTATATATTATATGTTATTCGTTCCGCTGTGAGATTCGTGTTACTCAGATGTTGTGTTGTTCTTCTTCTTCTATTCTAAGTTTCTATCTTATCTTTCATCACCCTCTATTTTCTTTCTATTAATTTCCTGATTTTCAGTTTAATTTGGGGTTGGAATTGTGTTTTTGGTCAGCTCAAATTGGACCAGAATTTCGGGTCATTACAAAACATGTAAGAAGACATGAATAAGAGGGGGTTAAGTGGGAAATCCTAGTGGGGACCAAGCATAGGTGGAAAGCTTGTGTCAAGGGTGGGGACCCTTTTCAACCAGTAACCCATTTAGTATCTAAGTGAGCTCGATCTAGATCGAGGACAGGACACGCTTACAGGGTTTGATTGTAAGAGGTCAAAACGGGTTAGCGGTGGCAACGCAAGTCCAACGGGGTCATGTGTGTGCATGGGCCTGGGCTGGTAGGTAAGACGTTGTTGCATCGTGTAGGTATAAGACGTGCATCTTTAGTGGTATCGGGTTGCCACTTTGGGAAGTGATACACCTCACTGTGGGACCAGCACGGGTATCTACGAGTTAGGGAGCCGATCGAATGAGGAAGGTAGTGGGTACGACTGGCAAAGATAGGAGCAGGCGACACCTATGAAGACAGCTAGGAGTCCAACTACCATATTATGAATAAACGTTGTAATTAGAATGGGGAGGGTAGTGGGTACAACTAGTGGAGATAGGAGCAGGCGACACCTATGAAGACAGCTAGGGGTACATGAAACTACCATCATTATTATTTTGTTCAGTAGGCGGGATCAACTTTTAGGGTGACTAGTATTGGTGCAGTATAGTAATTATCCTATAGTGTTGGAGGCGCAACTAACGTTATCTTATTCCTCTTGTTTGCTTTGTCATGCCCATTTGATTCATAGTCATTCCTTATTTACCAGTTTATGCCTTATCCTAATTACTTTAATAATTATATTGTTAAAGTTATTGGACTCGCCAGATTTTATGTCTGACCCCCTTTGTTTTCGCCTCCTTTCTTCCTTCCCCCTCCCCCCCGGTTCTCAGGGTGGGACTAGTACTAATGGAGCCTGATTTGGATCTCTTTCTACCCCTTTTGGAAGTGCTTGGATTGCTGAAAGTAAAGTTCATCTTATCCCTTTTATGGCTACTTATGTTGGGGTTATGCTTTTTAATTTATGTACTCATACAATTTGTCAAGACGGATATTAAGTGTACTTGGTTTTATTGTTGGTTTTTGATGTTCTTGTATCAAAACTATTTCTCCACTGCAATAAAAGTTGTTTTAAAATTTTCAAGTACCAATATATGTATATGTCTTGTTACATTCCGTTCTATACACCAATAATACTCCATGTAAATTAATGCATTCCCTTTGTGAGTGACATTAATAGATGTGGGGTGTTATGTAAAGTCCATAGAAATGTGCTCCCATTTTCTAGTATGAACCTCCAGTGGTTACAAAAGTCCTCCAGACTTCCCTATTCCGCCTTTACTCTTTGCCAAGTTAAGTATATAGAAACAAGCTTGACCACGTCTCTTCATTCCTTCCCAATAGAAACTCCCCTTCATGTCCTTAAACGTTTTATCACCCCGGGGTAAGTGGACATCCTTGACCTATGGCATTCTTCTAGAATCTTTTTCCTAAGATCCAAACTCCTAGAGACACAAATCTGGCCATCTCTACTTATGTTATCACTACTATCAATAGAATATCTATTAGAATGAGGAACATCAAGGTCTTGTTCACCCGTGATTCTTTCCAATAAAACTGGTTTTATCTCCATTGCTCCAAGAAACCCTTTGTTGGAGAACGGAGCGTTGATGATGTTTTGATGAAAACAACCTTGTTTCAGTCATTATCATTATTGATTATAAAATATATGCTAACACTTATATTTAGAATATATATGTGTGTATGTGTGTGTGCAAGATTTATATGCAGGTAATAGATATTGAAGATTATACAGTAAAAAGACTCAAGATTTCAAAAAAGAACCAAGACTCATAAGTATCAAGATATCAAGAGTTCAAGAGTCCAAGACTATCAGGGTAATAGAGTCTAGATATTACGTAAAGTTCTGATTAGCACTCAAACTCTTTCAAATTATCTCTTTTCAAATTGATTTCAAACTCCTCTCAAAATGATTTTTAATCATCCATGGATTTCAAACTTATGATTTCAAATATATATTTCCTAATTTATAAGCTTCTTATTTTTATAGTTTTATATATTAAAATATTTATATAAATATTTTATGTACTGAGTTTATATTTGATTACAGTTTCAAATATTTTTATTTAACTCTAAGTTTTCATAAAATCTTTTACGTTTATAAAGTTTATATATATCTCTTTATAAACTCCTATATATATTTATGTGTTTATAATTATATTATATAGTTTTTATATCACTTATATATAGTTTTTAATCATACGTTCAAATAATATTTTATTATGTTTTTATACTTGAAAAAGAATATTTTAACAATTAGTTTCATTTCAGAAATTTCCAAAGTACACATATTAGTTTAAATACTTTTAAAAAATGATTTAAATTTAAATATACAAGGTGTATGTTGACATATACAAACATTGTCAACACATAACAGTAATATTTTTTAAATTTAAAAGTTGTGTCTTTTCATTTTTGAAACATTTCAGAAACGGTTACACACTTTGGAACGTTATAAAAATCCAGCATTGTACGAGACTGGACGTAGGAGGAATCCAAAACAGTATAAAATCCGATGTGTTCTTTCCTTTTCTGCACTTCACTTTTGATTATATTAACATCTATGATCATTTCTGTTTTAATACTCGTTCTATGATTCATATAATAGTTCGAGTAATCGATAATTAGTTAAGATTTGTATAAATTCTTTAAAACACTATTCACCCCCCTCTAGTGTTTTTTTGTCGTAAGATCCTTGATCCTCAACCCTAACAATTGGTATCAAAGCATTGGTTTTCAAGGTTAACATAATCTGATTTTTGAAAAAAATTAATGGAATTTTTGTAAAACACTTATTTTTGTAAGAATGTGTCATAGAATCATTATGATATTATTATTTAAAATTACATTTAGTTTTTTTGAAAAGTCACTTAATTCTTCAAAAATTTGTGTTATTTTGTAGGGAAAGAGTTATGTCTGATGACTATTAGTCAAAAGACAACAAGATGTTCATTCATCAACCACGAAGAAAAAGAAGAATATTGGCAATCTACAATGAAATGGGAACCTGATCTACAAAACTATACTTCTTCTTTAATTTGATTCAATGCCATACTTCTCTTCATCTGCTCCACAATGCTTCTGGTTTCGTGCAAATCAATCAAGAAATGACCAAGTTATGATCAAATAGAGTTTTGGTCCACAAAAGGGAAAAAGAAACCAAAACTGTCACTGGTATTCTTCATATTTCACTCAGAAGTTTGAAATATTTCATCCCAACTCCTTTTCCATAGTTCTTTTTCTCATGGACGTTTTGATGGGTGGATCATCAAATTCCGATTAAAATTGATTGAGATATGAGAGTTTGAAGTTGACTATCCAAAACAAAAAAATTGTATATAAGATTTTCTGTTTTTCTCTCACAAATTCGGCCTACTGCACCATAATATCATTCAAATTCTTCACCAAAATATTATGGATTCGTAGCACTTGCATTCCTTTTCAATTTTCCGCTAGCTTCATCCAATTCCGTTAAGAAACGAAGAAGGTATGCCTCATAAAAGATTGATTGAAAGTGTAAAAATAGGAAGAAGAAGAAGAGAAAATTTATGAAGGGATATGACTATTGAGCCTATTTATAGTAGTTGAAGTGCCCATTCATTCAAATTCAAATTTAATTTTTTGGCGCCAAGTAGGTTAGACTACTAAATCATCAATATCTTTCTCATACGTTCTTCGAATTTGGTAAATGAATATACTATGCTGATCGGAAAAACGAGCCTATCACAATAAAGCATATCTTATCGTCAAATTCTGGAAGATGTGAATGTTTGGTTCATGACAATGGAAGAACAACAAAAATAAGGATTGCAAAAAGAGGTACGCTTTGTAATTATTTCATAATTATCATTGAATTTTGGAATATACATCTACACACATAGTTAGGTATAGAAATTTATCTCGTTTATAATTTTTAGATATTTTGGTTCATATGTCGATACACATATTATACATATCAATATACCAATCTAATTAAAATCACTTCTTAGTCCAAAATTAAATTTCACTATTCTTTGATTTGGTTTAAAAAAATTGAAAGGACATCTTTTTAATATGAAAATGTCAGTTCAAACTCTAGTTATAAATTTTGTTCATCTACTTATGTTTCATAAATTTTGTTTCAAAAACATATTGAAAGTATATAAAACAATAATATTATATATATAGTACATAGATATGTTAATACTCTTGAAATAATTTAAAATTTTAAAACATTTGATATTGTTATAAAATATGAATTCATATATCTTTTATATGAAGTTTAAACATACATAGTTTAACTTATATATTTTCACATATAATTTCATAACAATTTTGGGTTACATTATCACAAATACTAATTTTAATTTCTTATTTTATTAAGATTTATAACTTGTATATTTAACTTAATATTTTGGTATAGAATATATATATATATATATATTATGTCTTAAATTTGTAGTTAAAACATAAGAAGTTATAGTTCTATAATTTACTTTATATTACCAGATTTCATCAAAAATATTTTTGAAATGACCCAAACTCGCCCTTACGGGAAACCCCGGATTGAGTTGAGAACACGACAAACCAGAACACAAACAACAGAACATTTCATTGATATTACAACAATTTCATCAAAGTACAAGAATATAATAGAGTTCTAATAAATATTACACCTTGAAAAATATCAGAGATTAAAATACATTGCATAGCAACAGAAAAATAATACATAACACAGCTGAAAGAAATACACAGATACAGAGCGTTCTGAATATAGCTCCAGCTGTAAACCGGGGTCTTGTAAAATAGAAATCCGCAAAAACCAAAACTACTAGCTGACCGTATGGAAAATAGGGGCACCCAGAGTTTAGGTTAAAACAATAAACCCCAGATCAGTCATGTGACTGGTGTGAGAACTAAAACAGTTATTTAAAACTTTACTTTGAAGATAAAGTAAATCAAGGGACCACGCCGTATAACACAGAATGGGTCTTCCCTCAAGAATACCAGTGCATAAAATAGTTTATAAACAACGCAAGCCGGGGGGATAGAGTTTACCCTTATAATAGCCAAAAATGCTTGGTACGTTTAAAACAAATCGTTTGATACTATTATAAGTGCATAGTGTTTAAAAACAACTTCAAATATAATTTTATCAATCATAGATGGCATGGGTACCATATATCATGTCGCCATACTAGTTCTACAATTTAAACCGAAATGTCATGTATTGGAAATTCGATTCCATCTATGAACTAAGGCAAGGGATCGTCCTTACCGAATTCGAGACAATCTAGCCTACCATTCTCAGGCTACAGCCGCAACTGCACCTAGGAGCCACAGAGCTTGTCCTCTCTTACGTTTGAGGATTATAACTCCTGAACAATGCGTTTCCCTGCCCTATGGGCCGTAATGGTCAGTATGTTGACCATATCATCCATCGGCCCCGTAGTGACCGATATATCTGAGGTACCTCACTATCCATCATCCACATAAGTAAAAATGTCTGGGCTCCATACCATGACACCACTCCTAGCTAGAAAGAAAGGCATGTTCTCCCTGGATCCTTCTCCCGTTTCTGGTTCATATCGGGGAGTGAAGCTCGCGAATTAACGCTACACACAAAACTATGTTATTTAAAGCCATGCTTTGATCATCAACCACAAGAATCTACTTTTCAACAGAAGCCTTGATCATTTGCATCTCAGCATGCCACACTGATAATTCATGCCATGCAACTGATGTCTATCGATATATAACATCTGAGCTCCTACGTCTCAGAGAAGGGTATTAAGCAAGAGAATAAATTCTCTGCCACCAAACAGATATATATTTAACAGAGATCAATCAACACAGAATAAAATCCAATGTTAGACAGACATCCATTTAATAGTTCGTTCTGGGTCTGAACAAAACCAGTGGCACCTTATTCCTCGTCCCATCTGTCCAATACAGGAGAGAGGTCCTCGCATATCCAGTCAATCTCCAAGTATGTCTGGACGATCACCACTTATTACCTTGTCTTGGGTGTACAGCCCAATCAAGACATCAGTAATCATCCAAACGATGTGAAGACCTCCAGTCTTCAACCAATGTCTTCATCGTCAACTTATTATCGAATCAGTTATTCAAAATGGGTATAAACCTAGCCTTTCCGACTAACTCGCGTATTTTATAAACAAGTGCTATAAAATACAACATACACCTCATTCCAATCTAGAATATTCTTTTATTCAAATATTTACATCACTGGGGAAAGGTTCCCATTAATTTTATTAAAGATAAATTCTTTAGATTTATTCTTTAATCTTCCTTTGGATATTAATTCAAACCAAATTAAGGTTTATCCAAACTAGTCGGGATTAGCGCACCTTACCGAAGTAATCGCTTGTTTAATTTTCCAATCCTAACCTATTCATCCCATGGAGAAAAACTGGTAATACTCCATATCTAACACCATAGTGTTATCGGTAAATTTAATTACCATTTCACATTCAAATCTAATTAAAGATTTAACTATCGCTTGAAGTAAAACTGGTGGTACTCCATTCTCAGTCATTTCCCGAATTTGATCATTTAAATTATTACATTATCATTTTAATCTAATTAAAGATTCATTAAAACTCCACTTAGTTTTAATCTTCCCAAAAATCAATATTAATTATTGTTTAACTTTGGGAAATCAAACATGTCGCATTGACAATCTACACCGTACTATTGATTTCTACCGATATGTAACCTCTAAGCTCATACGTCTCAGAGAAGGCTGTTAAGCAAGAGAATAAATTCTCCCTCACCAAACAGATATATATTTAGCAAAGATCAACCATACAGTTCGAAATACAATGTTAGACATGTAGTCATGTCTTTAACTGGGTTAAAGAACTAATGTCATTTAAAACACAATTCACGATAAACCCAAAATCACATTCCATTTATTATGGAATCTTCACGGAAAACAAATCAATATTTAACCGATATCAGTTTCTGTATCCGACTAATAATATAAATGGAATAACGACAAAGCCTTTTAAATTCCATATATAGTAACAGTCTTCCTCCACAGAAGCTCACCTTGATTATTACCAAATCGAATTCCATTCCATTCCAATTTATTTTATTAAATTGGAAAGCTTTACTTTGGAAAATTTTCCATTAAATCTTAATAAAAAGATTTATAAATTCCAAATAACATTTCATTGTTAATCGGGTTCTTTAACCAATGTTGTTAAAAACATACTTCACAATAAACCCAATTCACATTCCATTCTATTCCAATTATTAAGTATAATTGGAAACTCTAATAATCTTAATTAAAAGATTTATTCTTTTCACATGGGGTTTAAGAACAGTGTTATTTAAGACACCATTCATGGCAAACCCAAAATCCAATTCTTTTATTCCATTCAAATTAAATATTAATTAATTGAATAACTTCACTAAATTATAATTAAAAGATTTATTCTTTTCTCAACTGGGTTTAAGAGTAAAGACGCCGTTCACGAAAAACCCAAAATCCCATTTGATATTAAATACAAGGCTCTGAATAAAACCAAATTTCCATAACATTATCTATATAACCACGGAATCCAATATCAAAATATTTCAAACATTATTTCCATTCCAAATCCATTCCAATTTGTTCGTTGGAAATTTCTATTTATATTAAAACCATTCACAGATCCAGTTTATTTTATTTAAAAAATTATTGGATTTCAAATCTTGTTTATAACCAGTTCATTTCGATAAAAATAAATTTTTATCTTTTCAAATGTGGAATTTTCATCCTAATTATTTCCAAATCATTTATTATGATTTTACACAAATTATTAATATTTTTATTAATTTTATTAAGGCCCTTTTAGTCGATTTCCATAAACGGTCGTCGAACTGCACTTACACCGACCTTTTCCAAATTTGATTTGGACATAATTCCAAATCCAACCATTAGATTTCAAATCTCATATATTCGTTGGAAAGCTCTTTTCGATATGAATCAATGGTTCTGGTTTTAGGAGAATCCGATGAACGGATCTCCCGTAATGTCAATTCGAAGTCAATGGTCGAAATTCGCGAACGGTCACTGCGCAGCGCATTCTATTCAGGCCGTTAAATATATAAAATATATATATTATATATATTTCTTTGATTTCCATTTAAAACGTATTTTATAAATCATTTTAAATTTGTTTTAAAAACGATTTCCACTTCATTTTCAATTTTAAACCAAAATTGAATATTCCATATCATTAACATATAAATGATAATATTTTCAAAACATTAGATTTTGAAATTGCTTCTTTTTTTATATTCATTATAAAAATGAATAAAATCGATATAAATATTATTCGCGTCAAAATGGCGCATACACGGCTTCAAATATTTCAATATTTTCGTGTCCATCCAAAATCGGACATCAAAATCATGTTTTAATCCTTTACTGAATATTATTTTAAAGTATTCGTTATTTTAAAATAGTCATTATTTCTGAATTGGAACCAGACACAGTCAATTACTGTATAATGTTATTTATATGGATATCATAAAAAACATGCGCATAACAATAATGATACACAATCAACCATCATCCAGAGTGCACTTTACAACTGTATAAGCCTTAAAAATAAATAGTTAACGCTCATCACAGCCTGTCAACCCATCGATTAACATACAACTAAATATTAGGGTTAGTGTATGTCCCATATCATCCCAATACTCGTGTGGGGTTTCGATCAACAAACACAGATTTTATTTGTGCAGTTGGGTGATGTGTAAAATTTATCGCCCTAATCCATGTCAGTTAAATGATTGTACATAAACAAATCGTCCGATTTGTAAATGAATATTCATTTTCATTTCTAGAGAATTTTATGTCGTTCAAACATATGTTAAAAATTATATTTTTAACAATAAAATATTTTATTCAACACATGAATATTTTTTATAGTTCATTTGTACAATAAGAATGATATTTTTATTGTTCTAACATTCTATTCAACACATACAATCAACTAACACAATACAGTCTATTCAATCCAAAAAAACAATCATGGTTTATACAATAAATGTTGTCAGGTGCTGCTAAGCACCGTCTGCATCCTATTATGGTACTGCGGGAAATATCCAACCACTAATGTATACAAGTGTGAACCCGTGCTTCGCACACGGACTGGTGCAAATATTAAAGATGCAAAGTTACTAAAGACTGAAAATCACTCGCATTCATTAAACATTTAGTAGAATGCAATTTGGAGCCTTGATGAATAGAACTACATATATTTATTGAATGAAACTTGCAAAAAAAAGATATGTCATTATTTGCAGTTTGTTGCAAATAAAGTCTAACGTAGTATAATTTTAGAAAGCCGCATATCACAACAGGCAAGAGAGAAACAATTTGAATTTGTATAACTTTTTTATTTTTAATCATTATTGTACCATTAATAATGCATGGACAATAGAGTCATGCGTAGGGAAACAAAAATCAAGTCGAACATCATGTTCTTAGATTTAAGTCAGACTATTTGGCAATTGCGGTCATATTTACAATGTTAGGAATAAAGCAGGAATTTTAGACCAAAGCCCAAATATAACATGAACTTAAAATTTGCATTTAAAACATTAACAACATAAGATGAATTAGTAATATAATACAATTCAGTATGTTGAGCCATTTTCCATGGATATTCTTTTGGAGAGTAATTCAACATTGGAAGTCAAAGTAGAAAGGTAAAACATTAGACTATAATAACATAATTTTAAGTAATTAAATGAAGTATCAATAATACGACATTGGGAATTTTTTGTGCAAAAGCAACCTTAGACTAAATGCATCTTCATTCTAACTGCTCAAAATATCACTTATCTTTTATAAACCGGTTAAGCATTGAAATTGCATCATAAATAATAAAACTTCAATTGAACCAACTACAGTACACGTTCAGACATCAGAGCCACAACTGCAGCAATGCATAATTGTAATAAATGCATGTTACATGTTATAAAACAACATATGCAACGCATCAATTGCAGTAGTAAATAACAAAATGAAAAGCCAATAAAACTGCATTTGGCACTACATTTGGTTTAGGTTAAAGCACATGACAGTCAAGTAGTACGACTTCCTTAGCTCGAGTTTAGCAGCTAAATCAACCAAGAAGGGATAGTTTTCTGAATAGAAGATCTGCACTTCTTGTTATTCCTGCTGAATAAAGATATGCAACACATCAGAATATTTATGGTAAGCTTAATGAGTAAAGAGCAGTTAGTCCGATAGGACGAGCAAAGCATAGCATAGCAGGTAAATACTTGATAATAAAAACAATGCCATAGTCAAGAACAAAAAAAAACTGTGCATATGTCACATAGCTGCAACTCATAGAGTAAATCTTCAACTGGTTTTTTGATTGTAAAGGCCATTCTTTGCTCCATTGATGTTGCAATATATAATTCTTCATGCGGTTTATGGTTCATATAAAAGTTATCTCATGTTTGAGCTGCTGTTATTTATGAAATTTTTATTTAGACAATTTCAGCCCTCGTCATAACTTTTAATAATCAAATAACTTTCTAATAAATCAGACTGTAAAACATGAATGGTCGTAAAAAATGTTAATCAAACAGAAATGCGATAGGCAGACTACGAAAGGTCCATATATGCCAAAAAAAAAAGTGTACACAAAATACTGCCATCAATCACATTTTCAAGCATTTAGAAAGAAAAAATAAAAACAGAAAGGTGGTCGATGCGAACAAAGTTTAACTTCTTCCAGTCTTCAAATATCAGATTCAAACTCACGTTAAAACAGATGAAAAACAATATATGTCTACAAACGTAGACATTGAGGACAACATAAAAGTTTATCAACCAAGGCTAAAGTTAGCAGGAGTTGTTTTTAATACCCGTGTATGAAGTCCTGTCAGATACTATTAGAGTCCATATGAAATTGAATGTCATTGAAACCAAATTATCTAGCATTATGAAGTAGTCCTGAAGACATGGACATGTAGAAAAAAAACACATTAAATAGCAACTTGGAGCACTACTCATTTAAATGAGTTTATGTGAGGATGTATTGCCATATCTATATAAAAGTGAATGATGATGCAAGACAACCCATGGATTGAAGGCTTATAAAAGGGAATAAAATTGAATAATGGAATTTTATGAAATTGTAATATTTTTTTAAAAGCTCAAATAAGAAAGTGCCCATTTTGGAGACACTGCAACTGCAATAAGTAACATGTATATTAAATCTTTTTTTTACATTGAAAAATGTCATTTGCATAGAATATATTTAAGTAACTTGCATACTGAATCATTTTTCACTAATAATATGTCCATTTATAAGTCAACATATGATAAATTGATATAACAAATTTTTGTTTTTATTTTTGGAAAAAGCATTGAACATAGCAACTGAAGCGAGCCATGACATGGTACTGATGTTACCTTTTATTTAACTGTGAATATTTTACCACTTGAAAATTACTCTGCAATAATTGCTTCATAGTAATATCTCAATGAACTTATATTAAGTAAATAGATGAAACACGTAATTAGCTTAGAAGAGGTATAAAGATGTAGTATGTAGGTGTAATACTGAAGTAAAATCTAATTCAACTGTTATCACCCTATATTAATTACCATATAGGAAAAAATATTTCATCCTTCCCTATATGCTTGATGCTTTTTTTTCATTCACGTCTACCTTATATACAACATTTAAACATATTGCATTTGTAAAACTAATTTATTACGTATATCAAAGGAGGGTCAATGTTCTTAATTCAGTAAAAAATAGAGTGAGATACAAATGTTAATAAATGTAGCAATAAGTTTTAAATTTATTTATGTGCATAGTAATTAACATCTAAAGTTCGGTATTTTTTTAGCCCATTGGTATTCATCACTGTATCTTAAAATACCATAGCAATAATTAATCTCATTGGACTCATTAACTCGATACAATAATAAAATTATCTAAAGTTATGTACGTTTTAAATTTTACCAATTGAAGTTCGCAGAAAGAATTAATTTCAGTCTATGCTCTTACTTTACAACCAAAATTAAATGTCTATTTGATTGATTTTTCTGACCATACCCGTTATGTTATAATGATCTAGACCTATCTAATATAGTTACTGTAGAAGAAGAAAAACTACAATTAATTTATCGTATCATTTAGAATTGGGGGCCTTTTTGTGTCAATTCATGTCCCTCGTTGTGATGAACTTGTAAAATCAAATTCAGTATAATCATTGATGGATAACAACTTTTTATAACATGTTTTTTTTTAAAGGAACGACGATGTATTCTGAATATCGAGGAGGGTGTTTCCACTAAAGTTCCTTCCGTTTTTCATGAAAGAGGATATGACTTTAATTTTTTTGATAACAGGATATAATTTGGGAAAATTCTATTTTGACCCAGAAATTTGCTGAGTATACCCAGAAAAAACGATGACAAAACTGCCCCTGCTTTGCAAATTTTTTTTTTCAATTTTCAGCATACCTCATAGATCCCCTACGAAATTCTTTAGTCTACCTCGCAGAGCCCCTACGGGATTCTTTACTTTACCTCGTAGGGACTCTACGAGGTAAGGTAAACAATCTCATAGGGGATCTATGAGGTAGACTACAAAATCTCGTAGTGCCCCTATGAGGGAGAGTAACATGTTTTTTTCTTAAATAATACATGGGTGAACTCAGCAAAATACTGGGTTCACCTTGTTTTTTGGGATTTGCTGGGTTTACTCAACAAATTCTTGAGTACAAATAGAATTTGCCTATAATTTGAGCAAAACACTCATTATGACGTCTAAGAGGCTTGAATCCTTAATCTGTAGAACCTTTGTCATGAACATCTTACCACTAGCCATGTGAGTTAAATCCCCTTCCATGCCAAATTTAAAATTATGTAGTCTGCAAATTGTAATTTTTGCATGTTGATGCGGTAATATTAGTTTATATAAGGAACTGGGAATTTGTATTTACATGGATTTATAAAGAGAGCTTGTTACTTTCAATATCAACAACGTCTCTTTTGTCCATAATAAAATTTACAACATACCTTCGTATATTATTTCTTTACTACCTCTGTATTAGCTGACTGAGTTCTGAAGCATTAGCTGCTTTCATCTGCATTAGATTCCTACAGTCAAAGAACGTATAAATCACTTTAGAAACATATATCAATTATTTTAAACAACTATTTAGTCCTTCAGTAATATGAAATTCTTCATCCTCAAAGTACAACAAATTTAGATAAAGATTTAAGTAGAAAAAAATTTAATACAAATTACCCAAGCCAAAGTAACAACAATGACAACCTTTGTGGTTTTAATTTACGAATAAGCTGGCAGGGAAGAAACTGGAGTAGCTAAGTGGAAAATTAACTCTATCTCTAGACAACGTTTTTTTACTAAAAACTTATTGAATGGAAATTTCACATTCAATTATACCATTATATAAAAGTGGCCTATAAGAGGAAAGTGGCTTATATGTTAGTTTTTTTCCGAAACTTTATCAAATTTTTGTCCAAATTAAATTTTCTGAGTATATGTGTGTGTATATGTGTGTATTGGTTGAGTTTTCCATTTGACGAATAGGTCTATTTTAATGCATGATCTAAAAAGGACCACTCCACTCAATTCATTAATTTTTTCCTTAAATCAATTTTATTCTTTCCTTCATTTTGCTAATTGAAGGACAATTTCATTTTATTTTCTACTTTCCAAACCATAATAACATCAACATCATATTTTTTGTTTCTGTTTCCAGATTATTTAGGTATCTAAGTTATCTTCATTTGTTTATAGGTAGACCTACAAAATTGTTTGCATTCAGATTAATAACTTAGATAGTATAACAATAATTTTGTATATTATATATTGTAATAAACCACATTCTGTTAACAATTTATACTCGTTAGGAAAAAGCAAGGGATATCACACTTAGATTCCAAAATCAAGATAGGTGGTATAATTATTGGCAAAGTTTCGTATCCAAAATATATAAAGCAAATGAAACATTTGCAGGCATAGGATTGATTAACAAAACCAAATCAAAATCTTCCACTATAAATAGCATAAAAGCATTGTGACGATCCCGAAACCCGTACGACGGTGTTAAGGATATTCATTGGAATGTAACACATTAATTATCATTAGCAGAGTACAAATAATAGCAAAAACAATAAATAGAATAATTTTTCATAGATATGACAGTGGAATCATAACATGATACAACATCAGAATAGCATAACGTCGGATATAACTTAGTAAATAAAAGGAGAATGATCAGTCAACATCGCCATAGGTGGAATATATACATACAGTGAGACATAATAAAGGTATCAGTCTACATCGCCTGCGGCGGTAAATATTCATAAAATAATAAATACTGGAAGTAAAACAGTCTGCATCACAATAGGTGGAATCCTATACATAAGGTAAGGATGGCGGAAAGTCAATAGACAAAATACAAATCTAATCCTCGCCATCAAGCCAAAAGTGCACTTCGTACTGCAGTGCTAAGCCAAAACAACTTGTCATCTGTCAACTCGGCTGCCCATGTGAAAATAAGAGCACCCGAGTTTGCAAAGTGAAACAAACACGAGTCAGTCATGGGACTGGTATGAGAAATCTACTTAACTGGTTAAACAACAGTAATAAGGCAAATCATAGGACCACGCCACTTTCGCGGAACGGGTTTACTCCAGTGATTGCCGGTGCATTTAAAACAAAGTAAACTCTTTAAAACAACGCAATGCTTTTTTAAAAAGAATGAAGCCGTTATAAGACTCAAGTCCCATCACACAATGCAACGCAAACCAGAGGATAGATTTTTACCTTATAATGGCCAAAATATGCTTAATACGTGTAAAACAAAATCACTTGATATTATTACTAGTGCATATATGTTTCAAAAACGAATATCATCATAAATATCAATCATAGGTGGCATAGCTACCACATACTATGTCGCCATACTAGTTCTACAATCAAATCCATTATTTCGTATTGGAAATTGGATTTCCGTCATGAGTCGAGGCAAGGGGCAAGCTCCTCTCCGCTTCGAAACACTCTAGCAAATGCCTCAGGACTACACACTCTGGGTAACCCTTGGAATCGGCTGGGCCGGTCCTCCCTTACGTTTGAGGATTAGTTATTCCTGAACACACGTTTCCCGGTTCTTACAGACCTATAATCGAGACGCCTCGCATTCCAACAACCACAAAGATGAAAGTAATATAAATTTCAGCCAGTTTAAGCACTGACACCATCATAACTAGAAAGAAACGTCGTGTCCTCCCGGCGGTCCTTATCCCGTTTTTGACTCATACCGAGGGGTGAGGCTCACGAATCCACACTATACACAAAGTCAGGCTATGTAGGTCGTGCTTTGATCATCGAACAAAAGACTTTGCTTTGCAACAGAAGCCTTGATCACTGCATCTTGGCATGCCACATTGGCAATCCACTCCATACGACTAATTTCTATCGATATATAACCTCTGAGCTCGTACGTCACAGAGAGGGGCGTTAAGCAAGAGAATAAATTCTCCGCCGCCAAACATATATATATTTAACAGAGATCAATCAGTACAGAACAAAATCCAATGTCAGACACACAGTCCATTTACAAGTCCGTTCTGGGTCTGAATGAAACCGGAGGCACCATATTCCTCATATATCCGTACAATCAACACATACGTCTAGACGGCTACTACTTCCGTCCCTTCAAGGTAGCTACTCCAATCGGGAACCTCAGCAGCGCCCATCCATCCGATACGAAGATCGTCGATCTTGAACCATCTTTGTATTTTCGACTTCGAATCGTTCGATCAATTATTTGAAATGAGGGTTAGCTCGGCCTTTTCAATTAATTCACGTAATTATAATTCAAATCAATTCTTTCTATGGTTATATTATTCGGCATTTCCGTTTCAGTTCTTTAGTATAATTTTCATGCCTGACGCATACAACCATCAAATATCAAGCAAATCAAGCAAAATTGGTTTATTTCCAGTCCATGTCGCTTATAATATTTTATAACGATTTTTCGCCAAATTTATTTATTTAAAAATGGCCATAGTTAACTAAACGATGTTTCAGGTCGTGCCGTGGCACTAGCGCTGTTTTTCCCTAAATTTATTTTACACATATTGGGAAATCTAACCGTTGGATTTCTACAAAGTTTATATTTCTGGGAAGATATTTCCAAAGCGAACCCAATTCCAGTTTCGTGAAAATCCGACGGTCGGATCTTCCACACTAATCGTTTGAAGTTAAGGTTTCAAAATACAAACTGTAGCAACGTTATTCGATTTAATTTAACTATATTTATATTTATATATAAATATAAACGATTCTGGCGCTGTTTTTCTTCAGATTTGAATTAAACATTCCAAACACCCCAACCGTTGGATTTTTACAAAGTTGGTGCCATTGGAAAGATATTTCCAAGGCGAACCCAACGGTTGCGGTTTCGGGCAAATCCGATGGTCGGATCTCTCATACTAATTGATTGAAGTTACGATTTCAAAACAGGAACTACACGGCCTCAATTCCTTTCAATTCTATTTATATTTATATATATATATATAAATATAATTCATTCTGTAATTTCAATATCGTTTTCACTTCAAATATTTCACTAACGCCTTTATATTTTGAAAAATTTCGCCATAACCTCCTTTGTATGGGAAGGGGTTTGGAAATTTATTGGGCCGTGTTAGTTACCCAATAAATCCTATAAAGCATACACATATTTATAGTGATATATTCTGGTGTATACAGGGGAGCGTGTATAGATAATAACTCCAGAGAATAAATTCTCGTCACCTTGTCAAGCATGAGGGAGTGTGTATTTTTAATTACTCCAGAGGATAAATCCTCGTCACCTCGTCCCGTGTGGGAATAAATAATCCATGTGCCGTATCTAATAACTAGAGAGACGTGATTATTGTCAACTCCAGACCCATGTGGGCTTTTTATTAATCTGGCAATTTATCATTATATTTTATATAGTCCATATCAGTCATCAGGTCAACCTGTAATATATAATCATCGCTATACAAGCCTCTCGCTCGTATGGTAAATCTTCAACCTCTTCACACAAGCTCCAAATGCTTATGTAGTATATGATGAAGTATGCCTATCGTCAAGAAGTATGCCATGTAGTGTAGTTCAAAATTAATTGTTACTATCTTATAGCGATGTTTATTATTACACACAGAATAACCAGCACTCCACATCCAATGGTATTCACAGGAGTTGATATAAAAATAAAATTGCGCAACCAACTCATCAAGGCTTACCTATTTGTCGGGCACGCAAATAATTTCTTTACTCAACAGCCAATCCATTTTCCCTGTTCGACACATGTAAATATATGCAGAACAAAGCTAATAATAATATTTCTAGCGAACTAATATTTATTTCAACACGTGTGTATTTTTAGCGAAGCGTATACATGATAAAAGTAATATTTTTATCATCAGAAATAATTATTTGACACGTGAATGTTTTTAACACTTCATATTCACAATAAAAATGTAATTTTTATTGTTTAATCCATTTATTTAAAATACGAATAACATTCAACACATGAATTTCTATTCAACGAATGAATTTCAATTCAACACATGAATGTTCTCTATAGTTTGTATATATAATAAAAATGGAATTTTTATCGTTAAAGCTATTTATTTAAAACATGAATACCATTCAACACATGAATTTCTATTCAACAAATGAATTTCTATTCAACACATGAATGTTCTTTATAGTTTGTATATATATAAAAATGGGATTTTTATTTTTAAATCTATTTGTTTAAAACACGAATACCATTCAACACATGAATTTCTATTCAACGATTGAATTTCTATTCAACACATGAATGCGGTTTCAACATATGAAAATAATTTCAACAAATGAAAATTATTCTAACACATGAATATTTCAGAAAATTTCGGCAGCATAACGGCAGGGTAGTTAAAACCGGGACCGTCCCTAGTACGGCTCCTCGCTCTACCTTAAAACCTCGTGGTTTTTGACAATTGGGATTCATGCATCTAGTTCGCACGCAGGCGGCATGTTTTATTTTCATTTCCACAATCCTATTCTAATTTGTTTCAACCACAAGAGGGTATTTTTCAACCACAAAGGTATTTTTCAACCACAATATCAACCACAAACAATTATTTTCAACCATTCGTCATACCACATATTTTCACGCCAATCACAAGCAATAAATATCGTCCATGGATTGTGGACGAGGGGAGTATATATATATTATTTCTATATTTCACTTGCATTTCAACACAATTCAAAGCATATATGTTTCATACAACGCTTGTATAATTTATACATCGCTCATATAACTTATACAACACATGTACATGAGGTATACAATCCGTATATAATTTACACTTCGCTTATATAATTTATACAACACGATTTCATTTACACAATTTAATTTGGATTTCTCACCTTGGTTTTCGAGGTGCTAAAAATCGTAGATAGCTCAGAAAAATCTGCGGTCTCTTCTAGATGGTAGAGAGCCTCCTTGCGGTCCCGATGTTTCCTATTTCATCGAATTTCGTCAACACATGATAAAGATATGATTTTTCAAAGTTTGCAGCACTCAAAAGTGTTAATTTCAAATCAGAAAAATTAAAGCTGTTCACCTCTGAAAACCCTCAAAACTAGGTTTTAAATTTACTATCGATCCGTGAAGTGTTGTCACGATCAGGTGCTGCAACGTCGAAGAGCTTCGAACAGGGTCTCCAGCGCCGGTGGTAGCACTCAACTCGGTGGTCCCTGTAGCGCACGGCGGAGCTCCAAAGACGGCGTCTTCCTCGAGGAAATTTGATGCCAATACCCCACTATAACTGACGAGGGTTGTATGGATTTATAGAGGAGGGAGAGATGAACAGAAAACTTAACTGGAGGTGGCGCTGAAAGTGGACGTGGCGGCGGCGATTGGGTCGGGAAGATGGGAGCACTTCCGTCGTTCGCGATGGGGGGGTTTGATCGAGTTTGACCGGTCAAAGTAGAAGTGAGAGAAAAGAGGGGGGTTGGCCCATATATTTTATTCTAAATTCAAAAATATACTTTTGAACAAACGAACACCAATGTCAACCCAACGATTGTCGCCCTCAGCTAAATACCCCCATCTCGGACACAATGGGATATGTTTCGTTGGCCAAATCGACTGTTACAGTCAGTTATTTTTCAATTAATGTATAAAACATTTAATATTTCATTTTGAACATACATTTCAATTTTCCAGGGCCACAAACTGATTCTAAAAGTTCCAGAAAAATAAATCTAGCTATGTTTTGACGATATGGTCCCAACAAAACTAGTTTCGTCGAATTCTGAGATCGTTTCATAAATAGCCATTTTATGGTCGACCCAATTTAACAGAAATTGAACAATCACATTTTCTTTTGCCACACTCACATACTAGCTTCAAAAATTATGAAATTTGAAACCTAGCAATAGTTTGACATCCCGGACCCAACAAAAGTGGTTTCGTCGAATTCCGAGGTCATTTGCAAAATGTCTATTTTCAAGGGCTATATATTCTATATAGCGACCTTTCTGAAAATTCATTGGCCATAACTTTTGATTCCTGCTATGAAACTTCAAATTTTCAGATTCGTTAGAAAGGTATTCATAAACATATTTAAATATTTTTGGTTTCAATAAAATCTGTTATATTTTCCACCCGGTACAGTTAGTCAAAGTTTGAATTCACATTTTCAAATTGCCTCACTATTTCCAATTCATTATTTTATTGAAATATTCTATTTCAATTGTTTAAATTCTTTTAAAATAACCAATTTAAAATTTTTAAATTGGCTCGCATTTTCCGGGTTCTTTCAATCTCCCCTACTTAAAACTTTTTGTCCCCGAAAAGGAAACAGCAGTACAATAGGAAACAAAATGTAAATGCAAAGTATTGTAAAGGTACCTTGCGCCGGAGTTAGTCAGAGATGTCCACTCTGCATTTGGGGTAGGCTTGCTTAATGCTTTCCTCAGTCTCCCAAGTACAGTCTCTAGGATCACCACTCCACTGCACTTTAACTAAATGAACCTTTTTGCTCCTGAGCTCTTTAGTTTCTTTGCCAACAATCTTTAATGGCTCCCTTCTGACTGCTAATTCTGGAGTAATTTCCAAGTCCTGTTGCACTGCTTCTTCTACAACAAGATCTGAATCATGCACATGTTTTCTGAGTTGAGATAGGTGGAACACATCATGCACCCCAGGCAACCAATCAGGTAATTGAACCCTATAAGCAAGAGTTCCAATTCGTTCTAGTATAGGAAAGGGAACAATAAATCTCGGTGCCAACTTCCTAGTTTTGCCAAATCTAATTACTCCCCTCATCGGAGAAACTCTTAAATAAACATAATCGCCAACAACAAATGACAAATCCCTTCTTCTCGCATCAGCATAACTTTTCTGTCGGCTTTGTGGTGTTTTCAATCGCTTCATGATGAAGTCGACTTTATTTGATGCTTCTCGAATCATATCGGTCCCCAACACAAGTCTGTTGCCAGGTTCTACCCAACATGTGGGAGATCTACACGGTCTACCGTATAACGCTTCAAATGGCGACATTACCAAACTTGTTTGATAGCTATTGTTATAAGAGAATTCTGCCAAATGTAAGTGATCCTCCCATGACCCGCCAAAATCAATAATACAAGCCCGTAGTAAATCTTCTAGAATTCTATTCACCGCTAAGTTTGGCTATCTGTCCGAGGGTGATAAGCGGTGCTTAGATTCAATTTGATTCCCAATTCTGTCTGTAATGCTTCCCAGAATTTGCTAGTAAATAGTGGATCTCTATCACTGACTATACTGAGTGGCACTCCATGCAGTTTAACTATTTCTTTGAAGTAAATCTGCACTAAGCTTTGTGCCGTTCTGTTGGATCTGACAGGTATGAAATGGGGAGTCTTCGTGAAGCGATCTACGATCACCCAAATACTGTCGTTTCCTTTCTTCGTTCTAGGCAAACCATCTATGAAGTCCATGGAAATCTGCTCCCACTTCCATCCTGGAATATCTAATGGTTGTAATAATCCGGCGAGTTTCTGCTGATCGCTCTTGACTAGCTGACAAGTGGAGCATCTGCTAACATATAATGAAATATCTCTTTTCATTGCCTTCCTCCAAAATGTGCGTTTGAGGTCATTATATATTTTTCTCACACCTAGATGGATACCGAGTTTGGACCTGTGACATTCATCAAGCACTTCCCTTTTTAGCTCGAAGATGTCGGGAACACAAATTCTTCCTTTTAGTCTCAGAACTCCCTCACTATCCACTCGGAAGCTGGAGTCTACGCCCTTCTTAATTCTTTTGATCATCTCCTTAACAAAATTATCTTCTTTCTGAAGGGCAGAGATCCTGTCAATTAACGAAAACGTAATGATAAAACTGGCGATGATTTCTTTCTTTCTACTGAGCGCATCTGCGACAACATTGGCTTTCCCTGAGGTGTATAGAATCTCAAAATCGTATGCTGCAAGGAATTCTAACTAACGCTGTTGTCTCAAGTTTAGATCTTTCTGAGTGAATAGATACTTCAATGATTGATGATCAGTAAACAGCTCGAACTTTTCACCCAACAAATAATGTCTCCAGATTCTCAAAGCAAACACGATAGCTAATAACTCAAGATCATGAGTTGCATTGTTCTTTTCATGCGGCTTTAGCTGACGCTAGCATAAGTGACCACTTGGCCTTTTTGCATTAATACTGCGCCAAGCCCTCTAATAGAAGCATCTGTCCATACAGTCAAGTCCTGGTTGCCTTCTATAATTGTTAGTACTGGAGCAGTTGTCAATTTCAGTTTCAGCTCCTCGAAAGCTTCCTCACATTCGGGAGTCCATTTGAATTTCTCATGCTTCTTTGTAAGCTTTGTTGATACACCAGATATCTTCGAAAAATCCTTAACGAATTTCCGATAGTAACTAGCCAATCCAAGGAAACTTCGAACTTCTATCGGGGTAGTAGGCTGTTTCCAGTCCTGTATCGCTGTAATTTTGCTTGGATCCACAGCAAACCCTTCTTTTGATACCACATGGCCAAGGAACTTAACTTCATCTTGCCAGAAGATACACATAGAAAATTTAGCTTTCAAGACGTTTCTCCTTAGAATTACCAACACTTATTCTAAATGTTTTGCATGCTCACCTTCTGACTTGGAGTAGATTAAGATATCATCGATGAAGACCAGAACAAATTTACTCAAGACGCCATGAAACACTCTATTCATAAGATCGACGAAGTATGCTGGAGCGTTACACAAGCCGAACGGCATCACTAACCATTCGTAGAATAAATCGGGACCCCTGAAGGCTGTCAAAGGAACACAGTCTTCGGCTATACGTAATTGGTGGAAACCTGTAGCTAGGTCCATTCTGGAGAATACTCTCGTCCCATTTAATTGATCTAGAAAGTCATCTATTCACGACAAGGGGTATTTGTTCTTCCGTGTCTGCTTATTGAGATCTCGGTAATCAACACATAGTCGTAGAGTACCGTCTGATTTCGGGAAAAACACTACTGCTGCTCCCCAATCTGAAAAGCTTGGCCTGATCAGACCTTTCCAAAGCAATTCTCGAGTTTGGCTACCCAACTCTTCCTTTTCTTTTGGGGCCATTCTTCGAATTGGATGTACTACTAGTCGGGCATTCAGAATTAGATCTATTCTGAATTCAATTTATCTTTGCGGGGGTAAGTTTTCGACTTCTTCAAACACATCCGCATAGTTTTTAACAACAGGAATCTTTTCTAACGAAGTGGGGATAACTTCCAAAGAAGACCAAAATTCTTTTCTATCTGGATCTGAACCGAGACATGTTATAGTGATATGCCCAAGTTTTGTTTTAACTTTAACAATTCCTTCAGCACATCTAACTTCGGCCTTATATTTTGTCAACCAGTCCAGCCCCAGTATAACATCGAATTTGGAAAAGTCCATGACAATCACTTTAAAAGGAAATCGATAACAAGAATATGAGGCAGGTACATTACAATATGAGCTGAGAATAGTAGAACCTCCTATCGGATTTTGAACTTTAATTGGTTCTTTAAGCTTCCTTTGATTCAATTTTAACTTGTGAACAGTGTTACTAGAAATGAAACTACGTGATGCACCAGTGTCAAAAAGTACAGAAACAGGAATATTTTTAATTGTAAGGGTACCTCCCAAGACATCGGGTTTACCTGATCCATCGGTGATAGCTGGCGGGTTCTCCCCATCATAAACGTGTGCTACCTGTGCATTCTTCTTCAAAGGACAATTCTTGTTATAGTGCCCCTTCTGATGGCAGTTGTAGCATTCACCTGAGCTCTGGGGGGTCGGATTTGAGCTTTATGGATTTGCCTTCAGTCTCTTTGGGGCGGTGCACACATTCGAATAATGCCCCTTCTTTCCGCAGTTGTAGCAGCTTCCTTTGGGTATCTTACCAGCTTGCTGAGTAGCGGCTGCTGCATTGCTGGACTCGGGCTGATCTCCTAAAGCTTTGCGCTTGTTTCCAGCTTGGCTTTTAGCGCGGTCTAGATTGGAGTTTCTCTCATCCAAATCTTCGTAGTTGCAGGCCATCTCCACCAGATTTGAAAATGGGAGTTTGATGTTGCTCATGGCCAGGTCCTGGTACTTGTGCTTCAGCCCCAATATGAACCTCTTGTTCTTTGTTTTGGATGCCAAAATAAGCTCTGGAGCATAATGTGATAGCTGTGTGAATTTGTTTAGATAATCTTGAATAGAACGGTTTCCCTGCTGGAGATTAGCAAACTCATCATGCATGCGCTCTTATGCTTGCTCGGGGATGAACTTCCCCTTGAATAAGGTCTTGAACTCTTCCCAGGTGCTAACAGTATCCTCCTCATCCTCAGAGGTGACGGCATCCCACCACAACTCGGCCTCCTCCTGTAAGAGCCAAGCGCCCATAATCGCTTTGTCGTGGGTTCCAAGTCTTATGCCAGCAAAAATCTTCTCGCATGTCTTCAACCATGCCAAAGCCTCTGTCACGGTGCCAATGCCAGAAAAGGGTTTGCCTCCGAGGTTTCTGTACCTCTTTGCTACTCGATCAAGATCGAAGTCATGAGGTGCTGGTGGTTGAATCATAGGACCCTGTTTTGCTACTGGGATATTCCCCGTCCTCCAGCTCTGCCTGCTCGGCCTCCTCGGCCGCCTCTGGCTGCAGCTGCTCGCGTAACCATCAAGTAAAGTACTATATAAGCAAGAAAAGAGTCAAGCTCACAGAAATGATAACATTCATATATGATAAAGCAGGAGAACATAAGGAAAGGTAATGATGTACTGATCAAATTGTTTTGCTATTCTGCCTAGCACATTCTAGGACATCACTAATCCCATCTCTAATGAGCCACTCGCTTTAGAACACTACTGATTCTATTATGACGAGGTGTTTAATGTGTTAGATTCCAGAACTAAGGTTAACCAAGGCTCTGATACCAACTGTGACGATCCCGAAACCCGTACGACGGTGTTAAGGATAATCACTGGAATGTGACACATTAATCATCATTAGCAGAGTACAGATAATAGCAGAAACAATAAATAGAATAATTTTTCATAGATATGATAGCAGAATCATAACATGATACAACATCAGAATAGCACAACATAGGATATAACTTAGTAAATAAAAGGAGAATGATCAGTTAACATCGCCATAGGCGGAATATATACATATAGTGAGACATAATAAAGGTATCAGTCTACATCGCCTGCGGTGGTACATATACATAAGATAATAAATACAGGAAGTAAAACATTCTGCATCGCCATAGGCGGAATCATATACATAAGGTAAGGATAGCGGAAAGTCAATAACCAAAATACAAATCTAATCCTCGCCATCAAGCCAAAAGTGCACTTCGTACTGCAGTGCTAAGCCAAAACAACCTGTCATCTATCAACTAGGATGCCCGTGTGAAAATAAGTGCACCCGAGTTTGCAAAGTGAAACAAACACGAGTCAGTCATGGGACTGGTATGAGAAATATACTTAACTGGTTAAACAACAGTAATAAGGCAAATCATAGGACCACGCCACTTTCGCGGAACGGGTTTACTCCAGTGATTGCCGGTGCATTTAAAACAAAGTAAATTCTTTAAAACAACGCAATGCTTTTTAAAAACAATGAAGCCGTTATAAGACTCAAGTCTCATCACATAATGCAACGCAAACCAGAGGATAGAGTTTTACCTTATAATGGCCAAAATATGCTTAATACGTGTAAAGCAAAATCACTTGATATTATTACAAGTGCGTATATGTTTCAGAAACGAATATCATCATAAATATCAATCATAGGTGGCATAGCTACCATATACTATGTCGCCATACTAGTTCTATAATCAAATCCGTTATTTCGTATTGGAAATTGGATTTCCGTCATGAGTCGAGGCAAGGGGCAAGCTCCTCTTCACTTCGAGACATTCTAGCAAATGCCTCAGGACTACACACTCTGGGTAACCCTTGGAATCGGCTGGGACGGTCCTCCCTTACGTTTGAGGATTAGTTATTCTTGAACACACGTTTCCCGGTCTTTACAGACTTATAATCGAGGTGCCTCTCATTCCAACAACCACAAAGATGAAAGTAATATAAATGTCATCCAGTTTAAGCACTGACGCCATCATAAATAGAAAGAAACGTCATGTCCTCCCAGCGGTCCTTATCCCGTTTTTGACTCATACCGTTGGGTGAGGCTCGCGAATCCACGCTATACACAAAGTCAGGCTACGTAGGTCATGCTTTGATCATCGAACACAAGACTTTGCTTTGCAACAAAAGCCTTGATCACTGCATCTTGGCATGCCACATAGGCAATCCACTCCATACGACTGATTTCTATCGATATATAACCTCTGAACTCGTACATCTCAGAGAAGGGCGTTAAGCAAGAGAATAAATTCGCCGCCGCCATAAAGATATATATTTAACAGAGATCAATCAGTACGGAACAAAATCCAATGTCAGACACACAGTCCATTTACAAGTCCGTTCTGGGTCTAAACGAAACCGGAGGCACCATATTCCTCGTATAGCCGTACAATCAACACATACGTCCAAACGGCTACTACTTCCGTTCCTTCAAGGTAGCTACTCCAACCGGGAACCTCAGCAGCGCCCATCCATCCGATACGAAGATCGTCGGTCTTGAACCGTTTTTGTATTTTCGACTTTGAATTTTTCGATCAATTATTTGAAATGAGGGTTAGCTCGGCCTTTTCAAATAATTCACGTAATTATAATTCAAATCAATTCTTTCTATGGTTATATTATTCGACATTTCCATTTCAGTTCTTTAGTATAATTTTCATGTCAAACACATACAACCATCAAATATCAAGAAAATCAAGCAAAATTGGTTTATTTCCAATCCATGTCGCTTATAATACTTGATAATGATTTTTCGCCATTTTTATTTATTTGAAAATGGCCATAGTTAATTAAACGACGTTTCAGGTCGTGTCGTGGCACTGGCGCTGTTTTTCCCTAAATTTATTTTACACATATCGGGAAATCTAACCGTTGGATTTCTACAAAGTTTATATTTCTGGGAAGATATTTCCAAAGCGAACCCAACGGTTCCAGTTTCGTGAAAATCCGGCGGTCGGATCTTCCACACTAATCGTTTGAAGTTAAGGTTTCAAAATACGAACTGCAGCGTCGTTATTCAATTTAATTTAATTATATTTACATTTATATATAAATATAAATGATTCCGACGCTGTTTTTCTTCACATTTGAATTAAACATTCCAGACAATCCAACCGTTGGATTTTTACAAAGTTGGTGCCGTTGGAAAGATATTTCCAAGGCGAACCCAACGGTTGAGGTTCCGGGAAAATCCGATGGTCGGATCTCTCGTACTAATTGATTGAAGTTACGATTTCAAAACACGAACTGCACGGCCTCAATTCCTTTCAATTCTATATATATATATATATAAATATAGTTCATTCTGTAATTTCAATATCGTTTTCACTTCAAATATTTCACTAACGCTTTTATATTTCGAAAAATTTCGCCATAACCTCCTTTGTACGGGAAGGGGTTTGGAAATTTATTGGGCCGTATTAGGTACCCAATAAATCCTATAAAGCATACACATATTTATAGTGATATATTCTGGTGTATACAGGGGAGCGTGTTTATATAATAACTCCAGAGAATAAATTCTCGTCACCCTGGCAAGCCTGAGGGAGTGTGTATTTTTAATTACTCCAGAGGATAAATCCTCGTCACCTCGTCCTGTGTGGGAATAAATAATCCATGTGCCATATCTAATAACTAGAGAGACGTGATTATTGTCAACTCCAGACACATAAGGGGTTTTTATTAATCTGGCAATTTATTGTTATATTTTATATAGTCCATATCAGTCATCAATTCAACCTGTAATATATAATCATCGCCATACAAGCCTCTCGCTCGTATGGTAAATCTTCAACCTCGTCACACAAGCTCCAAATGCTTATGTGGTATATGATGAATTATGCCTATCGTCAAGAAGTATGCCATGTAGTGTAGTTCAAAATTAATTGTTACTATCCTATGGCGATGTTTATTATTACACACAGAATAACCAGCACTCCGCATCCAATGGCATTCACAGGAGTTGATATAAAAATAAAATTGCACAGCCAACTCATCAAGGCTTACCTCTTTGTCGGGCACGCAGATAATTTCTTTACTCAACAGCCAATCCATTTTCCCTATTTGACACATGTAAATATATGCAGAACAAAGCTAATAATAATATTTCTAGCGAACTAATATTTATTTCAACACGTGTGTATTTTTAGCGAAGCGTATACATGACAAAAGTAATATTTTTATCATCAGAAATATTTATTTGACGCGTGAATGTTTTTAACACTTCATATTCACAATAAAAATGTAATTTTTATTGTTTAATCCATTTATTTAAAATACGAATAACATTCAACACATGAATTTTTATTCAACGAATGAATTTCAATTCAATACATGAATGTTCTCTATAGTTTGTAATCACAATAAAAATGGGATTTTTATCGTTCAAGCTATTTATTTAAAACACGAATACCATTCAACACGTGAATTTCTATTCAACGAATGAATTTCTATTCAACACATGAATGTTCTTTATAGTTTGTATATATATAAAAATGGGATTTTTATTTTTAAATCTATTTGTTTAAAATACGAATACTATTCTACACATGAATTTCTATTCAACGAATGAATTTCTCTTCAACACATGAATGCGGTTTCAACAAATGAAAATAATTTCAACAAATGAAAATTATTCTAACACATGAATATTTCAGAAAATTTCGGCAGTATAACGGCAGGGTAGTTAAAACCGGGACCGTCCCTAGTACGGCTCCTTGCTCTACCTTAAAACCTCGCGGTTTTTGACAATGGGGATTCATGCATCTAGTTCGCACGCAGGCGGCATGTTTTATTTTCATTTCCACAATCCTATTCTAATTTGTTTCAACCACAAGAGGGTATTTTTCAACCACAAAGGTATTTTTCAACCACAATATCAACCATAAACAATTATTTTCAACCATTCGTCATACCACATATTTTCACGCCAATCACAAGCAATAAATATCGTCCATGGTTTGTGGACGAGGGGAGTGTGTGTGTGTATATATATATATATATTATTTCTATATTTCACTTGCATTTCAACACAATTCAAAGCATATATGTTTCATACAACGCTTGTATAATTTACACATCGCTCATATAACTTATACAACACATGTACATGAGGTATACAATGCGTATATAATTTACATTTCGCTTATATAATTTATACAACACGATTTCATTCACACAATATAATTTGGATTTCTCACCTTGGTTTTTGAGGTGCTAAAAATCGTAGATAGCTCAGAAAAATCCGCGGTCTCTTCTAATGGTAGAGAGCCTCCTTGCAGTCCCGATGTTTCCTGTTTCATCGAATTTCGTCAACACATGATAAAGATATGATTTTTCAAAGTTTGCAATACTCAAAAGTGTTATTTTCAAACCAGAAAAATTAAAGCTGTTCACCTCTGAAAACCCTCAAAACTAGGTTTTAAATTTACTCTCGATCCGTGAAGTGTTGTCACGATCAGGTGCTGCGACGTCGAAGAGCTTCGAACAGGGTCTCCAGCGCCGGTGGTGGCACTCAACTCGGTGGTCCTTGTAGCGCACGGCGGAGCTCCAAAGACGGCGTCTTCCTCGAGGAAATTCGACGCCAATACCCCACTATAACTGACGAGGGTTGGATGGATTTATAGAGGAGGGAGAGATGAACGGAAAACTTAACTGGAGGTGGCGCTGAAAGTGGACGTAGCGGCGGCGATTAGGTCGGAAAGATGGGAGCACTTCCGTCGTTCGCGAGGGGGGGTTTGATCAAGTTTGACCGGTCAAAGTAGAAGTGAGAGAAAATAGGGGGGTTGGCCCATATATTTTAGTTTAAATTCAAAAATATACTTTTGAATAAACGAATACCAATTTCAACCCAACGACTATCGCCCCTAGCTAAAACCCCCATCCCGGACACAATGGATATGTTTCGTTGGCCAATTCGACTGTTACAGTCAGTCATTTTTCGAATTAAAGTATAAAACATTTAATATTTCATTTTGAACGTACGTTTCAATTTGCCAACGCCACAAACTGATTCTATAAATTCCAGAAAAATAAATCTAGCTATGTTTTGACGATACGGTCCCAACAAAACTAGTTTCGTCGAATTCTGAGATCGTTTGGTAAATGGCCATTTTCTGGTTGACCCAATTTAACAGAAATTGACCAATCACATTTTCTTTTGCCACGCTCACATACTAGCTTCAAAAATTATGAAATTTAAAAAACCTAGCAATAGTTTGACATTCCGGACCCAACAAAAGTGGTTTCGTCGAGTTCCGAGGTCGTTTGCAAAATGTCTATTTTCAAGGGCTATATATTCTATATAGCGACCTTTCTGAAAATTCATTTGGCCATAACTTTTGATTCCTGCTATGAAACTTCGATTTTTCAGATTCGTTAGAAAGGTATTCATAAACAGATTTAAATATTTTTGGTTTCACTAAAATCTGTTATATTTTCCACCCGGTACAGTCAGTCAAAGTTTGAATTCACATACTATTTCCAATTCATTATTTTATTGAAATATTCTATTTCAATTGTTTAAATTCTTTTAAAATAACTAATTTAAAATTTTTAAATTGGCTCGCATTTTCCGGGTTGTTACAATCATAATCGCTGTTTTTATCTTTATCTTAGAAAGAAAAAGGATAAATTAACGTATATCACTAAACTTTTATGATACTTAAATGAAAGAGGGTAAGACCTTACGTGTTAGAAAATCATAGATGGAAAAAAATCATACAACTGCAGCATAATTGTTTAGTTAAATTGATTCCAAAAATTAAGTGTATCCATTTCCTTATTTGAATGCCAAATAACTGTGGTAGCCTGATAAATGCAGGTAGATAAATGAAAGCGCTTATTTGGTGACTAACTATGTCAAAGAATGGAGTATTTTTACATATTTCTTTCTCATTTTATTCCTCCCTAAGCTAACTAGATGGGTAAAAAGGCAAACATAATTGGCATTTAATGCATGCAGTAGGGAAAAATTCTTTATCTACTGCATTTTTTCCCACTCTTTTGTAGCTGCATATTTGTTTCCCAATCCTTATCTCTTCAATGTTTCTCACTGATAACTTTTGAATTCAAAGACATAACCAAATCCAAAATCTAATATTAATTTTCTTCTTTTCTTTTACGACAAATACTTCTACTTTCCTCTGATTCATGAAAAGTATGTAAGCTGGGGGAACAAAGAACATACCCTATATATGAATATTTGCATCAAGCAAACAATGACGACACCATTTACCCTGATCGAAACATCCACTGCAAAAATTCAGTGTTAATGATTTTAGATTTCTATTTGGATAAAGGTATAATATGAAAAGGTGAACCTACATCGAGTTAGAATTAAACTAAAATCTAGTTAACTCAATTCTTGTGTAAACATTTAGGTATAAATTAGAAGGCATAGCCAATTTTTTTTTCACATACACATATATGTAGATGAAAGACCATGATCCTCATCGTTTATTTGTCCCAACTTCCTCATCTTGACTTTGCTGCATGAGATATTTTAGCTTAGGATAAACGTATATATTTTGTTGTTTTGACTCACAGGCCATAGCTTTACAGTTTTTTTCAATTTTTGACTTCTGTTTTTTCATTAACACAACATAATGTGAATTTATGATCTTGCTGAAATGCTGTTTTAGATCTTACTTTATTTTTTTACTGAGAGTTTTCTAAGATTATATAAGAGGATTGATAGATTATGATAAGGCAGATTTTATTATAAACAGTACCGCTGACTCACATTCATCATAGTACAGTACCCAAACAGTAAATAGATAATTTAAAATTTAAAATTAACAGCTGCTTATTTGAAATTTTATGTAAATCGAGAAAAATGTAAACTTTTCATTTCAGGCTTCTTGTCTTGAAGCCTGTTAGTTTTTTGTTCTTGTAATAACCCGGAAATCTGAGCTAATTTAAAATTTTTATTTTGGCAATTTTGATGAATTTTGATTATTTAAAATGAATTATTTTAAATAATAACGACGAGAAATTTATTTTGAATAGAATTAGAATGTATATATTTATATAGATCGTCGTTAGAATATAAATATTTATTTCAAATTATAAAAGGAATTGAAAATGGCGCGGTAGTTCGAAAATTCGATTTCAAAGTTCAAATGAATGTGCAGGATTCAAAATAAACCGGATTGTAGCTAAACCGAAAATATTTGAATTTATTTGAGAATATCTTTCTAACGAATCCGAAAAATTGAAATTTCATAGCGGGAATGAAAAGTTATGCCCAGTTGAAAATTCAAAATAGTCGTTATGGAATTCTGGCCCTTAAATTGGAAGTTTTGCAAACGACCTTGGTTTTCGATGAAACCACTTTTTTTGGATCCGTGATGTCAAGTTATGGCTAGATTCCAAAATTCGTAATTTTTCGAATCAATATGTAAGCGTGGCAAAGGAAAACGTGTTTGACCAGTTTTAGCTGATTTTAATCGACTGGAAAATGGCCATTTTTCAAACGGTTTCAGAAGTCGATGAAATTAGTTTTGTTAGGGCCGTATCGTCAATACGAAGTTAGAAAATATTTTTCGGGAATTTTTAGAGTCCGTATGTGGCCCCAGTAAATTGAAATGTGCGTTCAAATTCAATATATTGATTTAAATTTTGATTTAAATGAAAACTGATCGAAATAATGGAATTGGCTTGTGATACATATCCCATTGTGTTCGGAATGGGAGTAATTAGCTAGGGACGATAGTCGGTGGGTTCGATTTTGAGTTTGAAATTAAAAGTTGCTTTTTATGGGAAATAATTAAATAAAATAATTAAATCTTATAATTAACCCCTCTCTCTCTTATTATATTCTCTCAGGCCTCACCCTTCTTTTACTTTCCAAATCGAAAAAGAGATTAAAAAAAAGAAGGAAATGCGGAGGACGGCGACGCCACCGCCGCCGGCGGAGCCCCACCGCCGCCGCACACTCGTGCGACCCCCTCCCTTTTCACCTCCAGCAGCCTCGACGGCCTCCCCCACATCTCCCTCCGCCCTTGTTCCTCTCTTCCCCTCTGAAGTGAAGCCCGCTCCCACCTCGAGGAACCGATACCCTAGCCGCCATCTCAGCGCCCCACCGCCGTCGTAGACCCCTCCACAGCCCCCAAAACCCGCGAGCCCTAACCACCAACCCCCTTCTTCGATCGATGTTAGTTCCTTATCCTTTTTATTTCATATAGCGAATAAAAATAGGAATTTTATTTTATACAAAAGCATTGTTTAAAAGATATGATTTTAATTTATATTATTTGCGAAAAGATAGGATTTTTAATACATAGAGTTATGATTTTTATTTCAGAAGGAGCATTATAAAAATGAGAATTATATATATATTATCATGACAAGAATATAATTTTATACATAGTGGTATAAAGAATAAAAATATGATTTTTATATTATAGAAAGAATAAAAATATGATTTTTATATTATAGAGATAATAAAAATATGATTTTTATATATGTAGCGTAGAAATAAAAATGTGATTTTTAATATAAACATCGTGTGAAACAGATTGCGACGGAATGAACTGAAATCAAAAAGGAATTTGAATAGTTCAGAAATTCAGAAATGAAATGGCGGAGTGGATCCCCAAGGTGAGAACTCCTCGCCTTTAATTTATTTCTAGTTTGAAATATATACTAGGATGCGGATGGTGCTTAGCAGCACCCGACACCCGTCGTCCACAGACCACGAATGACTTGTTTGTTTGATTGCTGTGTTGTGAAATTTTATTGTGTGATGTGGAATGAAATAAAATATTTTATAGTGGAAAATATTTTATAGTTAAAAATACAATTTTTAAAGTGTATATAAAATAAATATTTATAAACAAATCGGACGATTTGTTTATATACACTGATTTGACTGATATTGATTGGGACGATAAATTTTACACATAGCCCAACTGCATAAATAAAAATCTGTGTTTGTTGATTTGAAACCCCACACGGGTATTGGGATGAGATTTGATGTACACTAATCCCGATTGTTTAGTTGTATGTCAATCGATGGATTGACAGACTGTGTAAGCGTTAATTATTTATATTTAATGCTTATGCAGTTGTGTGGTGCACTCTGGATGATGGTTGATGATTTATCGTTGCTGCTATATACATGTGTTGTATAAAATCCATATAATTAACAATATATGGTAATTGATTGGGCCGCATTCCAATTTGGAAAATAAGGAATATTATAAAAGTAAATTCATGTGTTGAATAGAAAATAAATTCATGTGTTGAATAGAAAATAAATTCTGTGTTGAATTGAAAATAAATTCATGTGTTGAATAGAAAGTAAATTCATGTGTTGAATAGAAAATAAATTCATGTGTTGAATAGAAAATAAATTTATGTGTTGAATTGAAAATAAATTTCATGTGTTGAATAGAATAAACATTCACGTGTTGAATAAAAGCCGTGTTGATTAGATATGCGTCATTTTGACGTGAACGATATTTATATCGATTTTATTCATTTTTATAATGAATATAGAAAAAGAAGTGATTTCAAAATATAACATTTTGAAAATATTATCATTTGTATGTCAATGATATGGAATATTTAATTTTGAATCGAAATTGAATATGAAGTTGAAATCGTTTCGAAAACGAATTTAAAACAATTTACAAAATACGTTTTAAAAGGAAATCGATGAAATATAATATATATATAATATATATGTATAATGGCCTGTATTAAACGCGCCGCGCCGCGACAGTTCGCGAATTTTGACCATTGACTTCGAATGGATATTACGTGAGATCCGACCGTCGGATTCTCCTAAAACCGGAACTTTTGGGTTTGTATCAAAAAGAGCTTTCTAACGAATATTAGAGATTTGGAATCTAATGGTTGGATTTGGAATTATGTCCAAATCAAATTTGGAAAAGGTCGTTCTAAGTGCAGTTCGATGGCCGTTGATGGAAATCGACTGTACGAGCCTTGATAAAAATAATAATAATTTGTGTAAAATCATAAGAAATGATTTATGAAGAATTGGAATGAAAATTTCCAAATTTGAAAACATAAAAATAGATTTTTATTGAAATGAACTGGTTTTGAACTAGATTTAATAACCATTTATTTTTGAAATAAAGAAAGTGGATTTGAAATGGTTTTGAAAATAACCAGAATTTCCAATAATTAAATTAGAATGGATTTGAATCGAAATTTTCTTTGGAATATTTTAATGTTGGATTTCGTGATGATACAGATATTGTTATGGGAATTTGAAAGATATATTTATATCATTATTTCCAATACGATATTTGTTGGTCGTAGAATTTGATATTGAATATAAGCCGATATATTTTCTATTCAGAGCCTTGTATTTAATATCAAATGTGATTTTGGTTTGCCCTGAATGGTGTCTTCATTAACACTGTTCTTAAACCTGGTTGAGAAAAAATTAAATCTTTTTATTTAGATTTAATGAAGTGTACCAATTAAATGGTATTTAATTGGAATTGAATTTGAATTGATTTTTGGGTTTATCATGAACGGTGTTTTAAATAACACTTGTTCCTTAACCCGATAATTAATGTAATGTGATTTTGGGTTTAAAGTGAACCGTGCTTTAAATGACATTGGTTCTTTAACCTAGTTAAAGACAGGATGTGTTTTCCCAAGTTAAATAATCATTGATAGTGATTATTGGGAGGATTAAAACTGAGTGGAGTTTTAATGAATCTTTAATTAGATTGAAATAATCGGGAATGGAGTATCACCAGTTTTGCTCTAGGCGATAGTAAAATCTTTATTAAATTTGAGCGTGAAATGGTAATTGAATTTACCGATAACACCGTGGTGTTAGATATGAAGTATTACTAGTTTTATTTCATGGGATGAATAGGTTGGGACTGGGAAATAAAATAAATGATTACTTCGGTGTGGTTCGCTAATCCCAACTAATTTGAATTGATATTCAAAAGGAGATTAAAGAATAAATTTAAAGAATTTATCTTTGATAAAATTAATGGGAACCTTTCCCAAAGTATAAGAATATTTGAATAGAAGAATATTCTGAATTGGAATGAGGCGTATGTTGTGTTTTTGTAACACTTGTTTATTATATACGCGAGTTATTCAGAAAGACCGGGTTTAACCCATTCTGAATAACTGATTCGACGCGGTGTCGAGGATGAAGATGGTGGTCGAAGACCGGAGGTCTTCACATCGTTTGGGTGATTACTGATGATCTTGATTGGGCTGTACACCCAAGAGGAGGGAATCAGTTGGTGATCTTCCGGACGTACTTGGAGATCGATGGATATGCGAGGTACAAGGTGCCTCCGGTTTCATTCAGACCCAGAACGAACTTGTAAATGGACTGTGTGTCTGACATTGGATTTTATTCTGTGTGATTGATTTCTATTAAATATATATCTGTTTGGCGACGGAGAATTTATTCTCTTGCTTAACGCCCTTCTCTGAGACGTACGAGCTCAAGGGTTATATATTGATGGATATCAATCGCATGGAGTGAATTGCCTGTGTGGCATGCCTAAGTGGCAATATGATCAAGGCTTCTGTTGAAAACCAGAGTCTTGTGGCTGATGATCAAAGCACGGCCTATGTGGCATAGCTTTGTGTAGCGTTGATTCGTGAGCCTCACACCCCGGTTGTGAACCAAAAACGGGAGAGGACCTCAGGGAGGGCATGCGTTTCCTTCTATGTAGGGTGGTGTCAGTGACCTACCAGCCCTGACATTTATATTATTTTGACCTGTGTGGTTGTTGCTGTTGCAAGGCGCCTCGGATACATCGATGACTGTGTGGAGCCGATGGAGTCATTTGGCTCATTTACGCCCCAAAGGGCGGGGAAGCGTAGTGATCATGCATTTTAACCCACATCGGTGGACCGGCCCTGACGATCCAAGGGTCGATGCGCTCTGACCCTGAGGCTCGGGCTAGAGAGTCTTGAAGTCGGTGAGGTCGATCCCTTACCTCGGTTCACAGATGGAAATCCAACTTCCAATACGTGACTTTGCGGTTTTGATTGTAGAGCCTAGTATTGGCGACATAGTGGTATCGGGCACTTATGCAGTCTATGATTGATACTTATGATTGAAATTGTTTTATACACTATGCACTTATAATAGTATCAAATGATTTGTTTTTAGCGTATCAAAGCATTCTTTGGCTATTATAAGGTAAAACCCTATCCTCCGGCTTGTGTTGCATTGTGTGATGGGACCTGGGTCTTATAATAGCTTCATTGTTCTTTATTTTGCATTGGTTGTTGTTTTGTGCACTGGTACTCTTGGGAGGAAACCCGTTTCGTCTTATACGGCGTGGTCCCTTGATTTACCTAACTTTAAAATAAAGATTAACAACTGTTTTAGTTCTCGCACCAGTCACATGACTGACCTGGAGTTTATTGTTTTAACCTAAACTCTGGGTGCCCCTATTTTGATGCGAGCAGCTAGTAGTTTTGGTTTTGCAGATTTATATTCACAGGAACCTCGTACAGCTGGAATGATACTCGAAAAGCTCTGTATCCGTGTATTACTTTCAGTTGTGTTTTGTATTATTTTCCGCTTCTATGTAATATATTGAAATCTCTAATATTTTTCTGTTGTATTATATTTATTCATACTCTGCGATATTCTTGTATTCTGATGGAATTGTAGTAATTAACAATTAAATGTTCTTATGTTTGCGTTCTGATTCGTCTTGTCCTCAATTTAATCCGGGCTTTCCTTACCGGGGAAGTTCGAGTCGTTTTGGCTTGGTATCAGAGCTTTGGTTTACAGAGCTCGAAGAACAAGACACGTTAGAACCAAACTAAAGAATTCATCAGAAATTGGACCAGTAATATCCAATGAGAGTGACTCATTAGAGATGGGATCAGTAGTATCCTAGAACGAGTGTGAAGAGTGTATTTTTAAAATGAAAACAAGTTTTATTTTGAAAATTTAATTCAATTATTCGTATTTGAATATTTATTTATATTGAATTTGGACAATCCAGTATATATAGATTTTGTGTATACGTCTGATCCGCGTGTATTTGGAGTTTTAATATACTGGACAGATATAGAATCACGCTCTAGTCGCCTGGAGATGATTCTGATGATTGACTAGTCATCATCAGTATTCATGTTCGAATGACGAAAGTGGGATAACTGTATGATTCCAATTGACTAGTGTGAGAACCAAAGCTAAATAGGGCCTATTGTTGTGATTTGGCACCAAAAACATGATTTTCTGTATATGTATCAAAATTATGAATTTGAAAAGCTAATCAACAAATTGATTGTTGATTGTGTTGTTTGATTATTGTTTGATTAATTAAAATGTTGAACCTTTAGCCAAATTGAATCAAATAGTGAATTGTATTGAAAATTAGCCGCAATTGCATGCATATACATGTACTTATATTGAACAGGTCATAGCAAGGAGGCTAGAGAAGAGGAATAAAATTGTTTGCTCGACAAATAGGTACATTTTATTGTATTTCTTGGATTTTTGATGATTTTATGAGCCGATTAGCTAGCCGCTTGGCTGTTTCTTTTTCTTTTTGGATTGGTGAAGGCCATGGGAGGCTATTTGAAATATCCCGAAGCTCCCAGTGCAGGGGAGGTTATGGCGGATTTTTTCGAAAATTTAGGGTATTAGCCAAATTTTTGAAAAATTTGAAAAGTTCTTAGAAACTGAAAAGTTGAAGAACTTAAGCCGTAAAGAAAATAATGAAAGTTGAGTTGGTTTGTAAAACAGCTTTTGGCTTCGTTCCTTTTCGGGGACGAAAAGTTTTAAGTGGGGGAGATTGTAATAACCCGAAAATCTGAGCCAATTTAAAATTTTTATTTTGGCAATTTTGATAAATTTTGATTATTTAAAATGAATTATTTTAAATAATAACGACGAGAAATTTATTTTGAATAGAATTAGAACGTATATATTTATATAGATCGTCGTTAGAATATGAATATTTATTATAAATTATAAAAGGAATTGAAAATAGCGCGGTAGTTCGAAAATTCGATTTCAAAGTTCAAATGAATGTGCAGGATTCAAAATAAACCGGATTGTAGTGAAACCGAGAATATTTGAATTTATTTGAGAATATCTTTCTAACGAATCCGAAAAATTGAAATTTCATTGAGGGAATAAAAAGTTATGCCCAGTTGAAAATTCAGAATAGTCGCTATGGAATTCTGGCCCTTAAAAATGGAAATTTTGCAAACGACTTTGGTTTTCGACGAAACCACTTTTGTTGGATGCGTGATGACAAGTTATGGCTAGATTCCAAAATTCGTAATTTTTCGAATCAATATGTGAGCGTGGCAAATGAAAACGCGTTTGACCAGTTTTAGTTGATTTTAATCGACTGGAAAATGGCCATTTTTCAAACGGTCTCAGAATTCGATGAAATTAGTTTTGTTAGGACCGTATCGTCAATACGAAGCTAGAATATATTTTTTGGGAATTTTTAGAGTCCGTATGTGGCCCCGGTAAATTTAAATGTGCGTTCAAATTCAATATATTGATTTAAATTTTGATTTAAATGAAAACTAATCGAAATGATGGAATTGGCTTATGATACATATCCCATTGTGTTCGGAATGGGGGTAGTTAGCTAGGGACGACGGTCGGTGGGTTCGATTTTGAGTTTGAAATTAAAAGTTTCTTTTTATAGGAAATAATTAAATAAAATAATTAAATCTTATAATTAACCCCTCTCTCTTTTTATATTCTCTCAGGCCTCTCCCCCGGTTTACTTTCCAAATCGAAAAAGAGATTAAAATAAAAGGAGAAGGAAACGCGGAGGACCGCGACGCCACCGCCGCTGGCGGAGTCCCACCACCGCCGCACACTCGTGCGACCCCCCTTTCACCTCTAGCGGCCTCGACGGCCTCCCCCCCATCTCCCTCCGCCCTTGTTCCTCTCTCCTCATCTGAAGTGAAGCCTGCTCCCACCTTGAGGAACCGACGCCCTAGCCGCCATCTCAGCGCCCCATCGCCGTCGTATGCCCCTCCACAGCCCCCAAAACCCGCGAGCCCTAGCCTCCAACCCCCTTCTTCGATCGATGTGAGTTCCTTATCCTTTTTATTTCATATAGCGAATAAAAATAGGAATTTTATTTAATATAAAAGCATTGTCTAAAAGCTATGATTTTAATTTATATTATTTGCGAAAAGATAGGATTTTTAATACATAGAATTATGATTTTTATTTCAGAAGGAGCATTATAAAAATGAAATTTTTATATATATATTATCATGACAAGAATATAATTTTATACATAGTGGTATAAAGAATAAAATTATGATTTTTATATTATAGAAAGAATAAAAATATGATTTTTATATTATAGAAAGAATAAAAATATGATTTTTATATTATAGAAAGAATAAAATATGATTTTTATATTATAGAGATAATAAAAATACGATTTTTATATATGTAGCGTAGAAATAAAAAAGTGATTTTTAGTATAAACATCGTGTGAAATAGATTGCGATGGAACGTACTGAAATCAAAAAGGAATTCGAACAGTTTAGAAATTCAGAAATGAAATGGCGGAGTGGATCCCCAAGGTGAGAACTCCTCACCTTTAATTTATTTGTAGTTTGAAATATATACTAGGAAGCAGACGGTACTTAGCAGCACCCGACACCCGTCGTCCACAGACCATGGATGGCTTGTTTGTATGATTGCTGTGTAGTGAAATTTGATTGTGTGATGTGGAATGAAATAAAATATTTTACAGTGGAAAATTTTTTATAGTTAAAAATATAATTTTTAAAGTGTATATAAAATAAATATTTATAAACAAATCGGACGATTTGTTTATATACACTAATTTGACTGATATTGATTGGGACGATAAATTTTACACATAGCCCAACTGCACAAATAAAAATCTTTGTTTGTTGATTTGAAACCCCATACGGGTATTGGGATGAGATTTGACGTACACTAATCTCGATTGTTTAGTTGTATGTCAATCGATGGATTGACAGACAATGTAAGCGTTAATTATTTATATTTAATGCTTATGCAGTTGTGTGGTGCACTCTGGATGATGGTTGATAATTTATCGTTGCTGTTATATGCGTGTGTTGTAGAAAATCCATATAATTAACATTATATGGTAATTGATTGGGCCTCATTCCAATTTGGAAAATAAGGAATATTATAAAAGTAAATTCATGTGTTGAATAGAAAATAAATTCATGTGTTGAATAGAAAATAAATTCATGTGTTGAATTGAAAATAAATTCATGTGTTGAATAGAAAGTAAATTCGTGTGTTGAATAGAAAATAAATTCATGTGTTGAATAGAAAATAAATTCATGTGTTGAATTGAAAATAAAATTCATGTGTTGAATTGAAAATAAAATTCATGTGTTGAATAGTATAAACATCCATGTGTTGAATAAAAGCCGTGTTGATTAGATATGCGCCATTTTGACGCGAACGATATTTATATCGCTTTTATTCATTTTTATAATGAATATAGAAAAATAAGTGATTTCAAAATATAACGTTTTGAAAATATTATCATTTGTATGTCGATGATGTGGAATATTCAATTTTGAATCGAAATTGAATATGAATTTGAAATCGTTTCGAAAACGAATTTAAAACGATTTATAAAATATGTTTTAAAAGGAAATCGACGAAATATAATATATATATATATATATATATATAATGGCCTGAATAGAACGTGTCGCGCTGCGGCAGTTCGCGAATTTCGACCATTGACTTCGAATCGATATTACGGGAGATCCTACCGTCGGATTCTCCTAAAACCGGAACCGTTGGGTTCGTATCGAAAAGATATTTCTAACGAATATTAGAGATTTGGAATCTAATGGTTGGATTTGGAATTATGTCCAAATCAAATTTGGAAAAGGTCGCTGTAAGTGTAGTTCGATGGCCATTGATGGAAATCGACTGTACGGGCCTTGATAAAATTATTCAAAATAATAATAATTTGTGTAAAATCATAAGAAATAATTTGTGAAGAATTGGAATGAAAAATTCCAAATTTGAAAAGATAAAAATAGATTTTTATCGAAATGAACTGGTTTTGAATTAGAATTAAAAACCATTTATTTTTGAAATAAATAAAGTGGATTTGAAATGGTTTTGAAAATAACCAGAATTTCCAATAATTGAATTGGAATGGATATGAATCGAAATTGTCTTTGGAATATTTCGAGGTTGGATTTCGTGATGATACAGATATTGTTATGGGAATTTGAAAGATATATTTATATCGTTATTTCTAATACGATATTTGTTGGTCATAGAATTTGATATTGAATATAAGCCGATATATTTTGTATTCAGAGCCTTGTATTTAATATCAAATGTGATTTGGGTTTGCCGTGAATGGTGTCTTCATTAACACTGTTCTTAAACCCAGTTGAGAAAAATATTAAATCTTTTAATTTAGATTTAATGAAGTGTACCAATTAAATGGCATTTAATTGGAATTGAATTTGAGTTGATTTTGGGGTTTATCTTGAAAGGTGTTTTAAATAACATTTGTTTTTTAACCCGATAATTAATGTAATGTGATTTTGGGTTTGTAGTGAACCTTGTTTTAAATGACATTGGTTCTTTAACCCAGTTAAAGACAGGATGTGTTTTCCCAAGTTAAATAATCATTAATAGTGATTATTGGGAAGATTAAAACCAAGTGGAGTTTTAATGAATCTATAATTAGATTGAAATAATCGGGAATGGAGTATCGCCAGTTTTGCTCCAGGCGATAGTCAAATCTTTAATTAGATTTGAACATGAAATGGTAATTGAATTTACCGATAACACCGTGGTGTTAGATATGAAGTATTAGCAGTTTTACTTCATGGGATGAATAGGTTGGGATAGGGAAATAAAATAAATGATTACTTCGGTGTGGTTTGCTAATCCCGACTAATTTGAATTGATATTCAAAAGGAGATTAAAGAATAAATTTAAAGAATTTTCTTTGATAAAATTAATGGGAACCTTTCCTAAAGTGTAAGAATAATTGAATAAAAGAATATTCTGAATTGGAATGAGGCGTATGTTGTGTTTGTGTAACACTTGTTTATTATATACGCGAGTTATTCAGAAAAACCGGGTTTAACCCATTCTGAATAACTGATTCGACATGGTGTCGAGGATGAAGACGGTGGTCGAAGACCGGAGGTCTTCACATCGTTTGGGTGATTACCGATGACCTTGATTGGGATGTACACCCAAGAGGAGGGAATCAGTTGGTGATCGTCCAGACGTACTTGGAGATCGATGGATATGTGAGGTACAAGGTGCCTCCGGTTTCGTTCAGACCCAGAACGAACTTATAAATGGACTGTGTGTCTAACATTGTATTTTATTATGTGTGATTGATTTCTATTAAATATATATCTGTTTGGCGGCGGAGAATTTATTTACTTGCTTAATGCCCTTCTTTGAGACATACGAGCTCAGGGGTTATATATTGATGGATATCAATCGCACAGAGTGAATTGCCTGTGTGGCATGCCTAATGGCAATATGATCAAGGCTTCTGTTGAAAAGAATATTCTTGTGGTCGATGATCAAAGCACGGCCTGTGTGGCATAGCTTTGTGTAGCGTTGATTCGCGAGCCTCACACCCCGGTTGTGAACCAAAAACGGGAGAGGACCTCAGGGAAGGCATGCGTTTCCTTCTAGCTAGGGTGGTGTCAGTGACCTACCAGCCCTAACATTTATATTATTTTCACCTATGTGGTTGTTGCTGTTGCGAGGCGCCTCGGATACATCGGTGACTATGTGGAGCCGATGGAGTCATTTGGCTCATTTACGCCCCAAAGGGCGGGGAAACTTAGTGTTCTGGCATTTTAATCCACATCGGTGGACCGGCCCTGACGATCGAAGGGTCGATGCGCTCTAACCCTGAGGCTCGTGCTAGAGAGTTTCAAAGCCGGTGAGGACGATCCCTTGCCTCAGTTCACAGATGGAAATCCAACTTCCAATACGTGACTTTGCGGTTTTGATTGTAGAGCCTAGTATTGGCGACATAGTGGTATTGTAACACCCCGTATTTTTTTAATATAATTAAAAATGAAATAAAATATATGAAAATATGCTTATGATAGGTAAATAATGGTGATACATAAGGAGAATTAATTAATACACGGAAGAGAAGAAAAATTAGTTCGATAACGGCGTATGTAACAGAAAAGATAGTAAAATAAGGATAACTAATTCAAGAATCAGGAATTAGGTAAAATGGATATCACCATTGCGTTCCTCTCGGAAAAATACGCGAAATAGAGTCCGAGTTTTCGAAAATCGAAGTCCGTATGACCAAGATATGGCCAAAACAAGATTTCAGCAGACTTTTTGGCAGACGGACCCAGGTCGACCATAGTGTCGACACTATAGTCGACATGCCCCCCCCCCGGTCGACTGTAGTGTCGACCCCCCCTCTGTACAGGTCGACCTGGTGGGCCTGGGGTGGCCCAGAACCCATTTTTGAGGCCTGGGATGAGTTTTGATAGTCCGGATTGACTCTAGGGTTGATCTAATGGCCTAAATGAGTTTCCTACACCTATAAAATAACACCTAGACCTATCCTAACTCACACAAATCATTCTTACACCGTTAAGCTGCTAAAATCTCTCTTGAGCCATGGCCGCCGTCTCCAAATTAAAGCTTAAGCGTCCAAACTAAAGATCAATGCTTCTACAACAAATTCAAGGGGATAGATCAATGACACTACAACTTTCTAAGACAAATTCACTTCTTAATTCATTAGCCGTTCTCTGTAAGTGCTAGTTATTTTCAGATCTAAATATTTAATTTTAATATGGGCATGAAATGAAGTGGAATTGAATCTAAGTATGTTTATCGATTCAGATCTATTCCTGTTGCTTTTTGAATCTTTAGTTTTGAGGCTTGTCTACCTTTATTCTCATGACAAGTTTGTGATTTATTCAGCAGTTTCCTTGATTCGTAATGATGTTATCATCAAGTTGTAATCTTTATGCCTATCATGATGTTGTTTTCTCTCTGATCTATTTATTATGCAAATTTCTACCTCCCCTTATTTATTTTCTTTTGATGAACCTTGGTCAACTTCGGACCTTGGCCTAAAATCGCAATTCACATACGAGATGTATACGGGGGAAATATGGGATTATTGCATATATGGGTATGATTAATAATTGGCAACATGAAATTGGATATTATCATTTAATTTGCAAGTTTGGGGTAGATCTGTAAAGTTTGGTATAATCTTGTTATGATAAAATTTGCATAAATATTATATACATGGAATTCGACATCAATTGGATCTATGTAATTTAAATCAAAAGATTGGGCTTATGTTAATTAGGCATATGTAGATTTGGGAATTTTAGCATGAAAGCGATTGTAAACTTTATAATTGGCATAAACATGTATTATGAACTTGGGCAACTGGCATGTATTGAAACAAAAAAGATTATAGCTTGGGATAACTACAACATGAATCATCGGATTTGGGTATGAAACTTGATACATGTAATTTTGGCTAGATCTTGACATATGAAAAAAAGCATGAAACTTGGTATATATGTAAACAGAATAGAATTGGGTACATATATTAGTTGGTATGTAATAGCCTTAAAAGAGGGATAAATATAAATTGAGATAAGTCGCCTTTAATGGCCTAAGATAAATTGTGGTAAAATTGGTATGATTTTGCATACCATTAATTGATGGACATAATTGAGTCAATTATGGACATCGTTAAATTAGGAATTATTTGATAATTTGAATAGGGGAAATAAATTCAAATTGGGGTAAAAGATTATAAGTGATAATCAATGCTTAGGACACGAGGTTGGACTCGTTTGTGACGTAAACCTGCCCGGAACCGCCCGGCGAATCCAGTAGTCACAAATGTCAGCCCAATGTGAGAGGTCCTAGGCCCAAATTAAAAGCGTAACAGTTGTAAAGACACGAGGTTAGACTCTTTTATGGTGTAAGACTGCCCGGACCCGCCCGGCAAATTCAGCTGCCATAAATGTCAGTCTAATGTGAGAGGTCTTTATAAGGTTACGGCCTTAATGAATTAAGAAATACTTAACCAGATAAACATGTGGTGGGACATGGGGGTTAAGTGGGTGACATGTGGGTGACATGTGGAAATACGAATAGTAATACTTAACCAACGTGACATGGTAATTAGACCAGTGGGTAGGGTTAAGTAAATAAGAACACTTAACCAATATGATATAAATGGGTGGGTTAAGTAATATGATTAGGTTAATCTGGACACTTAACCAATTTAATAAGTTGACTACGGGAGTGGGTAGGGTTAAGCAAATGTTTAACCATTATAACATGATTAAACTGGACTAGAGAGTGAGGTTAAGTTAATGATAACACTTAACTAATACAATGGGTTAATTAGACAAGTGGTTGCGGTTAAGTAGTAACACTTAACCAACATAACAGGACAAGCGGGTGGGCTAAGTTAACTTGAATAAGTTGACAACACTTAACCATTATAATATGACTAGTGGATGGGGTTAAGTTAACATGCACTTAACCAATCTGATGTGATGCGTGGTAGGGTTAAGTAACACATGGGTTTAAGTTAACAAGAAAATTCTTAACCAATGTAACCAGATAGACGAACGGGGTTAAGTTAATAAACCACACTTAACCAATCAAACATAATAAGCGAGAAAGGTTAAGTTAACTAAGGTAAACACTTAACCATGGTAACATAACGAGTAGAAGGGTTAAGTACATATCGGGTTGGTGGGTAATATTAGTAAATATAGGCCCACATACACTTAACCATTAAATACACATGCTTGAATCAGTAGCGGGGTTAAGTACATATCGGGTTGGTGGGTAATATCAGAGAATATAGGCCCACAGACTTAACCATTAAATACACATCAGTAGCGGGGTTAAGTACACATCAGGGTTGGTGGGTAATATCAGAGAATATATGCCCACAGACTTAACCATTAGAAAAACCTAGTAACGGGGACCCATTTCAGCAGTAACCCACATTAGGTATCAACGGAACCCTGAGCTAGGCAGGGTGGGGCACGATTACTGGGCTGATTATAAGAGGTCAAATTAGCGGCGGTTGGTGCAGCAGTGCAGGTTCTAACGGAGTGCGGGCGTGCACACACTTCGGCGTAGAAAATTTAGCCACTGGGCATCAGTAGGTATAAAGCTGTGCATCTTGATTGTGTTAGGGTTGCCACCATGGGACTTGATACACCCCATGGTGGGACCAACACAGGTATCTAAAAGTAGGGGGCCGCCTGACACAAATGAGAACTAGGTCAAGTAGGGAGCCGATCGATAAGGTAGTAAGGGTGCATCGAATATATACATGGCCATTGGGGTGATCGAGGTGGAATCCTCAAAATCTATGTACACCTGAAGGCTATCATAATTGCGGGGATTGGGATCACGTTGTAATTATTATATAACACGGGCTACTAGTTGGGACACTAGTAGGGGGTACGGATCCTTGTTACACAGGACACTAGTTGGGATACTAGTAGGAGTACAGATCATTCCATGTAAGACACTTATGAGGATGCTAGTTAGGTGGTGCAGAGCAAATAGATATCGTTTTAATGGTAAAGCTTAGAAACCTTGCGATGTTACTCTTGATAGAAACCATGCGGTGGGATACTTGATAGGAATTATGGGATGTTATACTTGTTTCATCGTGCCCAAAGTTTATCTTGTTACCTTAGTTTATCTTGTTATCATAGTTTATCTTGTTATCTTAGTTTATCTTGCCTACCTTGTCATCATGCTTATGTTTACTTTCAGTTATTCATGCCAGGTTATCTTTACTCATTTTTATGCTGAAAGTCACTAGGACTTACTCAGTCTTTATGACTGACCCGTTTTGTTTCGCCTCTTTTTCTTCCGTTTCCCCCCTCAGGTTCACAGGGTGGGAATACAGCTTAGTTCGGATCTTACCAAGCTCCAAGGCTCTTTCATGTATGGCTTGGATTTCTCTTGGCTATGGCTTGCTTTGCTTTATTAGGGAATACTACAGTTTGTTTTTATGCTTCTTTGTTTTTGAGCAAGACAGATATTTTAACTATGAAATTGGGTATTGGAAGTTGATGGGCTTTTCTTGTAAACATAGGCTTTTCTTGTAAACATTTATATTTAATAAATGATTTGAAGTACTTCCACTTTATTTTCCGCTGTTTTATATATGTCTGTCTTGTAATATTTCTGTTCCAGTACCCATAATACTCCATTGAAGTTAAGGCATTCCCTTTGTGAGTGACCTTAACAGATTTGGGGTGTTACATTTGGTATCAGAGCAGAAGGTTACCAGACTGGGCAAAAGTTTTCAAAAACCTTCTGAAATTATCTTCAAAACATTTACAAAGAAGCAAATTTTCAAGAAAATTTTGTTTTGTTTAAAAGGCATATTCCCCAAAGCCATATGCACTATCTTTTGATTCTCTCTTGAAATCTCTTCTCTCTCTTTTCACCATAGTTTCGTAGGCATCCGACACAGGTCGGAGGGCAAAGGAGTGCCCAACCTCCATCTGTAGTCGCAGTAGTTCCATTTGCGTCTAATCTTATTTCAAGTTGGGTAGAGTTGCCGTGCGTTGGAGGTAGCTTCGAGAGACTTGTCAACAAACTATACAAGGATAGTAAGAACAAGGAACTAGTTGTTATAGCTTAATCCACGAAGGAGGAAAAAGGTGAAAGGAAAGAGGCCTAAGTGAAAGAATAGAAAAACCCAAGACAAGAGAGAGTATCTTTAGTGAGAAGGGACATGCAGTTAAGTATTATAGGACAAGGGCAAGGGACAAGATCGTTGAGAGGGCAATTGAATGCTCTCACTACTAGCGTACCTAAGAGAGTGGTAACGTTTTTGTTAAAAGTTTAGCTTTTCCTTTCTATCATCCCACTAGAACTTTGTTTTTGTACATCGCATCCTTTTAATTCTGCTTCAAAAGTTGAGTCTCTGCACCTTAGTACTAGCATAATAGAGGATCCCATTTTTGTCTCAAGTCCTGTTGGGGAAATCGGCTCATTTATTCATGACTTGTTTGGATTTGAGAATGTCTATGCTAAGTGTTGAGTCTAGAAGTAATGTTTATGTTTTGGGCTATGGGTTGATTCTAGCGATGGAGTGGTTATCCAGTAAGGGTGACCTTCTCGGTTTTGAAAAATGGGGTAGTTAAACTCTTGACATGCCTCGGTAATACCCTCGAAGTCGCATGTAACCTTTAGGGTTCTATCATGATTTGTTACCTAGAATCTCTTGACACATTTATTGGTAATTTGTAATCCGCTCGATTAGTGTTCGCCACTAAGGCGGATGGGTCATTTCGCTTATGCATGAGTTGTAGAGAATCACCTTAGTAAGTACATTTGGCAACATGGTTGGCATTTATTTTCAAGAGATAGTTCTTCTGCGTGGAATACCTGTTAGTAAGTGGACGAGATCCAAGATTCACTAGTGAATTTTTGGAGAGCTTGCATGAAACCATGAGTACGCCGTTATGTTTGAGCCGAGTATACTAGAAGTAGAGTAAGTGAAAGAGGAACGAGAGGCAACAATGAAATAGGTTCCAACTCATATTTTGTAAACAAGAATTAAGAAGCTACGAAATTGTGAAGTTAAAGACGGACAAATCACAATGGAGTTAAGCTCAAGGAAATGCGACTTAGAAGATTGAAGACTAGATTCGTGCATCATATCTCTTCTTAAGAGTATATCCCCTATCCCTCTCTTCCTGTAGAGCTTACTTGCATGCTATCTTTTGTGTATATCCTCTCGGTCCCATTCTCAGTCCAATTTCTGTTGCAAACCCCATAGGGAGTATGACTCATCTGTTAGTAACACATGTTGGGGCTTGAGGGTGTTCGTTGGTTTGACTAAACTTTTTGGGTTTTATAGGATACAGGTTGGTCTTAGGAAGGGATTCCCTTGTGACCTAAAAGGAGTCCATCATGCTTAGTTTCCTAGAATCATATATAGTGGTTGGGTTGAGTAATTCTTTGGGTGTCAGTCTGATGTTGATTTCGGTCTTTGGGGCTGATGCTTAGAGAGTTCTTCTCCTAATCAATATATATATGGCATAGATTTCCAGTTTTAACATTGCCTAATGGGCACAAAGTTTTTACTTGCTTCTATCATTCGACTATACCTTTAGATAGGAACAATTGGGTGTAAACATGTGTTTGAGACATGTTATGATTGATGGTTGCAAGTGGCTGCAAGTGGTTGCAAGTGGTTGCTCGTGGATGCATTTACACACATTAGGCACTAGATCGGCTCAATCACCTTTCATATTGCATATGCAAGAATGTTTACACTTGTTTGTGGATGAAATTGAATGTGTTATCATGTGAATGTTGCATATGGATGGATGTTTGTGCACACATATAATGTTTATGTGACTAGGACTATTTGCATACATGTTGGACTCATGGCACTAAACATATTTTGCATTTAGAAGATCAATCAGGCCTGATCATTTGCATTAGATAAGGAACATATACACACACTTCTTGCATATGTTCATACAGCATTAGAAAATCTCTTAAGGACAATGAATGCCTGTGATTGATGATTGAGTAGATGGATGATGGATGGTAGGATACATTCTTCTTAACTTGAAGATTTCGGGGACGAATTCCTTTAAGGAGGGGAGAATGTAACACCTCGTATTTTTTTAATATAATTAAAAATGAAATAAAATATATGAAAATATGCTTATGATAGGTAAATAATGGTGATACATAAGGAGAATTAATTAATACATGGAAGAGAAGAAAAATTAGTTCGATAACGGCGTATGTAACGGAAAAGATAGTAAAATAAGGATAACTAATTCAAGAATCAGGAATTAGGTAAAATGGACATCCCCATTGCATTCCTCTTGGAAAAATACGCGAAATAGAGTCCGAGTTTTCGAAAATCGGAGTCCGTATGACCAAGATATGGCCAAAACAAGATTTCAGCAGACTTTCTCGGCAGACTGACCCAGGTCGACCATAGTGTCGACACTATAGTCGACCTGCCCCCCCCCCCCAGGTTGACTGTAGTGTCGACCCTCCCTCTGTACAGGTCGACCTGGTCGGCCTGGGGTGGCCTAGAACCCATTTTTGAGGCCCGGGATGAGTTTTGATGGTCCGGATTGACTCTAGGGTTGATCTAATGGCCTAAATGAGTTTCCTACACCTATAAAATAATACCTAGACCTAGCCTAACTCACACAAATCATTCTTACACCGTCATGCTACTAAAATCTCTCTTGAGCCATGGCCGCCGTCTCCAAATTAAAGCTTAAGCGTCCAAACTAAAGATCAATGCTTCTACAACAAATTCAAGGGGATAGATCAATGACACTGCAACTTTCTAAGACAAATTCACTTCTTAATTCATTAGCCGTTCTCTGTAAGTGCTAGTTATTTTCAGATCTAAATATTTAATTTTAATATGGGCATGAAATGAAGTGGAATTGAATCTAAGTATGTTTATCGATTCAGATCTATTCCTGTTGCTTTTTGAATCTTTAGTTTTGAGGCTTGTCTACCTTTATTCTCATGACAAGTTTGTGATTTATTCAGCAGTTTCCTTGATTCGTAATGATGTTATCATCAAGTTGTAATCTTTATGCCTATCATGATGTTGTTTTCTCTCTGATCTATTTATTATGCAAATTTCTACCTCCCCTTATTTATTTTCTTTTGATGAACCTTGGTCAACTTCGGACCTTGGCCTAAAATCGCAATTCACATACGAGATGTATACGGGGGAAATATGGGATTATTGCCTATATGGGTATGATTAATAATTGGCAACATGAAATTGGATATTATCATTTAATTTGCAAGTTTGGGGTAGATCTGTAAAGTTTGGTATAATCTTGTTATGATAAAATTTGCATAAATATTATATACATGGAATTCGACATCAATTGGATCTATGTAAATTAAATCAAAAGATTGGGCTTATGTTAATTAGGCATATGTAGATTAGGGAATTTTAGCATGAAAGCGATTGTAAACTTTATAATTGGCATAAACATGTATTATGAACTTGGGCAACTGGCATGTATTGAAACAAAAAAGATTATAGCTTGGGATAACTACATCATGAAACATCGGATTTGGGTATGAAACTTGATACATGTAATTTTGGCTAGATCTTGACATATGAAAAAAAGCATGAAACTTGGTATATATGTAAACTGACTAGAATTGGGTACATATATTAGTTGGTATGTAATAGCCTTAAAAGAGGGATAAATATAAATTGAGATAAGTCGCCATTAATGGCCTAAGATAAATTGTGGTAAAATTAGTATGATTTTGCATACCATTAATTGATGGACATAATTGAGTCAATTATGGACATCGTTAAATTAGGAATTAATTGATAATTTGAATAGGGGAAATAAATTCAAATTGGGGTAAAAGATTATAAGTGATAATCAATGCTTAGGACACGAGGTTGGACTCGTTTGTGACGTAAACCTGCCCGGAACCGCCCGACGAATCCAGTAGTCACAAATGTCAGCCCAATGTGAGAGGTCCTAGGCCCAAATTAAAAGCGTAATAGTTGTAAAGACACGATGTTAGACTCTTTTATGGTGTAAGACTGCCCGGACCCGCCCGGCAAATCCAGCTGCCATAAATGTCAGTCTAATGTGAGAGGTCTTTATAAGGTTACGGCCTTAATGAATTAAGAAATACTTAACCAGATAAACATGTGGTGGGACATGGGGGTTAAATGGGTGACATGTGGGTGACATGTGGAAATACGAATAGTAATACTTAACCAACGTGACATGGTAATTAGACCAGTGGGTAGGGTTAAGTAAATAAGAACACTTAACCAATATGATATAAATGGGTGGGTTAAGTAATATGATTAGGTTAATCTGGACACTTAACCAATTTAATAAGTTGACTACGGGAGTGGGTAAGGTTAAGCAAATGTTTAACCATTATAACATGATTAAACTGGACTAGAGAGTGAGGTTAAGTTAATGATAACACTTAACTAATACAATGGGTTAATTAGACAAGTGGTTGCGGTTAAGTAGTAACACTTAACCAACATAACAGGACAAGCGGGTGGGCTAAGTTAACTTGAATAAGTTGACAACACTTAACCATTATAATATGACTAATGGATGGGGTTATGTTAACATGCACTTAACCAATCTGATGTGATGCGTGGTAGGGTTAAGTAACACATGGGGTTAAGTTAACAAGAAAATTCTTAATCAATGTAACCAGATAGACGAACGGGGTTAAGTTAATAAACCACACTTAACCAATCAAACATAATAAGCGAGAAAGGTTAAGTTAACTAAGGTAAACACTTAACCATGGTAACATAACGAGTAGAAGGGTTAAGTACATATCGGGTTGGTGGGTAATATTAGTAAATATAGGCCCACATACACTTAACCATTAAATACACATGCTTGAGTCAGTAGCGGGGTTAAGTACATATCGGGTTGGTGGGTAATATCAGAGAATATAGGCCCACAGACTTAACCATTAAATACACATCAGTAGCGGGGTTAAGTACACATCAGGGTTGGTGGGTAATATCAGAGAATATAGGCCCACAGACTTAACCATTAGAAAAACCTAGTAACGGGGACCCATTTCAGCAGTAACCCACATTAGGTATCAACGGAACCCTGAGCTAGGCAGGGTGGGGCACGATTACTGGGCTGATTATAAGAGGTCAAATTAGCGGCGGTTGGTGCAGCAGTGCAGGTTCTAACAGAGTGCGGGCGTGCACACACTTCGGCGCAGAAAATTTAGCCACTGGGCATCAGTAGGTATAAAGCTGTGCATCTTGATTGTGTCAGGGTTGCCACCATGGGACTTGATACACCCCATGGTGGGACCGACACAGGTATCTACAAGTAGGGGGCCGCGTGACACAAACGAGAACTAGGTCAAGTAATGAGCCGATCGATAAGGCAGTAAGGGTGCATCGAATATATACATGGCCATTGGGGTGATCGAGGTGGAATCCTCAAAATCGATGTACACCTGAAGGCTACCATAATTGCGGGGATTGGGACCACATTGTAATTATTATATAACACGGGCTACTAGTTGGGACACCAGTAGGGGGTAAGGATCCTTGTTACACAGGACACTAGTTGGGATACTAGTAGGAGTACAGATCATTCCATGTAAGACACTTATGAGGATGCTAGTTAGGTGGTGCAGAGCAAATAGATATCGTTTTAATGGTAAAGCTTAGAAACCTTGCGATGTTACTCTTGATAGAAACCATTTGGTGGGATACTTGATAGGAATTATGGGATGTTATACTTGTTTCATGGTGCCCGAAGTTTATCTTGTTACCATAGTTTATCTTGTTATCTTAGTTTATCTTGCCTACCTTGTCATCATGCTTATGTGTAATAACCCGAAAATCTGGGCCAGCTTAAAATTTTTGTTTTGGCGATTTTAACGAATTTTGAATATTTAAAATAGACTATTTTAAATAATATTGACGAAAATTTATTTTGAATATAATTCGAACGTATATATTTATACGCGTCGTCGTTAGAATATAAATAATTATAAATAGAATTGAAAATGGCGCGGTAGTTCGATAATTCGATTTCAAACTTCAATTGAATGTACCGGGTGCAAAACAATCCGAATTTTAGTGAAACCAAAAATAATAGGATCTAATTGATAATATCTTTCCAACAAATCCAAAAAATCGAAATTTCATAACGGGAATCAAAAGATATGTCCAGTTGAAAATTCTGAATAGTCGATAGGGAATTCAGGCCCTTAAGAATAGACATTTTGCAAATGACCTCGGATTTCGACGAAACCAGTTTTGTTGGGTCCGTGATGTTAAATTATTGCTAGGTTCCAAATTTCATAATTTTTCGAATCAATATGTGAGCGTGGCTAAGGAAAACGCGTTTGACCAGTTTTAGTTGATTTTAATCGACTGGAAAATGGCCATTTTTCCAACGGTCTCAGAATTCGATGAAACTAGTTTTATTAGGACCGTATCGTCAATACGAAGCTAGAAAATATTTTTCTGAAATTTTTCGAGTTAGTATGTGACCCCAGTAAATTAAAATCCGCGCTCAAATTCAATATATAGAGTTATATGTTGATTTTAACGGAAACTGATTGTAACGATCAAATCAGCTTGCGATACATAACCTATTGTGTTCGGAATGGGGGTAAAACGCTATGGACGACAGGCGGTGGGCCTCGTTTAGAGGTCGTATGTAAAAGTCAACTTTTTGCCAAATAAAATAATTAAATAATTAAAATTAAAAAAAAATCTCCCTTTATCTTTTTGCCCCCCCCCCACGTTCAAAATCATTTCAAAGCAAAAAAAAAAGGACGGAGCCCCCCCCCCCCCCCCGTCGACGTTCATCGCCACGCCGCCCAGGGTGGCCGCCTCCGCCAAACCCCTCCCCTTCCGATTCACCTCCTCCCGTTCTCCTTCCTCCCCTCCTTTCTGCTACCTCGCGACCGTGAGGAACCCGCACCCCCAAAAACCCATCGCAGCCCCAAAACTCCGCCCGCCTCCACCTGTTGCCGCCCCTCCGACGCCGACGAGCATCTCCAGCACCCCCACGCAGCAGCTCCGCCCCTTCCTTGCCCGATTCGAAGTACGTATTTCAATTTGAAGTGTGTTCGCAGATTTTTAATTACTGTATGATGATAAAGACCCGATCTTTATATAGTTATTAGTGAAATAAAAATTCAATTTTATTTTTATTTTTATACGTATGAAAGAAAATGAAAAATGTGTTTTTATATAGGAAAAAGGTTGTATGTTTTATAGAAAAGTTTAGATTTTTTGATTAGCAAAAGGCGAGATTTTTTTATTTTAGCGAAGGCGAGATTTTTACATACATGTTGTAGCGATAGAAGGAAAATATGATTTTTATATTTTTAAAGTAATAAAAATACGCTTTTTATATTTTTAAAGTATTAAAAATATAATCTTTACTATATAGAAGTTGTAAAAATATGATTTTTTGTTAGGTAGAAAATTAAAAATATAATTTTTACATAATAGGAATATTAAAAATATCATCTTTATATGTGTAGAAAAATAAAAATGTGATTTTTATGAACTTCATATTTGAAAAGGCGAAAACTTCATATTTGAAAAGGCGAAAACTTCATATTTGAAAAGGCGAAATCTTTATGTAAAGTATAGCGAAGTAAAAATCCGATTTTTTATATATTGAATAGCATAGTAAAAATTCGATTTTTATATATTAAATAGCGAAGTGAAAATTCGATTTTTATATATGTAGTGGCTACAGCAACGAAGATGACAAAAATGCGATAACGATGAAGATTTCTATCAAAGAAGAGTCAAGATAATTGGATAGCTATTGGTGAGAATTTTTCACCTTTCAATTTCATTTTTCCAGTTATATATATACTAGGATGCAGATGGTGTTTAGTAGCACCCGACACAATCGTCCACAGACCATGGACTTGTTTGTTTGATTGCAAAAATTAGTTAGATTATTTGACTTGAATTTGGTTGTTTGGTGAATTTGATTGATGTGTGAATGGCGTGGGCCTTCACTAGACCGGGGATAAGGCTAGGCCTCGTCCCGTTTCTAGTATCGTGCCGTTATACCGCCGAAATTTTCTAAAATAAGTTAGGAAAAAAATATCATTTTATTTAAAGAATGAACCGAATAGAAATTCATATGTTGGAATAAAATGTTTTATCGTTAAAAATATAATTTTTAACGTGAAAGTGAATAAATAAATATTTATAAACAAATCGGCCGATTTGTTTATATACACTGATTTGACTGATATTGATTGGGTCGATAAATTTTACACATTGCCCAACTGCACAAATAAAATCCGTGTTTGATGGTTTGAAACCCCACACGGGTGTTGGGATGAAATTTGAAGTTCACTCATCCTGATGGATTAAATATGTCGATCGATTGATTGACAGACTGTTATAAGCATTAGATATCTATATTTGATGCTTATACAGTGTAGTGCACTTTGGTTGATGGTTGATTATTTTCAATGCTATTATATACGTGTGATGTATGAAAATCCATATAATTAACATTATATGGTGATTGATTGGGCCTCATTCCAATTTAGAAAATAAAGAATATTATAAAATAAAGGTTCATGTGTTGACTGTACTCATCCGTTGAGATTAGTCATGTGTTGAACGAAATATTTTAATAATAAAATTTACATCTTTATCAATATAAAATAAAGGTTCATGTGTTGACTGTACTCATCCGTTGAGATTAGTCATGTGTTGAACGAAATATTTTAATAATAAAATTTACATCTTTATCAATATAAAATAAAGGTTCATGTGTTGACTGTACTCATCCGTTGAGATTAGTCATGTGTTGAACGAAATATTTTAACAATAAAATTTATATCTTTATCACTATAAAATAAAGGTTCATGTGTTGACTGTACTCATCCGTTGAGATTAGTCATGTGTTGAACGAAATAATTTAACAAAAATAGTCACACGTGGACAATACTCACTCGCTGAGATTAGTCGTGTGTTGACAAAAATAAATATTCATTTGTTGAATAGAATGAAGGAATATATGAAACCGTGTTGATTAGATTGACGCCATTTTGACGTGAACGATATTTATATCGATTTTATTCATTTTGAAATGAATATTGAAAAACGATTTCGAAACGAATTGAATATATAACGAATTGAATTTCAATTGAATAGAAAACGAATTGAATTTCAATTGAATAGAAAACGAATTGAATTTCAATTGAATAGAAAACGAATTGAATATATAACGAATTGAATTTCAATTGAATAGAAAACGAATTGAATTTCAATTGAATAGAAAACGAATTGAATATATAACAAATTGAATTTAAATTGAATAGAAAACGAATTGAATTTAAATTGAATAGAAAACGAAATGAATTCGAATCGAATTAAAATCGATTTGAATTGAAATCAAATAGAAATGAAAGTACAAAGGATTTAAAATAGGAAATTCAATTTTGATTTGAATTTGAAATAAAAGTTGAAAATGTTTTTGAAACGAATTCAAAACTATTTATAAAATTCGTTTTAAACAGAAATCGACGTAATATATATTATATATATAATATAATGGCCTGAATAGAACGCACCGCGCCGCGGCAGTTCGTGAATTTCAACCATTTATTTCAAACGGACATTACGGGAGATCCGACCGTCGGATTCTCCTAAAACCGGAACCGTTGGGTTCGTATCGAAAAGAGCTTTCTAACGAATATTAGAAATTTGAAATCTAACGGTTGGATTTGGAGATACGTCCAAATCAAATTCGGAAAAGGTCGCTGTAAGTGCAGTTCGATGGCCGTTGATGGAAATCGACTGTACGGGCCTTGATACAATTATTAAAAATATCAATAATTTGTGTAAAATCAGAAGAAATGATTTGGGAAAATTTGGGATGAAAAACTCCATATTTGAAAAGATAAAAAAAATAGATTTTTATCGAAATGAACTAGTTTGAACTCAATTTAAAACCCGATTATTATTTTTTAAATAAATAAATTAGATTTAAAAAAGGGGTTTTAAATAATCGGAATTCCTAATATATTTGATTTGAATTGAACTAGAATTGATTTGGGTTTGTCGTGAACTGTGTTTTAAATGACATTAGTTCTTTAACCCAGTAAAAGGAGTTTTAATGAATCTGCAATTAGATTGAAATGTAAATTTGTAATCTAAATTATCAAATTTAGAAAATGAACGAGAATGGAGTATCCCCAGTTTTTCTCCAAAGCGATAGTTAAATCTTTAATTATATTTGAACGTGAAATGGTAATTAATTTTACCGATAACACCGTGGTGTTAGATATGGAGTATTACCAGTTTTGCTTCATGGGATGAATAGGTTGGGATTGGGAAATAAAATAAATAATTACTTCGGTGTGGTTCGCTAATCTCGACTAGTTTAGAAAACCATAATTTGGTTTGAAATGACATCCAAAGGAAGATTAAAGGATAAATTTTAAAGAATTTATCTTGGATAAAATTAATGGGAACCTTTCCCTAAGAATATGAAATTTAGAAACTAGCGGTAGGTTAGTTAAGAAGAATGGTTTCCTGGATATTGATCCGATGTTGGTTTCGGCCTTCGAGGTTAATATTTGGGAAATTGCTCTCTTACTGATTTACGGTTAGTGGCTAATGAATTGGAATGAGGCGTATGTTGTGTTTGTGTAACATTTGTTTTTAATATACGCGGGTTGTTCGGAAAGGCCGGGTTTATACCCATTCTGAATAACCGATTCGACGATATGTCGAAGATGAAGACGGTGGTTGAAGACCGGAAGTCTTCACATCGTTTGGGTAATTACTGACGATCCTGATTGGGCTGTACACCCAAGAGGATGGAAACAGTTGGTGGTCGTCCAGACGTACTTGGAGATGGATGGATATGCGAGGAAAGTGCCTCCGGTTTCGTTCAGACCCAGAACGGACTTGTAAATGGATTGTGTGTCTGACATTGGATTTTATTCTGTGTTGATTGATTTCTGTTAAATATATATCTGTTTGGCGGCGGAGAATTTATTATTTTGCTTAACGCCCTTCTCTGAGACGTACGAGCTTAGAGGTTATATATCGATAGATATCAATCGCATGGCATGAACTGCCTGTGTGGCACGCTGAGATGCAATGATCAAGGCTTCTGTTGAAAAGCAAAGTCTTGTGGTTGATGATCAAAGCACGGCCTTCGTGGCGTAGCTTTGTGTATAGCGTGAATTCGCGAGCCTCACACCTCGGTATGAGTTAAAAATGGGATACGGACCGCTGGGAGAGCACGACGTTTCTTTCTAGCTATGGTGGTGTCAGTGACTTACCAGCCCTGACATTTATATACTTTTCACCTTTGTGGTTGTTGGAATGAGACGCCTCGATATTAGGTCTGTAAGGACCGGGAAACGTGTGTTCAGGAATTGCCAATCCTCTAACGTAAGTGAGGACCGGCCCAGCCGCATCCGGGGTTGCCCAGAGTGTGTAGTCCCGAGGCATCTGCTAGAGTGTCTCGAAGCGGAGAGGATCTTGCCCCTTGCCTCGACTCATGACGGAATCCAATTTCCAATACGTGTATTTCGGCTTTATTTGTAGAGCCTAGTATGGTGACATAGTGGGATGGGGCACTCATGTCGTCTATGATTTATATTTATGATTGAAATGTTTTGACACTATACACTTATTATAGTATCAAATGATTTGTTTTAAACGTATGAAGCATGTTTGGCTGTTATAAGGTAAAACCCTATCCTCCGGCTTGCGTTGTATTGTGTGATGGGACCTGGGTCTTATAATAGCTTCATTTTTCGAAAAAGCATTGCGTTGTTTATTCTATGCACTGGTATTCTTGGGAGGAAACCCGTTCCGTGTTATACGGCGTGGTCCCTTGAATTACTCTCTTTTAAAGTAAAGTTTTAATAACTGTTTTAGTTCTCACACCAGTCACATGACTGACCTGGAGTTTATTGTTTTAACCTAAACTCTGGGTGCCCCTATTTTCCGCACGGGCAGCTAGTAGTTTTGGTTTTGCAGATTTATATTCACAAGATCCTGGTTTACAGCTGGAATGATATCCGGAAAGCTCTGTATCCGTATATCACCTTCAGTTGTGCTTTGTATTATTTTCCGCTGCTATGTAATTTATTGTAATCTCTGATATTTATCGAATGTAATTTATTCATTTATACTCTGTATATTCTTGTATCTGATGGAATTGTTGTAATAACAATGAAATGTTTTTCCGTCTGTGTTCTGTTCTCAACGATCAGGGGTTTCAAACGGTCTAGATCGGTTTAACGACTGATTCGGATCGAGTGAAATTCCTTGTCGTTACATTTGGTATCAGAGCTTTGGTTTACAGAGCTCGAGAACAAGACACATTATAACCAGACGAAAGAATTCATCAGATATTGGATTAGTAATATCCAATTAGAATGACTCGTTAGAGATGGGATCAGTAGTATCCTAGAACGGGTGTGAAGAGTATATTTTTCCAATGAAAACAATTTTGTTTTGAAAATTTAAATCGTTTTATACGTATTTGAATATTTATTTATTCTGAATTTGGACAATCCGCTATATAAAGATTTTGCATATACGCGTCATGAACGTATATTCGAAGTTTTAATATACCGGATAGATATAGAATTACACTCTAGTCGCCCGGAGATGATGTTGATAATGACCATGGCATCATCGATATTTATGTTCGTGTTTCGAAGGTGTGATTTCTATATATTTCCATTTAGACTGGTGTGAGAACCAAAACTAATATAGTTAGAACACATTATTGTGAATTGGCATCAAAAACAAGATTTTCTGTATATATATCGAAGTTATGAATTTGAAACTCTAATTCACTAATTGATTGATGTTTGTGTTGTTTGTCTATTTGTTTGCTAATTTTGAACCATTAAGCCTAATAGCATCAAATATTGAACTGTATTGAAAATTAGTCGCATTAGCTTGCATATATGTACTTTTATTGAACAGGTCATAGCAAGGAGGCTAGAGCCAGAGAATAAAATTTGTTTGCCCGACAAATAGGTACATGTTTACTACATAATTTACTGTTTTGTTTGGGGGATGATGATTTTATGAGCCTATTGGCTAGCCGCCTGGCTTTTTCTTTTTCTTTTTGAGATCAGAAGGACCGGGGAAGCTATTTGAAATTCCCCGATGCTCCCGGTGCAGGGGAGGTTATGGCGAAATTTTTCGAAAATTTAGGGTGTTAGCCAAATTTTTGAAATTTTGAAAATTCTCAGAAACTGAAAAGTTGGAGAATGGAAGCCAGATCGAAAGTAGAGTTGATTAATCAAACCACTTTCGACTTTGTTCCTTTTCGGGGACGAAAAGTTTTAAGTGGGGGAGATTGTAATAACCCGAAAATCTGGGCCAGCTTAAAATTTTTGTTTTGGCGATTTTAGCGAATTTTGAATATTTAAAATAGACTATTTTAAATAATATCGACGAAATTTTATTTTGAATATAATTCGAACGTATATATTTATACGCGTCGTCGTTAGAATATAAATAGAATTGAAAATGGCGCGGTAGTTCGATAATTCGATTTCAAACTTCAATTGAATGTACCGGGTGCAAAACAATCCGAATTTTAGTGAAACCAAAAATAATAGGATCTAATTGATAATATCTTTCCAACAAATCCGAAAAATTGAAATTTCATAACGGGAATCAAAAGATATGTCCAGTTGAAAATTCTGAATAGTCGCTAGGGAATTCAGGCCCTTAAGAATAGACATTTTGCAAATGACCTCGGATTTCGACGAAACCAGTTTTGTTGGGTCCGTGATGTTAAATTATTGCTAGGTTCCAAATTTCATAATTTTTCGAATCAATATGTGAGCGTGGCTAAGGAAAACGTGTTTGACCAGTTTCAGTTGATTTTAATCGACTGGAAAATGGCCATTTTTCCAACGGTCTCAGAATTCGACGAAACTAGTTTTATTAGGACCGTATCGTCAATACGAAGCTAGAAAATATTTTTCTGAAATTTTTCGAGTTAGTATGTGACCCCAATAAATTAAAATGCGCGTTCAAATTCAATATATAGAGTTATATGTTGATTTTAACGGAAACTGATTGTAACAATCAAATCAGCTTGCGATACATAACCTATTGTGTTCGGAATGGGGGTAAAACGCTATAGACGACAGGCGGTGGGCCTCGTTTAGAGGTCGTATGTAAAAGTCAACTTTTTGCCAAATAAAATAATTAAATAATTAAAATTAAAAAAAAAATCTCCCTTTATCTTTCTGCCCCCCCCCCCCCCCCCACGTTCAAAATCATTTCAAAGCAAAAAAGAAAAAGAAAAAAAGAAAAGGACGGAGCCCCCCCCAACCGTCGACGTTCATCGCCGCGCCGCCCAGGGTGGCCGCCTCCGCCAAACCCCTCCCCTTCCGATCCACCTCCTCCCGTTCTCCTTCCTCCCCTCCTTTTTGCTACCTCGCGACAGTGAGGAACCCGCACCCCCAAAAACCCATCGCAGCCCCAAAACTCCGCCCGCCTCCACCTGTTGCCGCCCCTCCGACGCCGACGAGCATCTCCAGCACCCCCACGCAGCAGCTCCGCCCCTTCCTTACCCGATTCGAAGTACGTATTTCAATTTGAAGTGTGTTCGCAGATTTTTAATTACTGTATGATGATAAAGACCCGATCTTTATATTGTTATTAGTGAAATAAAAATTCAATTTTATTTTTATTTTTATACGTAGAAAAAGAATAATGGGTAATGGGTTTTTATATAGGAAAAAGGTTGTATGTTTTATAGAAATGTTTAGATTTTTTGATTAGCAAAAGTGGAGATTTTTTTATTTTAGCGAAGGCGAGATTTTTACATACATGTTGTAGCGATAGAAGGAAAATATGATTTTTATATTTTTAAAGTAATAAAAATATGGTTTTTATATTTTTAAAGTATTAAAAATATAATCTTTACTATATAGAAGCTGTAAAAATATGATTTTTGGTTAGGTAGAAAATTAAAAATATAATTTTTACATAATAGGAATATTAAAAATATCATCTTTATATGTGTAGAAAAATAAAAATGTGATTTTTATGAACTTCATATTTGAAAAGGCGAAAACTTCATATTTGAAAAGGCGAAAACTTCATATTTGAAAAGGCGAAAACTTCATATTTGAAAAGGCGAAATCTTTATGTAGAGTATAGCGAAGTAAAAATCCGATTTTTTATATATTGAATAGCATAGTAAAAATTCGATTTTTATATATTAAATAGCGAAGTGAAAATTCGATTTTTATATATGTAGTGGCTACAGCAACGAAGATGACAAAAATGCGATAACGATGAAGATTTCTATCAAAGAAGAGTCAAGATAATTGGATAGCTATTGGTGAGAATTTTTCACCTTTCAATTTCATTTTTCCAGTTATATATATACTAGGATGCAGACGGTGTTTAGTAGCACCCGACACAATCGTCCACAGACCATGGACTTGTTTGTTTGATTGCAAAAATTAGTTAGATTATTTGACTTGAATTTGGTTGTTTGGTGAATTTGATTGATGTGTGAATGGCGTGGGCCTTCACTAGACCGGGGATAAGGCTAGGCCTCGTCCCGTTTCTAGTATCGTGCCGTTATGCCGCCGAAATTTTCTAAAATAAGTTAGGAAAAAAATATCACTTTATTTAAAGAATGAACTGAATAGAAATTCATATGTTGGAATAAAATGTTTTATCGTTAAAAATATAATTTTTAACGTGAAAGTGAATAAATAAATATTTATAAACAAATCGGCCGATTTGTTTATATACACTGATTTGACTGATATTGATTGGGTCGATAAATTTTACACATCGCCCAACTGCACAAATAAAATCTGTGTTTGATGGTTTGAAACCCCACACGGGTGTTGGGATGAAATTTGAAGTTCACTCATCCTGATTGATTAAATATGTCGATCGATTGATTGACAGGCTGTTATAAGCATTAGATATCTATATTTGATGCTTATACAGTGTAGTGCACTTTGGTTGATGGTTGATTATTTTCAATGCTATTATATACGTGTGATGTATGAAAATCCATATAATTAACATTAAATGGTGATTGATTGGGCTTCATTCCAATTTAGAAAATAAAGAATATTATAAAATAAAGGTTCAAGTGTTGACTGTACTCATCCGTTGAGATTAGTCATGTGTTGAACGAAATATTTTAATAATAAAATTTACATCTTTATCAATATAAAATAAAGGTTCATGTGTTGACTGTACTCATCCGTTGAGATTAGTCATGTGTTGAACGAAATATTTTAATAATAAAATTTACATCTTTATCAATATAAAATAAAGGTTCATGTGTTGACTGTACTCATCCGTTGAGATTAGTCATGTGTTGAACGAAATATTTTAACAATAAAATTTATATCTTTATCACTATAAAATAAAGGTTCATGTGTTGACTGTACTCATCCGTTGAGATTAGTCATGTGTTGAACGAAATAATTTAACAAAAATAGTCACATGTGGACAGTACTCACTCGCTGAGATTAGTCGTGTGTTGACAAAAATAAATATTCATTTGTTGAATAGAATGAAGGAATATATGAAACCGTGTTGATTAGATTGACGCCATTTTGACGTGAACGATATTTATATCGATTTTATTCATTTTGAAATGAATATTGAAAAACGATTTCGAAACGAATTGAATATATAACGAATTGAATTTCAATTGAATAGAAAACGAATTGAATATATAACGAATTGAATATCAATTGAATAGAAAACGAATTGAATATATAACGAATTGAATTTAAATTGAATAGAAAACGAATTGAATTTAAATTGAATAGAAAACGAAATGAATTCGAATCGAATTAAAATCGATTTGAATTGAAATCAAATAGAAATGAAAGTAAAAAGGATTTAAAATAGGAAATTCAATTTTGATTTGAATTTGAAATAAAAGTTGAAAATGTTTTTGAAACGAATTCAAAACTATTTATAAAATTCGTTTTAAATAGAAATCGACGAAATATATATTATATATATAATATAATGGCCTGAATAGAACGCACCGCGCCGCGGCAGTTCGTGAATTTCAACCATTTATTTCAAACGGACATTACGGGAGATCCGACCGTCGGATTCTCCTAAAACCGGAACCGTTGGGTTCGTATCGAAAAGAGCTTTCTAACGAATATTAGAAATTTGAAATCTAACGGTTGGATTTGGAGATACGTCCAAATCAAATTCGGAAAAGGTCGCTGTAAGTGCAGTTCGATGGCCGTTGATGGAAATCGACTGTACGGGCCTTGATACAATTATTAAAAATATCAATAATTTGTGTAAAATCAGAAGAAATGATTTGGGAAAATTTGGGATGAAAAACTCCATATTTGAAAAGATTAAAAAAATAGATTTTTATCGAAATGAACTAGTTTGAACTCAATTTAAAACCCGATTATTATTTTTTAAATAAATAAATAAGATTTAAAAAAGGGGTTTTAAATAATCGGAATTCCTAATATATTTGATTTGAATTGAACTAGAATTGATTTGGGTTTGTCGTGAACTGTGTTTTAAATGACATTAGTTCTTTAACCCAGTAAAAGGAGTTTTAATGAATCTACAATTAGATTGAAATGTAAATTTGTAATCTAAATTATCAAATTTAGAAAATGAACGAGAATGGAGTATCCCCAGTTTTTCTCCAAAGCGATAGTTAAATCTTTAATTATATTTGAACGTGAAATGGTAATTAATTTTACCGATAACACCGTGGTGTTAGATATGGAGTATTACCAGTTTTGCTTCATGGGATGAATAGGTTGGGATTGGGAAATAAAATAAATAATTACTTCGGTGTGGTTCGCTAATCTCGACTAGTTTAGAAAACCATAATTTGGTTTGAAATGACATCCAAAGGAAGATTAAAGGATAAATTTTAAATAATTTATCTTGGATAAAATTAATGGGAACCTTTCCCTAAGAATATGAAATTTAGAAACTAGCGGTAGGTTAGTTAAGAAGAATGGTTTCCTGGATATTGATCCGATGTTGGTTTTGGCCTTCGGGGTTAATATTTGGGAAATTGCTCTCTTACTGATTTACGGTTAGTGGCTAATGAATTGGAATGAGGCGTATGTTGTGTTTGTGTAACATTTGTTTTTAATATACGCGGGTTGTTCGAAAAGGCCGGGTTTATACCCATTCTGAATAACCGATTCGACGATATGTCGAAGATGAAGACGGTGGTTGAAGACCGGAAGTCTTCACATCGTTTGGGTAATTACTGACGATCCTGATTGGGCTGTACACCCAAGAGGATGGAAACAGTTGGTGGTCGTCCAGACGTACTTGGAGATGGATGGATATGCGAGGAAAGTGCCTCCGGTTTCGTTCAGACCCAGAACGGACTTGTAAATGGATTGTGTGTCTGACATTGGATTTTATTCTGTGTTGATTGATTTCTGTTAAATATATATCTGTTTGGCGGCGGAGAATTTATTCTTTTGCTTAACGCCCTTCTCTGAGACGTACGAGCTTAGAGGTTATATATCGATAGATATCAATCGCATGGCATGAACTGCCTGTGTGGCACGCTGAGATGCAATGATCAAGGCTTCTGTTGAAAAGCAAAGTCTTGTGGTTGATGATCAAAGCACGACCTTCGTGGCGTAGCTTTGTGTATAGCGTGAATTCGCGAGCCTCACACCTCGGTATGAGTTAAAAACGGGATACGGACCGCTGGGAGAGCACGACGTTTCTTTCTAGCTATGGTGGTGTCAGTGACTTACCAGCCCTGACATTTATATACTTTTCACCTTTGTGGTTGTTGGAATGAGGCGCCTCGATATTAGGTCTGTAAGGACCGGGAAACGTTTGTTCAGGAATTGCCAATCCTCTAACGTAAGTGAGGACCAGCCCAGCCGCATCCGGGGTTGCCCAGAGTGTGTAGTCCCGAGGCATTTGCTAGAGTGTCTCGAAGCGGAGAGGATCTTGCCCCTTGCCTCGACTCATGACGGAATCCAATTTCCAATACGTGTATTTCGGCTTTATTTGTAGAGCCTAGTATGGTGACATAGTGGGATGGGGCACTCATGCCGTCTATGATTTATATTTATGATTGAAATGTTTTGACACTATACACTTATTATAGTATCAAATGATTTGTTTTAAACGTATCAAGCATGTTTGGCTGTTATAAGGTAAAACCCTATCTTCCGGCTTGCGTTGCATTGTGTGATGGGACCTGGGTCTTATAATAGCTTCATTTTTTGAAAAAGCATTGCGTTGTTTATTCTATGCACTGGTATTCTTGGGAGGAAACCTGTTCCATGTTATACGGCGTGGTCCCTTGAATTACTCTCTTTTAAAGTAAAGTTTTAATAACTGTTTTAGTTCTCATACCAGTCACATGACTGACCTGGAGTTTATTGTTTTAACCTAAACTCTGGGTGCCCCTATTTTCCGCACGGGCAGCTAGTAGTTTTGGTTTTGCAGATTTATATTCACAAGATCCTGGTTTACAGCTGGAATGATATCCGGAAAGCTCTGTATCCGTATATCACCTTCAGTTGTGCTTTGTATTATTTTCCGCTGCTATGTAATTTATTGTAATCTCTGATATTTATCGAATGTAATTTATTCATTTATACTCTGTATATTCTTGTATCTGATGGAATTGTTGTAATAACAATGAAATGTTCTTCCGTCTGTGTTCTGTTTTGTCCTGTTCTCAACGATCAGGGGTTTCGAACGGTCTAGATCGGTTTAACGACTGATTCGGATCGAGCGAAATTCCTTGTCGTCACATTATGTTTACTTTGAGTTATTCATGCTAGGTTAACTTTACTCATTTTTATGCTGAAAGTCACTAGGACTTTCTCAGTCTTTATGACTGACCCGTTTTGTTTCGCCTCGTTTTCTTCCGTTTCCCCCCCCCCCCAGGTTCACAGGGTGGGAATACAGCTTAGTTCGGATCTTACCAAGCTCCAAGGCTCTTTCATGTATGGCTTGGATTTCTCTTGGCTATGGCTTGCTTTGCTTTATTGGGGAATACTGCAGTTTGTTTTTATGCTTCTTTGTTTTTTAGCAAGACAGATATTTTAACTATGAAATTGGGTATTGGAAGTTGATGGGCTTTTCTTGTAAACATAGGCTTTTCTTGTAAACATTTATATTTAATAAATGATTTGAAGTACTTCCACTTTATTTTCCGCTGTTTTATATATGTTGTCTTGTAATATTTCGGTTCCAGTACCCATAATACTCCATTGAAGTTAAGGCATTCCCTTTGTGAGTGACGTAAACAGATGTGGGGTGTTACAGGTATGGAGGCACTTATGCCGTCTATGATTGATACTTATGATTGAAATTGTTTTATACACTATGCACTTATAATAGTATCAAACGATTTGTTTTTAGCGTATCAAGCTTTCTTTGGCTATTATAAGGTAAAAACCCTATCCTCCGGCTTGCGTTGCATTGTGTGATGGGACCTGGGTCTTATAATAGCTTCATTGTTCTTTATTTAGCATTGCGCTGTTGTTTTGTGCACTGGTAATCTTGGGAGGAAACCCGTTCCGTGTTATACGGCGTGGTCCCTTGATTTACCTAACTTTAAAATAAAAATTAACAACTGTTTTAGTTCTCATACCAGTCACATGACTGACCTGGAGTTTATTGTTTTAACCTAAACTCTGGGTGCCTCTATTTTGACATGGGCAGCTAGTAGTTTTGGTTTTGCAGATTTATATTCACAGGAACCTGGTACAGCTGGGACGATACTCGGAAAGCTTTGTATCCATGTATTACATTCAGTTGTGTGTTGTATTATTTTCCGCTGCTATGTAATATATTGAAATCTCTGATATTTTTCTGTTGTATTATATTTATTCATACTCTGCGATATTCTTGTATTCTGATGGAATTGTTGTAATTAACAATGAAATGTTCTTCTGTATGCGTTCTGATTCGTCTTGTCCTCAATTCAATCCGGGCTTTCCTTACCGTGGAAGTTCGGGTCGTTTTAGCTCTCTTTCACCCTCGTTTGATAAAGGGTTTTTTCTATATTTTTTTGAAAAACACGTAAAGATAGAATATTTGGCGAAATTACATGCAATTTTTAGGATTGAACCAAACAACCAATGAAAGAGTCTAAAAAATCAAACCAACCCAAATAAACATCAATTGAGACCAAATCCAATATCATACGATCATGCAAAATCATGGTTAACAGAATGATCAAAGGGATATTAATAAAAATGATACCTAAAATTCAGCCGATGAAAATATTCAGCACTATTTTCTTTGAAAAAACTGACAAAATTATTACTATTATTAAAGGACACGGAAGAACTACAAAAAGGACACTGCTGAGAATAGTAGTATTAAAAAAAGTAAACATAAATGTCACACAGATAAAGTGTTGAGTCTCGCTATAATAATATTTTGACAATGACAACAATACGAACCCATTAATATATATATTATCGACTAACTCTGTATTGCAGGAAGACAACATGTCCGATGATCAGATTCAAGAACACAAGATTGAACGATGTAATATGTTGTAAGAATTTGATAGTCCTAGAATTTTATGTTAAAGTCTTCCTTGATGATAAAACACACACACGATTTAAATATATAATTCTTTGATTATAAAATGGGCAAGATATAGGCTGATAACACAAAACAGATGTCTGGTCTGTTAATTTCAGACGTCTGTTTGCTGAAACAAATTGTTTTTGAAATACAATATTCAGACATCTGTTTTAATATTTCAGACGTCTGATTCTGAAAGGTTGCGACTTTTACTAAGAGATACAACCATTTAAATTATAACTCTTGATCAAAACTTTTCATGATCAGTTGCATCCTTTTATATATTATAAATAGAGAGTTGATCAACTGATCCAATCACCGAATTTTCAACCTAATTCTCTCTATCTTACTCTAAGCTCTCTAAGTTTTCTAAAGCAATCTATTTTTATACTTGAGACCTTTTAACTTCCATATTCCTTCACGCACTTCACAATTATCATCAAGAAAAGGCTATAGGAAGGGTGTACTTAATATTAGACAATCCATGTTATCAAGAACACAAAAGAGTCAACAATTAATCTGTATTAAGTGAAGACCTCTTTAGTGGTTGAGGCGAGAAATCCCGTTCAGCGGTTCGGGTGATTGTGTACCTATTCCTCCGGGTGAAGTGAGGATTTTAGTATTAGCGAAATACCAGAAGTGAGTCCAGGACTGGACGTAGGACAGTGGTCCGAACCAGTATAAATCGATTGTGTGATTTACTTCTTATTATTCTACTATATACTCTACATCCTACTCTCCATACTATACGATCCTATATAGCTGCATAGCCTCTTTCAATTGGTATAAGAGCAAGGCTATCCTATAACTGTAACAACATTATTTGAAATTTTGGTACTATGGAGAATAACCCAAATACTAGCTCAACTAATTTTGCCGAAGGACAATCTACTCAAAGACCTCCACTATTCAATGGACTACATTACAATTACTAGGCTACAAGAATGAGAATTTATATGCAAGCAAGTGGCTTTAGTGCATGGCGTGCAACTCAAAAAGAGTTCACAACACCTACAACTGAATATTCAGCTTGGACAGTAACTCAAAAAGATGAAGCAAATGCAAATGCAAAAGCTATGAACATGCTATATTGTGCTCTTGACAGAAATGAATTCAATCGAGTAAGGATTTGTAGATCAGCATATCAGATATGGGAGACACTTAAAACTATTCATGAAGGAACAAACAAAGTCAAACAAACAAAAATTTCAATGCTCAAGAATCAATTCCAAAATTTCAAAATGAAGCAAAATGAAACCATCAATGAAATATACTCAAGATTTCAAGACATTTTACACGCATTGATAAGATTGGGAGAAAAATATAGTGACTTTGATATTGTGTCAAAAGTACAAAATTCTTTAACCGAAGATTGGAAGAGTAAAGTATTAGCCATTGAGGAAGCTAATGATTTGTCAACTATGAAACCTGAAGAACTCATAGGAAATCTTATGTCTTATGAAGTTAATCTTCAAGCTAAAAGAGAATTAGCTTTAGAGAAAAAGAATGTGACATTTCATGTGGATAAAGAAGAATCTGAATCAGAGGTCGAAGATTTAGCCTTTATTGCCAATAAATTTAAGAAATTTCTAAAATATAGAAAAGGAAATTTTAAAAAGAGTAGCTCAGACAAACCTTCCTCTTCAAAATTGGAATGTTTTAATTGTCATAAGAAGGGTCACATGGTAAAAGATTGTCCAGAGATGAAAGAAAATCAGAAGAGCTTCAACAGCAAGAATAAGAAAGATAAATTCAAAAAGAAGGCATTTTCTGTTACATGGAACAACTCAGATTCAGAATCATCAGAAAGTGATAGAGATAATGAAAGTGACAATGAGCAGGCAAATGTGTGCTTCATGGCTCAAGAATCTGATGTAAGTGACTTATCTTATGAAGATTTAATAGAAGTTAATTCTGAATTTTTAAACATCATAAAAACATTAAAGAAAAAGCTTAAGGAAGCTCGTGAAAATCAGAATAAAGCTGAATTTGAAAGAGATATGTTGAAAGATTAAAAGATAATTCTAGACGAAGAACTTAAAAAAGTTCAAGAAAATCTTACAAATTCAGATAACCAGATTTCTCTTTTGAGTCAAGAAATTGAAACTCAAAAGTCAAAAAATGATGAAATTAGTTCTGAAAATCATATGTTGAAAACTAAAGTAAAAGAACTAGAGCTAGAAAATAGAAGTATTCAAGCTAAGTTCGAAAGCATCTCTAAAAATGTATCAAATTTTAACAAGGGTACAGAAAACTTATCAAAGATCATAGAAAGTTCTCGACCATCTTCAAATAAAGATGGCTTAGGATTTAGAAAAGAATCAAAAATTCCTCTAAAGAGAAATAAAAAATTAAAAAGGGGAACTGATTCAAAAGTTAAAAACATTTCTAAATCTATAAAAATATCAAAATATGGATTCCAAAAACTAATAATAGTTTGATCAAAAGCAAATATATTTACTCATTTTTGGAATTTGTACATAACAATATCAATTATTTATATAAAAGGGATACTAAACCCACTTGGGTTTGGCTTCCTAAGACCTAACTCTTAGGACCCTATCAAAAACTGGGTACCAATATGCTTATTAATATTTTTTGCAGGCCCCACTCAAAAAGAGAAAATGGATCTTGGACAGTGGTTGCTTAAAACACATGACTGGAGACAAAGATATGCTAACTAATATTTCATACTTTGATAGTGGCTCAGTTACCTTCGGAGACAACTCAAAAGGTTTTATCATTGGTAAAGGAGATGTGTGCAACTACGGTATTTCACATTTACCACTTATTACTAATGTTTCTTTAGTTAAAAATTTAAAACATAATTTACTAAGTATTAGTTAATTATGTAACAAAGGTTTTAGGATAACTTTTTCTAAAAATAAATGTAGTATTTTCGATAAAGAACAAAACCTTATTTTTGAAGGAAATCGAGATAGAAATATTTATGTTTTAAATATGAAAGTTAATAATAATAAGGACATGTGTTTGATTGCCAATAACAATGCTTCTTGGTTATGGCATAAGCGTTTATGTCACACAAATTTTAAAACTATTAAAAAACTTTCGAAACATGAATTAGTAAAAGGTTTACCAAAAATAATTTTTAAAGTAAATAATCTTTGTGAAGATTGTCAAAAAGGAAAATTAACCAAGTCTACTTTTAAATCAAAAGGAGTTATTTCAACTTTAAAACCATTAGAGCTATTACATATGGACTTGTTTGGACCTACTCAAGTTCAATCAATTAATCACAATCGTTATGTTTTTGTAATAATGGATGATTTCTCAAGATATACATGGACTATATTTATGAAGAATAAAAGTGATACTTTTGAACACTTTAGAAATTTTATTAAAAGAATACAAAATTCTGAAAATTTAAAAGTAAAAAATACTCGAAGTGATCATGGTGGAGAGTTCGAAAATGAATCTTTTGAATTTTTTTGTAAAAAGAAAGGAATAAATCATAATTTTTCTTATCCTAGAACTCCACAACAAAATGGAGTTGTAGAAAGAAAGAATAGAACTTTACAAGAATGTGCTAGAACTTTACTTAATGGAAGTTCTCTATCTAAGCAATTTTGGGAAGAAGCTGTAGCAACTGCTTGTTACGTATTGAATCGTATTTCTATTCAACCTTTAACAAAAAATACTCCTTATGAACTTTTTAATGAAAAAAAACCAAATAGATCATATTTTAAAGTTTTTGGCTCTAAATGTTTTATCCTTAACACTTAAGATCAACTTGGATAATTCGACGCAAAAGCTGATCACGGAATTTTTGTCGGGTGCTCAGAACGTAGTAAATCTTATCGTGTTTTTAACAAACGTACTAATATCATAGAAGAATCTATACATGTATCTTTTGATGAAAATTTTAATAAACACATAAATAATAGTGATGATGATGAAATTATCGAAAATATGGGCCTTGAAAATATGGAAAATAATCACATAAAACATATTCGATCACCTCCCAGAATATTAAGAGATCTTCCTACACAAAATATTATCGGTGAAATTGACACACACATTTGAACTAGAAATCAATTAAATCAAATGGGTCATGTAGCATTCCTGTCAACCATTGAACCCAAAAATCTGTAAGAAGCTTCTACTGATGATTACTGGATTATTGCTATGCAAGAGGAACTAAACCAATTTGAATGCAATGATGTGTGGGAACTTGTACCTAGACCAAACAACCAATCTGTTATCGGTACAAAATGGGTATATAAGAACAAGGCAGATGAACTCGGAAATATTACACGAAACAAAGCCAGATTAGCTGCTCAAGGATACAATCAGGAAGAAGTTATTGATTATGAAGAAACTTTCGTACCTGTAGCAAGACTAGAAGCCATACGTATTTTATTAGCCTAGGCAAGTTTTCATAATTTTAAACTTTATCAAATGGACGTTAAAAGCGCCTTTTTAAATGGCTTTATTAAAGAAAATGTTTACATCGAACAACCACCTTTATTTGTACATGAGAAATATCCAGATCATGTCTATAAACTTAAGAAAGCTTTATATGGACTAAAACAAGCACCCCGTGCTTGGTATGGCCGACTTAAAAGCTATTTAATAAATTCAGGTGTTCGAATAGGAAAAGCAGACCAGGCCTTATTTATTAAAAATTCAAACAAAGATATCCTAATTGTTCAAATTTATGTAGATGACATAATTCTCGGGTCAACTAATGATAACTTATGTAAAGAATTTTCTTCTATAATGACAAATGAATTTGAAATGTCACATATGGGTGAACTATCATATTTTCTAGGTTTACAAATCAAACAAATTTCAAATGGTATCTTTATTAATCAAGAAAAATATTGTAATAATTTAATCAAACGTTTTGGGTTAGACAACACTTCCGGTAAACCAACTCCAATGAGCACTACAGTTCATCTTGATAAAGACGAAAAAGGAAAAATTATTGATCAAAAATTGTATAGAAGTACGATTGGTTCGCTACTCACTACAACATATTTACCTTTTAATAGCACGTGAAAAACGCTATAATAGGCTACCATAGCATTAGTGACGACGCTATATAACGACATGTAATAATAGCCTCATTATATCTTATAGCTCAAATCTAAACGCTATAGTATTATATATTTTATAGCGCACGTTCACCAGCATGAAATGTTTTACATAGCATTTAGACCTTGCAATTATATTTGCTTACTAAAATCTCAGCTTATTTTCTTATAGCGTTATGAATAATTTCATAGCACGTATTCATTGCTATGAAAAATGTTTTTCATTTTTTTTTAAATCTGCTATAATTGAATTCCTCTTTGATATATAGCGTTCAGACCTTACTATGTTAAATACTCGCTTTTTTTATAGCATTATCACTGTTTTCATAGCACATATTTAGTGATATGAAAAGTTTCCCACACGGTTTACATTTTATATAGCATTTCACATTTTGATTCCATAAGAGGAGTTTTCTACTATGAATACTTGTAGTATATATAGCATTTTCAGTGTTTTCGTAGCACACATTCAATGATATAAAAAGGTTTTCTACACTATTTAATTTTTTACATAGCATTTTTATTTTTATTTCCATAAGTGCAATTTTCCACTATTAATATTTTTAATATATAGCACATATTTCAGCTATGATTTTTATATAGCAAATCTCATATTTAATTTGTGCACAGTTCAAACAATTAAGTAGTAAATTCACAATACAACTTTCAATAGCCAAAAACTAATACCAAAAGCATATTTGGTTTCAATTACAAAGTCATAGTTAATAAATCTACTAATAAATATAGAAATAAGTCAACATACATATTGTTCAAACATCGTTTCAAAACTAGGTTACATGAAAAATCACTTAGTCTTTAGCTCGTAAGCTCGTCCAACTTCTAGAACCTGCAATTCACAAGCACAAGTTACAGTCTTATAACAAAGAAAAATGTAAGAAAAAAAACACAATATAAGCTCATCCATCTGTCTCCAAAACTCACAAATCAAGTCAAGTTTCAAAATTTTGTATATCTAACTGCCTACAATTCAATCAGATAAACTGTCTACTAATCAGATTCAATCATATAAACTGTCTACAAATCAAATTCAATGATTAGCACCCTAATTTCAATAAGTAATTTTATGGCAACTAATTTTACCCGATGTATTTGTGTTTAGTATCCCCTTATTTAAATTTTTCATTCACAATCAGCAGTAGAAGACAATGATAAACAAACTCTTCCACTTTCCGTTTTAAACGTAACCTGCCACTGTGTATGCCCAATAAACCAAAAAAAATAGAAATGCTTCCCACCTCATGCATATACCAGGTATACCTCACCTCCTAAAGTCCTAGATTCAATAGAACAATGCTGATGATTATATCAGATGTGAAAAAAATGACATCCCAAGGAGAAGTCGATAGAGGCCAATGAGTTTGATGTATGATAAATGTGTCAGAAAAAGTTGTTAACCAAAACAGCTAAAATCCACCAAAAAAGTGTTTTGGGGTCAAATAAGCAATTCTGTTCGAATCCACAACTGAAATAATCCTGCAAAAGGAAATTCAGTAACCCATCAGTTAGAATAATTAAAAACTTGCTTGATCGACATCTTAATTTAGAGAAAATACATTAGTGAAAGGCTAATTAAAAACATGCTAGATTGACATGTTGGTTTTGAGAAAATATACCAGTGAAGGGCTACAATTCAAAAGCCTTGTAGTTGGATCTCTAACAGAATTTGAATCGCATGTTTCAATCAGTAATCAATGCACAAGAAAATAATAAAAAATATAATGATAAACCAATGGAAGGTTTAACTGAATGCTTGTTAGGTGCCTGTTAAGCTGTTTACAAGTTTCTAATGATAATAAGCGTGTGAACTATTACCTCTTGAATAACCCACATAATGGTGCCGTAATTTAGGGTTAATACTTTTTTACCTGATAGACAACTATTACCTGTATCGATGTAAGGTCTGCTCACACTTTCATATATAAGTGGCACGTCAAGTAGCTACAAGATAGATGAATAATGAAGAAGAGACAAAGTACATTAACCTAAAACAAAAAATATACAAAAGGTAGGTCTAACCTTCTCCATAGCTCATTGCATGTAGAAACAAGGAATCTTCTTTGCGCAGTCAAATGATCTTGGTAGCAAAAAAACATGAGTGTTTGTGTGCGTTCTGACAAATTTCACAGCTTCTTCTGTCTAGAAAAAGTAACCCAAACTGCAACCCTATGTTAAAAGAAAACAAAATCAAATCGCTATCTAATGTAAAATTATACACAAATTGTTTTTAGTTGTAGTTGATTTAAACCTTGGAATAAATTTTTTTGCTCCCTGAAATCCACATGAATTTCACGTAAAAGTCGAAATAAATCTCGTGGTCTCTTAACTGGAACACCATTTGGTGAACCATAAAATAAAATTGGAGGTGTCTTGTTCCTACTTCTAATAGCTGCAGATATTGATGTGAGGATCGGTGAAATCAAGATTTTTCAATTGTATATAATACGGATATCCATCCATCCTGTAATTAATCTTCTGCCTCCTGAAAGCATCAGAATAGCAGAATAAGAATGCCTAATAAAAGTATAGGAGGGCTTATTCCTCTTGCTTCAACTAGATTCTTTGGTCATCAAAACATCAACATGGTTGATAATAGAGCATGGTGCATAATGCTCATGGTTATAACATCACAGAGAATGTATGTGTACATCTGCAGATATCAAATAACAGTAGATTGGCCAAAAATAATACTTTTTTATCTCATAATGATATTTTCACAACTTGAGTAATAAAATATTAACTATACATTTTCAGTAGCTTATCTAGCAATTTACATCATACCATGCCCAAGTAAAACACTTGCTTTTGCTTACAAATCCTTGAGTGGTTTACTGGAGTGGCGTACTGTTAACCATATTCAAATAAAAAGTGGATAAGGATCAATCATGTGTCTTAAACTGCTCAGTCATATAATTACTCATTACTTGTATCAGTAACAGATTAATTTTGTGTGAAGTTGATCACCCATAAAAGAGCTCCTAGCTACTATCAAAAAAATTCATTCAAATTATATTTTTCATTCGATCTACAACAACCACGTGGCTTTGCATTAAAAAGGTCATCTACTGCCGTACGGTTGTTCAGCGCTTGCCCAACATCATTACTTTACCTTTATTAACGGACATTTCACAGTCGTACTGTGATAACAACCAAAAAATGAAAGTGAGTATTTACTATTTTTATAAAACAAGATAGTGTATGGTAAAAGTAAACATATAAGTAAATTTTTTATAGTGATCAGATCCGAAAGAGATTTTATAAGACTCAAAACATAACTAATACCTACAGCACTATACCTCATCATCTAATGTTAGAGCTTCTTCAATGGTGGATCTGGAGATTACAATTACGTAATTCAAATTCTAAACCAGCTTCCAACAATCGATTGAGATTTGTAATATTCCATTCTTCAAGAAAAACTACTTTAACTAGAGCCAAAAAAAATAGTAATCAAATCATTGAGAAATTTCATGCTAAATAACTTCCACAATCAAACACACACACACACACACACAAAAAAGAGAAAGAGAAGAAGATAATCTAATCTTGACTTAAATGAGCAATCAAATTTATTTACAAATTGATGAAGTATATAAATTTTGGACATTGCGAACAACAATAAAAACAACATAAAATCACATGAAGGAATCATATGACGTATTAACAAATTTTAGGAATTAAAAGAAAATAATTTGAGGAACCCTTAAATAGATACCGAGTTTCGTACTTAAAACGTTGAACTGACAGAGGACAATTTAATTCATGAAAAGTAGGCAAGTAGTTATTACCTGACAAGTACTGGTGTGAGGGAAGGAGGCATCCATGGAGTGAATTCCTGAAACACCCCACCTCCGTTAGGGTCACTCTCAAAGGGAATGCCCTAATTTTGGTGGAGGTTTATAAGTATAAGTCACAGATATACAAGACAGATATAAGAACACATATTTGTAAACAGCGGAAAATCAACAAACTTTTATTTCATGAAAGCAAATACGTGCTACAACAACATCACCATAATTGTCTTACATCTTTTCCAAAACATAACATAACACTTTCACAATCTGTCTTGATTACATCATTTAAAGAAGCATAAATAAAACATAGATAGACTGCAAAAGCCCATAGAGTTTGTCCAAAGCCATAGTTTCAAAACGGAAAGGACCAAGCAATACATTTCTCTTCTTCAAGCTGGGTGTTAAGGCTGGTCAAGCTGTTGTGTTCCCTCCCTGTGGACCTGGGGGGGGGGGAGGGGGAGAAACGGAAGAAAAGAAGACGAAAGAAAAGTAGAGTCAGACATAAAGCCTGAGTAAGTCTAGTACTATTTTGTCTATGAATAAAGAACTGGGTATGATAAGTATAAACAAGAAGTGTGAAAGCACTATAACTTGGTTAAGTTGTCTAGGGTCGAATAAACTATCGTACCCCATGTTAATCTCTGAACCCATATAAACTAGTTTCCAAACTGGCACCCCATAATCAGGGTGATGTGATCCATTCTAAGATGATCGGCTCCTACTCGCATAGTTACATGTGTCTTACGGCCCCCGATGTTGTAGTTACCTATGCTGGTCCCACCATGGGGTGTATCAAGTCCTATGGTGGCGGCCCGACACAATCCTAGAGTGCACAGGTATGTTACTGGTGTCCAGTGCCTTATTTTTCTGCGCCGGAGTGTGTGCACGCCCGCACCCCGTTAGAACCTACACTGCTACACCACCGTCGTCGATTTGACCTCTTACAATCAGCCCAGTAATCGTGCCCCACCCTGCCTAGTTTCAGGGTATCCTGATACACCTTCTAGGGTTACTGCTGAAAAGGGTCCCCCGTTACTAGGTTTTCTATCTCTAGCCAACATGCTAAGTTGGTTAAGTGTTTTCTAACCTAACCCCCACCAGTCCGTTTAGTTTAGCATGTTCTATTTTGATTAAGTCTTTAGTTCACTTAATCCTAGCAATCCTGACTCAGCCTTAATTGTCTTATTAAAGCCTTGACCTCTCACATTAGACAGGTATTGCTGTGGCTGCCTGTTGCCGGTTGGTTCCGGGCAGTCTTACGCCACAACTCAGTCTAACCTCGGGTCCTTGTTGGGCTCCATGTTTAACCTCCCACATTGGATAGGTATTGTTGTGACCACTGGACAGCCGGGCGGTTCCGGGCAGGTTTACATCACAACTCAATCCAACCTCGGGTTAAACACATCGTATGTTCTACATTTACATATTTTGTCTTTCTTCTTTATTTTCTTATATGTAAATATTTGCGGCCCATTATTAAGTTAATGGTGTAAAGGTTACACCAATCATGGGCCCAACCCATACTTGAATTTGGGCCCTTCTATTTTATATTTTCATTCATTAGTAATTTTAACCCAACGTTATTTTCCCCCGTTTAACTCGTTCGTTTATTATATATATATATTGGGCTTAGCCTTTTAAAGCCCAACTTAGCCATGCGAAAAGGGGAGGCTTAAAGCGTGATAACATACATGAAAAGGGGAATGTGAGCGCATGAACTTGCAATATGACGTTGGAAATACAAAATAGAAACTGGTGTACTTGCATAGTAGTGACATATACTTTGGTCATAAAGCATAGGTGACATGAATCAAAGCATGTAAACTTGTAGTTAAGTTAAGAATATCACTATCGACACATAGGCTTAACTACAACATAAATCTATATTTTTATTCAGGCATAATGTCAAACATAAGCAAATCATGTTCATAAGATTACTACATGTTTACAAAGGTGTTTACTTTTGTTACTAACACAAAAGTATAGTTCAACTTAATCATGATTTTAAATCTATTCACATGGCATAAATATTTCTAACATGAAATCATGATTTTTACTTTAGTCATGCAAACTTGAAAAAGGGATTTTTGAACCTAACCTAGCTATGTACCACATATGTCATCATATAATTCTTGTTAAAAATATGGATTTCAATTATGCAAAATATCCATCATAGCCTAGTCATATTCATAAGTTTGCAAATAGGTTTTCTAGTACAAAAGCATGACTTAATACATAGATCATGATGCCAAATTTTCAACATAATTTCATATGGACTATGATAACCCAAACTTATTCCAATTACTTCACAAAAATGATGTTTGTATAAAAATACACATTATGATGGCATAGTAGCAAAACCCCAAACTTGCATGAATTTCAATTAATCAACTACATACATGTAGCTTCAATACATAATTTGCGAATATTCCAAACGTATACTTGCATAAAACTACCGCATGTAGTTTTTCATAATTGAATAACATAATTCGAGAATATCCAAACGTATACAATATTCCAAATCGATAAGAATCATAGTAACGCACAAATTATGAATTATTTATCACCACAACCGAGTATACAAACCAACACAGTTATTTGTTCATACCAAAGTAATACTCTACTTACAATGGTGTGGCGAATTCTCAAATTTAGGGATTTGATTTGATTGAGTTGCTTTATGCCTTAGAATTTGTCTCCTAATCCTCTCTCCAATTGGTGGCTACTCTTAGTCGTTCCTCAGCAACATGGCGGCTTTGTTCTTATTTTATGAATGAATGGATTAGGGTTGAGTCTAGGGTCCTTTTTATAGGGGTTATGAACTGATTAGGACCATTGATGTTGCTTGGATTGATCGTAGCCATTCATCCTAAGGAGAGACCAATTAGAGCCTGCCACCTAGCCCTAATGACAAAGCAGACTACAGAAAATCGACCAACATAGAATAGGCCAGCCAGGTTGGACTGGGTTCGACCTGGCTCTGGACCAGGTCGACATGCCTGTCGACAGCCCTGTCGACCTGGTTAGACCAGGTCGACAGCCCAGTTGACCTGGGTGCGTTAGGCGGGTGTTTTTCCGCCCTGGCCCATTGGGCCCGATTTTGGAATTTTTAAATTGTTTTATTCTGTTTGAATTTTAAACTTAATTCAGAAACTTCCGAAGGCCATATCTTCTTCATACGGACTCCGTTTTTCGAAAACTCGGACTCTATTTCGCGTATTTTTCCGAGACGAACGCAATGGCATATCCCGTTTCCCTTAGTTCTTTGATTTCAAATTAATTATACTTTAATTTGTTAATTTCACAGTTATAGAATTTGCGGGGTGTTACATTCTCCCCCACTTAAAAGGATTTCGTCCCCGAAATCTTCAAGCTAGGAGGAATGTATATCCTAACATCCAATCATCCATCTACTCATCCATCAAACACGAGCATCCATTGTCCTTAAAAGATTTCTAATGCTTCATGATCATATGCGAAGTGTGTGTGTACATGTACTTATCTAATGCAAAATCAGGCGGTCTACTGATTCAGTTGACCTCCTTAATGCGAATTATGTAAGTGCCATGAATCCATTATGTATGCAAATTTTCCTATTCATGATTCTACATGAGTGCACAATCATTCAATACAAATGCAACATCCACATGACAACACATTAAAGTTCAACCATATACGAATGCAAACATATATGCATATGCAACATGAAGTGACTGAGCCGATCTAAAACCTAGATTGTGTGTGTATATGCAACCACGAGCAACCACTAGCAATCACTTGCAACCACTTGCAACCATCATCCATAACATGTTTCAATTACATGTTTCCATCCAAAGGGTTTCTACCTAAAAGATAAGGTCGAGGAAATATACCTAAAAAGATAGAAAAAAAAGCGCAACTTAAGGAAAAAGAAAGATCAAGGATGTACCCTCGAATAGAAAAGGGTAGGCAGTGCGTATTCTAGCTTCAGTTTCCCAAGTCGCGTCTCCCTCGGCGTCGCTCCACTGAACTTTGACGAGCTTGACTTCGCGGTTGCGTAGCTTCTTCACTTCCGTTCCTAAGATGCGGGTTGGAACTTTTCTTATGGTTGCTTCGCGTTCCACTTCGGCCTCTTCGAGGATATTTGGCTCTACCACTTCAGCAGACTCATGTAGACATTTTCGGAGATGTGAAACGTGAAAAACGTTGTGGACTCCAGCCAACTTCTCGGGTAGCTCTAATCTATAGGCCATTTTCCCAATTTTCTCGATAATAGGGAATGGCCCTACGAACCTTGGTGCCAGTTTTCCTGTGGTTCCAAAACGAACAACGTTCCTTAGCGGAGATACCTTGAGAAAAACTCTGTCTCCAACCTTAAATTCAAGGTCGGTCCTTCTCTTGTCGGCATAGGACTTTTGTCTGTCTTGGGCCGTCTTCATCCTTCTTCGTATTAAGTCTACTTTCTCTGAAGTCTCTCGGATCATATCTGGTCCAAGTATGAGCTTATCAGTAGACTCCCACCAACAAGTGGGCGATCGGCACGGTCTTCCATATAAAGCTTCGAAGGGCGCCATTCCGATGGTTGCTTGATAGCTGTAGTTGTAGGCAAATTCCACCAAAGGAAGGTGGTCTTCCCATGTCCCTCCGAAGTCAAGGACGCACAGTCTTAAAAGGTCTTCCAAAACTCTATTCACTCTCTCTGTTTGGCCGTCGGTTTGGGGGTGATAGGCTGTGCTCAAGCATAACTGCGTTCCTACTGCTTCTTGCAGACTCCGCCAAAACTCACTGGTGAAGATGGGGTCTCGGTCACTAACAATGCTAGATGGTATTCCATGGAGTCGAACGATTTCCTTAAGGTAAAGTGATGCTAGGGATGAGGCAGTTCTTTTAATTTTGACAGGTAAAAAGTGGGCGCTTTTAGTAAGCCTATCCACTATTACCCAAATGCTAGTGTTGCCTCTCCTAGACCTAGGCAGCCCATCGATGAAGTCCGTTGAGATGCTATCCCACTTCCACTGCGCGACCTCCAGAGGATGTAGTTGTCCGCCAGGCTTTTTCTGTTCTGCTTTAACCTGTTGGCACACCATACACTTAGAAACGAATTCTGCCACGTCCTTTTTCATACCGTTCCAGAAGAAAGTCCTTTTTATGTCTCTGTACATTTTATCCCCGCCTGGGTGTATCGTCATCTTGGAGTGATGTGCTTCCTCGAGAACCTTCTTTATTAAATCTTTTGTCTGTGGGACGCATAGTCTTCCGTCTCGCCTTAGCAACCCCTTATCGTCGATGGAGTATCTGTTGAGGTGACTTGAAGTCTCACCCCTAATTAGCCTATCAATTGTTTCCACAAGCTGAGGGTCTTCGCGTTGTGCTGTCCCTACTGAATCCTCTAAAGTTGGGCGCACTTCGAGAGATGCTAGCAAGCCTGGTACGAAATCGGAGGAAGGCCTAAAGTCGAAGCTGGCTATAAACTCTAGGCTTTGTCTTTCAACAAACAACGGGCTTAGGGTCAATTTCTTTCGGCTCAACGCGTCTGCCACTACGTTGCCTTTGCCCGGAGTATAGGAGATTTCGAAATCGTACGAGGCAAGAAACTCCATCCATCTTTGTTGCCTCAAGTTAAGATCCTTCTACGAGAAAAGATATTTCAACGATTTATGGTCAGTGTAAAGTTCGAACTTCTCACCTAGGAGATAGTGTCGCCAAGACTTGAGTGCAAAGACGATGGCGGCTAACTAAAGATCGTGGGTTGGGTAGTTCTTTTCGTGCACTTTCAACTACCTTCCGCCATAAGCTACTACCCTTCCTTCTTGCATTAAGACGGCGCCTAGCCCTGTCCCACATGCATCCGTATAAACAGTGAACATCTTGCTCCCATCTGGCAGCGTCAAAACTGGGGCTGTTGTGAGAGCCCTTTTCAGTCGTTGGAAAGCAAATTCGCAATCCAAATCCCAATTGAACACTAGATTCTTCTTAGTCAATTTCGTGAGTGGAGCTGAGATTTTCGCAAAATCCCTTATGAATTTTCGATAAAAACCCGCTAGTCCTAGAAAGCTTCGGACCTCAGTTGCATTCCTTGGTGTCTTCCAATCCTGTACCGCCACTACCTTAGCCGGGTCCACTGCTAATCCTTGTTTGGATACTATGTGCCCAAGGAACCTCACCTCTTCTCTCCAAAAGTGGCATTTGGAGAATTTGGCTTTTAGTTGATGGGCTCGCAAAGTTTCCATGATTGCCCTTAAGTGCTGAGCATGTTCCTCTTCACTCTTTGAGAAGATAAGGATATCATCTACGAAGACCACTACGAATTTGTTGAGGAAATCTCTAAATACCCTACTCATCAGGTCCACGAAGTAAGCAGGTGCATTTGTCAAGCCGAAAGGCATGACAAGCCATTCAAAGAAGCCGTCTGGGGTTCTGAATGCCGTTTTATCGATGCTATCTTCAGCCACCCTAAGCTGATGAAAACCGGTCGCTAAATCGAGTTGGGAGAAAACAGACGCTCCTACAAGCTGGTCAAACAAATCGTCAATTCTAGGGAGAGGGTACCTATTCTTTTTCGTTAGCTTGTTGAGCTCCCTATAGTCAACACATAGACGGAGTGAACCATCCGCCTTTGTAGCGAACACCACTGGAGCGCCCCATTCTGAAATGCTCCTCCTAATGAACCCCTTTTCTAGAAGCTCTTTAATCTGTTTACTGAGCTCTTTCCTTTCCCGTGGAGCCATGTGTCTAACGGGCAACGCAACGGGCTTTGCATTATCTACAAGATATATGCGGAAGTCTATTTCCCGCTTCGGAGGCAAGCCCTTCACCTCTTCGAAGACATCCGGATATTCCCGGACCACTCTAACTGATTTCAAATTTTCAACAGAGGCATCTAGCGATTCAAGATAACTAAGCATAACCGCACACGAGGGATTACAAGAAATTTCCAAAGTATTACCGAGCTGGGTTAGGAGCCTAACAACCCTTTTCTCACAATCAAGGATGGCCCCATTACTGGATAGCCAATCCATACCCAAAATCAAACCATAACCCGAAAAGCCCAAAACAAAGGCACTACATTGAAATTCTACACTTAGAATAGAAATTTTCAATCCCACACAGATCATAGACAAATGAGTTGGGCCCCCAATTGGGTTTGAAACAATTAAGGGGTCCTCTACCATACTAGTTTTTAGGTGCAGAGATTCTACTAGAGCAGACGAGATAAAGGAGTGTGATGCGCCAGAATCAAATAAAGTGCGAACGGGGTGATCATAAAGATAAACTACACTTTCTACAGAAGTATTTATACCTCGCTGTTGCAGAGGTGGCGCTTCCAGCACATGAACCTGTGCCCCTGGGGTGGATCCAGCCCTCTGCCCCTGTCCTCGTTTCTTTGGGCAGTCCTTAGCCCTATGGCCTGTCTCACCGCAAGAAAAACACCCACCATTCTCCTTGGCCTTCTTTTTTCGGCAGTCCTTTACTAAGTGCCCCACTTTGCCACAGAAATTGCACTTCCTCTTCTCTTTGTTGCCTTTTCCGCCCTTCTTAAAGTCTGTCTTCTTAGGCTGCAAACCCTCTTTCTTCCCTTGAGAGCTTTCTGCCTTTGCCTCCTTCTTGCCCTTATCCTCTTCATTCAGCAATGCCATTTGCACCAATCTCTCATACGTGGCTCCCATGGGTATATGGGTCATGGCCAAACTGTGTAATGGCTCATTCAACCCTTTGACGAAACGGAGAGCCTTCTTGTGCGGGGTGTTGACTAGGTCAAGCCCAAACCTAGCCAGCTCATCGAACTGATTCACATATTCTCTGACTGTCTTGTCCCCTTGTTTAAGAAATAAGAATTTTTCCAACTGCAAACTTCTTTCCGCATCTGAGAGAAATTTAGTCTCAAACCTTGCCCTAAAGTCCTCCCATGTTTCCACTGGTCTTTCAGCATTAGTGACTTCCCACCAGTAGGAAGCCTCGCCCTTCAATAGCCATACTGCCAATTGTACTTTTTGTCTATCCTCTACCTCAAAGATGATGAATAGGTCCTCCGTTTCTTTCAGCCAATTTCTAGCTGCCACGAAGGACTCAGTTCCATGGAAATCCCTTCCTCCCATAGCTTTAAAATCTTTACATATCTTAGCAAACGTGTTTCCCCGAGGAGGAGGTGGAGGAAAAGGTGCCGCTGCAGCTGGATGATTTCCGGCAGCTGGAGGAGGAGGAATGGTAGGACCTGGCTGAGTGGCTCTTGCTTCTAAGAACCGTCTAAACCAACCAGGTATTGGCACCCCTTCCGCCAAGTTAAGATCTTCGGACATGCTGAAACAAAAAGGATAGATTCAAAACGAAGGATAAAAGATAGTACCTATGGCTTTGGGGAGTGGACTTTGCCTTTTTTTTTTTAATAAAATATTTTTTTTTTTTTTAGAAATGCTTCTTTAAATTTCCTTTTTGAAAATAATTTTTCAAAACTTTTTATCTTATCTGGTAAACCTATGCTCTGATACCAAGTGAAACACCCCACCTCCGTTAGGGTCACTCTCAAAGGGAATGCCCTAATTTTGGTGGAGGTTTATAAGTATAAGTCACAGATATACAAGACAGATATAAGAACACATATTTGTAAACAGCGGAAAATCAACAAACTTTTATTTCATGAAAGCAAATACGTGCTACAACAACATCACCATAATTGTCTTACATCTTTTCCAAAACATAACATAACACTTTCACAATCTGTCTTGATTACATCATTTAAAGAAGCATAAATAAAACATAGATAAACTGCAAAAGCCCCATAGAGTTTGTCCAAAGCCATAGTTTCAAAACGGAAAGGACCAAGCAATACATTTCTCTTCTTCAAGCTGGGTGTTAAGGCTGGTCAAGCTGTTGTGTTCCCTCCCTGTGGACCTGGGGGGGGGGGGGGGGAGAAACGGAAGAAAAGAAGACGAAAGAAAAGTAGAGTCAGACATAAAGCCTGAGTAAGTCTAGTACTATTTTGTCTATGAATAAAGAACTGGGTATGATAAGTATAAACAAGAAGTGTGAAAGCACTATAACTTGGTTAAGTTGTCTAGGGTCGAATAAACTATCGTACCCCATGTTAATCTCTGAACCCATATAAACTAGTTTCCAAACTGGCACCCCATAATCAGGGTGATGTGATCCATTCTAAGATGATCGGCTCCTACTCGCATAGTTACATGTGTCTTACGGCCCCCGATGTTGTAGTTACCTATGCTGGTCCCACCATGGGGTGTATCAAGTCCTATGGTGGCGGCCCGACACAATCCTAGAGTGCACAGGTATGCTACTGGTGTCCAGTGCCTTATTTTTCTGCGTCGGAGTGTGTGCACGCCCGCACCCCGTTAGAACCTACACTGCTACACCACCGTCGTCGATTTGACCTCTTACAATCAGCCCAGTAATCGTGCCCCACCCTGCCTAGTTTCAGGGTATCCTGATACACCTTCTAGGGTTACTGCTGAAAAGGGTCCCCCGTTACTAGGTTTTCTATCTCTAGCCAACATGCTAAGTTGGTTAAGTGTTTTCTAACCTAACCCCCACCAGTCCGTTTAGTTTAGCATGTTCTATTTTGATTAAGTCTTTAGTTCACTTAATCCTAGCAATCCTGACTCAGCCTTAATTGTCTTATTAAAGCCTTGACCTCTCACATTAGACAGGTATTGTTGTGGCTGCCTGTTGCCGGTTGGTTCCGGGCAGTCTTACGCCACAACTCAGTCTAACCTCGGGTCCTTGTTGGGCTCCATGTTTAACCTCCCACATTGGATAGGTATTGTTGTGACCACTGGACAGCCAGGCGGTTCCGGGCAGGTTTACATCACAACTCAATCCAACCTCGGGTTAAACACATCGTATGTTCTACATTTACATATTTTGTCTTTCTTCTTTATTTTCTTATATGTAAATATTTGCAGCCCATTATTAAGTTAATGGTGTAAAGGTTACACCAATCATGGGCCCAACCCATACTTGAATTTGGGCCCTTCTATTTTATATTTTCATTCATTAGTAATTTTAACCCAACGTTATTTTACCCCGTTTAACTCGTCCGTTTATTATATATATATATTGGGCTTAGTCTTTTAAAGCCCAACTTAGCCATGCGAAAAGGGGAGGCTTAAAGCGTGATTACATACATGAAAAGGGGAATGTGAGCGCATGAACTTGCAATATGACGTTGGAAATACAAAATAGAAACTGGTGTACTTGCATAGTAGTGACATATACTTTGGTCATAAAGCATAGGTGACATGAATCAAAGCATGTAAACTTGTAGTTAAGTTAAGAATATCACTATCGACACATAGGCTTAACTACAACATAAATCTATATTTTTATTCAGGCATAATGTCAAACATAAGCAAATCATGTTCATAAGATTACTACATGTTTACAAAGGTGTTTACTTTTGTTACTAACACAAAAGTATAGTTCAACTTAATCATGATTTTAAATCTATTCACATGGCATAAATATTTCTAACATGAAATCATGATTTTTACTTTAGTCATGCAAACTTGAAAAAGGGATTTTTGAACCTAACCTAGCTATGTACCACATATGTCATCATATAATTCTTGTTAAAAATATGGATTTCAATTATGCAAAATATCCATCATAGGCTAGTCATATTCATAAGTTTGCAAATAGGTTTTCTAGTACAAAAGCATGACTTAATACATAGATCATGATGCCAAATTTTCAACATAATTTCATATGGACTATGATAACCCAAACTTATTCCAATTACTTCACAAAAATGATGTTTGTATAAAAATACACATTATGATGGCATAGTAGCAAAACCCCAAACTTGCATGAATTTCAATTAATCAACTACATACATGTAGCTTCAATACATAATTTGCGAATATTCCAAACGTATACTTGCATAAAACTACCGCATGTAGTTTTTCATAATTGAATAACATAATTCGAGAATATCCAAACATATACAATATTCCAAATCGATAAGAATCATAGTAACGCACAAATTATGAATTATTTATCACCACAACCAAGTATACAAACCAACACAGTTATTTGTTCATACCAAAGTAATACTCTACTTACAATGGTGTGGCGAATTCTCAAATTTAGGGATTTGATTTGATTGAGTTGCTTTATGCCTTAGAATTTGTCTCCTAATCCTCTCTCCAATTGGTGGCTACTCTTAGTCGTTCCTCAGCAACATGGCGGCTTTGTTCTTATTTTATGAATGAATAGATTAGGGTTGAGTCTAAGGTCCTTTTTATAGGGGTTATGAACTGATTAGGACCATTGATGTTGCTTGGATTGATCGTAGCCATTCATCCTAAGGAGAGACCAATTAGAGCCTGCCACCTAGCCCTAATGACAAAGCAGACTACAGAAAATCGACCAACATAGAATAGGCCAGCCAGGTTGGACTGGGTTCGACCTGGCTCTGGACCAGGTCGACATGCCTGTCGACAGCCCTGTCGACAGCCCTGTCGACCTGGTTAGACCAGGTCGACAGCCCAGTCGACCTGGGTGCGTTAGGCGGGTGTTTTTCCGCCTTGGCCCATTGGGCCCGATTTTGGAATTTTTAAATTGTTTTATTCTGTTTGAATTTTAAACTTAATTCAGAAACTTCCGAAGGCCATATCTTCTTCATACGGACTCCGTTTTTCGAAAACTCGGACACTATTTCGCGTATTTTTCCGAGACGAACGCAATGGCGTATCCCGTTTCCCTTAGTTCTTTGATTTCAAATTAATTATACTTTAATTTGTTAATTTCACAGTTATAGAATTTGCGGGGTGTTACAATTCCAATCACATAGCCTTCTTAAATCATCTGATTACAAACCTATTCTCATTCTTCAAACAAAATTATTGTAACTACAGCAAATAAAAAAGATCTATCCATTAAACGAATCAGTGGAAAAATGCATTAAACAAATCCAGGAAATAAAATTTAATCTTAATTTAATTGAGCAATGAGAACAATTTTCAAATTGACAAGCAATATAATTTTTCACCATATTTACAAGCTTTGAGTAATGCAGACAATAATCAAGAAGAAACAGAATCAGATGATTGGAATAGATGAGGTATTAACAGATTTTAGGAATTAAAAGAACAAAGTTTGCAGAACCTTAGGATGAGTACTTAGTTGTTTGATTCATACATCAAAATTTAAGTAACAATAACAGCAAACTCTTTTCATCATTTCTAGCTAACAAAGGACAAAACAAATTCAAACAAAGCCAGTAACAATTAATTACCTGATGAATACAAGCGGAAAGAATGTAGAGTCAGTGGCAAGAATTTCATTTCCATACCTTTCTTCTAAAAAAATTGGTTCCAAATACCACATCTCATTCATAAGCAAATTTATTATAACTATAACAAATAGAAAAGAGGCATTCAACAAACAAATCAGTGTGCATGGTTGAAACTGCATAATATTATTCGTTTTAGTGTAAAAAGTCAGGAGTAGATAAATATACAGTCTTTTATTTTCTTTTTCCATGCTACTGTTCATTAAAAAAAAAAGAGGAGAAGAGAAAGAAGGCATCAAACAACAAAGAAAGTAAGTATGGAGTGCATCTGACATATGGGTCTGATGATGGTACCATAAATTACCATCTTCTGTTGCTACACACAATGGTACCTATTCTGAATATTAAACCAAAAGAGAGTAAAAATTAACAAAACCTCTTATATTTTTTTACAAGTTGAGGTTGCTGAAGTAAAAGTGGAAAAGTTTAATAAAAATAACTACCATGTATGGGAAGATGCCAAATTTTAACAATGATACCACTACTGCACTATGTGATACTTGTACTATTTACTGCATTAAGTGAACAACGATGAATGTTGCTAGGTACCTACACAATATGCTGAATTTAGCCAAACCAAAGAAAACAAATGATAATGCTTTGTTTTGGAATCAAAACCAGCGTTGCCTCCTCTATTGACCCAAAAAAATATATCACAAAACAGATCATATTGTACAAATCATCAACTTACCGACCACTCTCTATTTCCTTGCAAACCTTCAATATCCAGCAATTTCACAGCAACAGCTTGGACCTGCAACCCACTCCATATCTTATCAACGACATAGCCTCCATGCACAGTCCTAAACGCTCCTTGCTCTAACAAATAATTACTCGTGAAATGATGAGTTATGGCTTTCACCTCAGTCAAATGAAATGCAATCAATCCACCCATAAAAGCATTTGTAAAGTCATCTGCACCGAACTTCATAGAAGAAGTGAAAATACGACTGCTTTTGCTTGAAAAAGAGCTTGCTGAATAGGTAAAGTTCTAGACCTTTCTTCAAGCACTCTGAACATGTGGGTTTGCAGCGGCTAGGGTTACTGAACACCACAGCCTTCAACTCTACAGCAGTGCCTTACAGCGGCTTAAATAGGCATTTTGGTAATTCATTTTTTATTATGTGGAGACGTGTTGAAGACGGCTGTTGATAGTGTTTGGTGATGCTGTTTGCATGGTGGCATAAATGAGACTACATGAAGGTCCAATAATTCCAAAAATCTTTCACCAGCTCCCATATTTTAGGTAATTTTCAGTTCAGTTTATGTAAATACAACATTTAAGTTTTATTATACAATAAACAAAAAGAAGAAAAGCTTTACACTGTGTTATTCTAAAAAACCGTCAGAAGATTATATTATGCTGACAAATGGACCTGAAGTAAGAGAACACTCTTCAGTTCTAGATACAACATTAAAATCTACACTTCCTTTAATCTATGTTCATGTAGGAAATTTTCTCGAATATGGCTCTTACAAGACTGGGACATTATTAAAGTGCACATGATAAAAATGGCTTGTGATTATGTTGCTTTATTGGAAATCATTCTATCTTTCTCACTGTTCTTTTGGCCTGCATGTTCAATCTCATTACTAATAACATTCTATTATCACAAATTGTAGTAAGTACCTTGATAGAATAATTACTAAAAAAAATGTCATAATTTTGAAGTTAGTTACAAAGCCCTTCCAAAACCTGACAATAAAATCCACTTATTAAAATAAAATCTTCCCGCGGATCTAACATTGCCAAGAAATAGCATAGTTACAGAACTTCATGCCTTGTAAAGACCACATTAGCCTCCCCCAGTTTGAGCCTTACACTAGCAGTTCTGAATTAATTAAATGGACTTAATGGGCATTGAAAAATAATTCAGACTAGTAAATAAGACTAAAATTTATTGGGAATGTACGAGCAATAGTTCTTTTTGAAAACATTGAAGCTTCCATGAATATAGTTTACTTGTAAGATTCAACTCTTCCATTTTGCTATCATATTTGTAAGTAATAACAAAATAAGAGCTAGAGGGAGATCATTAACTATTGGTTATTACACCATTACTCCAATTGGTTGCCACATTTTTCCACATGATATGTCAAAAATGTATTTAACATTGATACGGGAAATCTGTAATATATGTATATATATAGCGTTCAATGGCACCCCAAATAGTGAGCACCCCATTTGCCCTCCTATATAAACCAAGCATTTATATTAGAATAAGTGAGTGGGAGGTGAGAGAATGAGTGGAGGGAGAGAGAAACGGAATATGTGGTGGAAATCAGGGGACATTTAGGGGTGCTGCACTGTTTCGGGTGCCATTGAACGCTCGCATATTGTTGACCCGCTTTTTAGTCAAAGCAGTCACACATGGAATCTCTTCTCAACAATACGCTCAAGTGTTGGGAATATCGTCAGAAGACATGAAGTGATTTGGTTGAAATCGCATCACAAACAAAGAATGGCCCGAAACTCCTACAAGATGACCTTTTTTGGGCCCGAAAACAGCGATTACGGAGCTGAGCCATAAAACTCTTGTAGATCTCTGAATCAGCTTCAGTTTGAGCTTTGGTTTGGCTCAATCGGACTTACGGTTTGAAAGTCATGCTCGTTTCCGTGAACGTGTGCAGAACCGGAGACCTGGAATTTAGCATTGAATAAATCCTCGGAGCGGATCGGGTAAGTCGGTTTGGATCGGAATGAGGCATCCTGCCTTCACCAACTCATCATCCTCCCTCAACACTTAGATTTCGGCTTGGATCGGAGGCTCCGGTTCGGATCGGAATAAGGTAGACCCGACCCGCTTCACACCAAATTCTCGCAAGAGCTAGCTTGGCACAACTCCCACTTTCATCAGTCCGGACCGGATCAGAAGGGGCAAACCCGACCCGCTTTGGACATCTGCACAGAAGTGCACACATGCGATCAGCTTGAAGGACCGGTTTGGTTCGGATCCGATCCAAACCGACTGGACATGTTTCTGCACACACTGGTGCTTTGACCTCTTCTCTTGGCATAACCGACTCCTACAATTGCGGATCGGACTCCACCTGTCCTAGCACGATCTGAAGACCACCTCTCCACTACTTCCGAGATCACCTCAGTACCTGCCACGTGGCACCTCCGAACCGATCCGCTCCTGAGCTCCTTAGCAGCTTTTCTCCGCCTATAAATACACCACAAAGTGGCCATTTGAAGGGATCTTTTTGGAGACTTTTGGAACTCTAACTCTCCATGGCTTCTACTATGCTTCTTCGCAAGGCTATTGCATAACCTAGAAGTCGAATTCCACGTTACAACACGAGGATTTCGTGTATAATCTCCCCTTTAATCTCCTCTTCTTCATTGTAAACACGAGGATTTCGTGTATAAACTGCAAACAAACAACATTGTAATAGCTTCTTAGGATTTAAGAAACTATAAAGTGGACGTAGGCTTGGATTGAGCCGAACCACTATAAAAATCTCGTGTGTCTCCTCTTATTTTACTGCTTTTTCTGTATTAATCTGTGATTGTGAGGTTTTCACATAGCATTTGGGTGTTAGGCCCAAATTTCGGTCTAACATTTTAGCGCGCCAGGAAGGGGGGCACACGATACAACTTCTTCTACTAGTTTGAACGGAAGCAGATTATTTGGCTATTGGATCAATGGTCAAGCGAAAGAAAGACGGAACCTTCTCTCGTGCTGAGGATGTTGGCACTGAAGGCACAAGGAACGAGGCAAGCCAGGAGGCTTCCTCTCATGAAAATCCATCAGCATACTTAACCAGAGATGAAATGGATGGCGTTCTCGCTGAATTGAGAACTCAAATGGCAAGGCAAGATGATCTCCTCCGCAAACAATAGGAGATGATCGACCAATTCTTCGCTCGGATGGAGGGCAGGCCGAGCGGCAATGCACAACTCGCTGGAAATAGCACGGAAATAGCCCCAGCAGCAGCTGCAAACCGGATCGGTTCGGATCCGATCCGAACCGAGGGCCAAAACTTGAATCAAACGCAGATGGAAATGGGGGGCAATCCTCACCGGATCGGTTCGGATCCGATCCGAACCGCCACCTTACATGAGCTTGGGGGCAGCAGCCTCCCCTCTAGAAATCAAGACTTCGCTCCAGCACGACCTACCTTCGCACCGGTTCGGATCGGTAATCCCACACAGCTTCAGCATCAAGCTCCCCGGTTCGGAACATGCGAACCTGATCGGATCGGTACATCCGACCCGAACCGTGCACCCCTCCATAACCCCCCTCGCTTCTCCGAGCCGCAACAAGGGGGCACCTCCGAACCGAACCGGATGGCCTTCCAAACTCCCTATACCTCTCTGAACTCTTCTGGGCTCAACGCTGGGGGCACCAGCTCCGAACTAGGCAACTTGCAACAGCTCTTTGAAGGCGACCGGCTCGCCAATCTCATTGAACGCCTTTCGAGAGGCCGCACCTATCAAAACGACATGGATGATGTCAATCACAATCCATTCACACAGGAAATCAGGAATTCCCGCAATCCTCCAGATTTCAAACTTCCACAACTGGAACCCTACAACGGCAGGGCAGATCCTACCGTGCACCTAATGCGCTATAAACGGCATATGGAAGTTCAATCGGCATCGGAAAACGTCATGGCAAAATGCTTTCCCCTCTTTTTGACTGATATTGCTGCTATGTGGTTTCGGCAGCTAGAATCTGAATCGATCAACAACTGGAACATGTTGGTCGCTCGCTTCATTGAACAGTTTCGGGTCCACAACGCTCGACCCAAAAATGTCATGTCACTCACTACAATCAAGCAGAGACCCAAAGAAACTCTGCGATCATTTCTGGAAAGATACAACATTGCAGCAGCATCAGTTGATCGGCCTGAGCCATCTATGGTATTGATGGCGGCAGTATCCGGCGTTCTAGACAACTCGGAGTTCAAAAAATCCTTGTACCGAGACCCACCAAGGAATCTCAGTGAATTCTATCTGGAATCGGATAGGTTTTTGCGTGAAGAAGACACAACGTCCGAAAAGAAAATTCTTGATGTTAACATGCTCAAAGACGGAGAACCGTCTGATTCTGGTAAAGGCAAAGGAAAAGCTTCCGTCAAGAATGACCGCAACGCTCAGCCCCGGAGAGGGCCCAGATATGAAAAGTACACAGAACTCAATTCGTCACTAACCGACATCTACGTGAACACAAACGGTGACGTCTCCTATCCAAAGCCTCCCAGGAGGGAGCCATCGCAAAGAGAACGCGATTCTGGGAAATATTGCATATTTCACGATATGGACGGTCATGACACAAATGACTGTAGACACTTGCGAGATCTGATTGAGGAACGGGTTAGACGTGGAGAGCTACCCGAGTATGTGAAACAACCAACAACACCTGTACCTGTGCTGCCACCACCTGCTCCCCGGAGAGGGAATGACCCTGCAACGAGCTCCCATCGGCTCGTCATCAACTGATCTGGATTGGATCACTCTGCATTTTCAGCATTTCTTAGGATTTAAGATATGTCTCTTTGCTTTCTTTAGGTTTTCCGATTGGCTAAATCGGAGTACACACGTTCGGGGTTAGGATTTAGCTCCAAATCGTGCTCTGCACTCGATGACAAACCAATCAGGATTTGCTTTGGTTTTGTACTTTGAATTGAATAAGGAAGGACTTTCCGAGCATGGATTATGTTTGGCAATTTAAGTATCTTGTCAGGTTGTGGCAGGATTCTCAATCTTAACTAAAGTATGGCTTATACTTATCTCGAAACCCTTGGTACGGATTGTGCCTAGGGACGGTCTATCTTGTCAGGCTTTGGCAAGTACAGCTCCATCTCGGTATAAGTATGGATTGTACTCCACTACATTTCTAAGTATGGATTATACTCTGGAATGGCTTATTGTCTTGTCGGGATTTGGCAAAGGAACTCAATAAAACTCGAGTATGGCTTATGCTCAGTTTGAACTTCCTGGTATGGCTTATACCCGGAAGGTTAGGTCCCTCGTCAGGTTTTGGCAGGATGATTCGAACGTGTCATGAGTATGGTTTATGCTCAAACAAGCGCCCAAGCATGGTTTATGCTCGAAAGTGTAATTAGTTTTGTCAGGATTTGACACACCTTTCTGCTCTCTTTTCTTCGCAGGTATTGATTATACTTGTAGCGGCAGGCCCGGCGTGACCTTGGATTATCCAGAACACATCTTCCTTCATTCAGCAAGATATGTTCTGAGGGGCAAAATGTTGACCCGCTTTTTAGTCAAAGCAGTCACACATGGAATCTCTTCTCAACAATACGCTCAAGTGTTGGGAATATCGTCAGAAGACATGAAGTGATTTGGTTGAAATCGCATCACAAACAAAGAATGGCCCGAAACTCCTACAAGATGACCTTTTTTGGGCCCGAAAACAGCGATTACGAAGCTAATCTATGTATCTCTTGTAAATCTCTGAATCAGCTTCAGTTTTAGCTTTGGTTTGGCTCAATCGGACTTACGGTTTAAAAGTTATGCTCGTTTCCGTGAACGTGTGCAGAACCGGAGACCTGGAATTTAGCATTGAATAAATCCTCGGAGCGGATCGGGTAAGTCGGTTCAGATCGGAATGAGGCATCCTGCCTTCACCAACTCATCATCCTCCCTCAACACTTAGATTTCGGCTCTGATCGGAGGCTCCGGTTCGGATCGGAATAAGGCAGACCCGACCCGCTTCACACCAAATTCTCGCAAGAGCTAGCTTGGCACAACTCCCACTTTCATCAGTCCGGACCGGATCAGTAGGGGCAAACCCGACCCGCTTTGGACATCTGCACAGAAGTGCACACATGCGATCAGCTCGAAGGACCAGTTCGGATCCGATCCGAACCGACTGGACATGTTTTTGCACACACTGCTGCTTTGACCTCTTCTCTTGGCATAACCGACTCCTACAATTGCGGATCGGACTCCACCTGTCCTAGCACGATCTGAAGACCACCTCTCCACTACTTCCGAGATCACCTCAGTACCCGCCACGTGGCACCTCCGAACCGATCCGCTCCTAAGCTCCTTAGCAGCTTTTCTCCGCCTATAAATACACCACAAAGTGGCCATTTGAAGGGATCTTTTTGGAGACTTTTGGAACTCTAACTCTCCATGGCTTCAACTATGGTTCTTCGCAAGGCTATTGCATAACCTAGAAGTCGAATTCCACGTTACAACACGAGGATTTCGTGTATAATCTCCCCTTTAATCTCCTCTTCTTCATTGTAAACACGAGGATTTCGTGTATAAACTGCAAACAAACAACATTGTAATAGCTTCTTAGGATTTAAGAAACTATAAAGTGGACGTAGGCTTGGATTGAGCCGAACCACTATAAAAATCTCGTGTGTCTCCTCTTATTTTACTGCTTTTTCTGTATTTATCTGTGATTGTGAGGTTTTCACATAGCATTTGGGTGTTAGGCCCAAATTTCGGTCTAATATATATATATATATATCTGTGGTTTACGTGTTGAATACAGGCAATATTCCTCTTTGTTCATTGATGAATTACAATAGACTGAAACGCATTGGTTAACCTTCAACCCTAGTTGTGTCTGTTGCTATAATTTCAATAATTAAACATAGCATATATTTAGGCGCACCAATTGTTCTGTCCCCATTTTCAGTGTCCCCCCGTGTCCCACCCAATCAGAGCCCCCTGATTTCCACCTTTTGCACTTAAACCCCTGAATTGTTGGGGGACTTAAATGCAAAACAGCGGAAATCAGGGGCTGATTAGAGGGACACGGGGGGACAATGGGAATGGTGACAGAAGAATTGGTCTCATATTTAGGGAATCAAAATCTTTTTGTGCTTACTTTCTTGTGTACTTCTTGTCAAAATTGATCAAATGCATTTTATTTTTGTAAAATATCGATACATCGCTGTGAGAATGAAGGACTTTGGCTCAGTACTCAAGACATCTTTAGTTTTTGAGAATATTAACTTATATGTAGTATACGTCAAATGTCTAGTATATGTTTTCTAGTACGTAAAAGTCATTCTTTGCAAGAAGAGGAGAAAACCTTTTCTATCGCAATATAAATATTTGTTGATAAGATCCATTCTTTTGCCTCGAATAAGAGTTAACAGTCTATGTGAAAGTACCCATTTGCATAATATTAAATACCCCACAAACGTTCCACACACACACATATCAAATAAAGCTTGGACATAGGAGCAAGCATCATGCATGTCAATTCAACCATTTAGCCAATTATGTTTATATGTTATTATTAACAAATCATCATGCACCACTAATACATTCCTTTGCACGTTCTATAAACTCTATAGATAAGCCTATATATGGATGTTTATTTTTCTTGTTTGTCTTATTTCACTCATTATCTTAGTTACAAGGAACTCATAAATTACGATACCTAAAAGATTATTATAAATTCTTAACCTGCGTGTTTTATTCCTTCAGAACTAATGATACTATATGAAAAAAAATTCCTAAGATAAATATTCTAGTGCTAGTTCTTTAATTAAACTCTAGAGATGATATCATGGAGTTGACAAATATTTTGTTAATAGAAGATTTGTATATTTGAACACAAAACCAATACTTAGATTATAGATGACTAAGGAAATAAAATAAATTCAGTCCTCCCCCTAATCATGTTCATTCATATTTATATTTCATATCCAACAGTTCCTATTACAAATGACATACATATTCGAAACTGCTAATGATTAACTTAGTGGTACTTGCTCCATGTCAGTTTTTCGCACTTAGCACATTAGAGTAGAGTAACAACAGTTACAACAATGCGAAAATATTTGAACTATGGAAGTTATAAAATTGAAAGACTCGGCGGTTTTTTAATCGTTTTTACTTGTGATATTGACCTTTTAGGGTAACGTTATGTTTCATTTGATGTTAATACAACCCGAACATATACATACTAGATATAATAGAGTGGACACTTAAACAGCTAGCATATAAACTACCATCACATGATGTATATTAGACATTAATTTTGTTATTTATTAGAGTACAACGAAGTAGACACAAAAAACTAGCACATGAAACATAAATTTATAGAGAGACTTCTAAGCAAATAATACATAAATAATACATGGCCAATTCATCTTAACTCATTAGACAAAACCATAAGTACACTCTACATGCTTTTAATGTCTTTTGTTTAATTGCCCATAATTTGAAATGTTTGTTGGGTCAACATGGAAAATTAATTGAAGAAATGATACAAGTATGTAGAAAGAAATTCAATGTAGCATGAAGCTTTTAGAGGATTAACTATAGGTTTATTTTTTGGAATAACTATATACTTTATACCATAAAGTGATTAACTATAGGTTTTAACTTATAGGGTAGGGAGTGCATAGAGAATACTCAATCCGCGTTAATTTTATAATAAAAAATATATAAAACCGCATAATCTAAAAGTTGATATTTTCATTTGTTTTATGTATATAAAAACTCAATCTGCAAAAGTGCTTTGTAATGGTAGGATCTTTTGATTGAATTTTTCTACATTGCACATGTTCTCAGATACCTCTAACAATTACAATAGGAAAGCCAACTTTGGCAGGAAACAAATTGTTCATTACCTTATATTTTCTTCAAGAAATTATATCTCTATTGCTTGATTTAATGTTGGTCTCTTTTGTTTATTTTTTCTATGAATTATAAAAGGAATATGTCAATAATATGTTCTACTTTTACAGAATAAATACATCTGTTTACCAGAATTTTAAAATGATTTTGTAGCGATAACAAACTTAGAAGAGGAGCTAATACAGGCAGCATAGGCCACACCTTCAACAATAACCTGAAAAAAATAATGAATAGTCTTAATAACCTATAAGGTGTATCATTGCATAAATATGAAAACTATGAATGTATAAAAAAGATAGTGCCCTATTTCTATAAGATGATCATCAAAAATCTTATTTCCAGAATCATAAATCTGTGGTTTAACTTTAATTTAATTTAAACATCCTACAAATGACTTTCTCAAGGAAAAATGTTCTGCTCAAACACCCATTCGTTCAGAATACATATATAGTCTGATATATTGAGCTTGGATTAAAAAATCGAATTTTATAATAGCATACGTAAGAAAAATCATCACAACAGAATTAGAATCTTTCCAAATTGAAAGAAATATCCACCTAAACCATATAAGTACTCTGACATACCAAACCAAAAAACATATCACACTTCTAGCTATGAACACCTTATCGTATTGGCTACTTGGATGCAAAATTCACACCAACTACGTATTAACAGTTCATTCTTCTCTAACGTTGACAATTTTTGGTCTGGTTTAAATTGATAGTTCAATAGATTATTACTAATACTTTATATTACACAACAGTCAAAACAATCACTTAATTAACCAAAATTGGATGAGTAATTAAATTACCAAAGAACTCAACTATTGATTTGGACGGATCTGACAAGTATCGGAGATGCGATGAGTGTTTTCATGGTCGCCGCTGCTGGAGTGACGCTGATAAAGTGAACTGAAAATCGATGGAAGAAAATGAATCTAGGTTAAAAAAATTGTCGAAAGGGAAAAGGATAGGGAATTTTTAGTTTAGGCGGCCCTTGTTTTACTTGATCAAAATAAGCACCGCCTTAATTTCGACTCCCGCGTCTTTAGAATATTTAGCTAAAACATAGCGAATTAGTTTTTACTTATAATCTCATAGCACAATTTTTTGTTATTTTATTAATTCAACTATATTTTTATAGCTCTTTAATTACAATGCTATTAGACAATGCTACATATTTCATGTTTTCTTGTAGTGACTTTATCTAACATCTAGTCGACTGGACATAATGATGAGCGTATGTTTGTGTGCACGATTTCAATCAAATCCAAAAGAATCTTATTTAAGAGCAGTAAAACGTATTTTACAATATCTAAATAATACTAAGGACTTTGGTCTTTTTTATCAGAAAGGATGTCCATTCGAATTAGTCTCTTACAATGATGTTGACTTTGGTGGATCCCGAACGGATAGAAAAGGTACAAGTGGTACGTGCCATTTCATTGGAAAATCGCTTGTATCCTGGTTTAGTAAAAAACAAAATTGTGTATCACTTTCTACATGTGAAGCAGAATACATATCTGCTGCTTTAGCATGTGCTCAAGTTATTTACATGCAACAAACAATTAGAGATTTTGGAATAAATTTAGTAAAATCAATAATATATTGCGACAACACTAGTGCTATAAATTTATCAAAGAATCCAATAAATCACTCTAGGACAAAACAAATAGATATACGACATCATTTCTTACGTGACAATATTGAAGAGATATTACTGACTTAGTATATGTTTTAACCGAAAATCAAATTGCAGATATTTTTACTAAACCGTTAATAAAAAACTCTTTTATCAAATTGTGACGAGAATTAGGAATTATTTCTATAAAAGATATATAACTTAACATAATCGTTTCTTTAAAAATCAAAATACGTTATTTACTTTTAACTAAATACCTATTATTAGTCATTTCCTACAAACATTCACAACACTCAAACTCTTTTATGGCTAACAGACTTCTGAAAACTAAAACCACAAATACGTCATTTGTTTTATATATATAAACCTATGACTTTCTACAAAGTTAAAAACAAATATCAATATTAAATTAATCTCAGCTAGAAAAACTATGTCCTCAAGTAACTCCAACTCCTCAATTAGTATTACCTTTAGATTGGATAACTCTTCCGATTCTCCATAACATCCAACGCCAACACCTCGAAATGCACCTCAATACCGCTGGGGTAATTATCCCACCGGATTTACGCCAGAATCAAAGAAAGCTAAACGAACCATATTCTCATCCCCGGATACGAAACGTAAAATTGATGATCTTCACCACTACCAGACAGAATAAATAGCACTACAAAAGGAGTTGTATTTCGAACAGAATGTGACATCGACTCGCTTGAGTCTTCTCGAAAAGATGATATATAAGTTTTGTGGTTCAAAAGAAAAAGATGTTGTTTCACCTTTACCATCTCCACCAAATCCTATCGATCCATTTTCTTCTTACCGAACTAACAATGACCCAATGAATCCAATAATGAAGTATTACACTTTCTCACCTCCACGACCATCATATGATCCAAATTCTTAGGATAGAAATTATCAGGCTAACGAAGGAAGGCATTCAACAACACCAAAGAAGACTCCACCTTCTGAAAATTGAATGTGTTATTATTTTAACATGCTATTTACCTTTTATCTACAAGCAATAAAAAAATTATTTTCTTTTCCAAAACAGACGTCTGAATAAAATAAAATAAAATAGCCATCTGAATACTCCTATAAAACAAAATTTTCTTTCTAAACAGACGTCTGTCTTAAATAATCCAGACATCTGAAACATTCATCAAATACACTAGATTCTTTCGAGATTGAAAGCATTCCAAAAACAGACGTTTGTCTAAGAATTTTATATGTCTGTTTTCATACTTAGAATTATTTCAACTTCAGAAACAGACGTCTGATCCCAAAATTCCAGACGTCTGAAATTCACACTTTTGAACTAATTCTTTTCGGGTTCCCATCCTCACAAAAATAGACGTCTGTTAAATTTTCATCAGACATCTGAATTGGAACTGACGTGTTTTTTTAAATAGACATGTGACTCCTCCCAATCATCACAACCCTTCATTATTTCATCTTCCACTTTTTAACTCTTCATCTTTTACTACCTCTACAAAACCTAGCCCCCAAATAAAAAATTTACCACAATATTTTACCTCTCTTCAACATCAAACTCATGGCAAATAAAGGGAAACGTACTCGAGAAGATGAATCTCTTCCATCTTCCGAAGAAAGGATTCAAAGATGGCTTTGGGATGATACTGCAAAAGCTAGGTATAAGCCAATTAAGGATTCAAAATTCTTCGAAGGTGCATTCGTGAAATTTGATGCTTTTTCGAATTATTGTCTACTACACTATGCTAGATACTTTCACTTTGAATCGCTTGTTGATTATAACAAAAACAATGTCAAAATCTACGCTCTTCTAATCAAGTTGTTTTAAGCAAATCTAAACCTTGATCATACCAAACCTCATGTTAAAAAGGATACGATTTGGTCATGGGTATGTGGAAAGCGTGTGCTTATAACTATGCAATGCTTAGGCCAAATTCTTGAATGTGCACGGCAAGGATTGGATATAGACTCAATAGAAGTAAATATGGAGACAAGAGATGAGACTTTGCATCAATTTCTTTTCGATGATCTAATTAACATGCAAGACATTACCTCCACTCATCTTCGACCACAAGCTCGTCTACTCAATCATATTCTCGTACGCACCATCCAAGCTAGGACAGGTAGTTATGAAAAAGTATACAAATGGGATTTTCATGCTCTCTATGCTTTATATTCCAACAAACAAATCAACTGGGCCAAAATTATCATGGACGAATGGACTGACATAACATATAAGCGCAAGTACGAGACTCTACACTATGGTGCCTTCATTACTCGCATTCTGGCCGCTTATGAAATCAACATACCAAACAACATACCTTCCTTATCCATCAAGGAAATTGGTCCCAAAATGTTGAAACTCATGAACATTGATCCGAAACCACGATCTTTAGAATACATGTCTTTTGAGGATTGGACTCAACACGTTGCTACTCAACCAGAAACTCTAGTTACTGAGCCTTCTCATCGTCATCGTTTGAGGAAAGAAGAAGATGAAGACATTCAAATCATTTCTCCCGATACTTCCTCTGAACAAGCTTTGGTTACGCTTTCCCGCAATCAATCAAAACTTCATAACGACCTAAAGCGTTTTGAAAAACAAACAAACATAAAGTTTAACTCGATCAAAGGTTTCTTGAATAAAATTTGGGAAAAGGTTTCATGCACTGGCACTTCTTCGGGCCAAGCTCAAGCTCCAGTTCCGTTCCAATGGTCTTCAAGCTCCGAAGAGGTTCCCGATTCCGAAGAAGGCTCTCCCAAAGATGGTGGAACGACTGTTGTTGCATCTACTTCAGAAGAATGGTAAGTGTGGTTCACGATATGCTAGCATAAGTATTTTTCTTAAGACAACTTAATCTTTTTCCATGGTTTGTAATATTTTTTGGTACTTTTTTTTTTATTTCGCACTTTATTATGTGTTGCTCTGTGGTATGTTCAATCGTATGCTTATCTAAGTTTGCTTGTCTGTTTCTGCATGTGTGTATTACATCTATGCTTAAAATTCTCAATACATATTTCTTTTTGTCAAATGACAAAGGGGGAGATATAAGTGACGTTATAAGCTTAAAATTCTCAATACATATTTCTTTTTGTCAAATGACAAAGGGGGAGAAATAAGTGACGTTATATGCATATTGACAGGGGGAGCATATATAGTTGTCATTAGTCAAAAAGGGGGAGAATGTTGAGTCTCACTATAATAATATTTTGACAATGACAACTATACGAACCCATAAATATATATATATATATATATATATATATTATCGACTAACTTTGTATTGCAGGAAGACAACATGTCCGACGATCAAATTCAAGAACATAAGATTGAATGATATAACATGTTGTAAGAATTTGGTAGTCCTAGAATTTTATGTTAAAGTCTTCCTTGATGATAACATACACACACACACACGATTTAAATATATAATTCTTTGATTATAAAATGGGCAAGATATAGGCTGATAACACAAAACAGACATCTAGTCTGTTAATTTCAAACGTCTGTTTGTTGAAACAAATTGTTTTTGAAATATAATATTCAGACATCTGTTTTAATATTTCAGACATCTGATTCTGAAAGGTTGCGACTTTTACTAAGAGGTACAGCCATTTAAATTATAACTCTTGATCAAAACTTTTCATGATAAGTTGCATCCTTTTATATATTATAAATAGAGAGTTGATCAACTTATCCAATCACCGAACTTTCAATCTAATTTTCTCTATCTTACTCTAAGCTGTCTATGTTTTCTAAAGCAATCTATTTTTATATTTGAGACCTTTTTAACTTGCATATTCCTTCACGCACTTCACAATTATCATCAAGGAAAGGCTATAGGATGGGTTTACTTAATATTAGACAATCCGTGTTATCAAGAACACAAAAGAGTCAACAATTATTCTGTATTAAGTGAAGACCTCTTCAGTGGTTGAGGTAAGAAATCCCGTTCAGCAGTTCGGTTGATTGTGTACCTATTCCTCCGGGTGAAGTGAGGGTTTTAGTGTTGGTGAAATACCGGAAGTGAGTCTGAGACTGGACGTAGGACAGTGGTCTGAACCAATATAAGTCAACTGTGTGATTTACTGCTTATTATTTTACTATATACTCTACATCCTACTCCCCATACTATACGATCCTATACAGTTGCATAGCCTCTTTCATAAAGGACACAAGGAAGAATTAGTTACAACCTGAAAACAGATCAAACATCAAACCAGTTCAATTTGCAGGCATTTATTTCTGGACTTTGTCCAGAATAAGCTTGCGAAACTCAACCATCTTGTTATGTTCAGGCACTACTACTCCGTTCATTATATGATCCAAGCTAAATATCTCTACCCACTTCACTAAATTTGGTAGCATTACCCCATCTAACACTTTCAACCTTTTCAATTACCTTTACCCAGCCTTGTGAAGCTCCAAGTAAAACATCTACATTACCAGTGTTGTCTCCTTCAAAAAATGGCTTCTCTGCCAAATATTCTTCTAGTGCTTTCAACTCTCAAATAGCCTTCGCTACTGTTTGCAGTGCATCTTCTTTTGTCATGTTAGTCTCTACTATGCTAATAAAGTGGGGTAGCACCTTGTCATCAATGCAATAACCCCAAAATATGGCCTGTGCAATCTCAAAAGGATCAGAAAGGAAAAAATGGAGGGTCCTTCAAAGACTTTACCGATGTATTGAACAATGATCATCGACTCACAAACTGGTTTTCCTTTATGAATCAATACTGGAACCGTTTTGTATATTGGATTTGTCTTCAGAAACAATTTGCTCTTGCTGTTGAGTACTTCTTCTTGATATTCGTATGCAACTTCTTTTATTCAATTTTTTTAAGTTACAATAAATATTACAGTTGTATATTCTAACTTTTGCAGTCACATTAGCCCCAAGAATATCTATTTCTAGTGATGGATTTGAAAAGAAATTCCCAAACTCTGATTTCTGCAAATGATTAAGCATATTGTTTGGCTACTGCGCTCACACCAGCAAGCTAATGATGCTCCAAATGATATTAAAGGCCACACTCTTCGCGGCGCTACTCTCCTTAACATATGTTGTGTTGTATGTTCCCCATTTGGTACTGGAAAGTATGGTTGAGCATGAAGAGTCAAGGATTTTATACCAAGAGGATACTGAACAGCCAAAGCAAGTGCCAATACAGAACCAAGAGAATTAGCTACAATGTGGAAAGACTTCACACCGTGTTTTTTTATTACCGAACTCTCAATTGCATCAACATGCTCTCTTAGAGTGTATAAAGAATCTACAGGATTTGGACTTTGCCGAAATCCTAGTAAATCAATAACTAGTAACTTGTGCTTTGATTTTGTGATATCTGAGAAGAACGGAGACATTGTTTCGGTCCAAAATGATGAGGTTGATATTAATCCATGGATGAATAGCACATCTTCTTTTGGAATAGTCAGTCTATTTGATATCTTAAGATAGGCAGGATTAATGTGTTGAATAAACTAAACTCTTGAGTTTTAGTAATATTCTAGAAGTTACATTTAATATGTGAGAATAAATTCATGGAACTTAAAAAGATGTATCTATTCATGTATGATGGTTTGTATTCTCCTATTATAAAATTAGAAGTTTGTAATGGTATTTAGAGAGAGAGAAAAAAGGCAAAAAAACAGAAATAGAAAAATTGCTCTGTTCCTTGTTCTGCCAGTATTCTATATACTGAAATCTTTATACAAAAACACACACCCCCCTCCCCCAACAAAGTGGTATCGGAGCCAATACCTATCAGGAATGAATAACTCTTTTTCTGTTCCAAAACTTACCAAAGAAAACTATGGGCACTGGTGTATTCGTATGAAAGCTTTGCTCGGCTCACAGGAGGCATGGGAAATTGTAGAGAAGGATTACGTTGAACCAGAGAATGAAGGAGCATTGAATCAGGCTCAGAAAAATGCTCTAGTGAAGGCTCGAAAACAAGATCAACTAGCTTTTTCTATTATACACATGGGTTTAGATGAAGCCATGTTTGAAAAGGTTGCATCTACAGAAAGAGAAAAGGAAGCATGGGAGATTCTCCAGAATAATTTCAAAGGCGTTGACAAAGTAAAAAAGGTACGATTACAAACTTTACGAGGAGAATTTGAATCATTACAAATGAAAGAAATGGAGTCAGTCCCAGATTATTTCACGAGAGTTTCCCCTGTTGTAAATCAAATGAAGAATTATCGAGAAACAATTGAAGATGCTCGTGTTAATGAAAAAATATTAAGGTCATTGAATACAAAATTACAACTTGTTGGCATCTCCATTGAGGAATCAAATGATACAGAGACCATGACCGTGGATCAACTTACGGGATCACTGCAAGCATATTCAAAAAGATTGTTAAAGAAGGAAGAGTCGGAGTCTCAAATGCTGAAAACCAATGTTTCTGTTGAAGACAAAGATAAGGTGCTGTACACACAATATAGTAAAGGAAGAGGACGTGGACATGCAAATCAAAGTTTCAGCCGAGGAAGAGGACGTGGTCATGTAAGCAACAGACCTGAAGATAAGATGCAGACAAATCAACAAAACTGGCGTGGACAAGGACGTGGCCGTGGCATAGGTGGAAGATCAATTCCTGGCAGAGGTAATAGATCAAATGATTGTTATAATTGTGGAAAATTTGGACACTTTGCCAAAGATTGCTGGTTTAACAAGATAGTTGAAGAAAAGACAAATTTAGTCGAAACGAAGGAGAAACAAGATAATGGTGTTCTGCTGATGGCATACAAAGACGTGATTCCAGAAGATGATATTGTTTGGTATCTCGATAGCGGAGCCAACATCCATATGTCTGGGCTCAAACATCTCTTTACTAATTTGAAGGAAGTATATTCTGGTTTTGTGTCTTTTGGAGATGCATCAAAGATTGAAGTCAAAGGCAAGGGTGAAATATGCTTTTCTAGAAAGGATGGCAGACAAGAAAGAATTGAAGACGTTTATTATGTTCCGGACATGAGGAACAATATTCTTAGCCTGGGACAACTACTTGAAAAAGGGTGCTTGGTTTTCATGGAAGGCAAAGTCATGATTTTGAAGGACAAAAATGGCAGGAAAATAGCACACATAGAGATGTCTCAAAACCGGATGCTCAAACTAAACTTAAGAAATATACAGGAGACATGTTTGCAAGTAAAGTCATAGGACAAAGCAACTTTATGGCACAACTGATTTGGACATCTACACTATGGTGTTTTGAAGGAGATGGCAAATAAAGGAATGGTTCATCGAATGCCAAACATGGATTATACAGGAAGCTTTTGTGAAGAATGTGTATTGGGAAAACAAACAAGGAACTCGTTCTAGAAGAAGGCGATGTATCGTGCTGCAAAGCCTCTCGAGTTGGTGCATACGGACATATGTGGTCCTTTCACACCCAAGTCATATAGTTCGAAGAGGTACTTCATTACTTTCATTAATGATTATTCTCGAAGGTCATAGGTCTATTTTTTAAATGAAAAATCTGAGGCGTTGAAAGTATTTAAGAAATTCAAAGTGTTGGTAGAAAAGAAGGCTGGAATGCATATTAAGGCATTGCGTTCAGATAGAGGCGGCGAATATACATCAAATGCTTTCGCAGAATATTATGAAGAACATGGAATTAAAAGATTCTTAACAACTCCATATTCACCACAGCAGAATGGCGTGGATAAAAGAAAAAATCGGACTATTTTAGACATGATTCGATCGATGTTAAAGAGCAAGGAAATACCAAAAGAACTCTAGGTAGAAGCAGTTCAGTGTGCTGTTTACATTTAGAACCAATGTCCACATTCAAATTTGGGCGAAAAAACACCTCAGGAGTTATGGAGTGGAAGAAAGCATACTATATCGCACTTGAAAGTCTTTGGGAGTGTGGCATACTCATATGTACTAGATCAAAGAAGAAAAAGTTGGAGAATAAAAGCAGGAAGTATATTTTTATTGGATATGATGTAAAAACAAAAGGTTACAAACTTCTTGACCCTGTCACTATGAAGGTGGATGTAAGACGAGATGTACAAGTACAGGAGGATCATACATGGAACTGGAGCAAAGAACCAGAAGATGAATCAAAGAAAAGAGTTTTTCCAATTTCTAAAATCTCACCAATAAACTCTGATGCACAAGAAGATAAAGATATAGATAAGGATGAGCCTCAAAATCCTAGAATGAGAAGTTTGCAAGACATATATCAAACAATAGGTGAGGTGCAGCTGGTGTGTTTGGTGGCAGATGCAGAAAATGTTAATTTTGAAGAAGCAATAAAAGAACAGAAGTGGAAAGCTGCAATAGATGAGGAAATCAGGGCAATTGAATAGAACAAAACTTGGGAACTAGTAGAACTTTCAGAAGGTTGTAAGCCCATCGATGTTAAATGGGTTTAGAAAAAGAAGGTGAATGCTCAAGGAGAAATAGAAAGATATAAGGCGCGGCTAGTTGCAAATGGCTATCGACAAAAGGCTGGAATAGACTATGATGAAGTTTTCGCGCCCGTGGCCAGAACGGAGACAATAAGGCTTCTAGTTTCTCAAGCAGCTCAATATAAGTGGCCTATTTATCAGATGGACATGAAATCCGCATTTTTGAATGGCATGCTCGAAGAGGAAGTGTGCGTGAGTCAGCCTCCTGGATATGTAAAAGCAGGACAAGAAAGAATGGTGTTAAAGTTGTATAAGGCATTGTACAGTTTGAAACAGGCGCCTCGAGCATGGAACACCTGGATAGACACCTATTTCAAGAAGAACGGATTCATACAATGTCCATATGAACCTGCTTTGTATATCAAAGAAAGGCAAGGTAATTTATTACTTTTTGCACTTTATGTTGATGATCTTATTTTTATGGGAAACAATGAAGATATGATTAAAGATTTTAAGAAGGAGATGACCAAAGAGTTCAAGATGACAGACTTGGGCTTAATGAAATAATTTCTTGGTATTGATGTAAAGCAAGATAAGTCAGGCATTTTTATATCCCAAGAAGCATATGCCAATAGTATTTTGAAGAAATTCAGAATGGAGCACTGTAATCCAGTAGCAACACCCATGGAACCGGGAACAAAACTTTCAAAATTTGAGGGAGGAGCTTCGGTGGATGCAAATTTATATCAAAGTCTGGTTGGAAGCTTAAGATATTTTACGTGCACAAGACCTGACATTTCATATAGTGTTGGAATAGTAAGCAGATATATAGAGAATCCAAAAGTGTCACATTGGAAAGCAATCAAAAGGATTCTAAGATATATTCAAGGAACAAAGTAACTGGGATTGTTTTATTCTGGAACATTAGACTACAACTTGGTGGGATACTCTGAAAGTGATTGGTGTGGAGATGTGGATGATCGTAAAAGCACATCTTGATACTTGTTCTTTATGGGAGATACAGCTTTTACATGGTACTCCAAGAAACAGCCAATAGTTTCGTTATCAACTTGTGAGGAAGAATATGTGTCAGCCTCTTACTGTGTTTGTCATGCTATATGGCTAAGAAGGTTATTGGAGAATTGAGGATCCCACAGCAAAGATCAACTGAAATTAGAATTCACAACAAATCTGCAATTGAGCTTGCCAAGAATCCAGTACATCATGAAAGGAGCAAACACATTGATGTTCGACTCCATTTTATTAGGGAACATGAAAAAGAAAAGAATGTGCATTTACGTCATGTTGTTAGTCGTGACCAGATAGCTGATGTGCTCACTAAACCATTACCCAGAACTCTGTTTGATAATTACAAAAGGCTGATGGGAATGAAAGATCGAAAAGAGTTAGTTTAAGGGAGGAATATGTTGAATAAACTAAACTCTTGAGTTTCAGTAATATTCTAGAAGTTGCATTTAATTTGTGAGAATAAATTCATGGAACTAAAAAAGATGTATCTATTCATGTATGATGGTTTGTATTCTCCTATTATAAAAGGAGAAGTTTGTAATGGTATTTAGAGAGAGAAAAAAAGGCAAAAAATCAAAAATAGAAAAATTGCTTTGTTCCTTGTCCTGCTAGTATTCTATATACTGAAATCTTTATACAAAAACACACACACCCCAACATAATGTACATCTGAAATAGTGTCTGTCTATGAATAAAAAGGGATCTTGTAGGACCATTTTCAAGTCGCCACTAAGATGTGCGACTCTTGCAGTCACAATCAGACCACCTCGGTATCTGCTGCAATGCCTGAGCGAGAATCTTGAATCAGAGGAAAACGCGATTTCGATGTAGCAAGATGAAAGAGACGTGAATTATTTTGAGATTAAATGGTGTAAGATGAAAATATTCAGCACTTGAAGGCAACTAATGAATCAAAAGAGTTGGTTCCAAAAATCAAGCAGATGTTAACCGAATTGGCTGGAGAAATAACATCAAATTCCTAAAAAACACTGACAGCCGTACCTCGCAAAAGTATTGAGGCAAACTGGATGGCACTTTGACATATTAACCAAGTCATTATGAACATGTATGAATTGCATATTAACCACAAAAAGGATTTTTTTCATTATATTACACTCGACTAAAAAAGCAAAATATTACACTTGACGAAAAGTGCGAGAATGCATTCAAGAGCCTAAAGGAAAAATTGACATGTGCACCAGTGCTAGTCATTCCTAAGGGGAATGAAGAGATGACAGTATATATGGATGCATGTGGTAACGGACTAGGTGCTGTATTGATGCAAGGAGGTAGGGTTGTAGCTTATGCAAGTCGGCAACTGAAGCCGCATGAGAAAAGATATCCTACCCATGATTTGGAATTAGCAGCGATCGTATTCGCATTGAAGATGTGGAGACATTATCTCTTGGGGGAAAGATTCGAGGTGTTTACCGATCATAAGTCATTAAAGCATCTTTTCTCTCAAAAGGATCTAAATCTCCAACAACGAAGATGGTTAGAATTCTTGGCTTCCTATGATTTCGACAACGCATATACACCAGGAAAGGGCAATGCGGTGGCTGATGCATTGAGTAGAATACATGCCAGTTTAGGGGCTATGTTTCTAGAATGTAAGCAACTGGAGTACATCGCTGGGTATGACTTCAGGCCAAAGTGCGAATTGGATCCAGAAATTTTAGCAAGTTTGACGATCAGACCCACTTTGATAGAGCGGATTGGTTCTAGTCAAAGGGACGATGCTAACCTATTGGAAATCATCTCAAAGTTAGAGATGGGAATCGACGGAGAGATGAACAAGTATGGGCTTAATCGAGATGGATGGCTTAGAAAGAACGGAAGACTTGTTATGCCCAATTTCAATGGATTGAGAGATGAAGTGCTTAGAAAATGTCATCACTCAAAACTGACTATACATCCCGGTGGTAACAAGATGTACCGAGACATGAAGCAGACCTACTACTGGGAAGGGATGAAAAGAGACGTTGGGAAGTTTATATCCAAATGCATGAATTGCCACTTGGTTAAAGATGAGCAAAAGAAGCCTAGTGGTTTGTTACAACCATTAGAAATTCCAGAATGGAAATGGGAACAAGTCTCAATGGATTTAATTGATGGGTTACCAAGGACTATATCGGGCCATGATAGCATTTGGGTGATTGTGGACCGATTGACTAAGAGCGCAAGGTTTATACCCGTCAAGTCGAGTAGAACGGCAACTAAGTTAGCTGAACTGTATATGAAGTGGGTAGTGAGATTTCATGGAATACCCAAAGGCATTATGAGTGACCGAGATCTGTTGTTCACTAGTGGATTTTGGAAGAGCTTACAAGAGGCGTTAGGATTAGAATTACATCTCAGTACCGCGTATCATCCTCAAACCGACGGTCAGACAGAGACGGTGAATCGTGTATTATAAGATCTCTTAAGAGCTTGTGTATTGGATTTTGGTGGATCATGGGATGACCATCTGCATCTAGTAGAGTTTTCCTATAATAATAGTTATCAATCCAATATTGATATGGCTCCATTTGAAGCTTTGTACGGAAGACCGTGCAACTCACTGTCATGTTGGTTAGAGACCGGTGAGAAATATGTGCTTGGACCAGAAGTAATAAGAGAAACATCAGACAAGACTAAGGTTACCCAACAACGAGTGAAGGCTGCCCAATATAGGAAGAAGAGTTATGCTGATAAGAGGAGAAGAGAATTAAAGTTCTTCATTGGCGACTTGGTGTTTGTCAAGATTTATCCATTAAAGAGCGTGATACGATTTAGTAGGAGAGGCAAGTTAGCACCAAGATTTGTTGGTCCATTCCCAGTTCTTGAGCAAATTGGGAATTTGGCATATAAAGTTGAATTACCAGACAAGATGGCAGGAGTTCACAACATATTTCATGTTTCCTAGTTAAGGAAGTTAGTGCACGATCCCGATGTGACTATTTCACATGATCAGTTGGATGATATCGAGGTTGAACCCGAGGGGGTTGGGAACCGCAAGTCTATGCATATTGTTGGGAACGATATGAAGCAAATTCGAAGGAAGGCGGTGATATTAGTCAAAGTTCAGTGGGGCGAGGATGAGAATGACTGTACTTGGGAGACAGAGGAGAGCATTAGGAACACGTATCCAGAACTCCTCTCCTGGTAAGATTTCTGTTTCGATTTAGTCTTTCCGCATGCTATGATAGGTTTGTTTTGTTTATTTTACATGTTTGACTGTTGTATATGGCTGGTAGGCATGAGGGATCCTTTGTATGTTTTGGGTTAAGGAGTTTCGGGGACGAAATTTCTTAAGGGGGGAAGAATGTAACGACCTGCATTCAACGCATCGAAGGATCGTAGAATATTTATTTCTTTCACATATGAAGTCGTATGGTCATGTAACTTTGGGAGACGACTAGTAGGGTCATTTTCCATGTTCATGATTTTTGCTGATTTTTAAATGACCGTTTTGCCCCTAGCTGATCTTGTTTTGGCCATAACTTTTGATTGAAAAGGAGTTTTGACCTGAAACCACTTCCATTAGATCCGGATGATGGTTTACCTTTTCGTAGAGTGGTCAGATTAGCCAAACAGACTCACCGTTTGGGAGATATGGCTGAAACAAGTTTCAGGTGGTGAAAAAAAATCTTAATTGGGCTTAACCAGGTGATTAACAGTTAGGCCCAAAGGGGAGTTTCGGGGTTAAGAGTATAAGAGGGCTGGTAGGGTTTAGAAAACGAATTTGACTTCATTTTCCAGCCGCCTAAAACATTCCTCTCAACCTAGCAATGACCTCCACTTGCTAAAACACTCAAATCATCTTCTAATCGCTAATTAAGCCAAATCTACATCAAATCAAAGAGGATTAGCATAAGAATCAAGGTAGAGCTACTGTATTTCCTTGGTATTCGCGCCCAAACAGAGAATCATTTCAGATCTAAAGTTTATTTGTTGCTAAGGTGAGTGATTTGCAAGGTTTCTCACTAATTATGGTTAGTTAAGGGTAATTAGTGTGGATTAGCGAATTTATACATTAATAAATTCTGGAAAAATATTCATAAATTTTGAAATATTGTTTTAGGACTCTGTTAGAAAAATTGGATAATTTGGTTAAGTTTTACTAATCCTATCATTAGTTTTGCTTAGACATGCTTAAGGGAAAATATGGGATTTTGGCTATGTTTGATCCGTTTTAACCTATCAAATTATTGTTTTGGTGTTTATGGTTGATTATACATGTTGCTATGACTGTTTGGTATGAATTTTGATTGTTTAGAATAGCTAGAATGGTCGAAAACGTCGTCGAGTGGCATATAAACAGTCACTGGAAGTTGCAGGAAAAGTGCAGGCTGTGACCGGACTGGATCGGATTCCCTTACTTCCCACCGAACCGACCCACTCCCCGCGATCTGAACCGCCTAGAAGCTCGTCAACTGATGGCCAAGGAGGATCACAAACTGGAGCACCCTAACCGAACCGTTTCACACAAGAAGTTCTTCGACCCGATCCGCTGGAAGTTCGCTGACCCGAACCGATGTACACGAGCGGACTGGAGGGCCATGCCCCGACCCGAAGTGCTTGGGAAGGAGGCCGAACCAAACCGCCAGGGGTGACCACGACCGATCCGAACCGCCACGAGATGAAGGCCACGAACCAAACCGGGAGCACGATCTGAAGAAAAGAGAAGTGAAGAACCGAACCGATCCGGTGAAGACCAAAAACCCGAGATGCAAAGGTAGTCCAAGTAGGAAGTTTGTACTCAGGATCCAATTAGGAACCAACGATTTAACTTCATGATTGGGCTTTGCTGCGGGACGTGTGATAAGGGTTGTCGATGTCTATGACTTTGGATCACTATGTATGGGAGGTACGTGGACGGATTCAGGGCCACAGTGGCCTAGGTACGGCTATTGGGCTATAAACCAATGAAGTGGGGTCATTTGAAAGGGTTTGATCATGATCCCATGGGATAAGCTTGGTGGTAGCAGTAGTTGTACAATTCAAACTCCGTCATTACCTCGATGGGTCTAGTGATCAAAGTGGTGGATATCATATGCTTTACGCACTGAGTGACAGATGTGAGGATGGTTGCTATGCTTGATTTGTTTGCCATCACTATGACATGCACACCCTCACCCCCGTATTCTTTATACCATGTGTTAGTGGCATCTCAGAGTATTATACAGTATGTAGTGCTAACTCTTTGGTTGCAGGTCCAGGTTCAGGTATGGTTTAGTATACCAGTTATTGTTCTGTTTTGCTGCTTATCGTTCATACAGACTTTTGTCTGACTCAGAGTTTTATGTCTCTTCTTATTACTCTGGGTGCTCTCACGAGCAGACTAGAGACAGATTAGGTGGTATACACGAGTAACCGTACCGGAGACGAGCATGAGCCTTCCGCGTATGATATATAGATATTCTCCTTGTGTCGCTGTTGTTCACTACTTTGGGCATTAGTAGTGCACCCTTCCTTTCTTTTACTTTAGAGACAGTTTTAAAGTTGTAATAATGTTGATGTGGAACATAAGTTGTATTTGGATTTTCCGTTGCTATGATGTTTAGTTTTCAGCTTATGCACTGTCTCTCCTGCTTTATGTCATGTAGTTGTTATTATATTTTATCCCATGCGCTGTGAGACATTCTACAGGTTTTCGATTAGTTCATTCTCTTCTTTCCTTTCTTTGGCGGTCGTTCCGTGCTAGTCGGACATGTGTACAACGCATTTTCGGAGGAAATGTCGGCTGGTTCGGGGCGGGCCGTCACAAAGGATATCATAGATCAGTTTGAAGGTGAACATATGTTGTTGAAACTCAATATTCATGTCTCTACGAACATTGAGTTTGAAGAAACAAATGTCATGATAGTCGATCTTAGTGCACTTAAACTAAGTAGTTGCCTTAATGCGACTATTAAAAATATATAAGTAAAAATGGGTAATAGATTTAAAAAAAGAACAAAAAAGACCCTTTTAAAAACCACTTTTGCACATCAGTCGCAATAGAAACTGCAAATTTAGTATTCTACAATTAACGGCATAGGCTTGAAAGATTAAAACCCAAGGTAAGAGCAAAAAAAGGGGAAAAAATGTTCAAACTCAAAGGTGAAAAACATGGTAAATCAATTTTACAACTTCGATGTGCTGAATGCGTCAATATTCATTTATAAGCACCAAAATTGAATCATATATTAAATTAAATAAGTAGTTTTTATTTTACAACAAAGGAGTAAAACTAAAGGTAAGCACAAAAAAAGGAAAAAAATTGTTCAAGCTTATAGGTGCAAAACAAATAAAAATCAAATATGTAACTCTGATATGCTAAATGCAATTTATAAGTCCATAAAAAGAACCAAATTCTGAATAAAGCAATCAATTATTTTGTAGCAAATGGAAATTAATTAGGCAAACCCACGTGTACATAAAAATCAAATTAATTAGGTTGTTCAGTTATAGAGGCAAATAAATGACTATAATATGAATCTCGCCATAGGGTATGAAAAATATACGCTTGAATCTATATATTATTGTTGAAACTAACATTCAAACTAAATAAGCTTAACCAAATGAGGACAACTGAACTATCCCTAATAAAAGAGGAAGTAGTCGTAAAATTGAAAATAAATCAAATGAGGACAAAATGAAAAATCACATCGAGTGTAAACAATCCAAATTTAAAGCATCCTTACTACAATTAAGTAGGTTAGATGGGAAGAAAAAAAATACTGCGATAACAGCACACAAATCAAAGATGGTAAAATTATCCAAATAGGAAGCTGAAGCTATAAGAAAATTAAGCGATAAGGGCAATTAACTTCGGGTTGGAGGAGGCAACATAGTTCTGAAATGATGGAGGAGGTAATCGGTGAATTACATAACACAATCCAGAAGTGGGAACAACCTAGGTCTAAATGTTAGTTGATCGACGTGGATTTAATTTTCCTAAGGTACAGTTTCGATCTTCGAAGAAGAATAGGCGTTACGGTGGAAAAGTTACCAATTCATTCATCAAAACCAAAGCAGATAAATAAAAACGATCTGATCAAGAAACATACAAAAGTCAATACGATTATACCTTGTAACGATGTGATTCTCAGTTGACAATCAGCCGATGGAGCAATGTATTTCAAACGGGTTAGTTTTTGAGGAGCTGCGAGAAAGGGGAAGAGGAGTCATAACACACGATGAGTTGAAGGAATGATACGCAGGTAGAGACAATCAACCGGTGGAGCAATAGCTGGGGAGTATCACTGATTCTTTAGGAGAGAGTAGGGCAGAAGGAAAGGGCGACGGGTTCGGTAGGAGATGGGAAAGTAGAAAATGAATACAAGAAAGGAACAGGAGGCAGTTCAGTTTTAATTAAGGATAGAAAATAAAGGCGTGTGAGCACTCCGTTGTTAACTCAGCGATTATAATATAGTATAGATAAAAGCCACAACCACTAAGCCTATATATAACTAATATACATATAATAGCCACAATAATATTTCAGTGCATCCAAACAACCAACAAACAACATATAAAAATTATTTAAAATAAAAATTCGTTTATAATAAAATTATAAACGAATCCAGAGAGTGAGTTTACGCACATTGATTTTTCCGATCTATTCTGATTCCCATTTCAATTCGTGGTTAGGTATTCCGCAGTTGCGGATTAAACGTGTAACGAACCGAATTTTAATACTATCTGAGTTGAATACATACATCACAAGTCCAATCCAAATTGTACAGAAATACGAATCATTATGAAATAAGAAGAAAAAGATAGAAAAGGAACATAAATAGAACACAGAATCTCACAATCACAGTGGAATAAAATATAATATATATCATAACTTTTGAAATACAAAACTGTATTTATCACTTACATACATCACCAGAGTACGTCACATACACAACACAACAGAAATAATAATAGTTGTATAACTAATACCGAAGCCTCTTGCTCCAAGCTCCTTCAAGTATATTTGTAAATACCCGAATTACTTGACTATCCTTACAAATTTGGGCAACTAAGAGTTTAGGGTAAAACAAAACAAAATAAACTCTGGGTCAGTCATAGGAGTGGTGTGAGTAAACAAATTAAAACAGTTTGAGAAAAGAAACGATATCGCATAACACCACGCCGTATAGCACGGAATGGGTTTTTCCCTTATGAGAATCCAAAACACTTGATTTAACTTTCAAATCCTTTTGAAAGAAACGATAGTCGTAAAACCGATCCATACATAAACACGAATGGTTTTTACCTTACTATAACCCAAAATAATCTTTATATCAAAATTCTTATGATATTTTAATAGTGTCTATCAACCACATCTAAATAATCATTTAGCAGAACGCTTGCATCACACGCTCTACATACATAGTATATAATCAAAACCGCAAGCACTTATTTGATAATGGATTTCTAACTATGACGAGGTTTGGAATCACCGTCCGATAATGTATCTCTAAAGGGGTATACACTGGGTTCAACAAGTGCATCTTGTAACCCGACCACACATGACCGACCACTCATTTCGCTTGAGTGTATCGAATGTATATCACCAACAGTTGGGATCAGCAACCATTTTCCCGAATGGGACAACATCGAGTTGAATAAAGAAGGTAATAAATTTTCTCTAGATAGGTGATAATACATCATAATTGAGAGCTACCCACTTAGCCATGCTGCCTACCCGATTTTGTTCATTTCGCAGTTGTTGAGGATTGAAGCATCGATTTCTTACCTTTCATTGATAGCAAAATCAGTTTGAATGGCACATTGTCAGATCTGTTAATCATTAATTGGTTTGCAAAAATATATTTTGGATTTCATGCTAAGAAAATAAATTCTTTGCCACCATATATATTTGTACAATCCAATATATGCGATTATTAGAAATACTCTGTTAGACATTCGTCTATACACGTTCGTTTTGGGATTGAATGAAACCGAAGGCACAATTTTCGTTAATCCATTTTAGGAAATTTCTACCTAGGATTAATAGAAAAAGCCTTGCACTTTACTCCGTCTTTGATTGTCTTCATATAATCTGATTTGCAACGCTACTACCAATACAGAGTGGTTCTCGGATAGTAATCCAACCGATCTCTCCATATTGACAATGATATTAGCAAATACTTCGATAGTCGGTTATTTAACTATCGAAGAAAAACAAACATCCATTCAAAACATCAAACAATCACTGGGTCCCTTAATTAATATTTTATTGATTTAAATTTATCATGCCTTAATATCTCTTCAATATCTTTACCCGGATATTTCTCAAAACTCGTTTAGCCTTTCAGGAAAAACATTTCCATCTATCGTAACTATATATTTTCTATATTCCATAAAATATCATTTTTTTAACATCGGAAAACATTTCCCTTTCTTATTTACATATCACTATTCTTCCCCATTTATCAATCCCTAACTATAAACTAATAAGAGAACAATTTCCTAAGTATCATCCCCGAAGGCCGAAACCAACATTAGGCCGAAACCAACGTTTCTCCTTCCAATCTCCCAGAATTTAATTTATAGATTCCCTTTCTTCATATAAAATCTCATTATACATTTATTCGTTTATTAAATTTCATATATATTTGATAAGTCATTTTCTAGTTATATAACTTTTGTTAAATTTTCTATCTCCTTAAATTTCCGGAAAAATTCGCCAGCACCTCCTTTGTACCGGTCAATAGCTTAAACCTCAACTCGCCTCTCTAGACCCTTTTGATTCAAAAATAAGATCAAAAATCCAAGTGGCTTGACGATTCGGCGCATAAAAACTCATATGGAATTTAAAAGTGTACCTTTTTGTTGGACATTTCAATTTATATCTCTTCATACACTTCATTCCAAACTTGCTTACCAGATATCCAAATATTTCCATTTTGTTTCAACTCAACCCAATCGTCTTAACTCAATTCGCTAATTTATTATCAAATTAGCTCTTTTACCTATTTCACATTTTGTTTGAACATAACATGTTCAATAAAAATTTAACTTGCTTATAAACTAAATGAGTTTCATTTTCAGTTCAAGTTTCCTTTTCTATTTCGAGTATAGGCTCTCAAACCAGATTCACTTATCCAAAGCCCAGCTTCGTATCAAAACTCGATTAACTAATTATTCTTCAAATTAGTAAATCATATTCAATAATTAAAAATCTGATTTTTGTTTCAAAAATCAGTTCACTTACTCCACTTGAGTTCATATTTATTTTATATCTCAAGTTTGGATTTTTCTAATGGAATTTCTGATTTTATTTACTTTAATCCTTTTATTTATTTAAACTAGTGCGAACCCGTGCTACGCACACGGCTTTAATTTTTTTTTTTGAGAATATAACAAATTAAACTTTTTTTCACTGCATGCACTATTACACTACACCAAAGGACACTAAACACTGCAAAGTACAAAGCAGAAAATAGGCATATGTGCGAACACTACATTAGCAAAAAAAGAATTCTTTCTCAAAAAGCTAATTCATCGCATGTAACAAAGTATGTTCATTATAAACAACACAAAAAATTCATCTGTTTTAAATGTGTTTGCGCTACTTTCAAATATGTCGGGTACAACAAATTAAAGCAATCTGCATAAACCAAAATACAGATGGATCCAAACTTCAGTAGGTGCATAACGATATAATATAACAAATTTATTTCGCAACATATTCTACTTATCTTCCCAAAAAATTAATTTAAACTTTGTCATTTTCATAGAATCCATTGCTGCCAGTTCCATTGGACACTTTGACCTGCATAAAAGATAAGAAATATTTGTCATGGGTGTACCTGTATACAAAATGAAAACAGTGAATAGTCCTATTTTGGACATGATGTTTTAGCATACCAATAAAAATTAACTGCATAGTCCATTTATCATCCATAAGACTAATTTAGCATTTTATCCAAAAAATTATGCTTTGTAGTATTTTAAGAACTAAAGTAAAACCGCAATATGTTGTATACATTACATTGTACATTACTGTGTTTTTAATCTTAACCATGACTTTCATGAAGTAAACAATAGAGCATACCATAAAAATGACTAACATGTATTTTATAATCAGCATGTGATATTTAACCGAGAAGTAGCTAGGCATGCATGGTGCTTCACTCATTACTTAACCATGCACACTCTGACCTTAGATGAAAAGAACTTATGCCTTCCTAACCATATGATTAGAGATGCAAATCAGGTGGACTTTGATTAAAGTGATGGACGCCATATGCTTCCATATACTGCTGATACTTTTTCTGCATAACTGCTCATTTCTTAAGCCTAGTATGCTTTATTTTTTTGATGAGATCTAAGCCTAGTCCCTCGAAGTTAAAATATTTGCCTACACGGTATCTAGTTTAACTATCATAATTTATCCATATTATACATGTTGGAAAGTCAAAACATATCCAACTTCTAGTTAATAATGTTGTAATCAACGACCTAAAAAGGAGACATTCGTCTGATGCATCACCTTTCCACAAACGCAAAGGATTCTCCTCTTAACAAATATAATGGCTAGTATGTACATGCATAACAAAAAATGAATTCCAAAAAAGCCATACCATTTAATAAATGTTTTGTTAATTATTTTTCTCTGTAACTTGTAATTTTTTTAATCAAATTTTACAGCAATGCATAAAAATGAAAACTTGTTGTCATATGGACTAAATATGGAAAAAGTAGTCAGCAAAATTAGTCTGTCAGATTATGCATCTACATGTTCCAATACCCAAGAATATCCATGTCTTATCTAAAGATGCAACAACCAGACAAAGCTAACATAGGTGACATATATGCATTAGGATTCAGTTCTCCTCTTCACAAATATAATGGCTAGTATGTACATGCATAACAAAAACTGAATTCCAAAAATGACATACCATTTAATAAATGTTTTGTTGATTATTTTTCTCTGTAAACTTGTAATTTTTTTAATCAAATTTTACAACAATTCTTAAAAATGAAAACTTGTTGTCATACGGACTAAATATGGAAAAAGTTGTCAGCAAAATTAGACTGTCAGAGTATACATCTACATGTTCCAATACCCAAGAATATCCATGTCTTAGACAAAGATGCAACAATCAGACAAAGCTAACATAGATGTCATATATGCATTATTCAGTGAAAAATAACTGTAAAAAGACTAAAATAACCAAGTCCAAAATAATAAAAATGAATTAATGCATTGATGTCTAAGATAAGAATAATAAATTACTAATAAATTTTGTAATTGAAGGGTCTGTTATTTTCGATATTCATGAATGAAATGATTTTTTTAAGCAAACTTAGCTTACATAATTTGGTTTCAAAAAATGTATTTGTTTAATCTTTAAGTTGTAAATCACCCAGTCAAAATGATGAAATGTAACAACCCGTATTTTGAATAACATGTTATAATATTAATCAAGGCAGAATTAAATGTTAAATTCTGAATCAAGGGAAACGGGCTGTGCCATTGCATTCGTCTTGGAAAAATACGCGAAATAGAGTCCGAGTTTTCGAGAATCGGAGTCCGTATGACCAAGTTATGGCCCGTCAAAGTTTCCAGAAAATTTCAAGTTCAAAAACAGTTCAAATTTCAAATCTGGAGCCAAACAGACTGGGCGGGAAAATTTCCCGCCCAGCCCCCAAGTCGATTGAGGGGTCGACTTGGGAGTCGACTTGCCCCAGGTGGTGTCGATTGCCCAATCGACACCCCTATCGACTTGGGTGGTCGGGCCAGTTTGGCCTGGTGCACCTGTTTTGGCTCCTGGGTCTTGTTTTGTTGGCTTATGACGTGATTTGATGGCTCAGATCTGAATTAGTGTTAATCCTATGGCCTAAACTAACCTAAACTTCTATATAAGCACCCTTAGACCTACCCTAAACCCTCATTAATCATTCCTACAACTAATTTATGCCAAAATGCTTCCTAATCATGGCCTCCATCTTCTTCAACTTGAGAGCTTGAGAGCCTAAGCTTGATCTAAAGCAAAGGAGCCATCTTTCTTCATCAAAACAAGGATCTTTCTTCTTATTTCTCAAGGCTTGGAGTGGATTTTATCTTTATTTGGGGATTTCTAGTGTGGCTTCGTCTCAATCTTGTTCTATTTCATTCTAGATCTCATAGCCGCGATTTGTAAGCCCTATTCTACTCTTAGATTTAAACTATGAAGTTAATATGATCATGTAGCAAGTTGAAATGAGACTTTTGGGTATAATACTTGTCTTGGGGGCTATATTTGTATGCATAGATCCATTTATGACTCTCTTGATCTATGATTGTGGCACTATCATGAACCTAGTATCATTTACCTTGATTTTTGGGTAGAAAGCTATGAGCTTTATTTGGTGGTTATGCATAATGCAACATAGATCCTCTCATAACCTTGATGTTAACTCGCATATGATGTTGAACTATGTGCTAATCACAAGTTATCACCCTATGTTAACTATGACCATGTTATCACCTATTTGCTAAGTTGATGTCATACATGTTTTGAGGCCAATAATGCCATATGCAAGTTGTGATGAACAACTTTTCCTCCTATATCACCATGTTAAACTTGTGATAGACTTTGCCACTTTATGCCCAACTTATCATATCATTATGTTCCCCCTTTTGATCTATTTGTGTTGATGCGAACTTACGTACGATGGGGTTACGTTATGGGTAAACTTAAATGACATGAAACATGACTTGAAAATATGACATGTGATTACGCTTGAAAACATGAACGTGGACATGACATGTAGAAAACATGAAAGTGGCCAACTCGAGGTTGGGTTGAGTCTGTAGCATAAATCTACCCGGAACCGACCGGCTTAACTAGTGGCTACAAACAATAGGACCCAATGTGAGTAGTTGGTCAAATCGCACTTAAAACCCGAGGTTAGACTAGGTTGTGGTGTAAAGCTACCCGGACCCGCCCGGCTTAACTAGTAACCACAACGAAGTCTAATGTGAGAGGTTGGGGTGCATTAAGTTAATTAATGCCACATGGTAGGGTTAAGTCATGGACCAATTGGATACTTAACCAATTGAACACGATGGATTGTTGGGGTTAAGTCATGAACCACTTGGGTATACTTAACCAACTTGATACATGATGGGATAGGGTTAACCACACTTAACCCGTTAGAAACCCTAGTTACGCGGTCCTTTTCAGCAGTAACCCTCTTGGATGTATCAACGATACCCTAGGGACTAGGCTAGGGTGGGGCACGATTACTGGGATGATTGTAAGCGACCAGAACGACGGCTGAGTTGGTGCGCCGGTGTAGGTTCAGGCGGAATATGGTCGTGCCCGTAGTCCGGAGTTGAAAAAGCAGGCACGGGCACCAGTAGGTTTAGACTGTGCGTGCTTGATTCGTGTCAGTGGTTGGCACCCTAGGACTTGATACACCCTAGGGTGGACCTAGCACAGTTTGACTACTTTCTGTGATTGGGCCGTATGACACCGACACTCGACGAGTTAGGCTTATAGGGAGCCGATCGACTAGACCGTGTAGTTGGGCCCCGACTGGGGTCATCTCATGATACTGGGCCAAGGGATCATTTCTTGTTTATACTTGACATGGGTTGGATTAATAGTACTATTGGTGCAAAACTTAACCTTGTATATGCGATGCCACACTTGATCTACCTTGTTATCTATTTATCATGTCAGTTATGTTTCATCTCAGTTTCTCATGTTTAGTTAACTTTATTAGTTTTTATACTAATAGTAGGTAGGACTTACCAGTCTTTATGACTGACCCGTTTTCCTTTTGCTTCTTTTCTTCCGTTTCCCCCCTCCTCCCCAGGTTCTCAGGGTGGGAACACTAGCGCCTAGCTTGGATCTTTAGCTTGCTTTCTGGATAGCTCATGTACGGTTTGGACTTGAGCTCGCTATGGCTTTACCACGTCTACTTTGGGGATAGTTCACTTTATGTTATTTCCAGTTTTCAGTTTATGTTTCTAGACTTGTAGTAGTTGGAAAATAATGACTTAGTACTTTTGATGTAAGTTGACTATGGTTTTGAAATAGTAGTTTTATCCGCTGCTTTACTTACTCTGTTTTACTTATATGTTCTGTCTTGTGATATCTTTATGCATGTTTACCTTGTCCAACACCCCTCCAAAGCCAGTGTACTTGCAAGAGTGACCTTGGCGGAGGTGGGGTGTTACATTTGGTATCAGAGCATAAGGTTTTACTAGACCGGACAAAAGTTTTAAAAACCCTTTTGAAAAACTATTTTCAAAACCAATTAAGTATTTTCCAAGAAAAGTCTAGTTTATTTTAAAAGGCTATTCCCGAAAAGCCATTAGCACTATCCTTTGTTTCCTCGTTCTAAATCTATCTTTTCCTTTTTCAGCATGGCCGATCTTAACCTTCCCGAGGGAGTACCCATACCCGGATGGTTCCGAAGGTACTTGGAAGCTAGGGCCAACGATGCAAGCCCAGCAAACACTCCCACTCCTCCTCCCGTACCTGAGGTTCCTCCTCTTCCTCCTCCTCAGCGTCCACAAGCGGATTTCGCAAAGATTTACAAAGACTTTAAGGCGATGGGTGGCAAGAATTTTGTTGGGACAGAGACTTATGTGGAGGCAAGAAACTGGTTAAAGGAAACTGAAGACCTTTTTGCTATCTTTGATGTGGATGACCGTAGGAAAGTTCTGTTGGCAGTATGGCTATTGAAAGAGGAAGCTGCTTATTGGTGGGAGGTCACCAATGCTACTAGGCCTATAGAGACTTGGGCCGACTTTAGGATGAGGTTTGGGCTTAAGTTTCTATCATCTGCCGAGGAGAATCTGCAAATGGAGAAGTTTATATCTTTGAAGCAAGGGGACATGACAGTGAGGGAGTATGTGAATAAGTTTAACCAGCTTGCTCGATTCGGTTTGGACATGGTTAACACACCCCAGAAGAAGGCTCTACGCTTTGCACGAGGATTGAATGAGCCATTACAAGGTTTAGCCATGTCTCATATACCCAGGGGGGCCACTTTTGAGAGCTTAGTGGATATGGCCTTGCTTCAGGGAGATGATAAGAATGGCAAGAAAGAAGTCAAGCCTAATGAGACTCAAACCAAGAAGGCGGACTCCAAGTGGGGAGGAAATCAGAGCAACCAGGGCAATCAGAGCAACAAGAACAACAAGGGTAACAAGGCCAACAACAACAAGGCAAAGGACATAAGAAAGTGCAACTTCTGTGGGATCATTGGACACATAGCCAAAGATTGTAGGAAGAAGAAGAGGAAGTTGGGAGAATGCTTTCATTGCGGAGAGGCTGGACACTTCAGTAAGGATTGCCCAAAGAAGCAAGGACAGAGGCAAGGACAGACTCAGCGAGCAGGACATCCTGGAGGGCAGATGCATGCTCTCAACACTGCTTCAGTTCCGGACCGAGGTAGTATTTCTGTAGAAAGCCTTGTTTATATTTCCCGTTTTCCTGTTCGAACTTTATTTGATTCTGGCGCATCGCATACCTTTATTTCCTCTGACATTGTTGAAAGTTTGCACCTAAGTACTAGTCTAGTTGAGGATCCCGTTAGTGTTTCAAATCCAATTGGGGGTTCCGCCCATCTATCTATGATTTGTATGGATTTGAGGATTTCTATCTTGAACGTAGAATTCACATGTAATGCTTATGTTCTCGGGTTCATGGGATACGGGTTGATTTTGGGCATGGATTGGTTGTCCAGTTATGGAGCCATTCTCGATTGTGAGCATAGGGTAGTAAGGCTTATGACTCGCCTTGGCAATACCCTAGAGATTTCTTGTAACCCTCTGGATCCCGTAATGTTATGTTATCTTGAATCCCTCGACTCGTCTATTGACCATCTTCAATCTGTGAGGGTGGTCCGAGAATATCCTGATGTTTTTGATGAGGTGAAGGGGTTACCCCCTAAACGCGAGATAGACTTCCGTATTTATCTTGTTGATAATGCCAAGCCAGTTTCATTGCCTATTAGGCACATGGCCCCGCGAGAAAGAAGAGAACTTAGCAAGCAAATCAAAGAGTTGCTTGAGAAAAATTTCATTAGGCGAAGCATTTCAGAATGGGGTGCTCCGGTGGTATTCGCTACTAAGGCGGATGGTTCGCTTCGTCTATGTGTTGATTATCGTGAGTTGAACAAGCTGACAAAGAAGAATAGACACCCGTTACCGACGATTGATGATCTCTTTGACCAGCTTATTGGTGCTTCTGTTTTCTCTCAGCTCGATCTAGCCACCGGATTCCATCAGCTTAGAGTGGCTGAGGATAGTATTGACAAGACTGCGTTTAGGACTCCAGATGGATTCTTTGAATGGCTAGTCATGCCGTTCGGTTTGACTAATGCACCCGCATACTTTGTTGATTTGATGAGTAGGGTGTTCAGGGAGTTCCTTAACAAGTTTGTGGTTGTCTTCGTGGATGATATTCTGGTCTTCTCTAAGGACGAGGAAGAGCATGCTACACACCTCAAGGAGGTTATGGATACGCTTAGAGCTCATCAGTTGAAAGCCAAGTTCTCTAAATGCCATTTCTGGAGAAAGGAAGTTCGGTTCCTTGGGCATATAGTTTCTAAGCAGGGCTTAGCTGTAGATCCCGCTAAACTGGTGGCGGTACAAGACTGGAAAGTTCCGAAGAACGCAACTGAAGTGAGAAGCTTTCTCGGTCTGGCAAGAATTTATAGGAAGTTCATTAAGGACTTCGCTAGGATTTCAGCCCCTCTCACTAAGTTAATGAAGAAGAACTTAGTCTTTGCATGGGACTTAGAGTGTGAGCTTGCTTTCCAAAGGCTCAAGAAAGCCCTCACCACAGCTCCAGTTCTAGCATTGCCCGATGGAGGGAAGTTGTTTACCGTGTACACCGATGCATGTGGCACGGGATTAGGCGCTGTCCTGATGCAAGAAGGGAGAGTGATATGCTTTGGGGGTAGTCAACTCAAAGTTCATGAGAAGAACTATCCCACTCATGATTTGGAGTTGGCGGCGATCGTTTTTGCACTCAAATCGTGGCGCCACTATCTTCTAGGCGAAAGGTTTGAGTTATATACTGATCACAAGTCGCTCAAGTACCTCTTCTCGCAGAAAGATTTGAATCTAAGGCAGCAGAGGTGGATGGAATTCTTGGCATCATATGATTTCGATATAGCTTATACCCCCGGCAAGGGTAATGTTGTGGCGGATGCGCTAAGCAGAAGAAGGTTGACTTTGAGTCCCTTGTTTGTTGAGATGAAGAGCCTAGAGTTCTTGGCAACCTTTGATTTTGCACCTGCTGTTGGGTCGATGACTGGTTCGTTAGCATCCCTCGAGCTTAGACCTACACTTCTTGATCAAGTTGGGGCTTCACAGAGGGAAGACCCGCAGAAAGTCGAGACCATGGACAAGTTGATTCGGGGTGAGACGTCAAGTCACCTCGCTAGATATACTATTGATGACAAGGGATGGCTAAGACGTGATGGAAGACTATGTGTCCCACGAGTGGGAGACTTAGTAAATAAAGTTCTTGAGGAGGCGCATCACTCGAGGATGACCATGCATCCCGGAGGGGATAAGATGTACCGGGATATGAAGCGCATTTTCTTTTGGGATGGGATGAAAAAGGATGTGGCAGAGTTTGTTTCTAGATGCATTGTTTGCCAACAAGTAAAGTCCGAGTCGAAGAAGCCCGGTGGGCTACTGCATCCATTGGAGGTCCCGCTATGGAAGTGGGAAAGTACCTCTATGGATTTTGTGGATGGATTGCCGAGATCAAGGAAGGGGAATACTAGCATAGGGTCATAGTTGATAGACTTACGAAGAGTGCTCACTTTATTCCGGTGAAGAGCAAGAGGACCGCATCATGGCTAGCATATGTTTATCTTCGAGAGATAGTGCGATTGCATGGAGTTCCTTCTAGCATAGTTAGCGATCGTGAACCAATCTTCACTAGCCAGTTCTAGAATAGTTTGCAAGAAGCGACGGGTACGTGATTGAATCTAAGTACAGCCTATCACCCACAGACGGATGGCCAGACCGAAAGGGTGAATAGGGTACTAGAAGATATGTTGAGGCTATGCATTCTTGACTTTGGTGGCACTTGGGAAGACCACCTTCCTCTCGTAGAGTTTGCTTATAATAATAGCTACCAAGTAAGCATAGGGATGGCACCATTCGAAGCTTTGTATGGGAGGCCATGCAAGTCACCAACATGTTGGTGGGAGATGACGGATAAGCTTATACTTGGGCCCGACATGATAAGGGACACATCCGAGAAGGTTTAGTTGATTTGAAGGCGGATGAAAACGGCCCAAGACAGACAGAAATCCTATGCAGATAAGCGAAGGACAGACTTAGAGTTTGAAGTTGGAGATATGGTCTTTGTGAAGGTTTCTCCTTTGCGAAATGTGGTTCGTTTTGGAGCAGTTGGGAAGCTGGCACCAAGGTTCGTAGGACCCTTCCCTATCATAGATAGGATTGGGAAGATGGCTTATAAGGTGGAATTGCCCGAGAAGTTGGCCGGAGTGCACAATGTTTTTATGTCTCGCATCTCCGAAAGTGCCTACATGAGTCAACCGAGATAGTTGAGCCTAGCATTCTTGAAGACGTGAAGGTAGAAAAAGAGGCAACTCTGAGGTGAGCTCCGATTCGTATCTTGGGAACGTAGATCAAGAAGCTGAGGAATCGAGAAGTCAAGTTAGTAAAGGTTCAGTGGAGTGAAGCCGATGAAGATGCAACTTGGGAAACTGAGGAGAAGATGCATGGGCTTTATCCATTCCTTTTTTAGGGTACATTCTCAATCTCTTTTCCTAGTTAGCATATCTTTCTTTTGCTATCCATGTTTATCTTGTTATCTCGTTAACCTTGTCATGAGTACCTTAGGTAGAAACCCTTTGGATGAAACATGTATTTGAAACATGTTATGCTTGATGTTTGCAAGTGGTTGCAAGTGTTTGCAAGTGGATACTCGTGGATGCATGATACACATTAGGCACTAAGATCGGCTCACACACTTTCATATTGCATATGCATGAGTGCTTATACTTATTCATGGATGAAACTTGTTATGTTATCACGTGGATGTCGCATATGGATGAATGTTATGTGCACTCATGTAGAGATTATGAATTATGTTAGGAATTTGCATACATATGGACTCATTTCACTAACATACTTTGCATTAAGGAGGTTTACTGAATCAGTAACCGCCTGATTTTCACATTAGATAAATACATATACACACACCTTACGCATATGATCATACAACATTTAGAATCTTTTAAGGACAATGACTGCTCGTGGATGATGTTTTGAGTAGATGGATGATGGATGGTAGGATACGTTCTTCCTAACTTGAAGATTTCGGGGACGAAATCCTCTAAGGTGGGGAGAATGTAACAACCCGTATTTTGAATAACATGTTATAACATTAATCAAGGCAGAATTAAATGTTAAAATCTGAATCAAGGGAAATGGGCTGTGCCATTGCGTTCGTCTCGGAAAAATACGCGAAATAGAGTCCGAGTTTTCGAGAATCGGAGTCCGTATGACCAAGTTATGGCCCGTCAAAGTTTTTAGAAAATTTCAAGTTCAAAAACAGTTCAAATTTCAAATCTGGAGCCAAAAAGACTGGGCGGGAAAATTTCCCGCCCAGCCCCCAAGTCGACTGGGGGGTCGACTTGGGAGTCGACTTGCCCCAGGTGGTGTCGACTGCCCAGTCGACACCCCTGTCGACCTGGGTGGTCGGGCCAGTTTGGCCTGGTGCACGTGTTTTGGCTCCTGGGTCTTGTTTTGTTGGGTTGTGATGTGATTTGATGGCTCAGATCTTAATTAGGGTTAATCCTGGCCTAAACTAACCTAAACTTCTATATAAGCACCCTTAGACCTACCTTAAACCCTCATTAATCATTCCTACAACTAAATTATGCCAAAATGCTTCCTAATCATGGCCTCCATCTTCTTCAACTTGAGAGCTTGAGAGCCTAAGCTTGATCTAAAGCAAAGGAGCCATCTTTCTTCATCAAAACAAGGATCTTTCTTCTTATTTCTCAAGGCTTGTAGTGGATCTAATCTTTATTTGGGGATTTCTAGTGTGGCTTCGTCTCAGTCTTGTTCTATTTCATTCTAGATCTCATAGCCGCGATTTGTAAGCCCTATTCCACTCTTAGATTTAAACTATGAAGTAAATATGATCATGTAGCAAGTTGAAATGAGACTTTTGGGTATAATACTTGTCTTGGGGGCTATATTTGTATGCATAGATCCATTTATGACTCTCTTGATCTATGATTGTGGCACTATCATGAACCTAGTATCATTTACCTTGATTTTTGGGTAGAAAGCTATGAGCTTTATTTGGTGGTTATGCATAATGCAACATAGAACTTGGTAGTTATGCATAATGCAACATAGATCCTCTCATAACCTTGATGTTAACTCGCATATGATGTTGAACTATGTGCTAATCACAAGTTATCACCCTATGTTAACTATGACCATGTTATCACCTATTTGCTAAGTTGATGTCATACATGTTTTGAGGCCAATAATGCCATATGCTAGTTGTGATGAACACCATTGCCTCATATATCACCATGTTAAACTTGTGATAGACTTTGCCACTTTATGTCCAACTTATCATATCATTATGTTCCCCCTTTTGATCTATTTGTGTTGATGCGAACTTACATACGATGGGGTTACGTTATGGGTAAACTTAAATGACATGAAACATGACTTGAAAATATGACATGTGATTATGCTTGAAAACATGAACGTGGACATGACATGTAGAAAACATGAAAGTGGCCAACTCGAGGTTGGGTTGAGTCTGTAGCATAAATCTACCCAGAACCGACCGGCTTAACTAGTGGCTACAAACAATAGGACCCAATGTGAGTAGTTGGTCATATCGCACTTAAAACCCGAGGTTAGACTAGGTTGTGGTGTAAAGCTACCCGGACCCGCCCGGCTTAACTAGTAACCACAACAAAGTCTAATGTGAGAGGTTGGGGTGCATTAAGTTAATTAATGCCACATGGTAGGGTTAAGTCATGGACCACTTGGATACTTAACCAATTGAACACGATGGATTGTTGGGGTTAAGTCATGAACCACTTGGGTATACTTAACCAACTTGATACATGATGGGATAGGGTTAACCACACTTAACCCGTTAGAAACCCTAGTTACGCGGTCCTTTTCAGCAGTAACCCTCTTGGATGTATCAACGATACCCTAGGGACTAGGCTAGGGTGGGGCACGATTACTGGGCTGATTGTAAGCGACCAGAACGACGGCTGAGTTGGTGCGCCGGTGTAGGTTCAGGCGGACTATGGTCGTGCACGTAGTACGGAGTTGAAAAAGCAGGCACGGGCACCAGTAGGTTTAGACTGTGCGTGCTTGATTCGTGTCAGTGGTTGGCACCCTAGGACTTGATACACCCTAGGGTGGACCTAGCACAGTTTGACTACATTCCGTGATTGGGCCGTATGACACCGACACTCGACGAGTTAGGCTTATAGGGAGCCGATCGACTAGACCGTGTAGTTGGGCCCCGACTGGGGTCATCTCATGATACTGGGCCCAGGGATCATTTCTTGTTTATACTTGACATGGGTTGGATTAATAGTACTATTGGTGCAAAACTTAACCTTGTATATGCGATGCCACACTTGATCTACCTTGTTATCTATTTATCATGCCAGTTATGTTTCATCTCAGTTTCTCATGTTTAGTTAACTTTATTAGTTTTTATACTAATAGTAGGTATGACTTACCAGTCTTTATGACTGACCCGTTTTCCTTTCGCTTCTTTTCTTCTGTCCCCCCCCCCCCCCCCAGGTTCTCAGGGTGGGAACACTAGCACCTAGCTTGGATCTTTAGCTTTCTTTCTGGATAGCTCATGTACGGTTTGGACTTGAGCTCGCTATGGCTTTACCACGTCTACTTTGGGGATAGTTCACTTTATGTTATTTCCAGTTTTCAGTTTATGTTTCTAGACTTGTAGTAGTTGGAAAATAATGACTTAGTACTTTTGATGTAAGTTGACTATGGTTTTGAAATAGTAGTTTTATCCGCTGCTTTACTTACTCTGTTTTACTTATATGTTCTGTCTCGTGATATCTTTATGCATGTTTACCTTGTCCAACACCCCTCCAAAGCCAGTGTACTTGCAAGAGTGACCCTGGCGGAGGTGGGGTGTTACATGAAATGTCTCTTCTTGCAACAGACTTTGATTCCTTAAAATTCCTAAATAGCCTTGATTCAGTGTTACTAATCATTGAATTTCTTTAGCTATTAAATAAATAAATTTAGAAATTATCTACATGTTTTCTTCTATAAAGAAATGTATAATTTTATCAAATTAAATGGAAATTAATATGTCATCACACGCATTAATAAAACAATAAAAGATCTAGAGTAAAAGCTAAAAAGATCGAGTTATCTTTCTTTTTCTAACTGCTAGCATTTGTGCAAAAAGAAGCCATGAAAGCCATGAATTGAAGAATCAATGGCGAATATAAATAAAGTGCTAATACCAAATGATAGTAAATAATTATCTGGAATAAAGAGAAGCTTTCACGTGTAATAAATAAAATTGCTACCTTATGAAAGCTTGAAAATCCAGTCTTACAGTTTAATTTCCAAAGCCTTATGTGTTGCTCTTGGCATCTATTATTTTTTTTATCTTTTTATATACAAAATATCGTTCTCATTCCAACAAATTATGCCCATTTACGAAGTTGATATTTAGTTGAGACTATTAAAAATGAAGAAATTCTATAAAAATGAAAAGGATTTGGGATGGATTGTACTTAAAAAAACGTATAATTAATATATGCATATGTGTATGTGCATGTATGAGCATGAGAGTAGCTATAAAGGTACAAAACTAAAACTGCCGTTCATATAATGGATTTCAACCATGAGATATGTACATGTAGTTTTTATATAAATAGACAAGATAGTGAGATCTAGTAGCTAAGCCTTATATGGGTTACCAACTATGCTTTTATAATGTCCTAATGGACTTTCCAAAAACATATAGAGACACATGCAAAGGGAATCATTCTATATTAATACGAACTAGTATAAATTGGCATGGATGATATAAATCAACATAGCAGATGATGTTGATAATAGAAGAAATTGTTTCAATAATAAATTTTGGTGAAAATATATTTTTCAAATCAAAAAATCACCAAGTTCTTTTAGATAATTCACATATAGAGATTATAAGCTCAAAACTTATATCTTAAAAAGGGTCACATAGAGCAATGTTTTATTACGTTATAAGAGCTCAAAATGTTATAGAATTGGCAAAGCACATTGGCGATGAAATCATGACCTAGAAAGAGAAAAATAAAAGTTTAACAGTTGTAAAACCTTACTATTTATGCCAAATTGTTTTAAAAAAAATCCCACAGGTCGCGATGCGTACTCGTTTTTGATTTATTGTAATGTGCTATGAATCATAAAATAGTATTAAAGAATTAAATATATATAACAAAGATAATAAAAATGATAATTTGTTGTTTATTATCTTTGTTCAATTATTATCCCAACCAAAGATAACATGCTTAATAGTGTGAAACTTATCAATGTTAGTTACTTATACTGTTTCATTTCCGTAGCAAACATGAAGAGGTTACTACTCTGAAAAAAAAAAAAATTAGAAAAATACTCGCAATGAAACTAATTTTGAAAAATAATAACAAAGTAAGAATGAGGATTATTTTCAATATATTCTAATATGAACTAAAAATTATGCCAAAAATGTGATTATGCGAACACAGAGAATTACCATTTTAAACTCTTCCTTTAATATGAGGAATGACACGATAAAACCTTACTAAAAACAATCACTGCAAGATTGATGAAGCGATGGAAGCGATGGCTCAGCACCTAAGATAACAGAAGAAAACAATAAGCAATAAAAGATGTTGTCATATTAATCAATGTCAACAAATATTGGACTCGTATGACTATGCAAGTAATAGCTTGTATATTGTTTTTAATGCTTGTGTGATCATACTCATGTTGGATAAAAATATCTAGTTATTGGCCTTTTTTTCTTATAAAACATTTTATAGATAAAGTGTTTTGAACACAGAATTACATAAAGAGCCCATTGGATGGTAAGGAAATTTCAAATGGATAAATTACATAAATTTCCAAAGGGATACATGTCCTAAAATGAGAGCATCCCTCTAAAATCAGCTTTAACCATTAAGGATAAGCACATGAAAAACTCTGTAGTCTAAATTCCGATAAACACACATCCTTCTACAAAAAAGGTTTGTAAAAAAAAGAACATGGAATGTTTTTAGGCATCACCAGTAGCGGAAGCTGTGATGAAAGAATAAAAGAATAGGTTTGTCGGACGCTAACATAAGCCAATTGAAACAACCTAAGGAAAAAGTAATGGAAAACTTACACACAACTAGAAAGCTATGAAATATACCAGAATATCAAGGCATATTAGACATTGTATGGAAAAAGAATCTGAAATCCATTCAAAACCCATTTCTGTTTGAATTGTATGAATTATGAAAAAGTGATTAAGTGGTCGTTTTTTTGCATTGAAGGCTTCTGCCGATAGGAAAAGTTCAAATGGGATATGTCCATACTTAACTACCTAGATTTAATACATATGACCCCAAGTAAAAGACAATAAACAAAAGAAATAGATTTTAGGTAGATGTCAATGATGAAAAGGATATAAAATCAAAAGTTAAGTACAACTAACTTAAACTTGAGATTGCATTGAGAAAAAGTAAAAATTCAGCTGAATCATAATGGGTATCATCACGAAATTTTTGGATTCTGCACCATTAAATAATTTAAATTTTCATTGCAAGTTACACATGTAATAAATTTAACTAAATTTTAAATGAAGGATCGCAAGTAAATTTATTGAACTAAAAAAGGTTTTGATTTGCCTTATACATCAATCATTAGAAAAGTACAACTAATTAAAAAAAAAGTAGCAAACATAAACTATAAACCTTTTTTGGATAAATTGTCTATGAGTTTTGGGAAATCTACGGTTGTAATAGGTATTATTGGTTTTTCCCTTGAACATTAGAGATCAAAAGAAGGGAATTATTTGGATTGAATAGCAGTTATGTGGATCAGCCAATAAAAGTGCAAAAGAAGGTGAATTTAATGATTCGATATCAAACAAAAAGCTGTGGGAGTACCGACAAACAATAAAAATAGAAATAAAAGAGAGAGATAGAGAGAGGGGGAAATAGTCAACAGAGAAGAGGCATGGCACATGGAACAAAAATAAAAGTTGATGGAGCGAACGAAGGAGAATGGAGGACGACAGATTGAATACATAAAACTTCAATTATTATAAAATTTAATCTATACTATCACGTCAGAAATATAAAACTTAAAAAAATATTTTTGATATATTATTTATGCATTTAATATGTTTTGCACTTTTGGTGCCCTATTCACATCTTGCTCTAATGAACCAAGTGGTTTTGGATGAACCTATGCTAGGTTATTGTTTCCGTATTGAGTTTGATAGAATATTTAATTTGTAGGACAAATACATTTTGTGTCATGTATCATATTATTATTGAATCAATCAAAAATGAAACAGGCATAATCATGTTAATGTGATTACAAATAGAAGACACATCTTATGTGATGAGTTATGTCGATTGAGTTTGCTCTTCTGGTTTGTTTTCATTTTTGACTATCTCTTTCTGTTCTTTGTAAAGTTGGCCATTTTGACAAAATGTTTCCAACAAATGGTAAAGGATAAAAAGCTTTAAACAATTACTTCACAATATACAGTCATGCAAACAGATGAAATGCCAATATTGATTTTTCCTATATAATTAATGCTAAGAGCGTAAAATTATAAGTTATACCTGGGTTATTCATAATGGTAAGGTATAAAAGGCTGAATAGTTTCTTAAATAATTGAGAAAATGTAATGAAACAAAGCACATTTACAATTCTAGGTCACTTATCAAATCAAATTAAGTCACCGACATCAAACGTAAAGTAATATCCTTATTTTTGGCATCAGCTAACTTCCATCATTTGCACCAATTCGGCATTGCATTTTGTCTTTAAATATTTCACTATTTATGATCATACAACTTACCAAGCACTGGCTTAAGTATATATATTTTAATGCATGCCTTTCTTTTTTTATGTTCATAACTTAACGTGACGCTAGTAACATATCAGTAATATTTCAAAAAGTTGCAAACAATAATTGCATACAAAATCTGAGACTAATAATAGTTATCAATGAATATCAAATGGTTATCCATCAATATAGAAAAAGCTAAGTGATCTAGTTTGAAACAACAAAGTTTACCAGCACAAACCATTTTCAAGAATAAAAGGTAAATAAACATTGTTCTATGGGATATCATTTTGAATTGACTTAACAAAAAAAACCTTAAAAAATACCTGAACATGAGGTCGGGCTTCAAGAGCTAGACAAAATAAAAAATGCTTCCAATTAAGAAATAGCGGTGAGCTTCACATAAATCAAAGAATCCAAGTAGCAATCGTGGGTAGCAAAAATGAGCGTGAGAGGGAAAAATTAGGGTTTGTGATGCTTGAGTGATGGAATAGCTTAATCGATTCAATCAAAGAAAATCACCCGTTCGCCCCCATGGAATTAGTAAAGGAGGTCGTAACAATATGTGGAAAGAGCAGTGAGACAGGGAGGAAACCGCTGATAGATTAAGCTTTTCCTACCGAGGCAAAGAAATGTGGAAATTCCATGAAAATCCAGGCTATTTAAACATTAACGATGTATATATAGTAACTGGTATAAATAATTCCAATAATTTTATTCTAGAGAACAAAAATCTTAAAACTAAGTCAAAATTGGGGGGACAATCAAATTGGCGAAAAAATATAATAAGTTTCAAATTTAGATCAAGGCATCTAACAACGATGTACTGTTTAGAACCACTGACTCAACTCCATTTCACTGATAACTTACAGAAAAATATATGTTTGTCTACATCAACTAAGTACTTTAAAGAGAAAATAAAAATAGAAAAATCCCTTCAAAATGAGGAAAGAAAATCATACTGAACTCTGAATCCTTTAAGCCGTAGTTAGACTCCAGAACGATTTCTGCCTTCTCACCATTCAAGTCTTCGCCTTAACCTGCGATGCCACATAAGATGGATTCTTACGTTTCTGTAGAGACGAATATGAACCCATTCCTTTCAACGACCTAAACGAAGCACGTACGAAAATGGTAAACGGCAACAAAAATAGCAAGTATAATATCTGTAGATTATAAAGAATAACAAAAGAGTTTAGTTCACAACGAATATATCACGACATATGGGTCTTTTTCTAAATAATAATCGCCAGTGAGAATTGAAAATGAGAATTTTAGAGAGGAGGACGATGCGATTGCAATCCAAGGAAAGAATCGGAAGAGGTTTTGAAAGGTTTTGAAGTGGAATAGAAGGAGGAATTGTGGAGAGGGAGCTGAATAGATGGGAACTAAATCGTGATGTTTGAAAAGGAAACGTGAAGCCGACTTGAGTCGTTGGATCTGAATCAATCACACGTGTCAACCAGTTATTTTTTTGTAAAAATGGAACCCAAAGGACATTGAAGGAAGGAAGCGTTCTTTCTAAATTGAAGTATTTGCTAGATCTAATTCGAAGAGGCAGCAGAAGGTTAAATGGTATAAGCGGTCACTGGAGAGATAGGTGGTTATTTTACTGTATGGCTAGGATGGAAACGTTGTACACATGTCCATCCGTGGATTTTTTTTTAAAATCTAGATTCGAAAGGTCTTCAAAGAAAGATTGTGCTTTCATATAATATAATAGACAAACCATTATGGTTTTATAAAGGTTACAGCGCTGTTTTTCTGAAAATTTAATTTTGACATAACTCAAAATCTATAAGACGAAATCTAGAGTTTTCTCTTCCATTAGAAAACTTATTCAGTCGGTCCTGATGATTCTTGTTTCAAAGAACTTCGAATTAATTTGAGTTCTATATACCCAATTGAAGTTTGAAAAGCCAATTTAAGAACCGCCGTGTCGCGGCAAGCTCGTTTTAGTTACATTTAAATATAAATGTTAAACTTCGTTTAATTAAATTTCAATCTCATTTTAATATATATTAAATCCAACTTGATATTTCCGATTATCTCTAATTGTCGATTTTTCATTAATCGGTGTTAGACCGAAAATTGGGCCTAACACCCAAATTCTATGTGAAAACCTCACAATCACAGATCAATGCAAGAAAAGCAGTAAAATAAGAGGAGACACACGATATTTTTATAGTAGTTCGGCTCAAACCAAGCCTACGTCCACTTTATAGTTTCTTAAAACCTAAGAAGTTGTTACAATATTGTTTGTTTGTGGATTATACACGAAACCCTCGTGTTTACAATGAAGAAGAGGAGATTAGGGAATGAATTTATACACGAATTCCTCGTGTTAAAGTGATGAGCAATGTTCTTGCTTGGTTGTAATGGAGGCCAAGTGTTGGAGTAGCCAAAAGTCCAAAAAATATTTCTTCAAATGGCCATCTTTCGGTGTATTTATAGGCGTAGAGGAGCCCTAGGGAGCTCTGGAGTAGTTCGGTTCGGAGGGGCCACGTGGCGAGCACTGAGGTAATCTCGGAAGTAGTGGAGAAGTGGTCACAAGGTCGTGCTTTGCCAAGTGGAGACGGATCCATAAAAGTAGGAGGAAATGGTGCCACATGAATAGGTCAATTATGAAGTGCGGCAGCAGGTCGAAGGGGGTCGGTTCGGTTCTCCATCTGATCTGAACTGGAGTTTCCAAAGCCAAGCGTGCTTGATGAGTAGAAGGAGCTTTGTGCGGGTCGGGTCTTCCTTTAGCCGATCCGAACCGAGGTGATGTCTCCGATTTGAAGACTGGAAGCACTTCAGTGCAGAATACTTCAGGCGGGTCGGGTCTTCTGTGCTCTGATCTGATCCGAGGAGTAAATTTCCTTTCACAAAATTATGCCATTGGGTCCTCTCACCTGATCCGAACCGTATATCCGATCCTAATGGGTTATGCCAATTCCAGATTCCAAGTTCCCGGTTCTGCACGCGTTCACGGAAACGGGCGTAACTTTCAAACCGTAAGCCCGTTTTAGCCAAACGAAACTCGATTCGAAGCTGGTTCAGAGAGCTACAAGAGTTATAGAGATCAGCTCCGTAATTGCTGTTTTCGGGCCCAAAAGAGGTCGTCTGATAGGAGTTTCGGGCCAATCTTTGTTTGTGATGCGACTTCAACCAAATCGCTCCATGTCTTCTGACGATGTTCCCAGTACTTGAGCGTATTGTTTACCAGAAATTCTATGTGTGACTGCTTTGACTAAAAAGCGGGTCAACATTTTGCCCCCCAGAACATATCTTGTTGGTTGAAGGAAGATGTGTTCTGGATAATCCAAGGCCACGCCGGGCCTGCTAGCTGCAAGTATAATCCATACCTGCGAAAAAAAGAGAGCAAAAAGGCGTGTCAAAACCTAACAAAACTGATTATACTTTCGAGCATAAACCATGCTTGGGCATTTATTTGAGCATAAACCATACTCGAGGGACATTCGAATCATCCTGCCAAAACCTGGCGAGGGACCAAACCTTCCAGGTACAAGCCATACCAGGAAGTTCAAATTGAGCATAAGCCATACTCGAGTTTTATTGAGTTTCTTTGCCCAATCCTGACAAGATCGTTCGTCGTTCCGGAGTATAATCCATATTTAAGCATCCTAGTGAGTACAATCCATACTCATTTCGGGATAGAGCTATACTTGCCAAAACTTGACAAGACAGCCTGTCCCTAGGCATAATCCATGCCTAGGGGTCCGAGATAAGTATAAGCCATACTTAAATTGAGAATCCTGCCACAACCTGACAAGACACTTAAATTCACCAAACATAATCCATGCTCGGAAAGTTCTTCCTTATTCAATTCAAAGTACAAAATCAAAGCAAATCCTGATTGGTTTGTCATCGTGTCCAGAGCACGCTTTGGATCTAAATCCTAACCCCGAACGTGTGTACTTCGATTTAGCCAATCGGAAAACCTAAAGAAAGCAAAGAAACATATCTTAAATCCTAAGAAATGCAGGAAATCCAGGCCGATCTCATCCAGACCAGTTGATGATGAGCCCTCGGGAGCTCGATCCAGGGTCATTCCCTCTCCGGGGAGCAGGTGGTGGCAGCGCAGGTGCAGGCGCTGTAGGTTGTTTCACATATTCGGGTAGCTCTCCGCGTCTAACCCGTTCCTCAATCAAGTCTCGCAAGTGCCTACAGTCATTTGTGTCATGACCGTCCATATCATGAAACATGCAATATTTTCTAGAATCGTGTTCTCTTTGCGATGGCTCCCTCCTGGGAGGCTTTGGATAGGAGTGTCAGTCAAGGTTGAATTGAGTTCGGTGTACTTTTCATATCTGGGACCTCTCCGGGGCTGGGCGTTGCGGTCATTCTTAACAGCAGCTTTCCCTTTTCCTTTACCAGAATCAGACGGTTCTTCGTCTTTGAGCATGTTAACATCGAGAATTTTCTTTTCGGACGTTGTGTCTTCTTCACGTAGAAACCTATCCGATTCAAGGTAGAATTCAGTGAGATTCCTTGGTGGGTCTCGGTATAAGGATTTTTTGAACTCCGAGTTGTCCAGAACGTCAGAAACTGCCGCCATCAATACCATAGATGGCTCAGGTCGATCAACTGATGCTGCTGCAACGTTGAATCTTTCCAGAAATGATCGCAGAGTTTCTTTGGGCCTCTTCTTGATTGTAGTGAGTGACATTACATTCTTGGGTCGAGCGATGTGGACTCGAAATTGTTCAATAAAGCGAGCGACCAACATGTTCCAACTGTTGATCGATTCAGATTCCAGCTGCAGAATCCACATAGCAGCAATATCAGTCAAGAAGAGAGGGAAGCATTTTGCCATGACGTTTTCCTACGCCGATTGAACTTCCATATGACATTTGTAGCGCATCAAGTGCACGGTAGGATCCGTCCTGCCGTTGTAGGGCTCCAGTTGTGGAAGTTTGAAATCTGGAGGATTGCGGGAGTTCCTGATCTCCTGTGTGAATGGATTGTGATTGACATCATCCATGTCATTCTGATAAGTGCGACCTCTCGATAGGCATTCAATGAGACTGGTGAGCCGATCGCCTTCAAAGAGTTGTTGCAAGTTGACAAGTTCAGAGCTGGTGCCCCCAGCTTTGAGTCCAGAAGAGTTCAGAAAAGTATGGGGAGCTTGGAAGGCCATCCGGTTCGGTTCAGAGGTGCCCCCTTGCTGTGGCTCGGAGAAGTGAGGAAGTTCGTAGTGATGTGCACAGTTCGGATCAGATATTCCGATCCGACCCGGTTCTGGCCCTCTGTTCCGAGCAGTTTCCTATTGCCATTGAGCTGGAGTTGGTGTCTGGTTGTTCATCCGAACTGGAGCGGATGTAGGACGAACCGGAGTGAAGCCTTGATTTCCAGAGGGGAGACTGCTGCCCCCAAGCTCATGTAGGGATGCTGTTCGGATCAGGTCCGAACCAACCCGGTGGGGAATGCCCCCTATTTCCATCTGCATTTGATTCAGATTTTGGCCCTCGGTTCGGATCGGATCCGAAACGATCCAGTTCGTTATCCCTGCTGGAGCCATTTCCGTGTTATTTCCAGCGAGTTGTGTGTTGCCACTCGGCCTGCCTTCCATCGGAGCGAAGAATTGGCCGATCATCTCCTGTTGTTTGTGGAGGAGATCATCTTTCCTTGCCATCTGGGTTCTCAATTCAGAGAGAACGCCGTCCATTTCGTCTCTGGTTAAGTATGCTGATAGATCACCATGAGAGGAAGCCTCCTGGCTCGCCTCATTCCTCAAACCTTCTATACCAATGTCCTCAGTACGAGAGAAGGTTCCATCTTTCTTTCGATTGACCATTGATCCAATGGTCGAGCAATTCGATTCCTTTGAGGCTAGAAATTAAAGTAGTATCGTATTCCCCTACCTGGCGCGCCAAAATGTTAGACCGAAAATTGGGCCTAACACCCAAATTCTATGTGAAAACCTCACAATCACAGATCAATGTAGAAAAAGTAGTAAAATAAGAGGAGACACACGATATTTTTATAGTGGTTCGGCTCAAACCAAGCCTACGTCCACTTTATAGTTTCTTAAAACCTAAGAAGCTGTTACAATGTTTGTTTGCAGATTATACATGAAATCCTCGTGTTTACAATGAAGAAGAGGAGATTAGGGAATGAATTTATATATGAATTCCTCGTGTTAAAGTGATGAGAAATGTCCTTGCTTGGTTGTAATGGAGGCCAAGTGTTGGAGTAGCCAAAAGTCAAAAAAAGATCCCTTCAAGTGGCCATGTTTCGGTGTATTTATAGGCGTAGAGGAGCCCTAGGGAGCTCTGAAGTAGTTCGGTTCGGAGTGGCCACGTGGCGAGCGCTGAGGTAATCTCGGAAGTAGTGGAGAAGTGGTCACCAGGTCGTGCTTTGCCAAGTGGAGAAGGATCCATAAAAGTAGGAGGAAATGGTGCCACATGAATAGGTCAATTCTGAAGTGCGGCAGCAAGTCGAAGGGGGTCGGTTCGGTTCTCCATCCGATCCGAACCGGAGTGTCCAAAGCCAAGCGTGCTTGACGAGTAGAAGGAGCTTTGTGCGGGTCGGGTCTTCCTTTAGCCGATCCGAACCGAGGTGATGTCTCCGATCCGAAGACTGGAAGCACTTCAGTGCAGAATACTTCAGGCGGGTCGGGTCTTCTGTGCTCCGATCCGATCCGAGGAGTACTAAATTTCCTTTCGTAAAGTTATGCCATTGGGTCCTCTCACCCGATCCGAACCGTATATCAGATCCCAATGGGTTATGCCAATTCCAGATTCCAAGTTCCCGATTCTGCACGCGTTCACGGAAACGGGCGTAACTTTCAAACCGTAAGCCCGTTTTAGCCAAACAAAACTCGATTCGAAGCCGATTCAGAGAGCTACAAGAGTTACGGAGCTCATCTCCGTAATTGCTGTTTTCGGGCCCAAAAGAGGTCGTCTGATAGGAGTTTCGGGCCAATCTTTGTTTGTGATGCGACTTCAACCAAATCGCTCCATGTCTTCTGATGATGTTCCCAATACTTGAGCGTATTGTTTACCAGAAATTCTATGTGTGACTGCTTTGACTAAAAAGCGGGTCAACAATCGGTTATAGATTTATTTTTAACTCAATTTGCTATTTTAAATACCAATCCCCTTTATAAATAAATTGTTTATAAAATTTGATATAATCGAATTCAAATTATAAATTCTTAGATTTATTTCAACTCCATTTATATTCCGAATTCCGGAATAACATCCATCATCCCCTTTTTTAAACGATTTCCAATTCATACTTGAATTTAAACTTCTAAATTATCTAATGATAATTTATTTCACTTAACTTATAAACATCGTTTATAAGTTTAACTTCCTTGTTTTATAATTTAAACAAGTTTTCATTTCAAATCCATTTGAAACCCAATTCCTATTCTCGAATATTTTATTGATTATAGCTTATATATACAGTGAATCTATTTTCATATTTAAAATTTAAACTTCAATTTAATACAATCTTATTTTTTCTAAAAATATTTAATTGAATAAATTCGATCTAACCGAATTCAAATCATAAATCCATACGGATTTATTTTAATTCAATTTACATTCTGAATATCAGAATAGATTTATTGTTTCTCTTTGAAACTAATTTCAATTTCCCATTTTAAATTCACATCTGAATTAAGACTTCCCAAATGATAATTTTTCCATTTCAGTTATAGACACCATTTATAAATTCACTTAAATTTCCCACATTATTTTATTTATAAACCTCGTTTATAAATTCACTTCAATTCCCGCGTTATTTAATTTATAAACACCGTTTATAAATTCCTTTAATTACTTGTCATTATTATTCAAAACAAGTTAATTTTTCTTAGCTCATTCGCAATTCAAATTCTATTTTAGAAAAATAGTTTTTTGCTTTTAAATCTCAAAATATCCTTTTCACGATATTTTTATATATCAACATTCAAACCCAGTGATATTTAAACATCCAAACACCCAATTATAAATCATAGATTTTCTAACACATCATATATGATAATATATATGAAAACAAACAAGCAATAATATTTTTGAGGAATCCAGATGGATCCCTCCAACCTGTTTTCCTACATCCACAAATATCAGCCAACATAAATAATACCCATCCTGCTTCAAGGTACGATGTCGCGGTATAGAAGGTCATCCACTATCATATTGTGGGGCGCATAGGGTCATCCGCTAATGATACTGCGGGCATCCGCTAATGGTAATGCGAGGAATATCTAACTACCAATGTATATATAATAACCACAATCACCAAGCCTATATAACTAATATATATGTATAATAGCCACTGTAATATTTCAATGCATGCAAACAACCAAAAAAATTTATTTTTAACTAATAAAAATAATTCTAATTAAAATCTGAGTGAAATTACTCTCTGGGATTTTTATTATTTGCCGACTATCTAGATCTTAAATCAGTTTAAATCTAAATTCCAGTTGTCTCAAAGATTCTCAACCATATTCTAGCTCGAATACTTCACTGTTGCAGACTAACCCTTCTTGTTCTCATGGATTCTAGACCTCACATAGATTAAACATGGATTCCATAAATTAACAACATTTTCTACTTTGTTTATTAAATTAAAAATTTTAGATAATTTAATTACCTAAACCAGACTTAGTCATTTTTTTCCCTAGCCGCTAACTCTCCTTTACTCTGCATATTGTATGAACACAAAGCTCCATCTACGCTCTCCAAGAAAAAACCTAATTCCACTACCCTGGTTGGCAGCACAAAAAATATAGCAACTTCTAGGTTTTTGGCAAAACAAATTTAACACCATGCAATGCAATTTCTACCTCACCACCATCGAGTAAATCGTCCCTCTCCCCATGTTTTTACCGTTTGACAGACCCTTAACCATCGAACTCCCCATCCAAACCTCCGCCTATCAAAGACCATCACCATCCCACATTCAAAATCGCGTCTACACCAGATCGTGACTTCACACTATAACAAAAAATTGGAGCAACATATTTCTTTTCAGAAACCACAAAACTCTACCTAACAGCCTCGAGATCCCCAAACTCGTCACCCTCTGAAATGTCATTCGCTGACTTCCTTCACTTTATCAGAGTCGAAAACTCCATGTCGCCATTCATAGTTGACTTCGAAGTCGAGATTCGATTGCCTCCTCATCGCATGCGCACCCAAGTGTTCGTATTGACTGCTTAAGAAATGGGCATCGCTTTGATTTTTAGTCGAATGATTTGAATGAGGTAAATGAGCGATTTTAAAATTTGGAAGAGTCGGTCTTTTTCTATTTGAGGAGTAAAAGAAAATGGAAAGGGTGCTCGCGACTAATTGGTTAGGAATTGCGGTTTCTCTTTTATATGTACACATATATTTGATCGGAAATGGATTAAAAGGGGTAAAGGATTTTGATTTTGATTCGAAGAATGATGCAACCATTTTCGATCTTATTTAACTGAAGCCTTGGGTATCGATTCATGTTTCAGAGGAGAAAACAAAGTGAAGGGGTTTGTGTGCGATTTATAGAAGAAAAATACTTAGGCACCAAATAATATAGGTCTGCGTTGTACGTCCTAGGTTATAGGCTTAAGGACGAATTATTAAATTCTGATTTGATTATACATTAATACGATTTGATTCAAAGACATCTTTATTCTTTTAAAATAGATATCGATTTATTTTCGAGCTTATCTATTAATCAAATATCTCGGGGTTTACAACTTGAACTCATGAACCACTATAGTAACATACGGCCGATGTTTCAATGTTACAACACTATTTTGAACTCAACAGAATATATTCTGAAATTTAATTTGAACATATATATAAAATAACCATATTAAATTTATATAATATAATTTAAATTCAGAACAAACAACTCCTCGATAATAAATTATTATTATTATTATTATCAATTATAGTCAAATACAATTTATCTTTATCATCTGAATTGTTTTCGATTCAGTTTTATCTTTGAATTAAATTATTAGTTGTTTCAATATTACGATAATTCGATAAATTCTAAATAAATTGAATATCGACTATTAAATCGATAAACTTAAAAAAAATCATTTATATTATCAACTCAATATTTAAAACCATATTTGTAACAACCCAGAATTTCTGAACCAATTTAAAATTTTTATTTTAGCTATTTCAATGTATTATGAATATTTAATATGATTTATTTTAAATAATAACGACTAAAAATTTATTTAAATCGAAGTTAGAATGTATAAATATATATTAATTATGAAACGAGCCTGAAATGGCGCGGTAGTTTGAAAATTCGATTTTAAATTTCAATTGAATATATAGAATTCAACATAAATCGGATTTCAGTAAAACTAGAAATATTTGAATCTGTATAATAATATCTTTCTAAAGAATGTGAAAATTTTAGATTTCATAATATAAATTGAAGGCTATGTCCAGATTCAAATTTAAAATAGTCGCTATGGAATTTTTTTTAATATAATGTATAGCCCTTTAAAATAGCCTTTTGCAAACGACCTCCATTTTCAATGAACATCCAGAATGTCAAATTATTTCTATGTTTCAAATTTCATAATTTTTGGATTGAATATGTGAGCGTGGTAAATTTAAATGTGTTTTGACAATTTTAGTTTGAATTAGATCGACTAGAAAACGACCACTTTTCAAACGGTCTCTAATTTCGATGAAATTAGTTTTGTTAGGACCGTATCGTCAAAACATAGCTAGATTTATTTTTTTGTAATTTTTGGAGTCAGTATGTGGCCCCAATAAATTAAAATTCACATTTAAATTCAATATATATTGATTCATATTTTAATTTCGATAAAAACAGATCAAAACGATCGAATTGGCTTATGATACATATCCCATTGTGTTCAGAATGGGGGTATATAGCTGGGGGCGACAGTCGTTGGGTTTGATTTGGAGTTAGGGCCGATAAGAAAGAAATTTATGAATTAAATAATATTAAAGTAAAGGGTATATATATAATTTTCTAATAAAAAACTAGCCACAATACAGCCGCCTCCCCCACCGTTCGAACGATCCAAACGCTCCAAAATTAAATTCAAAATCGCCCCCAATCCACGCGAGATCCTCTTAAAGACCATTGAGTTCGTCGTTACTGAGGCCGATGGTAGATGTTGAGGAGGAGCACGACGTGTAGCCATTTGATAGATGCCCATCGCCTTGAATTACGTGCAAATCCGAGCCCTAAGTCTTGAGCAATAGTTTGAACGTCGGCCTGAAACAGATAGAAGAGGAAGAAGTTTTTTATTTAATTAATTATTTTAAAAATGGTAATAGCGAATAAACACTAATATCTTCGTCATATGGTGTCAGAATCACATGAAACAGGATCCGTTGCGACCGTGGGGACGAGAGCTTCACAACAAGACTAACTGGGTCAAATTTGGAGCTGGTTAGAATTTAGGGTAGATTTAAATCCAAACCGTCCAATAAATAATGACGTAGTGGAAACCAACTGTGAGAACTCTCTCACTCAAATTATTTTACAATTATTATATAGTAGGTCGCAGATGGGGCTTAGTAGCTCCTGACACTATTTTTTGTACAAACCATGGTTGATTGTTTGTTTGTATTGTGATTGGGATTGTCAGTGATTGATATTGTTGTATATAGAATTATTTGTATAAAATTATCATGAAAAGAAGTAAAATAAATATTCATTTACAAATCGTACGGTTTGTTTATGTACATCTATTTAACTGATATTGATTGGGACGATAAATTTTACACATCGCCCAACTGCACAAATAATAATCAGTATTTGTTGTTTGAAAACCTCACATGGGTACTGGGATGATATTTGACATACACTAATCCCAATAATTAGTGGTATGTCAATCGATGGGTTGACAAACCGTATAAGCGTTTTTATTTATTTTAATGCTTATACAGTTGTAAAATGCACTCTGGATGTCGTATGAATTTTTAATGATTGTTTATCATTATTGTTGTATACATGCGATGTATGAAATCCATATAACTGAAATTATATGGTAGTTAATTGAGTTTGATTCCAGTTCAGAATTAAAGAATATTTTAAAATAATATTCAATGAATAATCAAAGTGTGATTTGATGTTCGATTTGGATGGACGCGAAAATATTGAAATGTAAAGCCGTGATAAGTAGTTAAACGCCATTTTAACACAAATGGGATTTTCTGTCAATTTTATTCATTCTATAATGAATATCGAAAAGTGATTTCAAAATTTAATATTTTGAAAATATTATCATTGTAAATTTTATAATGATATGGAATATTCAATTTTGGTTTAAAATTGAAAAGGAAGTTGGAATCGTTTTGAAATGAATTTATAAATATTTTATAAATACGTTTTAAATGGAAATCGACGAAATATTATATATATATATGGCCTGAATAGAACGTGCAGCGACCGTTCGTGAATTTCGACCATTAACTTCAAATTGAAGTTATGGGAGATACGACCATCGGATTCTCCTAAAATCAAAACCGTTGGGTTTGTATCGAAAAGTGCTTTCCAATAAATACAAGAGATTTGAAATCTAACAATTGGATTTTAAGATATGTCCAAATCAATTTTGGAAAAGGTCGCTATGGACGCAGTTCGGTGGCCGTTATTGGAAACCGACTGTACGAGCGATATTAAAATTATTAAAAATATGGAAAAATTATGTAAAATCATAATAAATGATTTGGAAAGATTTTGGATGAAAAATTCCAGTTTTGAAAAGATAAAAATATATTTTTATCGAAATGAACTAGTTAATTACTAGAATAATAATCCAATTATTTTTAGAAATAAATAAATTGGGTTTGAAAATGGTTTTTAACTGACCAGAATTTTCCAACAAATAAATTGGAATGGATTTGGAATGGAAATAATCCTCAGAATATTTCGATATTGGATTCCTTGATTATACGGATATTGTGGAGGAATTTGGAAGATACATATATCGTTATTTCCAATATGATATCTGTTGGTTTTAGAATTTGATATTTAATATATGTCGATATAATATCTATTCAGAGTCTTGTACTTGATATCAAACTAGATTTTGGGTTTGTCGTGAATGATGTCTTTATTAACACTGTTCTTAAACCCAGTTGTGAAAAGAACAAATCTTTTAATTAAGATTTCAAGAAGTTTACCAATTAATTGATATTTAATTGGAATTGAATTAAAAACTGGATTTTGGGTTTATCGTGAACTGTGTTTTAAATAATATTTGTTCTTTAACCCAATTAACAGTGAAGTTAAGGTTTGGAATTTATAAATCTTTATTCTAAGATTTAATGGAAATTTTCCAAAGTAAAGTTTTCTGATTTAATATATTAAATTGGAATTGAATGGAATTCGATTTGGTAATAATGGAGATGAGCTTCTATGAAGGAAGACCATTATATATATGGAATTTAAAGGGCATTGTCGTTATTCCATTTATATTATTAGTCTGATATGAGAGATTATATAAATATACTGTGATGATTTCTGCGTAGATTCCACTTTAATGGAAGATGATTTTGGGTTTATCGTGAATGGTGTTTTAAAGGACATTCATTCTTTAGCCCAAGTATAGACAAGATTATTTCCTAAATTTGACTAATCATTAAATAATGATTTTTAGAGATTAAAACTAAGTGGAGTTTTAAGAAATCTTTAATTAGACTGAAATGTAAATAAGGTAATTAAATTTTCCAAATTTGAGAAGTGTTCGATAATGGAGTATCACCAGTTTTACTTCATGCAATAGTTAAATCTTTAATTAGATTTAAACGTGAAATGGTAATTGAATTTACCGATAACACAGTGGTGTTAGATATGGAGTACTACCAGTTTTCTTTATGGGATGAATAGGTTGGGATGGGTTAATAAAATGAATAATTACTTTGGTAAGGCATTAATCTCGACTATTTTGGTAAACCTTAATTTGGTTTAAACTGGAAAAGATATTATAAAATCTTTTGAAATGATTTCCAAAGAAATGGATTAAACAGTGCGTTTAAAAGTGATAATCTTTGATAAGATTAATGAGAACCTTTCCAAAATAAAGAAATATGAATAAAAAGAATTCTGAATTGGAATGAGGCGTATGATGTGCTGTTATAGCATTTGATTATAAGATACGCGGGTTATTCGGAAAGATCGGGTTTAACCCGTTCTGAATGATTGATATGACGACTAACAGTCGAAGAGATTGAAGATGGTGCAAGATCGACGATCTTTACATCGAATGGATGGGCTGCTACTGATGCCCATGATTAGAGTAGGTACCTTGAAGGGGCTATAGTGGTAGCCATCCGGACGTATTTGTTGATTGTTCAGATTTGTGAGGACCTCTCTCCTGCATTGGACATACGGGACAAAGAATAAGGTGCCCCCGGTTTCGTTCAGAATTAGAACAGACTTGTAAATGGTTCGTGTGTCTGACATTATATTCTGTTATGCTGTATTCGTTAATCTCTGCTAAATATATATCTGTTTGGTGGCGGAGAATTTATTCTCTTACTTAATAACCTTCTCTGAGACGTACGAGCTTAGAGGTTATATATTAGTTGAGATCAATGATATGGTATGGATTAACAGTGTGATATGTTGAGTTGTAGTGATTCGAGCTTTTGTTGAAAAAGCAGAGCTTGGTGGACGATGATCAAAGCATAGTTTTAATTAGCATAGCTTTTTGTAGCATTAATGCGTGAGCCTCACACCCAGGTATGGTGGTGAACTGATGGTTAGATCAGTATACTTTTGAGATGAGGATGGATTCATCGACCAAGATAGGCTGGGTGTGGTCGCTACACACCTGGTAGGGATAGGGCACACCCCTCGATTCCCAGAAGGATAGAATATACGACGTTTTCTCATGCATGGGACATAAGCCGTTGAGATACTTGATATCTTGGATATAGTGCGGATGTGCATTACGACGTTTTCTCATGCATGGGACGTAAGCCATTGAGTATTGCACTACGTGATCGATCTTTCAGATCAGTAGCCATCATGATGGAAATCCAAACTTCCAATAAGGCATTTTATGGTTTTAGTTGCATATTATTGGTGGCATAGTAGTATGGGACATTCATGTCGTCTATGATTGATACATTTGTATTTGAAGTTAATTTATTCACTTATAGTAATAATAAAAGATAAATTTCGTATACCAAGCACATTTGGCTATTATAAGGTAAAATTCTATACTCCGGCTTGTGTTGCATTGTATGATGGGACCTGAGTCTTATAATAGCTTCATTGTTCTTTATTTAGCATTGCGCTGTTTGTTTTATGCACTGGTATTCTTGGGGGTAAACCCGTTCTGTGTTATACGGCGTGGTCCATTGATTTACCTAACTTTAAAATCAAGTTAATAACTGTTTTAGTTCTCACACCAGTCCCATGACTGACTCGGAGTTTATTGTTTTAACCTAAACTCTGGGTGCCCTTATTTTCCACACGAGTAGCTAGTAGTTTTGGTTTTCGCAGATATTTCTTTTCCCAGGATCCTGGATTACAGTTGGAGCTATATTCGGAAAGCTTTGTATCCGTATATTTCATTCAGTTGTGTTAGTTGAAGTATTTCGACTATGCTTTGTATTTATACATTTTAAATTTCAGCTGTAATGTATTCTAAATCTCTGATATTATTCTGTGTAATATTTATTCATACTCTGATATATTCTTGTACTCTGATGTAAATTGTTGTAATAGCAATGAAATGTTCTATTTTTCATGTTCTTATTTGTTGTGTTCTCAATTCAATCTGGGCTTTCCCGTATAGGGAAGTTTGGGTCGTCTCAATATCAAATATTTAAAATAAATTGACTAAAAATCTGGGTCATTACAAAACGACCAATTCCATTCGATAAGATCTTGCATAAATTTAACAATTTATACTCATTATTTAATCTATCAAACTATTTAAATGTAACTAAAAATAAATTACTAAACTAAAATAATTACATTAATCCATGTTTACACACTAATACATTTTCTCTGTTTCCAGTACGAAAAGCCATAACTCCACCATTTCTGATCATGGATATATAGACATTATTATTATTATTACTACTACTACTACTATTATTACTACTTGTGGATCACACTAAACATAATTAGTTAAATATTTGAATTAATTATCTAATCATGTTAAATATTCTTCTTCCTCGATTTGAACTTGCCAAATCCCTGAACAAACTACCGCACTATATTCCTCCTAACTCCCTCTACTGACCACCAACCCGACTGATAGCTCACCTCGCCTTCTCAAACTTCTCCATCCACGAAAACGTTCGCTGTCAACTGCAAATAGATAGCCCCCTTTTCATCGTGATCTGGAAACCTAACTGCGGTTGTCACAGTCCCTCTCTCCTGGTCCATGCAATTCAATAATATGCTCGCCTCTGATGTTATTACAAATCACGATAGCCAAAGAAACTCACACAATATTTCTTCGAATGGAAATCCACAAACCATCGCGACTTCTCCCAAAATCGCAATTGCCACCACCGCGTCTAACTTCAACTTCACTTGTTGTGGACCATCAGTGCGCATCCCCAAAACCGCCTACGACGAGTGATGCTTCCTCTCCGATCGAAGTTCCTTTGATTCACCCCATTTATTATTCTGAAACGGATTCAGTCATTTTTTCGATGCTTTGGTTTTAATATACAAGGAAGGAATGGGTAATGCAAGATATAAAAGAAGAGAAAAGAGGTTTTGCATGCGTATTTATAAACCAAAGGAAGAAACAGAAGTACGCAGGACACTAAATTTTCTGATTACTTGGTAATGAAGGAGAGGAACCAACGAACAAAAATTTAAAAGAAGATGGTGACTGAAGATAGGTAGGCCTGTGTTTTTACATAGTTTAGGGTGTACCTTAGCTTAGGGTAGAAGGAATTATTTTATATACTTTATTATTTTAGTCGATTTGAACCAATATCATTTAATTTAAATTATCACGTGTATTTGAGCTCCTATTTGAGTGCAACAACTGACATTCCTAAGGTTATACCACTATTCTGAACATACCAGAATAAGTTTCGAAGCCCAATTCGATCGTATGGAAAAGACATCAATTTTATTCGATATAATATAAATTAAATTCAAAATAATTAATCCTTAATAATAAAAATTATTGTTATTGTTTATATTCAAAAAGAATTTATATTGGTCATCTGAATCGTCTCGATTTATTTTTAAATTCGAGTTCAATTATGTTTCGTTTCCGTATTACAATAATTCGATATAATCGAAATTAAATTGTAAATCGAATATTAATTCAATAAACTTAATATAAAAATCCATTTATATTATCAACACAACAGTTAAACAATATTTAAATGTTTAAAATAAATCGATAAAAAATACAGGTTGTTACACAAATACTTCTTGTTTGGAAGTGCTACCAAGAGGTCTAGGGCAATTGTAATCTCAGAAAGAGTGTGGAAAGGTGTGGGTGTGTTCCTTGTAGCCCTGAAATCAAGGAAAGGCGAGGACGTGTTCTTTATAGCCCGTGAAATTAAGGAATTGAGGGGTGTTAACCTTGTAGCCCATGAAATCTAGGGTGTTGTAATGGGATATTGATATCAATAAACTTTGCACAATCCAGCGTTGTGCGGGACTGGACGTAGGATCCTAACCAATATAAAATCCAGTGTGTTCTTTCCTTTTCTGCACTTTACTTTTGTTTATATTTGCATCTATGATCATTTTTGTTATAATATTCATTTTGTGATTCATATAGTAGTTCGAGTAATCGATAATTGGTTAAGATTTATATAAATTCTTTAAAACACCATTCACCTCCCTCTAGTGTTTGTCTTGCCATAAGATCCTTGATCCTAATCCCTAACACCCTTGAGCTGCCTCATACGATGGTTGCAAATTAAAACTAGAGAGAAACTCTAATTGTCACCATTGGATGATTGCACTAAGGACGACATGCTTATGACTTAAAGTGTTGGGCACGACGTTACCCTTCCCAGGGTTATACTGCATGGAAAAATTCAAAAGATGCAATATATTCCATCCATCTATAATGCCGGAGGTTGAGATTTTTTGAGAAAAAAAATACCTAAGAGACTTATGATCTGTGAATTACTTGACTTCTCTCCAAGAAGATAATGCCTTCATATCTTGAGAGCGAAAACCATGGGTGATAACTCTAACTCACGGAGTGTCTTTTCTCATGATCCTTGAGTTGTCTACTTGTGTAGGTGACTACTCTTCCCTCTTGCATGAGGACTGCACTAACTTGATCCCACATGCATCCGTGAAAACAGTGAACATCTTGGTTGCATCTGGGATAATTAAAATAGGTGCACTTGTGAGAGATTCCTTCAACCTCCCAAAGACATTCTCACACTTCTCAGACCACACAAACTTATGATCCTCCTTTGTCAGTTGGGTTAGAGGGGCAATAATCTTTGCGAAGTCCTTGATAAACTTTCGGCAATAGCCTACTAACCTAAGGAAGCTTCTACCCTCAGTCACATTTTGAGGTATCTTTCACTCTTGAACGACTACTATCTTAGCGGCGTCTACTGCTAATCCATTCCCCGAGACAATATGTCCTAGAAACTTTACTTCTTTCTTCCAAAGGTGGCATTTCAAGAATTTGGTTTGTCTAATTCTCTCCTTTCGTAAGGAGCCATGTGCCTTAAAGGCAATGCTATTGCCCTCGCATCCTTTTCAGGTTTATTCTAAAAGATATCTCTCAGTGAGGTGGGAATCCTAAGACTTCCTCAAAAGCGTCAGGAAACTCACATATAATCGGTACTAAGGATGGTCCTTCAAAATCAGAAGATAGAGATAATAGGGTCGAACTCCTACTCCTTGTCCTACAAGGAATCTCTATGATGCGGCCTCCACGGCTTCTCAAACAAATCACTCTTTTATCGCAGTTGAGGATAGTCCCGTAAAATGATAGTCAATCCATACCCAGAATAAGACCATAGCCCTCAAAATCAAGCACATATGCTTCAAAAAAGAAATTGTCATCACCGATGTCTAATATTAGGCCTTTACAAATAGCAGAAATGTGCATATCTCCTCCGATAGTGTTAGACACCTCTATCGAATGGCTAGCAAAGGACAAGGGAAGTTTCAAAGAATCTACAATATTCCTAGTAATAAATGAGTAGGTGGCTCCAAAATCAAATAGAGTACATAAAGAATTCCCTAGAATAGAAATTATACCTTCTAGTGCAGGCTATCTCTGATCCCTAGGGGTCTGACTACGAATTGGCTCAACTTCTAGTGCATAGTCCTGGCCTCCTTGCACTATCCTTGGCTTTGGGCAGTTTTTCGCCAAGCGTACATCCTCGTGGTAGTTAAAGCCTTTCCCTTTGAACTCTATCTTTTCCAAGTTTACTCTACAGTCCTTTGTTGTAAGCCCTTTCTTGTGGCACCTAGAACAAGTCTTGGCTTCCTTCTTGAATTTACCACCTTTCTTCTTCTTAAGTTAGTAATTCTTATTCTTTCCATCACCAAAAGTACCTTCTCCTTTATTAGCCGCTTTAACTTCCTTAACATTTTCAGCAGATTATGAGATAACTGCCTAATAAAAGCCTTAAATGTATCTCTGAAAGTAACTTGTGCCAAAAGCATCTCCTTCAATGGTGAATTCAACTCCTTCACAAACCTAAGGGCTTTATCCGTTGGGGTGTCCACCAACCCCCGCCAAACTTAGACAACTCAATAAACTTCACCACAACTCTTTCAACTCCATCTCCCATTTCTTTAAATGGATAAAATTTTCTAGTTAGTGGGTCTTCTCTGCATTAGAAGATGACGTTACTCACTGATTTATGTTGAAGCATCCATTTTTAGCGCAAAAGATGAAGACTTGAGCTTGAATTTTCTTAAGAAGAGCTTCAATAACCTGAATTATGCTTTACCGTAATATGCAAATGCAAATGGAGATATAATGAATAAATTTTCACAAATCTGAATGAACATGAAACAAACCATGGATTTGTTGCTGATTACCTGCATATACTTGAGATTTCAGCTATTTTCACTCGTAATTTGAAGTTTGGATCTTTGGTTTAGAGTTTGGAGGAAAAATAGTGATTTTTTTACTGTAATTAAGAAAGGAGAAGAAGGTCTCAAGGAGAAAAAATGAATGCACTAGAATAAGTTTCCAGGCTTTTTTTTGCTAATACATGGATTTAGGCTTAATTATGGTTCAGTATGGTTTAATGTTAATTATTTTAGGTTATGTTAAATTAAATGAGGCTATTTAGCATATAAATCACCTTATTAACACTACATTTCACCATTTTAGCATCTTATAACATATTTTAGCATTAATTAACTTTATTAAAATCTATACAAAATATTTAAGATATTTTTAAATCTTTTAAACATTATTTTAACATGTTGACACTGCAATTTTATATTTTGCAAACAAACGTTTAATTAATGTTTTTTGTTTAAAACATACAAATCTTAATCTTAAAATTATTCAGATTACATTGTTTTGACATAACTAAACATACAAACATTTAAAACTCATTTATAACTAAAATTTTAGTTTTTTCAACTAAAATTTACATTTAGTATTTTTATTTACAACTCGATAAATTCGGAGAACATTGTTTTACACAAAAAATCAACGTTTGGTTATAAATTTGGAATATATTGCAACAAATACATATAAGTCCTATAAAAACAATTTTGATCAAAATTTTCACTTTATAAAGTTTTTCGAACTTTTTCATATATTTAAATTCATTTTCTTTAATTTAACCATAAATCTAATGTATTTATCTAAAACTTTTCATTTAATCATCTTAGTGATTAAATGAATTATTTTCTTCAAATTTTCAACATCTTAACACAAAACACCATCTATCTATCCATATTATCACAAGGTTACACCAAACTCTTTAATCAACTAACTAAATGATCCATTTGTTTATTTTCTTAAAATCCATCTTTATTTCTTTGATTAACAAATTCATATTGAATTGAATTACCTCCTTGGACATAATTCAATGCATCCCCAATATACTTATATACTTATACTCTTTAACCCCAAACTATGCTTTAATTCCAATTAACTCATTAAAAGAATGTTTTAATTAATTATACATGTAATCACAATAAGAGTTTCAACATTTTCAGAGATACTTTTGGATTAAGACCAAAAGTAGACTTGTTTTGAGAAATTATTATAAAGTGATGGGAATTATAGTGTGAGTGAAATAAAATAAAATTATGCATATAAAGGATAAACTATGGATTTGATATATAGATGTAGTCGGCGATTTGAAGGCGTGAGGTCTCTACTTGTAGAGTAGAGTAGACCCCGAGACTTTGAGCAGAAGTCGTAACAGCGATTTAGCAGTCCAGAGCAGATTAGACTAGATTAGGAATTAACTAGAAATGGAGGTAAAAGGAGGCATGCAACAAAAATTATACGGGGCCACTTGACCCATTGGTCGGGTCGATCGACTTTGGCAGTCAGCTTCCTGCAGATCGGGTCGACCAGACCTCAGTCATTTCACATGCATATGAAGGAACAAAGTCGCGACTTCATTTATCATTTCGTCTTTTGCATGAAAGATTCTCTTTCCGAACCCAACCAACAACTGATAAATTCAGCCCCTCCACCACCCAATCCACTTCAAAACTCCACCATATGCCTTAAAAATTATACAAAAATAAAGTGCTTCCTTAAACCTACCACTTTGCATACTTTGTTTTTCCAAATTTGCAAATTTTTCGTCATGCCTCCGAGGCAAGCTTTGTTGGACCTTTTCCCTGGGCTGACACCAAAAGAGATAGTCTGGTGCCAAAGTAGGAGGAACATTATGAAAGCTTATTAGGCGAGTACTGCTTATCAAACTTTACAAGGAAAGTGGTCAAGTTTTGTGACTATTAGGGTACATCACTGTAGTTGCTTTCTACAGAGGTAGGATTGATTAAGATTCTCTGCAATGACACCTTTGAGCGGAGAGCCTATCCGAGATAAATGCATTTTTGACTCTAATTTATATTTTTTAGCTTTGTGGTGATGAGATGACGTTCGAGTCGAGGGTCAAAAGGGTGCGAGTGGCATTTACCGATGCATAGGTTGGTACTATTTTAGGCATTAGTGGGCATATCAGGATCTTAACTAGATCGAGATGCTGGACGATGCCATTTTAGGGAAGATATTTATTGACCTACAACATTAGGCTTGGGCGTTGGACGATTGTGCCCATTTGCAAGATTGGTCACATTTACCTTTAGTATGAACATATCACTAAAATAAGAGTCACATTCAGATTTATCTGATATTTCAAAGGCTACCTATGCCATATTTGTAGGCATTCAAGTGAACTAGGTCAAATTTATTATAGCTCTATATGTAGGAGCGGATGGCGACCTTAAGACTATCTCCCATTTTGCCACCTATAGATTACAATATCAAAATGGGCGGGAATCGACTTGAAGCAAGAGAGCTATATTGACATTACCCATCCACTGATCGATGTCTTCGCCTTAAAGAGGATGGGTATAGAGTTAAAAGCCCTGCACCCTTCACAACCTCATTAGCACTTTGAGCCAAAGCCTCTATAGCAGCATTCCTCACATCACGAGGCACCATAGTACTTTGAGCCTCAATAGGCTTTTCGACTATGGTCATTTAGAGAGGGAATAGAACCTGCAGAACTATAGTGGAGTCCTTAGCCATATGGACTAGATCATTATATGCCATGGCTGCACGTAACCCAAGGAGAGGGAGATGGATTCATCCAGCTTGTAGAGCCAGTGGATATGAGACAAATGGTGAGGATCTTCGTGGAGAGACATAAGTGGATGGATCGAAAGAATTATGAAATCCTTCTAGGGCAGTAAAGGATTATTCGTACGCAGTGTGAGCTTGTAAAGGGTAATAAGATGCAGACCGAGTGTATGGCTTGCTTGAATTCTTTAATCAAGACCTTGCATTATCAGAGGGTACATAATCCTAGGCCTCGTGGTCTTATGCAGTAGCTACTTCCTATAGTTATATAAAGTATCGCCATGTAGTAGGATTTGTGTTTGCTTTTAGTTATTGGTCTGTACTCCCGTGTTAGTGCTATGCATTTATTATTGTAAATCCAATGCTTATTAGTAAAATGTTCATTTCCTAGGCTTTTGCTATAATCACTCTAAAAGAATATAAACATAAGACGTAACTAATAAGAGGAAAATAAAATAAAAGGTAAAACAAAATAAAAAATTACAATTTTAAATAAAAGCAACAAAGATGGTTAATGTAATGAGGAATGAAACTTGAAAATAAATATGAATTCCTCATACAAAGTTTGGAGAACTTAAACAGAAAATTTACCTTATGTAAACTGTACTTCTAAAAAGAATATGATTTTTGATTAAGAATTGAAAAAAGTTCCAAGTAAGGAGAAAGAGGTGCTAAAGGGTGAAGTGGAAAAAATAAAGTTTCCATTTCCTGCCATTTTTTGTCGTAAGAAGCCGAATTTGGAATTTTTTTATTTGAGGGGTTTTCAATGCAAAAATGATTGAACTTTGCTTCCATTCAGTAGAAGCACAAGAAAATTTGGATAAAAAGCTATTTTTATTTCTAAAAGATTGCATTATTTAAATTTGCAAGTATATTTTGGATGTTTGCATCATTTTTTGAAAATGATTTTTTAAAGAAAGAAGCATTCATAAAGGAGGTACTGTTTAGAAATTCATGTACATTGACATGAATGGTTGCAAAACTAGATGTACATAGATGGATGTGATTATGTAAGTAGGTGCGTTAGATTACATGGTTTCACTCTTTCCAAATTTCTTGGATGAAATTCCAGAAGGATGGCAGAATGCAACATGTGACACCCCCACATCGGTTAATGTCACTCATAAGAGAATGCATTAAGTTTTGTGAAGCACAATAGGTAAACAATAACTAATATTCACAACATAGATATAAATAGGCAGTGGAAAATTAATTTTTATTAATGAAAGTAAAACATTATCCCAAACCAGTTACAACACCAAATACCCAATAATTTGCAATGATCCGACTTTTCAAACCTCGAAAGTAGACACTAAATACATCCACAGTATTCGTGTGCCAAACATCCAAGTACCGGAAAGTTGAATTGTTGGGTAAAATAAAAAAATAAAATGAAGTAGAACAAGGAATAAAGAACAGAACATCCGAATCTCACAGCGAAACGGAAATATATAATATCAACATAGTACAAAGGGTTACTCTAAATATATAAATTTCAGAGCTATAATAACCTAAGTACCGTCATCAAACTGGACAGTTATAACTGCCTGTCCTCACAATGCTGATGTGTACATAACTAATACAGTACAACTGAAATAGAAATAGGTAGATAGATAATAGAAGTCTCCAGCTCGTCTTCCGAACTTTAAAGCATCCAAAGTAAAACCTGCCATTCTCAGCCTACTCGAAAAAGTACGTAAGGGCTTTAGGGAAAAAAACCAAGCGTCAGACATCAGTCTGGTATGAGAAACTCAAGATACACATTACATGTAACAATATTGAGGGGACCGTGCAGATAACCGCTCCGGTTTTCCCCTCAATTGAAACCAATCATTTATTAAGAGAAGTATAGTCGTATTATAAATAATGTCTAAGGTGTAGAATATAAATAAATCACATAGAAGGAATGGTTACATTGGTTACATTCGACAACTATTAAGTATACAAACAAAATCGATAAGCCACGTTTGCATATTGGATTTTCCATCGGAGATCTCTCAATATAGATCTGAACTCTATGCACAAGGGCCATAAAGAACCTCCGAGCGTCATATATATCTTGATAAAATATACCATAAGGTAAACACAACTGGCCCACGCACGAAACACCGAAGTGTACCATGTGGAACCAAATATATCCAACTCTCGCGTGCAACTTCGAGGAGCTCCCGCACAATTCGATATAAGCATACACTAGATATGGAGTCAATATATCCTGCCATAGGTTAGCAAAACCCCAGATTGTGATCCTACTATGTTTTTAGCCATATCCGATGTCGAGGTTTCGTTCGATCATCTTTCACACGAGTCTTCCTCATTCGAACAAAACACGAATCCCAAATTGGATTCCTACTTTTCGAACAGATCACGAATCACTGCTTTGATCCGAGCATCTCGAGAAGTTTCCCAATCTTCATATAGATTCCCTTTTTTTTTCAACTGCTTCCAAAACGTAGAACTCGTATTCTAGTTTTGAAGTGATATTCGATAAGCAAAACTCTTATTGATCCCTGTCTCTTCAAAACTAATCGCTGAATTTCCGGTTAACTCAATTCCGGTTCTTTCAAAAGTAAGTTAATGCAAGAGACGTTTCATACCAACACTCCTCCCCGGGGTTCTCATTGGTATGGAATCGTGAATCTTTCCCAATACTTCTAAAGTTATAACGGTATAGTTCGATAGTCGACTATCTAGTCAAACAATAGCTTACAGAAACCATGGTTCGTGCACTTAACTCGTTTCCGACATTATCAACTTAACTATCCCTCGGTCAAGAGTGAGGCCAGGTAAGTTAGAGCACTAGTTGCATATCACCCATTGCGTCGACACCCCATTCTTGACACTCACAAATAGATAAGCCTACTCGTCACCTTATTAGAATTAAGCACAATATCCATGATATTCAATAAACATGTAAGTAATTAACATGATTAACATGTTTCCAACATTCCCAACCTATCTATTCCTCGGCTAAGAGGGAAGCCGGTAGGTTAGAGCTCTATTGCTCTATCCCTACTAGACATCAATCTTAACCCTCACAAATAGATAAGCCTACTTCGTTGGCTTATCAGTGTTAAGCATTATTAATTTCCTTTTAATCTAGTAACTTAATCATGACAAGGTTCAGCAATTCATAACCCTTTCTAACCTTTGTTTTATTTGAAAAGATATTTTAGCAAGAAGATATTTAGTAAAGAAGATATTTAGTAAAGAAGACATTTTGAAAAGAAGATATTTAGTAAAGAAGATATTTAGAAAAGGAGATATTTTGAAAAGAAGATAAGACCATTTAAATAAACTAAAAGAACATTTACATTACTTTGAAATCAAAAAATCAAGGTTAAACGGGTAGTTTTGCACTAGTGAAGTTTTGGTCATTTTCAAAGGGCTACTTAGCATTTTACTATCCAATGACTTCAAGGTAGTAAACATACAAGTAATACAAGATTTAAAATGATAATAAATCACTAAATATTTCATCACAAAGTTCCATACAAAGTGTTGTAAACACAACAATTCAAACTGTATCTATAGCGACTATCGCGATAAGTGCACTTTCAAGTTAAAGTCAACAATATGTCAATTCCCTACTAATCCTTATGTGCTTTGTTTCAAGTCCATTCCACTTGTTATACAAGTCAATTCAATCCCAAATCCAAGTCTATTCCAATCCATTAACATGGATTACATATGTCACTTACTTTTAAAGTAAGAATCAAGTTAACATTTTTAACATAAGTTACCAACATTCAAGCAACTTTAAGCATAGCTTAAAACATGCAAAAGATTTATGATTGTTGTCCTAAATAGTGAGTAAATTCACAATAATCCTTATCAAATCCAAGATCCAATAATAAGAATAAAGATCCAAGAATAAGAACAAAGATCCAAGCTAGCAACCTCCTTCCTTTCCTTGTTTTCCTTGCTTCCTTCCTTATATAGCTCACGACCAAAGATGAAAATTGAGAGGGGCTTGGATTTTTCAACTTCTAACTTGCTATAAGGTCTTGTAATGATGTAAGAAGGCTACAATCAAAGTTTGAGTTGATTTGGAGTTGGTTTGAATATAGTTTGAGAAAGTTAGTAAGGAAGAGGAAGAAGATGAAGATAAGCCATTAAAAGCTTCACTTTTGCTTAGGAATTTTATGTAAAAAGAAGGAGGTATACCCCTCCTTATATAGGAAAAAGAAGGTGGATGGGAAAAGACCAAAATGCCCTTAAAACCCTAATAGTAATTATGATAGATGGGATGGTGTGTAAGAAAAGTGAAAGGTGTGTAAGAGATGGTAAGTCAACATACAAAAACATTCCTTAAATGCTCATTTTTTTAAATGATGACATCATCAATATAGTTAGCCATAAATATGAAAAATATTTTTATTCGCTAATTAATTTCCTAATGATTAATTAGAAATTCATTTTAATTTTCAACCACACTTGTTGAGAAAATAGCTTTATATCAATAAAATGGCTTTCTGTCACATTTTCGACATTTCTCCAAAATATATATTTTTGAGAATATTTTTCTGAAACAAGTCTAGCATCATTAATTATTAATGAAAAGATGTTTAACAAGGTTATGGAATCATATTTATAACATTTAACAATATTTCAAATAGTTACGATACTTGAATATTAAGTGTTCTAATTTTTTGGGTCTTTACATTCTCTCCCACTTAAAACATTTCGTCCTCGAAATTCAAACAAGAATGAAAATCAAAGAAGATAGAAGAACAAGATGCATATATAGATTACTTCCAAAAACTCTATACAAACCAAACAACAAAAGACACACAATAATAAGATATGAAATCCCGAGTCTAAGATCAAGTCTAGATAAGACTTCCTCATATTATCCTCTGTTTCCCATGTACAATCCCGAGCATCCTCGCTCCATTGTACCTTGACTAACTTCACAACTTTAGTCCTCAGTTTCTTTATATCTCTATCAACAACTCTTACCGGTTGCCTCAATATGGTCAGATTCGGCTCCACTTCCAAGCCTTCCTGCTGCGACGCTTCTACTATCATCGAGAGATCATGCACATACTTACGCAATACATGAAATACATTGTGCACTCCTGATAACCTAATTGGTAACTTGACTCTATATGCGAGTGTACCAATCCTTTCTAGAATTGGGAATTGTCCAATTTAACGAGAAGCCAACTTTCCAGCCCTTCCAAATCGAACTATACTTCTCGTTGGTGAAACTTTTACAAATACAAAGTCTCCAACTGTAAATTCCAAGTCTCTTCGCCTCTCGTCAGAATAGCTCTTCTATCGATTCTGTGCTTCCTTGATTCGCTTTCTGATATCTGAGACCTTATCAGATGCCTCTCGAATCATTTCTGATCCAAGTACAAGGCGATCTCCAGACTCTACCCAACATGACAGATATTTGCAAGGCCTTCCATACAACGCTTCAAAAGGTGCCATTCCAATACTGGCTTGATAACTATTTTGTATGAAAACTCAACAAGTGGTAGTGTTCTTCCCACGAACCTCCAAAATCTAAAATGCAAGCCCGAAGTAAGACTTCTACTACTCGGTTCACCCTTTCTATTTGTCCATCTGTCTGTGGATGATAAGCGGTACTCATACTGAGTTCGGTCCCCAATGTATCATGCAATCCCTTCCAAAAATTACTTGTGAAGATTGGATCTCTATCACTCACAATACTGTTCGGAATGCCATGAAGCCTAACTATCTCTTTAATATACAACAATGCCAAACTAGAAGCGGTCCTTGTTGCCTTTACTGGTAAGAAGTGTGTGCTCTTGGTTAATCGATCTACAATAACCCATATGCCTTCTTTACCTCTCCTTGTCCTAGGCAATCCGTCAATGAAATCCATAGAAATCTGCTCCCATTTCCACTTAGGAATCTCGAGTGGTTGTAGTAGCCTAGCCATCTTCTGATGACTACCCTTCACTTGCTGGCAGTTAGCACACCTACTTACAAATATAGAGATATCCCTCTTTATGCCCTCCCACTAGAATGTTCGCTTCATGTCTTGATACGTTTTAGTTACCCCTGGATGTATCGTCAATCGTGTATGATGGCTTTCCATTAGAACCTCTTGCCTGATTCCGTCAACATTCGAAACACATAACCTACCATTCATCCTCAAAATGCCACAGTTATCTACTTCGAATCCAGGCCATTTCTCTGGAGCAATGTTCTCTCTTACCAACTTTACAGTCCTAGCAAAATGAAGATCTCTAAGCCGGTTCCCTTCGATGCGACTAATCTGGGTCGGTCGAACTTCCACACTTGCCATAACAACATATCTTCTACTGAGCGCATCAGCTACAACATTAGCCTTCCCTGGGTATACATGATGTCTAGATCATAAGCTGCAAGAAACTCCAACCATCTTTGTTGCCTCATGTTCAAGTCCTTTTGCGTAAAAAGGTACTTCAAGGATTTATGGTCCGTATATAACTCGAACCTCTCTCCTAATAAATGATGCCTCCACATTTTTAGTGCAAACACGACTGCTAATAACTCCAAGTCATGAGTAGCATACCTCGTTTCATGTGGTTTGAGCTATTGGCTCGCACAAGCAATAACTCTTCCATGTTGCATCAACACAGCACCCAACCCTGTTCCGCACGCATCGATGTAAACAGTCAAACCTTCACCTCCATCTGGCACTATAAGGACAGGAGCACTAGTTGACTTTTCCTTAAGCTTTATAAAGGCTTGCTCTCACTTCTCTGTCCATACAAATTTGATATCTTTCTTCGTCAGCTTCGTTAAACAAGAAGCGATCTTTGCAAAATCCTGGATAAACCTTCTATAATAGCCAGCTAGACCCAAAAAGCTTCTAATATCTGTAGCGCTTTCTGGCCTCTTCCAGTCCTGAACAGACACAACCTTCGCAGGATCAACAGAAATACCTTCTGCAGAAACAACATGGCCCAAAAATCTAACTTCCAAACGCCAAAAATGACACTTTGAGAATTTTGCCTTCAAAACATTGTCCCGCAATGTTTCTAATACTATCCTCAAATGGTGTGTATGCTCTTCCTCAGTCTTAGAGTAGACCAGAATATCATCAATGAATACCAGAACAAACTTATTCAACACATCTCGAAAAACCCGATTCATTAGGTATAAGAAATATGCTTGAGCATTAGTTAGACCGAATGGCATAACTAACCATATGTAAAATTTATCGGACTTAAAAGCGGTCAAGGGCACACTCTCTTCTGCTACCTTCAACCGGTGGAATCCCGTAGCAAGATCTAGTTGAGAAAACACTCGAGCTCCATGGAGCTGGTCGAATAGGTCATCTATACTAGGAAAAGGATATTTATTCCTAATAGTTCGTTTGCTGAGCTCGCGATAATCAAAAAATAGTCTTAAAGAACCATCCTCCTTCGTAGCAAAGACAACAGGCGCTTCCTAACTTGAACGACTTGGTCAGATCAAGCCCTTCTGTAATAGATCATCCACCTGAATAGATAGCTCCAAATTCTCCTTCGGTGCTAACCTTCGAACAGGCAACACGACAGGCTTTGCATCTTTGACCAAATCAATGTGAAACTCTATCTCCCGATGAGGTGGTAAACCTGACACCTCCTCGAAGACATCTACAAATTCTTGAACAATGGGAACAGAACTCAATTCTTCCTCCGCCACATCCAAGGAATAAAGGAAACTAGTTATAAGTGAGCTACGTCCTCCATAAAATACTAAGAAATATTTCCCTTCATCAGTCTTAAATAAGACATTCCCCTTCTTACAATCTAGAACCCTAGAATATCGAGACAGCGAATCCATCCTGAGTAGGACATCAAAACCCATAAAACCCAAAATATATCAATCACAAGGGAAGAGTTCGTCATAATAAGAAATCAGAACTCCTAAGCATCCCATACAAAGATTTGCCGAGCCTCCAATAGGGTTCGATACACAAATAGATTCTAAATCCATTACTGGCTCAAATTTCAGTTTATCAACAAGAGTACGAGAAATGAAATTGAGGGAAGCACAGGTATTAAATAAGACACGAATAGGAATGCCAAAAATAGATAGAATACCATCCATAACTTGCTTCCCCTTTGCTGCTGCAGAAATGGAAGGTGCTGAAGATAAAGCAAAAGCTCGTGGTTCTTCCCCCTTCTGAAGAAGTGGACGCTCCCTAGCAAAATGACCTGGCTTATGACAGTTGTAGCAGCCATCCCTTGGAGCAAACTGAGTCTTGATCGTTCGTGATTCAACCTTCGGATTCTTAGCAATTGGTGCCTTAAGCACAGGTGCCCTTTCCACCTATTTCTTCTTATCCTCCGTACAATTCTTAGGAAAATGGCCCTTCTTCCTGCAGTTATGACATGTAAACCTAGATATATCTTTATTTGGTTGAAACTTCCTCTTATTCTCGCCTGTCGGTGCCGAATTAGCTGATTTTGGGATTAATCCCTCAAACCTCAATCCCATGTTTACCAAATACAAAGAGGGTGCCAATATATAGTTTGTCATGTCTCGAAGAAACTCAAGACACAATCCTGTAATGAACTAATCATTTTCTTCAGTGGCGTATCAATTAAACCTGGTCCGAACAAAGACAATGCAGTGAATCGCTTCTCATACTCTAGTACCATCATAGCCCTCTGCCTCAAGTCCATGAAACTCTTATATAATAAGGTCTTCCTAGCTTCCGGAACATATTTCTTTCCAAATTCCTCCTTAAAATGGGCCTAAGAAAAGCCGTCCTCTTGGACATCTAAAGTAATCAGATTCCACCAATCCATAGCCGTATCAGTTAAATGTCGTGATGCCAATCGACGCTTCATTGCATCATCTAACTCCATATCCCCAAATATACGGTCGCATAGCTTGAGCCAAGTCTGAACTTCTATGATCGACTCTAAGCCACTAAACCTCTTTCCCCAGAGCCTCTCATAGTCACGGCAAAGTGAAGCAAATCCTTTATGAGGCCTGACTTGCACGATCTCTTCTACAACACCTACTACTGATTCCTCAACAATAGCTGCATTCCTCGGTACACGATTCTCACCATTAGTGACAGTACTAGCTCGGCCACCTCTACCTCTGCCTCCTCTAGTATTTGTAGTACGAGTACTCATAGTTTACTACCTGAATTATAGAAAACGTCATTAGAATACTTGAGGATTGAATTATCCCAAGGAAACGATAAAAAAGGGTTTACTACTAAGAAAGAACTTATTCAAGAAATGGTTGCGAGAAATAAACATTCCTAAGGAATATTTTCAAAGTCTAGTTTTCAAAATACAAATACGCTCTCATATGTATAATACACTCAACTCATTCTAGGATGTAGGTTACCCCATCTTTAATGAGCCATACCCAACCAAAGCCAAGGTGTTTGCTCAACCTTGAGTTCTGATACCAAATATAACGACCCGACTTTTCGAACCTCGAAAGTTGACACTAAATACATCCACGGTATTCGTGTGCCAAACAACCAAGTGCTGGAAAGTCGAATTGTTAGGTAAAAAAAAAAAAAAAAGAAGTAGAACAAGGAATAAAGAACAGAACATCAGAATCTCACAGCGGAACGGAAATATATAATATCAACATAGAACAAAGGGTTACTCTAAATATAGAAATTTCAGAGTTATAAAAGCCTAAGTACCATCATCAACCTGGACAGTTATAACTGTTTGTCCCCACAATGTTGATGTGTACATAACTAATACAGTACAACTGAAACAGAAATAGGTAGATAGATAATGGAAGCCTCCTGCTCGTCTTCCGAACTTTAAAGCATCCAAAGTAAAACCTCCCATTCTTAGCCTACTCGAAGGAGTACGTTAGGGTTTTAGGGAAAACAAAAACCAAGCGTCAGACATCAGTCTGGTATGAGAAACTCAAGATACGCATTACATGTAACAATATTGAGGGGACCGTGCAGATAACCGCTCCGGTTTTCCCCTCAATTGAAACCAACCATTTATTAAGAGAAGTATAGTTGTATTATAAATAATGTCTAGGGTGTAGAATATAAATAAATCACATAGAAGGAATGGTTACATTGGTTACATTCGACAACTATTAAGTATACAAACAAAACCATTAAGGCACGTTTGCATATTGGATTTTCCATCGGAGATCTCTCAATATAGATCCGTACTCTATGCACAAGGGCCAGAAAGTACCTCCGAGCGTCATATATATCTAGATAAAATATACCATAAGGTAAACACAACTGGCCCACGCACGAAACACCAAAGTGTACCACGTGGAACCAAATATATCCAACTCTCGCGCGCAACTTCGAGGAGCTCCCGCACAATTCGATATAAGCATACATTAGATATGTAGTCAATATATCCAACCATAGGTTAACAAAGCCCCAGATTGTGCTCCTACTCTGTTTTTAGCCATATCCAATGTCGACGTTTCGTTCAGTCATCTTTCACATGAGTCTTCCTCACTCGAACAGAACACGAATCCCGAATTGGATTCCTACTTCTCGAACAGATCACGAATCACTACTTTGATCCGAGCATCTCGAGAAGTTTCCCAATCTTCATATAGATTCCCTTTTTTTCTTCAACCGCTTCCAAAACGTAGTACTCATATTCTTGTTTTAAAGTAGTATTCGATAAGAGAAAATCTTATCGATCCCGGTCTCTTCAATACTAATCGATGAATTTCTGGTTAACTCAATTTCAGTTCTTTCAAAAGTAAGTGAATGCTAGAGACGTTTCATACCAACACTCCTCCACGAGGGTTCTCATTGGTATGGAATCGTGAAGCTTTCCAGATACTTCGAAAGTTATAATGGAATAGTTCGATAGTGGACTAATCTACTATCTAGTCAAACAATAGCATATAGAAACCATGGTTCATGTACTTAACTCATTTCCGACATTATCAACTTAACTATCCCTCGGTCAAGAGTGAGGCTAGGTAAGTTAGAGCACTGGTTGCATATCACCCCTTGCCTAGACACCCCATTCCTAACACTCACAAATATATAAGACTACTCGTCGGCTTATTAGAATTAACACAGTATCCATGATATTAAATAAACCGGTAAGTAATCAACATGTTTAACACGTTTCCAACATTCCCAACCTATCTATTCCTCGGCTAAGAGGGAAGCCAGTAGATTAGAGCTCTAATGCTCCATCCCTACTCGACACCAATCTTAACTCTCATAAATAGATAAGCCTACTTCGTTGGATTATTAGTGTTAAGCATTATTAATTTCCTTTTAATCTAGTAACTTATTCATGACAAGGTTTAGCAATTCATAACCCTTTCTAACCATTGTTTTATTTGAAAAGATATTTCAGCAAGAAGATATTTAGTAAAGAAGATATTTAGTAAAGAAGATATTTTGAAAAGAAGATATTTAGTAAAGAAGATATTTAGAAAAGAAAATATTTTTAAAAGAATATAAGACCATTTACATAAACTTAAAGAACATTTACATTACTTTGAAATCAAAAAATCAAGGTTAAACAGGTAGTTTTGCACTAGTGAAGTTTTGGTCATTTTCAAGGGGTTACTTAGCATTTTACTATCCAATGACTTCAAGGTAGTAAACATACAAGTAATACAAGATTCAAAATAATAGTAAATCACTAAAGATGTCATCCCAAAGTTCCATACAAAGTGTTGTAAACACAACAATTCAAACTGCATCTATAGCGACTATCGCTATAAGTGCACTTTCAAGTTAAAGTCCACAATATGTCAATTCCCTACTAATCCTTATGTGCTTTATTTCAAGTCCATTCCACTTGTTATACAAGTCAATTCAAGCTCAAATCCAAGTCCATTCAAGTCTATTCCAATTCATTAACATGGATTACATATGTCGCTTACTTTTAAAGTAAGAATCAAGTTAACATTTTTAACATAAGTTACCAACATTCAAGCAACTTTAAGCATAGTTAAAACATGCAAAAGATCATGTTCGCTATCCTAAATAGTGAGTAAAATCACATTAATCCTTAGCAAATCAAAGATCCAATAATAAGAATAAAGATCCAAGAATAAGAACAAAGATCCAAGCAAGCAACCTCCTTCCTTTCCTTATTTTTCCTTGCTTTCTTCCTTATATAGCTCACGACCAAAGATGAAAATTGAGAGGGGCTTGAATTTTTCAACTTCTAACTTGTTAGAAGGTCTTGTAATGATGTAAAAAGGCTACACTCAAAATTTGAGTTGGGTTGTAGTTTGTTTGAATATAATTTGAGAAAGTTAGTAAGGAAGAGGAAGAAGATGAAGATAAGCCATTAAAAGCTTCACTTTTGCTTAGGAATTTTGTGTAAGAAAGAAGGAGGTATACCCCTCCTTATATAGGAAAAGGAAGGTGGATGGGAAAAGACCAAAATTCCGTTAAAACCCTAATAGTAGTTATGATAGATGGGACGGTGTGTAAGAGAAGTGAAAGGTGAGTAAGAAATGGTAAGTTTGCTTTTTCAAAGCTTAAACATTAAGCATTCTTTTGTATACATATAAGAAACTTGTATACATATCCTTAGGATATTTTCTAAACCTTGATGTGACTAATTATGCTTACATATATATGTGTATATGCATGTATGTGCATACATACACATATATCAAACAACGTTGCAACGATACGAAACAACTTCTATTCAACGATAGGATGTGAATCTGGAAGTTGGATCTCGATCATACTATTAGTTCTTTATCAAATGATTTATTTAAGTAAACAAAACTTGAAAATAAATTCATTAACTTATTTAAATAATTAAAACAAGCATATTCAAATTACAGAGCACTTATTTGAATATTTAAATATCCAAAATACAAATACTTTCCTTAAATGCTCATTTTTGAAAAATGTTGACATCATCAATATAGTTAGCCATAAATATGAAAAATATTTTTATTCGCTAATTAATTTCCTAATGATTAATTATAAATTCATTTTAATTTTCAACCATATTTATTGGGAAAATAGCTTTATATCGATAAAATGGTTTTCAGTCACATTTTCGGCATTTCTCTAAAATATATATTTTTGAGAATATTTTTCTGAAACAAGTCTAGCATCATTATTTGTTAATGAAAATATGTTTAACAAGATTATAAAATCAAATTTATAAAATTTAATAATATTCCAAATAGTTACGATATTTGAAGATTAATTGTTCTAATTTTCCAGGTCTTTACATACTTCAAATAAAACCATTTGTCTTATAATGCCAAACATCATAGTACAGTTATGCAAAACCATATCCCTTTTTACAAGCTATAGTAAAGTAGAAAGATAATAAAAGTAGTACATCAAATCGTAAGAAGTCCCGATCCAGCTGAAAGAAAATCCTAATCACTGCGGAGTGCTACCACTCTGAGGACCTGGGGGCGGAAGAGAAAGAAGCAAAACTAAATAGGTCAGACATAAAGCCTGGCGAGTTCTAGTGAATTTCAGTATATGCATAAAATAGAGGTATCAAGACAGAGAAATAAGATTGGATGAGAAAGTACAATAGCATATAAGTAAAAGACAACAAGACAAAACAAGGATCGAGTAGAGCTTCTCATTTAAATCCAAGAACAAGTTTTTCGCTGCACCAATACTAGTATAACTGGATTAGGTGTTACCCTGATTACATAACAGGATTAGGTATTACCCTAGTTACATAACAAGATTAGGTGTCACCCTGATTACATAACAGGATTAGGGGTTACCCTAATTACTGCCCATGCGATCGGCTCCCTACTATGTAAATACCATGTGTCAGCCATGGCAGCAGGGTGTATCAATCCTTAACCCAACAACTTATTGAACACAACCCTATTTACTGGTGTTATAGCATCTTAGTTTCCCTAATTGGACCCATGCACGCTCATGACTCCCCCAGAACGCGCCTGTACCCACCTTCCTATTTTTGGACCTCTTAATATCCAGTTTAGTAAAGCGTGCACTGGCCCCTACATAGTGTGAGGCCCTCTAACAAGATACTAACAGGGATACTGACTGATATGGGTTCCACACATCAAGATTGACACAAGCCAAACCCCCTAAGATTGTGCCCCCAAGTAACTAGGATTTAAGAATCCCCAAGACCTGATACAACATCAGATCGAGGAACCTCTTAGCTTATTAGTAATAAGGTATAATTTGACTACAGTTGAAACAAGCTTTCTTTTTGTTTCTATAGTCTTTCAGCTGTGACATTCCTATCTTGATCCGACCCACTAGCCTCAAGAGCATGCACTTATCCCCCAGAAGATCCTGCCCTTTGTCCTTGTTTACTAGGGCATTGCTTAGTGAAATTTTCAACTTGACCATAGTTGAGACAATCTATCTTTTTCTTTCTATAGTCTTTTAGAAAATGACTCAAAGCTCTGCAACCATGGCACTTAACCCTTGTCATGAGCTGAGCCTTGTCAAGCTTTCCTCCTTTCTTTTGTGTTCCTTTCTTGAGCCATAATTTCTTTTTCTCTAACTTGGGTTGTGTCTCATCAATCTTGAACACTTTCTTCCCATCCTTACCATGAACATGCATCAAAGCCATGTCAACAAGCCTCTCAAAATTCTACCCCATCGGTATATGTGACAGTGCTAGTCCTTGGAGAGGTTGATTCAACCCTCTCGCAAACCTAAGAGTCTTCTTATGGGGAGTATTCACCATGTCTAAACCAAATCTCGCTAGATGATTAAATTAGTTGACATATTCCTTAACAGAAATACGTCCTTGCTTTAGAGCCAAAAATTTCTCCATCTGCATTCCTTCTTCTGCCTGATATAAGAACTTAATCTCAAATCTCTATCTAAAATCCTGCTAGGTAACTAATGGTTGTCCTGCCTGTGTCACCTTCCACCAATATGAAGCTTTTTCCTTCAGTTGCCAAGCAACCAACTGTATCTTCCTCCTATCATCGAGCTCGAAAAGACCAAACACATTCTCCGTTTCTCTAAGCCAACTGAGTGCCTTAGAAAAACCTCGGTACCTCGGAACGACTAGCATCCCTTTGAGAAAAGTCCTTACAAAGCTTAGAAAAGTTGAATATAGGAGGAGGTGGAGCTATTGCGGCTGCATCTGGGGGTGGGTCATCTCCTTGAACTCCGGCAAGTGCCATAGCCTCCAAGTACCTATGGATCCATATCGGTAGTGGAATGCTGCCAGGAAGATTGGGTGCCCCAGACATGTTGAAAAGAGAAGAAACAAAGATTTAAAAAGAGATCAGAAGACTATTGTGTATGGCTTGAGGGGATATGTTTTTCAGAAATAGGTTTTTATTTGAAAATACTTTGCTTTTTGAAAACCATTTTTCAAAACTTTTTTCTGATCTTGTAACATTTAGCTCTAATACCAAATGTGACACCCCACGTCCGTTAATGTCACTCATAAGAGAATACGTTAAATTTCGTGAAGTGCAATAGGTAAACAATAACTAAAATTCACAAGACAGATATAAATAGGAAGCAGAAAATTATTTTTATTAATGAAAGTAAAACATTATTCCAAACCAGTTACATTATTAAATGCCAAATACTTCAAATAAAACCATTTGTCTTATAATGCCAAACATCAGAGTACAATAATGCAAAACCATATCCCTTCTTACAATCCATAGCAAAGTAGGAAGATAATCAAAGCGGTACATGTAATCGGAAGAAGTCCTAATCCAAGCTGAAAGAAAATCCTAATCACTGCGGAGTACTACCACTCTATGGACCTGAGGGGGAAGGAAGAGAAAGAAGAGAAACAAAATAGGCCAAACATAAAGCCCAACGAGTTCCAGTGAATTTCGGTGTATGCATAAAATAGAGGTATCAAGACAGATAATTAAGACTGGATGAGAAAGTACATTAGCATATAAGTACAAGACAACAAGATAAAATAAGGATCGAGTAAAGCTTCTCATTTATATCCAAGAACAAGTTTTTCTCCGCACCAACACTAGTGTAACAGGATTAGGTGTTACCCTAATTACATAACAGGATTATATGTGTTAGATCAAAATTTGGCTCATACACCCAAATGGTTCTGATTCGTTGAGAATTATAACTGAAAAATGAGGAAAAAAGCAGAGAACACACAAGGTTTATACTGGTTCGACGTTAACGAGCCTACGTCCACTTTATATGCTATTGATTATACTTTGAATGTTAGTACAACCAATGATTTCTCTCAAATTCACTCTTACAATTATGGTTTCTCTCAGTAATTTCGAAGTAAAACTGATAAGAAATAGTGGTGTGACAGTAATGGTGGAATCAATACTCAAAACTGCCAAAAGATCCTGAAAATTGCCCAACTCTGGGCTATTTATAGCCGATTTTTGGTGACGGATCGCGGTCATACGTGGCCCACATCCCGAAGATCTCGGACTGGTTCGTAGCTTGATGGAGAATTGGTCAATATGACAGTTGTGGACAGGTGTAGCGTGATCCTGCATTCTCAGATCGTGAATGACTGGGTCAGGGGCCTCGCCGCGTCTTCTGGGTTTGGATCGGATCGTCGTGCTGTGGACGGATCGGGTCGAGCTAGAGGTAGCGGATCAGATCGGGGCTACAAGGGGCGATCGGGTCACATACTGGCGCAGCGATCCGGGGAGTGTCACGATCTGAGGAAGACGATATGACCACGATCGAATGCTTGAGGGGTCGGACCCTTAAGGACTCATATTTTCTTTGCTTTTGGACTTTGGTGGCTAGGTCAAAAATCTAGCCAACATTTTGCCCCCTTGAAGTATGTTTTATCGAGGATGGAACATGCTTCGAAACTGCAGATTCATCTTTCCGTGAAGCGATGTGAACCAGTGATCGTATCTGTCTGAATGGTTGTATTACTTCAAGATGTCACGCCCTTTGGCAAGTATAAATATTTGGTAAGATCTTCAATCACCTTCGTGCTCAAGGAATCTTCCTACATTCTTTTAGGCTTTCGAAAATATCGCCATTAAATCGCCAAGTAAGTCTCAGAACTAACTGTAGAAAATAGTATTTTATAGCTTGTTGTATTTCTATGAACTTAGAACATTATCTTCCCGATTCATCAGCCTTGCTGGGGCTCAATTCGTTGTTATACGCCGTGGGTCATGGGCACAGCACCAATCACGAACGCGTAACAGGGAGCGGGCCTTCTTTTGGTTTATGAAGGGCTTCTGGGTTCCAGTTGTGAACCCCTTACGGATCGGATCACATGATAGGCTGATGCGGGCTTCTGCTCGTGGCCTGCTTACTTTCCACGGTCCGTAGTGGGCTTTTATCCATGATCCAACCACTGCAAATAAAACAAAAAATGAGAACACGAACGGTCACCGCTCCACCTATATAAGCCTATCCCTTCTTCATTTTCCCCTTTCTTCTTCATTTACTGTTGCGCCGCCAGCTATTTTTTGAGTAAAACCCTAGCTTTTAACTTTCCAAAAACCCGATTGCCCCCTAATTTAAGAAAGGTAATCTTATTAAAAGTGCTTTCGTACAATTTCTCTCTTGTTTTCCTTGGGTTTTCGCTAGATTGAGAGGAGAGAGCGAAGGAGTCTTGTGGCGTTCAAAGTTCTGGAGGTTGATGAGGCGCCATGGATCTTGTTATTCGAATTCGGAGGTAGAGAGGAGGGAGAAGAAGGAATACGTCGGGCTGGATCGTGGCGATGGTGAGGCAGCGGGTCGTGATTGTGGTAGATGGAAGGAGTGGGATATGGTGAACGGATCGGTTCGCGCTAGTGAACTATGGATCACAGGGAGTTATCGTGATCCGTTCCAGTTTTCACGATCCGATGCCATGCTTTGTTCGTGAGTTAATACTTCTACCGTGCATCCACACCCGTTCTACGATCCGAAGATGTATCACGATCTGAACCCCCCTTTCGCGATCCGGGGACACATCACGATCCGAGCCTTACTTAGCGATCTAGTTAATGAACGATCCGATGAACTTACCTAATAGACAATGCAACTTGACTCTGGTATATCAATGAACAGTTAGGCTAGAGCCCTCGAGACTCTCTGAACTGAATGACAACATAATTTGACTGCATATGACGACTAATCCTTCAATGAACTTGCTAACTTTTATGCTTTTATTTATTGTATGCACAGGCACACACTTGCACTTACACACATGGGGGGACGGGTAATTATATTCTTATTTCTCATGTTTACTCGCCTAAACAGTAATGTCGGATAACCGTTTCCCTTCAAGATCTGATACAGAGACGGATCCCGAGGTGCATGAGCACCACAACCCCGAGGTTCTTCCAATTAATCCAGAGGGTGAGGATTATGGATCTGAATATGAGGCAGAAACGAAATCAGATCCGTATGAGAGTACCTCGCTTGATGAGGAGTCCGAAGCAGACGACCGAGCTCCGGACGAGATTTCTGGTGCAATAGAAATAGAGAAATTCACTGACTCTTTAGCTTCCAAACTTGATGACATAAAGCTTAAGAGAATTTGATTGAGACACGGGATCCCCTGGGATGATGTGAGGACACCTGGTAGCGAAGATAGACCTCATTTGGCTCCGGAGGGGTATATGACAGTTAGACGACTCATGTGCTGGGTAGGCGCTATTCCTCCGTTTCCTCCCATCGTCATTGAAACCTTAAAACGATTGGGTATTGCTCCGATGTAGCTACATCCCAACGCCTACGCAGCTCTATACACTCTATACATTGCATATAAGGAAATCCTGCAAACTGAGCTCACGTTTAAAGATTTGAAATTCTATTACCTTTTTAAGCATCGCTCTACAACAACCCCAAATTTTTCTTTCTTTGAATCGGTAGCGAATAGGAAGGTCTTATCTGACGGTTACAGCAACATAGGGGATTCCAAGGCCGATTGGTTCTACATAAAGAGACAGGCTGGGTGTGCAAGAAGATGGCTTAAATCAAGTAAATTTTAAACCTTTGAATGAATAACTTGTTTAAGAAATCGAAGCACTAACATGCTTCTTTTCTCTATGCAGATCACGCCTTTCCAAAGATGGAAGGCTCGGTGTACAATAATCGATTGTCCCTTCTTCTGAAAAGCAAATCCGACTTCCTAAAGATCAAGAAATGTATTACTGACGAGAATCTTCACAAGCACCGCCTTCTGGATATAAGGTTTGGACTTGGTGCGTGTGGCAAACCTTACAAATACGTGCCCCCGACCGCGGGAGAAGGAACGTCACAGGCTGCAGAAACAACTAAATTTCGTAAGAGTCCTTCGCCAATAATTATCCAGGACGACGAAGACCTAAATGTATATAGAGGAGATGAGGCCCGTGCTGACGAGTCGAAGGAAATCCCAGTCTCTCCGGGGGGTTTCCCCTCAAGGGCCTCTCTACCGGTTGAACCTTCTGCTCCCGATGATTTAACAGAGGAGTAGTTATTTAAAGAACTGAGCAAGATTCCTTTACCTGATGATGTATATACACAGGAAGACTTCGAAAGGGAGCCATTTTTCCCTATTTCTGAGGAAACAACTGTTCCAGTTGGAGAACGAGAGACTACCCAGATGAGCCTGACTTCGGGCCCTGGTCTGTTAGGGGGAATTATATGGGATGCACAAATCACATGCACTGTCTGACCCCACACTTTTATACCAACAGTATTCAAGGTTTTAATATGTACTTGTTTCTTTTGCAGGAAAGATGTCTCGCAAACGATCTTATTCCTATCTCTCTCTTCGTGAAGGCACACCTAGTCTTCATCCAAATCTTGAGCGTGCTCGTAGCAGCAGCCGAGGGGGAGACAACCATTGGTCCCGGGATTCTCACAAGCCTACTTCTTCACAGTCCAAGTCTCCGTCAAAACAAACATCTGGAAAGCCTCCCAGTCATCCGGTGCCACCTACAGGGGGAAAACAACTTCCCAAAGACATAACCCCTCCGAAGAGTGCACCATCTCACAACAGATCATCCAAAAAGCACCACGAGCCTAAGGATAAAAGCAAGGATCCAAACAAGGATTCTGAGAAGGAGAAAAATGACATTGTCCCTTCCAGCCAACAAAGTTTGAGTGCCTCCGGGTCACGAGACTATATCCATGGCCCTGAGACTCAGGCCAAGCTGGAAAAATTACGAGAAAAATTCCCCGATATCTTCTTCGAAAGGATGATGTTCGTTCCAACTTTGGAACCAGTCCCTAGGAATTGGGATACTGAAGTCATCGGACACGTTCGCCATGTAGCCAAGCAGTATGAGTCGATGAAGAAACATGCTGTCAATCTTTCAGATGTCATCCGAACGCTTGAGATGGAAGCGCATAGGTCCAAAGTGAAGATATATAACAATGAAAGGGCCAGGGTAAAAATGGAGAAGGACTTAGAAGATGCACAATCTTTGCTTGCCTTGGCTCAACGAGATGCTAAAAATTACAAAACAGAGTTGGAGGAGGCCAGGCAACGTTTTCATAATGAGCTCGATTCTAACAGCAAAGAGCGAGCGTCATTTAAGAAAGAGGTGGAAGATCTCAGGATGGCCAACACCGAACTGAAAATAGCACAGGATCATTTCGAGGATGAAAAAGCGGCTTGGGAGAAAGAAAAGGCAAGCTTGAAAGATAGTTTAGCTCTGGCCGAAAAAGAGAGGGCGATTCTGAATGATCAACTCACGCGTGGAGAGAAGCGCGCGATCCTGGCTGAAAATAATGTAGAAAGTGCCATTGAAATGGCCACTGTTTCTAATGAAAAGCTCCTTGAGAGAGAGAAAGATATTGAAGGATTTGAGGAAATGCCGTTTGACTTCCTTGGCCAGGTCATCAAGACCCACAACATCTCCTAGATCCCGGACTACCATGTCACTTTAGCCAACATATGGGATGCAATCGTCCAAAGCGAGAAACTGCGATTAGCGGTCGATGAAATTGATGAGGGTGAGTTGATGCGGACTATTCTTAGGGATAACGAACCTGAAGATCTAGAGAAAGGTAGATGCCTACTCCAAGAAGAGATTGATAAAGATAAAACTCAGGCCAAGGGCAAAGATAAAATTGAAGAAGGCTCGAGCTCAGCTGCAGAGCCTAAGGCCTCCGAAATTGAGGAATACAATCCCGACGATCCATGGATTCCTCTGGGTCCAACTCCTCCAGCTGTCGGAGGTTCTGCTGCTAGTTTGGATGGAGGATCGGCGGAAGGTATCCCTATATTTTCTCCGCAATTTGTCAAAGTCATTGTCACTTGTCAACATCTTGTCGGACAATCAACTGAGCAAACCGCATTCTCTCCCAAAATAACATTTGTTTCTCATGATACAGGTGGCATGCCAGTTGATAAGGGTGCTGAGAAGAGGACAGCGGAAGAGAAGGTTGACATCACGCCAAGTGCTGGTGCTAATGTCCCCCCAAATGCTGAACCCATCGAGGCTTTGAGAGACATGGACGAGCGCCACGACGGCGATGAAGAGGAAGTCGCCATTACCAAAGAAAGCAGAGGCAATGATGAGGAAACCTTGGCTGAACAGCAGGCCGAAGAGGGGAAGCAGTTGCTTCTTATGAAAGGGGGACAAGATCCAGTATATGTGCCCCTATTTCCGAGATCGACCCCAAAACTGGGTTGGTCGTAAGATTTTCCTCCCGATCAATAACTTCACAACTAGCCTCTCAATCCTCTAGTTCTTTGCCAGAGCCCCTTGTTGATAAGAGGAAGAGGAAAAAAGGTGATCGTTCGGATGTTGATAAGGAGGAGCCGGGGAAGCAGAAAAAGGGTAAGAAGCCTACATAGCCCCCTCAGCATAAGTAGAATGCCTATATCAGTTCATATTTTGTCCTTAGGATTTTTAGGCTTTCCACTGGCCATGAAATGTAATTGTGAGAATGGCCCTCACTTTTGTTTAGGTTCCTCTTTATCTTGTAGGTTTGCTGTTTATGAATGAAAGTTTATTTCTTTTGCATCATCGTGTACCTGCATCGAATAAACTCTTCACATTTAGTCACAAATCATTTGACCATAACCAAGCTGAAATTATATTACAAATCATTCAAGCAACAGAAAGAATTTAACAATTTCTGTGCATGTTGCCCCCTATATTTGAATACGGGGGACTTGGAACTTTTTAGTAGGATTATAGTCCTTGAGGCGCCAAATCTCCGGTGCCTCTATACTTTCCCGATCCATCAGCGGGTTAAAGTTCGAACTCGTATCATGATCTGCTCACCGATCCTTTAACGGGGCAGGAATTCTGGGGACGCTGAGTCTCCAGCATCCTTGTCAGCGCTTAATCACAGACGCTTTTATACTCTCCTGGCGGTCGCCAAGGTTAGAGTTCGAGCTCGGCTGTTCAATCGCCCCCCGATCCTTCAGCGGGGTAAGAGCTCTTTCTCAGCGCTTAATCGTAGAAGCTTTTATACTCTCCTGGCGGTCGCCAAGGTTAGAGTTCGAACTCGGCTGTTCTGTCGCCCCCCGATCCTTCAGCGGGGTAAGAGCTCTTTCTCAACGCTTAATCGTAGACGCTTTTATACTCTCCTGGCGGTCGCCAAGGTTAGAGTTCGGTCAAGGCGGTTCTTCTCGTGTTGCATCTCCTTGCCATGTGGACGTTATTTTCGCGTCCTTTACGTTTTCTCTCGGCTCTAGAGAGTTAGAGCGCAATCAATGGTGTGATTCACTTTATTGCACCTTCCTCGTTCTGGCTGCGGATTACTCTCCATTCTGATGGAAGGCACCTAGAATTACATGTTTCTGTAATCACTGTATGAATTTTACAACAAACTTTATAAAGATAGAAGAGCAGATAAATAATAGTGCAAATAAAGGTAAACGACACACAATATTTTTATAGTGGTTCGGTCAAATCGCCACCTACGTCCACTTTATAATCCTTTGCTCAAGACATTGGACTATTCTAGGCAAGTCATGCCTTTTACATGGTCCTATGAAACGAAAGGATAAATCTGATGACTTTACGTCAGATAAGGCCACAAATGTTGGGCATTCCACACTCTGGGGATTTCTTCTCCATCTACGGTTGCTTGCTTAAAGGTTCCATTATCAAGCCTTCGTAGAACGGAGTATGGTCCTTCCCACTTCGCACCCATATGAGTTGGGGGTGGAAAGACACGCTTCAGAACCAAGTCTCCGGGTTCAAAGGTTCGGGCTCGAACTCTTTTGTTGTAGTATCTAGCGACCTGTTGCTTGTGTCTCAAGGAACGCAGGTCTGCTTCATCCCTCTTCTCCTCTATTGTATCTAGGGATTCAAGGAGCAACTCGTTATTAGTCATCGGATCGTAGTAAGTAACTCGGTGAGATGGTACTTTTAGCTCAACCGGGACGACCGCCTCTGCTCCAAAAGCAAGGGAGAAGGGAGTATGGCCTGTCGCCGATTTATACGTTGTCCTGTAGTCCCATAATGCCAAGGGTAATTCATCGACCCACATGGCTTTGGCCCCTTCAATCTTCTTTTGATAATGGACTTAATCACTTTATTTGCTGCTTCGACCTGTCCGTTCGACTGCGGATGTGCCACAGAGGTGTACCGTTTCTCAATGTGGTACTTCTGGCAGAAGTCCCTGAACTCGTTGCTATCAAACTGGGTTCCATTGTCAGTTATGACGATCTTCGGGATCCCAAACCGGCAAATAATGTTCCTGACAACAAAATTAATCACTCGCTTGGTTGTGATTGTAGTTAACGGCTCAGCCTTGACCCATTTGGTGAAGTAGTCTACAACCACAATAACGAACTTTGCTCCTCTCTTTGCTATAGGGAGGCTTCCGATGATATCAATCCCCCACAAAGCGAAAGGCCATGGACTCACCATTGTCTTTAACAGGCCAGGAGGTGCCCTGGGAATTTTTGAAAATCTTTGGCATGCATCACAACGTCGTGCGTATTTTGCCGCATCTTTGTTTATGGTAGGCCAGAAGTAACCATACCGCAACACCTTTTTTGCCAATGTTTGTCCTCCAGTATGGTCACCACACTCACCCTCATGTACTTCCTGCAGTACACGCTTGATGTCGTCATGGGCTATACACCAGAGAAGAGGCATCGAAAATCCCTGTCTGTACAGGATTGTGCCTTGCAGAACGTATCGGGAAGCTTTACGGATTATTTTACGCCTCTCGCTCTTCTTGGTCAGAAGCGTTCCATTTATCAAGAAATTCTTTAGAGGGGTCATCCATGACTCCCTTTCTGGCTCAGTCTCTAGTATCAGATCAATTTCCATCTGTCCTATGCTAGGGAACTGAAGTACTTCAACTGGGGCTAGCCCTGCTTCTTCAGGATCGTCGGTACTAGCCATCTTCGCTAACTTGTCTGCTTGTTGGTTCTCTGACCGCGGAATATGGGATACACTGTAGTGATCAAAGCTAATCAGCAACTCCTTCACTTTCTCCAAATATGAAATCAATCTTGGGCTCTTAGCTCGAAATTTTACAGTAACCTGATTTACAACCAACTTGGAATCACAAAATATGTCCAGCTTCGCGGTCTCTAATTCCTTTGCGATCCTCAGCCCGGCTATCAGGGCTTCATATTCGGAGTCGTTGTTAGTGGCGTGAAATTCCAACCGGATAGCATAGGATATCAGTCTTTTCTCAGGAGTTTCAAGCACCACTCCGGCACCGGATCGTTTATCATTCCTAGCACCATCAATATACAATTTCCGTGCACTAGGATCGAGAAGTAACTTTGGTGGGTCAGCCTCTTCGTTTACCATGTCATCCTCCGAGACAGTAAATTCTGCTATGAAATCTGCCAGCACTTGCCCCCGTATCGATCGTCGGGGCTGAAAATTCAAATCAAATTGACTCAGTTCAATGTTCCACTTGAGCAGCCTTCCAGAAGCTTCTGGTCTCTGTAGAACTTGCTTGAGAGGATGATCTGTGTACACGGTAATAGGATGAGATTGGAAATAATGTCGAAGCTTCCTAGATGCAATCAATAAACTGTATGCCAGCTTTTCGATTCTCGGATAATTGCGTTCAGCTGCCGCCAATTTTTTACTCACGTAATACACTGGCTTTTGAACATTGTCTTCTTCTCTCACTAACGTTGAGCTGATCGCGAGGGACGACACTGCTAAGTACACGAATAAATCCTCGTGATCCACTGGCTTAGACAGTATCGGGGGTCTCTCCAGATGATTCAACAGGTTCTGAAATGCTTCAATGCAATCAGGAGTCCACTTAAAATTGCGTTTTCCTCGCTTTATCAATTCAAAGAACGGAATGCATTTGTCTGTCGCTCTGGAGATGAACCTGCTTAATGCTGCCACTTTCCCCGCAAGGCTCTGCACATCTTTGATTTGTCTAGGCTCCTGAATGTCTCTGATTGCTGCAATCTGGTCTGGATTAATTTCAATCCCGCGCGAGCTGACAATGAATCCCAAGAATTTCCCGGATGCAACCCCAAATGAGCATTTCGTTGGGTTGAGTTTCATCCCATACTTTCGAAGAATACCAAACATCTCTGCCAAGTTTGTAGTGTGATCGGACGATTGTCTGGACTTAACAAACATGTCGTCAATGTACACCTCTATTGTTTTCCCAATCTGGTTATAGAACATTATGTTCACTAACCGTTGATATGTAGCGCCTGCGTTCTTCAAATCAAAAGGCATTACCACGTAGCAGTATAATCCCAGATCAGTAATGGAGCTAGTGTGTTCTTGATCTGGAACTTGCATAGGAATCTGGTTATATCCTGAATAAGCATCCATGAAAGAGAGAAGCTCATGACCTGCCGTTGAATCTACCAACTGATCAATTCTGGGTAACGGAAAGCTATCTTTTGGGCAGGCTTTATTCAAATCCGAAAAATCAATACACGAACGCCACTTCCCATTGGCCTTCTTTACCAATACTAGATTTGAAATCCAATCTGGGTAGGTTGAGTCTCTGATGAATCCGTTACTTCTTAACTTTTCAACTTCTTCTTTCAAGGCTGCGGACCTCTCTGGGCCCAGCATTCGCCTTTTTTGTTTTAAAGGGGGATGCTTTAGGTTAAAGCTCAATGAATGGCTCATGATTGATGGAGATATCCCACACATGTCCGCGTGGGTCCAAGCAAATACATCCAAGTTATCTTTTAGGAAATCCGTCAGTTCTTTAGCTCGAACTGGATCCAACTGGGATCCAATCTTCAGGACCTTCTCTGGGTCACTATCATCGATCAGTACATCCACAGTCATTTCGTTGGGAGCCGCCATTCCGCCCCCAGTCTCTTCGTGCTCTCTGGGATCTATATCCTTGGGCAGTTGTCTGGGCGACTCACCTATAGTCATTCTCATTAATTGCTATGACGTCTCCTCCCTTGTGGGGGAAGAAGCGTCTTTAGTCTCAATATCTTTTCCTTTACGGAGTAGCTTTAGCTCTGCAATGTAACATGCTCGCGCAACAACCTGATCTCCTCTGACTATGACAACACCAGCTTCCGTAGGAAACTTCAATAACAAGCACTAGGGGGCTATACAAGCTCTAAACTTTGCTAGGGCCGGTCAGCCCAAGAAGGCATTATAAGGCGATTCAATATCCAAAACCACGAAGGGAAGAATTCTCACTCTCCGGCGTTCTCCTTCCCCAAGTGTTACCGGCAGCTCTACATATCCCATTGGAGCAGTTGAAGCTCCGTCAAATCCACGGATCCATCCTTCACACGGCTTTAAATCTTTCAATTCAAGGTTCATTAGATCGAACGTCTTTTTGAATAGAATGTTGACTGAACTCCCGTTATCCACTAAAACTTTATGGACAGTGGCCCGGCCAATAGGAACTATGATTACAAATGGATCTTCGGTCGGAGTGTGGACTCCAATATTATCTCGATTGCGGAAAATGACGTCATCTGACATCATCTTTTGTTGTTTTACCGGGACATTGTCCTCAGGGTTGTTACACTCTCCTGCCTCAAGATGATGCTTTGATGCGTTTACGTATTGGTCCATCACCTTGAAACTATGCCCGGCTAGGTGAAGCCCTCCTATTATGGTATTGATAACAAGATCCTTTCCTTTTTGCTGTACAGTTGGCCTGGCAGTAGGTTGATCCTGATTTTGGTTCAGGGTCTGAATAACTTGCCCCCTGTCTCTAGGAGTCACCCGGTACTCATCCAACTTCCCTTCTCGGAGCAACCTCTCAACTACGTCTCTCAGATGACGGCATTCATTTGTAGAGTGGCCGTGGGTCTGATGGAAGAGACAAAACTTCCCCGTCTCACGTTCTTTCTCCGTCGAATCTCTTGGAGGAGGCCTTTTATGTTGGAGAACGTTGTACGAGTCGACGAATATATTCTCCAAAGTATCATTTATTGGCGTATAATTTTCGAAAGTCCTGGGACGGGTCCTTCTCTGGGAGTCGCTCCCTTGATTTCTCTTCCGATTATTGCCATTACGGTTGTTACCATTGTTTCCTGACTGGCGGCCGCCGCCCTGGTTTAGGTTTCCAACATTGACTTCGACCTTTCCCGAACTGTCTCCGGTTTGATTGATGGCCACATTACTTTGGATTTCCTCCTTATTTGCCATTTTCATCTTCCGGTTAGCATATACCTCCTCCTGACGTAAGCGTACGTTTTATTTCTCATAGAAAAATTCTCTAGTATGAGGTGGCTTACTGGCCAGGTATCTCCCAAATTCAGTATCTTTATCTACGCCATCAATTAGGGCTGCCACAACAGTTGGCTCATGGGGATCCTTGACTTCGGTGGCAGCTAGGTTGAAACGATCCAGATACACCCTCAAGCTCTCGCCTGGTCGTTGTTCGACGAGGAACAGGTCAATCACACTTTTCGGCCTTTGTGCATAAATGCGGAACTGTTCCACGAACCTTTCACTCAATTCCCAGAAACTGGAAATTGATCTTGCTGGTAAGCGAGTAAACCATAATAACTCTACATCCTCCAGGAATATAGGGAATGCTTTGCACTTTACAGCGTCAGAAGCTGCGGCAGCGGTCATTGACCAAGAATATCTCATTAGATGTTGGATTGGATCAGATCTACCCGCGTAACGGTTCATCTGAGGCATGTTGAAGCGCCTCGGGAATGTTACATCTAGAATGTCGTCAGTAAAAGGGGTGTGACTACGGTCAATTCCCCAATCTTCATTCCTTTGTCCACGGCTATCCGCCAGGATTTTATGGACCATAGCTGCAACATTTGCACTGGTCATCGGAGGCTCGGGATCAGCGCTCCTAGCTCGGTGGAATTCTCCGATCCCTCTTCTAGGAACATCCACGAAGTCCGGGTTCGGATTGTGCTTCGTTGCCCCCTGTTACCATGAGTATTCGTACGGCGAAGAGGCTGAGGTGATCTATTCTCAATAGGATTATCCACAACTCGAGCTCTAGGAGTCACGGCATGATTATTCAAGTTGCAGTTTGAGGTCCTACACCAAGTGTCTCTTCCTCTCGTGATGGCAAGGTTCCAAATCGGAGTTGCTCTATGTTTTCGGCCCTCTCATACGGTCGCCGCGGAGGTCTTGGCGATTCCTCTGACGAAGAAGAGTACTCTGGGGTGAGTGGGCGAACTGGGAGTGTTCTTTGTCTTGCGAGATCATCGATCCTTTTATCCATAGCAGTTAAGTTCTGCTGCAGCACAGTGTTTTGCTGCCTTTGAGCAGCTAATTCATCAAACAGCCTATCTCACATTTCGGAGAAGCGAGAGAGATCTCCTTCAGTGATCGGAGCAGAGGGGTCATATTGATCATCAGCATTTTCTCTTATGCGTAGAGAACTTGAGCCAGGTCTAACAAAGGTACCAGGACGGGTAGAGTGAGTCATAACCTCCTTTCCAGGTCGAGTTGTAGTCTGGTCATCACTTCGGATCGCAGTGGACCTGTGTATGTGGCTCGTAGCGCCCCCTTGGGGTCGGATCGTGGTTACATTAGGGGGAGGGTTCGCGGTGTTGTCTCGGGATCGAGTGACGACCCCTTCAGATGATCGGTTCGTGTCGCCCTCAGTTCGGATCGTGGCGCCACGTTCGGGTTGGATCTCCCCTATGTCTCCGCGATCCGCGAAGCCTTCCTCAACTTGCTCATGCACACTTTCTTCAACTGCTTCATTCGCGACTTCAATCGCCTGCGAAGTTCGTACTTCCTTAGACTTCTTTTCGGCCATGATATCAGATGCCGCTGGAATTTTCAAAAATCTGAACAGTGAAGTTTTGGGACTGTTTTCTTCGGACTGGAGTATCCAAACAACGGAGTAACAATCCAATGCGCCGAGAAATCAATTCTCAGTGAAAGCACCAAAATGTTAGATCAAAATTTGGTTCTAACACCCAAATGGTTCTGATTCGTTGAGAATTATAACTGAAAAATGAGGAAAAAGTAGAGAACACACAAGGTTTATAGTGGTTCGGCGTTAACGAGCCTACATCCACTTTATATGCTATTGATTATACTTTGAATGTTAGTACAACCAATGATTTCTCTCAAACTCACTCTTACAATTATGGTTTCGCTCAGTAATTTCGAAGTAAAACTGATAAGAAATAGTGGTGTGACAGTAATGGTGGAATCAATACTCAAAACTGCCAAAAGATCCTGAAAATTGTCCAGCTCTGGGCTATTTATAGCCGATTTTTGGTGATGGATCACGGTCATACGTGGCCCACATCCCGAAGATCTCGGACTGGTTCGTAGCTTGATCGAGAATTGGTCAATGTGACAGTTGTGGACAGGTGTAGTGTGATCCTGTATTCTCGGATCGTGAATGACTTGGTCAGGGGCCTCGCCGCGTCTTCTGGGTTTGATTTGGATCGTCGTGCTATGGACGGATCGGGTCGAGCTAGAGGTAGCGGATCGGATCGGGGCTATAAGGGGCGATCGGGTCACATACTGGCGCAGCGATCCGGGGAGTGTCACGATCCGAGGAAGACGATATGACCACGATCGAATGCTTGAGGGGTCGAACCCTTAAGGACTCATATTTTCTTTGCTTTTGGACTAATGTGGCTAGGTCAAAAAGCTAGCCAACAATATGTTACCCTAATAACATATCAGGATTATGTGTTACCCTAATTATATAACATGATTAGGTGTTACCCTAATTACATAACAGGATTAGGTGTTACCCTAATTACTACCCAGGTGATTGGCTCCCTACTATGTAAACACCCCATGTCATCCCCGGTAGCAGGGTATATCACTCCCTAACCCAACAACTTATAGAACACGGACCTATTTACTAGTGTTACATCGTCTTAATTTACCTAATTGGACCAATGCACGCTCATGACTCCACCAGAACGCGCCTGTACCCACCTTCCTCTTTTTGAACCTCTTACTATCCAGTTCAGTAAAGTGTGTCGTGGCACCTACCTAGTGCGAAGCCCCCTAACAAGATATCAAAAGGGTTACTGACAAATATAGGTTCCACACATCAAGATTGACCCAAGCCAAACCCCCTAAGCGTGTGCCCTCAAGTAACTATGATTAAGAGTCCCCAAAACTAGATATGACAGCAGAACGAGGGACCTCTTAGCTTATTAATAATCAGGTTTAACTTAGCAGGTTTAAGTTCATTAATAAGCATGGTTGTAATATTACATGTTATTACGTGTACAACTTTTTCTCTAAAACAAGCATCTTCCCAGATGTACGTGTACACTAAAGTGACTTGGATTTTTTAGCCTACATTTGGTCCTTACATTTTCTTATCATGTTTTCTAATTAATCTCTGTATTGAGTCTAATCTAACACATGTATATATATATATATATATATATATATATATATATATATATATATATGCATATTCTTCCTTTCGATCATATCCCCAAATTACAGTCAAAAGTCCTCAATTTATAATATGTCCAAATTCTCTTTTTTCATTGTCATATATTATCCCAAATTTAATTATACGCAATCTTAAATCGGAAATAGCCTAGGCACTCGATGGCCTAGGCTGAGCATAAATAAAAAGGGAAAAAGTAGAAGGAGAAGATAAAATCAAATGAAACTATATAAAATAGGCATATAAACAAGACGTGGAATAAATTAAACAGCAGAATAGGGATAAGGAAGATAAATATGTATGAACATAACTGATGAACCAACTGACAGTAAAAGAACATATATCACTGTAACAATTTGCATAAATGAATAACTGTAAAAGAACAATATAGAAAATAACTTATAGGTACTGTATGTTGTAGATCCCCTTTTTTTATTATCATAATACATTTCAAGATATCAGATCTGAAAGTAATTTAAACTCACAGGGCTAGGTATTAGGTTCAAAAATATTTCTTGAAAAAGGCTGTATGTAGATTGCATATCTTGAATCCTCTCTGTTAATCTGACTTTCAGCAGCATCTCCCGGTTTTATTTATTTAATTTAGAATACAGCCATGGAGGTAGAGAGAGGTGAAAAATAGTTGTATGTAGATAAAATGAGGGAGAGAGCCATTATTTATAGATTAATTGAGCTAATTCTTAACCGTTAGATTTTAAGGTTTTAAATCTAGCCATACAACTCATCCAATGAACCTAATATACAAAACAGTCCAAATACAATGTTCAGAATCGGGATTGCATGTTGATGGGTCGACCACTACCTACCAGGTCGACCCCTTTTGACATGGGTCGATATATGGGTTGACCCAGGTCGGTATGGGTCGTCCCATGACCGTTGGTTCCTGCATTGTTTTATGTCTATACTTATGTATAACTTTATTTTAAAATTCAAATTTTCATTCAAACTTTAAAAACTCATAACTACTTCTTATGTTATCAGATCTACGCAAACTAGGGGTCCATTTTAACTAGAATTATGAGACAAACGCAACAATAAAGTCAGTTTTACTTAATTTTGAATATATAATGTTCATTTTATTGTCTTTACTATACGGTTATGGTGCATACTAATTTTTGGGGTGTTACACAACACTTCACATTTTTCAAAATAAATAATTAATATAATTTAATTATGAACAAAGGAAATAAACAATTTTGAGATTCTTAGAATCTGGCTATGAGACTTATACTATTGCGTTCGTGGCCATTTTTTGGCTAATTTACGTATATAATACACTCTGAATGGAATTCATATGGAATAGTTATTGACATTCGATGTTCAGTATTGGAGAAATAATTATATATGTAAAAGGGTGCATATATATGTGTGTGTATGTATATATGTATGTGCATGTGTGCACGTGTATAAAAAGCATACATACTTAGGAATCCCAAAAATAAATATGCGTTTGATTTGAAAAGTTAATGCACAATATAAATGGAAACATATGGAGAAATAATTGGAAATAATATAAAACGTTAGAGTTATACAAAGATAACCTTATAACATTATCCATTAAATTAACTCACGAATCAAACAACGCACTGGTCATGCATTTAGACCTAGATGGGTTGACCTACGTTGTGGTTGAATCAATTGCCCTGGCTCATAGGTCAACCAATTGCCCTGGCTCATAGGTCGACCAGAATGCATTTTAAAACATGTGACAATGGCCTTTTTAACATATGTATTTTATCCATTTTCGATCAAACAAACGACGCAAATTTGAACCTTATAATCAAAAGTGTAGGGCTAGCCTCAAAACTCCTTTTATTCTAAATGGGCGCAAGAGTCATGTCACTTTACTTTCCTCAACAAGCTTTCAAAAAATATATCACTACAAGAAAATGACATTATTGTAACTAGTCATTTGCAACTGCCACTATATGCCACTTGTAATAAACAGTCTTTACCAAGTGGCATTTAAGGACAGTTGCAATAAGCGGTCTTTTGCAACTGGCCTTTTTTGATAGTTGCGATAAGTTGTCTCTAGCAACAGGCTTTTACTGCTTGTTGTAATAAACGTATTTTTAACAACTGCATACTATTGCCAGTTGCAATAAATATATTTTTAACAGCTGAATACTACTACTAGTTGCAATAAACATATTTTTATCAATTTCTTGTTTTTATATACATCTGCACCTGCTAATTAACTTTGACCATTTTAATAATTAATGATTAATATCCAGTTATAATTAAGAATTAATAAGCAATAATTACTAATTAACAATTAACAAATAAGAAGTTTTTTTACTAACTATAATTACAAGTAAATCATTTCTATCATGTAATCAATAATTAATAACAATTAAGTCTAAAATTTGGTCACTAATAATTGAAAAGTAAGTAATATATAATGATTAATATTAATATTTAATATTTAATATTTGGTATTTAAGATAAAACAATAACAATAATGTTTTTTACTTCCAAAAATTATTTTGTTTTAAAGCAAATTAAGAACAAATAATTAATTAATGATTAATAGTCGTTAATAATTAAGATTGAATAATCAATATTCAATTATAATTAATTAGTAATAAATACTAATTAATAATTGATGAATAAAAAATAATAATCAATAATTATTATTAAATAATTGGTAATTAATATGAAAACAACTAATAATCAATCAATGTTAATGTTTAATAACTAAAGTTAAGTATTTATTTATTAGATTTCTTCAGCAATTTTACTTGAATAACAGCTGTAAATGTCTTCCTTTGGAGCTCGTCACTCAAATATATGGAAAGTTTGTTTGGCTTCAAACCAATAAGTTTTTGGCTCTAACATCTGAAATTTTGGCTCCAAATACAAAATTTGAGTAAAAAATTCACCTTTATCGACAGTTCCTAGTTGGCAATATGTTCAAAATGCGTGGCATCTAACTTGAAAACCAAAAACCACTTTTCGTCTTCTCCTCAAAATTGTTCAGCCGCCACAATCTTCCTCTCAGCCTAAATTTTCGGAATAGGATTTTGTTCACATCCTTTTTAGGAATGTGAACAAAACACTCCACCCTGATTGGTGGAAATCAGAGGGACCCATATGGACCCCCCTGATTTCCACCAATGGGGACCAAGTGTTTTGTTCACATCCCTTAAAAGATGTGAACAAAATCGCACTCAAATTTTCGTCACCATCTTCTCCTCATATTTGTTCTAAGCCGACGCTTTATACATCCTACTCCACCATGCTTCCTTCAAACCTTGCTGTTGGTTCTTTCTCTTCACTACCGCCTCTCTCCTACCCTAAGCCTGAGTTCACCTCTTCTTTCGAACCTTACTCAACAATTTGTGTTGGTATTTGCTAGGGATTTGCAAGAGGTTTTTTTAGCTAGTGTTTTTTACAAGTAAAAAGTAATCCAGTAGGTGCTTTAGCTCAAAATCAGAAGGAATTGCTTCTTAATCTGTTCGACAGTGTAGGTTTTAATTACCTTCGATTCGTTCCTTTTAAGTAACAACAAATGATCAGTTATGTTTTTTCAACCCACCACAACTTATATCTACCCTGAGCTTCTTTGCGCCTCCCCATATTTTTATTTTCCTTTCATTCCTGAGTTCCCCTATTAACTTTGCTTCTCGGCTTCTCCTTGTGTTCATTTTCACCTTCGCCCTCACCTTTAAAGCAATTCGCTCCCCACCATATGCTAATCCCTCTCATAGCAGGAAAATATATTGAAGTATTGGTTCTAGATCTAGTACGAGTTCAACTCGGCATGCTTAGTTGTTGGGTTATGCTCATTCTCGACTGCGGGATATTTGTTTCGAGTGGATGCTAGTTATTGGGAGTATCGTCTTCTGATACGAGTTTAGGTGTTGGTTTTGGCTGCAGTTTCATGGTCATCCCTGCTTAGGGTTTAGTTTTAAGGTGAGTTACTTTCAACTAGTGGTCAGTTTACATGATAGTGGGTAGTCATGCCTATCCTTTCAATTCAGCACCTGTTTCTTTAACTATGTAGTCATATGCTGCTCTGCTTGTTTGAAATTTAGCAAATTTTCCAGAGTTTCATTTGTTTTTTGGTTTCTTTTCTGTGGATATCTTGCTTGGCTTCTGTTTTGCTTTGTGGGGCTTCTGATATATTATGTCTTAAAGTAAAAAAAGACACTTAAACCTGAGTTTCCTCTGCTATTTCTTTTTTGCAGTAAACAGAAGCTGATTTGTACAAATAGCTTGCATTCATTTTGTTATGTGATGGATGCCATCTTACTATATGTATCGAGCTAACAATGGCCATATTACTCTCAAAGAGCTCAAGCGTGGAAATTTGATTTCTGCAATGCAACATGCAAACGAAAAGTGTTGAGGTATGGATTTGCTAAAATGTGTACATAATATTTTTTGGAGGCTTTTTTCAATTGGGTACACTTTCTAAAGTATTAATTCTTTTCCAAAAGTGTAGGATAGTGGAACGAGTATTAAATTGGACATAGGAAAGTGTAAGGTCTTTGCCATGTCTGAGGTGTTATAACAATTGAGCTTTATCCTCTTCTAACTCTAAGATAAACTTTTCATCTATATTAGCTTAAACCTGTTAGAGTTTTTGCCATAGAGGAAATCCATTTAATGCGATTAATAACATTTTTGATGTTATTTTATTTAGAATAAAATATTATGTTATGATATATATATTGTGTAATACAAATATTAACATAATAGAAGTCCTTAGAATAATAATACAGATTTATATAGTTCAAGTAGGTGACTTGAACTCGAGATTATATATATATAGTATTATAATTCTTAAATGTCCCTAGTCAAGTTTTATTGTTTATATATAGGACAACAATGAAAGATTGAGGCTGGTATCTTGACTGGCTGATGATCACATCTCATTGATAATTAATATATGTGATATTAATGTCAAAACATAAATATGTATTAGAGAATAGAGTATTGGGCTGACGTAACGTGAGAAAACTACATGGAATATAAATAACATTATAAAAAGTTATTCTTATAGTGATAGTAATGTAACTGTCCTCAGATCTGAAATCATTAAAATTTTATTTGAGGATAATTGTGTTTTGATATCATCTAAAGTTACTTGTAACAGATTGTATGATAATGGTGATTATTGGACACATCTTGGATCGAATGAAAACTATGAATGATCTAAATGGAATTTAACTCTACATTATATTTGTGGTGATATCCATGGGCCTCTTAATCGAGTCGTACTATGAAATGCATGACCGTGCTCAAATATTGATTTGTTTTATATAGTCTACTCATTGATCAGGATAAACAGATTAAATTATAAAGAGGGTGATATGTTCCATGACTCTAGTTTAATTCTGGGTATATTGGATAAAAGGATTATATTACATTGATATACTGGTCATAGAAAATGTTGTATCGAATCGATGATCTTATTATAACTTGGGTAGTAGTGACGTATTGCTAGATACCAATCATTGTTTATGATTTTAAATACGATTTAAAATCATTGCCAACGTTGTAATAACCTATAATGTCATACATAAAAACGTCAAGAAAAGTGAAAAACTGTTCTTAACAAAACAAATCAAAATGTTGATATTTACTTTTATTTTGAAATGGTATAAGGATGACTCCCCCCTTTTTGTCTCGTTCAACACATATTAAAAAAAGGCCGACCTTTTCCTTATTATGATTACAACACAAAATAGAATGGGAGAAAATGGGGAAATAAAATCCCTAATCCTTCTTTTCGGCTAGTACTGTGCCTTTCAATTTCGTTTCGTACGACGAAATCAAAATGGACGTTTGTGGATACTTATAGAGGTGCGGCGCATGACGTGCTTAGGGATTCGATCGATCTTCATCCTCCAATTTAGATTCGTGGATTCAATAGAGATTTGGTAAGATTTCAATTTCGCTTTACTATTACATTGCAAGATCAAATTATAAATAGACTAGATTTATAAAATTAGGTTATGATTTGATCGAATTTACCCAACAATGGTATCAGAGCAAGGTTTTTGCAAAATTAGCATTTTAATTTTGTTCTAGGTTCCTTATGTTTGATTTCGAGCATTATAGATGATATTAATATCATAGATTCGAGGTTTAAATATACACTCATTAGAGATGCAAATATGTTCCACTGTTATTTGATAATATATATTTGAGGCATATTATAAGATTGTTTTATTATATATTAGCTTTATACAAGATATAAAATCATTCATACTTGCTTAGAGCTATTAAATTAGTTTCATATTCCTAATTGATAAATCGTGGAACCTGGAAGATTAATCTAAATCCAGTTTTGATTAATCAAGGATCTCAAGTCCTTTTGTTTAAATTTTGTATGGCATTTTAAGTCTATTAACTAAAGTTCTTACTTATTCCGATTGGATCTGATATAGTCATGTGTATACAGATCAATCTATTTGAATCTGTGAAATCATTTAAAACATGATACTTTGTAAAAGCTGATTTCTAATATTGTTTAGAAATGGCAAACCTATTAGAATATTATGAATTTAGTTGGGGATGTATTATATATATATATAAAGATATTATATATATATGATTTCTTATATTGTTTGCAATTTAAATCCCCAAATCATAAACATAGTGATGTGTCAAATGGCAAGTTCTAAATCATGTAAACATTTAGCTAGTTTATATATATATATATATATATATGTGTGTGTGTGTGTGTGTGTGTGTGTGTGTGTTGTTTTATTTACATACATATGAAAATGTGTTTCTTGTAGAAATAATAACCAAAACAGGAATAAAATATATGTTATTTTATTCTTAACAAACAAGCTATATGATAGTCATACATTCATTGCATGTATGTTACTAATTGTATATATATGTGTATATATATACATATAAATATTGACAGATTTTAGCTTTGAAAACTAAATTAAAACAGTTTGAATTTTGAAGTGAATGTTCTTGACTTAATATTTTGAAGAATATGTTGTAACGATCATATATTGATCCATGACAATATTAAATCAGAAAGACTTTTACTACTCTCTTTCTCTAAGTCAAGATATATAAATATTCATTTGATTTTAAAATGAATACTAATTTGCATTACAGCTTACTAGCTACAATAAGAGTATAGTATACTCATAAATAGAATTTGATATAAATGATTGACCAACTTTGAACATCATCTGTATAAATTTATGGTGATCATAAATTTGCTGTAATACATACTCTGTTTTGATTATAACCTAAGTAAATTCAGTTTTTTTTACATGTAATGTTATACATGAGTATACATCTTACAGTATCCATCCTTGGTTTTAATGTATTGTCCCCATATGCATATGAATTTTTATTGTTCATGACAATTGTATGAGAACATGTTTTTTCTGCTATTAGTTATTGTTCACAATATTATACATATACATCAAACAAGTGTGACTTATTTGTATATATGAATGTGCGTCAAAAACTATGCAATTACAAGTTTTATGAAACCGACTAGTATCCTGATATGATAAGCATGAGTTTTGAATCATGTTTGTAAGGTATATAATGGTGTAAATGTTTTACTTGATACAAAATTACATATATGTATCTATTTGGGTATAGGTATACATGCAGATATATAATTGTAGATAGATTTAATGGAATTTTAAAGACTTCACAAACATTGTATAGGATAATTGCATAGTTGATTAAACCTAAATGTTAATCAACATGTTGATTGATATTTTTTTACTGTATCCATACCGCATTTTAGAATTTGAATGGGTTTAGAAACCTATGATATACATATATGATAAAATGCATGAACTTTGGTTATCAAATTGAATTTGTATTAGTATTGGCTGAAATTCATGTGTAATTTTGATTTAAGTCTGAATTTTTTGTGTGTGTGTGTGTGTATCATGCCAGAAAATTATGATAGGTTTGGTAACATGATTTAAAACTATATATAATTCAAACTGTTGATTCATTTAATAGCTTGATGGTGTTTATTTCCAATGATATTCGAATGTTTAAAACAGTTTGAGTATTATGAAAAGGAATCATGATTCCTAAATAAATAAACACCAGATTGGAAATATGAACTTGTCCACCAGCATAAAAATTTATTTGTATTACTTACATGAATGTTTGATATATATATATATATGTGTGTGTGTGTGTGTGTGTGTGTGTGTGTGTGTAATGCATAAATGTTGCATTGTTTATTTTCAAATGGAATGAAAAATCTGCTATCATATGTTTATTGTAAATGTTTGCAGATTCAACCTTGATGTTTCCACTCAGTATGATTGAACCATTAAGCATAAGGATAGATATGTTGAAGAAGGATCCATGGCAATTATAAAAACCAAGTGAGACTTAGCAGCTTTACATAAATTCAATTTATAGTACTATGTATATAGGTACACTAGCAAATATCAATCGAATGTATTACGTGTATATATGTTTTAATATATGTATTGATTCACGATATAAGATGTTTGTTAATTAGGATTGAACTGAAATCTTGGAATTGGAATAATGTATTATTAATTATAAAATGGTTTGACCCTACACGTACATAAAAATTGTTTTATGTTAATTTGGAATGTTTCAGTTCAATGTGAGTATCATATGTAATGGCTGCATGTACATCTATATTGATTTGCCAGATATTTGTTTAGATGTTATGTCATTTATACTTTTGTTCAACTATTTATATACATATGCTGATTAATACTTGTCTAAGTTTTATTTACTCTTCTGGAAATAAACTTACATGTTACCTGCATATATAACTTGAAATATGATAAATATCAGTAAATAAGTATTAAGATATGCGGCTGAATGATGATTTAAATTTGATATAAAAAGGGTTCATTCTTATAAATGGGCCCTGAAAGCCATGTTGTATTCCACACTATATGGGTTGAATGTCATATAAATGTGAATAATAAAGTTTAATTTGAATATTGTATTTGATACAAAAGTTAAAATAACCAATGGTTTTGAAATGTTCAAAAGAAATATAGGCATGATTCCTATATAATACTAAATTTAAATATATATATATATATATTATTTAAATCCAATTAATATTACGAATATGGAATACATATATTTGATATATGTAAATAACTCTAATATTGTTTCCTGCCATGAATTATAAATTTCCCTTTATAAGCAAATTTTGTTATATTAAGTCATGATGATGTCTTCCAATAATACACTCATATATGCGACGGAGTAAAAGTGACATTTGAATTGTATTATTGGGTCTGACTTAACTAAGCTGCATAATAAGATTATGGCTTAGACACAACAACATGAATTATTCTATATTTTGAGCAAATGAAAAATACTGAACAAAATGTTCATCATGCGATCCTAGAATTATACACACGATATAATTGACATAAGATGTCTACCTAAAAGGTTTTATTTTGGGGATTAGCCAAAGCTAGGTCAAGACATGACAAGATGTGGATCTTGGAACACCATTTTATATATATATATATATATATATATATATATATATATATATAAGTAGAGGGATGTTAATTTGAGTGGGAGTGTAATTTAGTTTAAAATATATACATTTATGGTAATATAAATTTCGATTGTCAAAAATTTATATTAAATAAATATTATAGAACCATTTATTATTTATTATCTATTATAGATATTAAATGATAAATAACTCCAATAACTTAAATAATCCTTCAGAAGGATAAATAGAGTTAAATAAAATTTCTTAACTAACATTGAAATTTGAGGATTGTCCTCAAACAAACTAAACGTAATTATTTTACGAATACCGAAGATCTAAAATAAAAGTTGACGTGTGACTTCAACTGAATAAGATATAAATGTTATAATAATCTGCTTGTACTTCTTGTATTAGATACTAGATATGAATAACATAAATGTATGTAAATTTACAGAAATTGCAAAATAATTAGAAATCTGATAAAAGGACAAGCGGACTTACGATTGGAAATGAAGCAAATGTCGTTGGATTATCCATAGGAAGTTGATTCTTGTTCTATATACTGGCTTAATTAATTAAATAAAATAATTGTTATTATGAAATCCATTTAAAATAAATGTTATTATAAATCTTGTTCAGACAAATTTGAATTTCATTTGTAATAAAAGAACAATTGTTATTCATTTTATTCAAATGAAATATCATATGGAAATTCACAAATAGTTAATGATCTTTATAATTCCTTAACTATGATGTACTTGACATAAATACTGAGTGTTCTAAATTTAATGATTTAAACCTGAAACACCTTTAGCATTGTCAGTTAGCCAATATAAACAAGAAAATTATATCTGAACTCCATAATGGTGGAATTTGAAATCGTTTGATTTTTAATCATATGAAGAATGAAAATCTTGTTTATTAGGAAAAATAACTGAATCACCATTCACTTGATATATGATTGAGTGATAAGTATTGGGTCTCATACATGATGATGTAAATAGAGCAATGAATACATAAGCTAGAGACAAGTTTTATTACTTCATTATATTCACTGATGATGTTAGTAGATATAGATATGTGTATCTTATGAATCACAAATCAGAATCATTTGAAAAGTTCAAAGAATTCAAAAATGAAGTTCAAAACCAATTTTGATAGAAAATAAATTCTCTTCAAACAAATTATAGAGAATATTTTAACCCAATAAATTTAGTGACTATCAAAATGAGTTTGAAATTGTTTCACAACTCACTCCACCTAGAACACCATATTGAAATGGTGTGTTTGAAAGAGAAATCTCACCTTATAAGATATGGTACAATAATGATAAGTCTTATAGATCTTTCAATAAATTAAATTTAAAACAACTGCGTTTATTCCTACTAAAACGAGTTTAAAGACGCCATATAAGATATGGACTAGGAAATGTCCTACTACGTCTAATGCGAAGATTTGGGATGCAAGGCGTTTATTAAACGTTCTTCAGCTGATAAGATCAGATCCAAATCAGATAACTATTTTTTGGAATATGCACAAGAAACAAATGGATATTATTTCAATAAATTCTCTGAGAATAAAATATATATTGATCGATTTAGTTTCCTTTTAAAGGAGAGCCAGTCCCTAAGATACCGATGGGAATGAAATAGAATACGAAATGTCTCGGAAACCACAAAATACCATTGAATCTTGTATAAACAAGAAATTGAGTGGGATTGACACAATAATTCTAATGTTATTTGATAACGCAATAATTATTATGAAAAATGTTAGTTTTAAAACAAGAAATAAATACTGATTCTAAGAAAGAAAATGTTTCAATTAAGCAGTTCATAATTGAACATAATTCATTGTTGATCCAATGATTTACATTGAGATAACAATGTGGCTATTGCTCAGGCCTAAAACCTCAAACTCACTATCGTTCCAAACATATATTCAAGAAATATAATTCTTTTGTGAAGTTGTTCACACAAGAAATTAACATATCTGCAAAGTTGCAAAATTTTTAATGTTGTAGGCCTACTAAATTCACTACAAGATCATATAGTTATTCCAGCGACTATCAGCCGTTGGCGCCCGTTGGAAGCCGTTAGAATAGAGTTCATGTCTTGCAACGGCTTCCATCGGAGCCCACGGATATTTTCCAATGGCTGTTCCAATGGATTCCAACAGATCATACTGTTGGTAACCGTTTGAAAAGAATGACCAAATTGCCATTGGAAACCGTTGGTAGCCGTTGGAATACTGTTTTTTTTAATATAACAGCAAGCAAGCTACCTTCTAACCTCCCCAATTCATTTAATTTCCAATCCATTTCCAACCAATTTCACATATATTTGACACATATATATCAATAACGACACAAACAACCAAAATAAAATGCATAAACATCAATATATATAACAAATACTATCTATACATCAAGAAAACCATCCAAACATGTCTACAAAGCGTACCAATATATATAAACCATCAAATCACATTCAAACTTGTCTCATCAAGTTACATTAAAAAAAAAACACCTCCCCCAAACAAGCATTAAAGCATATACCTCGAGCTGAATCGTCGCTATGTCTTTCAGAAGCAGATGATGACAGAACATCACCATGATTATGCACGCACTCTGCAATGTTTTGATTCAACTGCTCAATCTGCATACCCTGTACGCGATTTTGGTCCTGCAGCTGCTCAATCAATGCTCGTAACTCCTTAATTTCTTCCTTATCTTGTGCCTTCTTTTCTTGTCGAACCTGCAAATACAATTATAGAAGAAAATGATCAAAAGATACTCTTTGACAAGCATGAATTGAAATCATAACAAAATGAGAGCATGATGTATGTCTACTATTTTTTATAACAAAATGAAATCATAACAAAATCATAGCAAATACAAGTAAGTTGTTATACAAGTAATTTTAAGGCCAATTTTTATAACATACAATTTTTATACAAGTAATTTCAATAAGTAATTTTTTATTTACAAGTAAAATTGTTATAACATACAATTTTTTATAACAATTTTTTTTATAACATACAATTTTTTACAAAGGATGTACGTCTACTATTTTTTATAACAAAATGTAATCATAACATACAATTTCAAAGCCAATTTTTATAACATACAATTTCAAAGCCAATTGTTATAACATACAATTTCAAAGCCAATTTTTATAACATACAATTTTTATACAAGTAATTTTTATTTACAAGCAATTGTTATAACATACAGTTTTTTATAACAAATTTTTTTTATAACATACAATTTTTTACAAAGGATGTATGTCTACTAATTTTTATAACAAAATGAAATCATAACATACAATTTCAAAGCCAATTTTTATAACATACAATTTCAAAGTCAATTGTTATAACATATAATTTCAAACCCAATTTTTATACAAGTAATTTGTTATACATACATCATTATTATTGAACAAAGGCATTTCTAGTGTACTTCAGACTTTACATAAAACTCTTAAATGTAGAAGTAATTTGTAATACATATATCATATATCATTGTAATATATCATACATAAATGTAGAAGTAAAATGTAGAAGTAAGCCTTAACAGAGAAAAAAAGCATTTAAATGTAGATGTAAATAATTTATGTTATATGAACGTTACCGTCAGGTTGCCAAATCCGTAACGCCTGCTCCGCTGTGATCTTTCCATAACAGCATAAAATAAGTTGTCTTCTTCCTCCGGCGTCAACTCATCACGACCCGACTCCTCAAGCACATGAGCCCGTGCCTCCAGGAACTTTGCCTATAATGCAAAAAAATAATTTCATTTGAAAAATAATAAAACGATGATTTTATTTTACATTAGCTAGTAATTAATAAACTAATCGATTCATGCTTGTAATATTTAAAATACACATACATATGCAGTTGTCGCCTAGTCCTGATCATCCCACTGATACTTGACGTTGCCAGCCTCATCTACATGCCTAGATGTATGAGTGTGAGTAAATACATCCATGTATGACACGACATGTCCACAAGCTCGTTCCTGCAGTTGATAATTTGAATATTTCAATTTCACTGAACTAATCAATATACAAAAGTAATAATTAACAAATTTACCAAGCCCTCGTGATGATGCTGGAAAGACTTGGATCCTCCACGATGAGTTACTGGATTTTTGTTCCTGTTTGCGGTGTTCCTTTCTGACTCAGCCAGGAAATGTACATAGACAATATTTAAAATCAAAAAATAAATAAATTTGATTTGTTATAAATTTACCTCGAACTTGGGCGTGTCTCGCCGCGCAACCATATTTTCAAACACTACATCGCCCATCCACTTTGGTTGCTTTCCCTTTGTCTTAAGCTCGTTCACCTCATCCTTATAATTCCTTGCGACTTTCGAGTTCCAGTGTCGCTGAACTAGCCTCAAGTTAGCCTCTTGCACATCCACTGCTCCCTGTATAATGAGAAAATATTACTAATTTCCTTTATTTGTGTTTAATTAGTCTCTTTGACGTACCAAGTGGTATAAACGTACCAGAAAATCTTGCCAGATAGTCTCTTTGACGTCTGTTGGGACCCTGCTCCACTTAGGCCAGAAATCACTCATTCTGGCCATATACGCCTCCTTAGGAATATCTAGAACCGTTTGAGACGACTCCAACTAAAATCCGCCGCGTTAAATATAAATTAGAACTTTATAAAATATAGTTATATTATGTAAAAAAACATTAAATTGTTATTCTACTAATTTTGATACTTATGCCTTGTCAGCCTTAGGCTTTAAGTAAACAACCGAACGAGCTCGTTTAGGAATAAAGATATAATTAGCATTGACTTTGAGAATATGTAATTAAAATGCGCAAATAATATGAATATGAGCAACACAACATGAATGAATAAAGATGCATTTTGAGAATATTTAAGTAGAAAAAGATAGATAATATGCTATAGAACATGAAGAATATATTTTTTAAACATGATTTAATTATGAATCCTATCTTCCAAGAAAATAAGCGGTAAGTTATATTGTCTATTTTACGGAAAAATTTAAAAAAATATATATTGTCTTTTTTGTATGACTTTTCAATGTTTATTTATGAAAAAAAAATCCCTCTCATATATGGACATTAAACTACTTTGTTATTATTAACACTCTTATAATGTCTATTCTTAGCCCTAAAAAGAGCTCATACACCATATTTATTAAACAAAAATTAATTTTCATGCTGTCATTTAGGAAACTATAAAAAAGGGAATCAATTAAAATTTGGTGACCCAGAAAATTGTTCAAGGATCAAGAGTTTAGGCATAATCTAAATTTGATTTAAATTTGAAAATTAAGAATAGAAACAATGGAAATACACTCAAAAGGTGTAGTTCATTGTATGCTAATTCAGTGTGTTAAATTATGTCTGTAATGTCATTCAAAAGTTATTTGTTTCCCTTAGCTATATATTAACAGTCTTATCATATTTCATCATCCCTCATTTGTTTCAAAAGTTATAGGTAACTTTTTATTTCATTATTTAGATTTAGTCTTCACCTTAATGAGAAAACCTAAAAATGTAATATAATAAATATTGCATGTATTGCAACTCAAACTTAATAATTTATCTTTATCTATTTATTCACTAACACATTGCTATAATGCTAACAATTCATGGCAACAAGTGTTCATTTAAGGGTTCGATTACATGCAAACACTAAGCATTTGCTATACATGCTAACAGTTCCTACGAATTTGATAATTACGGTGATAACAATAGCAATTGGTGAATAATATGATGTAATATACGTATGCAAACAACTAAGAATCAAATAAAATTCATCTTAAACTGAAATTAGTGGAAAACCTAAAAATTAGGTTTAAGAATTTCACCTAAATCCAAGAGCAACAAGCCATAAGAAAGGTTGGAGAAGCTTGCAGTTGACGTCGGAGGCGGTGGCTGTTGGGGTGGAGGAATCGAAATTGAAGGAGGTGAATGGTGGAAAGTGGTGGAAAATCATATTGGGGGATGAAGAGGAAGGAAATGAGTAGCAGGTCGGGCTCTCTAGAACATATGCAGGAAAATTTCCAACGGCTTCCAACGCTCACCAACGGTCTTATTACATCGGCTTCCAATGGCTACCACAGATTCTATTGAGCCGTTGGTGGCCGTTGAAAAACCGGCATTGGAATACACTGTTTCTCTAGTAGTGATTAAATTCTGTCGCATCCGAAGTTTAATAGTCACATAGTTTCATGAGTATACGATACATGAATGATTCAATTTAGTGGAAGTGGAGATTGTTAGAGTTTATACCCTAGAGGAAATCCATTTGATGTGATTAATTACATTGTTAATGTTATTTTATTTGGAATAAAATATTCTATTATGATATATTTACTGCATAATATAAATATTAACGTAATAGAAGTCCTTAGAATAATAATACAGATTTATATAGTTTAAGTAATTGACTTGAACTTGAGATTATATATATATTAAGTATTATAATTCTTAAATCTCCCAAGTCAAGTTTTATTGTTTATATATAGGACAACAATGAAACATTGAGACTGCTATGTTGATTGACTGATGATCACATCTCATTAATATACATGATATTAATGTCAAAACATAATTACGTATTGGAGAATAACGTATAGGGCTGACCCAACGTGAGAAAACTACATGCAATGTAATATACAATTTCATAAGTTATTCTCATAGTGACAGTGATGTAATGGTCCTTAGACCCGAAATCATTATAATTTTATTCAAGGATATTTTTGTTTGGATATCATCTAAAGTTACTTGTAGCAGAGTATACGATAACACTGATTATTGGATACATCTCAAATCGAATGAAAATTATGAATGATATAGATGGAATTTAACCATACAATATATTTGTGATGATATCCATGGGCCTCTTGATTGAGTCAGATTATGAAATGCATGGTTGTGCTCAAATATTGATTTGTTTTATGGAGTCTACTCATCGATCAAGATAAACAGAGTAAATTATAAAGAGGTTGATACGTTCTATGCCTCGAGTTCAATTCTGGATATATTGGTTAAAAGGATTAGATTAAATTGATACACTGGTCACAGAAAAGATTGTATCGAATCGATGATCTTATTATTACTTGGGTGACAGTGACGTATTGCTAGATACCAATCATTGTTTATGATTTTAAATATGATTTAAAATCATTGCCAACGTTGTAATAACCTATAGGGTCACACATAAAAACGACTATAAAAGTAAAGAACTATTTTTAATAAAAGAAAATCAAAATGTTGATATTTACTTTTATTTTGAAATGGTATAAGGATGACTCACCCCTTTTTGTCTCGTTCAACACATATTAAAATAAGGCCGACCTTTTCCTTATTATGATTACAACCGAAAATAGAATGAGAGAAAATGGGGAAATAAAAACTCTAATCCCTCTTTTCGGCTAACACTGTTGTAACAACCCTGAAATTCAAAACAAATTTAAAATTTTATTTTAAGGGAATTTTGCCAGAAATTGTGTCAGAATTTAGAAATTCAATTTTTAAATTAGAATATAACCCTTCAAAATATCTATTTTGCAAATGATCTCCGTTTTCGACGAATCCACTTTTGTTGGATCCGGAATATCAAATTATTGCTAGGTTTAAAATTATATACTTTTTTGAATTAATATGTGAGCGTGGTAAATTAAAACGCATTTGGTAATTTCCGTGGAATTGGATCGACCATTAAAAATGCCATTTTTCAAACTGTCTCCAAATTCGACGAAATTAGTTTTGTTAGGACCGCATCTTCAAAACATAACTAGATTTATTTTTGGGGATTATTAAAGGGACTCCACTTTTGGTTAAGGGGAGGACATTTTTAAGGGGACTCCACCTTAAACAAAATTTGTTAAGGGAGAGTTTAGTTTTTTTAATTTTAAAAGAAGCATAGACTAAACTGCCCCTCGTAACCTTAATTAATTAGACATGCAGTGATTAACTATAATTTAATTTGTTAATTACTTGTTATAATTCCAGGTTGAGTTTTGATACGTTTAATGGCAAATTATATTCAAACATCGCAAATTGCTTTACCTACACCATGTGATTTTAAATAAAATTTCAGACCAAAATGTCCTTATTAAAAAAGAATCATTATTAAAGATTGAAAATATATACAATTCTCTCTTGTTTGCATTATGTATACTCTATATAATTTCTCTTGTAAAAGTTAGTATATTATAGATTAATTTATATCACTGGTTAAATTAATTTTATATTTCTTTTGAGGATTAAAATATATTCATATCGTTACAAGCAACATTTATATACAGTCAATTTTAACAGTTTACATTTTAATTAAATATAAAAATTTAAATTTAAAACTAACTACTAAATTAATGTTATACAGAGTACTAAGTTCTTCAATCTTTCATACAAATCTAATCATGTTTAAATCTAACACCAAAATTTAACTAGTTTAACTTTCTTATATTTAAAAAAATAAGTTCAAGTTTCCATCATCTAAAATTAAAAGCGATTTAAAAATAAAACAATCAAATAATTTAAGATACTAGTGTTAATTTTTTTTTTAATTTTAGGTAAATATATTGCAAGGAATTCCCGGTTTTAGTAATTTAGTTTAAAGGTTAAAGAAAGGTGATGAAAATATAAAAGCATAATTTTGTGAAAGACATGGTGTATGAAAAGAAATTTTTGGTGTATGCTATTTTATTTCATTTTACGGTGTATGTTAAGGAATTATAGGTGTATGAATAGAATTAGCCATGTTTAATATTGACTGTCTTTGGATACTTGACTGCATGAATCATCTACGTTATTTATATCATCACCAAATAGAAGGCGCATGCAACTGTAATTATCATTTTTTATTTTTATTTTATTATTTTTTTATATATATGAGTGATAAATACATGATTTAAACTGGAATACTGAGATTATAAGAACTTTGTTTTAATCAGGGGAGTTGAAAGAGGTGGATCTTCATCTGATTGTTATTTCTTTTTATTTTCCTTTTTAATTGAATTATAGAAGGTCGCTGTATATTGTTTCTAAATTTATTTTGCAATTTGCAGAGTTAATTATTCATGTATCTTATCAGACTAAGAAGTGTTAATAAGTGTCTGCTTATGCTTAAGTGTTTGAATTCATGCAAGTGTGGTCTGATGCTTAAGTGTTTAAATTTATATAATTATGTGCAGGTATGCATTAATTTTGTTCTGTTATGAGGGCTTATTTGTTATGCATTTGTATGTATATGGGTAATGTTGGTGTGAGTTTTTGTGTATGTATATGTGCAGGTATAAGAGGATAATAGGGTTAGTACTGGAATTTTTAGTTATATGGTTAAGGGAGGGGGCTAACATATTTTGTCCTCCCCCCCTTAACAATTCATCAAAAAATAGAAAATTGTACCCCCTTAACAAAAAATGGAGTCCCTTTAACAATCCCCTTATTTTTTGGGAACTTTTGACGTCAATAGTTATATATTTTTAATTTTGAGAGAAACAGACTGAAACGATCGAATTGGCTTATGAAACATATTTCAATTTGTCCGGAATGAGGGCATTGAGCTAGAGCGATAGTCATTGTGTTTGATTTGGAGTTCGTATGGATTAACGGGTATTTTTTGAAATAAAAATAAATAAATATATATATGAGCCAATTAAAATTCCCCAACCCTAAGTCCACTTCAACAAGAACCCGCCGCCTTCAAAAAGAAATCGAACGCCGATTATTGCTCCAAACTTCTCTCCATGATATCTTTTGATTTACTCAATAAAATTCAATGATTCTTGAGGCAATTTGGTAGATAATTTCACCCATCTTCAAATCCATACAAGTTTGGAAATCTATCATTGTGTGTTGGAGGCGAATCACCTCCTCAAAGTCGAGCCTCTCATCGCCAGTTTCTACCACCGATCATCGACCGAGTTCGCTGTGCTTCCAAGCGTGGGTGTGACTCTCCTAGCTCCTCCACGTGGCATCGTTTGATCACGGCCTAGCTCAATGGTTTGGAAGATAATCGTTAACCTAGTTTTGAATCCGCATGAACAACGGTCTGTCGAGTTCAACAGTGGGAAGGTGATGATATTTTCTAGTTAATTATATCGTTAAATTTTCCAATAATGTCATTAACACTGGAAAAATCATAACTTTCTCATACTATGTTGAAATCCAGTGAAACAAGAGACATTGGACTCGTGATAGTGTATTCTACATTCTAGATGTGACTAGAGGAATTTTAGAGCTAGCCGCAAATTAAGGAGGAGTGGAACCCAATGTGAGATTTCTAAATTCAAAATAAAATGGGGTAAATTATTTATGAGTTGTAAAATCATTATAAATTGTATATGGTGCCTGTTAGCTCACCTCCCTCATCCACAGACCATGGACGATTTAAATTGACTGTATTGTGTTGTGATTGTAGTGTGATATAAATAAAAATGTATGGACGCTATATAAATACATATATGCGCTGTACCACACTGTGGTGTGAAATTGATTGTGATTGTGAATGCGATGTATGAAAATATTATATTGAGAAAGATTGTTGAATATGGGTTTGGCAACCCTATTATGGAATGATTGATGGATATAAATTGTTCTGATGTCGCAAGCCTAGGTTAGAAGAGGAGTAGTGCTCAAACACTATGCCGGTGCTACAACACCCTGCCATTATAATGCCGAAATTTTCTGAAATGAACTATATAAAATAGTTGTTGTGTTGAATAAAATGTTTAATAAATAAAAATATCATTTTTATTGTACGTATGAACCATTAAAAATAGTTGTTGTGTTGAATAAAATGTTTGAATAATAAAAATATCATTTTTATTGTATGTATGAACAATTAAAAATAGTTGTCGTGTTGAATAAAATGTTTGAACAATAAAAATATCATTTTTATTGTGTGTATAAACCATTAAAAATATCCATGTGTTGAATAAAATGTTTGAAGAATAAAAATATCATGTTTATTGTATGTATGAACCATTAAAAATAGTTGTTGTGTTGAATAAAATGTTTAAACAATAAAAATATCATTTTTATTGTGGGTATGAACTATATAAAATATTCATGTGTTGAATAAAACGTTTGAACAACAAAAATATCATTTTTATTGTATGTATGAACCATTAAAAATATTCATATGCTGAATAAAATGTTTGAACAATAAAAATATAATTTTTATTGTACGTATGAACCATTAAAAATAGTTTTTGTGTTGAATAAAATGTTTGAACAATAAAAATATCATTTTTTGTATGTATGAACCATTAAAAATATTCATGTGTTGAATAAAATGTTTGAATAATAAAAATATCATTTTTATTATATGTATGAACAATTAAAAATAGTTGTTGTATTGAATAAAATGTTTGAACAACAAAAATATCATTTTTATTATATGTATGAACTATATAAAATATTCATGTGTTGAATAAAATGTTTGAACAATAAAAGTATCATTTTTATTGTACGTATGAACCATTAAAAATATTCATGTGTTGAATACAATGTTTGGACAATAAATATATCATTTTTATTGTTTGTGTGAACCGTTAAAAATAACCATTTGTTGAAATAAATTTTTGATTTCTAAAAATATTATTTGTAACATGTTTGTAAAGTGAATAAAATAGTCATGTATTGAAATAAATATTTTTTCGCTAATAATATTATTTTTAGCTTAGATATGCGTATATATACACATGCTAAACAGGTAAATAGATTCGCTGTTGAGTAGAGAATCAATTTTCGTGCTCGACAAACAGGTACAACTTAGTGAGTTGGATGCGCAATTTTATTTATTATATAAACTTCTGTGAATGACTTTGGATGCAATGTGATTGTTATTTTGTGTGAGATTATAAACTATGCCATAGGATAGCAACAAATAAATTATGAACTACGTCACATGGCATACTACATGAAGACAGAATATCCTATCATATTCCATATAAGTATTTGGAGCTTATATGACGAGGTTGGAATTGCCATACAAGCGAGAGGTTTGTATGGCAATGACTACATTTCAGGTTGAACCGAAGACGGATTATTGATGTAATGGCATATCACATTCCATATAAGCGATAGGTGCTTATATGACGAGGTTGAGATTACCATACGAGCGAGATGCTTGTATGGAGATGATTGAATTACAGGTAGAACTGAGGACTGATATGGACTAAATAAAATATAATGGTAAACTGCATGAATTAATAAAAACCCTACACGGGTCTGGAGATGACAATAAATCATGTCTCTCTTGATTTTAGATACTACACGTGGATCATTTATTTCCAAAACTGGATAAGGTGCTAAGATGCGATCTTTACACTCTCCCTTGGGAATAGATAGGTCACTAAAAATTGTGTATGCTTTTACTAGATTTATTGGGTACTTAATACGACCCAATAAATTTTTCAGACCCCTCCCGAACAAAGGAGGTTATGGCGAAAATTTTCAAAATTTAAAGGCATTAGCCAATTATTTGAAGAATTAAGTGGTATCGAAGTCATCGAATAAATTATATAATTTATATATAATATAAACTAAAATTAAACAAATCGCACGGTAGTTCGTGTTTTCGAATCATAATTTTAAACAGTTATACCGAGAGATCTGACTATCAAATTTTCCCGAAATTGGAACCGTTGGGTTTGCTTTGGAAAGATCTTTCCAACGATATTAATTTTTTAAAGATCCAACAGTTAGATTATGGGAAATGTGTAATTCAAATCTGAATAAAAACAGCGCCAAGGCCGCGTAGTGACCTGAAACGCTGCTTATTTAAAATGGGCTACTTTTATATAAATAAAAATAGCGATAAATCGTTGTAAAATATTATAAACGATATGGAATGGAAATAAACCAATTTCACTTGGTTTATAAAATAATATGGACAGTTAGATTCATTTGAAATTAATCTATTGAATTGAATTGAATTTAACCAAGAAAAAAATGATTTGAATTATATATATATTCGAAAATTATTTGAAAAGGCCAAGTCAGATCTCATTTCAAATAATTGAACGACAACTAAAAGTCGAAGAAAATGAAGACGGTGCAAGAACGATAATCTTTATATCCAATGGATTACTACTAATGCCTTCGATATGGGTAGCTCCCTTGATGTGGTTACAATAGTAGTGGTCCGAACGTATTTGTTGATTGTTCGGATATATGAGGGCCTCTCTTCCGTATTGGACATATGGAACGAGGAATAAGGTGCTTTCGGTTTCGTTCAGACCCAGAATGGACTTGTAAATGGATGTGTGTCTGACATTGGATTTCATTCTGTGTTTATTGATTTCCATTAAATATATATCTGTTTGGTGGTAGAGAATTTATTCTCTTTCTTAACACCCTTCTCTGAGACGTATGAGCTTAGAGGTATATTGATAGACATCAGTCATATGGCGTGGATTGTCAGTGTGGCATACTAAGATGCAAATGAACAAGTCTTTCGTTGAAAAGCAGAGTCTTGTGGTTGATGATCAAAGCACGGCTTTAAATAGCATAGCTTTGTGTATAGCTTTAACTTGCGAGCCTCACATCCCAGTATGAGTCAGAAACGGGATATGAAAGCCGGGAGTGCATGACGTTTCTTTTTAGCTAGAAGTGGTGTCATGTTATGGAGCCTAGACATTTTTACTTATGTGGATGATGGATTGCGAGGTGCCTCGGATATTGGTCGCTATTGGCCAAGTGATAGGTCCGATAGGACCAGGAAACGTGTGTTCAGAAATAACTAATGCACTAAAGTATGTGTTGACCAACCCTGCAGGTTCCAGGACTCGCTAGCATCCGAGTCCTGAGGCATTTTCTAGAGTGTCTCGAATCGGGAGGAGCCATCCCTAGCCTTGACTCATGGTGGAAATCCAATTTCCAATACGATATTACAGATTTGATTATAAAACTAGCATGGCGACATAGTACATGGTAGCTATGCCGTCCATGATTGATACATTTACATTGAAAGTGTTTTAAACATCTAGACACTAATAGTAATATCAAATGATTTTTGTTTTATATGTATCAAGCATATTTGGCCATTATAAGGTAAAACTCTATCCTCCGGCTGGTATTGCATTGTGTGATGGGACCTGAGTCTTATAATGGCTTCATTTTTCTAAAAAGCATTGCGTTGTTTAAATTATTTACTTTATTTATGCACTGGCAATCCAATGGAATAAACCCATTCTGCGTTAGCGGCGTAGTCATGTGATTAGCCATATTATTAAATAAGTTAAGTAAGATTTCTCATACCAGTCCCATGACTGACTTGTAGTTTGTTTTCACTTGCAAACTCGGGTTCCCCTCATTTTGACACGGGCAACCAAGTAAACAGGTAGCTGGATTTATTTTGGATATGCACCATAGCATGAGGTGCTCATTTGGCCAAAAACGGGGCCTATCTTTTATCTCATATTTTGGACATTTAGACATCACCTTATGTATGCTTCATTTGATGATGTATTAGAATTATTATCTACCTGATAAAACCTTTTATGAACCAAGTAGTATCCTATATCTATGTAACTCTAATGATGATGACATTTATGATTTCACTATTATAATGATGTATATTATTATATGATTTCATGTGTTATGCATTACGGCTGATGTAATTAATGTGTAATATTCCAATAATTATCCTTGCCACCTTGGAGTGGGGGTTTGGTGTGATAACCCCAAACTTCCGTGGTGTGAAAGTTAGGATAATCATTTGGAATACAACATATTTATAACAACAACAGATCTCAGATAATATCATAGCACATAATTATTGCAGCGGAAAGACATAAGTCATAAACATTACATCAACAGGACCACAGAGTACGCAGTTTACAGGATATAACTTAGCAAAATAAAGTCTGAATCAAAGGAAAAAAGTTCCAACTCCAAACGTACATCAAAATCCAAGATAGAATAAAGTCTCTAAAAGCAAAAGATAAAGATAAAAGAGAGTCTTCGCCTTCTCCTTCCAAGTAGTCTTCAATCCAGAAAATGTCTCCCTAAGAACCTGTCACTTGGCTTCCCGTGTAAAGAGAGGGCACCCGAGTTTGCAAAGTGAAACAAACATCGAGTCAGTCGTGGGACTGGTATGAGAAATCTTTCTATACTAGCTAACATTATGGCGAATCACAGGACCACGCCGCTAACGCGGAACGGGTTTACTCCAATGGATTGCCAGTACATAATTTAATAAAGTTTATATAAAAACAACGAAATGACTTTTGGAAAAATGAATTCGTCATAAGACTCAAGTCCTATCACACAATGCAACGCACACAGGAGGATAGAGTTTTCCCTTATGATGATCAAACATGCTTAATACGTGTAAAATAATATTTTAATATTATCATTAGTGTCTAAGCAGTATTAAAATACTTCAATATAAATGTATCAATCCTAGACGGCATAGTACCCCATCCTACTATGTCGCTGTATATAAGTTTACAATCAAGACCGTAATGTCGTATTGGAAATTGGGTTTCCGTCATGAAATCGAGGCTAGGGATCGTCCTCTCCGATTTGAGACACTCTAGCAAATGCCTCAGGATCACACCTATGGGCAACCCTAGTATCTTCAGGGCCGGTCCCCACCTAACGGTGGTGGATTGGCAATTCCTGAACACACGTTTCCCGGTTCCTTTGAACCTATAGTATGGCCACTAACAACCTATAAAAACCCGAGGTACCTCAATCCAACATCCACATAAGTAAAATGCTAGCCAGTTTAAGCGCTGACACTACCCCTAGCGAGAAAGAAACGTGTGCACTCCCTGCAGTTCTAATCCCGTTTTTGACTCATACTGGGGTGTGAGGCTCGTGAAGTCACGCTATACACAAAGCTATGCCTAAACAGGCTATGCTTTGATCATCAACCACAAGGCCTTCTTTTCAACAAAAGCCTTGATCATTGCATCTTGGCGTGCCACATTGACAATTCACGCCATGCGATCGATAACTATTACTATATATCAGGGTGTTAAGCAGAGAATAAATTCTCCACCACCAAACAGACATATATAAATACAAATCGATTTAATTACATGGAACGAATTCCAACGTCAGACACACATCCATTTACAAGTCCGTTTTGGGTCTGAACAAAACTGGAGACACCTGATAGGTTCTCGCTTATCCGGACAATCAACACATACGTCCGGACAACTACTGCTTCAACCTCGTCCTGGGAGCAAGTCAGTCCAAAGCATCAGTAGTCGTTGCCCCTTCGATGTGAAGATCGCCGGTCTTCTAACATCCTCTTCTTATATCTTTGATTTAACCATCGTGCAATTATTTGAAATGAGTTAAACTCGGTCTTTTCAAATAATTGTCGCATAATTATCATTTAAATCATTTCTTATCTTTACTATCTATTTAAAATGATTTATCGCTATTTTAATTTATTTAAAAATAGCTCAAAATAATAAAACGACGCTTCGGGTCGATGGGAGGCCCTGGATCTGTTTTTACCAAAATTTGATTTACACATATCTTACAATCTAACCGTCGGATTTTGATGAAATTTATATCGTTGGAAAGCCCTTCCCAAAGCGGTCCTAACGGTTCCAGTTTTGGGAAAATCCAACGGTCGGATCTTTCGGTATAATCGTTTAAAGTTACGATTGCAGATACAAGAATTGCCGTGCGCGTTTCGTTAAATTTTATATTTATATTTATATATATAAACATTTATAGATATAAATCGTTTAGTGAGTTCAACTGTTATAATTTATTCTTATCGCACCTAAAGTGACGATAAAATTAATGTTTCTAATTTCTATTCTTTTATCGCGTCTTGTCATGATGATAAAAATGTGTTTCATAAGTTCATATTTTTATTTGCAACTGGTTTGCAAATAAAAATCCACTTATTCAAAATGGTGCTTTTATTTTATCCTACATGTGCATAAATGTGATTTTTACTTCTCCTTATTTATTTACGCTACAATGTAAATAAATGGTTTTGTTTCCTTATTTATTTAACTAAATGTAAATAGGTGCTTTCACTATAAATATGTTCTTTTTATTTACATAAGAAATTGTAAATAAAATGTCATCGCAAAACTTGTTCTTTCTATTTACATAAGAAAATGTAAATAAAGTGAATTCTTTTTTATTCCTTTTTAGCTTTCTTGTTTACTCACACCAATGTAAATAAATGTCCTTTTTGTCTAATTCATTTTTAATACATAAAAATGTACTTCTTCTCTAATTCATTTTTATAACATAAAAATGTACTTTTTCTTTGATTCATTTTTATAACATGAAAATGTACTTTTTCTCTACTTCATTTTTATAACATAAAAATGTACTTTTTCTCTACTTCATTTTTATAACATAAAAATGTACTTTTTCTCTATTTTATTTTTATAACATAAAAATGTAAATTTTCTTTTTCTTTTTCTTTTTCTTTACATTGGAAAATTGTAAATTTTCTAATATTACATTAAAGATATGTTTTTAAATGTAAAACATATCTCTTAATCAAAATATGTTTTTAAATGTAGATCATATTCCTTAATAAAATATGATTCTTTTACTACTCTTTTTATTTCATGTTATATTTGTGTTGTGAACACAACAACAAAGAAAAATGAACTTATTTGTCTATGAAATATTTGCATTGTAAAATGCAAATAAAAAGGTGAACTTTTATTTCTTAGTTTTATACACTTTAGAGAACTCAAATAAAAAGTTAATTTATTTTTCAATGTAATATTTGCATTGTAAAATGCAAATAAAAAGGTGAATTTTTATTTCTAAGTTTTTGGTGTCAACGTATATGTTAACTACGATATCACAATCTAAATTTTTGGTGTCAACCAACATGTAATTTAGAGTCTAAGTTTTCATGTCAACACAACGATGGCAAACTATACTTCGGTGTCAGGTTTTATGTCAACACACACATCAACGACATATGATTTGGTGTATAATTCTCATGAATCAAAACAAAGGTCTCATCTTTATTTTATTTTGTAAATCAAAATAAAATATCTAATCTTTATTTATCTTTTAATTAAAATTTAAAAGATTTAAACTTTCCTCATATTATTAACCATAAAACAAAATAAAGATTCATCCTTTTTTTTATTTTGCAAATCAAAATAAAAATTCAAACTTTCATTTATTTTGTAAATCAAAAGTAAAGATTTACCTTTCTCTTATTTTGTTAATCCAAATAAAAATACAACTTTTCATTTTATGTTGTGAATTAAAAAAAATAAAGATTTGAACTTTCTTTATTTTACAAACCATAAAACAAAATAAAGATTCAACTTTAATTTTGTTAATCAAAATAAAGATTCCCTTTTCTTTTTATTTTGTAAATCAAAATATAAATCCAACTTTTCATTTTATTTCAAAATATTCTAACTTTCTTTTATTTTGTAAAACAAAATAAAAATTCAAACTTTATTTAGTAAATTAGAATAAAAATTCAATTTTTCATTTCTAGAAAGAAATAAAAATAATATAAAAAAGATGAAAACTTTATAAAGATTACATCAGAATTTATAGATCTAAACTAACATGGCTATATCATGACATCACAACACATCTTAACAACCATACAACAATCCTAACATCGCAGATCAGAAATAATAACATACAGATCATGATTTCATAATTATAATTAATTTAATAAATCAGAATTCTCACTGATATTGAACTCTGAATAGATTCGCTTTGAATTTGGCCAAAAATTAGACTCGTTCAGAATTGTCCCAAATCAGTATGGAAAAATAGCCTTTTGCGTCACGAGTCCAACGCTTCAGAAATCGTCAAATTCTGATTCAAAAAGAATGAGATACGATTAAATTAAGTTGGATAATAATTTAGTTTTAAATTAATTAATTAATTAAAGGAGAAGCACCTTTCTTCTTCTCAGTTACAAGGCCGCTGTCCACTGTATTAGGTTCGTTCCTAGGGTTCGTTTTTTCGATCGACACAGGGGGTTTGGAGATGATCAGACACGGGGTGCTAGGGAGGAACGGTTGACGCATCAATGGGGGGTGGTGGAGGCGAGCTTGGTACACCTGGTGGGCCCGGCGGCGGTGCAAAGCCGTGGGTTTTGGGGGGTCGGTGATCGGTCTGTGTGCCAAATCAGGGTATGATACCCGTATGGATTGAAAGAGGAAGAAAATCTCTTCGAAGTGGTGTATGGGTTGGGTTCTAACTCGTGGAGATGGAAGAGAAATTAAAGGAGGAAGTTTCGAGCTCCCATGGCCATTGAACGAAGGAGTGGCAGCGGCTACAGAGATGAATAGTGGCTAGGGTTTCTAATTCTCTATTATTTATATAATTTAAATGGTAATTTTGCAATTAAATCTATATGTTTTAAACCGGTACAATTCCAGTCCAGTAGAAAGTGACCGCAGCCAATAGCCCATATTCTGGGTCCAACGGACCAGGTCCTGTCAGCCCAAACGGCTGTCTGTGGCTTGAATTATTTAAATTAATAATTAAATCCTTTATTAGTTAAATTCGTTCGTACAAATAAATTCACCGAGGCCACATACGGACTCAGAAAAATCCAGAAAAAATATATTTGTCTTTGTTATGACGATACGGTCCTAACAAAATTAATTTTGTCGAATTCTGAGACTGTTTGAAAAATGGCTATTTTTCAATCGATTAAATTTGACCGAAATCTACAAAACACATTTTCCTTCGCCACGCTCACATATTAATTCGAAAAATTCTAAAAATTGAAACCTAGCAATAATTTGACATTCCGGTTCCAACAAAAGAGGTTTCGTCGAAAATAGAGATCGTTTGAAAATTGACTATTTTCACTGGCTTTAATATTAATTAAAAAATGAAAATTTTAATTTCTTCCACATTCTTCCACCAAATTATTTAAAATAAAAATTTTAAATTGGTTCGGATTTTCCGGTCGTTACAACCTCCCCCACTTAAGTGTTTTTCGTCCTCGAAAAGGAAACAAAGTAAAGTAGGAAACAAGATGGAAAATGTAAATTGGGGTAAACGTACCTTAATCAAAATTTATTCGGAGATGTCCACTCTACACTTGGGGTAAGCCTTTTTGATGCTATCCTCTGTCTCCCAAGTAAAGTCTCTAGGATCCCCACTCCATTGAACCTTGACTAGGTTGATCCTCTTGTTCCTCAAAATTTTGGTTTCTTTGCCAATGATCTTTATCGGGTCTTTTCTCACTGTTAGATTCGGAGCAATATCCAGGACCTGTTGATTTAATTCATCCTCAATCAGATCTGGATCATGCACATGCTTGCGGAGTTAAGACACATGAAATACATCATGCACCCCTGGCAACCAGTCAGGTAGCTGCACCCTATAAGCGAGAGTACCAATCCTTTCAAGAATAGGAAATGGACCAATGAATCTCGGTGCCAACTTCCCCGTCTTCCCAAAACGAAGCACGCCTCTCAAAGGAGAAACCTTCAAGTATACTCGATCACCCATAGAGAATTCTAAATTTCTTCTTCGCTGGTCTGCATAGCTCTTCTGTCGGCTCTGAGCAGTCAACAAGCGTTTCTTAATCAAGTCAACCTTATCTGATGCTTCACGAACCATGTCGGGGCCCAAGACTAGTCGATTGCCTGTCTCCACCCAACATGCCGGAGATCTGCATGGCCTACCATATAGTAATTCAAACGGTGACATCTTCAACTTTCTTGGTAGCTACAATTATAAGAGAACTCCACCAAGTGCAAGTGGTCCTCCCATGAACCGCCATAATCAAGGATGCAAGCTCGCAACAAGTCTTCCAAAATACGGTTCACCCTCTCAGTCTGGCCATCTGTCTGAGGGTGAAAGGAAGTGCTCAGATCTAACTTTGTCCCAAGCTCTTCTTGGAAAGCTTCTCAGAATTTGCTTGTAAATATAGGATCCCGATCACTAACAATGCTTTTGGGAACCCCATGTAGTCTGACATTCTCTTTAAAATAAAGCTGTGCCAAACTACGAGTTGTTCTATTGGACCGAACAGTGATGAAATGGGCAGACTTTGTTAGGCAATCCACAATCACCCATATGCTATCATTCCCTTTTCTGCTTCGGGGCAAGCCATCTATAAAGTCCATAGAAATTTCCTCCCACTTCCAATCTGGAACTCCTAGTGGTTGCAACAAACCAGCCAACCTCTGTTGATCACTTTTCACTTGCTGACAAGTGGGACACCTAGCAACGTAAATAGAAATATCTCTCTTCATCGCTTTCCACCAAAAGGTGTGCTTAAGATCATGGTACATCTTGTTTACACCTGGATGGACGCTGATTTTAGATTTGTGGCACTCATCCATAACTTCTCTTTTTAGCTCAGCAGTGTCTGGCACACAAATTCGACCTTGCAATCTAAGGGTCCCATTATTGTCAATTTGGAAACTTGAGGCCTTGCCCTTTCGAACTCGCTAACAAAGCTTCTGAATAAATTTATCATTCTTCTGAAGAGCAGAAATTTTATCAATCAAAGTAGGAGTGATAATGAGACTGGCGAGAATGAGATTGTTGCTATCTGCATTCTTTCTACTGAGCGCATCGGCTACAACGTTGGCTTTCCCCGGAGTATATAGGATATCCAGGTTATATGATGTAAGAAATTCAACCCAGCGTTGCTGCCTCATATTCAAATCTCTTTGGGTAAAAAGAAGCTTCAATGACTTGTGATCCATGTAAATTTCGAACTTCTCAACCAAGAGATAATGCCTCCATATTTTAAGAGCAAACACAATAGCCATTAGCTCAAGATCATGCGTGGCGTAATTCTTCTCATGCGGTTTTAGCTGGCGGCTAGCGTATGCGACTACTCAGCCTCTTTGCATCAGCACCGCACCAATACCTTAAATAAATAAGGGATAACATGTTAAAATGAGATTTGACATTAAAAGAAAATGTTATCTCTGACAGGTTGATGTGTAAAAGAAACAACCTTGTTTAGAAGCGTCGGTCCAAACCTTCAAATCCTGATTGCCATCTATGATGGTCAACACAGGAGCATTGGTCAACCTCTTTTTTAGCTCTTGGAAAGCTGTCTTGCATTCAGGGGTCCAATTGAATTTCGTATACTTCTTGGTCAGGTTTGTCAATGGGCAAGATACCTTCGAATAATCTTTGACAAATTTCCGATAATAGCCAGCCAGTCCCAAGAAACTTCTGACCTCTGTGGGAGTTCAAGGCTGCTTCCACTCTTGGATGGCTGAGATCCTTCCTAGATCTACTGAAATGTCTTCCTTTGACACAACATGGCCGAGGAATTTCACCTCTTCTTGCCAGAATATGCATTCGTCAAATTTGGCTTTCAGCACATTTCTTCGCAAAATCTCCAAGACTTCTCTCAGATGTTGTTCGTGCTCAGCAGTGTATTTAGAAAAGATAAGGATGTCATCATTGAACACGAGCACAAATTTATTTAAAACATCTCTGAACACTTTATTCATTAGATCAACAAAGTATGCTGGAGCATTACATAGACCGAAGGGCATTACTAGCCATCCATAAAAGATATCCAGTCCTCTGAAAGTAGTTAAAGGCACACACTCTTCTGCAATGCGAAGTTGATGGAAGCCTGTAGCTAGGTCCATCCTAGAAAATACTCGTGCTCCATGCAAGCGGTCAAGTAAGTCATCAATACGCGGCAGTGGGTACTTATTTTTCAATGTTTGTTTGTTGAGATCGCGGTAATCCACACATAGCCTGAGGGTACCGTCAGATTTTGGGACGAACACCACTACTGCACTCCATTCTGAGAAGCTAGGCCTGATCAGACCCTTCCACAAAAGTTGCTTGGTTTGATTTTTCAGCTCCTCTTTTTCTTTTGGAGACATTCTCCGAATTGGATGTACAACAGGCCTTGCATTCAGAGCTAAGTCAATTCTGAAGCTGATTTCTCTACGCGGAGGTAAGCCCTCAACCTCTTTGAATACATCGGCGTGCTCTTTGACGACAGGGATATCCTCGATAGAAGTAGGGGAACTTCTAGAGAAGACCAGAACGCTTTTCTGTCGGTGGCTGAGCCATGGCATGGGATAGTAATATTTCCAAGCTTAGTTTTAACTTTGATGTTCCTCTCCGCACATATTAACTCAGCCTCATACTTTGTTAGCCAATCAATCCCCAGTATAACATCATAACCGGAGAAATTCATGACGATCAAGTCAAAGGGGAACTAGTAGCAAGAGTAAGAAACATGTACTCTACAATACTGATCAAGAATAAGAGAATCTCCTATCGGACTATTAGCTCTAATCAAATTTTTGAGTTTTCTTGGTTTCAGTTTTAACTTTTTAATTGCATCATTAGAGATAAAACTTCGTGTTGCACCAGTGTCAAATAGGACAGTAATAGGAATGTCTTTGATATTAAGAGTACCTCCTAAGACATCGGGTTTACCTGGCCCCTCAGCAGAAGCTGGTGCATCTGCCCCTTCACAAACATGTGCCACTTCAGTTTTCTTCAATAGGGGACAGTTTCTGGCAAAGTGCCCCGGCTTATGGCAGTTATAGCAGTCCTGAGCGTTCCTGGGGTTCTGACCACGATCCTGAGAATTCTGGCCATGATTCTGATAATTTTGGTTACGATTCTGGCCAGGTCCTGATTCGTTCCTCTTGGCCTTTTTAGGAGCTTTACACTCGAAATCAAAATGTCCAATCTTGCCTCAGTTATAGCATGTCACCTTGCTCCTGTCCCTCTTCTTCACTTGGTGCTTAGCGGTAGAAGAATTGATTGCCTCCGGTTTCTTGTTAGCCTATTCCTTCTGATTGTTGCCTTGACTTTTCCCTCTATCCTGCGGTCCAGACTCGTCATTTTCCTCGTAGCGGCACGCCATCTCTACTACTTCATTGAATGGAAGCTTGATATGAGCAGTGACTCTGTTCAGATATTTCTTTGACAAACCCTTGATAAAAATTTTATTCTTCTTTACCGGATCTTGAATCAAACCAGGAGCATATCGTGAAAGCTCACCAAACTTCCTCACATACTCAGAAACGGTCATATTCCCTTGCTGTAGGTTAACGAACTGCTCGCGTAGGCGCTCTCTAACTTGTGGGGGTATGTACTTCTCATTGAAAAGTTCCTTAAATTTGGCCCAAGACATATTGTCCACGTCATTGCAGATCTTGACCGTATCCCACCAATGCCCGGCTTCATCCTTTAATTGCCATAATGCCAGGAAACGCTTTCACTGATCTTCTAGTTCTAAGCCCTCTAGGATCTTTTCACTATCTTTAAGCCATGCCTCTGCCTGAATCGCAGACTCTCGCCCGGTGAAAGGTACACCTCCTAGATTCCTGAATTTCTTTGACATTCTCTCCAAGTCGAAGGGCTGTGGAGGTGGAGGTGGTTGTGCTACGACCTCTGAAGTACGCTGTTCTTGAGTAATGGGGTTCTCGTCTCTAGCTTGTCCTCTAGCTCCCCCTCGGGCTCCTCCTCTGGCCCCGCCTCCAGTTCCACCTCGGGATCCGCCTTGGGCTGTTCTTGCTCTAGTATCCATTTAAATCAGTCTGTACCATCAAGGAAAGAGTCAGACCAACCAAAATGAAAATTTTCAAGAAAAGATAAGGTAAGGACAAGATGAAAAGACAATGATGTAATGACTTATAAATATGTGTTATTCTGCTGTGCTCATTCTAGGACATTACTAGTCCTATCTTTAATAAGCTACTCGCCTTAGAATAATGTGGATTCTATCTAGACGAATTGTTCTAAATATGTTATATTCCGAAGCTAAGGTTAACCTTAAGCTCTGATACCAACTGTGATAACCCCAAACTTCCATGGTGTGAAAGTTAGGATAATCATTTGGAATACAACATATTTATAACAGTAACAGATCTCAGATAATATCATAGCACATAATTATTGCAGCGGAAAGACATAAGTCATAAACATCACATCAACAGGACCACAGAGTACGCAGTTTACAGGATACAACTTAGCAAAATAAAAGTCTGAATCAAAGGAAATAAGTTCCAACTCCAAACGTACACCAAAATCCAAGATAGAATAAAGTCTCTAAAAGTAAAAGATAAAGATAAAAGAGGGTCTTCGCCTTCTCCTTCCAAGAAGTCTTCAATCCAGAAAATGTCTCCCTAAGAACCTGTCACTTGGCTGCCCGTGTAAAGAGAGGGCACCCGAGTTTGCAAAGTGAAACAAACATCGAGTCAGTCGTGGGACTGGTATGAGAAATCTTTCTATACTAGCTAACATTATGGTGAATCACAGGACCACGACGCTAATGCGGAACGGGTTAACTCCATTGGATTTCCAGTGCATAATTTAATAAAGTTTATATAAAAACAACGAAATGACTTGTGAAAAAAATGAAATCATCATAAGACTCAAGTCCTATCACATAATGCAATGCACACAGAAGGATAGAGTTTTCCCTTATGATGATCAAACATGCTTAATACGTGTAAAATAATATTTTAATATTATCATTAGTGTCTAAGCAGTATTAAAATACTTCAATATAAATGTATCAATCCTAGACGGCATAGTACCCCATCCTACTATGTCGCTGTATATAAGTTTACAATCAAGACCGTAATGTCGTATTGGAAATTGGGTTTTCGTCATGAAATCGAGGCTAGGGATCGTCCTCTCCGATTCGAGACACTCTAGCAAATGCCTTAGGAACACACCTATGGGCAACCCTAGGATCTTCAGGGCCAGTCCCCACATAACGGTGGTGGATTGGCAATTCCTAAACACACGTTTCCCGGTTCCTTTGAACCTATAGTATGGCCACTAACATCCTATAAAAACCCGAGGTACCTCAATCTAACATCCACATAAGTAAAATGCCAGCCAGTTTAAGTACTGACACTACCCCTAGCTAGAAAGAAACGTGTGCACTCCCTGCAGTCCTAATCCTGTTTTTGACTCATACCGGGGTGTTAGGCTCGCGAAGTCACGCTATACACAAAGCTATGCCTAAACAGGCTATGCTTTGATCATCAACCACAAGGCCTGCTTTTCAACAAAAGCCTTGATCATTGCATCTTGGCGTGCCACATTGACAATTTACGCCATGCGATCGATAACTATTACCATATATCAGGGTGTTAAGTAGAGAATAAATTCTCCACCACCAAACAGACATATATTAATACAAATCGATTTAATTACATGGAATGAATTCCAACGTCAGACACGCATCAATTTACAAGTCCGTTCTGGGTCTGAACGAAACCGTAGACACCTGATAGGTTCTCGCTTACCCGGACAATCAACACATACGTCCGGACAACTACTGCTTCAACCCCATCCTGGGAGCAAGTCAGTCCAAAGCATCAGTAGTCGTTGCCCCTTCGATGTGAAGATCGCCGGTCTTCTAACATCGTCTTCTTATATCTTCGATTTAACCATCGTGCAATTATTTGAAATGATTAAACTCGGTCTTTTCAAATAATTGTCACATAATTATCATTTAAATCATTTCATATCTTTACTATCAATTTAAAATGATTTATCGCTATTTTTATTTATTTAAAAATAGCTCAAAATAATAAAACGACGCTTCGGGTCGATGGGCAGCCCTGGAGCTGTTTTTACCAAAATTTGATTTACACATATCTTACAATCTAACCGTCGGATTTTGATGAAATTTATATCGTTGGAAAGCCCTTCCCAAAGCGGTCCTAACGCTTCCAGTTTTGGGAAAATCCAACGGTCGAATCTTTCGGTATAATCGTTTAAAGTTACGATTGCCGATACGCAGACTGCCGTGCGCGTTTCGTTAAATTTTATATTTATATTTATATATATAAACATTTATAGATATAAATCGTTTAGTGAGTTCAACTGTTATAATTTATTCTTATCGCACCTAAAGTGACGATAAAATTAACGTTTCTAATTTCTACTCTTTTATCGCGTCTTGTCATGATGATGAAAATGTGTTTCATAAATTCATATTTTTATTTGCAACTGGTTTGCAAATAAAAATCCACTTATTCAAAATGGTGCATTTATTTTATCCTACATGTGCATAAATGTGATTTTTACTTCTCCTTATTTATTTACGCTACAATGTAAATAAATGGTTTCATCTCCTTATTTATTTAACTAAATGTAAATAGGTGCTTTCACTATAAATATGTTCTTTTTATTTACATAAGAAATTGTAAATAAAATGTCATCGTAAAACTTGTTCTTTCTATTTACATAAGAAAATGTAAATAAAGTGAATTCTTTTTTATTCCTTTTTAGCTTTCTTGTTTACCCACACCAATGTAAATAAATGTCCTTTTTTTCTAATTCATTTTTAATACATAAAAATGTACTTCTTCTCTAATTCATTTTTATAACATAAAAATGTACTTTTTCTTTGATTCATTTTTATAACATGAAAATGTACTTTTTCTCTTCTTTATTTTTATAACATTAAAATGTTAATTTTCTTTTTCTTTTTCTTTACATTGGAAAAATGTAAATTTTCTACTATTACATTAAAGATATGTTTTTAAATGTAAAACATATCTCTTAATAAAAATATTTTTTTAAATGTAGATCATATTCCTTAATAAAATATGATTCTTTTACTACTCTTTTTATTTCATGTTATATTTGTGTTGTGAACACAACAAAAAAGAAAAATGAACTTATTTGTCTATGTAATATTTGCATTGTAAAATGCAAATAAAAAGGTGAACTTTTATTTCTAAGTTTTATGCACATTAGAGAACTCAAATAAAAAGTTAATTTATTTTTCTATGTAATATTTGCATTGTAAAATGCAAATAAAAAGGTGAATTTTTATTTCTAAGTTTTTGGTGTCAACGTATATGTTAACTACGATATCACAATCTAAATTTTTTGTGTCAACCAACATGTAATTTAGTGTCTAAGTTTTCATGTCAACACAACGATGGAAAACTATACTTCAGTGTCAGGTTTTATGTCATCACAAACATCAACAACATATGATTTGGTGTCTATTTCTCATGAATCAAAACAAAGGTCTCATCTTTATTTTATTTTGTAAATCAAAATAAAATATCTAATCTTTATTTATCTTTTAATTAAAATTTAAAAGATTTAAACTTTCCTTATATTATAAATCATAAAACAAAATAAAGATTCAACCTTTTTGTTTATTTTGCAAATAAAAATAAAAATTCAAACTTTTATTTATTTTGTAAATCAAAAGTAAAGATTTACCTTTCTCTTATTTTGTTAATCCAAATAAAAATTCAACTTTTCATTTTATGTTGTGAATCAAAAAAATAAAGATTTGAACTTTCTTTATTTTACAAACCATAAAAAAAATAAAGATTCAACTTTAATTTTGTTAATCAAAATAAAGATTCCGTTTTCTTTTTATTTTGTAAATCAAAATGTAAATCCAACTTTTCATTTTATTTCAAAATGTTCTAACTTTCTTTTATTTTGTAAAACAAAATAAAATTTCAAACTTTATTTAGTAAATCAGAATAAAAATTCAAATTTTCATTTCTAGAAAGAAATAAAAATAAAATAATAAAGATGAGAACTTTATAGAGATTACATCAGAATTTATAGATCTAAATTAACATGGCTATATCATGACATCACAACACATCTACCATACAACAATCCCAACATCGCAGATCAGAAATAATAAAATACAGATCGTGATTTCATAATTATAATTAATTTAATAAATCAGAATTCTCACAGATGTTGAACTTTGAATAGATTCGCTTTGAATTTGGCCAAAAATTAGACTCGTTCAGATTTGTCCCAAATCAGTATGAAAAAAATAGCCTTCTGCGTCATGAGTCCAACGCTTCAGAAATCGTCAAATTCTGATTCAGAACGAATGAGATACGATTAAATTAAGTTGGATAATAATTTAGTTTTATATTAATTAATTAATTAAAGGAGAACCACCTTTCTTCTTCTCAGATACAAGGCCGCCGTCCACTGTATTTGGTTCGTTCCTAGGGTTCGTTTTTCCGATTGACACAGGGGGCTTGGAGATGATCAGATAGGGGGGTGCTGGAGAGGAACAGCCGGCGCTTCGATGGGGGGTGGTGACGGCGAGCTCGATGCACCCTGGTGGGCCCGGCGGTGGTGCAAAGCCGTGGGTTTTGGGGGTCGGTGCTCGATCTTTGCGCCAAATCAGGGTATGATACCCGTATGGATTGAAAGAGGAAGAAAATCTCTTCGAAGTGGTGTATGGGTTGGGTTCTAACTCGTGGAGATGGAAGAGAAATTAGAGGAGGAAGTTTTGAGCTCCCATGGCCATTGAACGAAAGGGTTGCGGCGGCTATAGAGATGAATAGTGGCTAGGGTTTCTAATTCTCTATTATTTATATAATTTAAATGGTAATTGTGCAATTAAATCTATATGTTTTAAACCGGTCCAATTCCAGTCCAGCAGAAAGTGACCCTAGCCAATAGCCCATGTTCCAGATCCAACGGACCAGGTCCCGTCATCCCAAACGGCTGTCTATGGCTTGAATTATTTAAATTAATAATTAAATCCTTTATTAATTAAATTCGTTCGTACAAATAAATTCATCGAGACCACATACGGACTCAGAAAAATCCAGAAAATATATATTTGTCTTTGTTATGACGATACGGTCCTAACAAAATTAATTTCGTCGAATTCTGAGACTATTTGAAAAATGGCTATTTTTCAGTCGATTAAATTTGACCGAAATCGACAAAACACATTTTCCTTCGCCACGCTCACATATTAATTCAAAAAATTCTAAAAATTGAAACCTATCAATAATTTGACATTCCGGTTCCAACAAAAGCAGTTTCGTCGAAAACAGAGATCGTTTAAAAATTGACTATTTTCACTGGCTTTAATATTATTTAAAAAATGAAATTTTTAATTTCTGCCACATTCTTCCACCAAATTATTTAAAATAAAAAATTTTAAGTTGGTTCGGATTTTCCGGGTCGTTACATTTGGGTTGTCAGAAACATGGTACCAGAGCTTTGGTTAACCTTAGTTCTGGAATTAAACACATTAAACGTCTCGTTAAAAATAGAATCAGCAGTATTCTAAGGCAAGTAACTCATTAGAGATAGGATTTGTAACATCCTGGAATGAGAGCAGCAGAATAGCATAATAACTTGATCATCACTTCATTATCCATTTTCATGTCTTTATACTTTTACCATCCCGTAAGATATCTTTTCTATTGGCCTGACTTTTTCTTAAAACTAGCATAACTGACAGAAAATGAGTGGTAGAGGTAGAGGCAGGACTAGGAGTGGTCGAGGTGGAGGAAGGGAGAATATTCGTATTGTTAATGAGCCTGTAATCCAGCAGGAGCCCCCACAGACATAGTTTGATATTGATAGATTTGCTAATAAGTACAAGAATTTGGGTGGCATGCCATTCTCTGGTAGTGGAACTGTAACCGAGGCTCAAGCTTGGTTAAGGTCGTGCGAACGGATCTTCACGAGCCTAGAGTTGGAAGACCACAGGAAGAGGTTCATGGCTTCTTGGCTACTTAAGGATGAGGCTTTGATATAGTGGGATGCAGTGACTATTGGTGATCTTGATGTTAATATAAGAGATTTTTAATGAAAGGTTTGTCCCTCGGCAAGAAGTCGAGCGCTTGCATGATGAGTTTGCTAATCTCCAGCAAGGGGATCGGACCATTCATGAGTATGTGAAAAAATTTGAAGAGCTCTCTCGCTATGCACCCGAATTGATTCAAGACTCACTTCAGAAGAACAAGCGGTTCATACAGGGTCTTCTTAGAAAGTACCACAACCGAGTGGCTACACACATCGAGCTTCCATTTACCAAGGTGATTGAAATGGCTTGTAAGTATGAAGGTATTGACAAGAAGAATTCTCAGGAAAACCACAAGAGAAATCAAGCTAGTAACAAAAGGAAGTATTCTGATAAGAAGCCCGAAGCGAGTATCACTGAAGCCACTAAGCCTCAAGAGAATAGAAAAGCAAAGGTTAAATGCTTCAATTACCAACAATACGGACATTATAATACTGAATGCATTGCTCCAAAGAAGCCAAAGAGAATTGAATCAGGGCCTAGTCAGAATCCCCGTTATATTAGAGAGTGCTTCAATTGCCACAAGTTGGGGCATCTTATTAAGGATTGTCCATTGCTGAAGAAGTCCGAAGTGGCTCATGTTTATGATGGGGCGAATGCGCCAGCTTCTTCTACAGGAGTAGGTAAACCAGATGTTTTGGGAGGTAGCCTTACTATTAAAAATATTCCTGTTACAATATTATTTGACACTGGTGCATCACGAAGTTTCATTTCTAGTAACACAGTTAAAAAGTTAAAGTTAGAACCAAAAGATCTTAAAGAAGCAATTAGTGTTCATGTAACAACCCGGAAAATCAGAACCAATTTAAAATTTTTATTTTGGCTATTTTAGTGAATTTTTAATAGTTAAAATAATTTTTTTTAAGTAATAACGATTAAAAATTTATTTTAATCGAATTTAAAGAGAATATATTTATTTTAATTCCAAAAAGAATTGGAAATAGTATGGTAGTTTGAAAAGTCAGAGCACAACTTTGACTGAATGTACAGGATTCAAAATTTAACGGATTTTTTTGAAACCAAAAATATCTAAATCTACTTAAAAATATCTTTCCAACGAAATCAAAAATTGAAATTTCATAGCGGGAATCAAAAGTTATGGCCATTTGAATGTTCAGAATAGTCACTATGGAATATAACATAATTTATAGCCCGTATAAAAGGCCATTTTACAAACGATCGCCGATCCGGAATGTCAAATTATTGCTAAGTTTAATTTTCCTGAATTTTTGGAATTAATTTGTGAGCGTAGTAAATTAAACTATGATTTGATAATTTCTATTGAATTTAATCGACCGTTAAAAAAGCCATTTTTCAAACGGTCTCCAAATTCGACGAAATTAATTTTTTTTTGGACCGTATCGTCAAAACAAAGCCAAAAATATTTTTTTTTTTAAATTTTCGGAGTCCGTATGTGGCCCCGGTGAATTTTAGTATACGATCAATTAATTTAATAAAGGATTTAAATTTTAAATTGAAGAAATTAGGCCAAAAACAGATGTTTGGGCCGACGAGACCTAGCCCATTAGTTCCAGAACAGGGGAAATTAGGTGGAAACAACTCCTGTTGGACTGAAATTGGAGTTGTTAAGAATTTATGGATTTATTAGTAAAAATTAGGATTAAAATATTATAAAAATACACTTTGTATCTACCAAACCCTAATCCCATCGTAACATAGCTACCACTCCCTTTATCCATGGCCAACATCACTCCTTGCTTCTCTCTCTAAAATACGTCAATCCTCTCACCGAAATCCCTCCCTCTAGTTCAAGCTTTCGACGAGATTTTCATCCTCTTCAGTTCTGTATGGTTTGATCGTCCCCTGGTGGCACGAGCTCCGAGAACCGAGCCCCCAAACCACCGCCGTTTGCTCCGCCCAAACACCCCGTGCCATGATCGAGCTTCAGGTTGTAGGGCCCCCTGCGTGCGTCTCTCCCCCCTCTACGACGCAGTGTTGTCCGATCATCATCTCGTGCTCTGTATCGACCACAAAACTCAACCCCAGAATCGAACATAGTTTAAAATACTATCGGCCTGTGTTTCTGAATAAGGAAGAAGGTTAATTGTTAAACTATATTATATAATTAATTTATTTTAAATGTTATTAATATAAAAACAAATCATATCTCACTCATATGAACTGAAACGGAACGATTTTAGATCCTGTACGATCGTGAAACCGAGATCTACGTTGTTGTCCTGACTAGAACCAATTCTGAGCTGAACGAATTTTGGCCAAAAATTATAGATCTGAACCACTCATATTCAAATGACTGTGAGAATTCTACATTATTTTTATTTTTAAGTAATTAGAATAAATCATGATTGTATTCTCATTGATTCGCTGTAAGTTGCTGCATGCTATGCTACGTGATTTGATCTGTATGTGATGGTTTGATGTTGATCTGTAATTTTGGTGATATTGTATTATTATTAAATTTGCAACAAAAATAAATCAAACATTTTTTGTTATTTTTGTTGAATCAAAATATTCAACAAAAGTGAAGCATCATCTTTATTATATTTTATTGGCATTATATTGACAATAAAAATGAATCATCCATTTTTGTTGTTATTTTGTTGAATCAAATATATTCAACAAAAATGGAGCATCACCTTTATTTTATTTGGTTGGAATTAAATTTGCCATAAAAATAAAAATATCACCTTGTTTTGATTGAACTAGAAATTTCAATCAAATAAAAATATCACCGTTGTTTTGATTGAACTAGAAATTTCAATCAAATAAAAATATCACCTTTGTTTTTATTGAACTAGAAATTTCAATCAAATAAAAATATCACCGTTTTTTTGATTGAACTAGAAATTTCAATCAAATAAAAATATCACCTTTGTTTTTATTGAACTAGAAATTTCAATCAAATAAAAATATCACCTTTGTTTTGATTGAACTATAAAAATATCATCTTTGTTTTGATTGAACTAGAATTTTCAATCAAATAAAAATATCACCTTTGTTTTGACTGAACTAGAAATTTCAATCAAATAAAAATACCAATTTTGTTATTGTTTGATTGAACTAGAACTTTCAGTCAAATAAAATGCCACTTTTGTTATTGTTTGATTGAACTATAATTTTCAATCAAATAAAATATCGCTTTTGTTGTTATTGATTGAATTTGCAATAAAAATGAATCGAACATTTTTTGTTGAATCAAAATATTCAACAAAAATGAAGTATCACCTTTATTATATTTTATTAGCCTTATATTTAAAATTCAAATAAAATATCATTGTTGCTGTTTGATTGAATTAAAAATTTCAATCAATATAAAATATCACTTTTGTTATAGGATTATCAACCAAAATGAAATATACACTTTTGCTATTAGATTGAGTTAGAATTTCCAATCACAAGGAAATATCAAATTTTGTCGTTTTGTTGAATTAGTATATTCAACAAAAATGAAATATAAATTACTATCATTTTATGGGATTATCATAAAACGGAAATGTTCAGGTTTTAAAAAAAATAAAACATTACATTAAAAATTTCACATTTTAATGTAATGTTAGACAATAAGAAAATGTACATATTTTTAATCAAAACATGATTTCATATAAAAAGTTCACATTTTTAATATAATGTTAGAATATAGAAATTGTACATGTTTTGAATGAAACATGATTTCATTAAAAATTTACATTTTTAATGACAAGAATATAAAAATAGAAAATACACATGTTTGGAATAAAAACATGATTTCATTTAAAATTTCATTTTTAATGATAAGAATAGAAAAATGGAAAATGTTCATGTGTTGAACAAAAACATGATTTCATTAAAAATATGCATTTTTAATGTAATGTTGAAAGTAGTAAAATTTGTACATGTTTTTAATCAATACATGATTTCATTAAAAATATACATTTTTAATGTAATGTTGAAAATAAGAAAAGTGCTCATGTTTTAAAATGAAAATATGTTTTACAAAGAATATACTTTTAATGTAATATTAAAAATTAGTGAAAAGATTCATGTTTTAAAAAAAACATGATTTACATTAAAAATCCACCTTTTAATGTAATAATAGAAATGTAGAAAATGATTCATGTTTAAAAAAAGAAAACATGTTTTACATTAAAAATTTACTTTTTAATGTTATAATAGAAGTTGGTCAAATATTCATGTTTTCAAAATAAAACATGTTTACATTAAAAACTTGTTTTTAATGAAATTGTTAAAATTACATTTTTAACTACATCGCATATACTAGAATTTATATGCGTTGTTAAAATTACATTTATAATTACATCGCATATATTAGAATTTATATGTGTTGTTAAAATTACATTTATAATTACATCGCATATATTAGAATTTATATGTGTTGTTAAAATTACATTTATGATTACATCACATATATTAGAATTTATATGCGTTGTTAAAAGCACAGTTATGATTAAATCACATATATTAGAATTTATATGCGTTGTTAAAAGCACATTTATATTACATTGCATATATTAGAATTTATATGCACTGACAAAATTTCATTTATATTACATTGCATATATTAGAATTTATATGCACTGTCAAAATTTCATTTATATTTACGTTTGCATATATTAGAATTTATATGCAAAGAGTATTCGTCATTGGATCAATTTTCATGTAAATGCTGTTTGACTGTACATAGATTGATATGCCAACGAAAATATTCTTTTATTTTACATGTTAAATACGTTAGAGAAATCGTTGAATGGTTTATATATATATATATATATATATATATATAAATTAAAATTAAACGAATCGCGCGCGGTAGTTCGCGTTTCGGAATCGTAACTTTACGATTATACCGAAAGATCCAACCGTCGGATTTTCGCAAAACTAGGACCATTAGGACCGCTTTGGGAAGATCTTTCCAACGATATAAAATTTGTTAAAATCCAACAGTTATATTTTGAGATAAGTGTAAATCAAATTTCGATAAAAACAGCGTTAGGGCCGCCTATTGACCCGAAACGTCATTAAATTGATTTAGCTATTTTATACAAACAAAAATAGCAATAAATCGTTATTAAATACTATTAACGATATGAAGTGATTATAAACTATATATATGCGAGAATTATTTGAAAAGACAGAGCTAAATTGTAACGACCCGCATTTTCAGCAACAGAATAATTAATTAATTTAATTATTTGAATAGTGATTTAGATAATTAAATGGTCGCTTAATTGAATTATAGTGAATATTTAATTAAGTTAAATAATAGAATCATATATTTATTTCTGAAATAGTCAGAAATAGTTGAATTCACAATATTGTGGGAATGGGCAGTATAAATTATATATATATCAGTTATATTGGATTATATTGACGAATATATTTATAAACGCCATTTGAACGTATAATTTAAATTATAATTTTAATAGAGCTCGAAATGGCGCTGCAGTTCGCTATTTGGCGATTCGAACTTCAACTGGTTATACATGATTCGTTTTAAGGCGGATTTCTGTGAAACAAGAAACGCGTGGAGCTGGTGGAGTATATTTTTCTAGTGGAAGAGAAAAATCGAGATTTCGTCGTGTAGATTTTGTTTTATGTCCAAATCAAATTTTAAAATAGTCGCTATGGAATTCCTTTATATTTTGCAATGCTTTATTTACGTTATAAATGGATTTTCTATATAATTTGAATATCGAATTAATACTGGGATTTGAATATCGAGTTATAAACTCTAATATAATTATTTTAGAGCTGTGGTATATCGTATGTGAATATATACGATAATATTTATTTTTAAATATTAAATTTAATTGTTTTTAAATATATTTATATATTTAAAAGGGCTATTTAGGACTTTAAAAATAGCCACTTTTGCAAACGAAGTCGGATTCCAACGAAACTAATTTTGTTGGATCCGCAGCGTCAAATTATTGTTAGATTCCAAGTTTGGTGATTTTTAGAAGCAGTGTGTGGCCGTATGGATTTTTAGAGTGAAAAATAGACAGTATTTCAACGGTTAAAAATACGCTGTGTGGGCATATGGAGTCGGAATTCGACGAAACCAGTTTCGTTGGGACCGTAATGTCAAACTGAAGGTGCATGTCCAGTTTGGTGATTTTTGGGTATTGTATGTGATCACGGTAATTTTTAAACAGCATGTACAAGTAACGATTGCTTAAAATAAATTAAATAATCAATAAAAAATATTATAACTACCTATAAATACATCCTAAACCACACTAACCCTAAACATTCTTCAGCGGTCAACAGAAACCCGCCGCCACCAGGAAAACAGAAAAAAAAAGTGAAATTCATCCTCTTTTAAAATCAAAACAAATGGAAATAAATTCCTAAAATCAAGTGAGCTGTATATATGTGTTCCTGGACTCATTCTCTTCAAATCCGTGTATGTATTGATGGGTTCGGTTGAATTTTTCTTCGTTCGTTTTTAGGCAGCGTCACCTAGGGCTCGATAAATCCAAGAATTTAAGAATCAATTACATGTGTGGTCGTTATATTTGGATTCAGGATGGAGAATGGAAGGGATTGTGATTTTTTTGTGGAATTTTAGGTCAAAATGGTTCGGTACTTTTACCATGTTCGTGCGTTGGATGCTGGGAGCCGCATCCACGAAGTCCATCTCGAGCTGAGTGTAAGTAGGATGATGGTGTAGAGAGATCGAAGAGATGCTTAATGGTGATTTTTACTTGAATTTTAATGAAGTAGAAGTGGAGAAAGGATGGATAGAAAATTCGGTAATGGTGAAGAAGCAGCAGCTTGCGTTCGATCGTGGAGATGAAGAAGAAGGTGCGGTGGGCTCTAAGGGTGTATGGTAGTGGGCCGGAATTTGAAAAGTAAAGCCCATTTTCCTTTTTAGTTAATTATATAGGAATTAAATTCATGTTTTAACTTGAAATATCGATATCTTGGTCATACGAAATCAGATTGACGAACTGCAAGTTGCGTTAGGATCATATGGACGGTGGCTACACCATGGAACTGACCGCGAGTCAATTGGAGTCCGTCACAATTTATGGCAAAATAAATTGTCCGTCGCAGTCAAATGAACGCATATCGTTATTTAACGATCATCGAACCAATGTGAGTAATTCTCACTAACTCTGAACACTTTATATTTTTATAAAGTATTTTTAGAATTGAAAAATCTTGGTTGGATTGTTGTATGTTGATTGTTTGGTTGAACTGCTAGTCAGTTGATTGAAATTATCGATAACGATATATATAAATCGTATCGAAGTATTGATTCTGTTTATCAGAACATTTTACCTTCATGTTAATCATGTTGACTGACATCTGTGGATGCAGGGAAACAGGTCGGAGGGACCCAACTGGGTTCCTCAACATTTATTTACCGCTTTTCATATATTTTGATATATGATGTGTTATATCATCCGTTATTGATTTTGTGTGTTTGGATGATGACCGATCAGTTGATTTGATATTTTTACACTATAAGTGATACTGAAAAGTGGAAAAGGGAAATTTTCAAAGTATATTTTGAAAATAGAATATTTATATAAAATCAGCAGATTATATATATGAAAGGAAAAAGGAGTTTTATAAAAGAAATCATTTTATGAAATCAAAGCAATAAAGGAAAAATATTTGTAAAAACAAATAGAAAAGGGAAATTGTTTGTAAAACATTTACAAACGGAATTAGAAAGAAAATATTTGTAAAAACATTTACAAATAGATTAAAAGGAAATATTTATCTAGAGAAATAAACTGAGTTATAAAAAGGAATTATTTATTTAGGAAATAAATAGAATATTGGAGTACTTGAAAATGGATAAAAGTGTAATAAAGGAGAATTTTACACTAGGAAAAACTTAGGCCCGTGCTTCGCATACGGGTAAACAGAATTGAATTCGAAGTGAGAATTTAAGAGAGATCTGTTTTAACAGATAAAGTGAGAAGGTTAATTTATAAATAAAGTTTTATAAATTAATTTAGTTATTTATCTTTGGATAAATAGAGTATATAAGTCAAGACTTATATAGAGAAGTAAAAATCGATTTCCACATCGATGTTTGAAACTGAATAAGGACGAAGGAGAATCTATCGAATAAGAGTTATTCGGGGTAAAGTTATCGAATATCAGTTTATTCGAAAGGAAGTTTATTGAATATTAGTTATTCAATTAAATTTGCTCGAATTTAGTTATTCGAGATAGAGTTAAACAGAAATAGTCATTTAAGATAAGTTATCAGTAAGCACGACTGCTAGCGTAATTCGCAGGGCTGTAGATAGCCTAAGGCGGACAGATGTTTCCTGAGGGAATCAGGCGTAACCATTGTGATCGCTGCGATCTAGAGTCGAGCGAATGGTGTCAAGTCAAATATTAGTTAATCGATAAAAGTAATTTAGTCGAGTTAATTAAGCTAAGTTAGTCCAGTTGAACTGATCAAGTAAGTGGGTCAAAATGAGTAGATCAGACCGAGTTATCTGAACAAGGGTTAGTCCAGTAAGAGTTAAATAGAATAAGAGTAAATTGAATAAGAGTTACAACTTAGAGGTAACCGAGTATGAGTTAATAATTTAGTTCGTTATTTATTCGAGTTAGAAAATCAAAGTATTTATACAGTTATTATATTTCGGATGCAGGGAATTATAACATCATTGTTATAATCAAGTGATTTCTGAAAAGAAGTGGATTCATAAATCGAATCCGAGGGCAATGTAAGGAAGTGTGTTAAAAGGTTGGAAAGTTGAACTTTGCCTATTTCGAAGTTAGAAATGTTGTTCAGTTAAGGTCTGAGAGGTAACTATACCCCAACTTGATTGACTTCGTTTTTAACTAAGAAATGGTTAAGTTTCGATGGTGAAAAGTGGTTAAGTGGAAACCAAATGAAGGAGATTTGGCATAGTGATGTTTGTTCAAACATCTGTTTAATCAAATGAAGGAGATTTGGAAATGTTTTCCGAATGAGAAGTAGAATTGTTTTCTGAATATAGAAACAAGAGATGGAAATGTTTTCCAATGATAATGATATATATTTTCTAAATATAGTGAATAAGAAACATTAAACAACAGGAATAGGGAAATGAACGAATGGATGAAGTGATGTTTGGTCGATAGAATTTCCTTCGGGAATAATATCGTTGTTTGCACACCGACATGTTTTCATTTGATAGTTAAAACACCGACTATCAAAGTTTTGACCATTTTACGTTGTTGATATGGAGAGACCGGTTGGATTATTATCCAGAGAACCACTCCGTATTGGCATAAGCGTTGCGAATCAAGTATGCTGAATATATTGAAGACGGAGTTGTGCAAGGGCTATCCTGTTTACAGAATAGCGCCTTCGGTTTGTCCAGTCCCAGGACAAACGTGAATGGAAGAATGTCTGACAGAGTATATTCAAAGGATCGCGTAAGTTGATCTCTTCAAACGTACTTACGTTTGGTGGCGGAGGAATTCGTTTCTCTTAGCTTTATACCCGTGGTATTTTTGGTGAAATCAATTTGTGATTTGGCGGGTATGACGATGTGGCATTCAAAGTAATGGGGGTGTGATCTGTCAAAAGATACGTTATGACCTCAAGCCTCATCAACCGGGAAATGACAAAAATCGGGCAGGCAGCATGGCTAAGTCGGTCGCTCCGAAGTAGGGTGTACGATCACCTATCTAGAGAAATTCCTTTTGTTCTTAAATCTATCGATGCTGTCCCATTTCGGGAGGCGGTTGCTGATCCCAACCGTCGGTGATATACATTCGATACACTCAAGTGAAATGAGTGGTCGGTCATGTGTGGGCCGGGTTGCAAGATGTTCTTGTTGAACCCAGTGTATTTGCCTCTAGAGATACACGTTCGGAAGGTGGTCCCATACCTTGTCAAGTTGGAATCCAATCTCCAATAAGCGCTCGCGGTTTTTGATTTTATACTATATATGTGGAGCGTGAGATGCAAGCGTTCTACTAGATTGTAAATTAATTGTGATTAGACATTATTATAATATCAGATAATATATGATTTCCAAAGTGTTTTGGGTTATCGTAAGGTAAAAGCCATCCGTATTTATGAGTGGATTGGTCTTACGATTATCTTTTCTTTTGAAAAGGTTTTTGAAAAGTTAAACTAAATGATTTGGGTTTACTCACACCAGTCCCATGACTGACCCAGAGTTTATTTTGTTTTGTTTTCCCTAAACTCTTGGGTGCCCAAATTTGTACGGGCAGTCAAGTAGTCAGGATTTTACAGATAGACTTGGAGAGCTTGGAGCAGCAGGCTTCAGGACTTATATAGCTATTGTTTATTTCCGCTGTGATGCAAGGGTTGTACTCTGATAATGGTATTGTATGCATACTGCTTTTGATTTCAAGTTATGTGATATATTATATTTTATTCGTTCCGCTGTGAGATTCGTGTGACTCTGATGTTGTGTTCTTCTTTTTCTTCTTCTATTCTAATTTTCTATCTTATCTATCCTCACCCTCTAAATTCTTTCATTAACTATTCGGTAATTGTCGACCCTTGTTGTTCAATATGTGTTGTATATCGGATAATCAAGGTCGCTTTTTCCCGGGTCGTTACAGTGGTATCAGAGCTGAAGGTTAATTATTACCTTGGCTCTGTGGCGTGATTCAGTAGAGATGGGGTTAGTAATACCCTAGACTGGGTTTGAGTGCATATATACGAGTGAACGTATTTGTAGATTTTATACGAATTGTTTTATATTGTGGAGATTCATTGGTTGGGTTGTTTATGAGTTCTAGTCGATCAGTTTGATCCACTGTATCGATAGGAGTTTATAAACACTTGAATACGATGGGTCGACACGATATGTTTTGAAAAAAGGGTAAATGAAAGAATTTTACCCAAATTATATTTTGATATAAGCAAAGTATAGATATTTGAAATTATTATAGTATATTGGATGTGTTGGTTGTGATTATAATCGAATAAGATTATAAAATGTGAAATGGTTATGTAAATAACAAATAATTCATATAAGTGAAAAATATGAAATCAGATGAATTAAATCTGAATTTAAGTTCAGAATTGGAATTAAAATTGCTAAAATTTGAATAAGCGTTGTAAATGGAATTAAATTGAATGTATGTGAATTTTAAAATCCTGGGAGATTTTAAATTTGTTACAAGCATTAAAAAGGGATATTTTGAAATGAATTTCAAAATGAAAATGTTTAAAAATGGGTTTTGAAAGTGCTATAGTATTGAACTCACTTCGATAGCTGGAAAATAAATTCCGATGTTGATCCGGACATCATCGGTGCTCATTTTCGGGTTTGTAAGTGACGGATTGCTACCAAAGGTTTTGTTTTTGAACTGTTTTGAGAAAACAAATTATTTTGATATTCCAAATGAATAATTTGATTTTTGGAAAAGGCGAAGCTATTTGAAACTCCCAGGTAAGAATTATTTGAAATAAACACAAAGTAAATAAAAATTTGCGAAAGCAAATTTGAAATAGAAATAAAGCCAGTTCAGTGGAAATTGAATTGAATTGGATTAGAATGGTATCAAGTAGAGTTGGACTGGATTAGAGATAATCTGGGATGTTAATGTATTGTTGAGCAAGAAATTTGAATTGAGACTGGAATTGCAGTTGATTGAGATTCGGCTTGGGTAAGCGAATGGGTGTGTTGAAGATAAAAGTGATTTGAGTTTGACTGGGATGACAGTTGCATATGTTGGATTGGCAGCAGATGGAAGTAATATAAGGAATGCCCGACAAAAGGTACACGCATATATTCATATGAGTTGATGAGATTTAAGAGCCTATTTGGCAAGCCGCTTGGCTGTTTGATTTTCTTTTGGATTGGAGAGGCCTGTGTGGCGGTTTGGGGATTTTCCCGATGCTCCCGGTACAAAGGAGGTGCTGGCGGAATTTTTTTGGAAATTTCGGGTGTTAGAAAATTTTCAGGAGTTTTGAAAATTTTCGTTTATAGAAATGAAGTAATAATTTAATTGAAATAAATAAATTCAGTTGAAACTGAAATTAAAGAAGTAAACGAATAATTTGAAACTAGTTAATAGGGTTGTTCTCTATCTTAGCAATTTCGAGGACGAAATTATTTTAAGGGGGGAAGAATGTAACGACCCGCATTTTCAGCAACAGAATAATTAATTAATTTAATTATTTGAATAGTGATTTAGATAATTAAATGGTCGCTTAATTGAATTATAGTGAATATTTAATTAAGTTAAATAATAGAATCATATATTTATTTCTGAAATAGTCAGAAATAGTTGAATTCACAATATTGTGGGAATGGGCAGTATAAATTATATATATATCAGTTATATTGGATTATATTGACGAATATATTTATAAACGCCATTTGAACGTATAATTTAAATTATAATTTTAATAGAGCTCGAAATGGCGCTGCAGTTCGCTATTTGGCGATTCGAACTTCAACTGGTTATACATGATTCGTTTTAAGGCGGATTTCTGTGAAACAAGAAACGCGTGGAGCTGGTGGAGTATATTTTTCTAGTGGAAGAGAAAAATCGAGATTTCGTCGTGTAGATTTTGTTTTATGTCCAAATCAAATTTTAAAATAGTCGCTATGGAATTCCTTTATATTTTGCAACGCTTTATTTACGTTATAAATGGATTTTCTATATAATTTGAATATCGAATTAATACTGGGATTTGAATATCGAGTTATAAACTCTAATATAATTATTTTAGAGCTGTGGTATATCGTATGTGAATATATACGATAATATTTATTTTTAAATATTAAATTTAATTGTTTTTAAATATATTTATATATTTAAAAGGGCTATTTAGGACTTTAAAAATAGCCACTTTTGCAAACGAAGTCGGATTCCAACGAAACTAATTTTGTTGGATCCGCAGCGTCAAATTATTGTTAGATTCCAAGTTTGGTGATTTTTAGAAGCAGTGTGTGGCCGTATGGATTTTTAGAGTGAAAAATAGACAGTATTTCAACGGTTAAAAATACGCTGTGTGGGCATATGGAGTCGGAATTCGACGAAACCAGTTTCGTTGGGACCGTAATGTCAAACTGAAGGTGCATGTCCAGTTTGGTGATTTTTGGGTATTGTATGTGATCACGGTAATTTTTAAACAGCATGTACAAGTAACGATTGCTTAAAATAAATTAAATAATCAATAAAAAATATTATAACTACCTATAAATACATCCTAAACCACACTAACCCTAAACATTCTTCAGCGGTCAACAGAAACCCGCCGCCACCAGGAAAACAGAAAAAAAAAGTGAAATTCATCCTCTTTTAAAATCAAAACAAATGGAAATAAATTCCTAAAATCAAGTGAGCTGTATATATGTGTTCCTGGACTCATTCTCTTCAAATCCGTGTATGTATTGATGGGTTCGGTTGAATTTTTCTTCGTTCGTTTTTAGGCAGCGTCACCTAGGGCTCGATAAATCCAAGAATTTAAGAATCAATTACATGTGTGGTCGTTATATTTGGATTCAGGATGGAGAATGGAAGGGATTGTGATTTTTTTGTGGAATTTTAGGTCAAAATGGTTCGGTACTTTTACCATGTTCGTGCGTTGGATGCTGGGAGCCGCATCCACGAAGTCCATCTCGAGCTGAGTGTAAGTAGGATGATGGTGTAGAGAGATCGAAGAGATGCTTAATGGTGATTTTTACTTGAATTTTAATGAAGTAGAAGTGGAGAAAGGATGGATAGAAAATTCGGTAATGGTGAAGAAGCAGCAGCTTGCGTTCGATCGTGGAGATGAAGAAGAAGGTGCGGTGGGCTCTAAGGGTGTATGGTAGTGGGCCGGAATTTGAAAAGTAAAGCCCATTTTCCTTTTTAGTTAATTATATAGGAATTAAATTCATGTTTTAACTTGAAATATCGATATCTTGGTCATACGAAATCAGATTGACGAACTGCAAGTTGCGTTAGGATCATATGGACGGTGGCTACACCATGGAACTGACCGCGAGTCAATTGGAGTCCGTCACAATTTATGGCAAAATAAATTGTCCGTCGCAGTCAAATGAACGCATATCGTTATTTAACGATCATCGAACCAATGTGAGTAATTCTCACTAACTCTGAACACTTTATATTTTTATAAAGTATTTTTAGAATTGAAAAATCTTGGTTGGATTGTTGTATGTTGATTGTTTGGTTGAACTGCTAGTCAGTTGATTGAAATTATCGATAACGATATATATAAATCGTATCGAAGTATTGATTCTGTTTATCAGAACATTTTACCTTCATGTTAATCATGTTGACTGACATCTGTGGATGCAGGGAAACAGGTCGGAGGGACCCAACTGGGTTCCTCAACATTTATTTACCGCTTTTCATATATTTTGATATATGATGTGTTATATCATCCGTTATTGATTTTGTGTGTTTGGATGATGACCGATCAGTTGATTTGATATTTTTACACTATAAGTGATACTGAAAAGTGGAAAAGGGAAATTTTCAAAGTATATTTTGAAAATAGAATATTTATATAAAATCAGCAGATTATATATATGAAAGGAAAAAGGAGTTTTATAAAAGAAATCATTTTATGAAATCAAAGCAATAAAGGAAAAATATTTGTAAAAACAAATAGAAAAGGGAAATTGTTTGTAAAACATTTACAAACGGAATTAGAAAGAAAATATTTGTAAAAACATTTACAAATAGATTAAAAGGAAATATTTATCTAGAGAAATAAACTGAGTTATAAAAAGGAATTATTTATTTAGGAAATAAATAGAATATTGGAGTACTTGAAAATGGATAAAAGTGTAATAAAGGAGAATTTTACACTAGGAAAAACTTAGGCCCGTGCTTCGCATACGGGTAAACAGAATTGAATTCGAAGTGAGAATTTAAGAGAGATCTGTTTTAACAGATAAAGTGAGAAGGTTAATTTATAAATAAAGTTTTATAAATTAATTTAGTTATTTATCTTTGGATAAATAGAGTATATAAGTCAAGACTTATATAGAGAAGTAAAAATCGATTTCCACATCGATGTTTGAAACTGAATAAGGACGAAGGAGAATCTATCGAATAAGAGTTATTCGGGGTAAAGTTATCGAATATCAGTTTATTCGAAAGGAAGTTTATTGAATATTAGTTATTCAATTAAATTTGCTCGAATTTAGTTATTCGAGATAGAGTTAAACAGAAATAGTCATTTAAGATAAGTTATCAGTAAGCACGACTGCTAGCGTAATTCGCAGGGCTGTAGATAGCCTAAGGCGGACAGATGTTTCCTGAGGGAATCAGGCGTAACCATTGTGATCGCTGCGATCTAGAGTCGAGCGAATGGTGTCAAGTCAAATATTAGTTAATCGATAAAAGTAATTTAGTCGAGTTAATTAAGCTAAGTTAGTCCAGTTGAACTGATCAAGTAAGTGGGTCAAAATGAGTAGATCAGACCGAGTTATCTGAACAAGGGTTAGTCCAGTAAGAGTTAAATAGAATAAGAGTAAATTGAATAAGAGTTACAACTTAGAGGTAACCGAGTATGAGTTAATAATTTAGTTCGTTATTTATTCGAGTTAGAAAATCAAAGTATTTATACAGTTATTATATTTCGGATGCAGGGAATTATAACATCATTGTTATAATCAAGTGATTTCTGAAAAGAAGTGGATTCATAAATCGAATCCGAGGGCAATGTAAGGAAGTGTGTTAAAAGGTTGGAAAGTTGAACTTTGCCTATTTCGAAGTTAGAAATGTTGTTCAGTTAAGGTCTGAGAGGTAACTATACCCCAACTTGATTGACTTCGTTTTTAACTAAGAAATGGTTAAGTTTCGATGGTGAAAAGTGGTTAAGTGGAAACCAAATGAAGGAGATTTGGCATAGTGATGTTTGTTCAAACATCTGTTTAATCAAATGAAGGAGATTTGGAAATGTTTTCCGAATGAGAAGTAGAATTGTTTTCTGAATATAGAAACAAGAGATGGAAATGTTTTCCAATGATAATGATATATATTTTCTAAATATAGTGAATAAGAAACATTAAACAACAGGAATAGGGAAATGAACGAATGGATGAAGTGATGTTTGGTCGATAGAATTTCCTTCGGGAATAATATCGTTGTTTGCACACCGACATGTTTTCATTTGATAGTTAAAACACCGACTATCAAAGTTTTGACCATTTTACGTTGTTGATATGGAGAGACCGGTTGGATTATTATCCAGAGAACCACTCCGTATTGGCATAAGCGTTGCGAATCAAGTATGCTGAATATATTGAAGACGGAGTTGTGCAAGGGCTATCCTGTTTACAGAATAGCGCCTTCGGTTTGTCCAGTCCCAGGACAAACGTGAATGGAAGAATGTCTGACAGAGTATATTCAAAGGATCGCGTAAGTTGATCTCTTCAAACGTACTTACGTTTGGTGGCGGAGGAATTCGTTTCTCTTAGCTTTATACCCGTGGTATTTTTGGTGAAATCAATTTGTGATTTGGCGGGTATGACGATGTGGCATTCAAAGTAATGGGGGTGTGATCTGTCAAAAGATACGTTATGACCTCAAGCCTCATCAACCGGGAAATGACAAAAATCGGGCAGGCAGCATGGCTAAGTCGGTCGCTCCGAAGTAGGGTGTACGATCACCTATCTAGAGAAATTCCTTTTGTTCTTAAATCTATCGATGCTGTCCCATTTCGGGAGGCGGTTGCTGATCCCAACCGTCGGTGATATACATTCGATACACTCAAGTGAAATGAGTGGTCGGTCATGTGTGGGCCGGGTTGCAAGATGTTCTTGTTGAACCCAGTGTATTTGCCTCTAGAGATACACGTTCGGAAGGTGGTCCCATACCTTGTCAAGTTGGAATCCAATCTCCAATAAGCGCTCGCGGTTTTTGATTTTATACTATATATGTGGAGCGTGAGATGCAAGCGTTCTACTAGATTGTAAATTAATTGTGATTAGACATTATTATAATATCAGATAATATATGATTTCCAAAGTGTTTTGGGTTATCGTAAGGTAAAAGCCATCCGTATTTATGAGTGGATTGGTCTTACGATTATCTTTTCTTTTGAAAAGGTTTTTGAAAAGTTAAACTAAATGATTTGGGTTTACTCACACCAGTCCCATGACTGACCCAGAGTTTATTTTGTTTTGTTTTCCCTAAACTCTTGGGTGCCCAAATTTGTACGGGCAGTCAAGTAGTCAGGATTTTACAGATAGACTTGGAGAGCTTGGAGCAGCAGGCTTCAGGACTTATATAGCTATTGTTTATTTCCGCTGTGATGCAAGGGTTGTACTCTGATAATGGTATTGTATGCATACTGCTTTTGATTTCAAGTTATGTGATATATTATATTTTATTCGTTCCGCTGTGAGATTCGTGTGACTCTGATGTTGTGTTCTTCTTTTTCTTCTTCTATTCTAATTTTCTATCTTATCTATCCTCACCCTCTAAATTCTTTCATTAACTATTCGGTAATTGTCGACCCTTGTTGTTCGATATGTGTTGTATATCGGATAATCAAGGTCGCTTTTTCCCGGGTCGTTACATAAATCTCATTTCAAATGATTATACGACGATTTAAATCGAAGATCTTAAAGAGGGCGATTGAAGACCGGCGATCTTCACATCGAAAGGATAACTACTGATGTCCGGCATTGGTTAGCTACCAGTAAAGGGTTAAATTGCTAGTTGTCCGGACGTACTTGTTGATTGTCCGGATATGCGAGCACCTCTCTTCCGTATTGGACATACGGGATGAGGAATAAGGTGTCTCCGGTTTCGTTCAGACCCAGAACGGACTTGCAAACGGATGTGTGTCCGACATTGAATTTCATTCCATGTAATTAAATTGATTTCTATTTAATATATATCTATGGTGGCGAAGAATTTACTCTCTTGCTTAACACCCTTCTTTGAGACGCATGAGCTTAAAGGTTATATATTGGTAGTTATCGATCACATGGCGTGAATTGTCAATGTGGCATGCCAAGATGCAATTGATCGAGGCTTTTGTTGAAAAACAGGGCCTTGTGGATGATGATCAAATCATAGCCTATTTCGGCATAGCTTTGTGTATTACATTACCTCGCGAGCCTCACACCTAGGTAGAGTCAAAAACGAGTCAAGGGAACACAGGGAGTGCACATGTTTCTTTCTAGCTAGAAGTGATATCAGGGTTTTGCAAGCCCTGGCATTTTACTTATGTGGTTGATGGAATGAGGTGCCTCGATTTTATTGGTCGATTGTTACCATTTTATAGGTCCAATAGGATCGGGAAGCGTGTGTTCAGGCATAACTAATTCACTAACGTTATTTGTGGACCGGACCTGTAGGATCCAGGGGTTCACTGCGGGGGATCCTGAGACATTGCTAGAGTGTCTCGAATTGGTTAGGAGATCGTCCCTAGCCTTGACTCATGATGGAAATTTAATCTCCAATATGACATTACGGTTTTGATTGTAAACCTATATGCGGCGACATAGTAGGATGGGGTATTATGCCGTCTAGGATTGGAACATTTACTTTGAAGTATTTTAATATTGATTAGACACTAATAATAATATTAAACATTGTTTTCCACGTATCAAGCATTTTTTATCATTATAAGGTAAAACTCTATCCTCCGTATTGCGCTGCATTGTGTGATGGGACTTGAGTCTTATAATGATTTCATTTTCTAAAAAGCATTGCGTTGTTTTTAAATAAGGTTTATTAAACATATGCACTGGCAATCCAATGGAGTAAACCCGTTTCGCGTTAGCGGCGTGGTCCTGTGATTAGTCATATTGTTAGTTAAGAATGATTTCTCATACCAGTCCCATGACTGACTCGTAGTTTGTTTCACTTTGCAAACTCAGGTGCCCTCTTTCCACACGGGCAGCCAAATAACAGGTTAGGTATTGATGCATTCTAGACTGGAGCTTGGTTATGAAGAAGATGAAGAATTCTTTTCTTTTTATCTTTTTATTGCTTCACGAAACATTTATACATTATGGATCTTTGATGTATTTGTGGGAATTGAGACTTATTTCCTTCTTTGTTGAGACTTTTATTTTGCTAAGTGTATCCTGTAACTGGGTACTCTGATGTCTGTGATGTTATGTTGTGATGACATTTCCATTTCTGATGCAATGATTTATGTGTTATGCTATTATCTGAGATTTGTTATTGTTGTAATTATGTTATACTCCTATGATTATCCTTACTTTCGTACCATGGAGGTTTGGGGTCGTCATAGTTTGTATCAGAGCTAAAGGTTAACCTTAGCTTCAGAGTATAACATTTTTAGAACAATTCGTCTAGATAGAATCAGCAGTATTCTAAGATGGGTAGCTCATTAGAGATAGGATTAGTAATGTCCTAAAATGAGCACAGCAGAATAGCACTTATTAATCAGTCATTACATCATTATCATCTTACCATATGTCTCTACTTTTAACCTTTCCTTTAAAATTATCATTTCTGTTAGTCTGACTATTTCCTTGATGATACAGAACTAACTAAGAAATGAGCACCAGAGCACGAACTATAGCACGAGGCAGAGGTGGGGCTAGAGGTACAGCTAGAGATGAGACTCCTACGGCCCAGGGACATCCCACTGTAGAGGTTGTAACACCACCTCCTCCCCCGCAGCCATTTGATTTGGACAAATTGTCCAAGAAGTACAGAAACTTAGGAGGCGTATCTTTTACCGGGCGAGAGACTGTGATTGAGGCACAGGCATGGCTGAAGAACTGTGAGGAAATCTTCGAAGGTTTGGAATTGTAAGATCAATGCAAGCGCTTCTTGGCAACATGGCTATTAAAAGACCAAGCTGAAATTTGGTGGGACACATTCAAAATTGGCAATGATGTGGCCAATATGTCTTGGACCAGGTTCAAAGAGCTCTTCAATGATAATTATGTCCCTCCGTAGGAAGTTGAGATGCTCCATGATCAATTTTCAAATCTGCAGAAGGGAGAGATGACTATTTCAAAATATGTGCAGAAGTTCGAGGAACTTTCCCGCTACGCTCCAGAGCTAGTTCAGGAACCAGTGCAGAAGAACAAGAGATTTATCAATGGCCTCTCCAAGAAGTACCTGAACAGGGTCACTGCTCACATCAAGCTCCCCTTCAATGAAGTGATCAAGATGGCTAACCGTTATGAGGATAATAATAGGAATGCACAACAGGAGTGTGAAAAGAATCAGAACAACAATAAAAGAAAGCAAGCTGATAGAAAACCAGAGGCGGGCAACTCTTCTACTGCCAAGCCCAAGGGAAAAAGAAAAGGGATAAATCCAAGGTGAAATGCTTGAAAGACAAATTCTCCAAATGCATATTCTGGCAAGAAGAGGTGAAATTCCTCGGCTATGTTGTATCAAAGGAAGGCATTTCAGTAGATCCAGGAAAGATCTCAGCCATCCAAGATTGGAAGCAGCCCAGCACTCCCACAGAAGTCAGAAGTTTCTTAGGACTTACTGACTATTATCGGAAATTCGTTAAGGATTTTTCGAAATTATATTGTCCACTGACAAAGCTAACTAAGAAGAATTCAAAGTTAGTTTGGACACCTAAATGTGAGGCAGCTTTCCAAGAGCTAAAACAGAGGTTGATCACTGCTCTTGTGTTGACCATTATTGATGGCAATTAGGATTTGAAAGTCTGGACAGACACTTCTAGAGAAGGTTATTCTTTTAATCTAAATAAACATGTCAGAGATGACATTTTTAATGTCAAATCTTATTTTAACATGTTATCCTTCCATCTATTTAAGGTATTGGTGTGGTGCTAATGCAAAGGGACAAAGTAGTCGCATATGCTAGCCGTCAGTTAAAATCGCACGAGAAGAATGAAACACCCCACCTCCGTTAAGGTCGCTCACAAAGGGAATGCCTTAACTTTGGTGGAGGGTTATAGGTACAAGACACAGAAAAATTTACAAGACAGATAAATATAAGCAGCGAAATTCAAATATTTATTGCATACATGGTTCAATACAAAAGCGTTACATCAAATTATCTCAAAATAACTTCCAAAACATTACAATATAATTTCTGTCTTGATTATTCAATAAAGAAGCATAAACCAAAAAAAAACTGCATAAATCCCCAAGGATAACGTCCAAGAGCCATAGCCAAGGTGAGAGAGAGTCCAAATCATACATCTACTTTCTTGAAGCTTGCAAAGAGTCTGACTAAGTTGCGGTATTCCCTCCATGTGGACCTATGGGGGACCGGAAGAAAAGAGGACGAAAGAAAACGGGTCAGACAATAAGTCTGGTAAGTTCGGTGATTACTAGTATTTAAACAAGGAAAGGGATCATGACAGTAATAACAGAACATAGGACAATAACCTAATATAAGATAAGAGGAACATGTGATAACACCCGTTACTATAGTCTCTGCACCTACTTAACCATTGGTTCAACCAGCCCTACGTGTTCATAACAAACGATCCCCTTAATGATCAGCTCCTACTCGTATGCATTCATATCATGTGTCATACGGCCCCGCTTGACTGTATATACCTATGCTGGTCCCACCGTGTGGTGTATCAGTCCCTCTGGTGGCAACTCGACAAGATTCAAGATGCACAGTGTATACTACTAATGCCCAGTGCCTGATTTTTCCACTCTGGAGTACGTGCATGCCCATACTCTATCGGAACCTACACTGGCCCACCAACCGCCAACGTTTTGATCGCTTATAATCAGCCCAGTAATCTTGCCCCACCGTGCATAGTTTCAGGGTACCATGATACATCTATGTGGGTTACTGCTGAAATGGGTCCCGATTACTAGGGTTTTCTAATCAACATGTTTATTGGGTTAAGTGTCCAGGTTTACCTAACCCCACCCATTCGTTTAGTTAACATGTTGAATCGGTTAAGTATTTCCTTAATTGACTTAACCCTACCAATCCTGACTTAGCTTTAATTTATTAAGGCACCAACCACTCACATTAGAAAGGTCTTGTTGTGGTCACTTGATGTGCCGGTCGGTTCCGGGCAGATTTACACAACAACTCAGTCTAACCTCGGGTTCTTTTTGGGCTTGATGCACTAACTACCCACATTAGACAAGTCTTGTTGTGTTCACTGGATATGCCGGTCGGTTCTGGGCAGATTTACATCACTACTCAGTCTAACCTCAGGTTAGGCATATTCGTCTTTTTCTAAATTCACATTTTCCTATATATGTCTAATTTATTTATGTAAATTTAATTAAATTTAATCATGCCATAATTATCCTTCGATTATGCTTACTATAAATGGTATATCAAATATACCATTTTATGAACAAATCTATGCCATGAATTTTCATATTTTCCCATCGCTACCACCGTGGAACGTACGCATGAATCACATAAAATGTTGGGCTAGTAAATTAGCCCAACCCATAAACAAGAAGGGGTAATAAACAAGGGACATGAAATAAACATAAAATAGCTTACGTTTCAACTTGTCATGTGTAACTTGGCATAGAAGTATCATTAACTTTAATTAAATGGGTAAAGGTGAACTTGTGACTAAGTTGGGTCTAATTGGCATGTAAACTTGACAAAGGTCTATCATGGAGGTTTAACATATAATCACAGTTCAACCCACAACTTAGCATATTAACTTATGTATGTCAAAACATAAGAAAGCTACTATAATCATTTTTAAATTGCACCTTAGCATGATAACTTATGTGTTAAACATAAGAGGGCTGTTATAAACATATTTGAATCACAATTTAGCATGATACTTATGTGTTAAAACATAAGAGGACTACAATTCCAAATTTTACAACATAAATAGATTCAACCTAACATGAATATACATGAGTGTTGATCTAACATATAAGCATGTGTTTTAGATCATAAACTTGCAAATAACCACCAATTTATAACATGACATGTTTCACCATTTAATTGGCAAAATAAATCCAATACCCAATCATAATAGATTCCAATAACATACAATATGTTTATTACCACAAGCATATAGACATGATTAATATACAATATGTTCATCACCACAAGCATATAGACATGATTAATTACAACGATACTTTAAGATAAGCGAGAATCAAATCTTATACATAACATCATTCTGTATTCAAATTACAACATGTCATGATTCATTTGAAAGAACGTTTAAATCTGCGTAATAACCAACTTACAAACTAAAAAGGAATTCTTGCGTTCTGAAATCTGAATTCTGAAATTGGTAAGCTCGCCTTTGATGTAGATCGTTGAATTTGATAACTTTTAATTTGATTTTTGATTCACGTTCTTATCTTGTCTTTGAATTGGTGATGGCTACTCCAAGTTCTCAATTGACAGCATGATAGTTCTAGGATTATTTTTGTGTGATTTTTAGGTTTGAGCATTGGGTTGTTTATAAAGAATTTCAATTCAATTTGAGCCGTCGGACGATCCTAGGGTTAACCACAACCATTCAGTCAAGATAGGGTGACACCTCAGCCCTAGTGACTCAGCACTAAGTCACAAAATTGTCACCTTTCAAATTTGCCTAGAGGGGCGGGGGGGGGGGTGGTGGAGGGGGCAGGTCGACCCCTAGGTCGACCTGTAAGAGGGGAGGTCGACACTGGGGTCGACCTGGGTCCTGGGCGGGAATTTTCCCACGCAGCCCGCTTCTGACTTTTGTTTTGAATTTGTTTTCGAGCTGTTTGAATTTATTTGAATTTTCTGGAAATTTTCGACAGCCATAACTTTTTCATACGAAGTCTAATTTATGCAAACTCGGACTTTATCTCAACCAGAATTCTGAGATGAACACAATGCCGTAACCCGTTTCCCTTAATTCTCACATTTTAAATTAAGTATTGTTTAATTCGTTACTATACCATTAACAAAAAATACGGTGTTGTATATTCTCCCCACCTTTTAGGATTTCGTCCCTGAAATCTTCAAGTTGAGAAGAACTTATATCCTACCATTCAACTATCCATCCACTCAACCATCAAAACACAGGCGTCCATTGTCCTTAAAAGAATTCTAATGCTTCATGATCATATGCATTGTGTGTGTACATGTCCTTATCTAATGCAAAATCAGGCGGTCTACTGATTCAGCTGACCTCCTTAATGCAAATTATGTCAGTGCCATGAGTCCATTATGAATGCAGTTTTTCCTACTCAAAATTTCCTACATGAGTGCACAATCATTCATACAAATGCAACATCCATATGATAACACATCAAGTTTCAATCCATAAACCAATACATATATGCATATGCAATATGGAAGTGACTGAGCCGGTCTAATACCTAATGTGTGTGTATATGCATCCACTAGCAACCACTTGCAACCATCAATCATAACATGTTTCAATTACATGTTTACATCCAAATGGGTTCCTACCTAAGGATAAAGGATAGGATCGAGAAGATATACCTAAAAAGATAGATACGAGCGTAAAATTTAAGGAAAAAGAGATTATGGATGTACCCTCAAAAAGAAAAGGGTAAGCTATGCGTATTTTGTCCTCAGTTTCCCAAGCCGCGTCTTCCTCGGTGTCGCTCCATTGAACTTTAAGGAGATTAACTTCACGATTGTGTAGCTTTTTGACCTCTATTCCCAAGACACGGGTTGGAACTCTCCCCACAGTCGCTTCTCGTTCAACTTCTACTTCCTTTAGCATGATTGGTTCTACCACTTCTGCAGAATCGTGTAAGAATTTCCACAGGTGAGAGACATGAAAGACATTATAACCCTGGCCAACCTTTCGGGGAGTTGTACCCTATAAGCCATCTTCCCAATCTTCTCGATGATAGGGAACGGCCCTACAAATCTTGGTGCTAACTTTCCTGCGGATCCAAAGTGAATGACGTTCCTAAAAGGAGATACTTTAAGGAACGCATTGTCTCCAACTTCGAACTCAAGGTCAGTTCTTCTTTTGTCTGCGTAGGACTTCTGTCTATCTTGGGCAGTCTTCATTCTTCTTCGTATCAAGTCTGCTTTCTCTGAAGTTTCCCTAATCATGTCTGGTCCAAGTATGAGCTTATCTGTGGACTCCCACTAGCAAGTTGGTGACCTGCACGGTCTTCCATATAAAGCTTCGAAAGGCGCCATGCCTATAGTGGCTTGGTAGCTATTGTTGTAAGCGAATTCCACCAAAGGTAGATGATCCTCCCATGTACCTCCAAAGTCAATAATGCATAATCTCAAGAGGTCTTCTAATACTCTGTTGACTCTTTCCGTCTGGCCATCGGTTTGAGGTTGATAGGCCGTGCTTAAGCATAACTGTGTGCCTACAGCCTCTTGTAAATTCTTCCAAAACTCGCTCGTGAAGATAGGGCCTCGATCACTCACAATGCTGGAGGGTATCCCATGTAGTCGAACTATCTCCTTAAGATATATGGATGCTAGAGATGAGGCAGTCCTTCTATTCTTGACGAGTATAAAGTGGGCGCTTTTTGTGAGCCTGTCCACTATTACCTAAATGCTGGTATTGCCCCTTCTTGACCTAGGCAACCCATCTATAAAGTCCATCGGGATGCTATCACATTTCCACTGTGGGACCTCTAGAGGATGGAGCAGACCACCAGGCTTCTTTTGCTCCGCCTTGACTTGTTGGCATATTAAACACTTAGAAACAAATTCAGCTATGTCTTGCTTCATGCCATTCCAAAAGAAAACTCTTTTGATGTCTTTATACATTTTGTCTCCGCCTGGGTGTATGGTCCGCTTGGAATGGTGTGCCTCTTCTATAACCGCCTTTACCAAATCCCTTGCTTGTTGGATGCATAGTCTTCCATCTAGTCTCAATCAGCCCTTGGCAATAATGGAGTATCTATTGAGGTGACTGGAAGTCTCACCCCTAATTAACTTGTCTATTACAATGACTAGTTGAGGGTCTTCTCTTTGCACGGCTCCGATTAAGTCTAATAGAGATGGCCGCACTTCTAACGTTGCTAGCCAGACAGGTACAAAGTCAAAGAAGGGTCTGAAGTTAAAGCTTGCTATGAACTCCAAGCTTTGCCTTTCCACAAAGAGAGGTCTTAAGGTCAATTTCTTTCTACTCAAGGCGTATGCTACGGCATTGCCCTTGCCAGGAGTGTAGGAAATCTCAAAATCGAACGAGGCAAGAAACTCCAGCCATCTTTGCTGCCTCAAATTGAGATCTTTCTACGAGGAAAGGTATTTCAACGATTTATAGTCAGTATATAGTTCAAATTTCTCACCTAGGAGATAATGGCGCCAAGACTTAAGCGCAAAAATGATGGCTGCCAACTCTAGGTCGTGGGTTGGGTAGTTTTTCTCGTGTACTTTCAACTATCTTCCACTATAAGCCACTACCTTCCCTTCTTGCATCATAACAGCGCCTAGTCCCGTTCCACAAGCATCTGTGTATACTATAAGCATCTTGTTTCCATCACGCAATGTCAGAACTGGGGCTGTTGTTAGAGCCCTTTTCAAACGTTGGAAAGCAATATAGCAATCCAAATCCCAATTGAAAGCTAGGTTCTTCTTTGTCAATCTTGTCAGTGGAGCTGAGATTTTTGCAAAATCCTTGATGAACTTTCGATAAAAGCCTGCTAGCCCGAGAAAGCTTCGGACTTCGATTGCGTTTCGAGGAACCTTCCAATCTTGCACAACAACCACTTTCGCGGGGTCCACAGCTATCCCCACTTTTGACACCACATGTCCAAGGAACCTAACTTCTTCTCTCCAGAAATGGCATTTGGAGAATTTCGCCTTCAAATGATGTGCACAAAGAGTATCCATGACTTCTTTTAGATGCTGAGCATGCTCTTCCTCATTCTTTGAGAAGATCAAAATATCGTCTACGAAGACCACCACAAACTTATTGAGGAACTCTCGGAACACCCTGCTCATTAAATCAACGAAGTAAGCGAGTGCATTTGTCAGGACGAAGGGCATGACAAGCCACTCGAAGAAACCATTTGGAGTTCTGAACGCGATATTATCAATGTTGTCTTCAACCACCCTTAGCAGATTAAACCCGGTAGCCAAATCTAATTGGGAGAAAACCGATGCACCCACAAGCTGATCGAACAAATCATCTATTCTCGGGAGTGGGTACCTATTCCTCTTGGTCAGCTTGTTTAGCTCCCTATAATCAACGCACAGGCGAAGCGAACCATCCACTTTAGTTGGAAACACTACTGGAGCACCCAATTCAGAAATACTCTGTCTTATAAACCCCTTCTCAAGCAATTCTTTAACTTGCTGTAACGACCCGGAAAATCTGAACCAATTTAAAAATTTTAAATTGGCTATTTTAGTGGATTTTTAATATTTAAAATAAATATTTTAAATAATAACGACGAAAAGTAAGTTTGAATCGACGTTTGAAAATAAATATAATTAATTCTAATTATAAACAAGGCCTGAAATGGCGCGGTAGTTTCAAAAAATGAATTCAAACTTTGACTGACTATACCGGGTGCAAAACAAAACGGATTTGAGTGAAACCAAAAATATTTAAATCTGTTAGTGAATATATTTCTAACGAATCTGAAGAATTTAAGTTTCATAGCGGGAAGCAAAAGTTATGGCTAAATGAATTTTCAGAAAGGTCGCTATAGAGTTTATATAGCCCGTGAAAATGGCCATTTTGCAAACGACCTTGGAAATCGACGAAACCACTTTTGTCGGATCCGGGATGTCAAATTATTGCTAGGTTTCAAATTTCATAATTTTTTAAGCTATTATGTGAGCGTGGAAAAGGAAAATGTGTTTGGTCTATTTCTATTAAATTGGATCGACCAGAAAAGGGTCATTTTTCAAATGTTCTCAGAATTCGACGAAACTAGTTTTGTTGGGACCGTATCGTCAAAACAAAGATAGATTTATTTTTCGGGAATTTTTAGAATTAGTATGCGGCCCCGGCAAATTGAAATGTACATTCAAATTGAATACTGAATGTTTTATATTTTAATTTGAAGGAAAACTGACTGAAACAGTCGAATGGGCCTACGAAACATATCCCATTGTGTTCGAAATGGGGGTATTTAGCTAGGGAAGACAGTCATTGGGTTTCGATTGGAGTTCGTATGAGATAAGCGGTATTTTCGGTTTTTTTAAAACTTTATAAATAAATAAAAACTATTGGTCCACGCATATTCTCTCTCCCCGCTTCTTCCTCGATGCCCTGAAACCCGACGGCGGAAATCATCCCGTTCTTCCCTCCTCTTTTTCTCTTCCATCTGTCAACGAAACCACCCCCTCCTTTGGAACTTTTTGAAGATCGAAGTCCCCTCTTCAAATCCATATAAGCCTTGCCCCTCCTCGTCACGTCGTTCGAGAGATCCACCTCCGCAAACATCGATCGTTCGCGCCCTAGTTTCTCCCTCCACCGTGCGTCGAGTCAGCCACCACCACAGTCGATCGGCGCGCCTCTCCAAGCACTCAAAGGTGGCACCGCCCGATCGTCACGTCGTCCTACGGATAACGAGAAAAACTGAAACCTAGTTTCGAACCACACTGAAAGGTATATGGCTGTTTTATTTTAAACTATATTATAGCAGTTTAACGCGCTACGATTTTTGATTTCACTGTAAAAATCATATCTTTTTGCTATGTTGACGAAATTCAGTGAAACAAGAGACAGTGGATTCGTGTGGATGTCTTCTACATTCTAGAAGAGACCGCATATTTTTCTGAACCTTCTGCTATTTTTGGTGGAGTGGAACCCAATGTGAGATTTCTGAACTAAAAACGATATGGAAAACGACGATGTATAAATTATATAGTCGATGTATGAGTTATATAAGCGTTGTACACCCCATGTATAAGCGTTGTATAAGTTGTACGGTCGATGTATAAGTTATATATGCGTTGTAAAAATTATATATATGTCGAATAGAAGTGAAATTTACTTATATAAATATAAATATATATATACACGCCCCTCGTCCACAAACCATGGACGATATTTGTTGGTTGTGATTAGTGTGAAAATTGGTTGATAGCGAATGGTTGACTAGAATTGTTTGTGGTTGAAATTGATTGATTGTGGTTGAAAAATACCCGTTTGTGGTCGAGAATTAATTGTTTGAAACCACATAGGATTAATTTGTGGAAATGAAAAAAATATACATGCCGCCTGCGTGCGAACTAGATGCATGAAATCCCCATTGTCAAAAGCTGCGAGGCTTTAAGGTAGAGCGAGGAGCCGTACTAGGGACGACCCCGGTTTTAACTACCCTGCCGTTATGCTGCCGAAATTTTGAATAATATTCATGTGTTAGAATTATTTTCATGTGTTGAAACTATCTTCGTGTGTTGAATAGAAATTCATTCGTTGAATAGAAATTCATGTGTTGAATGGTATTTGTGTTTGAAATAAATTGTTTTATAATAAAAATCATATTTTTATCATCTATATGAACTATATAAAATAGTCGTGTTTTTAAATGAATTGTTTTGCAATAAAAATCACATTTTTATTATATACATGAATTGTTAAAAATGGTGAAGTGTTGAAATAAATGTCGGATGGATAAAAATATCATTTTTATCAAATGTATGAAAAGAATATAGTTTTGAAATCGAAGGATCGATTATATTTATATATATATATATATAAATAGAATTGAAATATATCGAATAACAAAGCTGCAGTTCGTGTTTTGAAACCGTGATTTCAAACGATTAGTGCGGGAGATCCGACCATCAGATTTTCCCGAAACCAAAACCATTGAGTTTGCCTTGGAAATATCTTTCCAACGACACCAACTTTGTAAAGATCCAACGGTTGGATTGTCTGGAATGTTTAATTCAAATCTGAAGAAAAACAGCGCTAGAATCGATTATATTTATATATACATATAAATATAATTAAATTAAACCGAATAACGACGCTGCAGTTCGTATTTCAAAATCGAAAGTTCAAACGAGTGTACCGGGAGATCCGACCGTCGGATTTTCCCAAAACTAGAACCATTTGATTCGTTCTGAAAAGATCTTTCTAATGATATAAATTTTGTGAAGATCCAACGGTTAGATTTTCTGTGATTGATGTAAAAATTGGTTGATAGCGAATGGTTGACTAGAATTGTTTGTAGTTGAAATTGATTGATTGTGGTTGAAAAATACCCGTTTGTGGTCGAGAATTATTTGGTTGAAACCACATAGGATTTGTTTGTGGAAATGAAAAAAATATACATGCCGCCTGCGTGCGAACTAGATGCATGAAATCCCCATTGTCAAAAGCTGCGAGGCTTTAAGGTAGAGCGAGGAGCCGTACTAGGGACGGCCCCGGTTTTAACTACCATGCCGTTATGCTGCAGAAATTTTGAATAATATTCATGTGTTAGAATTATTTTCATGTGTTGAAACTATGTTCGTGTGTTGAATAGAAATTCATTCGTTGAATAGAAATTCATATGTTGAATGGTATTCGTGTTTGAAATAAATTGTTTTATAATAAAAATCATATTTTTATCATCTATATGAACTATATAAAATAGTCGGGTTTTGAAATGAATTGTTTTGCAATAAAAATCACATTTTTATTATATACATGAATTGTTAAAAATAGTGAAGTGTTGAAATAAATGTCGGATGGATAAAAATATCATTTTTATCAAATATATGAAAATAATATAGTTTTGAAATCGAAGGATCGATTATATATATATAATAGAATTGAAATATATCGAATAACGAAGCTGCAGTTCGTGTTTTGAAACCGTTATTTCAAACGATTAGTGCGGGAGATCCGACCATCGGATTTTCCCGAAACCGTTGGGTTCGCCTTGGAAATATCTTTCCAACGACACCAAATTTGTAAAGATCCAACGGTTGGATTATCTGGAATGTTTAATTCAAATCTGAAGAAAAACAGCGCTAGAATCGATTATATTTATATATACATATAAATAAAATTAAATTAAACCGAATAACGATGCTGCAGTTCGTATTTTGAAATCGAAACTTCAAACGAGTGTATCGGGAGATCCGACCGTCAGATTTTACCAAAACTGGAACCGTTGGATTCGTTTTGAAAATATCTTTCTAATGATATAAATTTTGTGAAGATCCAACGGTTAGATTTTCAGATATGTGTAAATCAAATATGAAGAAAAACAGCGCCACGGCCGCGTTATGGCCTGAAGCGTCGTTTGAATAAATTGGCTGTTTTTAAATAAATAAAAATAGCGATAAATCATTATAAAATATTATAAACGATATGGAATGTGAAATTTAGGAATTAACTGAAGGTTAGCTGAGTCGAATGGTTTCCTGGGTTTTGATCTGATGTTGGTTTCGGCCTTCGGGGTTAATATTTGGGAATTCGTTCTCTTACTGATTTACGGTTAGTGACCGATGAATTGAAATGAGGCGTATGTTGTGGTTGTGTAGCACTTTTTATTATATACGCGAGTTGCTCAGAAAGACCGGGTTTATCCCATTCTGAATAACTGAATCGACGAAAAGAAATCGAAGGTGAAGACGGTGGTTGAAGACCGGAGATCTTCACCTCGTTTGGATGGTAACTGATGTCCTGATTGGGAGGCATCCCGAAATATGGATAATGAGTGGTGATCGTCCAGACGTACGTGGAGATCGATGGGTATGCGAGGTATATAGTGCCTCCGGTTTCGTTCAGACCCAGAACAGACTTGTAAACGGACTATGTGTCCGACATTGGAATTCATTCTGTGTGATTGATAGCCATCAGTCGCATGGTGTGAATTGCCTGTGTGGCATGCTAAGATGCAGTGATCAAGGCTTCTGTTAAAAAGCAAAGTCTTGTGGTGATGATCAAAGCACTGCCTGTGTGGCGTAGCTTTATGTATAACGTGAATTCGTGAGACTCACACCCCGGTATGAACCAGAAACGGGAGAGGACCTCAGGGGGGACGTGCGTTTCTTTCTAGCTAGAGGTGGTGTCAGTGCTTAAACTGGCTGACATTTATACTATTTTCACCTGTGTGGTTGTTGCTGTTGCGAGGCGCCTCAGATATATCGGTCGATCTGGGACCGATGGAGTCATTCGTTGGCTCATTTATTCCCCCAAAGGGCGGGGAAACGCATTGTTCGGGCATTATAATCCACTCCATGTGGACCGGCCCTGACGATCCAAGGTACGGTTGCGGCTGTGTCTGTGACTCGGGCTAGACAGTCTCGAATTCAGTAAGGACTATCTTTTGCCTTGGTTCATGACGGAAATCCAATTTCCAAATACATGACTGTGCGGTTTTGATTGTATACCTATATTTGGCGACATAGTGGCATGGGACGCCCATGTCGTCTATGATTGATAGTTATGATTGAAATAGTTTTTGAAACGTATAAACACTAGTAATAATATCAAATTCTTTTGTTTTATTCGTATCAAGCATATTTTGGCCATTATAAGGTAAAAACTCTATCCTCTGGTTTGCGTTGCATTGTGTGATGGGAACTGAGTTTTATAATGGCTTCATTTTTATAAAAGCATTGCAATGTTTAAAAGATTTATTTGTTTTAAAGCACTGACAATCCAATGGAGTAAACCCGTTCCGCGAAAGTGGCATGGTCCTGTGATTAGCCAAATTGTATAATGTGTTAAGTAGATTTCTCATACCAGTCCCATGACTGACTCGTAGTTTGTTTCACTTGCAAATTCGGGTACCCCTTTTTCTACATGGGCAACCTTGTATTCAGGTTTTAGCAGGCTCTTTCTGGATAGCTGGAGCTGAAGATGGATTCTATCATTTATCGATTTTATGCTGTTCAGCTCCTATTGTACATATTATGTTTGTTTTCCGCTGTAGACATTTATGTATAGCTGAACTGTATTTTTACTAAGTATAATCATGTATACTGTGTAACTCTGATGATTACGTTTATCCCGTGTATTATTTGTACATTATCTGGTGTATTTATTTAATTCTGCTCTGCCATTATCTGTTTATGTGTTATATTCCAAAGATTACTCTTTCCACCGTAAGTACGGAGTTTGGGTTCGTCACAACGTGGTATCAGAGCTTTAGTTAAGCTTAGCTCTGGTATATAACACATTACCCTTACCACCGTCAGTACGGAGTTTGGGGTCGTCACAACGTGGTATCAAAGCTTTGGTTAAGCTTAGCTCTGGTATATAACACATTAACGAATTCGTCATAGATAGAACCAGTAGTGTTCCAGGACGGGTAACTCAATACAGATAGGATCAGTAATATCCTAGTACGAGTATAGTAGAATCAGAATAACTCGTTAGAGATGGGGTCAGAAATGCCCTAGAACGAGTTGAGAGTTATATTTTTATAAATAACATATTTGTGATTATATATATAGTCTGGTTTTAGAAATATGATTTTTGAATATATAAAAGATATATATTTGAAAAGTAAAAGAATGTAGGAATTAATTTGTATGATTTTGAAAAGTTAAAAACAAATTGCTTGTTGTTTGTGTTGTGTGATAGTGGATTTGTTTAATTGATTTTCTGAATGATGGTAAATTTATGAAATTAAATCACGTATTGAACTGATTTAAAAATAGATAGAAATATATACATGTGCATTATATATGCTTCAACAGGTAAATGGATTAGCTGTTGAGTAAAGAATTTATTTGCGTTCCCGACAAATAGGTAAACCTTAATGAGTTGGATGCACAATTTTACTATTATATCAACTCCTGTGAATGCCATTGGATGCGGAGTGCTGGTTATTCTGTGTGTAATAATAAATGTCGCCATAGGATAGTAACAATTAATTTTGAACTACGCTACATAGCATACTTCTTGAAGATAGGCATACTTCATCATATACCACATAAGCATTAGGAGCTTGTGTGACGAGATGGAAGATTTACCATACGAGCGAGGGGCTCGTATTGCGATGACTATATATTACAGGTTGAACTGATGACTGATATGGACCATATAAAATTGTAATGATAAATTTCTAGATTAATAAAAACCCCACACGGGTCTGGAGTTGACAATAATCACGTCTCTCTAGTTATTAGATACGGCACATGGATTATTTATTTCTCATACGGGACGAGGTGATGAGAATTTATTCTCTGGAGTAATTAAAAATACAAACTCCCTCAGGCTTTGACAGGGTGACGAGAATTTATTCTCTGGAGTTATTATCTATACACGCTCCCCTGTAAACACCAGAATATATCACTATAAATATGTGTAACACCCCGTAATTCTGTTAATATAAATATTCACAAATTAAAGAATAACTAATCTCAGACGTGAGAATTGTGGGAAACGGGTTGCGCCATTGTGTTCGTCTCGGAATTATGGTTGAAATAGAGTTCGAGTTTGCATAATTTGGAGTTCGTATGAAGGAGATATGGCCATCGGAAGTTTCAGAAAATTCAAAACAGTTCGCAGGAAAATTTAAAAATTCAAACTGGAAGTGCAGAAGCGGGCTGGGCGGGAAAATTCCCGCCCAGGCAGGTCGACTGGGGAGTCGACACTAAAGTCGACCTCCCCCCCCCTCAGGTCGACTGTAGTGTCGACCTGGGTGTCGACCTGGTCAAGTCGGCCAGGTTTGGGCCGAGCCCAATCTTGAGCTGCTGATGTGTCTTTAGGGCTGAGTTGGCTAATTTAACGGTTCAAGTTCATTCTGAGTTGATCGGACGGTCTAAACTAATCCTAAATTCTATATATACATGGGTAGTCTCTCATTCTAAAATCACATAAAAAAATAGAATAGCCGCCGTCATGCCGTCGCCATGGAACTCAGTGTAGTCGCCGCCAACTATGAAGGAAGAAAGCTAATCAAAACTCTAATTCTACTCAACTCTAAAGAAAATCAAGACTCTCTTTCTTTTCTAATTGTGAGTATGATGATCTTAATAAGATTATTAGCAAACTAATTAGATTAATATGTGATATGGATCATAAGAAAATGATGTGAATTGTCATATATGTTGTTGTAAACCTTATGCTATTATGTATGTTGTAAATCCTCTGTTATGTGATGATGATATCCTATATGTTGTAAATCATGCTATGAAGATATTATATATGTTGCAAGTTTCTATGCTAAGTTGCGATGTTACAAAGCCATGATGTTATTATGTTGTAGTTAGCTTATGAATCATGATGTTGATTATATATATTTGGGCTATGATGATCCACATTATAAATCACATGTACCTATGCAAGTTTAGAGTTATTAGTATGTATAATCTCACATATTGTATGACATCTATTTAGATCTAGAATTATGACATCTATTTAGATCTAGAATTATGCTATGACATGTATGAGTTCTATGTGTTAGATGCTAGTTCACACCATCATTATGTTGCATAAACCACATATGCAAGTTTATACATGAACTTGGGTTATGATCATATTACGTAAGTTGTGACATTTAACCAAACAAGTTGACACCTTTAGATCCATGACATGTGTAGTTTTATGCAAGTTTCACCCCTATTATGATTAGATCTATTTTATCTGTCTATATGTTGTGATAATTTATCTTTGTGCTATGAGTTAGACTATTCGAGTCTAACGTATATTTTGCGTTGAATAAGCGAACGTATAACGTGGGGTAGGGGTAATATTAAGGATTTAATATTAAGAAATTGGGGTGCAATTGATATGATTTTGCATACCGTAAGTGGATGGCCATAATTGAGTCAATTATGGACATCATTAAAATTGGAATTAATTAATGATTTGAATAGGGATATATTTAAAACTGGGGTAAAAGATTATAAGTGTTAACCAATGCTTAGGACACGAGGTTGGACTCGTTTGTGACGTAAAACTGCCCGAACCCGCCCGGCGAATCCAGTAGTCACAAATGTCAGTCCAATGTGAGAGGTCCTAGGCCCAAATTAAAGCATAACAGTTGTAAAGACACGAGGTTAGACTCTTTTATGGTGTAAGACTGCCCGGACCCGCCCGGCGAATCCAGCTGCCATAAATGCCAGTCTAATGTGAGAGGTCTTTATGAGGTTATGGCCTGAATGAATTAAGAAATACTTAACCAGATAAACATGTAAAGTGGGACATGGGGGTTAAGTAGGTGCCTTGGGTGGCATGAGGAATCGAGTGGGTGCCTTTAGTGGCATTTGAAATACGATTAGTAAGACTTAACCAAACACACATGTAAATGAACATGACTAAGAAGAGGGTTAAGTGGGATATACTAGTGGGGACAAGCTTAGGTGGATAGCTTGTTGTAAGTAATTGGGGGCCCATTTCAACCAGTAACCCAAACGTTTCTTTGTGGGCTCGACCCAAGTCGAGGACGGGACACGCATACTGGGCTTGACTATAAGAGGCCAAACGGGTTAGCGGTGGCAACGCAAGTCCAACGGGTTTCATATGCGTTTGTGGACCTGGGCTGGTAGGTAAGACATTGTTGCATCATGTAGGTATAAGCCGTGCATCCTTAGGCTGTATCAGGTTGCCACTTTAGGGGAGTGATACACCCCACTGTGGGACCAGCACGGGTATCTACGAGTAGGGAGCCGATCGAAAGTGGGTAGTAGGGTACACCTAGCGGAGATAGGGGCAGGCGGCACCTATGTAGTCAGCTAGGGGTACACGAAGTTATTTATAAAATTTCTAAGTGAAGCAAGTGGGATCAACCTTTAGGGTGACTGGTGTGGTGCAGTGTAGTAATTATTCGTTAGTATTAGGTGTGCCTTTAACGTTATCTTTATCTGCTCTTCCATACCCAATAGTTCATAGACATTTCCTTGTTTTCCAGCTTATGCCTTAGTCTAGTTATTTTGATAATACTATTGTTAGAATTATCATACTCGCCAGACTTTATGTCTGACCCCCTCTATTTCTATCTTTTTTTCCCCTCCAGGTCCTCAGGGTGGACCCAGCTCTAGTGGAGTCTGATTGAATTGCTTATTCTCTCTTTTGGAAAGCTTGGACCGCTGAAGTAAAGTCCATCTTTTTATCTTCTTTAATGGCTATTTATGTAATGGGATTATGTATTTTGTTTTATCAAGATGGATATTGTACTTGACTCTGATTTATGGTTTTATGATGTAACAAACATGTTTAATTTCCGCTGCAATTAAATAAAGTATTAGATTTCCAAGTACTACTTATTATCTGTCTTGTTGTAATTTTTCTGTTCTATATTCACTTAAAATCTACATGGAAGTTAATGCATTCCCTTTGTGAGTGACATTAATGGACGTGGGGTGTTACACGTGGTATCAGAGCTTAAGGTTACCAGAACAGATAATTGTTTTAGAAAAACTTTTTTTCTAAAGTATTTTTGGAAGAACTGTTTTCAAAAACATGTCTTGATGAGTAATTTAAAGAGGAAAGTTTTTATGAAAAACATAATCCCCAATAGCCATATATCTTTATCATTCGAATTCTCCATTTTGAATCTTTCCTTTTTCTTTTCAGCATGGCTGAAGATCTTAACCTTCCGGAGGGTGTAATGATACCTGGATGGTATAGGAGGTTATTATAGGCTAGGGCCGCTGCAGGTCCATCCAATGTTCCTCCACCACCGGTTGCACCCGCTCCTCCTCCTCCCCCTCCTCGCGCTGATACTTTTGCAAAGACATGCAAGGAATTTAAGGCTATGGGTGGAAAACCTTTTCAAGGGTCAGAAACGTTTGTGGAAGCTAGAGATTGGCTTAAGGAGGTGGAAGAATTGCTAGAAATCTTTGAAGTAGAAGAAGGGAGGAAAGTCAAATTAGCAGCTTGGTTAATGAAGGGAGAGGCCTCGTTTTGGTGAGAGGTCACTAATGGGGAGCGTCCTGTTGATTCTTGGGCAGATTTCAGACGTAGGTTTGAGACAAAGTTTCTCTCAAGGGCAGAAGAGAATCTATACATGGAAAGGTTCTTGACGTTGAAGCATGGAAATCTATCAGTGAAATAGTACGTCAACAAATTTAACCAATTGGCAAGGTTTGGCTTAGATTTGGTGAACACGCAGGAGAAGAAGGCTCTGAGGTTCGTTAATGGCTTGAATGAGCCATTGCAGGGGTTGGCTATGACCCACATCCCTATGGGGGCCGCCTTTGAGAAGCTAGCAGACATGGCACTCATGCACGAGGAGAAAGGCGCTAATGCTAATAAGGCACCCGAGAAGAAAGGGGATCAGAAGAAACCACAACAGCAAAATAAGAAGGGTGGTAAAGACAACAATGGCAAAGGAAAGAAAAGATGCTTTAACTGTGGGACACCAGGCCATCTCAGCAAGGATTGTAGAAAGAAAAAAGAAGACTGGTTGTTTTCACTGTGGCGAAACGGGACATCTAGTGAAGGACTGCCTAAATAAGGGGAAGAGGGCAGGGTCTATCTCGGAAGGATAGGTGCAGGCTCTTATGGTACCAGGGCAGGCAAGGGGACAAGTTCAGGCTCTCGCAGTCCCACCGCAGCAAGAACGAGGTAGAACCATTTCTGTTGAAAGCTTAGTTTTTCTGTTTGATCATCCTGTCCGTACCTTATTTGATTCGGGTGCATCGCATTCGTTTATCTCTACATCATTAGTTGAATCACTGCACTTAAACACCAGTTTAATAGAGGATCCCTTAGTTGTTTCGAATCCAATTGGGGGCTCAGCTTATTTGTCCATGATATGTTTGGATTTGAAAATTTCTATACTTAGTGTTGGGTTTAGATGTGATGCTTATGTTTTGGGCTTCACGGGCTATGGGCTAATTTTAGGAATGGATTGGTTATCCAGAAATGGGGCCGTTCTTGATTGTGAAAGGAGAGTAGTTAGGCTCATGACTCGCCTTGGCAACACTCTCGAAATCTTTTGTAATCCCATAAATTCCGTTATGCTAAGTTATCTATAATCGCTTGACGCGTCGGTGGAAAATCTACGTTCTGTTAAAGTAGTCCAAGAATATTCGGATGTGTTTGAGGAGGTGAAGGGCTTGCCTCCGAAGCGGGAGATAGATTTTCGAATATATCTTGTGGATAATGCAAAACCAGTATCTTTGCCAGTACGCCACATGGCTCCTCGTGAAAGGAGGGAACTCAATAAGCAAGTGAAGGAGTTGCTTGAGAAGGGGTTCATAAGACGTAGTATATCGGAGTGGGGTGCTCCAGTAGTGTTTGCCACGAAGGCGGATGGGTCCCTTAGACTTTGTGTGGATTATAGAGAACTTAATAAACTAACTAAGAAAAACAGACACCCACTGCCGAGGATTGACGATCTCTTCGATCAGTTAGTTGGCACCTCAATGTTTTCGCAGTTGGACTTAGCCACTGGATTCCATCAGTTGAGAGTGGCCGAGGATAGCATAGACAAAACTGCCTTTAGGACTCCGGACAGTTTCTATGAATGGCTAGTGATGCCCTTCGGTTTGACAAACGCCCCTGCATACTTTGTTGATTTGATGAGTAGGGTGTTTAGGGAGTACCTTAATAAATTAGTGGTCGTCTTTGTAGACGACATCTTGATCTTTTCTAAGAATGAAGAAGAGCATGCCCTACATCTTAGGGAAGTGTTGGAGACTCTACGAGCGCATAACCTTAAAGCTAAATTTACTAAGTGTCACTTCTGGAGAGAGGAAGTGCGATTCTTAGGGCACGTGGTTTCCAAAGAAGGGATAGTTGTGGATCCCGCGAAGGTGGTGGCCATCCAAGATTGGAAGGTCCCTAAAATGCTACCGAAGTAAGGAGTTTCTTGGGGTTGGCTGGCTACTATAGGAAGTTTATCAAAGACTTCGCAAAAATATCAGCTCCATTGACACGGCTGACGAAGAAGAACCAAGTCTTCGCGTGGGACGTAGATTGTGATGATGCGTTCCAACGTTTTAAGAGAGCTTTGACCTCAGCTCCAGTCTTAGTGCTGCCAGACGGGAGTAAGCCATTTACTGTTTATACCGATGCTTGTGGGACAGGTCTAGGCGCAGTCTTAATTCAAGAGGGAAGGGTAATAGCCTATGGTGGAAGGCAGTTAAGGGTGCATGAGAAAAATTACCCTACACATGACCTAGAGTTAGCCCCAATTGTTTTCGCACTTAAGTCTTGGCGTCATTATCTTCTTGGCGAGAAATTCGAATTGATCACTGACCACAAATCTTTAAAATACTTATTCTCTCAGAAGGACTTGAACTTAAGGCAGCAAAGGTGGATGGAGTTCTTAGCGTCCTACGATTTCGAAATAACATATACCCCTGGCAAGGGTAATGTGGTGGCAGACGCCTTAAGTAGGAAAAGATTGTCCTTGAGCCTATTGTTTGTTGAGCGGCGAAACTTAGAATTCATCTCTATGTTTGACTTTAGACCTTCCGTTGACTTTGTACCCGGTTTGCTAGCATCCTTGGAGGTCAGACCTACGCTTTTGGGACAGACTAGTGAGGCACAATGAGACGACCCACAGTTGGTTGAGTTAGTAGAAAAGCTCAAAAGAGGGGAGTTATCAAGCCATCTCCGTAGGTATACCCTGGATGATAAGGGATGGTTACGTAGGGATAGTAGACTTTGTGTACCTCGAGACGAAGGTTTGAGGAAGGCTATTCTTGACGAAGCACATCATTCGAAGATGACCATTCATCCCGGCGGGGACAAGATCTACAAAGACATGAAGCAAGTTTTCTTTTGGGCCGGTATGAAGAGGGATGTTGCCGAGTATGTTGCTAGATGCTTGGTGTGCCAACAAGTAAAAGCGGAGCAAAAGAAACCCGGTGGATTGGGAAAGTGTCTCAATGGACTTTGTGGATGGATTACCAAGATCAAGGAAGGGTAATACGGGGATTTGGGTTATAGTAGACAGACTTACTAAGAGCGCCCATTTCATTCCCGTGAAGAGTAAGAGGACTGCTCTATGGTTAGCTTCTGTATACGTTCGAGAGATAGTTCGTTTGCATGGTGTTCCTTCTAACATAGTAAGCGACCGTGATCCTATCTTCACTAGCGAATTTTGGAAGAGCTTGCAAGAGGCGGTAGGGACTCAGTTATGTTTGAGCACCGCGTATCATCCTTAGACGGACGGCCAGACTGAGAGGGTGAATCGCATTCTAGAGGATCTTTTGAGGCTATGTATCCTAGACTTTGGGGGTACATGGGAAGAGCATCTTCCGTTGGTAGAGTTCGCATATAATAACAGCTTTCAATCTAGCATTGGCATGGCACCTTTCGAAGCTCTTTATGGATGACCTTGTCGTTCACCTACATATTGGTGCGAATCTACGGATAAGATCTTACTTCGGCCCGATGTGATTAGAGAGACTTCGAAAAAGATCGACTTGATTCGAAGGAGGATGAAGACGGCGCAAGATAGGCAGAAATCTTATGCAGACAAAAGGAGGACAGATCTTGAGTTTGATGTTGGGGACATGGTCTTTATCAAAGTGTCTCCATTACAGAATGTTGTTCGCTTTGGGTCCTTTGGGAAATTAGCACCAAGGTTTGTAGGGCCATTTCCTATTAAGGAGAAGATTGGACAGATGGCGTATATAGTGGAGTTGCCTGAGAGACTTAGTGGTGTACACGACGTATTCCATGTGTCACATTTGAGGAAGTGCTTGCACGAGACCGCGGAAGTGGTAGAGCCGAGCTTGCTTAGAGAGGTGGAGATAGAGCGTGATGCGACGATTCGACGAGCTCCTACATGCATTCTTGGGTCGGAGATTAAGAAGTTGAGGAATCGAGAGGTCAGACTAGTCAAAGTGCAATGGGGAGATGATGAGAGCAACGCTACATGGGAGACAGAAGCGAAGATGCGTTCGTTGTACCCTTTTCTTTTTGAGGGTATGTCTTTTAATTTCTCCTTTGTTGCTTAGCTTGTACTTATCTTATCTTTAGTATGTCCTCTCGCTAGTATCTTTGACCTTTAGTTAGGATAATCCTATGGTTGAAACATGTGTTTGAGACATGTTATGTATGATGGATGCAAAGTGGATGCAAGTGTTTGCTAGTGGTTGCTCGTGGACGCATATACACACACTATTAGGCACTAGATCGGCTCAGTCACTTCATATTGCATATTGCATATATATGGATGTATTTAGTAAAATGGATGTATGAGGATTTTTTATCATATGGATGCTGCATTCAGATGATGATTGTGCATGCATATAGAGATAATATGTAGCATTAAGGAACTTTTGCATACATAATGGACACATGGCACTATCATGATTTGCATTAAGGAGGTCAACTGAATCAGTGGACCGCCTGATTTTGCATTAGATATGGACATATACACACATTGTGCATTTAAACATGAAAGCATTAGAAGTCTATAAGGACAATGGATGCCCGTGTTTGATGGTTGAGTAGATGGACGATTGGATGTTAGGATATACATTCTTCTTGACTTGAAGATTTCGGGGTCGAAATCCTTTAAGGAGGGGAGAATGTAACACCCCGTAATTCTGTTAATATAAATATTCACAAATTAAAGAATAACTAATCTCAGACGTGAGAATTGTGGGAAACGGGTTGCGCCATTGTGTTCGTCTCGGAATTCTGGTTGAAATAGAGTCCGAGTTTGCGTAATTTGGACTTCGTATGAAGGAGATATGGCCATTGGAAGTTTCAGAAAATTCAAAACAGCTCGCAGGAAAATTTAAAAATTCAAACTGGAAGTGCAGAAGCGGGCTGGGCGGGAAAATTCCCGCCCAAGTAGGTCGACTGGGGAGTCGACACTAGAGTCGACCTCCCCCCCCCCCCCCGCCCAAGTCGACTGTAGTGACGACCTGGGTGTCGACCTGGTCAAGTCGGCCAGGTTTGGGCCGAGCCCAATCTTGAGCTGCTGATGTGCCTTTAGGGCTGAGTTGGCTAATTTAACGGTTCAGGTTCATTCTGAGTTGATCGGACGGTCTAAACTAATAGTAAATTCTATATATACATGGGTAGTCTCTCATTCTAAAATCACATAAAAAAATAGAATAGCCGCCGTCATGCCGTCGCCATGGAACTCAGTGTAGCCGTCGCCAACTAAGAAGGAAGAAAGCTAATCAAAACTCTAATTCTACTCAACTCTAAAGCAAATCAAGACTCTCTTTCTTTTCTAATTGTGAGTATGATGATCTTAATAAGATTATTAGCAAACTAATTAGAATAAGATGTGATATGGATCATAAGAAAATGATGTGAATTGTCATATATGTTGTTGTAAACCTTATGTTATCATGTATGTTGTAAATCCTATGTTATGTGATGATGATATCCTATATGCTGTAAATCATGCTATGAAGATATTATATATGTTGCAAGTTTCTATGCTAAGTTGCGATGTTACAAAGCCATGATGTTATTATATTGTAGTTAGCTTATGAATCATGATGTTGATTATATATATTTGGGCTATGATGATTCAGATGATAAATCACATGTGCCTATGCAAGTTTAGATTTATTAGTATGTATAATCTCATATATTGTATGACACCTATTTAGATCTAGAATTATGACATCTATTTAGATCTAGAATTATGCTATGACATGTATGAGTTCTATGTGTTAGATGCTAGTACACACCATCATTATGTTGCATAAACCACATATGCAAGTTTATACATGAACTTTGGTTATGATCATATTATGTAAGTTGTGACATTTAACCAAACAAGTTGACACCTTTAGATCCATGACATGTGTAGTTTTATGCAAGTTTCACCCCTATTATGATTAGATCTATTTTATTTGTCTATATGTTGTGATAATTTATCTTTGTGCTATGAGTTAGACTATTCGAGTCTAACGTATATTTTGCATTGAATAAGCGAACGTATAACGTGGGGTAGGGATAATATTAAGGATTTAATATTAAGAAATTGGGGTGACATTGATATGATTTTGCATACCGTAAGTGGATGGCCATAATTGAGTCAATTATGGACATCATTAAAATTGGAATTAATTAATGATTTGAATATGGATATATTTAAAACTGGGGTAAAAGGTTATAAGTGTTAATCAATGCTTAGGACACGAGGTTGGACTCGTTTGTGACGTAAAACTTCCCGGACCCGCCCGGCGAATCCAGTAGTCACAAATGTCAGCCCAATGTGAGAGGTCCTCGGCCTAAATTAATGCATAACAGTTGTAAAGACACGAGGTTAGACTCTTTTATGGTGTAAGACTGCTCGGACCCGCCTGGCGAATCCAGCTGCCATAAATGCCAGTCTAATGTGCGAGGTCTTTATGAGGTTATGGCCTGAATGAATTAAGAAATACTTAACCAGATAAACATGTGAAGTGGGACATGGGGGTTAAGTAGGTGCCTTGGGTGGCATGAGGAATCTAGTGGGTGCCTTAAGTGGCATTTGAAATACGATTAGTAAGACTTAACCAAACACACATGTAAATGAACATGACTAAGAAGAGGGTTAAGTGGGATATACTAGTGGGGACAAGCTTAGGTGGATAGATTGTGGTAAGTAATTGGGGGCCCATTTCAACCAATAACCCAAACGTATCTTTGTGGACTCGACCCAAGTCGAGAATGGGACACGCATACTGGGCTTAACTATAAGAGGCCAAACGGGTTAGCGGTGGCAACGCAAGTCCAACGGGTTTCATATGCGTGTGTGGACCCGGGCTGGTAGATAAGACGTTGTTGCATCGTGTAGGTATAAGCCGTGCATCCTTAGGCTGTATCGGGTTGCCACTTTAGGGGAGTGATACACCCCACTGTGGGACCAGCACGGGTATCTACGAGTAGGGAGCCGATCGAAAGTGGGTAGTGGGGTACACCTAGCGGAGATAGGGGCAGGCGGCACCTATGTAGTCAGCTAGGGGTACACGAAGTTATTTATAAAATTTCTAAGTGAAGCAAGTGGGATCAACCTTTAGGGTGACTGGTGTGGTGCAGTGTGGTAATTATTCGTTAGTATTAGGTGTGCCTTTAACGTTATCTTTATCTGCTCTTCCATACCCAATAGTTCATAGACATTTCCTTATTTTCCAGCTTATGCCTTAGTCTAGTTATTTTGATAATAGTATTGTTAGAATTATCATACTCGTCAGACTTTATGTCTGACCCCCTCTATTTCTATCTTTTTCCCCCTCCAGGTCCTCAGGGTGGACCCAGCTCTAGTGGAGTCTGATTGAATTGCTTATTCTCTCTTTTGGAAAGCTTGGACCACTGAAGTAAATTCCCGCTTGTTATCTTCTTTAATGGCTATTTATGTAATGGGATTATGTATTTTGTTTTATCAAGATGGATATTGTACTTGACTCTGATTTATGGTTTTATGATGTAACAAACATGTTTAATTTCCGCTGCAATGAAATAAAGTTTTAGATTTCCAAGTACTACTTATTATCTGTCTTATTGTAATTTTTCTGTTCTATATTCACTTAAAACCTCCATGGAAGTTAATGCATTCCCTTTGTGAGTGACATTAATGGACGTGGGGTGTTACAATATGTGTATGCTTTATAGGATTTATTGGTTACCTAATACGGCCCAATAAATTTCCAAACCCCTCCCCGTACAAAGGAGGTTATGGCGAAATTTTTCGAAAATTCTGGGTGTTAGCCAATTTTTTTAAAGAATTTGAAATTTCTTAGAAACTGAAAAGTTGGAGAATGGAAGCCAAATTGGAAGTAGAGTTGATTAATCAAACCAGTTTCGACTTTGTTCCTTTTCGGGGATGAAAAGTTTTAAGTGGGGGAGATTGTAACGACCCGAAAAATCTGGACCAATTTAAAAAATTTAAATTGGCTATTTTAGTGGATTTTAAATATTTAAAATAAATATTTTAAATAATAACGATGAAAAGTAAGTTTGAATCGACGTTTGAAAATAAATATAATTAATTCTAATTATAAACAAGGCCTGAAATGGCGCGGTAGTTTCAAAAATTGAATTCAAACTTTGACTGACTGTACCGGGTGCAAAACAAAACGGATTTGAGTGAAACCAAAAATATTTAAATCTGTTAGTGAATATCTTTCTAACAAATCTGAAAAATCGAAGTTTCATAGAGGGAAGCAAAAGTTATGGCTAAATGAATTTTCAGAAAGGTCGCTATAGAGTTTATATAGCCCGTGAAAATGGCCATTTTGCAAATGACCTCGTAATTCGACGAAACCACTTTTGTTGGATCCGGGATGTCAAATTATTTCTAGGTTTCAAATTTCATAATTGTTGAAGCTAGTATGTAAGCGTGGCAAAGGAAAATGTGTTTGGTCGATTTCTGTTAAATTGGATCGACCAGAAAAGGGCAATTTTTCAAACGGTCTCAGAATTCGACGAAACTAGTTTTGTTGGGAACGTATCGTCAAAACATAGCTAGATTATTTTTCGGGAATTTTTAGAACCAGTATGTGGCCCCAGCAAATTGAAATGTACGTTTAAATTGAATATTGAATGTTTTATATTTTAATTTGAAGGAAAACTGACTGAAACAGTCTGATGGGCCTACGAAACATATCCCAATGTGTTCGTAATGGGGGTATTTAGCTAGGGAAGATAGTCGTTGGGTTTGTATTGGAGTTCGTATGAGATAAGGGGTATTTTCGGTTTTTTTAAAACTTTATAAATAAATAAAAAAATTATTAGTCCACGCATATTCTCTCTCCCCGCTTCTTCCCAGATGCCCTGAAACCCGACGGCGGAAATCATCCCGTTCTTCCCTCCTCTTTTTCTCTTCCATATCTCAACGAAACCACCCCCTCCTTTGGTACTTTTTGAAGATCGAAGTCCCCTCTTCAAATCCATATAAGCCTTGCCCCTCCTCGTCACGTCGTTCGAGAGATCCACCTCCGCAAACATCGATCGTTCGCGCCCTGGTTTCTCCCTCCACCATGCATCGAGTCAGCCACCACCACAGTCGATCGGCGCGCCTCTCCAAGCACTCCAAGGTGGCGCCGCCCGATCGTCACCTCGTGCTACGGATAACGAGAAAAACTGAAACCTAGTTTCGAACCACACTGAAAGGTATATGGCTGTTTTATTTTAAACTATATTATAGTAGTTTAAAGCGCTACAGTTTTTTAATTTCACGGTAAAAATCATATCTTTTTGCTATGTTGACGAAATTCAGTGAAATAAGAGACAGTGGACTCGTGTGGACGTCTTCTACATTCTAGAAGAGACCGCATATTTTTCTAAGCCTTCTTCTATTTTTGGTGGAGTTGAACCCAATGTGAGATTTCTAAACTAAAAACGATATGGAAAACGACGATGTATAAATTATATAGTCGATGTATGAGTACTATAAGCGTTGTACACCACATGTATAAGCGTTCTATAAGTTGTACGGTCGATGTATAAGTTATATATGCATTGTAAAAATTATATATGTGTCGAATAGAAGTGAAATTTACTTATATATATATATATGCCCCTCGTCCACAAACCATGGACGATATTTATTGGTTGTGATTGGTGTGAAAATTGGTTGATAGCGAATGGTTGACTAAAATTGTTTGTGGTTGAAATTGATTGATTGTGGTTGAAAAATACCCGTTTGTGGTCGAGAATTATTTGGTTGAAACCACATAGGATTAGTTTGTGGAAATGAAAAAAATATACATGCGGCCTGTGTGTGAACTAGATGCATGAAATCCCCATTGTCAAAAGCTGCGAGGCTTTAAGGTAGAGCGAGGAGCCGTACTAGGGACGGCCCCGGTTTTAACTACCCTGCCATTATGCTGCCGAAATTTTGAATAATATTCATGTGTTAGAATTATTTTCATGTGTTGAAACTATCTTCGTGTGTTAAATAGAAATTCATTCGTTGAATAGAAATTCATGTGTAGAATGGTATTTTTGTTTGAAATAAATTGTTTTATAATAAAAATCTTATTTTTATCATCTATATGAACTATATAAAATAGTCGTATTTTGAAATGAATTGTTTTGCAATAAAAATCACATTTTTATTATATACATGAATTGTTAAAAATGGTGAAGTGTTGAAATAAATGTCGGATGGATAAAAATATCATTTTTATCAAATGTATGAAAAGAATATAGTTTTGAAATCGAACGATCGATTATATTTATATATATATATATATATATATATATATATATAAATAGAATTGAAATATATCGAATAACGAAGCTGCAGTTCATGTTTGGAAACAGTGATTTCAAACGATTAGTGCGGGAGATCCGACCATCGGATTTTCCCGAAACCGAAACCGTTGGGTTCGCCTTGGATATATCTTTCCAACGACACCAACTTTGTGAAGATCCAACGGTTGGATTTTCTGGAATGTTTAATTCAAATCTGAAAAAAAACAGCGCCAGAATCGATTATATTTATGTATATATAAATATAATTAAATTAAATCGAATAATGATGTTGCAGTTTTTATTTTGAAATCGAAACTTCAAACGCGTGTACCGGGAGATCCGACCGTCGGATTTTCCAAAACTGGAACCGTTGGATTCATTTTGAAAAGATCTTTCTAATGATATAAATTTTGTGAAGATTCAACGGTTAGATTTTCAGATATGTGTAAATCAAATCTGAAGAAAAACAGTGCCACGGCCCCGTTATGGCCTGAAGCGTCGTTTGAATAAATTGGTTGTTTTTAAATAAATAAAAATAGCGATAAATCATTATAAAATATTATAAACGATATGGAATGTGAAATTTAGGAATTAACTGACGGTTAGCTGAGTCGAATGGTTTCCTGGGTTTTGATTTGATGTTGGTTTCGGCCTTCGGAGTAATAATTGGGAAATCGTTCTTTTACTGATTTACGGTTCGTGACTGATGAATTGAAATGAGGCGTATGTTGTGGTTGTGTAGCACTTTTTATTATATACACGAGTTGCTCAGAAAGACCGGGTTTATCCCATTCTGAATAACTGAATCGACGAAAAGAAATCGAAGGTGAAGACGGTGGTTGAAGATCGGAGATCTTCACCTCGTTTGGATGGTAACTGATATCCTGATTGGGAGGCATCCCGAAATATGGATGTTAAGTGGTGATCGTCCAGACGTACGTGGAGATCGATGGGTATGCGAGGTATATAGTGCCTCCGGTTTCGTTCAGACCCAGAACGGACTTGTAAATGGACTGTGTGTCCGACATTGGAATTCATTCTGTGTGATTGATAGCCATCAGTCGCATGGTGTGAATTGCCTGTGTGGCATGCTAAGATGCAGTGATCAAGGCTTCTGTTGAAAAGCAAAGTCTTGTGGTGATGATCAAAGCACCGCCTGTGTGGCATAGCTTTGTGTATAACATGATTTCGCGAGCCTGACACCTCGGTATAAACCTGAAACGGGAGAGGACCTCAGGGGGGACGTGCGTTTCTTTCTAGCTAGAGGTGGTGTTAGTGCTTAAAGTGGCTGACATTTATACTATTTTCACCTGTTGCGAGGCTTCTCGGATATATCGATCGATCCGGGACCGATGGAGTCATTCGTTGGCTCATTTATGCCCCAAAGGGCGGGGAAACGCATTGTTCATGCGTTATAATCCACTCCATGTGGACCGGCCCCGACGATCCAAGGTACGGTTGTGGCTGTGCCTGGCACTCGGGCTAGACAGTCTCGAATTCAGTAAGGACTATCTTTTGCCTTGGTTCATGACGGAAATCCAATTTCCAAATACGTGACTGTGCGGTTTTGATTGTATACCTATATTTGGTGACATAGTGGCATGGGACACTCATGTCGTCTATGATTGATAGTTATGATTGAAATTGTTTTTGAAACGTATAAACACTAGTAATAATATCAAATTCTTTTGTTTTATTTGTATCAAGCATATTTTGGCCATTATAAAGTAAAAACTATATCCTCTGGTTTGCGTTGCATTGTGTGATGGGAACTGAGTCTTATAATGGCTTCATTTTTATAAAAAGCATTGTGATGTTTAAAAGATTTATTTGTTTTAAAGCACTGGCAATCCAATGGAGTAACCCATTCCGTGAAAGTGGCGTGGTCCTGTGATTAGCCAAATTGTATAATGTGTTAAGTAGATTTCTCATACCAGTCCCATGACTGACTCGTAGTTTGTTTCACTTGCAAACTCGGGTGCCCCTTTTTCTACATGGGCAGCCTTGTATTCAGGTTTTAGCAGGCTCTTTCTGGATAGCTGGAGCTGAAGATGGATTCTATCATTTATCTATTTTATGCTGTTCAACTCCTATTGTACATATTATGTTTATTTTCCGCTGTAGACATTTATGTACAGCTGAACTGTATTTGTACTAAGTATGATCCTGTATACTGTGTAACTCTGATGATTACGTTTATCCGGTGTATTATTTGTACATTATCTGGTGTATTTATTTAATTATGCTCTGCCATTATCTGTTTATGTGTTATATTCCAAAGATTTCCCTTACCACCGTCAGTACGGGGTTTGGGGTCGTCAAACTTGCTTGCTCAGTTCTTTCCTCTCCCTCGGAGCCACGTGTCTAACGGGTAAAGCAACGGGTTTTGCGTCGTCCACGAGGTATATGCGGAAATCTATCTCCCGCTTCGGAGGTAAGCCCTTTACCTCTTCAAATACATCCGAGTATTAACGGACTACCCTTACAGACTTCAAGTTCTCAACAGACGCATCAAGAGATTCTAGATAACTAAGCATAACGGAGTTCATAGGATTACAAGAAATTTCGAGAGTGTTATCGAGGCGAGTCATGAGTCTAACCACTCACTTTTCGCAATCGAGGATTGCACCATTACTGGATAGCCAGTCCATGCCTAGAATCAACCCATAGCCCGTGAAGCCCAAAACAAAGGCATTACATCTAAACCCAACGCTTAGTATAGATATTTTCAAATCCAAACAAACCATTGACAAATAAGCTGAGCCCCCAATTGGATTTGAAACAACTAAGGGATCCTCTACTATACTGGTGTCTAGGTGCAGAGATTCCGCTAAAGCAATAGATATAAAAGAGCGTGATGCGCCAGAATCAAATAGTGTACGTACAAGATGATCAAAAATGTAGACTAAACTTTCGACATAAATATTTCTACCTCATTCTCGTGTAGGTGCCGTGAGAGCGTGAACTTGTCCTCCAGAAGAAGGTCCATCTCCCTGCCCTTGCTTCCTTGGGCAGGCCCTAGCCATGTGTCCCGTCTCACCACAGTGGAAATAGCCACCATCTTCCTTTTCTTCTTCTTGCTGTCTTTGATTAGATGTCCGGGAATGCCATAGAAATTACACTTTCTCTTGTCACGGGGTTTGTTGTTCTTCCCGCCTTTCTTTGAATCAGCCTTCTTGTTCTGCGACCCCTCCCCCTTCTTATCTTGAGGCACTTCCGCTTGTGCCTCTTTCTTGCCATTGTCTTCCTCAGGTAAGAGTGCCATGTCCACTAACCTCTCGTAAGTAGCCCCCATAGGTATATGGATCATAGCCAAGCTGTGAAGTGGATCATTCAATCCCTTGATAAAACGGAGAGCCTTCTTATGAGGAGTATTCACTAAGTCCAGTCCAAATCGGGCCAGCTGATTGAATTGATTGACGTACTCTTTGACCGTTATATTTCCTTGCTTAAGAGATAAGAACTTCTCCAGCTGTAAACTTCATTCAGCCTGTGAGAGGAATTTCATCTCAAACCTTATTTTGAAATCCATCCATGTGTCAACTGGTCTTTTAGAGTTAGTGACTTCCCACCAATAGGAAGCTTCGTCTTTGAGCAACCATACAACCAACTGTATCTTCTGCCTATCGTCCACCTTGAATATAACGAACAGATCCTCAGTTTCTTTGAGCCAGTTCCTTGCTTCTACGAATGATTCAGTTCCCTTGAAATCCTTTCCACCCATGGCCCTAAAGTCTCTACAAATCTTTGAGAAAGCATTTACACGAGGAGGAAGAGGAGGAACCACAGCAGCTGGAGGAGGAGGAATATCTGTTGGGCATGCGTCGTTGGCCCTAGCCTCTAAGTACCTCCTGAACCAGCCAGGTATCGGTACACCCTCTGGAAGGTTAAGATTCCCAGACATGATGAAATGAAAAAGAAAAGATTCAAAACGAAGGATAGAAAGATAGTGCATATGGCTTTGGGGATTATTCCTTTTTAAATTTTAAACAACACTGTTTCTTGAAAAATGTTTGTTTATATTTCTTTTTGAAAATAATTTTCAAAAACTCTTATTTGATCTGGTAAACCTTTGCTCTGATACCAAGTGAAACACCCCACCTCCATTAAGGTCACTCACAAACGGAATGCCTTAACTTTGGTGGAGGGTTATAGGTACAAGACACAGAAAACTTTACAAGACAGATAAATATAAGCAGTGAAATTCAAATATTTATTGCATACATGGTTCAATACAAAAGCGTTACATCAAATTGTCTCAAAATAACTTCCAAAACATTACAACATAATTTTTGTTTTGATTATTCAATAAAGAAGCGTTAACCAAAAATAAAACTGCATAAATCCCCAAGGATAATGTCCAAGAGCCATAGCCAAGGTGAGAGAGAGTCCAAATCATACATCTACTTTCTCGAAGCTTGCAAAGAGTCTGACTAAGCTGCAGTATTCCCTTCCTGCGGACCTGGGGGAGGGGGGAACGGAAGAAAAGAGGACGAAAGAAAACGGGTCAGACAATAAGTCTGGTAAGTTCGGTGATTACTTGTACTTAAACAAGGAAAGGGATCATGACAGTAATAACAGAACATAGGACAACACCCTAATATAAGATAAGAGGAACATGTGATCACACCTGTTACTATAGTCTTTGCACCTACTTAACCATTGGTTCAACCAGCCCTACGTGTTCATAACAAACGATCCCCTCAATGATCGGCTCCTACTCGTATGCATTCATATCCTGTGTCATTCGACCCCGTTTGACTGTATATACCTATGTTGGTCCCACCATGGGGTGTATCAATCCATTTGGTGGCAACCTGACACGATTTAAGATGCACAGTGTATACTACTAATGCTAGTGCCTGATTTTTCCACTCCGGAGTACGTGCACGCCCATACTCCGTCAAAATCTACACTGGCCCAACAACTGCCAACGTTTTGACCGCTTATAATTAGCCCAGTAATCGTGCCCCACCCTGCATAGTTTCAAGGTACCATGATACATCTATGTGGGTTACTGCTGAAATGGGTCCCCGTTACTAGGTTTTTCTAATCAACAAGTTTATTTGGTTAAGTGTCAAAGTTTACCTAACCCCACCCATTCGTTTGGTTAACATGTTGAATCGGTTAAGTGTTTCCCTATTTGACTTAACCCTACCAATCCTGACTTAGCTTTAATTTATTAAGGCACTAACCACTCACATTAGAAAGGTCTTGTTGTGGTTACTTGATGTGCTAGTCGGTTCCGGGCAGATTTACACCACAACTCAGTCTAACCTCAGGTTCTTTTTGGGCTTGATGCACTAACTACCCACATTAGGCAGGTCTTGTTGTGGTCACTGGATATGCCGGTCGGTTCCGAGCAGATTTACATCACAACTCAGTCTAACCTCGGGTTAGGCATATTCATCTTTTTCTAAATTCACATTTTTCTATATATGTCTAATTTCTTTATGTAAATTTAATTTAATTTAATCATGCCATAATTATCCTTTGATTATGCTCACCATAAATGGTATATCAAATATACCATTTTATGAACAAATCTATGCCATGAATTTTCGTATTTTCCCATCGCTACCCCCGTGGAACATACGCATGAATCACATAAAATGTTGGGCTAGTAATTTTGCCCAACCCATAAACAAGAAGGGGTAATAAACAAGGGACATGAAATAAACATAAAATAGCATACATTTCAACTTGTCATGTGTAACTTGGCATAGAAGTATCATTAACTTTAATTAAATGGGTAAAGGTGAACTTGTGACTAAGTTGAGTCTAATTGTCATGTAAACTTGACAAAGGTCTAGCATGGAGGTTTAACATATAATCACAGTTCAACCCACAACTTAGCATATTAACTTATGTATGTCAAAACATAAGAAAGCTACTATAATCATTTTTAAATTGCAACTTAGCATGATAACTTATGTGTTAAACATAAGAGGGCTATTATAAACATATTCGAATCACAATTTAGCATGATACTTATGTGTTAAAACATAAAAGGACTACAATTCCAAATTTTACAACATAAATAGATTCAACCTAACATGAATATACATGAGTGTTGATCTAACATATAAGCATGTGGCAAAATAACTCCATTACCCAATCATAATAGATTCCAATAACATACAATATGTTCATTAATACAAGCATATAGACATGATTAATATACAATATGTTCATCACCATAAGCATATAGACATGATTAATTACAATGATACTTTAAGATAAACGAGAATCAAATCTTATACATAAGCATCATTCTATATTCAAGTTACAACATGTCATGATTCATTTGAAAGAACGTTTAAATCTGCGTAATAACCAACTTACAAACTAAAAAGGAATTCTTGCGTTCTGAAATCTGAATTCTGAAATTGGTAAGCTCGCCTTTGATGTAGATCGTTGAATTTGATAACTTTTAATTTGATTTTTTATTCACGTTCTTATCTTGTCTTTGAATTGGTGACGGCTACTCCAAGTTCTCAATTGACAGCATGATAATTCTAGGATTATTTTTGTGTGATTTTTAGGTTTGAGCATTGGGTTGTTTATATAGAATTTCAATTCAATTTGAGCCGTCGGATGATCCAAGGGTTAACCACAACCATTCAGTCAAGATAAGGTGACATCTCAGCCCTAATGACTCAGCACTGCGTCACACAAAATTGTCACCTTTCAGATTTGCCTGGAGGGGGGGGTGGGAGGGGGGCAGGTCGACCTATAGGGGGGAGGTCGACACTATGGTCGACCCCTTGGTCGACCTGGGTCCTAGGAGGGAATTTTCTTGCCCAGCCTGCTTCTGACTTTTGTTTTGAATTTGAATTTGTTTTCGAGCTATTTGAATTTATTTGAATTTTCTGGAAACTTCCAACAGCCATAATTTTTTCATACGAAGTCCAATTTACGCAAACTCAGACTCTGTCTCAACCAAAATTCCGAGATGAACATAATGGCATAACCTGTTTCCCTTAATTCTCACATTTTAAATTAAGTATTGTTTAATTCGTTACTATACCATTAACAAGAAATACGGGGTGTTACAAAGAATTACGCCACTCATGATCTTGAGCTAATGGCCATAGTGTTTGCTTTAAAGATATGGAGGCACTATCTCTTGGGTGAGAAACACGAGCTGTATACTGATCACAAATCCTTAAAGTATCTGCTCACCCAAAGAGATTTTAACTTGAGGCAACAACGTTGGGTTGAATTCCTTGCACCCTATGACTTGGACATCTTATACAATCCAGGGAAGGCCAATGTAGTAGCCGATGCACTCAACAGGAAGAATACGGCCAGCGCCAATCTTATCCTCGCTAATCTCATTATTACACCTTCCTTGATCGATAAGATCTATGCCCTCCAAAAAGATGATAAATTTATTCAGATGATTAGTGAGTGAGTTCAAAAGGGCGAAGCATCAAGTTTCCTAATAGATAGCAAGGCAACCCTTAGATTGCAAGGGCGAATACGTGTGCCAGATATTCCTGAGCTAAAAAAAAGAAGTTATGAATAAATGTCACAAATCTAAGCTCAGCATCCATCCAGGAGTAAGCAAGATGTATCATGATCTTAAGCGTACTTTTTGGTGGAAGGCGATGAAGAAAGACAATTCTATATATGTTGCTAGATGCCCCAACTGCCAGCAAGTCAAAAGTGATCAGCAAAAGCTAGTAGGATTATTGCAACCACTAGATGTTCTAGGTTGGAAGTTGGACCAAATTTCTATGGACTTTATTGATGGCTTGCCCCGAACTAGAAAAGGCAATGACAATATATGGGTGATTGTAGATCGCTTCACAAAGACTGCCCATTTCATCCCTGTCAAATCTAATAGAACAGCTCGAAGTTTGGCACAGCTTTATTTCAGAGAGATTGTCAGACTACATGGAGTTCCCAGTAGCATCGTTAGCGACCGCGATCCGATATTTGCTAGCAAATTTTGGGAAGCTTCCCAAGAAGAGCTTGGGACCAAGTTGAATATGAGCACCGCTTATCATCCTTAGACAGATGGCCAGACTGAGAGGGTGAACCGCATATTGGAAGACTTGTTGCGAGCATGCATTCTTGATTTTGGCAGGTCATGGGAAGATCATTTGCACTTGGTGGAATTCTCTTATAACAACAATTACCAACCAAGCTTGCAGATGTCGCCATTTGAAGCATTATGTTGCAGGCCATGCAGATCTCCTGCATGTTGGGTGGAACCCAGCAATCGATTAGTACTGGGTCCCGACATGATTCGTGAAGCAGTAGATAAAGTTGATTTTATTAAGAAGCGATTACTGGCTGCTCAAAGCCGACAGAAGAGCTATGCAGACTCACGAAGAAGGGATTTAGAATTCTCTGTTGGTGATCTTATATACTTAAGGGTTTTCCCACTGAGAGGTGTAATTCGATTTGAGAAGACCGGAAAGTTGGCGCCGAGATTCAATGGTCTATTTCCTATTCTTGAAAGGATTGGAACTCTCGCTAATAGATTGCAGTTGCCCAACTAGTTGCCAGGGGTTCATGATGTATTCCATGTGTCTCTACTTCGGAAGCATGTTCATGATCCAGACTTAGTTGTGGAGGAAGCAGCACAGAAAGATTTGGAGATTACCCCGAGCTTAGCAGTAAGGAGGGACCTAGTGAAAATAGTTGGCAAAGAAACCCGAGTTCTGAGGAACAAGAGGATCCACTTAGTCAAAGTGTAGTGGAGCGTGGATCCTAGAGAATGTACATGGGGGACTGAGGATAGCATCAAACATGCTTATCCCAAGTGCAGAGTGGACATCTCCGAGTGACTCTAGTGTTGAGGTACATTTACAATACCTTTCATTTTCCGTTTGTTTCCTACTTTACTATTGTTTCCTTTTCGGGGACGAAAAGCTTTTAAGTGGGGGAGATTGTAACAACCCGGAAAATCAGAACCAATTTAAAATTTTTATTTTGGCTATTTCAGTGAAATTTCAATAGTTAAAATAAATTATTTTAAATAATAACGTTTAAAAAATTATTTTAATCGAAGTTAGAGCGAATATATTTATTTTAATTTCAAAAAGAATTGGAAATAGTACGGTAGTTTGAAAAGTCAAAGCTGAACTTTGATTGAATGTACAGGATTCAAAATTTAACGGATTTTAGTGAAACCAAAAATATCAAAATCTGTTTAAAAATATCTTTCCAACGAATCCGAAAAATCGAAATTTCATAGCGGGAATCAAATGTTATGGCCAGTTGAATATTCAGAATAGTCGCAATAGAATATAGTATAATTTATAGCTCGTATAAAAGGCCATTTTAAAAACAATCTCCGTTTTCAACGAAACCTGTTTTGTCGGATTCGGAATGTCAAATTTTTGCTAAATTTAATTTTCCAGAATTTTTGGAATTAATTTGTGAGCGTAGTAAATTAAACTCTAATTTGATAGTTTATGTTGAATTTAATCGACCGTTAAAAAGGCCATTTTCCAAACGGTCTACAAATTCGATGAAATTAATTTTGTTAGGACCGTATCCTCCTTTCAAAGCCAAAAATAATTTTTCTGGAATTTTCAGAGTCCGTATGTGGCCCCGGTGAATTTAAATATACGATCGAATTAATTTAATAAAGGATTTAAATTTTAAATTGAAGAAATCAGGCCAAAAACAATCGTTTGGGCTGATGGGACCTAGCCCATTAGTTTCGGAATAGGGGCAATTAGGTGGGAACAACTCCCGTTGGACTGAAATTGGAGTTGTTAAGAATTTATAGATTTATTTGTAAAAATTAGGATTAAATATTATAAAAATACACTTTGTCTCTACCAAACCCTAATCCCATCGTAACATAGCCGCCACTCCCTTTATCCATGGCCGACATCACTCCTTGCTTCTCCCTCTAAAATCCATCAATCCTCTCGCTGAAATCCCTCCCTCCAGTTCAAGCTTTCGAAGAGATTTTCATCCTCTTCAGTTCTGTACGGTTTGATCGTCCCCTGGTGGTATGAGCTCCGAGAACCGAGCCCCTGAACCACCGCCGTTCGTGCCGCCCAAACACCCCCTGCCACGATCGAGCTTCAGGTTGTGGGGGCCCATGCGTGCGTCTCTCTTTCCTCTACGATGCAGTGCTGTCCGATCATCATCTCGTGCTCTATATCGACTGCAAAACTCAACCCTAGAATCGAACATAGTTTGAAATATTGTCGGCCTGTGTTTCTAAATAAGGAATAAGGCTAATTTTTAAAGTATATTATATAATTAATTTATTTTAAATGTTATTAATATAAAAAGAAATCATATCTCACACATATGAACTCAAAACGGAACGATTTCAGATCCTGTACGATCGTGAAACCGAGATCTACGCTGCTGTCCTGACTAGAACCAATTCTGAGCTGATCGAATTTTGGCAAAAAATTGCAGATCTGAACCACTCTTATTCAAACGACTGTGATAATTCTACTTTATTTTTATTTTTAAATAATTAGAATAAATCATGATTGTATTCTCATTGATTCGTTGTAAATTGCTACATGCTATGCTACGTGATTTGATCTGTATGTAATGGTTTGATGTAGATCTGTAATTTGGGTGATATTGTGTTATTATTAAATTTGCAATAAAAATAAATCAAACATTTTGTTGTTATTTTTGTTGAATCAAAATATTCAACAAAAGTGAAGCATCACATTTATTATATTTTATTGGCGTTATATTGACAATAAAAATGAATCAAACATTTTTGTTGTTATTTTGTTGAATCAAATATATTCAACAAAAATGGAGCATCACCTTTATTTTATTTGGTTGGAATTAAATTTTCCATAAAAATAAAAATATCACCTTTGTTTTGATTGAACTAGAAATTTCAATCAAATAAAAATATCATCTTCGTTTTGATTGAACTAGAAATTTCAATCAAATAAAAATATCACCTTTGTTTTGATTGAACTAGAAATTTCAATCAAATAAAAATATCAACTTTGTTTTGATTGAACTAGAAATTTCAATCAAATAAAAATATCACCGTTGTTTTGATTGAACTAGAATTTTCAATCAAATAAAAATATCAATTTTGTTATTTTTTGATTGAACTAGAATTTTCAATCAAATAAAATGTCACTTTTGTTATTATTTGATTGAACTAGAATTTTCAATCAAATAAAATATCGCTTTTGTTATTATTTGATTGAACTAGAATTTTCAATCAAATAAAATGTCACTTTTGTTATTATTTGATTGAACTAGAATTTTCAATCAAATAAAATATCGCTTTTGTTGTTATTGATTGAATTTGCAATAAAAATGGATCGAACATTTTTTGTTGTTATTTTTGTTAAATCAAAACATTCAACAAAAATGAAGTATCACCTTTATTATATTTTATTAGCATTATATTTGCAATTCAAATAAAATATCATTGTTGTTGTTTGATTGCATTAGAATTTTCAATCAAAATAAAATATCACTTTTGTTATAGGATTATCAACCAAAATGAAATATACACTTTTGTTATTAAATTGAGTTAGAATTTCCAATCACAAGGAAATATCAAATTTTGTCGTTTTGTTGAATTAGCATATTCAACAAAAATGAAATATAAATTACTATCATTTTATGGAATTGTCATAAAATAGAAATGTTCAGGTTTTTTAAACAAAATAAAACATTACATTAAAAAGTTCACATTTTAATGTAATGTTAGACAATAAGAAAATGTACATGTTTTAAATCAAAACATGATTTCATATAAAAAGTTCACATTTTTAATATAATGTTAGAATATAGAAATTGTACATGTTTTGAATGAAAACATGATTTCATTAAAAATTTACATTTTTAATGACAAAAATATAAAAATAGAAAATACACATGTTTGGAATAAAAACATGATTTCATTTAAAATTTTCATTTTTAATGACAAGAATAGAAAAATGGAAAATGTTCATGTGTAGAACAAAAACATGATTTTATTATAAATATGCATTTTTAATTTAATGTTGAAAGTAGTGAAATTTGTACATGTTTTTAATCAAAACATGATTTCATTAAAAATATACATTTCTAATGTAATGTCGAAAATAAGAAAAGTGCTCATGTTTTAAAATGAAAATATGTTTTACATTAAAATATACTTTTTAATGTAATATTAAAAATTAGTGAAAAGATTAATGTTTTAAAAAGAAAAGATGTTTTACATTAAAAATCCACCTTTTAATGTAATAATAGAAATGTAGAAAAAGATTCATGTTCAAAAAAAGAAAACATGTTTAACATTAAAAATTTACTTTTTAATGTTATAATAGAAATTGGTCAAACATTCATGTTTTCAAAATAAAATATGTTTACATTAAAAACTTTGTTTTTAATGAAATTGTTAAAATTACATTTTTAACTACATCGCATATATTAGAATTTATATGCGTTGTTGAAATTACATTTATAATTACATCGCATATATTAGAATTTATATACGTTGTTAAAATTACATTTATAATTACATTGCATATATTAGAATTTATATGTGTTAGATCAAAATTTGTACCTAACACCCAAATTGTTCTGATTCATAGAGAATTATAACTGAAGAATGAAGAAAAGGTAGAAAACACACAGAATTTATAGTGGTTCGGCGTTAACGAGCCTACGTCCACTTTATATGTTATCGATTATACTTTGAATGCTATTACAATCAATGATTTCTCTCAAACTCACTCTTACAATTATGATTTCTCTCAGTAATCTCGAAGTAAAACTGATAAGAAATAGTGGTATGATAGTAATGGTGGAATCAGTGCTCAATACTACCAAAAGATCCCGAAAAATGCCAATCTCTGGGCTATTTATAGTTGATTTTGTCATGCGGATCGCGATCACACGTGGCGCAAATCCCGGGAATATCGGATCGGATCGAGCAATGAGGAAGAATTGGTCAATGTGACAGTTGTGGACACGTGTCGCTGGATCCGGCATTCGCGGATCGTGGTAGAGTGGGTCAGGAGCTTCTCCGCATCTTCAGGGATCGGTTCGTCTCGTGATAGCTTAAGGTGGGATCGGGTCACGTCTCGTTATGGCGAACCGATGTTGCGAGACGAGCCATCAGGGCGCAGCGATCCGACTCGACAAGGTGACCACGATCTGGTTTTTTATGGGCTACGGGTATGAAGCTTCGTATTTTCTTCTTGTACGTGAAACTTGGTGGCTTGGTCAGAAAGCTAGCCAACATTTTGCCCCCTCGAAGTATGTTTTATCGAGGATGGAACATGCTTCGAAGATTCTGATCTGTCTTTTCCTGAAGCGATGCAAAACAATGGTTGTATCTGTCTGAAATGTCGCATTGTTTCCGAAAAGGATTTTCTCTTGATAAGTATAAATATCCGGTTAAATCCTCAATCATTTCTTTGTTCATTGAGTAATCCTTTTCTGGAATTTTTTGGAGACTTCATCATCGAATCTACCAGGTAAATTTCTGAACTTTCCTTCTCTTCTCCCTCCTCTTTTTTTTTATGGTCGTCATTGGGCTCGGATCATCATTACGTTGTGCGGATCGTGGGATGGAGGCTCGTTGCGATTCACGATTCAACTAGGTCTTCAGCAAAGCGGGCCGCGCCCCTTCTTTCGGATGGGCTTAGACTCGTGGCCCACCAGATCCCCATGGTTCGAACGAGACAAGAAAGGGAAGACTAACGGTCGCGAACTTTCCTATATAAACCGAACCGAACTCCACTTTCCTGCTTCTTCTTCCTTCAGCCACGCGCCGCCAAGTATTTCGAGAAAAACCCTAATTTTTCTTCCGATTTGCAAGAAAACCAATTGTTCTACCCAATTTAAGAAAGGTAATCTTGCCGAAAAAAAATTCCCTTGCGTTTCTACTCTCTTTTTCTTGATTTTTTGACTGAATTTGAGGAAAAGAGGAGCGGGCTTTCGTGGTTTTTGGGTTTTGGAGAAGGTGAAGTTAATATGCCTGATGGGTTTCTGTGCTCGAGAAAAGGAGGAGGAAGGAGAGGAGCAGGTCGGGTCGTGAGCGAGGCCTGGGAGCGGATCGTGGAGGGAGTAGATGGAAGGAGAATGGAGAGGAAGCGATTCGTGGCTGTGGAAAGGGAGCGGATCGCTACGAGCCTATAACGACCCGATCCGGAGCACTCCCGGGAGTTATCGCCTCCGTCTCTGATCAATGTTTGTATTCGCGAATCCAGGCATACGCCACGATCCGAACCCCAACTCGCGATACGAAGATGTAGAGCGAACCGATGTTGCTTTCCACAAGGTGGTTCTCCCGCTATGAGCTCGTGACGGCTTCACGATCCAAAGATACACGCGATCCCCAAGAGAGCGATCCGAATGGGGGCGATCCATCCGCCTCGCGATCCGCTACGTGTATCGCGATCTGATTATACCCCTCAACTCACGATCCAAACATACTTCTAACTTTAAACAATGCACTGTTATCACAAGAATCTGGACAGTTAGGTTAGAGCCTTGATGTTGGACTTTCTGGACTGGATGACAACATAATTTGACTGCATATGACGACTAATATCTTGATGATCTTGTTGACTTTTATGTTTTTTCTTTGATGCACGCACAGGCACACACTTGCATTTGCACACACGGGGGACAGGTAACTGTATTCTAATTTCTGTTTGCCAACACAGCTATGTCTAATAAGCAAGCGACTGAGATGCCAGAGAAAGACACTGAACCAAAGATATCCACACAACCAGAGAAAGATACCAAACCAGAAACATCCACACACGATGATCCTGATGTGCTTCCTTCAACTAATCCGGAGGGTCAAAAATCTGGATCTGAATATGAAGCAGAATCGGAATCTGATTCATCAGAGAGTACTTCTACTGAGGAGTCCGATTTAGATGAACGAGCTCCTGATGAGATTCCTGGTGTGAGGGGCCCCGAAAAGCTTACCGATTGCAAGCCATCTAAACTAGACGACGATAAACTTAAGCGACTATGTTTAAAGCAAGGAATATCTTGGGATGACGTCAAAACTCCGGGCAAGGATGATCTTCCCCACCTTGCGCCGCCTGGATATATGACCATCAGTAAATTGATGTGTACTGTCGGTGCTATTCCCCCGTTCCCGCCAATCATCATAGAAACTTTGAAACGGTTACGCATTGCCCCCATGCAACTTCATCCCAATGCTTACGCAGCCCTGTTCACACTCTGTGTCGCATATGCGGAAATTTTGAACACAGAGCTCACTTTCAAAGATTTAAAGTTCTATTTCCTCTTCAAACATCGGTCCACGGCGACCCCAAACCTTTATTTCTTCGAATCAGTGGTTAACAGGAAGGTCCTATCCGATAGTCGCAGCAACATAGGGGATCCCAAAGCCGATTGGTTCTATATAAAGCTGCAGGCTGGGTGTGCAAGGCGGTGGATTAAATCAGGTAGATTTCAAACTTTCAGATACATGACTTGATTTCATAATCATAGCACGGATGCGTTCCATCTCCTTTGTATACAGATCGTAAAATCCCAAGGACGGAGGGCAAGGTATATAAGAATCGACTATCTCGCCTTCTTAAAAGCAAATCTGATTTCTTGAGGATAAAGCCGTGTCTTGCCGACGAGAATCTTCATAAGCACCGTCTTCTAGACATAAAGTTTGGACTTGGCAAGGACAAGCCTTATAAATATATAGCTCTATCTAAGGGAGAGGGAACTTCCGGGGTAGTTAAAACAACCGAACATGAAGGGCAAAGAGAAACTTCAGTCCCTAAGAATCAATCCCCACCAAAGATTCCACCACCCGCGGATCCCGTCATTACCGAGGAGCTAACCGATGAGCAAACACTTAGGGAGCTAAACAAGCTTCCTATACCAGACGACGTTTATTCGCAAGAGGATTTTGGTGCAGAACCATTCTTTTCTGTCATTGAGGAAGCACACACTTCAGCCCAAGAAAAAGATGTAGCACAGACAAGCCTAGCTCTGGGCCCTGGTCCATTAGGGGGATATATGGGATGCACAAATCACATGCACCACTCACCACAGCACTTTCAACACTATTGTTGTTCATAACTTTAATGTATGCTTGTTTCATTTGCAGGAAGGATGACTCGCAAACAGACTTATTTATATCGTTCCCTTCACTCGGGCACTCCGAGTCTTCGCGGAGATCCCGAACAGGCTCGTGACAGCAGCCGAGGGGGAGATAGCCATCGGTCTTGGCACCCCCACAAGCCTCATTCTTCAAGATCAAAATCCCCGTCGAGGCATAATTCTGGAAAACCTCGCAGCTACAAGCCGCCACTTACTGGGGGAAAGCAACTTTCCAGAGAGTTAACTCCTCCAAAGAGCACGCCGTCACAAGACAAATTATCCAAAAAGCACCACGAGTCTAAGGACAAGAAAAAGGATCCAAGCAAGGATTCTAAGAAGGTGAAAACCGACATCGTCCCTTCTGGTCAAGAAGGTTTAAGTGTTCCTGGGGCACGAGACCACCTCCATGGCCCTGAGCTTCAGGCAAAGCTGGGGAAACTGCGAGAACACTTTCCCAACATCTTCTTCGACAGGATGATGTACGTCCCATCTCTTGAGCCGGTTCCCAGTGGTTGGGACACTGAGGTTATTGGAAACGTTCGTCATGTAGCTACTCAATACGAGGCGATGAAGAAACACGCTATGAAACTTTCAGACTATATCCGCACACTTGAAACGGAAGCTCACAGATCCAAAGTGAGAATAGATAACAATGAGAGGGCCATAAAGAAAATGGAGGCGGACTTGGAAGATGCTCAGTCCCAGCTTGCCTTGGCCCAACGGGATGCTGACAAATACAAGACAGAACTTGAGGAGGCCAGGCAACGCTTTCGTAATGAGCTTGATTCGAATAGCGAGGAGCGCTTGAGACTGAAGAAAGAAATAGAGGACCTTCGAGCGACCAATACTGAATTAAAGACGGCCCAAGACCATTTCGAGGCTGAAAAATCTGCTTGGGAGAAAGAAAAGGCGAGCTTGACAGAGAGTCTAGCTTTGGCCGAAGGAGAGAAGGTGATTCTGAATGATCAAGTTGCAGATGCAGAAAGGTGCGCGGCTCTCGCCGAAAAGAATGTAGAAAGTGCCATTGAAATGGCTATGATTCAAACGACAAGCTCCTCGAGAGAGAAAAGGATATCGAAGGATTTGAAGAAACGATATTTGACTTCCTTGGCCACGTCCTCAAAACCCGTAACATCTCATGGATCCCGGACTACCACGTCACTTTAGCCAACATATGGGATGCCATCGTCGAGGGTGAGAAGCGGAGATTAGGAGCTGAAGAGATCGACGAAGATGAGCTGATGAGGACCATTCTGAGGGATAACGAGCCCGAGGATTTGGCAGAAGGTCGGCGCCTAATTCAAGAAGAGATGGAGAAGGAGAGGACTCTGGCTAAGGGCAAAAACAAGATTGATGAAGGTTCGAGCTCAGCTGTAGAGCCCAAGGCCTCCGGAGTTGAGGAATACAATCCTGATGATCCATTAATTCCTTTGGGCCCGACTCTTTTGGTTGTCGGAGCTTTTGTAGCTAGCTTGGATGGAGGATCAGCGGAAGGTATCTCCATTTTTTTCCCGCAATTTGTCAAAGCAGTTGTGAGTTGTCATCGTCTGGCGGAGCAACCAATCGAATTAATAACACGTGTTCCTCATAATACAGGTGGCGGGCCCGTCGATAAGAATGTCGAGAAGAAGACAGAGGCGGAGAAGATTGACGTCTCGCCTAGTGCCGGTGTTGATGCACCAAAGCAGGCTGAAGGTACAACAGCGGAGAAGGGCGTCCTGGCACCCAGTGCTGATGCTCCCAAGGATGACGAAACCATCGATGCCTTGAAAGATATGGACGGGTGCCATGTAGATGATGAGGAGGATGTCATTATCACCAAAGAAGTCAAAGGCGATGACGACGAGACCTTGGCTAAAAGAAAGGCTAGGCAAGAAAAGCAGCTGGCTTTAAAGAAGGAGGAACAAGAGCCTTTGAACGTAGCTCCTATCTCGGAGTTTGATCCCAAAACTGGGATGGTTCTGAAACTCCAGCCCAAATCGATCACTAAACAGCTTCATTTCGAGAATCCCGATGATTTCCCAGCTTCCCTTACTGATAAAAGAAAGAGAAAGAAGGAGGAGGAGGAGTCTTCGGATGAACCTTCAGCTCCTCTTATAGACAAAAGGAAGAGAAAGAAGGACGATCAATCTGATATTAACAAGGCGGAGCTGGAAAAGCAGAAGAAGGAGAAAAAGTCCAAATGTAAATAGGATACTGCCGCTTGTCTATGTTTTGTCTTTAAGCTTCCCACTGGCCATGAAATGTAGTTGTGAGAATGGCGCTCACTTTTGTTTTAGGTTGCTTTTCACGTTGTAGGCTTGCAGTTTATGAATGAAAGTTTATTTCTTTTGCATCATCGTGTACCTGCATTTAATAAACTTTTTATGCTTAGTCATAAATTATTTGCTTATAACTACAAATTATTCAAGCAACAAAAAGACTTTAATAGTATTGTACTGCATCAAGATACATGTATGCATATATTTATCCCCAATTAATCGTTAAAGATTGATTTGAGTTGTATGCATGTTGCCCCCTGTTTCTGAACATGGGTGACTTGGAAATTTTTGTAGAATTAGAGTTCTTGCGGTGCCAGGCTTTTGGCACTTCGATACTCTCCCGATCCATCTGCGGGTCAAAGTTCGAACTCGTGTCATAATCTACGCACCGATCCTTCAGCGGGGTAGAGATCCTGTGGGCGCTGAGTCTCCAGCACCGTTCTCAGCGCTTAATCATAGACGCTTTTATACTCTCTTGGCGGTCGCCAAGGTTAGAGTGCGAGCTCAGCTGTTCTGTCGCTCCCCGATCCTTCAGCGGGGTAAGAGCTCTTTCTCAGCGCTCAGTCGGAGACGCTTTTATACTCTCCTGGTGGTCGCCAAGGTTAGAGTGCGAGCTCAGCTGTTCTGTCGCTCCCCGATCCTTCAGCGGGGTAAGAGCTCTTTCTCAGCGCTCAGTCGGAGACGCTTTTATACTCTCCTAGCGATTGCCGAGGTTAGAGTTCCGTCAAGGCGGTTCCGATCATGGTACACCGTCGTGACTTATGGACGTCGCCTTCATATCCGTTACACCCTCTCTCGGCTCTGGGGAGTTAGAGTGCTATCAATAATGTGATTTACTTTATCGCTCCTTCTGAGCTTTGATTGTTGTGTGCTTTCCATTCTGATGGAAGGCACCTAGAGTTATATGTTCCTGATGTTGTTGTATGGTTCACAACAAATTTCATAAAGATAGAAAAACAGGTAAATAATGGTGCAATAAAGGTAAACAACACACAATATTTTTATAGTGGTTCGGTCGAATCATGACCTACGTCCACTTTATAATCTTTTGCTTAAGAAATCGGACTATTCTAGGCAAGTCGTGCCTTGTACATGGTCCTTAATAAAGCAAAAGAACAGATCTGACATCTTTACGTTAGATACGGCCGTAAATGTTGGGCATTCCACACTCTGGGGATTTCCTTTCCATCTACGGTTGCTAGCTTGAAGGTTCCATTATCAAGTTTGCACAGAATGGAGTACGGTCCTTCCCACTTCGCGCTCATATGAGTTGGAGGTGGAAAGACACGCTTCAGAACCAAGTCTCCAGGTTCAAAGGTTCGGGCTCGAACCTTTTTGTTGTAGTATCGGGCGACCTGTTGCTTGCATCTCAAGGCACGCAGGTCTGCTTCGTCCCTCTTTTCTTCAATCATATCCAGGGATTCAAGGAGCAATTCGTTATTAGTCATCGGATCGTAATAAGTCACTCGGTGAGAAGGTACTTTTATCTCAACCGGGATGACTGCTTCTGCTCCAAAAGCAAGGGAGAAGGGGGTATGGCCCGTTGCCGATTTATACGTCGTCCTGTAGGCCCATAATGCTAGGGGTAATTCATCAACCCACATGGCTTTGGCCCGCTTCCGTCTCCTTTTTAGAATGGACTTAATTACTTTATTTGCCGCTTCGACCTGTCCGTTCGACTGCGGATGTGCCACAGAGGTGTACCGTTTCTCGATGTGGTATTTCTGGCAGAAGTCCCTGAATTCAGTGCTATCGAACTGAGTTCCATTGTCAGTTATAACGATCTTTGGAATCCCAAACCGACAGATGATGTTCCTAACGACGAAGTTGATCACTCGTTTGGTTGTGATTGTAGTCAATGGCTCAGCCTCGACCCACTTAGTGAAGTAGTCTACAGCTACAATAGCGAACTTCGCTCCGCCCTTAGCTATGGGGAGACTTTCGATGATATCAGTTCCCCACATAGCGAAAGTCCATGGGCTTGTCATCGTTTTTAACTGACTAGGAGGTTCCCTAGGTATCTTTGAAAATCTCTGGCATGCATCACACCGTCGCGCGTACTTCGCCGCATCTTTGTTTATGGTAGGCCAGAAATAACCATGCCGCAACACCTTTTTTGCCAATGTTTGCCCTCCAGTGTGATCACCGCATTCACCCTCATGTACCTCCTACAGTACACGCTTGATGTCGTCATGAGCTATACACCGGAGAAGGGGCATCGAAAATCCCTGTCTGTAAAGGACTCCGTCTTGCAGAACGTATCGGGAAGCTTTATGAATTACTTTACGCCTCTCGCTCTTCTTGGTCGGAAGCGTTCCATTAATCAATAAATTCTTTAGAAGGGTCATCCATGACTCCCTTTCTGGTTCCGTCTCTAGTACCGGATCAATTTCCATCTGATCTATACTAGGAGACCGAAGTACTTCAACTGGGGCTAGCCCGGTCTCTTCAGGATCGTCGGAACTAGCCATCTTCGCCAACTTATCCGCCTGTTGATTCTCTGACCGTGGAATATGAGATATGCTGTAGTGATAGAAGCCATTCAGCAACTCCTTCACTTTCTCCAAGTACAAAATCAATCTTGGGCTTTTGGCTTGGAATTTTCCAGTGACCTGGTTTACAACTAACTTGGAGTCGCAAAATATGTCCAGCTTTGTGATTTCCAACTCCTTTGCGATCCTTAGCCCGGCTATCAGTGCTTCATATCAGAGTCGTTGTTAGTGGCATGAATCTCCATCCGAATAGCATAGGATATCAGCCGTTTCTCAGGAGTTTCAAGCACTACTCCAACGCCGGATCTCTTGTCATTCCCAGCGCCATCAGTATACAATCTCCAAGCACTGGGATCGAGAAGTAACTTTGGTGGGTCAGCTTCTTCGTTCGTTATATCTTCCTCCGGGACAGTAAACTCTGCTATGAAATCGACTAGCACTTGCCCCCGTATTGACCGCCAGGGCTGAAAGTTCAGATCAAATTGACTCAACTCAATGTTCCATTTGAGTAGTCTTCCAGACGCTTCTGGTCTCTGTAGAACTTGCTTGAGTGGATGATCAGTGTACACGGTGATGGGATGAGCCTGAAAATAATGTCGAAGCTTTCTAAAGGCAATTATCAAACTGTACGGCAACTTTTCTATCCTTGGATAATTACGCTCGGCTGTCGCCAATTTTTTGCTCACGTAATACACTGGTCTTTGAACTTTATCTTCTTCTCTCACCAATGCTGAGCTGATCGCGTGGGACGACACTGCCAAGTACACGAATAAGTCCTCGTGATCCACCGGCTTAGATAATATCGGAGGTTTCTCCAGGTGACTCAGCAGGTTCTGAAATGCTTCTATGCAGTCAGGTGTCCATTTGAAGTGGCGTTTTCCTCGCTTTATCAATTCGAAGAATGGGATGCATTTGTCCGTAGCCCTGGAGATGAATCTGCTTAGTGCGGCCACTTTCCCTGCAAGGCTTTGCACATCTTTAATTTGCCTAGGCTCCTGAATGCCTCTGATTGCTGCGATCTGGTCTGGATTAATCTCAATCCCGCGGGAACTGACGATGAATCCCAAGAATTTTCCGGAGGCGACCCCGAATGAACATTTCGTTGGGTTGAGTTTCATCCTGTACTTTCGAAGAATGCCAAACATCTCTACCAAGTCTGTAGTGTGATTGGAGGATTTCTTGGACTTAACCAACATGTCGTCGACGTATACTTCCATTGTTTTCCCAATCTGGTTATAGAACATTCTGTTCACTAACCGTTGATATGTAGCGCCTGCGTTCTTCAAGCCAAAGGGCATTACCACATAGCAGTATAATCCCAGATCCGTAATGAAGCTAGTGTGCTCTTGATCTGGAACATGCATTGGAATCTGGTTATATTCTGAATAAGCATCCATAAAGGAGAGAAGTTCATGACCCGCCATTGAGTCCAGCAACTGATCGATCCTGGGTAACGGAAAACTGTCTTTTGGGCAGGCTTTATTCAAATCCAAGAAATCGATACACGTTCGCCACTTCCCATTGGCCTTCTTTACCAGAACTGGATTTGAAACCCAGTCTGGGTAGGTTGAGTCTCTGATAAATCCATTACTCTTTAGCTTTCCAACTTCTTCTTTCAAGGCAGCGGACCTCTCTGGGCCCAGCATTCGCCTTTTTTGTTTTACTGGAGGATGCTTAGGGTCAATGCTTAATGAATGGCTCATGATTGATGGAGATATCCCACACATGTCTGCGTGGGTCCAAGCAAATACATCCAAGTTATCTTTCAAGAAATCCGTCAGTTCTTTAGCTAAATTCGGATTTAACTGGGATCCAATCTTAAGGACCTTCTCTAGGTCACTATCATCGATCGGTACATCCACAGTTGTCTCGTTGGGGGTCGCCATTCTGCCCCTAGGTTCTTTGTCCTCTTTGGGATCTATATCCTCGGGCAACTCTCTGGGCGACTCACCTACGGTTATCCTCTTTAATTGCTATGAGGTCTCCGCCCTTGCGGGGGGAGAAGCGCCCTTGGTTTCTATGTCTCCTCCGTTGCGGAGTAGCTTTAGCTCTGCAATATAACATGCTTGTGCGGCAACCTGATCTCCTCTGACAATACCAACACCAGCTTCTGTAGGAAACTTCAATAACAAGCACCAGGGGGCTATACAGGCTCTGAACTTGGCTAGGGTCGGTCGGCCCGAGAAGGCATTATAGGGTGATTCAATACCCAAAACCACGAAGGGAAGAATTCTCACTCTCTGGCGTTCTCCTTCTCCAAGTGTAACTGGTAGCTCTACATATCCCATTGGAGCGGTGGATGCTCCGTTAAATCCACGGATCCATCCCTCATAGGGCTTCAAGTCTTTTATCTCGAGATTCATTTGGTCGAATGTCTTTTTGAAAAGAATGTTGACAGAGCTCCCGTTATCCACCAAAACTTTATGAACAGTGGCCGGGCCAATAGGAATTGTAATTACAAATGGATCTTCGGTTGGAGCATGGACTCCGATGCTTTCTCGTTCGCGGAAAACGACGTCGTCAGACATCATCTTTTGTTGCTTTACCGGGACATTGTCCTCAGGGTTGCTACACTCTCCTACCTCGAGGTGCTGCTTAGCCGCATTGACATACTGATCCAATGCCTTGGAACCGTGCCCAGCAAGATAAAGCCCTCCGATTATGGTATTAATAACAAGGTCCTTTCCCTTTTGCTGGGCAGTTGGCCTGACAGCAGGTTGATTCTGGTTTTGATTTGGGGCCTGTACGGCTTGCCCCCTGACTCTGGGTGTCACTCTGTATTCATCCAATTTTCCTTCTCGGAGAAGCTTCTCGACCACATCTCTTAGGTGACGGCATTCATTTGTTGAGTGGCCGTGAATCTGATGGAAGAGACAGAACTTCCCCGTCTCACGTTCTTTCTCCGTCGACTCTCTGGGAGGAGGCCTTTTATTTTGGAGGACGTTGTACGAATCCATGAAGATATTCTCCAAAGTATCATTTATTGGCGTATAACTTTCAAAAGACCTGGGACGAGTCCTTCTCTGGGAGTCGTTCCCTCGATTCCTCTTCCGGTTACTGCCATTACTGTTATTACCATTGTTTCCTGACTGGCGACCACCCTGGTTTCGGTTTCCGACATTAACTTCGACCTTCCCCGAGCTATCTCCTGTCTGCTTAATGGCGACATTGCTCTGGATTTCCTCCTTATCTGCCATTTTTGCCTTCCGGTTAGCATATACCTCCTCCCGGCGTAAGTGCACGTTAGCTTTTTCGTAGAATAACTCTGTAGTATGAGGTGGCTTGCCAGCCAGGTATCTCCCAAATTCGGTGTCTTTATCTACCCCATCAATCAGGGCTGCCACAACAGTTGGCTCATGAGGATCTTTGACTTCAGTAGCGGCTAGGTTGAAACGGTCTAGATACACCCTCAAACTCTCGCCCGGTCGTTGCTTGACAAGGAACAAGTCAATCATACTCTTCGTCCTTTGTGCATAGATGCGGAACTATTCCACAAACCTTTCACTCAACTCCCTGAAGCTGGAAATTGATCTTGCTGGTAAGCGAGTAAACCATAATAACGCTACATCCTCCAGGAATATAGGAAATGCTTTGCACTTGACAGCGTCGGAAGCTGCGGCAGCGGTCATTGACCAAGAGTATCTCATCAGATGTTGGATGGGATCAGATCTACCCGCGTAACGGTTCATCTGCGGCATGTTGAAGCGCCTCGAGAACGTCGCATCTAAAATGTCATCAGTGAAAGGGGTGTGACTTCGGTCAATTCCCCAATCTTCATTCCGTTGTCCACGGCTACCTGCCAGAATTTGATGGATCATAGCTGCAACATTTGCACTGGTCATCGGAGGCTCGGGATCAGCGCTTCTTGCTCGGTGGAACTCTCTCACCTCCCTTCCAGGGGCAGCCACGAAATCTGGGGCTCGGATTGGGCTTCGCCGCCCCCTGTTACCATGAGCATTTGTACGGCGAAGGGGCTGAGGTAGTCAATTCTCAACAGGGCTATCCACACCTCGAGCTCTGGAAGTTGCGACACGATTATTCATATTGCGGTTTGAGGGCCCTGCACCTAGTACCTCTTCTTCCCGCGATGGCAGGGTTCCAAATCGAAGCTGCTCTATGTTTTCAGGCCTCTCATACGGTCGCCGCGGAGGTCTTGGGGATTCCTCTTACGAAGAAGAGTACTCTGGGGTGAGTGGACGAACTGTGGGCATCCTTTGCCTTGCAAGATCATTGAGCCTTCTATCCATAGCAGTCAAGTTCTGTCGCAGCACGAAGCTCTCCTGCCTTTGGGCAGCCAATTCATCAAACAGCCTCTCCCACATTTCAGAAAAGCGAGAAAGATCTCCCTCAGTAACGGGAGCAGAAGGGTCATATTGATCATCAACATTTTCTCTTATGCGCTGAGAACTTGAACCAGGTCGAGCAGAGGTACCGGGACGGGAAGAATAAGCCATAACCTCCTTTCCAGGTCGAGTTGTAGCCTGGTCATCACTTCGGATCACTGTGGATCGATGTCGGTGGCTCGTCGCGCTCCCCTTGGATCGCATCGTGGAGACATTAGGAGGAGGGATCGCAGCGCTGTCATGGGATCGTGTGACAACCCCTTCAGCAGTCCGGTTCGCGCCGCCCTCTTCAGCCTGGATCGTGGCGCCCTCATCTCCTCGGATCGTCACGCCACGTTCGGTTCGGATCGTGCCTTGGTCCCCGCGATCCGCGAGACCCACCTCGACCTGCTCGTGCACACTTTCTTCAATTGCTTCATTCGCTTGCGAAGCTCGTACTTCCTTAGACTTCTTTCCAGCCATGATATCAGATGTCGCTGGAATCTACAGAAATCTGAACAGTGAAGTTTTGGGACTGTTTTCTTCGGACTTTCAAATCCAAATAGTAGAATAGCAATCCGATAGGCTGAGAATTGATTTCTCAGTGAAACCACCAAAATAATGTTAGATCAAAATTTGGACCTAACACCCAAATTGTTCTTATTCGTAGAGAATTATAACTGAAGAATGAAGAAAAGGCAGAAAACACACAGAATTTATAGTGGTTCGGCATTAACGAGCCTACATCCACTTTATATGTTATCGATTATGCTTTGAATGCTAGTACAATCAATGATTTCTCTCAAACTCACTCTTACAATTATGATTTCTCTTAGTAATCTCGAAGTAAAACTGATAAGAAATAGTGGAATGACAGTAATGGTGGAATCAGTGCTCAATACTGCCAAAAGATCCCAAAAAATGCCAATCTCTGGGCTATTTATAGTTGATTTTGTCAGGCGGATCGCGGTCACACGTGGCGCAAATCCCGGGAATATCGGATCGGATCGAGTAATGAGGAAGAATTGGTCAATGTGACAGTTGTGGACACGTGTCGCTGGATCCGGCATTCACGGATCGTGGTAGAGGGGGTCAGGAGCTCCTCCGCATCTTCAGGGATCGGTTCGTCTCGTCATAGCTTAAGGTGGGATCGGGTCGCGTCTCGTTATGGCGAACCGATGTTGCGAGACGAATCATCAGGGCGCAGCGATCCGACTCGACAAGGTGACCACGATCTGGTTTTTTATAGGCCACGGGTATGAAGCTTCGTATTTTCTTCTTGTACGTGAACCTTGGTGGCTTGGTCAGAAAGCTAGCCAACAATATGCATTGTTAAAATTATATTTTTAATTACATCGCATATATTAGAATTTATATGCGTTGTTAAAATTACATTTAAAATTACATCGCATATATTAGAATTTATATGCCTTGTTAAATTACATTTATAATTACATCACATATATTAGTTTATATGCGTTGTTAAAATTACATTTATAATTACAGCGCATATATTAGAATTTATGTGCGTTGTTAAAAGCACATTTATATTACATTGCATATATTAGAATTTATATGCACAGTCAAAATTTCATTTATATTACATTTCATATATTAGAATTTATACGCACTGTCAAAATTTCATTTATATTTACGTTTGCATATATTAGAATTTATGTGCAAAGTTGATTCGTCATTGGATCAATTTTCACGTAAATGAAATATATTCTTTTTGACCGTACATAGATAGATATGCCAATGAAAATATTCTTTTATTTAGCATGTTAAATACGTTAGAGAAATCATTAAATGGTTTATATTTATATATAATTATATAATTATATATATGTATATACGTAAATATAAATTAAAATTAAACGAATTGCACGCGGTAGTTTGCATTTTGGAATCGTAACTTTAAACGATTATACTGAAAGATCCAACCGTCGAATTTTCCCAAAACTGGAACCATTAGGACTGCTTTGGGAAGATCTTTCCAATGATATAAACTTTATTAAAATCAAATGGTTAAATTTCAAGATAAGTGTAAATCAAATTACGATAAAAACAGCGCCAGGGCCGCTATTGACCCGAAACGTCGTTAAATTGATTTAGCTATTTAATATAAATAAAAATAGCGATAAATCATTATTAAATATTATTAACGATATGAAGTGATTTTAAACTATATATATGCGAGAATCATTTGAACAAACCGAGTTTAATCTCATTTCAAATGATTATACGACAATCTAAATTGAAGATCTTAAAGATGGCGATTGAAGACCGGCGATCTACACATCGAAAGGATAACTACTGATGCCTGGCATTGGTTAGCTGCCAGTAAAGGGTTAAAGTGGTAGTTGTACAGACGTACTTTGTTGATTGTCCGGATATGCGAGCACGTCTCTTTCGTATTGGACATACGGGGCGAGGAATAAGGTGTCTCTGATTTCGTTCAGACCTAGAACGAACTTGTAAATGGATGTGTGTTCGACATTGAATTTCATTCCATGTAATTAAATTGATTTCTATTTAATATATATCTGTGGTGACAGAGAATTTATTCTCTTGCTTAACACCCTTCTTTGAGACACATGAGCTCAAAGGTTATATATTGGTAGTTATCAATCGCAAGGCGTGAATTATTAATGTTGCATGCCAAGACGCAATTGATCAAGGCTTTTGTTGAAAAGCAGAGTCTTGTGGATGATGATCAAAGCTTAGCCTATTTCGGCGTAGCTTTGTGTATTACGTTACCTCATAAGCCTCACACCCCGGTAGAGTCATAAACGGGACATGGGAACGCAGGGAGTGCACACGTTTCTTTCTAGCTAGAAGTGGTATCATGGTTTTGCAAGCCCTGGCATTTTACTTATGTGGTTGATGGAATGAGGCGCCTCGGTTTTGTTGGTTGATTGTGACCATTTTATAGGCCCAATAGGATCAGGAAGTGTGTGTTCAGGCATAATTAATCCACTAACGTTATTTGTGGACCGGCCTTACAGGATCCAAGGGTTCACTACGGGGGATCCTGAGACATTGCTAGAGTGTCTCGAATCGGTTAGGAGATCATCCCTAGCCTTGACTCATGATGGAAATCCAATCTCCAATACGACATTACTGTTTTGATTGTAAACCTATATATGGAGACATAATAGGATGGGGTACTATGCCGTTTAGGATTGATACATTTACTTTGAAGTATTTTAATACTGATTAGACACTAATAATCATATTAAACATTATTTTCCACGTATTAAGCATTTTTGATCATTATAAGGTAAAACTCTATCCTTCGGTTTGCATTGCATTGTGTGATGGGACTTGAGTCTTATAATGATTACATTTTCTAAAAAGCATTACATTGTTTTCAAATAAAGTTTATTAAACATATGCACTGGCAATCCAATGGAGTAAACCTATTCTTTGTTAGCGGTGTGGTCCTGTGATTAGCCATATTGTTAGTTAAGAAAGATTTCTCATACCTGTCCCATGACTGACTAGTAGTTTGTTTCACTTTGCTAACTCAGGTGCCCTCTTTCCACGTGGGCAACCAAATGATAGGTTTAGGTATTGATGTATTCTGGACTGGAGCTTACTTATGAAGAAGACGAAGAACTCTTTTCTTTTAATATTTTTATTGCTTCATGAAACATTTAGACATTATGGATCTTTGATGTATTTGTGGGAATTGAGACATATTTCCTTCTTTGTTGAGACTTCTATTTTGGTAAGTGTATCCTGTAACTGCGTACTCTGATGTCTGTGATGTTATGTTATGATGACATTTCCATTTCCGCTACAATGATTTATGTGTTAAGCTATTATCTGAGATATATTATTGTTGTAATTATGTTATACTCCTATGATTATCCTTACTTTCGTACCATGGATGTATGGGGTCGTCACAGTTCATAATCCGATAGGTGGTTCTCTTGTCCTCAGTTTATATTGTAGAGTGCCAATATCTTACACCTACTTCCAGTTTCCTATTAATTTGATCGTCATGGACTTTTCTGTGTTCGATGTCATTCTTGGGCTGGAATGGTTGACAAAGTATAAGGCCAAGGTTAGATGTGCAGAAAAAGTAGTTAAAATTAAAACCAAATTTGGAGATATTATTTCGATGCCATCTCACGGCTCAGATTCAGATAGAAAAGAATTTTGGTCTGCTCTTGAAGTTACTCCTACTTCTATTGAGAATATTCCTGTAGTTGGACTATTAGAGATTATGCAGATGAGTTCGAAGAAGTTGATAACTTTAGTATCGATTTAATTCCGACTGCAAGGCCAATTGTGCATGCTATTCGGAGAATGACATTGAAAGAAAAAGAAGAATTGGGAAATCAAACTCAACAGTTGCTATGGAAGGGTCTAATCAGGCCTAGCTTTTCGTGTTGGGGATCAGACGATACTCTCACATTATGCATGGATTATCATGACTTAAATAAGCAAACATTGAAGAATAAATATCCATTACTGTGTATGGATGATTTATTAGATCGCTTGAATGGAGCGCAAGTATTTTCTAGAATGGACCTAGCTACAAGTTTTCATCAACTGCGTGTTGCTGAAGAATGTGTTCCTTTGACAGCTTTTAGAGGTCCAGACTTATTTTATGAGTGGTTAGTAATGCCATTCGGCTTATGTAATGTTCCTACTTATTTTGTCGATTTAATGAAAAGAGTATTCCGAGATGTCTTAAATAAATTCGTGCTGGTTTTCATTGATGACATTTTAATTTTCTCTAAGTCAGCTAGCGAGCATGAGAAGCATTTGGAAGAGGTTTTGGAAATTTTGAGAAAGAACGTATTAAAAGCCAAATTTTCTAAATGCATATTCTAGCAAGAAGAAGTAAAGTTCCTCAGTCATGTAGTATCGAAGAAAGGAATTTCAGTGGATCCAGGCAAGATCACAGCCATCAGAGATTGGAAACAGCCTAGCACGCTCACAGAAGTCAGAAGTTTTCTAGGATTGACTAGTTATTATTGGAAATTCATTAAAGATTTTTCGAAGCTATCTAGTCCATTAACGCGGCTTACTAAGAAGCATGCAAGGTTGAATTGGACGACTGGTTGTGAGATCGCTTTCAAGAGCTGAAATTAAGGTTGAATGCTGCTCCAGTATTGACTATTATCGATGGCAATCAAGATTTGACAGTCTATACAGATGCTTCTCTTGAAGGCGTTGGTGCGATATTAATGCAAAGAGGCCAAGTAGTTGCTTATGGTAGCCATTTGTTGAAGCCGCATGAGAAGAGATATGCTACTCATGATCTTGAGTTGTTAGCTGTCGTGTTTGCTATGAAAATATGGAGACACTATCTTTTGGGTGAGAAGTTCGAATTATATACAGATCATAAGTCATTGAAGTATCTATTCACCCAGAAAGACTTAAATTTGAGATAGCAGCACTGGTTAGAATTTCTTGCAACGTACGATCTAGATGTTTTGTATACTCCAGGGAAACCAAATGTTGTAGCCTTAGCAGAAAGGAGGCCATTATCGCTAATCTCATTATTACGCCTTCATTGATTGATAAGATCTCTGTTCTTCAGAAAGACGATGAATTTATTCAGAGGATCAGCAAAAGAGTTCAGGAAGGCGAACCCTCGATTTTCCAGGTTGATAACAAAGGAGTTCTGAGGTTATTAGGCCGAATTTGTGTTCCGAATATTCCTGAGCTCAGAAGAGAAGTGATGGACGAATGTCATAAATCCAAGCTTAGTATCGATCCAAGAGTACGTAAAATGTATCATGATCTCAAACGCACTTACTGGTGGAGATCTATGAAAAGGGACATTTCTATATATGCTAGCAAGTGTTCTACTTGCCAACAGGTCAAGAGTGATCAGTAGAAACACGCAGGATTGTTGCAACCAATAGAGGTTCCAGATTGAAAGTGGGATCAAATTCCCATGGATTTCATTGATGGTTTTCCTAGAACTAAGAAGGGCAGTGACAACATACAGGTAATCGTAGATCGTTTCACGAAGACCGCCCATTTTCTTCCTGTGAAGTCGAATAGAACAGCTTAAAGTCTGGCACAGATATATTTTAAAGAAATTGTTGGACTACATGGAGTGCGCAGCAGTATTGTCAGTGATAGAGATCCAATCTTCGTTGTTAAGTTCTGGGAAGCATTTCAGGTAGAAATGGGAACAAAACTGAATCTTAGCACCGCATATAATCCTCAGACAGACGGCCAAACTGAGAAGGTGAATCATATACTGAAAAATTTGTTGTGGGCTTGTATTCTTGATTTTGGCAGATCGTGGGAAGATCACCTATGTAACGACCCAGAAAATCTGAACCAATTTAAAAATTTTAAATTGGCTATTTTGGTGGATTTTAAATATTTGAAATAAATATTTTAAATAATAACGATGAAACATATGTTTGAATCGATGTTGAAAATGAAAATAATTAATTTGAATTATAAACGAGGCCGGAAATGGCGCGGTAGTTTTAAAATTTGAATTCAAACTTTGACTGACTGTACCGGGTGCAAAACAAAACGGATTTGAGTGAATCCAAAAATATTTAAATCTGTTAGTGAATACCTTTCTAATGAATCTGAAAATTCGAAGTTTCATAGCGGGAAGCAAAAGTTACGGCTAAATGAATTTTCAGAAAGGTCACTATGGAATTTATATAGCCCGTGAAAATGGCCATTTTGCAAACAACCTCGGAATTCGACGAAACCACTTTTGTTGGATCCGGGATGTGAAGTTATTGCTAGGTTTCAAATTTCATAATTTTTGAAGCTAGTATGTGAGCGTGGCAAAGGAAAATGTGTTTTGGTCAATTATAGTTAAATTGGATCGACCAGAAATGGGCCATTCTGCAAACGGTCTCAGAATTCGATGAAACTAGTTTTGTTGGAATTATATCGTCAAAATATAGATAGATTTATTTTTCTGGAATTTTTCGAACCAGTTTGTGGCCCTGGCAAATTGAAATGTACATTCAAATCGAATGTTGAATGTTATATATTTTAAATTGAAGGAAAACTGACTGAAACAGTCGAATGTGCCTACGAAACATATCCCATTATGTTCGGAATGGGGGTAAAATGCTAGGGACGACAGTCATTGGGTTTGGATTGGGGTTCGTGTGTGAAAGGGGATATTTTTGGGAAAAAAAATAATATATAAATAAAAAAAAGGGTATTGGGCCACGTCAGAAACCCCCCCAAATTCTCTCTCCCCGATCGATTGAAGGCAGAAAGCCCATCAAAGCTTCCAGCTCCGATTCCGGCGACTCCGTTCATCGATTGACCCCCGACCCTTCACAACTTTTTGAAGCCCTCGCTCTCCTCTTCAAATCCATACCAGTTGCTCCTCCTATCGTGGCGTCATCGACGAGAACCACCGCCCCAAAGTTCATCACTTCAGACCGCCGCCGGCGACGCCAGTGTCCACTGAGCTGGCCCACTCCCCCTTGCGCGCGAAGCTCTCTCCTAGCCCTTCGACGCAGCGAAGGCCGACCGTCCTCTAGCTTCACGGATTTCGCGAAATTCCCAACCCTAGTTTCGAACCAAACAGAGAGGTAACGGTTTATATATATTAAACTATATTATAGCATTTTAAAAGCGCTACCGTTTATGATTTCACTGTAAAAATCATATCTTTTTGGTTTGTTGACGAAATTCAGTGAAACAAGAGACAGTGGACTCGTGTGGACGTCTTCTACATTCTAGAAGAGACCGCATATTTTTCTGAGCCTTCTGCTATTTTTGGTGGAGTGGAACCCAATGTGAGATTTCTAAATTATAAACGATATGGAAAACGATGATGTATAAATTATATAGTCGATGTAAGGTTTATATAAGCATTGTACAGCTCATGTATAAGCGTTGTATAAGTTGTACGTTCGATGTATAAGTTATATATGCGTTGTAAAAATTATATATGTGTTGAAATAGAAGTGAAATGCTTATATATATATATATACATATGCCCCTCGTTCATAAACCATGGACGATATTTATTGGTTGTGATTGGTATGAAAATTGGTTGATTACAAATGGTTGATTAGAATTGTTTGTGGTTGAAATTGATTGATTGTGGTTGAAATTGATTGATTGTGGTTGAAAAATACCCATTTGTGGTTGAGAAATATTTGGTTGAAACCACATAGGATTAGTTTGTGGAAATGGAAAAAAATATTCATGCCGCCTGCGTGCGAACTAGATGCATGATTCCCCGTTGTCAAAAGCTGCGAGGCTTTAAGGTAGAGCGAGGAGCCGTACTAGGGACGGTCCCGGTTTTAACTACCCTACCGTTATGCTGCCGAAATTTCGAATAATATTCATGTGTTAGAATTATTTTCCTGTGTTGAAACTATATTCGTCCGCTGAATAGAAAACCTTCATGTGTTGAATAGAAATTCATTCGTTGAATCATATTCATGTGTTGGATGGTATTCGTGTTTTAAATAAATTGTTTTAACAATAAAAATCACATTTTTACTCTATATATACAAACTACAGAAAACCTTCATGTGTTGAATAGAAATTCATTCGTTGAATCATATTCATGTGTTGAAAGGTATTCGTGTTTTAAATAAATTGTTTTAACAATAAAAATCACATTTTTACTCTATATATACAAACTATAGAAAACCTTCATGTGTCGAATAGAAATTCATTCATTGAATCATATTCATGTGTTGAAAGGTATTCGTGTTTTAAATAAATTGTTTTAACAATAAAAATCACATTTTTACTCTATATATACAAACTATAGAAAACCTTCATGTGTTGAATAGAAATTCATTCGTTGAATCATATTCATGTGTTGAATGGTATTCGTGTTTTAAATAAATTGTTTTAACAATAAAAATCACAATTTTACTCTATATATACAAACTATAGAAAACCTTCATGTCTTGAATAGAAATTCATTCGTTGAATCATATTCATGTGTTGAATGGTATTCGTGTTTTAAATAAATTGTTTTAACAATAAAAATTACATTTTTACTCTATATATACAAACTATAGAAAACCTTCATGTGTTAAATAGAAATTCATTCATTGAATCATATTCATGTGTTGAATGGTATTCATATTTTGAAAGAAATTGTTTTATAATAAAAATCCTATTTTTAACATCAATATGAACTATATAAAATAATCTTGTTTTGAAATAAATTGTTTTATAATAAAAATCCTATTTTTATCATCTATATTAACTATATAGAATAGTCGTGTTTTGAAATAAATTGTTTTACATTAAAAATCACATTTTTATTATATACATGAATTGTTAAAAATAGTGAAGTGTTGAAATAGAAGACAGTTAGATAAAAATATCATTTTTATCAAATGTATGAAAATCATATGGTTTTAAAATCGAAGAATCGATATATATATATATATATATAAATAGAATTGAAATATATCGAATAACGAAGCTGCAGTTCGTATTTTGAAACCGTGATTTCAAACGATTAGTGCGGGAGATCCGACCATCGGATCTTCCCGAAACCGCAACCATTGGGTTCGCTTTGGAAATATTTTTCCAACGGTACCAACTTTTTAAAAATCCAACGGTTGGATTGTCTGGAATGTTTAATTCAAATTGGAAGAAAAACAGTGCCAGAATCGATTATATATATATATATAAATATAATTATATTAAATCGAATAACGACGCTGTAGTTCGTATTTTGAAATCGAAACTTCAAACGATTATACCGGGAGATCCGACCGTCGGATTTTCCCGAAACTGGAACCGTTGGATTCGTTTTGAAAAGATCTTTTTAATGATGTAAATTTTGTGAAGATCCAACGGTTAGATTTTCAGATATGTGTAAATCAAATCTAAAGAAAAACAGCGCCATGGCCGCGTTATGGCCCAAAGCGTCGTTTTGAATAAATTGGCTATTTTAAAATAAATAAAAATAGCGATAAATCGTTATAAAATATTATGAATGATATGGATGTGAAATTTAGAAACTAACTGAAGGTTGGCTAAGTCGAATGGTTTCCTGGATGTTGATCTGATGTTGGTTTCGGCCTTCGGGGTTAATATTTGGGAAATCGTTCTCTTACTGATTGACGGTTAGTGACTAATGAATTGAAATGATGTGTATGTATGTTTGTGTTGCACTTGTTTATTATATACGCAAGTTGCTCAGAAAGACAGGGTTTATCCCATTCTGAATAACTGAATCGGGGATAAGAAGTCGAAGATGAAGACGGGGGTTGAAGACCGATCTTCACCTCGTTTGGATGGTAACTGATGTCCTGATTGGGAGGCATCCCGAAATATGGATAATGAGTGGTGATCGTCCAGACGTATGTGGGGATCGATGGATATGCGAGGTATTTAGTGCCTCCGGTTTCATTCAGACCCAGAACGGACTTGCAAATGGACTGTGTGTCTGACATTGGAATTCATTCTGTGCGATTGATAACCATCAGTTGCGTGGTGTGAATTGTCGGTGTGGCATGCTAAGATGCAGTGATCAGGGCTTCTGTAGAAAAGCAAAGTATTGTGATTGATGATCAAAGCACCGCCTGTGTGGCGTAGCTTTGAGTATAACGTGAATTCGCGAGCCTCACACCCCGGTATGAACCAGAAACGGGAGAAAGGACCTCAGGGGGGACATGCGTTTCTTACTAGCTAGAAGTGGCGTCAGTGGTTTTACACGCCCTGACGAGTTTGACTTATGTGGTTGTTACTGTTGCGAGGCGCCTCGGTTAGATCGGACGATCCGGGTCCGATGGAGTCATTCGTTGGCTCACTTACGCCCCAGAGGGCGGGGAAACGCATTGTTCAGGAATTTTAATCCACATCGGTGGACCGGCCCTGACAATCCAAGGTCCCACCTGAGTCTGGGTCCTGAGGCTCGGGCTAGACAGTCTCGAAGTCGGTAAGGACTATCTTTTGCCCTGGTTCATGACGGAAATCCAATTTCCAAATACGTGACTGTGCGATTTTGATTGTATATATATATGGTGACATGATATATGGTACCCATGCCGTCTATGATTGATAGTAATGATTGAAATTGTTTTTGAAACTTATAAACACTAGTAATAATATCAAATGCTTTTGTTTTATTCGTATCAAGCATATTTTGGCCATCATAAGGTAAAACTCTATCCTCCGGTTTGCGTTGCATTGTGTGATGGGAACTGAGTCTTATAATGGCTTCATTTTTATAAAAAACATTGCGATGTTTAAAAGAATTATTTGTTTTAAAGCACTGGCAATCTGATGGAGTAAACCCGTTCCACGAAAGTGGCGTGGTCCTGTGATGGGCCATATTTTAAATGTGTTGAGTAGATTTCTCATACCAGTCCCATGACTGACTCGTAGTTTGTTTCACTTTCAAACTCGGGTGCCCCTTTTTCTACACGGGCAGCCTTGTATTCAGGTTTTAGCAGGCTCTTTCTGGATAGCTGGAGCTGAAGATGGATTCTATCATTTATCTCTTTTTATGATGTTCAGCTTCTATTGTACATATTATGTTTGTTTCCGCTGTTGACATTTATGTATAGCTGAACTGTATTTGTACTAAGTATGATCCTATATAATGTGTAACTCTGATTATTATGTTTATCCAGTGTATTATTTGTTCATTATCTGGTGTATTTATTTAATTTTGTTCTGCTGTTATCTGTTTATGTGTTATATTCCAAAGATTACCCTTGTCACCGTCAGTACGGGGTTTGGGGTCGTCACATTGTGGTATCAAAGCTTTGGTTAAGCTTAGTGCTGGAATATAACATATTAACGAACTAGTCAGAAATAGAACCAGTAGTGTTCTAGGACGGGTAACTCTATACAGATAGGATCAGTAATATCCTAGTATGAGTAAAGCAGAATGAAATACACCCCACTAGACACATTTACATTTGAAGTATATGTTTCTATGTTTTAAAATACCTTTTCTGTGACCTGATACTTGATCTGCTATTTGCAGAAGTACTAGAAAAATGAGTGTCAGAAACAGAAGAAATGCAGAACCCGATCTAGAGGCTCTATTAAAGAGATAGCGAAATCTGGGCGGAGCACAATTCTCGGGCAATGAATCTATAATTCAGACACAAGGTTGGATGAGTTCTATCGAAAGAGTTTTTGAGCGTATCCAGTTGAGAGATGATCAGAAAAGATTAGTAGCATCCTGGGCGCTCAAAGAAGAAGCTTTAATCCGGTGGGAAACAATCATCAATGATAATCTAGAAGGTGATATCACCTGGGATAGATTCAAGGAGATTTTCCTAGAAAGATTTACCTCCCGAAGTGACTGAGCGATTATGTGATGAATTCTCTTATCTGATACAAGGAGATATGACCATTCCAGAATATCATAAGAAATTCAACGAAGTTTCTCACTTTGCTCCTCATCTGATTCAAGATGCAAAGAGGAAGAATCTGAGATTTATTCATGGCCTGCAAAGGAGATATCAAAATAGTGTGATGAGGAATGTGAAGCTCCCTTTTTCAGAAATGATTTATATGGCTTATCAATATGAAGATATCCATAAGAAAGGTATGTTGCGCGACGAAGAGGAAGTCAGCTCGAGTAACAAAGTGGAGTCTGTGACTGATAGTCCTGAGGTCAGTAAGAAGCCCAGTGCCAAGAGGAAAAGGGCCAGATCTGAAAAAGAACCATCCACGACTGCCATATGCAAGAACTGCAATCAGAAGGGGCATTTGTCCAGAAAATGTAAATCTTTAAACAAACGAAGGAAGAGTGGATTTGGACCCAGTAAGAGGGTTCATGAGGGCAGAGGATGCCATAAGTGCCATCAGGCTGGGCATATTGCAAAAAACTGCCCGCTATCTCAGAAGTCTGAAGCAGTACATGTAAATGAAGTGGCAGAAGTGCCTGCATCTTCGTCTGCTCAGGAAAGGCCAGATGTTTTAGAAGGCACACATACTGTCAAAGATATTCCTGTTAAAGTACTGTTTGATACAGGCGCGTCACGAAGCTTCATTGCCAAGAATGCAGTTAAGAAACTAGATTTGAATTTGAAGAAGCTCAAAGAACCAATGACTGTCCAAAATCCGGTCGGGGGTTCCATCGAACTCAGTTGGGTTTGTGGAGTGCCGGTTTCTTTTTCTCGTTATCGGTTCCCTACCATCGCGGTCGTCATGAATTTTATAGAGTTTGATCTTATCTTGGGGTTGGACTGGTTGACCAAGTATGAAGCTGAGGTTAAATGCACCGACAGAGTCGTTAAGGCGAAGATTAAATCAGGCGATTATACAACCATTCCCTGTGAAGGTCAGAATTCTAATAGAAAGGACTTCTGGGCAGCTTTGGATGTTTCTCCTTCTCAAATAGAAAATATCCCTGAGGTCACAGAGAATATTCCCGACCTAGTGAAAGATATTCCTATCATCAAGAATTATGCGGATGTGTTTGAAGAAGTTGTTCGCTTACCTCCGCAGAGAGAAATAGATTTCAGGATCGCTTTGATTCTGAATGCAAGGCCGGTAGTTCACGCTATTCGAAGAATGTCCTTGAAAGAGAAAGAGGAATTAGACAATCAAACACGACAGCTCATATGGAAGGGTCTGATCAGGCATAGTTTCTCTGATTGGGGTGCAGCAGTGGTGTTTGTTCCAAAATCTGACGGTACTCTACAGCTATGTGTGGATTATCGTGATTTGAACAAGCAGACCATAAAGAACAAATATCCATTGCCGTGAATCGATGATTTGTTGGATCGTCTGAATGGAGCACAAGTATTTTCAAGGATGGACCTAGCTATAGGCTTCCATTAACTTCGAATTGCCGAAGAGTGTGTTGCTATGACAGCATTCAGAGGTCCAGACTTATTCTATGAGTGGTTAGTAATGCCGTTCGGCTTATGTAACGCTCCGGCTTACTTCGTCGATTTGATGAATAGAGTGTTCAGAGGAGTCCTGAATAAATTTGTTCTGGTTTTTATTAACGATATTCTAATCTTCTCTAAATCAAAAGCCGAACATGAAAAGCATTTGGAACGGGTTCTAGAAATTCTGCGAAAGAATGTATTGAAAGCCAAACTGTCCAAATGTATATTCTTGCAAGATGAAGTGAAATTTCTGGGCCACTTCATATCGAAAGAAGGAATTGCTATGGATCCAAGTAAAATCACAGCTATTCAAAATTGGAAACAACCCAGTACTCCTACAGAAGTCCGCAGTTTTCTCGTATTGGCTAGTTATTACCGGAAGTTCGTTAAAAACTTTTCGAAGATATCTGGTCACTTTACGAAGCTTACAAAGAAGCACTCAAAATTCATATGGACGCCAGAATGTGAGGAGGCTTTTGAAGAGCTAAAGTTAAGATTAACGACTGCTCCAGTTTTAACCATTATCGACGGCAATCAGGATTTAAAAGTCTGGACAGATGCCTCTAGAGAAGGCCTTGGAGCAGTGTTAATGCAAACAGGTCAAGTGATTGCGTATGCTAGCCGCCAGCTGAAGCCGCACGAGAAAAACTATGTAACTCATGATCTTGAGTTATTGGCTATAGTATTCGCCTTGAAAATCTGGAGACATTATCTTCTGGGTGAGAGATTTGAACTGTTTATAGATCACCAGTCGCTAAAGTATCTGTTTACCTAAAAAGACTTTAATCTGAGGCAACAACAATGGCTGGAGTTTCTTACAGCATATGACTTTGAGATTCTATACACTCCCGGGAAAGCCAATGTTGTGGCCGATGCGTTAAGCCGAAAGAATGAAATGATCGCCAGTTTTATAATCACGACTACATTGATAGATAAAATATCTGCTCTTCAGAAGGATGATCACTTCATTCGGAAGATCAGAGAGATAATTCAAAATGGCGAGCCCTCGAGTTTTCAAATTGATAATGATGGGATTCTAAGGCTAAAAGGTCGAATCTGTGTTCCTAACATTGCTGAGCTCCGAAAGGAAGTACTGGATGAATACCACAAGTCAAAACTTAGTATCCGTCAGGGAGTAAGCAAAATGTATAACGACATCAAACGCACTTTCTGGTGGAAGTCGATGAAGAGGGACATTTCTTTATATGTTAGTCGATGCCCTACTTGCTAGCTAGTCAAAAGCGACCAACAGAAACTTGCTGGATTGTTGCAACCGCTGGACGTTCCTGGTTGGAGGTGGGAACATATTTCCATGGACTTCATAGATGGTTTGCCCAGAACCAGAAAAGGAAATGACAGTATTTGGGTGATCGTAGATCGCTTCACGAAGACCGCCCATTTCATACCTGTCTGATCAAACAGAACTGCTCAGAGTCTGGCGCAGATTTACTTCAAGGAAATTGTTAGACTACACGGAGTACCGATCAGTATAGTTAGTGATAGAGATCCAATATTCACTAGCAAATTTTGGGAGGCATTTCAAGTAGAGCTGGGAACGAAGCTGAACTTGAGCACCGCTTATCATCCTCAGACAGATGGTCAGACTAAGAGGGTGAATCGTATATTAGAAGATCTATTGCGGGCTTGCGTTCTAGATTTCGGTGGATCATGGGAAGACAATTTGCATTTGGCAGAATTCTCCTATAACAACAGCTACCAAGCGAGCCTGACGATGTCACCATTCGAAGCATTGTATGGTAGACCGTGCCGATCCCCTGCTTGTTGGGTCGAACCAGGAAATAGACTTGTATTGGGGCCAGATATGATCTGAGAAGCTGCCGACAAAGTTGATTTTATTCAGAAACGATTACTAGCTGCTCAAAGCCACCAGAAAAGCTATGTCGTTAAGAGAAGGAGAGATATATCGTTTGCCGTTGGCGACTATGTATATTTCAAAGTATCGCCGATGAGACGAGTTATCCGGTTCGGTAAAACTGGGAAGTTGGCGCCCAAATTCATTGGTCTGTTTCCTATTCTGGAACGGATCGGGACTCTCGCTTATAGGGTTAAATTGCCTGATTGGTTGCCTGGAGTGCATGATGTATTTCACATATCTTAACTTCGAAAGCACGTTCATGATCCAGACTTGATCGTGGAAGAAGCAGCTCAATAGGATATGGAAATTACTCCAGAATTAGCTGTGAGAAGAGAGGCGCTAAAGATCATTAGCAAAGAAACCAAAGAACTGAGGAACAAGAAGGTTCACTTAGTCAAAGTGCAATGGAGTGGAGATCCGCGAGATTGTACTTGGGAAACTGAGGAGAGCATTCAGAAAGCCTATCCTAGGTGCCGAGTGGATATCTCTGATTGACTCCAGTGCAAGGTACATTCACCATACTTTGCATTACCAATTAGTTCTCTACTCTGTTGTTATTTTCTCTCCATGGATGTGCACTTTTAATCCTATAGTCTGAATGATTTTAAAGGGTATATGAATTGATTAGTATATTTTTGAAAATTTAAAAACAATTTGATTGTTGTTTGTGTTGTGTGATAGTAGATTTGATTAATTAAATATTAAAACAATAGTTAATTTAATCAATAATAGAATGAATGGTAGAATTTATTCGATTAAATCACACATTGAACTGATTAGAAAATAGATTGAAATATATACATGTGCATTATATATGTTTGAACAGGTAATTGGATTAGATGTTGAGTAAAGAAATTATTTGCGTGCGCGACAAATAGGTAAACCTTAATGAGTTGGATGCGAAATATTATTATATCAACTCCTGTGAATGCCATTAGATGCGGAGTGCTGGTTATTCTGTGGGTAATAATTAATGTCGCCATAGGATAGTAACAATTAATTTTGAACTACACTACATGGCATACTTCTTGAAGATAGGCATACTTCATCATATACCACATAAGCATCTAGAGCTTGTGTGATGAGATGGAAGATTTACCATACGAGCGAGAGGCTTGTATGGCGATGACTATATTTTACAGGTTGGACTGATGACTGATATGACCATATAAAATTGTAACGATAAAATTTCCAGATTAATAAAAACCCCACACGGGTCTGGAGTTGACAATAATCACGTCTCTCTAGTCATTAGATATGGCACATGGATTATTTATTTCCCACACGGGACGAGGTGACGAGAATTTATTCTCTGAAGCAATTAAAATACACACTCCCCCAGGCTTTGACAGGGTGACGAGAATTTATTCTCTGGAGTTATTATCTATACACGCTCCCCTGTAAGCACCAGAATATATCACTATAAATATGTGTATGCTTTATAGGATTTATTGGGTACCTAATACGGCCCAATAAATTTCCAAACCCCTCCCCGTACAAAGGAGGTTATGGCGAAATTTTTCGAAAATTCCAGGTGTTATCCAAATTTTTGAAGAATTTGAAAATTCTCAGAAACTAAAAAGTTGGAAAATGGAAGCCAGATCGAACGTAGAGTTGATTAATCAAACCACTTTCGACTTTGTTCCTTTTCGAGGATGAAAAGTTTTAAGTGGGGGAGATTGTAACGACCCGGAAAATCTGAACCAATTTAAAAATTTTAAATTGGCTATTTTGGTGGATTTTAAATATTTAAAATAAATATTTTGAATAATAACGATGAAATGTATGTTTGAATCGATGTTGAAAATGAAAATAATTAATTTGAATTATAAACGAGGCCTGAAATGGCGCGGTAGTTTCAAAATTTGAATTCAAACTTCGACTGACTGTACCGGGTGCAAAACAAAACGGATTTGAGTGAAACCAAAAATATTTAAATCTGTTAGTGAATACCTTTCTAACGAGTCAGAAAAATCGAAGATTCATAGCGGAAAGCAAAAGTTATGGCTAAATGAATTTTCATAAAGGTCGCTATGGAATTTATATAGCCCGTGAAAATGGCCATTTTGCAAACGACCTCGGAATTCGACGAAACCACTTTTGTTGGATCCGGGATGTGAAGTTATTGCTAGATTTCAAATTTCATAATTTTTGAAGCTAGTATGTGAGCGTGGAAAAGGAAAATGTGTTTTGGTCAATTACAGTTAAATTGGATCGACCAGAAATGGGCCATTTTGCAAACGGTCTCAGAATTCGACGAAACTAGTTTTGTTGGAACTATATCATCAAAACATAGCTAGATTTATTTTTCTGGTATTTTTCGAACCAGTTTGTGGCCCTGGCAAATTGAAATGAACGTTCAAATCGAATGGTGAATGTTATATATTTTAAATTGAAGGAAAACTGATTGAAACAGCCGAATGGGCCTACAAAACATATCCCATTTTGTTCGGAATGGGGGTAAAACGTTGGGGACGACAGTCGTTGGGTTTGGATTGGGGTTCGTGTGTGAAAGAGGGTATTTTTGGGAATAAATATATATAAATAAAAAAAAGGGTATTGGGCCACGTCAGAACCCCCCCCCCCCCAAATTCTCTCTCCCCGATCGATTGAAGGCAGAAAGCCCTTCAAAGCTTCCAGCTCCAATTCCGGCGACTCCGTTCATCGATTGACCCCGACCCTTCAAAACTTTTTGAAGCCCTCGCTCCCCTCTTCAAATCCATACCAGTTGCTCCTCCTATCGTGGCGCCATCGACGAGAACCACCGCCCCAAAGTTCATCGCTTCAGACCGTCGCCGGCGACGCCAAGGTCCACCGAGCTGGCCCACTCCCCCACGCGCGCGAAGCTCTCTCCTAGCCCTTCGACGCTCGAAGGTCTATCGTCCTCTAGCTTCACGGATTTCGCGAAATTCCCAACCCTAGTTTCGAACCAAACAGAGAGGTAACGGTTTATATATATTAAACTATATTATAGCATTTTAAAAGCGCTACCGTTTATGATTTCACTGTAAAAATCATATCTTTTTGGTTTGTTGACGAAATTCAGTGAAACAAGAGACAGTGGACTCGTGTGGACGTCTTCTACATTCTAGAAGAGACCGCATATTTTTCTGAGCCTTCTGCTATTTTTGGTGGAGTGGAACCCAATGTGAGATTTCTAAATTATAAACGATATGGAAAACGACGATGTATAAATTATATAGTCGATGTATGGGTTATATAAGCGTTGTACACCTCATGTATAAGCATTGTATAAGTTGTACGTTCGATGTATAAGTTATATATTCGTTGTAAAAATTATATATGTGTTGAAATAGAAGTGAAATGCTTATATATATATATATATATATATATATATATATATATATATATATATATATATATATATATATATATATATATATATACGCCCCTCATCCATAAACCATGGACGATATTTATTGGTTGTGATTGGTATGAAAATTGGTTGATTACGAATTGTTGATTAGAATTGTTTGTGGTTGAAATTGATTGTGGTTGAAAAATACCCGTTTGTGGTTGAGAAATATTTGGTTGAAACCACATAGGATTAGTTTGTGGAAATGGAAAAAAATATACATGCCGCCTGCGTGCGAACTAGATGCATGATTCCCCATTGTCAAAAGCTGCGAGGCTTTAAGGTAGAGCGAGGAGCCGTACTAGGGACGGTCCCGGTTTTAACTACCCTGCCGTTATGCTGCCGAAATTTTGAATAATATTCATGTGTTAGAATTATTTTCCTGTGTTGAAACTATATTCGTTTGTTGAATAGAAAACCTTCATGTGTTGAATAGAAATTCATTTGTTGAATCATATTCATCTGTTGGATGGTATTCGTGTTTTAAATAAATTATTTTAACAATGAAAATCACATTTTTACTCTATATATACAAACTATAGAAAACCTTCATCTGTTGAATAGAAATTCATTCGTTGAATCATATTCATGTTTTGAAAGGTATTCGTGTTTTAAATAAATTGTTTTAACAATAAAAATCACATTTTTACTCTATATATACAAATTATAGAAAACCTTCATGTGTTGAATAGAAATTCATTCGTTGAATCATATTCATGTGTTGAAAGGTATTCGTGTTTTAAATAAATTGTTTTAACAATAAAAATCACATTTTTACTCTATATATACAAACTATAGAAAACCTTCTTGTGTTGAATAGAAATTCATTCGTTGAATCATATTCATGTGTTGAATGGTATTCGTGTTTTAAATAAATTGTTTTAACAATAAAAATCACATTTTTACTCTATATATACAAACTATAGAAAACCTTCATGTGTTGAATAGAAATTCATTCGTTGAATCATATTCATGTGTTGAATGGTATTCGTGTTTTAAATAAATTGTTTTAACAATAAAAATCACATTTTTACTCTATATATACAAACTATAGAAAACCTTCATGTGTTGAATAGAAATTCATTCATTGAATCATATTCATGTGTTGAATGGTATTCATATTTTGAAAGAAATTGTTTTATAATAAAAATCCTATTTTTATCATCAATATGAACTATATAAAATAATCTTATTTTGAAATAAATTGTTTTATAATAAAAATCATATTTTTATCATCTATATTAACTATATAAAATAGTCGTGTTTTGAAATAAATTGTTTTACATTAAAAATCACATTTTTATTATATACATGAATTGTTAAAAATAGTGAAGTGTTGAAATAGAAGACAGTTAGATAAAAATATCATTTTTATCAAATGTATGAAAATCATATGGTTTTGAAATTGAAGAATCGATATATATATATATATATAAATAGAATTGAAATATATGGAATAACGAAGCTGTAGTTCGTATTTTGAAACCGCGATTTCAAATGATTAGTGCGGGAGATCCGACCATCGGATCTTCCCGAAACCGCAACCGTTGGGTTCGCTTTGGAAATATTTTTCCAATGGCACCAACTTTGTAAAAATCCAACGGTTGGATTGTCTGGAATGCTTAATTCAAATCTGAATAAAAACAGCGCCAGAATTGATTATATATATATATATATAATTATATTAAATCGAATAACGACGCTGAAGTTCGTATTTTGAAATCGAAACTTCGAACGATTATACCGGGAGATCCGACCGTCGGATTTTCCCGAAACTAGAACCGTTGGATTCGTTTTGAAAAGATCTTTTTAATGATGTAAATTTTGTGAAGATCCAATTGTTAGATTTTCAGATATGTGTAAATCAAATCTGAAGAAAAACAGCGCCACGACCGCGTTATGGCCCGAAGCGTCGATTTGAATAAATTGGCTATTTTAAAATAAATAAAAATAACGATAAATCGTTATAAAATATTATAAACAATATGGATGTGAAATTTAGAAACTAACTGAAGGTTGGCTAAATCGAATGGTTTCTTGGATGTTGATCTGATGTTGGTTTCGGCCTTCGGGGTTAATATTTGGGAAATTGTTCTTTTACTGATTGATGGTTAGTGACTAATGAATTGAAATGATGCGTATGTATGTTTGTGTTGCACTTGTTTATTATATACGCGAGTTGCTCAGAAAGACCGGGTTTATCCCATTTTGAATAACTGAATCGATGATAAGAAGTCGAAGATGAAGACGGGGGTTAAAGACTGATCTTCACCTCGTTTGGATGGTAACTGATGTCCTGATTGGGAGGCATCCCGAAATATGGATAATGAGTGGTGATCGTCCAGACGTACGTGGGGATCGATGGATATGCGAGGTATTTAGTGCCTTCGGTTTCGTTCAGACCCAGAACGGACTTGCAAATGGACTGTGTGTCTGACATTGGAAATCATTCTGTGCGATTGATAACCATCAGTTGCGTGATGTGAATTGCCGGTGTGGCATGCTAAGATGCAGTGATCAGGGCTTCTGTTGAAAAGCAATGTCTTGTGATTAATGATCAAAGCACCGCCTGTGTGGCGTAGCTTTGAGTATAACGTGAATTCGCGAGCCTCACACCCCGGTATAAACTAGAAATGGGAGAAAGGACCTCGGGGGGGCATGCGTTTCTTTCTAGCTAGAAGTGGCGTCAGTGGTTTTACACGCCCTAACGAGTTTGACTTATGTGGTTGTTACTGTTGCGAGGTGCCTCGGATAGATCGGACGATCCGGGTCCGATGGAGTCATTTGTTGGCTCACTTACGCCCCATAGGGCGGGGAAACACATTGTTCAGGAATTTTAATTCACATCGGTGGACCGGCCCAGATGATCCAAGGGCCCACCTGAGTCTGGGTCCTGAGGCTCGGGCTAGATAGTCTCGAAGTCGGTAAGGACTATCTTTTGCCTTGGTTCATGACGGAAATCCAATTTCCAAATACGTGACTGTGCGGTTTTGATTGTATATATATATGGCGACATGATATATGGTACCCATGCCGTCTATGATTGATACTTATGATTGAAATTGTTTTTGAGACTTATAAACACTAGTAATAATATAAAATGCTTTTGTTTTATTCGTATCAAGCATATTTTGTCCATTATAAGGTAAAACTCTATCCTCCGGTTTGCGTTGCATTGTGTGATGGGAACTGAGTCTTATAATGCCTTATTTTTATATAAAGCATTGCGATGTTTAAAAGAATTATTTGTTTTAAAGCACTGGCAATCCGATGGAGTAAACCCGTTCCACGAAAGTGGCGTAGTCCTGTGATTGGCCATATTTTAAATGTGTTGAGTAGATTTCTCATACCAGTCCCATGACTGACTCGTAGTTTGTTTCACTTTCAAACTCAGATGCCCTTTTTTCTACACAGGCAGCCTTATATTCAGGTTTTAGCAGGCTCTTTCTGGATAGCTGGAGCTGAAGATGGATTCTATCATTTATCTCTTTTTATGCTGTTCAGCTCCTATTGTACATATTATGTTTGTTTCCGCTGTAGACATTTATGTATAGCTGAACTGTATTTCTACTAAGTATGATCATGTATATTGTGTAACTCTGATGATTATGTTTATCCAGTGTATTATTTGTTCATTATCTAGTGTATTTATTTAATTCTGTTCTGCTGTTATTTGTTTATGTGTTATATTCCAAAGATTACCCTTGCTGCCATCAGTACGGGGTTTGGGGTCGTCACAACCTACATTTGGCTGAGTTCTCATATAATAACAGCTATCAAACGAGCTTGGAAATGTCACCAGTTGAAGCCTTGTATGTTAGACCATGTAGATCTCCTACATGTTGGGTAGAATCTGGGAATCGACTGGTATTGAGTCCTGATATGATTCGTGAAGCTTGAGATAAAGTTGATTTCATTAAGAAGCGACTACAAGCAGCTCAAAGCAAACAGAAGAGTTATGTAGATTCTAGAAGAAGAGATCTGACCTTTTCTGTTGGTGATTATGTATATTTGAGTGTTTCTCTGATGAGAGGAGTGGTACGGTTCGGGAAAACAGGGAAGTTGGCACTAGATTTATTGGTCTGTTTCCTATACTTGAAAGGATAGGAACTCTTGCTTACAGGGTTCAATTGCCAGACTGGTCGCCCGGAGTGCATGATGTATTTCATGTTTCTCAACTTCGTGAACATGTGCATGATCCAGACTTGGTCGTGGAGGAAGCCGCGCAATAAGATTTGGATATTACTCCGAAATTAGCAGTGAAAAGAGAGCCACTGAAAATTATTGGCAAAGAAACAAGGGTTCTAAGAAACAACAAGATACATTTAGTCAAAGTGCAATGGAGCAGAGATCCTAGAGGCCGTACATGGGAAATAGAAGATTGCATTAAACAAGCTTATCCCAATGCAGAGTGGACATCTCTAATTAACTTTGGTGAAAGGTACATTTACAATATATTCTATTTTGGTTTTGTTTCCTAGTTTACTATTGTTTCCTTTTCGGAGCCGAAAAGTTTTTAAGTAAGGGAGATTGTAACAACCCTGAAATTCATAACCAATTTAAAATTTTATTTTAAGGAAATTTTGTCAGAAATTGTGTTAGAATTTAAAAATTCAATTTTTAAATTAGAATATAACCCTTAAAAAATAGCCATTTTGCAAACGACATTTGTTTTCAACGAAACCACTTTTGTTGGGTTCAGATTGTCAAATTATTGCTAGGTTTAAAATTCCATACTTTTTGGAATTAATATGTGAGCGTGGTAAATTAAAATGCGTTTGGTAATTTCCATGGAATTGGATCGATCATTAAAAAGGCCAATTTTTAAACGGTCTCCAAATTCGACGAAATTTGTTTTGTTAGGACCGTATCGTCAAAACATAGTTAGATTTATTTTTGGGGAAAATTTTGGGATCAGTATGTATCCCCAGAAAATTAAAATGTACGTTCAAATCTAATAGTGAACATTATATATTTTAATTTTGAGAAAAACAGACGGAAACAGTCGAATTGGCTTACGAAACATATTCCATTGTGTCAGAATGGGGACATTTAGATAGGGGCGACAGTCGTTGGGTTTGATTCAGAGTTTGTATGGATTAACAGGTATTTTTGAAAATAATATATATATATATATATATATATATATATGGGCCAATTAAAATTTTCCAACCCTAAATCCACTTCAGCAAGAACCCACCGCCTTCAAAAAGAAATCGAATGTCAATTATTGCTCTAAACTTCTCTCCATGATATCTTTTGATTTACTCAACGAAATTCAATGATTCTTGAGGCAATTTGGTAGAGAATTTCCCCATCTTCAAATCCATACAAGTTTGGAACCCTATCTTTGTGTATTGGAGGTGAATCACCTTCTCAAAGTCGAGTCGTTCATCGCAAGTTTCCACTGCCGATCTTCGATCGAATTCGCCATACTTCCAGGCGTGGGTGCAACTCTCCGAGCTCCTCCACGTGGCATCATCTGATCTTGGCTTAGCTCAACAGTTTGGAAGATAATCGCTGACCTAGTTTTGAACCCGTGTGAACAGCGGTCTGTCGAGTTCAATAGTGGGAAGGTGATGGTATTTTCGAGCTAATTACATCGTTAAATTATCCAATAATGTCATTAACACTGTAAAAATCATAAGTTTCTCATACGGTGTCGAAGTCCAGTGAAACAAGAGATATTGGACTCGTGACAGCGTATTCTACATTCTAGAAGTGACCGGAGGAATTTTAGAGCTAACCGCAAATTAAGGAGGAGCGGAACCCAATGTGAGATTTGTAAATTCAAAATAAAATAGAGTAAATTATTTATGAGTTGTAAAATCATTATAAATTGTATACGGTGCTTGTTAGCTCACCTTCCTCGTCCACAGACCAGGGATGATTTAAATTGACAGTATTGTGTTGTGATTGTAATGCGATATATATAAAAATATATGGACGCTATATAAAATACATATATATGTGTTGTACCACATTATGTTGCGATGTATGAAAATATTATATTGAGAAAGATTGTTGAATATGGGTTTGGCAACCCTAATATAGAATGATTGATGGATATAAATTGTTGTGATGTCGCAAGCATAGGTTAGAAGAGGAGTAGTGCTCAGACACTATGCCGGTGCTACAACACCCTGCCATTATAATGCCGAAATTTTCTGAAATGAACTATATAAAATAGTTGTTGTGTTGAATAAAACGTTTGAACAATAAAAATATCATTTTTATTGTATGTATGAACCATTAAAAATAGTCGTTGTGTTGAATAAAATGTTTGAACAATAAAAAAATCATTTTTATTGTATGTATGAACCATTAAAAATGGTTTTCGTGTGGGATAATATTTTTGAACAATAAAAATATCATTTTTATTATATGTATGAACCATTAAAAATATTCATGTGTTGAATAAAATGTTTGAATAATAAAAATATCATTTTTATTGTATGTATGAACCATTAAAAATAGTTATTAAAATGTTTGAACAATAAAATTATCATTTTTATTGTATGTATGAACTATATAAAATATTCATGTATTGAATAAAATGTTTAAACAATAAAAATATCATTTTTATTTTATGTATGAACCATTAAAAATATGTGTTGAATAAAATGTTTGAACAATAAAAATATCATTTTTATTGTATGTATGAACCATGAAAAATAGTTGTTGTGTTGAATAAAATGTTTGAACAATAAAAATATCATTTTTATTTTATGTATGAACCATTAAAAATATTCATGTGTTGAATAAAATGTTTGAATAATAAAAATATCATTTTTGTTGTATGTATGAACCATTAAAAATAGTTGTTGTGTTGAATAAAATGTTTGAACAATAAAAATATCATTTTTATTGCATGTATGAACTATATAAAATATTCATGTGTTGAATAAAATGTTTGAACAATAAAAATATCATTTTTATTGTGTGTATGAACCATTAAAATATTCATGTGTTGAAATAAATATTTGATTTCTAAAAATATTATTTGTAACATGTTTGCGAAGTGAATAAAATAGTCATGTGTTGAAATAAATATTTGTTCACTAATAATATTATTTTTAGCTTAGATATGCATATATATATACACTTGCTATACAGGTAAATGGATTCGCTATTGAGTAAAGAATTAATTTGCGTGCTAGACAAATAGGTACACCTTAATGAGTTGGATGCGCAATTTTATTTATTATATAAACTCCTGTGAATGACATTGGATGCGGTGTGATGGTTGTTCTGTGTGAGATTATACTGTGCCATAGGATAGCAACAAATAAATTATGAACTATATCACATGGAATACTACATGAAGACAGCACATCCTGTCATATTCCATATAAGTATTTGGAGCTTATATAATGAGGTTGGAATTACCATACAAGCGAGAGGCTTGTATAGCGATGACTACATTTCCGGTTGAACTGAAGACGAATTATTGATGTCATAGCATATCACATTCCATATAAGCAATAGGTGCTTATATGACGAGGTTGAGATTACCATACGGGTGAGACGCTTGTATGGCGAAGATTGAATTACAGGTTGAACTGAGGATTGATATGGACTGAACAAAATATAATGGTAAATTGCAGGAATTAATAAAAACCCTACATGCGTCTAGAGATGACAATAAATCACATCTCTCTTGATTTTAGATACGGCACATGAATTATTTATTTCCAACACTGGACATCGTGCTGAGATGCGATCTTTACACTCTCCCTTAGGCATAAATAGGTCACTAAAAATTGTGTATGCTTTTTCTGAATTTATTGGGTACCTAATATGGCCCAATAAATTTTTCAGACCCCTCTCGAACAAAGGAGGTTATGGCGAAATCTTTCGAAATTTAAAGGCTTTTGCTAATTATTTAAAGAATTAAGTGGTTTCAAAGTCGTTGAATAAAATATATAATTTATATATAATATAAATTAAAATTAAACGAATCGCGCATGGTAGTTCGCGTTTTGGAATCATAATCTTATACGATTATAGCGAGAGATCCGACCATCGGATTTTCTGTAACAACCCGAAAATCTGGGCCAGTTTAAAATTTTTATTTTGGCAATTTTATCGAATTTTGATTGTTTAAAATGAATTATTATAAATAATATCGACGAGAAATTTATTTTGAATATAATTCGAACGTATATATTATATACGTCGTCGTTAGAATATAAATATTTATATATAATTATAAATAGAATTGAAAATGGCGCGGTAGTTCGATAATTCGATTTCAAACTTCAATTGAATGTACCGGGTGCAAAACAATCCGGATTTTAGTGAAACCAAAAATAATGGAATCTAATAGTGAATATCTTTCCAACGAAGTTGAGAAACTGAGATTCCACTTTATAAATGATGAGATATGTCCAGTTGAAATTTAGAAATAGTCGCTGTGGAATTTATATATATTTTAATATAATATAAGGCCCTTAAAAATAGCAATTTTGCAAACGACCTCGGATTTCGACGAAACCAGTTTTGTTGGGTCCGTGATGTTAAGTTATTGCTAGGTTTCAAATTTCATAATTTTTCGAATCAATATGTGAGCGTGGCAAAGGAAAACGCGTTTGACCAGTTTCAGTTGATTTTAATCGACTGGAAATTGGCCATTTTTCAAACGGCCTCAGAATTCGACGAAACTAGTTTTGTTAGGACCGTATCGTCAATACGAAGCTAGAAAATATTTTTCAGGAATTTTTCTAGTTAGTATGCGGCCCCGGTAATTCGAAATGTGCGTTTAAAATTCAATAAAGTGATTTAAATGTAAATTCAACGGAAACTGATTGTTGTGATCAAATCAGCTTACGATACATATCCCATTGTGTTCGGAATGGGGGTAAAACGCTATGGGCGACAGGCGGTGGGCCTCGTTACGAGGTCATATGTAAAAGTCAACTATTAGCAAATAAAATAACTAAAAAAAAAAAAAATATAAATAAATAAAATAAAATCTCTCCTTTATACCCCCCTCCCCGTTCATTATATCAGAAAAAATTTATTAAATAAAAAAAAAAAAAAGAGAGGAGATCCCAAATCGGGATCGGAGGAGGCCGCTCCTCAACGCGCGCCACCGCAGGTGGCGGCGCCGACCATCGCCAGGAGCCCCCCCCCTCATCAATCGACTACCGCGATACCCCCCCCTCCCCACCTCGACGACGCGACACCACAGCCCCCTGAACCCTAACCACCCTCCGACTTCCTCGCGCCTCCTCCCTCTCCTCTGGAGACAACCGACGCCCCCCCCCCTGATTGAAGAAACCGAAGCCCACGCCACCGCAGGTCAGACCCCCCCCCCCCCCCCCCGACCACTCGACCGCGCCCCCCCCCGGTAAGTTTTTTTATTATTTTATTTATTTTTACTTTAGTTTAAAAACTGTATTTTTATAAGTTTAAAAACTGTATTTTTATAAGTTTAAAAACTGTATTTTTATAAGTTTAAAAACTGTATTTTTATAAGTTTAAAAACTGTATTTTTATAAGTTTAAAAACTGTTTATTTTTGTTTTAAAAACTGAAATGTTTAAAGTATAAAAACTGTATTTTTATAAGTATAAAAACTGTTTGGAAAAGTAAATTAAAAACTGAATAAATTAAATAAAGTTTAAAACTGAAACTGTTTTAAAAATAAAGAAATAAAACTGATTTATTTTATAAAGTATAAAACTGATTTCAAAAGAATTTAAAAACTGATCTATAAAGAAAATAAAAACTGATTTTTATAGGAAGTAAAACTGATTTTATTTTGAAAGGGAAAATGATTTTTTAAAACTGAATTTAAAATGATTTCTAAACTAGGAAGAGATTAGAAATTTAAAAGGAAAAAATCAGATTTCTATATATCGAAAGTTCGAAAGAAAAATATAGTTTTTATGTTTTGAACTTCGAAAGAAAAATATAGTTTTTATGTTTTGAAGTTCGAAAGAAAAAAATATAGTTTTTATGTTTTGAAGTTCGAAAGAAAAAATATAGTTTTTATGTTTTGAATTTCGAAAGAAAATTCGATTTTTATATATTGAACTTTGAACTAAAAATTCGATTTTTATATATTGAACTTCGAACTAAAAATTCGATTTTTATTTATTGAACTTTGAACTAAAAATTCGATTTTTATATATTGAACTTCGAACTAAAAATTCGATTTTTATTTATTGAACTTTGAAATAAAAATTCGATTTTTATATATTGAACTTTGAAATAAAAATTCGATTTTTATATATTGAACTTTGAAATAAAAATTCGATTTTTATATATTGAACTTTGAAATAAAAATTCGATTTTTATATATGTAGTGGCTACGGGCAACAAAGGCGATAAAAAGGCGAGTTGGCGAAGATTTCCTGCAAAAGAAGAGCCGTGGAGATTAGGATAGCTATATGTGAGAATTTCTCACCTCTCAATTTTATTTTCTAGTTATATATATATATACTAGGATGCAGACGGTGCTTATTAGAAGCACCCGACACCCGTCCACATACCATGGACTTGTTTGTTTGGTTGTGTAGTAGGTTAGATTATTTGATTTGGATTTGATTGATTGGTTGAATTGGAAATTGATTAAAATTGATATGTGAATGGCGTGGGCCTTCACTAGTCCGGGGACAAGGCTAGGCCTCGTCCCGTTTCTAGTATCGTGCCGTTATGCCGCCGAAATTTTCTAAAATATGTTAGAAAAATAAAAATATCATTTTATTGAATAAATGAATTGAATAGAAATTCATAGGTTGAAATAAAATGTTTTATCGTTAAAAATATAATTTTAACGTGAATATGAAAATAGTGAAGTGAATAAATAAATATTCATTTACAAACCAGATGGTTTGTTTATGTACACTTATTTGAATGACATTGATTGGGACGATAAATTTTACACATCGCCCAACTGCACAAATAAAATCTGTGTTTGATTGTTTGAAAACCCCACACGGGTGTTGGGATGAAATATGAATTTCACTCATCCTGATTGATTAAATATGTCGATCGATTGATTGACAGGCTGTTATAAGCGTTAGATATCTATATTTGATGCTTATACAGTGTAGTGCACGTTGGTTGATGGTTGATTATTTTCAATGTTCTTATATACATGTGTTGTATGAAAATCCATATAATTAACTTTATATGGTAATTGATTGGGCCTCATTCCAGTTTAGAAATAGAAATATTTGAAATAGAAATATTTGAAATAGAATATTTGAAAATAGAAATTTATGAAGCCGTATTGATTAGATTGACGCCATTTAGACGTGAACGATATTTATATCGATTTTAAAACGATTTCGAAATGAATTTAATTGAAAACGATTTCGAAATGAATTTAATTGAAAACGATTTCGAAATGAATTTAATTGAAAACGATTTCGAAATGAATTTAATTGAAAACGATTTCGAAATGAATTTAATTGAAAACGATTTCGAAATGAATTGAATTGAAAACGATTTCGAAATGAATTGAATTGAAAACGAATTCAAAATGAATTGAAAACGATTTCGAAATGAATTGAATTAAAAACGATTTCGAAATGAATTGAATTGAAAACGAATTCAAATGGAATAGAAAGCGAATTGAAATGAATTCAAATTGAATTGAAATTCGAATTGAATAGAAATGAATTTTTAAACGAATTTATAAAGAAGAATTCAATTTTGCTTTAAATTGAAATAGAAGTTGAAATAGAATTTGAAACGAATTTAAAACTATTTATATAATTCGTTTTAAATAGAAATCGACGAAATATATATTATATATATAATATAATGGCCTGAATAGAACGCGCCGCGCCGCGGCAGTTCGCGAATTTCGACCATTTATTTCAAACGGACATTACGGGAGATCCGACCGTCGGATTCTCCTAAAACCGGAACCGTTGGGTTCGTATCGAAAAGAGCTTTCTAAAGAAGGTTAGAAATTTGAAATCTAACGGTTGGATTTGGAGATACGTCCAAATCAAATTCGAAAAAGGTCGCTGTAAGTGCAGTTCGATGGCCGTTGATGGAAATCGACTGTACGGGCCTTGATAAAATTATTAAAAATAGTAATAATTTATGTAAAATCATAAGAAATGATTTGTGAAGATTTGGGATGAAAAACTCCATATTTGAAAAGATAAAAAATAGATTTTTATCGAAATGAACTAGTTTTGAACTAGAATTATAATTCTATTTATTTTTAAAATAAATAAATTGAATTCGAAATGGTTTTGAAAATAACCAAAATTTCCAATGATTGCATTGGAGTGGATTTGAATCGAAATTGTCTTCGGAATATTTCGATGTTGGAATTCGTGATATTACAGGTGTTGTTATGGAAATTTGAAAGATATATATTTGTATCGTTATTTCCAATACGACATTTGTTAGTCGTAGAATTCGATATTGAATATAAGCCGATATATTTTCTATTCAGAGCCTTGTATTGAATATCGAATGTGATTTGGGTTTGTCGTGAATGGTGTCTTCACTAACACTGTTCTTGAACCCAGTTGAGAAAAGATTAAATCTTTTTATTTAGATTTAATGAAGTGTACCAATTAAATGATATTTAATTGGAATTGAATTGGTATTGATTTTTGGGTTTATCGTGAACAGTGTTTTAAATAACACTTGTTCTTTAACCCGATAATTAATCGAATGTGATTTGGGTTTGTCGTGAATGGTGTCTTCACTAACACTGTTCTTGAACCCAGTTGAGAAAAGATTAAATCTTTTTATTTAGATTTAATGAAGTGTACCAATTAAATGATATTTAATTGGAATTGAATTGGTATTGATTTTTGGGTTTATCGTGAACAGTGTTTTAAATAACACTTGTTCTTTAACCCGATAATTAATGGAATGTGATTTTGGGTTTATCGTGAATCGTGTTTTAAATGACACTGATTCTTTAACCCAGATAATGATTAAAACTAAGTGGAGTTTTAATGAATCTTTAATTAGATTGAAAAGATCGAGAATGGAGTATCACCAGTTTTGCTCCAGGCGATAGTTAAATCTTTAATTAGATTTGAACGTGAAATTTAGAAACTAACTGTCGGTTAGCCAAGCAGAATGGTTTTCTGGATATTGATCTGATGTTGGTTTCGGCCTTCGGGGTTAATATTTGGGGAATTATTCTCTTGATTAATTTACGGTTAGTGACTAATGAATTGGAATGAGGCGTATGTTGTGTTTGTGTAACACTTATTTAAAATATACGCGAGTTATTCGAAAAGACCGGGTTTATCCCATTTTGAATAACTGATACGACGATAAGTCGAAGATGAAGACGATGGTCGAAGACCGGAGGTCTTCACGTCGTTTGGGTGATAACTGATGATCTGGATTGGGCTGTACACCCAAGAAGATGGAAACAGTTAGTGATCGTCCAGACGTACTTGGAGATCGATGGATATGCGGGGTACTAGGTGCCTCCGGTTTCGTTCAGGCCCAGGACGGACTTGTAAATGGACTGTGTGTCTGACATCGGATTTCATTCTGTGTGACTGATATCGGTTGCATAGTATGGCTTGCCTGTGTGGCATGCTAAGATGCAAATGATCAAGGCTTCTGTTGAAAAGCAAAGTCTTGTGGTTGATGATCAAAGCACGGCCTTTGTGGCGTAGCTTTGTGTAACGTTTACCTCGCGTGTTTCGCACCCGGTATGAACCAAAAACGGGAGACGGACCTCAGGGAGGACTTGCGTTTCTTTCTAGCTAGAAGTGGCGTCAGTGGTTTTACACGCCCTGACGAGTTTGACTTATGTGGTTGTTGCGGTTGCGAGGCGCCTCGGTTATATCGGTTTCGGCCGAATGCATTCTGGTCGGCTGACGGACCAGACTTACACCCCATAGGGTGGGGAGACGTATTGTTCAGGCATAATAATCCACTCCGTGTGGACCGGCCCTGTCGCTCCAAGGCTTGCCTGCGCGCTTGCCTGAGACATGGGCTAGATTGTCTCGAATCGGTTGAGGATCTTGCCCCTAGCCTCGGTTCATAGACGGAAATCCAATTTCCAAATACGAGACTTTGCGATTTTGATTGTATAACCTATATATGGCGACATAGTGGTATGGGGCATTCATGCCGCCTATGATTGATACTTATGATTTGAAGTGTTTTATACACTATGCACTTATATTAGTAGCAAATGATTTGTTTTCAACGTATCAAGCATTCTTGGCTATTATAAGGTAAAAACCCTATCCCCCGGCTTGCGTTTGCATTGTGTGATAGGACCTGGGTCTTATAACAGCTTCATTTTTCTTTATTTAGCATTGCGCTGTTTGTTTTATGCACTGGTATTCTTGGGAGGAAACCCGTTCCGTGTTATACGGCGTGGTCCCTTGATTTACCTAATGATTTAAAAATAAAGATTAATAACTGTTTTAGTTCTCACACCAGTCACATGACTGACCTGGAGTTTATTGTTTTAACCTAAACTCTGGGTGCCCTTATTTTCGACACGGGCAGCTAGTAGTTTTGGTTTTGCAGATTTATATTCACAGGATCCTGGTTTACAGCTGGAACGATATCCGGAAAGCCTTGTATCCGTATATCTACTTCTAGTTGTGTAGTGTATTATTTTCCGCTGCTATGTATTTGAATGTAATTTAAATCTCTGATATTTCTGTGTAATATTCTTTTATACTCTGTATATTCTTGTAATCTGATGCACTGTTGTAATATATAGTGAAATGTTCTTCTGTATGCGTTCTGCTGTGGCTTGTTCTCGAACTATCCGACGCTTTCCTTTACGGGGAAGTTACGGGTCTTCACATTTGGTATCAGAGCTTTGGTTTACAAAGCTAGAGAACAAGACACATTAGAACCATACGAAAGAATTCATCAGATATTGGATTAGTAATATCCAATGAGAATGACTCGTTAGAGATAGGATCAGTAGTATCCTAGAACGGGTGTGAAGAGTATATTTTTCTAATGAAAACAAACTTTTGTTTTGAAAATTTAAATCAATTATTCGTATTTGATTATCCATTTATATTGATGTGGACAATCCAGTATATATAGATTTTGCGTATACGTCTGATCCGCGTGTATTCGAAATTTTAATATATTGGATAGATATAGCATCACACTCTAGTCGCCCGAAGATGGTACTGATGATTGTCATGACATCATCAGTATTTATGTTCGTGTCTCGAAGGTGTGATTTTCTATATATTTTCATTGGGCTGGTGTGAGAACCAAAACTTATATATAGCTAGAATTCATCGTTGTGATTTGGCATCAAAAACATGATTTTTGTATATATATCAAATTATGAATTTGAAACGTTAAATTCACTAATTGATTGATGTTTGTGTTGTTTGTTAAATTGTTTGATAATTTTTAACCAATTAGCCTGATTGAATCATATATTGAATTGTATTGGAAATTGGTCGCATTTGCTTGCATATATGTACTTACCTTGAACAGGTCATAGCAAGGAGGCTAGAGCCAGAGAATAAAATTTGTTTGCCCGACAAATAGGTACATGTTTACTACATAATTTCCTGTTTTGTTTGGGTGATGATGATTTTGTGAGCCTATTGGCTAGCCGCTTGGCTTTTTCTTTTTCTTTTTGAGATCTGAAGGACCGGGGAAGCTATTTGAAATTCCCCGATGCTCCCGGTGCAGGGGAGGTTATGGCGAAATTTTTCAAAAATTTAAGGTGTTAGCCAAATTTTTGAAATTTTAGAAATTCTCAGAAACTAAAGAGTTGGAGAATGGAAGCCTGATAGATCGTAGAGCTGATTAATCAAACCACTTTCGACTTTGTTCCTTTTCGGGGACGAAAAGTTTTAAGTGAGGGAGATTGTAACAACCCGAAAATCTGGGCCAGTTTAAAATTTTTATTTTGGCAATTTTATCGAATTTTGATTGTTTAAAATGAATTATTATAAATAATATCGACGAGAAATTTATTTTGAATATAATTCGAACGTATATATTATATACGTCGTCGTTAGAATATAAATATTTATATATAATTATAAATAGAATTGAAAATGGCGCGGTAGTTCGATAATTCGATTTCAAACTTCAATTGAATGTACCGGGTGCAAAACAATCCGGATTTTAGTGAAACCAAAAATAATGGAATCTAATAGTGAATATCTTTCCAACGAAGTTGAGAAACTGAGATTCCACTTTATAAATGATGAGATATGTCCAGTTGAAATTTAGAAATAGTCGCTGTGGAATTTATATATATTTTAATATAATATAAGGCCCTTAAAAATAGCAATTTTGCAAACGACCTCGGATTTCGACGAAACCAGTTTTGTTGGGTCCGTGATGTTAAGTTATTGCTAGGTTTCAAATTTCATAATTTTTCGAATCAATATGTGAGCGTGGCAAAGGAAAACGCGTTTGACCAGTTTCAGTTGATTTTAATCGACTGGAAATTGGCCATTTTTCAAACGGCCTCAGAATTCGACGAAACTAGTTTTGTTAGGACCGTATCGTCAATACGAAGCTAGAAAATATTTTTCAGGAATTTTTCTAGTTAGTATGCGGCCCCGGTAATTCGAAATGTGCGTTTAAAATTCAATAAAGTGATTTAAATGTAAATTCAACGGAAACTGATTGTTGTGATCAAATCAGCTTACGATACATATCCCATTGTGTTCGGAATGGGGGTAAAACGCTATGGGCGACAGGCGGTGGGCCTCGTTACGAGGTCATATGTAAAAGTCAACTATTAGCAAATAAAATAACTAAAAAAAAAAAAAATATAAATAAATAAAATAAAATCTCTCCTTTATACCCCCCTCCCCGTTCATTATATCAGAAAAAATTTATTAAAAAAAAAAAAAAAAGAGAGGAGATCCCAAATCGGGATCGGAGGAGGCCGCTCCTCAACGCGCGCCACCGCAGGTGGCGGCGCCGACCATCGCCAGGAGCCCCCCCCCTCATCAATCGACTACCGCGATACCCCCCCCTCCCCACCTCGACGACGCGACACCACAGCCCCCTGAACCCTAACCACCCTCCGACTTCCTCGCGCCTCCTCCCTCTCCTCTGGAGACAACCGACGCCCCCCCCCTGATTGAAGAAACCGAAGCCCACGCCACCGCAGGTCAGACCCCCCCCCCCCCCCCCCGACCACTCGACCGCGCCCCCCCCCGGTAAGTTTTTTTATTATTTTATTTATTTTTACTTTAGTTTAAAAACTGTATTTTTATAAGTTTAAAAACTGTATTTTTATAAGTTTAAAAACTGTATTTTTATAAGTTTAAAAACTGTATTTTTATAAGTTTAAAAACTGTATTTTTATAAGTTTAAAAACTGTTTATTTTTGTTTTAAAAACTGAAATGTTTAAAGTATAAAAACTGTATTTTTATAAGTATAAAAACTGTTTGGAAAAGTAAATTAAAAACTGAATAAATTAAATAAAGTTTAAAACTGAAACTGTTTTAAAAATAAAGAAATAAAACTGATTTATTTTATAAAGTATAAAACTGATTTCAAAAGAATTTAAAAACTGATCTATAAAGAAAATAAAAACTGATTTTTATAGGAAGTAAAACTGATTTTATTTTGAAAGGGAAAATGATTTTTTAAAACTGAATTTAAAATGATTTCTAAACTAGGAAGAGATTAGAAATTTAAAAGGAAAAAATCAGATTTCTATATATCGAAAGTTCGAAAGAAAAATATAGTTTTTATGTTTTGAACTTCGAAAGAAAAATATAGTTTTTATGTTTTGAAGTTCGAAAGAAAAAAATATAGTTTTTATGTTTTGAAGTTCGAAAGAAAAAATATAGTTTTTATGTTTTGAATTTCGAAAGAAAATTCGATTTTTATATATTGAACTTTGAACTAAAAATTCGATTTTTATATATTGAACTTCGAACTAAAAATTCGATTTTTATTTATTGAACTTTGAACTAAAAATTCGATTTTTATATATTGAACTTCGAACTAAAAATTCGATTTTTATTTATTGAACTTTGAAATAAAAATTCGATTTTTATATATTGAACTTTGAAATAAAAATTCGATTTTTATATATTGAACTTTGAAATAAAAATTCGATTTTTATATATTGAACTTTGAAATAAAAATTCGATTTTTATATATGTAGTGGCTACGGGCAACAAAGGCGATAAAAAGGCGAGTTGGCGAAGATTTCCTGCAAAAGAAGAGCCGTGGAGATTAGGATAGCTATATGTGAGAATTTCTCACCTCTCAATTTTATTTTCTAGTTATATATATATATACTAGGATGCAGACGGTGCTTATTAGAAGCACCCGACACCCGTCCACATACCATGGACTTGTTTGTTTGGTTGTGTAGTAGGTTAGATTATTTGATTTGGATTTGATTGATTGGTTGAATTGGAAATTGATTAAAATTGATATGTGAATGGCGTGGGCCTTCACTAGTCCGGGGACAAGGCTAGGCCTCGTCCCGTTTCTAGTATCGTGCCGTTATGCCGCCGAAATTTTCTAAAATATGTTAGAAAAATAAAAATATCATTTTATTGAATAAATGAATTGAATAGAAATTCATAGGTTGAAATAAAATGTTTTATCGTTAAAAATATAATTTTAACGTGAATATGAAAATAGTGAAGTGAATAAATAAATATTCATTTACAAACCAGATGGTTTGTTTATGTACACTTATTTGAATGACATTGATTGGGACGATAAATTTTACACATCGCCCAACTGCACAAATAAAATCTGTGTTTGATTGTTTGAAAACCCCACACGGGTGTTGGGATGAAATATGAATTTCACTCATCCTGATTGATTAAATATGTCGATCGATTGATTGACAGGCTGTTATAAGCGTTAGATATCTATATTTGATGCTTATACAGTGTAGTGCACGTTGGTTGATGGTTGATTATTTTCAATGTTCTTATATACATGTGTTGTATGAAAATCCATATAATTAACTTTATATGGTAATTGATTGGGCCTCATTCCAGTTTAGAAATAGAAATATTTGAAATAGAAATATTTGAAATAGAATATTTGAAAATAGAAATTTATGAAGCCGTATTGATTAGATTGACGCCATTTAGACGTGAACGATATTTATATCGATTTTAAAACGATTTCGAAATGAATTTAATTGAAAACGATTTCGAAATGAATTTAATTGAAAACGATTTCGAAATGAATTTAATTGAAAACGATTTCGAAATGAATTTAATTGAAAACGATTTCGAAATGAATTTAATTGAAAACGATTTCGAAATGAATTGAATTGAAAACGATTTCGAAATGAATTGAATTGAAAACGAATTCAAAATGAATTGAAAACGATTTCGAAATGAATTGAATTAAAAACGATTTCGAAATGAATTGAATTGAAAACGAATTCAAATGGAATAGAAAGCGAATTGAAATGAATTCAAATTGAATTGAAATTCGAATTGAATAGAAATGAATTTTTAAACGAATTTATAAAGAAGAATTCAATTTTGCTTTAAATTGAAATAGAAGTTGAAATAGAATTTGAAACGAATTTAAAACTATTTATATAATTCGTTTTAAATAGAAATCGACGAAATATATATTATATATATTATATATATAATATAATGGCCTGAATAGAACGCGCCGCGCCGCGGCAGTTCGCGAATTTCGACCATTTATTTCAAACGGACATTACGGGAGATCCGACCGTCGGATTCTCCTAAAACCGGAACCGTTGGGTTCGTATCGAAAAGAGCTTTCTAAAGAAGGTTAGAAATTTGAAATCTAACGGTTGGATTTGGAGATACGTCCAAATCAAATTCGAAAAAGGTCGCTGTAAGTGCAGTTCGATGGCCGTTGATGGAAATCGACTGTACGGGCCTTGATAAAATTATTAAAAATAGTAATAATTTATGTAAAATCATAAGAAATGATTTGTGAAGATTTGGGATGAAAAACTCCATATTTGAAAAGATAAAAAATAGATTTTTATCGAAATGAACTAGTTTTGAACTAGAATTATGATTCTATTTATTTTTAAAATAAATAAATTGAATTCGAAATGGTTTTGAAAATAACCAAAATTTCCAATGATTGCATTGGAGTGGATTTGAATCGAAATTGTCTTCGGAATATTTCGATGTTGGAATTCGTGATATTACAGGTGTTGTTATGGAAATTTGAAAGATATATATTTGTATCGTTATTTCCAATACGACATTTGTTAGTCGTAGAATTCGATATTGAATATAAGCCGATATATTTTCTATTCAGAGCCTTGTACTGAATATCGAATGTGATTTGGGTTTGTCGTGAATGGTGTCTTCACTAACACTGTTCTTGAACCCAGTTGAGAAAAGATTAAATCTTTTTATTTAGATTTAATGAAGTGTACCAATTAAATGATATTTAATTGGAATTGAATTGGTATTGATTTTTGGGTTTATCGTGAACAGTGTTTTAAATAACACTTGTTCTTTAACCCGATAATTAATCGAATGTGATTTGGGTTTGTCGTGAATGGTGTCTTCACTAACACTGTTCTTGAACCCAGTTGAGAAAAGATTAAATCTTTTTATTTAGATTTAATGAAGTGTACCAATTAAATGATATTTAATTGGAATTGAATTGGTATTGATTTTTGGGTTTATCGTGAACAGTGTTTTAAATAACACTTGTTCTTTAACCCGATAATTAATGGAATGTGATTTTGGGTTTATCGTGAATCGTGTTTTAAATGACACTGATTCTTTAACCCAGATAATGATTAAAACTAAGTGGAGTTTTAATGAATCTTTAATTAGATTGAAAAGATCGAGAATGGAGTATCACCAGTTTTGCTCCAGGCGATAGTTAAATCTTTAATTAGATTTGAACGTGAAATTTAGAAACTAACTGTCGGTTAGCCAAGCAGAATGGTTTTCTGGATATTGATCTGATGTTGGTTTCGGCCTTCGGGGTTAATATTTGGGGAATTATTCTCTTGATTAATTTACGGTTAGTGACTAATGAATTGGAATGAGGCGTATGTTGTGTTTGTGTAACACTTATTTAAAATATACGCGAGTTATTCGAAAAGACCGGGTTTATCCCATTTTGAATAACTGATACGACGATAAGTCGAAGATGAAGACGATGGTCGAAGACCGGAGGTCTTCACGTCGTTTGGGTGATAACTGATGATCTTGATTGGGCTGTACACCCAAGAAGATGGAAACAGTTAGTGATCGTCCAGACGTACTTGGAGATCGATGGATATGCGGGGTACTAGGTGCCTCCGGATTTCGTTCAGGCCCAGGACGGACTTGTAAATGGACTGTGTGTCTGACATCGGATTTCATTCTGTGTGACTGATATCGGTTGCATAGTATGGCTTGCCTGTGTGGCATGCTAAGATGCAAATGATCAAGGCTTCTGTTGAAAAGCAAAGTCTTGTGGTTGATGATCAAAGCACGGCCTTTGTGGCGTAGCTTTGTGTAACGTTTACCTCGCGTGTTTCGCACCCGGTATGAACCAAAAACGGGAGACGGACCTCAGGGAGGACTTGCGTTTCTTTCTAGCTAGAAGTGGCGTCAGTGGTTTTACACGCCCTGACGAGTTTGACTTATGTGGTTGTTGCGGTTGCGAGGCGCCTCGGTTATATCGGTTTCGGCCGAATGCATTCTGGTCGGCTGACGGACCAGACTTACACCCCATAGGGTGGGGAGACGTATTGTTCAGGCATAATAATCCACTCCGTGTGGACCGGCCCTGTCGCTCCAAGGCTTGCCTGCGCGCTTGCCTGAGACATGGGCTAGATTGTCTCGAATCGGTTGAGGATCTTGCCCCTAGCCTCGGTTCATAGACGGAAATCCAATTTCCAAATACGAGACTTTGCGATTTTGATTGTATAACCTATATATGGCGACATAGTGGTATGGGGCATTCATGCCGCCTATGATTGATACTTATGATTTGAAGTGTTTTATACACTATGCACTTATATTAGTAGCAAATGATTTGTTTTCAACGTATCAAGCATTCTTGGCTATTATAAGGTAAAAACCCTATCCCCCGGCTTGCGTTTGCATTGTGTGATAGGACCTGGGTCTTATAACAGCTTCATTTTTCTTTATTTAGCATTGCGCTGTTTGTTTTATGCACTGGTATTCTTGGGAGGAAACCCGTTCCGTGTTATACGGCGTGGTCCCTTGATTTACCTAATGATTTAAAAATAAAGATTAATAACTGTTTTAGTTCTCACACCAGTCACATGACTGACCTGGAGTTTATTGTTTTAACCTAAACTCTGGGTGCCCTTATTTTCGACACGGGCAGCTAGTAGTTTTGGTTTTGCAGATTTATATTCACAGGATCCTGGTTTACAGCTGGAACGATATCCGGAAAGCCTTGTATCCGTATATCTACTTCTAGTTGTGTAGTGTATTATTTTCCGCTGCTATGTATTTGAATGTAATTTAAATCTCTGATATTTCTGTGTAATATTCTTTTATACTCTGTATATTCTTGTAATCTGATGCACTGTTGTAATATATAGTGAAATGTTCTTCTGTATGCGTTCTGCTGTGGCTTGTTCTCGAACTATCCGACGCTTTCCTTTACGGGGAAGTTACGGGTCTTCACATTTTCCTGAAACTAGAACCGTTGGGTTTGCTTTGTAATGATCCTTCCAACGATATTAAATTTGTTAAGATCCAATTATAGATTGCGAGAAATGTGTAATTCAAATCTGAATAAAAATAGTGCCAGGGCCGCATAGTGACCTGAAACGTCATTTATTAAAATAGGATATTTTTATATAAATAAAACTAGCGATAAATCGTTATAACATATTGTAAACGATAAGGAATGGAAATAAACCAATTTCACTTGGTTTATAAAATAATATGGACTATTAGATTCATTTGACATTAATCTATGGAATTGAATTGAATTGAATTTAACCAAGTAAAGAAATGATTTGAATTATATATATATTCGAAAATTATTTAGAAAGGCCAAGTCAAATCTCATTTCAAATAATTGAACGAAGACTAAAAGTCGAAAATGATGAAGATGGTGCAAGACCAGTAATCTTCACATCGAATGGATTACTACTAATGCCTTCGATATGGGTAGCTCCCTTGATGAGGTTACTATGGTAGTGGTCCAGACGTATTTTTTTATTGACCGGATATACGAGGGCCTTTCTTTCATATTGGACATATGGAACGAGGAATAAGGTCCTCCAGTTTCGTCCAGACCCAGAATGAACTTGTATATGGATGTGTTTCTGACATTGGATTTCGTTCAGTGTTGATTGATTTTTATTAAATATATATCTGTTTGGTGGCGGAGAATTTATTCTCTTGCTTAACATCCTTCTCTGAGATATATGAGCTTAGAGGTTATATATTGATATACATCAGTCGTACGACGTGGATTGTCAGTGTGGCATGCTAAGATGCAAATGAACAAGGCTTTTGCTGAAAAGCAGAGTCTTATGGTTGATGATCAAAGAACGGCTTTAAATAGCATAGCTTTGTGTATAGCATTAATTCGCAAGCCTCACAACCCGATATGAGTCAGAAACATGATATGGAACGCAGGGAGTGCATGTCGTTTCTTTCTAGCTAGAAGTGGTGTCATGGTATGGAGACTAGACATTTTTACTTATGTGGATGATGGATTGCGAGGCGCCTCAGATATTGTTCGCTACTAGCCAAGTGATAGGTCCGATAGGACCAGGAAACGCGTGTTCCGGAATAATTGATCCACCAAAGTATGCGTGGACCGGCCCTGCATGATCCAGGGCTCGCCAGCGTCTGAGTCCTGAGGCATTTTCTAGAGTGTCTCGAATCGAGAGGAGCCATCCCTAGCCTTGACTCATGATGTAAATCCAATTTCCAATACGACATTACTGATTTGATTGTAAAACTAGTATGGTGACACAGTATATAATAGTTATGCTATCTATGATTGATACATTTACATTGAAAGTGTTTTAAACATCTAGACACTAATAATAATATAAAATGATTTTTGTTTGTTACGTATCAAGCATATTTGGCCATTATAAGGTAAAACTCTATCCTCCGGCTTGCGTTGCATTGTGTGATGGGACCTGAGTCTTATAATGGCTTCATTTTTCTAAAAAGCATTGCGTTGTTTAAATGATTTACTTATTTATGCACTAGCAATCAAATGGAGTAAACCCATTCCGCGTTAGCGGCGTCGTCTTGTGATTAGCCTTATTATTAAATAAGTTAAGTAAGATTTCTCATACCAATCCCATGACTGACTCATAGTTTGTTTTCGCTTGCAAACTCGGGTGCCTCTTATTTTGACACGGGCAGCCAAGTAAACAGGTAGTTGGATTTATTTTGGATATGCACCATAGCATGAGGTGCTCTTTTGGCTGAAGACGGAGGCTATCTTTTATCACATATTTTGGACATTTAGACATCACCTTATGTATTCTGTATTTGATGATGTGGTAGACTTATTATCTACCTAATAGAACCTTTTATGTACTAAGTAGTATCCTGTATCTATGTTACTCTAATGATGATGACATTTATGATTCCGCTATTATGATGATGTATATTATTCTATGATTTCATATGCTATGCTATTATTTGTAATCTGCTGATCTGATTAATGTGTGTCCTTGCCACCGTGGAACGGGGGTATGGGTTGTCACAACTGTGCTTTACAATTTCGGCTTGTATGACGAATCGAAGATGGACGTTTGGGGATACTTATAGAGGTACGGCGCATGACGTGCTTAGGAATTTAATCGGTCTCCATCGTCCAATTCAGATTCATGGAATCAACAGAGATTTGGTTAGATTTCAATTTTGATTTACTATTACATCGCAATATCCAGTTATAAATTGAATAGATTTATAAAATTAGGTTACAATTTGATCGAATTTACCTAACAAAACCGATGCAGATTCTTGATCATTTTGATATGCAGCATCATTGGGCAGCAGGAGAATGTGCCTAGAATTCTATTTTAATGCTGGGGAACTATTGAGGAACTTGTAGAAAAAGCAACGTTGCTTGTTGATATTAATGTTCTGATGACAAGTAGATACAAACTGGTAAGATGTTTTTGACCTTTTTCTATGAAAATAATAGCTTACCATAAGCTTTGTATTTTTTTTTTGAGTTTGAGGGATGGTTGTATGAATTAGCAGCAAAACCAAACTAAGTTTTGATTTGATCATAAATAGATTTTTTTTAATTTTATATAAGATAGAGATTAGCATATATTGATTAATCTAAATAAGCCAATCAATTTAATTTACTCTTACGTAGAAGCACATTTATGTGAAGTTCTTCTATAAGCAAACTTGCATATATTTTAAATAACAATGCATAATTTCAATTGTTTAGTTATGTTTTAACATGTTTATTGTTGTAATATGGGTAACATACTCATTCAATTGCTTTTGAAGATTGCTAGGGAAATATGTTTGATAAGTGCAAAATTTGAAACAGACACCATTAAGTAAAAAAATATTTGATACCAGTCGTTTATTATCTGGTTATTTTAAATGGCTTTTATTAACTTAAAGGATTGGATCGACCTTTCTTATTTGAAGACTTTCTCACTCTTCAACGCCGTGGCAGAACCATCTCCTCATCCCATGAACACAAGATCTCAAATTTCAGAATTGGTATTCATTTTGATTAATATCAGATCTGGACTACCAATGATTAGTAATTGTTTGTTTTGGTGTGTCTTGGTGCATTTTTTTTCTTTTTAACTTTTTATCTTAAATTTCTCTATGATCTTCTTCTAATATACTTCTCGACTATTGTTCTCATCCATTATCAATGTCAGTTCACTGAATTTCAATTTTGAGAGGGCTAAATTTCCATCGGCTTTTCATTCTTTATTTCTTTTACTTTTGTAGTGCCGACGATAATCACTTTTTTTCTATCAACCATTCTAGGTTGCTATGATGCTATAATGTACGAAGGTAGAAATTTTATTCAATTTCCCACTCATAAATTCATTGGTATTCTTTACAGATTATTTGTGTTGTTGTAAATAGAAACATCATTTATGCTCTCATTGTAGTTGTAATATTTCTCATTTCAGGCTATATGGTGTTTTTGTGTGGATGAACTTTTTTGACAGATTGTATGCTTTATTATGTTAGGTAATGAACTCTAGCTGTATAATTTATTACTTTAATAACTACACTATGTAATATAACTTGAGTTGATAAATTGACTGTTTTTCCTACTATTTCAGTGCATCATGAGGTTACTAATTGCATTGTCATAAATTTAATAATTCATTTGTTTTTATGACCTCCAACTAAACTCTTTCAATGATTTATATTATTGCCATTCAAAGATTATTAGTTTTATAGAAATCTGGCGCATTATTTGCGTTGTTCTTTGCTTTTTGGGGTGTAACATAGCTCTATGTATGATCCAAAGAATACAAAAAAACATCTATCATTGAAAAGTTTTAAACTGAAAGAAAATTTTCCTTCAACCACTTTCATTCTATGCATAGCGGCATATTAACATGTAAGAGAGTCATAATATTTGTTAAAGTCAACATGACATGCAAGAGAAATCTGTAATTTTTGGATCATGCATTTTACACATGTTTGTCTTAGCTTACAACATTTTCCTATGCCTAACCAAATGCACTCAAGTGTGTTTGAATTTTTATCGATTTTAATATTTTCTTCAATGGTACTTCTTAAGAGTGTACAAAAAATAAGCAAGGTTTTACGCAAAAAGAATAAGAGAAGACATATGAAGAAACTGAATTCAAAGGGACAGTGGATGCTTTTTTCACCTAAGGTACACTCTTTTTTAGGTCTTACTGTAGTTTATCCATCAATATTGTTTTTTTCATTTATTGTTTTTGGATTTACGTGAGGTGATTAACATTATTTGTTGCACAACCCTTTATTTGTGTGTATAGTAATTATTACGCTGGCAGGTATAATGGAGCAGGAATTGGCTAGCCTAGATAAAGAATTAGGCTGAATGATGGCGCTGCAGATTGTCGATGGAGACTAAAATAAAAGTACGCCCGGAAGAACAGGTACACTTACATTTTGATCTCTTGCATTTTTTAGTGCTACCTAAAACTCTGAGGAAAAAAAAACAAGCCTTATTACTCTTATGTATATATAAAAATGCATACTACAATAAGCCTCTGTTATATATGCATTTTGTTTGAAATTGAGCTGATAAGAATTTGTTGCTTGCATGTGTACCAGAGTTATTAATTAGCTTTTCTTGGAGAAATTTGGCATAAAACACATATATACCAAATGAAAATGATTCTAATGATACTGGAAATACAGTGTGCAACTTACTCAACCAAAAAGGGATGAAACATGTTTAATTTTGCTGATATTTATTGAAATGATTTAGATATTGGCAATCCATGTCCAAGTTAAAGAGTTAGTAATTGATGAAGAAAGTCTAGTTTATCCTGGAGAAATTTGGCAGTGAGCATCATTGAGGCATGTAATCTAGTTGTTATCACCGGCAAGCATTGTTGCAAGAACAAATGGAAGAGATTAAATTTGCAAGTCTGGCATGGGGGAGATGAATGCACAGTATTTGGATGCAAAATCTTCAGCTAAGATTGTTCAAGAACTGCAGGAAAGATGTTGGGGTTGTTTATTTGTATTTTGGGTGTTAACTGCAATTGTTTGACAAAAATACATGGAACTCAAATTTTGTACAATTTCTGTTTGAATTTTTCATGCATTTTTAAATGTGTTAAATATTCCTTTATGTAATTTTATTTTGCTTAGCTTTTACGAATGTATTTTTAGTTATTACATTGCGATAGTTGTTTTTAACAATTGATTATTGCATACTGGTAATGGTCAATTATATAGTGTATATGCAATGGGAATGTAGTGTTGCAAATAATCAAATTGCAACTGTCCTAAACAGTTGTCATTTGCAACAGTTAGAAATAGTTGTAGTATTTCGCTTTTTCAACGTCTACTCCAGATTTGTAACTGGCATTTGTTGTTGCAAAAAGATCTGTTGCAACAACAAAGGCTAGTTGCATAAAGGTCATCCACAACCTATTATTGCAACTGGCATTAACAGTTGCGAAAAGCGACCGACCTATTAGAACTTCGGCTATATAGACAGGTGCAGGTCTGTTGCAATAGGCCTATTACAACAAAAATTGCCGATTGCGAAAAGTTTTTTTGTTGTAGTGTGTATTTTAGATTAAGGCATTTTTACTCACAAATTAGAGGAAGAGATTGTAGTTTTAGGATAAAGGATATTCAAAATGGATCGTTCATATAAGGTAAGATCTCAGATTTAGTTTTCATGTTTAGTTAAATTACATTATTTAGATTGATATTTATAAATTAGTATAAATTTCTGTTTATGGTTCAAAATAGGGATTAAAATGGGAAGATTATGGATAATAAGACTGGATTTGGGTCATATCTAGAATTTGAAGTGGTTTTATAGGTGAGTGAATTTAATTATATATCTTTTGTGTTGATGGTATATGTTTTCGTTAGATTTCCATATTAATTATTCAAATGGATATTATTATGTTTAGGATAATTACGGACATTAGTTTATTCAAGTTATACGTATCAAACTGTAAATCTTAGAGGTTTTAATTTTAGATATAAAAGTCATTCTAATAAGATTAAATCTAAGCACATAAGTAAGTTACGGATTAAAATGAAGGAAAACATATATAAGTCTAAATTTAAGAAAATTTACAGTTATAGAGCTAAATACATAAAAGTGAAAAAAGGATTTTGATATATAATCTACTTTGGTAAATTAGAAATATTTTGGTTGGTTAGGAAAGAATGGATTTAGATTTCCATATTTCAAGTTTTAAAAAGAAGCAATGAACGTAATTACTAGAATAAAGTTAAAAGAAAGATTAGCACAAAATAAAGATGTTATTATATTTTTTTTACAACCTAAAAAAAGAGGAAATAAACGAAAAGATGTCTTGTAGCTGTGGACCATTACACATGGAATTATTTTACGAAAAATATGGAAATAGATTATTTTAGCAGTATCCTAGTTGCCAACCTACCATAATATGATTAGTTCCTAAATGTTTGACTTACAATAGCCATAAGGAAAGTGTAACACCCCATAATTGTGTTAACATTAAAGAGGATAAATTAAAAAAATAATTAATTTAATATTAAGAATTAAGGGAAACGGATTATGTCATTTAGGATTACGTCATTACGTCCGTCTTGAAATTTTGGTCAGGATAGACAACTGGTTTGCATAAAAAGGATAACGTATGAAAAAGTTATGAACGTAGAATTTTTTGATTATTCGGGCCTTTTTCAAATGGATAGCGGCCCATTACCCAATCCCCTTTTAGGGCTAAGGTGGCAATTCGATTTCTGAAACCTAGCGGCTATAAAATCACCTCAATTCCATTGTTTTCTTCACAAAGAAACAATAGCGGCCAAACTCTGCTGGAGTACGAACTAAGACGGATCTGCTTTCTTCAATTATCAGTTTTACAAATCAAATTCTGAGATTCAAGTTTCTGTTTTCTCCTTCTATTCTCATAGATCCAATCCTTGTGAGTATAGTTATTTTTAGGTTTTAAAAAAATAAAAGTGAATTATGAAAGACTATGATTTGGATCTATGCTATTATCGTGTTTCATGTTACGACATTTTAAATCTATTCTATGCTATTATCGTGTTTTATGTTATGACATGATAAATCTATTCTATGATATCATCATGTTTTATGTTATGACATGATTAATATATTCTATGCTATTATCATGTTTTATGATATGACATATAGATCTATTATATGTTATTATCATGTTTTATGTTATGACATGATAAATCTATTCTATGTTATTATCATGTTTTATATTATGACATGATAGATCTATTCTATGCTATTATCAAATCTTATGACGTGTTATAATAGATTTATTTGTTAGATCTAATTATCATGTAGACATTTTATGTAGATCTAAATCTTTAATTATGTTAGATCTATTTTATGTAGATCTAAATCTTTAATTATGTTAGATCTAATTATCATGTGGATATTTTATGTAGATCTAAATCTTTAATTATGTTAGATCTATTTTATGTAGATCTAAATCTTTATTATGTTAAATCTAATTATCATGTGGATATTTTATGTTGATCTAAGTCTTTAATTATGTTAGATCTATTTTATGTATATCTAAATCTTTAATTATGTTAGATCTAATTATCATGTGGATATTTTATGTTGATCTAAATCTTTAATTATGTTAGATCTATTTTATGTGATCTAAATTGTCACCTTATGTTGTCATCTTAGATCTATTTTATGTGAACTAAATTGTCACCTTGTGTCGTCATGTTAGATCTATTTTATGTAATCTAAATTGTCACCTTATGTTGTCATGTTAGATCTATTTTATGATCTAAATTGTCACCTTATGTTGTCATATTAGATCTATTTTATGTGATCTGAATTGTCACCTTATGTTATCATGTTAGATCTATTTTATGTGATTTAAATTGTCACCTTATGTTGTCATGTTAGATCTATTTTATGTGATCTAAATTGTCACCTTATGTTATCATGTTAGATCTGTTTTATGTGAACTAAATTATCACCTTATGTTATCATGTTAGATCTATTTTATGTGATCTAAATTATTACCTTGTCATGGTGACAATTTCATGTCCATGCCAGTATGTATGTTCACCTTATTATCATATTAGTTTACGTTTATGCCAAGATGATCATTTTAGTCACTTTTCCATTATTTTCCCTATTATCGTTCATGACTAGGCTATTGCCTAGCCTAGGCATGCTGCTAATTTTGTGAGGGCGCTAGTTAAGGAATGGGGAAAAAAGAGTTTAAAATGGCATAATTTTAATATGGACATTTTTGGACATGTAATTCAAAGTATTGGGTAAAATAGGTATTGACACCTATAAAAGGTAAGGATTAATTAATTGACTAATTAAGTAAAAATGAAATGTTTAGTAATTACAATTAGGAATTGTAATTGTACTTATGACACGAGGTTAAGTTGCATTAGTGGTGGAAGTCTGCCCGGCCCTGACCAGCATATCCAGCAGCCACTAATGTTGAACCTAATGTGGGAGGTCTAAGTACGTAAATACGAATCGGGCTATGACACGAGGTTAGGCTCAACTATGGAATAAGTCTGCCCGGACCCGACCGTCATATCCAGCATCCACATGTTGTAAGCCTAATGTGGGAGGTTTGGCCCATTATGAAACCATAAATGGACATGATAAAGAATTGGACTACTTAACCAAATATAATCCATAGGGATTGTGTGAACTTAGACTTAAGTTAGGGTTAAGTAAACTTGATTAAGTAAAGGGGGTGGGTAAAGTAAATCTGAGGGGGTGGGTACTATTTATATAGGCCCACAAACTTAACCCAGTAAGGTTATGTAATTAAAGACACGTAGTGGTATACATAACCGGTGGAACTAATAAATTTATGTAACTAAAGACACCTTCTAGGGTAAGCATAACTTATAGAAATAAATAAGGCTATGTAATTAAAGAAACCTAGGGGTATACATAGTCAGTGAAAACCTACGAAGAAGACCTTTATGAAGCAGATCTTTACAAATGTAGTAAATTGCCGACAAAGGTCCATGTATAGTGAGCACTAGTGACACCTGTGGGCTTAAGAGTACAGACGGAACAATTACATGCAAGCCCACAATGTAGGTAGTGGAGCGGTCCATTGTTGATATCCTCCATGTCTACATTGGAGTGATTCATTGCAAGTGTAGTTCACACATTTTTATCGGATAACAGAACATCTGTATTATAGGCCCTACGAAGAAGACCTTTATAGATGTAGTCTCATCACTCTCATTATGTGAAGGTGGAATCCTAGCGAGGAGGATACAAAAAGTACTATGAGTAGTACCTAATACTGAGGCAGTCTAAGGGCATGTAGCTACGTATTTATATTGTTTATTAGGTTGGATCTGTATTAGGGAGTAGATTGGTGCAATTTACGAGCAGAAATGAAATTATTATAACCTTAATAAACCTAATATAACAAAAATATTAATAGAACGATATATGTGATGGCCGCCCCGCACCATCAGATATTTCCCTTAGAATGCGTTGCGCCAATGCCCGACTGGCACATGACGATTGTCAAAAGAAAGGGTTTGAAACGATAAATCACCAAGAACCAATAGTATGTCTCACAGCGCATGGAATAATATATAATAATAACATAACTTGATATAAAACAGGCGACACAGTATATAAGCTGAAAACTAAACCACATCCATCAGAGTTGCGGAATCCAAAATACAGCTTCATATTCAATTATTACAACTCCAAAATTCTGTCTCTAAAAGTAAATAAAGAGGTACATGACCAACACCCGAAGTATTGACTAGCAACAACACAGGGAGAATATATATTGTACGTGGAAGCCTCCTACTCGTCTTCGGACAGCTACTCATGCATAACCACCTAACCTGTCTCTAGTCTTCTCGTTTAGGAGCATCCAGAGTAATAAGAAGAGACATAAAACTCTGGGTCAGACGAAAGTTTGGTATGAGCGATAGCAAATCTATATCACTAAATAAAGCAATAACAGGTGTAAATAATCATACCTGACCTGGACCTGCAGTCAAAGAGTTAGCACAACATGATGTACAATACTCTAAGGTAAACACTGATATAGAGTGTAAGATGGAACTGTGCGTTTCATGGTGATAGCAACCATCGAACATAGCAATCATACTCACATCTCTCATTCAGTGTGTAAAGCATACGATATCTACTGCTTTGATCACCAGATCCATTGAGGCCATGAAGGGATCCCACCCCATACAACTATTGCTATGACCATTCTGCCCTGGTCTAAGTCAATAACCCCACTCAGTCCACACAACCATGGTTCTAGTTCACGGGTCAACCAGTCCACACAGCCCGGGATTTGGTTCGTCTTCATGTCCTCTCTCTCTCTCAATGGTGAACCAAAGTTATATATATCAATAACTCATTTGCATATGTCCTGCAGCAAAGCCCAACTCTTGAAGTTCACTCGTTGGTTCCTATCTGGTTCCTGAGTGATAACTTCCCATTTAGACTTCCTTGACATCTCGGGTTTTGGTCGAATTAGAGTTGATCTTCAGAGGAGTTGTCGCGTAGAAGTAGAAGCGCACATCCGGTTCTGTTCGGATTCCGACCCTCGATTAAGCTCAAATATATGATGCTTAAGTCCACAATTTATTTCGGTTTGGTACTGCTTATTCGGTTCAGTACAGGGTCATCGCTTCGGTACGGCTAAGGTGTTCGAGTTCTCCTGTTCGGATCATCCATTCCCGTTCGGTTCGAACAGAAATGTCAGCCCGGTTCAGATCGTCATCTCCACCTTCTTTCGGATTCTCCGATTCAGTTCGTCTTCTCCAACCTGATCCCAAATCCATTCGATTCAAATGGCCTGCCTTCTTTTCATGCCTCCTTCCACCATCGCTCTGGTTCGGACCCTCCAGCTCGATTCGATCCGGAATTCTGGCACTTTTCCAACAAGCTTATATCATCCATTCTAGCCATACGACGGAGTTTTCAACCATTATAACTTCATTAACAATCATAAAACATCCTGAACAATAGTAACAACATATAGGTTTAATCAAAAAGATCAAAACATCAATCACATAGGCTATTTTAGATCAAACATACCCAAATCTGTGATTTTCCCCTTAACCCTGTTTAACTATATGATTAGCAAACTTAATCCAAATTAACACAAATTCATACCAGCGACATAAAATATAATTTCAGAATTTTTACATATTTTACCATAATTTTTAGGTGTATAATTTATCTAATTATCACTAACCACTGCTAATTAGCCATAATTAGTAAATAAACATGCTAATCACTCACCTTAGCCAATAATTAAAGCTAGATCTGAAAGTTTTACTGATTTGGCTCGGATTCCTATGTAGAGCAGCAGCTCTACCTCGAATTTTGTGTTAATACGGCTTGATTTGATATAGATTTGATTAATTTGTGATTACAAAGTGATTAGAGAGAGATTTAGATGATGGAGGCCATTACTAGGGTTCAAGGATTGTTTGTGCCGGCTAGAAAAATGGAAGGGAATGTTTCTCCCAACCCTTTTAGCCCTCCCATAACCCTAATCCCGAAATGGGTTATGGGCCCACTTGCTAATTACCCTAATAAGCCCAATTAGGCTGTTTTTCCATCTTCAAATCTTATTTCAGTCATATGTCCCAAATAGTAAATCCGTTTGATTAATATGACCTCTTTACGGAATGGGAAACCATCATCCAAATCCAATAGAAGTGGTTTTAGGTCAAAACTCCTTACCAATCAAAAGCTATAGGAGAAACAAGATTCGCCAAAAGCAAAACGGTTATTTATAATTCGGCAAAAATCTTGAATGTGGGAAATGACCCTAATAGTCGTTTCCCAAAGTTACATGACCATATAACTTCGTATGAAAATAAAATAAATATTCTATGAACCTTCGATACGTAGAATGTGGGTCGTTACACTCTCCCCCCTTTAAGAAATTTCGCCTACGAAATTCCTTAACCAAGAAAACATACAATGGTGCCCCGCATGCCTATCAGCCATTTACAAAAAATCAAACATACATAACAACACAACAAGCCTATCTTAGCATGCGGTTTACTAATCAAGGGAATAACTATATCACGATTAAAATCTTACCAGGTAAAGAGCTCTGGATATGACTTCCTTATGCTTTCCTCAGTTTCCCAAGTACACTCATTCTCATTATCATCCAACTGGACCTTAACCAGTTTCACCGCCTTCCTCGGAAGTTTCTTCGTATCGTGCCCGACAATACGAACCGGTCTGCGGTTTCCACCTGCCGTGGGTTCTATCTTGATATCATCCAAATGTTCTGGTGAAATAATCATATCAGAATCATGCACGAACTTCCTTAACTGGGAAACATGAAATACATTGTGTACTCCCACCATCTTGTCAGGTAATCCAACTTTATATGCTAAATTCCCAACTTGTTCGAGAACTGGAAATGGACCAACAAACCTTGGTGCTAATTTACCTCTCCTACCAAACCGAATCACACTCTTCAACGGAGAAATCTTGACGAATACCAAGTTGCCAATAGAGAATTTCAAATCTCTTCGTCTTTTATCAGCATAACTGTTCTGCTTATCTTGGGCAGCCTTCATTCGTTGTTGAATGACCTTGATCTTATCTGAAGTTTCTCTTATTACATCTGTCCCAAGCAAAAATTTCTCACTGGTTTCCAACCAACATGATGGTGAGTTGCACGGTCTTCATTACAAAGCTTCAAATGGAGCCATGCCAATACTAGACTGATAATTATTATTATATGCGAACTCAACCAAATGCATATTATCATCCCATGATCCTCCAAAATCCAATATATAAGATCTCAAGAGAACCTCTAATACACGATTCACCCTCTCCGTTTGACCGTCGGTTTGAGGATGATATGCGATACTAAGATGTAATTCTGGTCCTAAGGCCTTGTGTAAGCTCTTCCAAAATCCACTAGTAAATAATGGTTCTTGGTCACTCACAATACCATTAGGTACTCCATGAAATCTCAATACCCATTTCATATACAGTTCTGCTAACTTAGTTGTCGTTTTATTCGACTTGACTGGTATAAACCTTGCACTCTTGGTCAATCGATCCACAATCACCCAAATACTATCATGACCCGATCTAGTCCTTGGTAAACCATCGATGAAGTCCACTGAGACTTGTTCCCATTTCCGTTCGAGAATTTCCAATGGTTGTAACAAACCATTAGGCTTCTTTTGCTCGTCTTTAACTAACTGGCAGTTCATGCACTTGGATATAAACTTCCCAACGTCTCTATTCATCCCTTCCCAGTAGTAGGTCTGCTTCATGTCTCGATACATTTTGTTACCATCGGGATGTATAGTTAGTTTCGAGTGATGACACCCTCTAAGCACTTCATCTCTCAATCCATTAACATTGTGTACAACTAGTCTCCCATTCTTTCGAAGCCATCCTTCTCCATCAAGTCCATACTTGTTCATTTCCTCACCGTCGATACCCATCTCGACCTTGGAGATGATTTCCAATAGGTTAGGATCATCGCTCTAACTGGAACCGATCCTCTCAATCAAAGTGGGTCTGATCATCAAACTTGCTAACATCTCTGGATCTAATTCACACTTAGGTCTGAAATCATATCCTGCGATATACTCCAGTTGCTTCCATTCCAGAAACATAGCCCCCAAATTGGCATCTTTCCTACTCAATGCATCAGCTACGGCATTGCCCTTCCCGTGTGTGTAAGCAATATTGAAATCATATGAAGCTAAGAACTCTAACCATCTCTACTGGAAAAGATTTAAATCTTTCTAAGAGAAAAGATACTTTAGTGACTTATGATCGGTAAACAACTCGAATCTTTCTCCCAAGAGATAGTGTCTCCACATCCTTAACGCGAACACGATCACTGCCAATTCCAGATCACGGGTGGGATATCTTTTCTCATGCGGTTTCAGTTGCTGACTAGCATAAGCTACAACCCTACCTCCTTCAGTACAGCACCTAATCCGGTACCACATGCATCCGTGTATACCGTCATCTCTTCGTTCCCTTTAGGAATAACTAACACTGGTGCGCACGTTAACTTCTCCTTTAGGCTCTTAAATGCATTCTCACACCTTTCATCCCAAGCAAAAGCTTGAATCTTCTTAGTCAACTGAGTTAACGACGTTGCTATCTTGGAGAAGTCTTGGATAAACTTACGATAATATCTAGCTAATCCCAAGAAACTTCTCATGTCTGTTGCATTCTTGGGTGTAGACCAATCTTGCATTATAGCCACCTTCGCAGGGTCCATAACAATACTATTCTCAGAAACAAACGGCCCAAGAATCTCATTTCCCTTCTCCAGAAGAGACACTTAGAAAATTTTGCTTTCAACTGGTGTTTCCTCAACACCTCTATCACTACCCTCAAATGTTCCTTGTGTTCTTCCTCTGTCCTCGAGTAAACCAAGATATCATCTACAAACACAAGAATGAACTTATTTAATTGATCTCTGAAAAACCCATTCATAAGATCAACAAAATATGCGGGTGCATTGGTCAACCCGAATGGCATGACCAACCACTCATAGAATCCAGACGACATTCGAAATGTCGTTTTATGTGTACTCTCAACCGGTACTCGGAGCTGATGAAAACCTATCGCGAGATCCAACTGGTATATTGCTCCATTTAGTTAATCAAACAAATCATCTATCCGTGGAAGAGGATACTTATTCTTCCTAGTCACCATTTTCAACTTGCGGCAGTCCACACATAAGTGAAGGGAACCAACAGCCTTGGTGGCAAACACGACTAGTGTAACACCCCATGTCCATTAATGTCGCTCACTAAGGGAATGCATTAACTTTCATGAAGTATTATAAGAGTATAGAATAGAATATCATAAGACAAATATATAGAATGGTACTTAAGAAAATTCAAAATTTATTCATTGCAGCGGAAAAGCAAAACATGTTTGGTTACATCAAAACCACATACTAGAGTCAAGTGCACAAATATCCATCTCGTACAAAATTATTATCAGAGTACATAAAAGTTAAATCATAATCCCACTCCAACTAGCCACAATGAGAAAGATATAAAGCTGAGCATTACTTTCAATACTTACAAGCACTTCTAGAAGAAAGAAATCCAAGTCAAGCTTCATTGATCCCACCCTGAGGACCTGAGGGGAAAGAAAGAAAAGAGGCGAAACAAAAAGAGGTCAGACATACATCTGGCAAGTCTAGTGACTTTAACAATATAATCAGTAAAGCAATAGGATAAGAACATAAACTGGATATAAGAGATGACTGTAACATAAGCAGATATGACAAGGTAAACAAGGTAAGCGATATAGAACAAGATATAACGTTGATTGCGCTTCTAATCACTATAAGATAATTCCTACACCTCACCAATACTAGTTTCACACTAAAAGATGATCCCTCTCACTAATCATGATAATAACAATAATGATGGTAGTTTCGTGTACTCCTAGCTGTTGTCATAGGTGCCGCCTACTCCTATCTCCACTAGTTGTACCCACTACCCTCCCCATTCGATCGGCTCCCTAACTCGTAGATACCCGTGCTGGTCCCACAGTAGGGTGTATCATTCCCTAAAGTAGCAACCCGATACTACTAAAAGGCATGACTTATACCTACACGATGCAATAACGTCTTACCTACCAACCCGGACCCATGCACGCACATGACTCCGTTGGACTTGCGTTGCCACCGCTAACTCTTTATTGACCTCTTACAATCAAACCAGTTAAGCGTGTTCCGTCCTCGACCTAGTTTGAGCTCACATAGATACAAAATGGGTTACTGGTTGAAAAGGGTCCCCACACTTGACACAAGCTTCCCTCCTAAGCTTGGTCCCCACTAGGAATTCCCACTTAACCCCTCTTTATTTCCATGTCTAACCACATGTTTCGCCTTGGTTAGTGCTTCTAATTATACTTCACATGTCACCCATGTCACCCATTTAACCCCCATGTCTTACTACATGTCTTATCTTGGTTAAGTGTTCACTAATTCATTATAACTGTAATATTGCTGCCGTTTTGCGGTTGCTGGATATGTCGGGCGGTTCTGGGCAGTCTTATACCGCAATCCGAATCTAACCTCGTGTCTTTGCATTATTACGTTTTTAATTTCTGCCTTTGACCTCTCACATTAGATTACAAATTTGTTGTTGCTGGATGTGCCGGGCGGTTCTGGGCAGTCTTATACCGCAATTCGAATCTAACCTCATGTCTTAGGCATTCATTATCACTTTCTTGATTCAAGTCCCAATTTTAAATCTTGGATTAAATTATATCCCAATTACCCATAATTTCCAATCTAAATTATGTTTATAATTTTAATCCAAAATAGGCCTATAATCTTATGTATACGTGTTATGCCAAATTACGCCCAAATCAATTTGCGTTCATCGGTATTAACAATTCTTCCGAAAACTCATGTATACAAATTATATCCAATTATGCCCAATCCAACTTATGCCAAATTTCATGTATATAATTTATACACAATTATGCCCAAATTGATTTATGCCAATAATCTTGTTTTATTACAAAATTTCCCCAAACTTTTTCCCATTGTCCAAACGCTATTCGTAGGCAAATCTCAACACAATATGTTAGGCTCGAAGTAGCCTAATCTCATAAAAAAAAGAAGGGAAAAAATCATGTCATCAAAACTGGCATAAAAGAGACATATGAAACATGAACTGGCATAGAACAATAAAATAGATCCAATCATGCATATGATAACAGTGATTTGGGTATGTATCTGAAAGATAAGAATTTACAAACTTGATATGATTCATATTACAAGCATGTTCAAAAATCCAATTTACAGTCCTATCTCAATCACTTTTTAATTAATTATATGTGAAAGTAATGTAGAATCATTGCAATAGGATTAAGAAGAGATAATAGATCTGAATCTGATTTCTAAATTTATTAGCTAAACCATTGTTGTAGAATTTGATTCTTATCTTCTAATTTGAGTACTCTAATTCTGATTTGCTTTGGAGAAGAGAAGAGAGGCTAGTTTTAATTTAGATTAGAGCAGCATGGAGGCGCCATGGATTAGTGTAATGAAATTAGGATTAGTTTAGGTTTTTTTTATAGATGTATTAGGTGAATTAGGGCCTTTAGATTAGATTAGGATCCATCTGAACCATCCAGACCATAAAAATACATCACCTAGCCAATCCCAGAAGGCCATGTCAGCCCTAATCAAGCAAAAACATGTCACGCCCAGATCTGGCTGATGGGGTCAACACCCTATAGGGGGGTCGACACCTATGTCGATTCCCCTAGGCGGGTCGACACCCTAGAGCAGGAGATTTCCCGCTCACCCAGATTTTCTAATTTTGATTTTTGAACTCGTTTTTGATTTTTAATTATTATTTTAATTTAAATTCTGCTTTGAACTGAAATCTTCTAAGCTTCATAACTTCTTCATATGATATCCAATTTACACAAACACAGACTTTATTCCAAGCAGAATTCCGAGACAAACGCAATGGCGTAACCCGTTTCCCTTAATTCTCTTCTTATAAAAATTAAGTATTATTTAATTATCTCTTATGTCATGTTTTAAAATTACGAGGTGTTACATTCGCCCCTCCTTAAAGGATTTCATCCCGAAATCTTCAAGTTAAGAAGAATGTATCCTACCATCCAATCATCCATCTACTCATCCATCATCCACAAGCATCCATTGTCCTTAAAAGATTTCTAATGCTATATGAACATATGCAAAAGTGTGTGTATATGTTCCTTATCTAATGCAAAGATCAGGCGGTCTACTGATTCAGTTGACACCCTTAATGCAAAACATGATAGTGCCATGCATCCATTATGTATGCAAAAGAATCCCAATGATGCATATCATTTCTATATGAGTGCATGACCATTCATTCAAATGCAGCATCCATATGATAACACATTCAATATACATCCATTAACTTAAATATGCACACTCATTCATATGTAATATGAAAGTGATTGAGCCGATCTAGTGCCTAATGTGTGTGTAATGCATCCATGAGCAACCAGTAGCAAACACTTACTTTCACTTGCATCCACCAAACATAACATGTCCCAAACACATGTTTACAACCATAGGATTTTCTACCTAAAGATCGAAGATATAATCAAGAGGATACACTAAACGTTAGAACAAGTATAAACAAAACGGTAGAAAAAGGAGAAGTTAAGAACATACCCTCAAAAAGGAAAGGGTACTATGCGCGTATCTTGTCTTCAGTCTCCCAAGTCGCATCTCCTTGATCATCTCCCCATTGGACTTTAACCAATTTGACCTCTCGGTTGCGTAATTTCTTGACCTCCGATCCAAGGATGCATGTAGGAGCTCGTCTAATCATGGCATCTCGCTCAATTTCCACTTCTCTAAGCATGCTCGGCTCAACTACTTCCGCGGTATCATGTAAACACTTCCGCAAATGCAACACATGAAATACGTCATGAACACCACTGAGCTTCTCTGGCAACTTCACTCTGTAGGCCATCCGTCCAATCCTTTCTGTAATGGGGAATAGCCCTACAAAACTTGGTGCTAATTTCCCTTCAGGCCCAAAACGAACTACATTCCTCAACGGTGATACTTTAATAAAGACCATGTCCCCAACACTGAACTCAAGATCGATCCTTCTCTTATCAGCATATGACTTTTGCCGGTCCTGTGCCATCTTTATGCGTCTTCGAATCAAGTTTATCTTCTTTGAAGTTTCCCTAATCATCTCGGGCCCAAGCAAAATCTTATACATAGATTCCCACCAAGTCGGTGATCGGCAAGGTCGTCCATATAGAGCCTCAAAAGGTGCCATGGCAATACCAGTCTGATAACTGTTGTTGTAGGCGAACTCTACTAATAGAAGATGTTCCTCCCATGTCCTTCCAAAGTCCAAGATACATAACCTCAAAAGATCTTCTAGAATCTGATTCACTCTTTCTGTTTGGCCATCCGTCTGAGGGTGATAAGCGGTGCTCAAACACAATTGCGTTCCTACCGCCTCTTGCAAGCTCTTCCAAAACTCACTAGAGAAAATGGGATCTCGTTCACTTATGATACTAGAAGGTATGTCGTGTAGACGAACTATCTCTCGGAGATAAACATATGCTAACCATGTCGCTGTTCTTGTACTCTTAACGAGAATGAAATGGGCACTCTTGGTATGTCTATCTACTACTACCCAAATCCCCGTATTACCCTTCCTTGACCTCGGCAACCGGTCAATGAAATCCATAGAAATAGTTTCCCATTTCCACTGCGGAACCTCTAAAGGGTGTAGCAAACCACCAGGCTTCTTTTGCTCAGCCTTGACTTGCTGGAACACTAAGCATCTAGAAACGAACTATGCAACATCCTTCTTTATTCTGGCCAAAAAGAAAACTCGCTTCATGTCCCTATACATCTTGTCTCTACCAGGATGTATGGTCAGCTTAGAACGATGTGCTTCTTCAAGGATGGTCTTTCTCAAACTCTCGTCTCGAGGTACGCAAAGTCTGCCATCCCTACGAAACCAACCTTTGTCATCGATAGTATACCTACTAAGATGGCTCGAAGACTCCCCTCTTATGAGCTTACCTACTATCTCTATCACCTGTGGGTCATCTTGCTGTATCGAACCTATCTTTCCCAAAAGCGTAGGTCGCACGTCTAATGATGCCAACAAACCGGGTATATAATCAATAAAGGGTCTAAAGTCAAAGGTAGAGATATACTCTAAACTCTGCTGCTCGACAAAAAAAGGACTCAAAGTCAACTTCTTTCTACTTAAGGCGTCAACTACAACGTTACCTGTGCCAGGGGTATATGCAATCTCAAAATTGTAGGATGCTAAGAACTCCATCCACCTCTGTTGCCTTAAGTTTAAATCTTTTTGGGAGAACAAGTATTTTAGTGACTTATGGTCTGTATACAACTCAAACCTCTCACCAAGCAAGTAATGGCGCCAAGACTTAAGTGCAAAAACTATGGCAGCTAACTCTAAGTCGTGGGTAGGGTAATTCTTTTCATGGGCCTTTAGCTGCCTTCCACCATAGCATATCACCCTTCCCTCTTGCATCAAAACTGCGCCAAGCCCTGTCCTGCAAGTCATTGGTATACACTGTGAACGGTTTACTCTCATCAGGTAAAACTAAAACTGGAGCTGTTGTCAATGCCCTCTTCAAACATTGGAAAGCATCATCACAGTCAAATACCCAAGAAAAGGACAAATTCTTTTTCGTTAACCATGTAAGTGGAGCTGATATCTTAGCAAAGTCCTTAATGAACTTCCTATAATAGCCCGCCAAACCAAGAAAACTTCTTACTTCTGTTGCATTCTTAGGAACCTTCCAATCTTGGATTGCTACTACCTTCGCGGGATCCATAGTTATCCCTTCCTTGGAGACCACGTGCCCTAAGAACCTCACTTCATTCCCCCGAAAATGACATTTGGAGAACTTAGCTTTGAGTTAATATGCTCAAAGGGTCTCTAAGACTTCCCTAAGATGTAGGGCATGCTCTTCCTAGCTTTTTGAGAATATCAAGATATCATCCACAAGGACTACCACGAACTTGTTTAGAAACTCCCTAAACACCCTACTCATCAAGCCTACGAAATATGCGGGTGCATTTGTTAAACCAAAAGGCATGACGAGCCATTCGAAGAAACTGTCGGGAGTCCTAAAAGCAGTTTTATCTATATAATCCTTATCTACCCTCAACTGATGAAATCCTGTAGCTAAGTCCAACTGCGAGAAAACCGAAGCACCAACCAACTGATCGAACAAATCATCTATCCTCGGCAATGGGTGTCTGTTCTTCTTCGTGACTTTATTCAGCTCCCTATAGTCCATGCACAATTTAAGTGAACAATCAGCCTTTGTAGCAAAAACAACAAGAGCACCCCACTCCGAGATACTTCTTCTTATGTACCCTTTCTCAAGTAACTCTTTCACTTGTTTACTAAGCTCCCTCCTTTCTCTTAGAGCCATGTGGCGCACTAGCAATGAAACTGGCTTTGCATTGTCCACCAAGTATATACGGGAATCTATCTCGCGTTCTGGAGGTAAGCCCCTAAGCTCCTCAAAGACATCTGCATACTCACGGACTACTCGAATAGATTGCAAATCATCAATAGACCTCTCAAGAGATTCTAGGTAGCTAAGCATAACAGAACCCTTAGGATCACATGAGATATCGAGAGTATTACCCAAACTAGTAAACAGTCTAACTACCCTCTTTTCATAGTCGAGAATGGCACCATACCTGGTTAGCCAATCCATTCCTAGATTCAACCCATAGCCTGTGAAGCTAAGCATATAAGCGTTACATTCGAACTCAAAGCCATATACATATATTCTCAAATCCCAACATAACATAGAAAGATGAGTCGTACCCCCAATAGGATTTGAGACTACTACGGGATCCATAAATAAACTAGTATTTAGGTGCAGTGTTTCAACCAACGAAGCAGATATAAATGAATGTGAAGTGCCAGAATCAAACAAAGTTCGAACAAGATAATCAAAAAGGAAAATAAAACTTTCAACAGAAATGTTTCTACCTCTCTCCTGTCCTGGTGCCATCAAAGCATGAACTTGCCCTCCAGAAGTAGATTCTGTCCTCTGTCCTTGCCCTTGTCCTTGCCTCCTTGGGCAATCTTTAATCATATGTCCTGCCTCACCACATTGGAAGCAACCCGTCTTCTTCTTCTTCCTACAGTCCTTGCTTAAGTGGCTCGGTGTTCCACAATTAAAAAATCTTTTCTTCCCTTGGCCCTTGTTATCCTTACCACCTTTCTTTTGTTGTCACTGTGCTTTCTTTGGATCCACTCTCTTATACTGTGCCTTAGCTACATTAGCACCTTTCTCCTCTTCATGCATCAGCGCCATGTCAACAAGTTTCTCGGAAGTAGCCCCATAGGAATGTGGGACATAGGCAACTCGTGTAATGGTTCATTCAGACCCTTGGCAAATCTCAAAGCCTTCTTATGTGGTGTATTGATTAATTCCATAACAAATCTTGCTAACTGGTTAAAATTGTTAAAGTACTCCTTCACAGTCAAACTTCCTTGTTTCAAAGCCAAGAATCTCTCCATGTATAGACTCTTCTCTACTTTTGAAAGAAATTTCAATTCGAATCTTTGTCTGAAGTCTATCCACGTCTCCACTGGGCGTCCTCCATTAGTTACTTCCCACCAAAAGGAAGCTTCATCCTTCATCAACCAAGAAGCTAGCTGAACCTTCCTTCCATCGTCTATATCAACGATACCAAACAAATCCTCCACTTCCTTGAGCCAATTTCGAGCCTCAACAAACATCTCAGTTCCATAAAACGGACTTCCGCCCATCGCACGGAAGTCTTTGCATATCTTAGAAAAAGCATCTACACGGGGAGGAGGAGGGGGAGCGGCTGCAGCTGTGGGAGGAGGAATGTCTGCTGGGTCTCTGGCAGTAACCCTAGCCTCTAGATACCTTCGGAACCATCCTGGTATCTGTATGCCCTCGGGAAGGTTAAGATCCCCGGACATGCTGAAACGAAAGAAAAAGAGATTCAAAACAGGGAATCGAAAGACGGATATATGGCTTTTGGGGATTATGTTTTTAAAAATAAACTTTTCTCTTGAAAACACCTTCTTTAAAACATGTTTTTGAAAATACTTCTTTCTAAAAAAAATGCTTTTGAAAACGGATTTTCAAAATCTTTTATCTGTTCTGGTAACCTTCATCTCTGATACCATGTGTAACACCTCACGTCCATTAATGTCACACTAAGGGAATGCATTAACTTTCATGGAGTATTATAAGAGTATAGAACAGAATATCACAAGATAGATATATAAAATGGTACTTAAGAAAATTTAAAATTTATTCATTGCAGCGGAAAAGCAAAACATGTTTGGTTACATCAAAACCACATACTAGAGTCAAGTACACAAATATTCATCTTGTACAAAATTATTATCAGAGTACATAAAAGTAAAATCATAATCCCACTACAAATAGCCATAATGAGAAAGAGATAAAGCTGAGCATTACTTTCAACACTTCCAAGCACTTCTAGAAGAAAGAAATTCAAGTCAAGCTTCACTAATCTCACCATGAGGACCTGGGGGAAAAGAAAGAAAAGTGGCAAAACAAAAAGGGGTCAGACATACGTCTGGCGAGTCTAGTGACTTTGACAATATAATCAGTAAAGTAACAGGATAAGAACATAAACTGGATATAAGAGATGACTGTAACATAAGCAGATATAATAAGGTAAATAAGGTAAGCGAGGTAGAACAAGATATAACGTTGATTGCGCTTCTATTCACTATAAGATAATTCCTACACCGCATCAATACAAGTTTCACACTATAAGATGATCACTCTCACTAATCATGATAATAATAATAATAATGGAAGTTTCGTGAACTGCTAGCTTCTTTCATAGGTGCCGCCTGCTCCTATCTCCACTAGTTGTACCCACTACCCTCCCCATTCGATCGGCTCCCTAACTCGTAGATACCCGTGTTGGTCCCACAGTACGGTGTATCATTCCCTAAAGTGGCAACCTGATCCTACTAAAAGGCACGACTTATATCTACACGATGCAACAACGTCTTACCTACCAGCCCGGACCCACGCACGCACATGACTTCGTTGGACTTGCGTTCCCAACGCTAACTCTTTATTGACCTCTTACAATCAAACCCAGTAAGCGTGTCCCGTCCTCGACCTAGTTCGAGCTCACATAGATACAAAATTGGTTACTGGTTGAAAAGGGTCCCCACACTTGACACAAGCTTCCCTCCTAAGCTTGGTCCCCACTAGGAATTCCCACTTAACCCCTCTTTATTCCCATGTCCAACCACATGTTTCACCTTGGTTAAGTGCTTTTAATTATACTTCACATGTCACCCACTTAACCCCCTTGTCTTACTACATGTCTTATCTTGGTTAAGTGTTCATTATTTCATTATAACTGTAATCTTACTACCGTTTTGCGGTTGCTGGATATGTCGGGCGGTTCCGGGCGGTCTTATACCGCAATCCGAATCCAACCTCTTGTCTTTGCATTATTACATATTTAATTTCTGCCTTTGACCTCTCATATTAGTTTAAAAAATTGTGGTTGCTGGATGTGCTGGGCGGTTCTGGGCAGCCTTATACCGCAATTCGAATCTAACCTCGTGTCTTAGGCGTTCATTATCACTTTCTTGATTCAAGTCCCAATTTTAAATCTTGGATTAAATTATATCCCAATTACCCATAGTTTCCAATCTAAATTATGTTCATAATTTTAATCCAAATTAGGCCTATAATCTTATGTATACATGTTATGCCAAATTATGCCCAAATCAATTTGCGTTCATCGATATTAACAATTCTTACTAAAACTCATGTATACAAATTATATCCAATTATGCCCAATCCAACTTATGCCAAATTTCATGTATATAATTTATACACAATTATACCCAAATTGATTTATGCCAATAATCTTGTTTTATTACAAAATTTCCCAAACTTTCCCCATCGTCCAAACTCTATTCGTACACAAATCTCAATACAATATGTTAGGCTCGAAGTAGCCTAATCTCATAAAAAAAGAAGAAGGGAAAAGAATCATGTCATCAAAACTGGCATAAAAGAGACATATGAAACATGAATTGGCATAGAACAATAAAATAGATTCAATCATGCATATGATACCAGTGATTTGGGTATGAATCTGAAAGATAAGAATTTACAAACTTGATATAATTCATCCTACAGGCATGTTCAAAAATCCAATTTATGATACTATCACAATCACTTTTTAATTAATTATATGTGAAAGTAACGTAGACTCACCGCGATAGGATTAAGAAGATAGAATAAATCTGAATCTGACTTCTGAATTTGATTAGCTAAACCGTTGTTGTTGAATTTGACTCTTATCTTCCAATTTGAGTACTCTAATTTTGATTTGCTTTGGAGAAGAGAGGCTAGTTTTAATTTAGATTAGATCAGCATAGAGGCGCCATGGATTAGTGTAATGAAATTAGGGTTAGGTCTAGGTGTGTTTTTATAGATGTATTAGGTGAATTAGGGCCTTTAGATTAGATTAGGATCCATCTGAACCATCCAGACCACAAAAACACATCACCCAGCCAACCTTAGAAGGCCATGTCAGCCCTAATCAACCAAAACACGTCACTCCCAGATCTGGGCCGATGGGGTCGACACACTATAGGGGTGTCGACACCTATGTCGACTCCCCTGGGGGGGTCGACACCCTAGAGCGGGAGATTTCCGGCTCACCCAGATTTTCTAATTTTGATTTTTGAACTCGTTTTTGATTTTTAATTATTATTTTAATTTAAATTCTCCTTTAAACTGAAACCTTCTAATCTTCATAACTTGTTCATATGATATACGATTTACGCAAACTCAGACTCTATTCCAAGCAGAATTCCGAGACGAACACAATGTCGCAACCCATTTCCATTAATTCTTCTTATAAAAATTAACTATTCTGTAATTATCTCTTATGTCATCTTTTAAAATTACGGGGTGCTACAACTAGTGCTCCCCACTCGGAAGCACTTCTTCGAAAAATTCCCTTCTTCAAAAGATTTCCTACTTGCACCCCGAGCTCTCACTGCTCCCTTGGAGCCATACGATGAAGAGACATCACTATAGGTCTGGCATTTTTCACTAAATCAATCTGAAACTCGATCTCTCGGGGTGGTGGAAGTCTGGTTACTTCCCCGAAGATGTCCGGATACTCGCCAGCAATAGGCACATCTGATAACTCACCATGCGGGATGTCGAGGGAATTTAGAAAACTAGCCATCACCCCATCACTAGGTAGGCAACCCAATACCACTGTAACAACCCACATTTTACGTATCGGAAGATCGTAAAATATTTTTATTTTATTCCTTGAGAGCTGGATCATTCTCATATTTTAATATATTGCTTAAGGGGATGTGAGACATGTCCATAATTTTTACCGATTTTGTTTGTGATTATTTTGCCTCTGTCAGTCTTGTATAAGGCATAACTTTTGACTCAGGTCGAATCAAAGGGTGAGACCTGTGACATTGGAAAGGAATTGATGATTCTCTTTCCATAGAGTGGTTACACTAAAGATTTGGCTTAGCGGTTTGAGAGAAATCGCTGTTTTAAGGTTTTTCAGTTGGTTGTCCGGGTTTTAGAAAGCTAATGGGCTGATTTGGAGAAGGCCGATTAGTGGGTTGGTGGAGTCTATAAATAGGGGGTGAGGGGTATGGAGAATAGGTTACTTCTCCCATTTGAAGGCCTTGAGTTCCTTCTTCCTCTAAATTCTTTTCCATCATTAGAAATCAAAATCTAAGGAGGGAAATCATAGATCTACACCTTTGAAGGCTAGATCTACATTAATGGGAGGGTGGATTCATCAAATCGAAGGGCTAGGAATTATCTCTTCGCTGTCCGGAATCTAATTTCTTCGTTTTTGCTTTGTTTGGAGAATCGGTGAGTGATTTACATCTCTCACATGAAATCAATGAATTATATGAGTGTTTATGCATGTTTTTCACCAAATTGAAGTGTTTACTCATGGATCTATACCATTATAAGTCCATTTTCATATATATCCTTATGATCTAGTTTAGCAAGATTAGGTAAGTAAATTCTATGAGATTTCATGTGAATGTGCGAGTTAGGTCCATCGTTTTGATCATATGTTTATTTCTTATGATTTTTGATGAATTTGCATAATTTGGTGATAATCATCATTTTCATAACGTTAGTGGCTTCATAAAACGCTTATGATTGTATTGGATGAATTGGATAAGTTGATTTCGTCGATATGATCGTTTGGCAAAGTTTTGGTCAAAATCGCCAACCGGTCAGCCATTGCTACAGTGCCAACCGGTCAGCCATTGCTACAGTGCAAATCGATCATCCATTGCTACAGTGCCGACCGGTCATTTATTTCTGCATTGTTTTCCACAGTGCAAACCGGTTAGCCATTGCTACAGTGCCGACCGGTCATCCATTTCTATAGTGCCGACCGGTCATCCATTTCTACAGTGCCGATCGGTCATCCATTTCTGCAGTGTTTTCCATAGTGCCAACCGGTCATCCATTGCTACAATGCCAACCGGTCGTCCATTGCTACAGTACCGACCAGTCAGCTATTGCTACAGTGTTTTCTAAAGAACCGGTGGGTAGTTTTTCAAGACCGACTGGTGTGTTTGGGAGGACCAATCGATGTATTTGGGAGGACCAACCGATGTGTTTGGGAGGACCAATCGATGTGTTTGGGAGGACCGACCGGTATGTTTTGGGAGGGCCAACCAGTGATGCTTTGGGAGGACCGACCGACCGGTATGGGTGTGACTTCAAGGTAAATTCGATTAGGGAAGTTCGAAGTGTTGAAAAGTCTTCATTGCTCTAAGGTGTTCTGAGCTGATTAATAGTCGTAATTGATAACGGCTAGAGATGAGAAGGCCGAGGAATTATCATTGTCGTAGGTTCTAGAGGACTCAAGCAGGGGCACAATTGAAAACCAATTGTAGGTAGAGTACCTTGGGTTTCGTTGTATGGCCTAGACACATTTCATTGTATGGTGTGTGGGTTTTTAGCTAGAACCGGGGTTTCATTATATGGCCCATGACAATTGATGGCAAATTGTTTAGCCGGTCATACGATTAACGGTGGTTCCAAAGCAAGGCTGGCGATGATAATTAGAGTCAATCATGGATGTTTGAATGCTTTGTTATGATCATGATTGAGTTGCTATTGCTATGTATGAATGGTTGTTCTGGTTTCCACAGTTGAATTGTTATTCCTTTCTGTGTATGGATCGTAAAGGCTATCACTGTCAGGTGTTTGAAGGGCAATTGTGAGTTCTTCTCTGGAGCTGGGTAGATTAGTTTGTTTATTTACTCATTCTCATATACTTTATTGATGAAGTTTGTTAGTTGTTTTATCGCTCACTAAGACTGTTGTCTGACTTAAGGTTTTATGTCTCCTCTTATTACCTTGGGCTGTTCATCCGATTGTTGTATGGGCATACTAAGTAGCAAGTGACAAGTAGCTTAAGTGAGGACGGTGTTACTGTTCGGAGGAGAGCAGGAGTATGGCGTACTATCTTTACTACTATCTAGTATTTGTTTCCGCTGTTGCTATTTCTGAGAGTTTTGTAGTGAGGCAAATTGTAGAAACACTATTGTTGTTATCCACGTGTATGGAAAATACTTTCTAGTTTTTATGAAAGTTTAGTGTTTTCTGCTTCACTATCACTACCTGTTGTGTATATTCTATTATATTTTACCTTTGCGTTGTGAGTTTACGACAGGTTCCGCTTATAAACCTTACCTTGATGATCGTCAATAGCTGCCTGGCACACCTTTCAGCGCATTATTTCTTTAGTATAGTGCGGGGGTTGTGGGGCGTCGTCACATTTAGTATCATGGCTCTGGTTATCGATTTTAGCCGAAGTTTGAAGACGTAATCACGTATGAGAGACGTACTAGTAGATTTCTGTTGGACTCCTACTATATATATATTAACATATATTGTAGTATCGGTTGTTGTAACAACCCATAAATTTTTAACGATTTAAATTCCGATTTAAATCGATATATTTATTTTGAAAATATTCTAATGTTTTCAATAATGGGAATTTGTAATTTGAAATACGTACAGTGAGTTATAGCCGCTATGAAAATTTCGTTGAAAAATTTAAATATTTGTCGATCGCGCATTTTTCAAAGCAAAGCTGCGCATATCAGACCAAATTTTAGCGATTTAAAAATTTCTCCAAAACCAGTTCGGACAAACACGAAAAATATTCTATTCATTGTCACGAATCCGACGGCGAAATTCGTTTCGTGCAAATCGGACGTTTTGACCTCCGTTTTCCGTCCGCATTTTTAAGTCAAAGGGGTCCGTAACGCGTTTTTGAACGGAGCATGCTGATACTGCAAGTTATATACCGTTGAGTCCGTCTCGTCGCGCTGATTTCTGCAATATATTCATTTGTTAGTTTTGGTACTCGGTTCGCGCTGAAATTGCCAAAAAGCTTGCACTGTTCATTTTTGAAACAGAGTCATCTGAGTTCGATGTGTCCCTTTTTCGATCTTACATAAATTTTTAGGCATTTTGGGTCTGCAAAAGCTGTCCTTATATTTCACTAACCTATCTAAATATATAATTTTTTTTCTAAAACATAGTGAATGGAACATTTAGTATTAAATTTCAATTCATACATGCAAATCCTATGCCATTTCAAGGCATGCACGTCCTATGCCATTTCAACATTTTAAGGCATCACGTCCCTTTAATTTTTTCCAACCAAGGTCTGTACATTTCCATGTATCTCCAATAGTTTTATTTCCGAAGCTTTCCCATTCTCATACCATAACTGCTCGCCTCGCTATCCGTTTAAACTTTGAATGACATGCACTTTTTCAAAAAAAAAAAAAAAAGAAAGAAAGTGGACAACGTAGATCCATTTTTACCGTTTCATTTGGTTCAAACTCCCCACGTTCCTTTTTTTTATGCAAATAAAACTACTCCATTCTTCCATTTCCCAGATCTGCTCACACCTTTCTCCATTCTCCTCACCACATTTTCTATGCTGGCCTTCCTCCATCGCAAGTCTCCGCATGCCGTTCTCTTCCACACCGCTGCCATGTTGACCAACGCCGCGCCCATCAGCTCGCCCATCTTCTGTCTGAAAACAGATCTGATGCACCCAGTGTCAAGCTCCTCTCTTTTACGTGGTATATTTTCGTTCCCATCTCTGTTACTTATATATATATTTGTTTACGTTTTCTGTTATTTTATAAAATAAAATAAAAATTGGCGTTAGTTGTATGCTACCAGTAACATCCATCTGTTCCCTGCATTGGAAACAAATTGAATGCATGTGACCTTAGCCTTTCTGTCCATTTTATTTTGTTATTATTATTATTTTAATTGCAAATTTTTCAAAAAAAAAATAATCCATGCGTTTTGCTGTAGCATACATGGTAGCAACTTTGTTCCACATTCAACTTGCGTCAGGTTATATTTGAATAAATTTTTTTTATGCATTTAATATGCATTTTTTTTTCTATAACATTAACAGATTTCAACCGGTAGCAATCGATTTGATTCAATTTCGAGCGTTCTCAGATTTCATTGTTATCTGTCATTCGTTCGTATCTTCATCTCTTTCCATGCCTTAAAAGGTGAGTTTATCTCACACCTGACTCACATTTATTTCATGGATGTTAGATCAATAATGAACTGTTATATGAAATGTATAGGTTTCTAGTAGAAATTGTTTGATTTGATATGTATGCACATTTCATATGCGACACGATATATTCATATGACACGTAGTTGCACTGATGATATATATGTTGTGATTGATACTATGTGATACCCTAGTTTTAGGAAAATCATTAAGGGTTGAAATGATACATACCCGAACGAACATTAGAATAAGGAAAAATCGTTATGGGTTGAAGTGATAGATCTGAATGATTTTTATTGAATTTGGGATCGCGGGTTGAAATGATAGACCCGTAGAATTTTATCAATTGCGGGTTGAAATGATAAATATCCGTATCACTTGACCATAGGGTAGAAAACTATATACGGACACCGTCGGTCATGTTTTCGAAGTAAAATGAGTTTTATTTTAAAATATTTACTTAAGACTTAATATATTTATGTTTATATTTATATTTTATTTAAATATAAATTATTTTGTATATTTTAAATCATGTGTTTTAAAATGATTTATTTGTAAATAGGGATTTAAATGTTTATTTAAGATTTTACTTATTAATTTATTTATTTTAAACCATATAATTGATTCCTATTAGTATTTTAACCTTTTTATATTATTATAAATATTTCTTTAAATCTATTTTTATATTATTTTAAACTTATATATGTTTATAATCTATTTCTAATTTATTTTAGAATTTTACAAACTTATATATATATATATATATATACATATCTATTTTCAAAGTTAATTTTCTTATATATATATATTTTATAAACTTTAATAAAGTCAAGATGGATAGGTTATATTTCGCGATTTAAATTCGAAGTTTAAATATGTAAATTTGTATAACGATATTTGAACAACGAATGAACTCATATTAAGTTATGAATTAGAATCGATACGAATTTTTGTAGAGATGAACTTGAATTGGTAAATTTAAGAAATTGAATTTGATTTGGCTTAAATTATGAACCTTGATAAGAAATGAATGTGAATTGGGTAAATTGATTTATTTTGAATTTATAGTCGGTAAGAATTAAATTCAATTTTAAGTGATTAATTATGAATTGGAATATATAGATGTTATATGCGGAATTGATTTTTATATCGTTTGGTTTGAATTAAGAATTTGTTAAATCAATGTATAAGAATGGTTTTAAATCATAATTTGGTTGAATGGAATATAAGATTTTGATTTGAAATGTAGAAGTAATAGTTTTGAACTATATAACTTGAAATATAGTTATAAGACGATTTGGTTTATATTGATGTTTAAGATTTCGTTTTACATTATATAAAAGGAAATTTGAACCTAAGTGTTGAATTTCGTTAATCGACTAAAATGGGTTGTTTCAAAATTTAATATATTCGAAGTTAGATATTTAATTTTAAATTCAAATTCGAATATGAGAATTTGAATAAACTATTTTATAAAGTGATTTATAAAATAATGACCACGGTGTGAAAAATGTAAACGATTGGTTATTAAAGAGACCGGGATCGGCTATTGTCATACTCTCTGCCAATACCGAAAACCACTTTGACAACTGTGTACGCGGTGCAGTTCCAGAATGAAGGGAATGATTTGGCGAACGACTCCATTTTTGTTTCATATTAATTACGAGACCCTGACTACCTTGAGTCAGCTTGATGTGGCTAAAACAGGAGCTATGCACGGACCAAGTGAGGTCATACCTCTTATCGAGCACACTTCTTCGATATTATTCTACTACTGTTGAGATTCGATTTGGGCCCTTTTGATTATGGGAGAGTGTATCGAGGTTGGCGGTAGTTGCTACAATGCGTTACCACCAGTCCGGCTCTGCAAACGGTGAATCTACCCTGGCATTCCTTGCGTGCCTTGTCACATGCCTTATACGAGCCCACTACGATTTTGTTTTGTACTGTTTTATATGGAGTGCCCTCTGATCAACCTCCAGTTTACGGAGGAATTACGATACTGTATATACTATGGGAATATATAAACGGTGTAAGGGTAATCATGGTAATCCCGCTTACGCTATTTTGATATTTTACTTTACTGATAGACACTATTGTATATAGCGTATTATACTATATAGTATTAGTTTGACGGATCCTTAGAGGATGGTGATCCCAAACATCCTCTAAGTTACTGTTTGCATTTCATCGAACATTTTCATTTGAATTGATTTACTTCCACGAGAATGTTAGTCCTGATCCGAGTTGTTTTGTTTTGCTTGATTGCTCGGGTCAGATCGATTATCACAGCTTTCGAGATCCACTCTTGGAGTTTGAAGATTATTGGGTTTTCCCATTTATATCTACCTGTTCAGTTATCTTTGTCATTCTGTTTCAGATTGTTCTCAGTTATTTATTGTATTAGACTTCCGGTGCATTATTTATGTAAACTCTGATGTAAATTTATTTAGTAGCTTCATGAACTACCATTGTATTTTGTATTTTCCGCTGCGAGATATTATATTGCTCTATATCTATGATCTGTGATTTATTCTGTTTACCCCGAAGCTAATAACAATCTGTTGTTTTGGACGTTTCGAGTTGATATGTTTTGTCGATTCGGCACAGTCAAAATGGAGGGTCGTTATAAGTGGTATCAGAGCTTTGGTTTTATCAAAGCTTTAGCCTATGGGGTAAAGCTCATTAGAGATAGGGTAGTGATACCCTAGAATCAGTGGAATCAGTCGCAGAATCCTCCTTGAGAGAGAGCGTATTTTAAAGTATAAATGATTTTTAATGGTTTTAAAAACAAATATTTTCGAATATAAAATTTCGTTTAACATTTGAATCCTTTTCTGAAATTTCTTTCTGTTTGAATTCATCTTCCTTCGTAGATCCTCTTTGATTAGGTTCTTCCGTTCTTTCAACTTTTAATTCGAATTCTATAACTTATCCTTATCCATAACAAGGTAAGAAGTAGGAGAGTATAAGTTTTACAACGAGATCATTTCCTATCAAAATATTAGTTTGAAATAGGTATTATAATTCTCTTGATGTAATATTGAAGTAGTTATATATTTTGGATGATATATATTTGAAAATAACACTTTGCTTTGGTAATACCAATATTTTTAAAAGATTTGATGTTTATACTTTATGATTTTATATTTTATATATTTTGAATAAGATTTAAAGATGTAAATTTTGTAAGAAAATGATTTTTCTTGATTGAATAATTTTGTTATGTATTTGACTTAATAATATTATTGTATATTTATTATGGATTATGGTTAAATTTTAATAAATAAATGAGTGGGGGAGAGATACATTTTTCCCTACTTGAAATTTTAATGATTTGAAATATATTATTTATAATATATGATTTAGAGTGTGGTATATATTCTATTTAAATATAAAAAGATGTTTTGAGTACTTATTTGACGTTAAAGTTGGCCTATCGAATACCTAGTGATTTGGTGTATACGTCTGATCAACGTATATGTTAAATCATATATGTATTAGATAGATATAGAGTCACACTCTAGTCGCTTGAAAATGATTCTGGTGATGACTGCAGCATCATCAATATCTATTTTCGGGTTTCGAAAGTGAGATAGATATATATAGCCAATCGAGACGTCACATGAATACTTGAAACTATTTTGAAGTGTTTGAAAATATTTTAATTTTGGATTTATATATATTTCAAAATATATAGGTATGATGATAGATATGTACCATTGGTTTAAATATATTAATTATTTAATTACTATTTACCTGCCTCATTCCTTTTCGGGGACGAAAAGTTTTGAGTAGGGGAGATTGTAACAACCCGTAAATTTTTAACGATTTAAATTCCGATTTAAATCGATATATTTATTTTGAAAATATTCTAATGTTTTCAATAATGGGAATTTGTAATTTGAAATACGTACAGTGAGTTATAGCCACTATGAAAATTTCGTTGAAAAATTTAAATATTTGTCGATCGTGCATTTTTCAGGGCAAAGCTGCGCATATCAGACCAAATTTTAGCGATTTAAAAATTTCTCCAAAACCAGTTCGGACAAACACGAAAAATATTCTATTTGTTGTCACGAATCCGACGGAGAAATTCGTTTCGCGGAAATCGGACGTTTTGACCTCCGTTTTCCGTCCGCATTTTTACGTCAAAGGGGTCCGTAACGCGTTTTTGAACGGAGCATGCTGATACTGCAAGTTATATACCGTTGAGTCCGTCTCGTCGCGCTGATTTCTGCAATATATTCATTTGTTAGTTTTGGTACTTGGTTTGTGCTGAAATTGCCAAAAAGCTTGCACTGTTCATTTTTGAAACAGAGTCATCTGAGTTCGATGTGTCCCTTTTTCGATCTTACATAAATTTTTAGGCATTTTGGGTCTGCAAAAGCTGTCCTTATATTTCACTAACCTATCTAAATATATTTTTTGTTTTTCTAAAACATAGTGAATGGAACATTTAGTATTAAATTTCAATTCATACATGCAAATCCTATGCCATTTCAAGGCATGCACGTCCTATGCCATTTCAACATTTTAAGGCATCACGTCCCTTTAATTTTTTCCAACCAAGGTCTGTACATTTCTATGTATCTCCAATAGTTTTATTTCCGAAGCTTTCCCATTCTCATACCATAACTGCTCGCCTCGCTATCCGTTTAAACTTTGAATGACATGCACTTTTTCAAAAAAAAAAAAAAAAAAAAAAAAAAAAAGTGGACAACGTAGATCCATTTTTACCGTTTCATTTGGTTCAAACTCCCCACGTTCCTTTTTTTTATGCAAATAAAACTACTCCATCCTTCCATTTTCCAGATCTGCTCACGCCTTTCTCCATTCTCCTCACCACATTTTCTATGCTGGCCTTCCTCCATCGCAAGTCTCCGCATGCCGTTCTCTTCCACACCGCTGCCATGTTGACCAACGCCGCGCCCATCAGCTCGCCCATCTTCTGTCTGAAAACAGATCTGATGCACCCAGTGTCAAGCTCCTCTCTTTTACGTGGTATATTTTCGTTCCCATCTCTGTTACTTATATATATATATTTATTTACGTTTTCTGTTATTTTATAAAAAAAAAAAAAAAAAAAAAATTGGTGTTAGTTGTATGCTACCAGTAACATCCATCTGTTCCCTGCATTGGAAACAAATTGAATGCATGTGACCTTAGCCTTTCTGTCCATTTTATTTTGTTATTATTATTATTATTATTATTTTAATTGCAAATTTTTCGGAAAAAAAAATCCGTGCGATTTGCTGTAGCATACATGGTAGCAACTTTGTTTCACATTCAACTTGCGTCAGGTTATATTTGAATACATTTTTCTTATGCATTTAATATGCCATTTTTTTTCTATAACATTAACAGATTTCAACCGGTAGCAATCGATTTGATTCAATTTCGAGCGTTCTCAGATTTCATTGTTATCTGTCATTCGTTCGTATCTTCATCTCTTTCCATGCCTTAAAAGGTGAGTTTATCTCACACCTGACTCACATTTATTTCATGGATGTTAGATCAATAATGAACTGTTATATGAAATGTATAGGTTGCTAGTAGAAATTGTATGATTTGATATGTATGCACATTTCATATGCGACACGATATATTCATATGACACGTAGTTGCACTGATGATATATATGTTGTGATTGATACTATGTGATACCCTAGTTTTAGGAAAATCATTAAGGGTTGAAATGATACATACCCGAACGAACATTAGAATAAGGAAAAATCGTTATGGGTTGAAGTGATAGATCTGAACGATTTTTATTGAATTTGGGATCGCGGGTTGAAATGATAGACCCGTAGAATTTTATCAATTGCGGGTTGAAATGATAAATATCTGTATCACTTGACCATAGGGTAGAAAACTATATACGGACACCGTCGGTCATGTTTTCGAAGTAAAATGAGTTTTATTTTAAAATATTTACTTAAGACTTTATATATTTATGTTTATATTTATATTTATATTTTATTTAAATATAAATTATTTTGTATATTTTAAATTATGTGTTTTAAAATGATTTATTTGTAACACTACACCAAAACCTTAATATACCAACACTTTTATTTTTTGATTGCCAACACATTTTCCGGTTGGCATACAGTAACACTTATAACCACCACTAAGCATAAAAGTGTTACTAAAAATAAATAAAAACTCTTTTTAATCTCTCCATTAGGATCCCAGCGCATATAAGTGTTAGCAGACTTGTACTATTGGCAATAGCGGGGACATAATGGTAAATTGGTGCTTAAGTTCTACGTTTACTTGGACCTAACGCTTATTTTTACTTTTGGCCGCAAAAAATGAAACTCAGAACAATGGGATCAAGATCTATACATTTTCACTCTTTCGTGCGTTTCCCTCTCGTCCAAATCACGAAAGGGCTAGGGACTATGAATGAAGCTGGAAATCCTAATCTCCAATCAAGCGGCTGAAGTGCTCGTTGTGGGCCATTTCTCGCAACACCAAGAGAAGAGGCAACATAATGCGCAAGGTTAGGAGCACAAATTGAATTAGCGGCGAATTAAGAGAAGGAAGCAGTTGTATCTTGCTCATCTTTCAATTGATAAGGTGCTGATTTCTTTTCATTTTTGATTTCCCTAAACCCTAATTTTGCCAATTTAAATTGGGATTTTTAATTTGATAATTAAGAGTAATTTGATTATTAAAATTTAATCTGCCTATTAGATTCAAACGAAACAAAATAAAAATAAAAAATATTTCTAATTTGTATATAATTGGAAGTTTTCAAGAACGTCTAGTCATAGACTTACAAAAGTACACATTATACGATAGCTAGATCGGTGTACATAACCATAAATTCCATCGAAAATCTTTTGTTTTCAAGTAACTTGAGTGCGCCAATACAAAGTCAGTAGTGATCCGCGAATGGATCTTTGATTTTAGTAACTAATAAAACCTATGAACAACGACTCGGTGTTTCTGGAATATGCATAAATTGCTTAATATCGACATCCATTGTCCACCTGTTTTTTATGTCTGTTTTATTTTAGATTACAACCAGGCTTTGAAAACACGAGGTACTCAATTATTTTTCCTATTCACCATGATACAGACATGTGCATATATTCAGCAACATATAGCTAATTGTAGCATTCGTAGGCAATAAGTATGAGTCTGCTGACCAAGAACAATGTCTTGTATTGTGGTATATAACATGGGAAAAGTTTCAACATTTAGTAAGTTGCTGCAACTTAAAAGGAAAATAATAACTTATAAAATCTCAATGTTTGTCAAGCTGCTTCAAGTTTTTATTTAATGCCCACTTATAGTTGTCTAATGTTTTGTCAGAGAGATTTCAATTAATTGGAAGGGTAATGCTTTACGGACGTATTGCACGATTTGTTCATATTTTTCTATTGAATATTTAACAATAATTTTTTGAATAATTTGCTACTAGTATTACCGTACAACGGTGGGAAAACCGACCGTTAAAATGTTCAATTTAAAATATAAAATTATTTATTAAAATTTATTTTCTATCGGATTTTAGTAAAAAATTATATCCTAATTTAATAGAATATAGAAGTAATTGAAAGAATGGAAATCCAATTAAACTGAATATTACATATAAATCAACTTAAAACTAAGAATATGCTATTAATGTATCGAATTGAATCTATCACAAACACATACATATTGTATATCTAATAGGATGGATGTAATTATCAACTTGTTTTGGTCATATGAACATCCTAGTCTTATAAACAATTGTGTATCTCAATGCTCATAAGCGATCCTTATAATTTACCAAGAACTTGGCTTAGCATCATCCATGGAAGCACAGGCAACCAGCAGGCTGCAACTAGAGTACCCAAAGCCAAGTGAGGTAATATCAACCCTTACTTATCTAGATTATGACTTATGAGGTATACTATACATCAACCCAACCTCCCAAATTTAAACCCTACAAAGTACGGTAGATTATATTTTGTTTATTATATATCATCTAAATTCTAAACTGGCTATATAACCTGAAGCATATGCCTGGTTTTGCTTCAGAAATGAAAAGGCAGAATATAATATTCCTCTAAAACTGACGTAAATATCAATTATTCAGATTTCCATTAGATTTGGATTTAAAACTAACAGGGAAGAACTGATTTGTGGAACAAATCCACCAAAATTGAACTTCCCAACTCCGGACAGCTTTGTAAATAAACCAAATGAAAGCAGTGCACATATTTGTAGTAAATGAATATTTTTTTCGATGACACAAATTCATGACCATAAAATATATTGTCAGCGAAATGTAGTTCAGAGAACGAACTTACAGACATGTATATTCAATAATGTAAAGAAAAAATATCTGCCACTTCAAACATGCATAAGTGATATACAGGTATGAACTGTTAAGCACTGCTTTATTAGAAAAAAAAGCCTATTTTAACAGTTTTACAAAAGTTTAAGTTCCAATCAATCGCCTCGTTCTGATCGGCTGTCGCATCCCCTTAGATCAACCACCGCCTCCCCACAGTTCGACTGTCGCCACCTTTAAACTGCTTTAAATCCGATCAGGTTTTATTCTTTCATTCCAATCTTGCGCATTTGGTGTAGTATGATTCTTGAATTGTGAACCTATTCTTTTCGGCTTATGGCATAACATTCTATCAGTCGTTTTGTTGTTTTTCGTGAATCGAATCTGTATAAGAGTTGTGTATCCCAATTCTTAACATACAGTTTCACTTCATTGAATAATCATGTTTGTTTTTTATTGCTATAGCTTACTTGTTCGTTGTTATCCACCTGAAGCGAAAATATTTGCATTACGTATGCACATATGAAAAAAAGAATTACAAAATGTTCTTGTACTGAGGACATTTATTGTATTTTGATATGCTAGCCAGATTTTCTATGATCCAGTAGCTTATGCTACCTTGAAGCTAAATTCAACGTCTGCTTTCAGATAACTAAAATATTTTCCAGATAACTAATCGCCTGTTTTCCCCAAATAAAACGAAATAAAATAAGTCAAAAACCAAAATAAAAATAAGGCTCTGGTTCACAAATCGCAGTTTGGAAATCGCTTTTTGGTGGTATCCAACAGTTGCAATCTAATTTATAGACAATAGGGATGTGGAAGAAGTGTTTGAGGTATGCTTGAGGAGGAATTCATTAGGTATTTGTATAGGCTTTGTTAAGCAGCAGATTTTGATGGAAGGAAGTAGCATTGTAGATGGGGTGAAGCAGGTTATAGATGTGTGTTGTAGTTCGAGCAGGTTGAAGAAGTGTTTTTTGGGTCTGGTGAAGGGTAGCTAGTTGTTTGTTAAGAACTGGTAGTGGAATTATCAGCAGACAGAATTGTGTTTGGGGAAATAAAGTATCGATATGGATGTTTTGTGCTGTGATTTGGGTGTCGCGCAGGTTTTTGACGTATAGGTGGTGATGTAGTTATATATGATGTGATTGTCTGGTCACGGATTACCAGCAGGTTAATGAAGCCAGGGTGAGCAATTAATGGCAGATGAGGGTCTGGAGCGTGTGTGCAAGTTGAAGGAGGAGAAGTTATGAACAGTGATTTAAGTTAGAAGTGATGGTTATGTGGCTCTGTTGTAGCTCGGTTGAGATTGTGGATGGAGGAAGACGCTGTTTGTTTTGGCAGTGTTTGGTCTTAGTGGGTTTGATGGTTAGTATTACACTGCCATGAAAATGAAGAACTGATTACCAACACTTGCATGCCTTAGCCACTGTATACGGTTCAAAGATAGGTTCCCTTTAGTTAGCAAATAGCTGAAGTAAATAAAATCTAAGTGAGTGCTACGTTTACCATATTAACTGGGGAAAAAAAATTGGTAATGAATACTTAACTACATCAATATTGTTCATGAGTTCAATATAACCTATCATGGAAAATTAAAGTACTGCTGGTTTCTTTGGCACTCCATATGTAAAATGGTATGATAAACTAAGCAAATCAGGGGAGACTGAATGGAATAATTGCTGAATTCACTGTTGGTCCATTATATGTCACATTTTAATAATTTAATATTTTTAGTTTAGATCTAACGCTAAACCCAAGGTTCACTTCAAATCAAATTTTGATTCAAAGTTTAAACTTTTTACATCAGAATTGATTTCCACTTTATATCGAAGTTTATCTCTACTCAATATTGAAAAAAATTTAATTCAAAATCCTAAATAATGGTTAAATGTTAGAACTTAGAATGTAAAACTTAAACATATAATTTTAAATTTGCAGTCAAATTCTTTGCTCTTATAATTTTAGGCGTTATGTCTGAAATTCAAAATAATGAGAACAGGAAAATGAAATGAACAGTATGGAGAGGGATGCGATATGTTTGAAATGCTAAAAAGCGAAGTGCACACAAAAATATAAATGTGCAGATGGTTAAGAATCCATGCAATGTAAATGCATCAACTTCTAAGAAGCAATGTAGTTCAAATGTAAAATGCAATTTTTTTTGGAGTTTATTCACGCAGAACTCTTAACTAAGCAAAGTGGAACAATTATGAACTAAAGTGCACAAAATGAAAACAGAAACACAGCCAATTTGATTATTTTCATTATTTTTTTATTAATTTTTTTTTTGTGAAAACACAAATGTGAATGGCAAAACAAATGCACACAACAAACAAGAGCAGGTCAGTCCCAATGCATTTAATACCATATGTCGTTCTTTAAGTTTATTCAATAATTGAAGATGGAACATTTAATAGCTAGCAAGAAATTTGATAATGATGCTATTTACTATATGGTTCAAACTAAGCTTAATTTTTTGCTAAAGGGCAATGCACAAATAAATGGCTTCATAAAACCAAAATAAAGAGACGCTGAACTAAAGATTTACTATTATGTACACACAAAATAGTTCAAAGGACAGCCTGGATTCAGTTAGTTTTAGCTCGAATAATATTTCTGGCACACAGCCACACTGACTTACTATCAACCACTTATACAAGTTTCAACAATGTTTTCTTTATTCATATTTAATTTTTAACTAATTTAATAGTTACCTGAAAGGGCGCGGTTCTGGAAGCTTCTCTGTTCATGGTGGACTTGTTGAGTTTTCTAGTGATAATGAAGGCTATTTTGATGATGAAGAGGGTGTTGTGATGACTTGTTGAAACTGGAGTGAGTATTTGGTTTACAATTAAAGCGTCAGGTAGGTAAACATACATCTCTCTACCAATCACTCAACCGATGTCAGTATATCTCTCAACCAATGTCAGGTAAACTTGGTTTGCTTAATGACAACCCATGCTACATAACACATCATTACCATGTCCTATCACTTAGTGATGGTGGCATGACACTATATTCCAGACTACTGAAGATTAACCTCGCTAAAATATCTATTTTGCTTATCTGTTTTTTGAGTTCTCCTTCAGTGTAGACGGCGTAAATCCCAAGTGATTGTCGAGTTGCTTTGCTAAAGTAGCATTATTCGATTGGCTCATAAGATATCCATTGTTGTTTCTTCAAACATAACATCAAAGACTAGAAAATTTGGACCTTCCTCTTTAGTTGTTACAGTAGTTTGTACAAAAACAGTTTCATCAACTCCAACTTAGTTAATTCCTAATAATATTTATATGCAGTTCATATGCATCAACATATTTTCTATTCATTTAGCATATACAAGTAGTCAACGTATGGGTAGCTAACAATATTTTCATAACTAACTTCTACACTGACCTTTATATTGTTGTTCTTTGTGCATCTTTGATCATATATTTCATGAGACAAACATCAGAAAATTCAAAACATAGAAAACAGTTAACTAAATTGTAGATCATACTTTGTATTTTTAAAATTAAAAATAACGTTTATTGTGCTTGAATACACAATTCATACTCTTACCTTGAATTGTAAAAGGAAGGTGCTGAATGTGATAGTTGCTCCATCACCACTTAAGCAACAAGTAAGCATGCTTTTGCTGATCCAGCATCATTGTTGTAGATCTGTCAGTATGTGCCTTCAACTTGTTTCATTGTCAATTATATCATTAGAAATTTATATGGCTAAGAAAATTGTAAGCTTGAAAACCATGAAAACATGGTGCAATAATCGTTCATCCTTATCTTTCATGTTGATGATGATGACATGTCCATTTATGGAAAATTTTGCTTCATTGTTTGTACGGTAATGAGGCAGTGAGGGTTTTGCACGAAGGTATGTTGAATTACTTTATGTAATATCCTTACATTTCCTTCGTATTTCGTTAGTTTAAGACACAATTTAATGCAAGCCCTCTTTTCTATTGATGTGGATTTTGAGTACCCTTTTATATCAATGACAAGGCAGCTAGGTAGGCAGGAACTAGCTGCAGCCGCTTGCTTTTGGGATGCTTTTAGAAGCATTAAAATAACGTTTAGGCTTCATGACAATTATGATGAATACAATATCTGAGCCTCACCTTTAAAAAAAATCACTAAACTGTATAGTTTGTGAAAATCTTTTGTCATGGCATTATCTGTTAACTCAGCATTTTGATCACCATTAATGTTGTATGTTTGATTAGCTAGCATTTTTTATCACCATGCCTTGATGTCATATATTGATTTAGGATATGTGAATTTTTGTGTCTTATATTGCATCTTGCTCATACTAGGATACCGGGTAAATTAACATTTAACCAAGTGTGATTTGCATGGATTTTTGATCTTTTATAAAGCATGGCTTCAGCAAGAAAGAAAGCTTGCTGTGTGAGCTTGTTTCAGCAAGCATGAGCTTGCTTCAGCAAGCAAGCTAGCGCTTGCTTTATTATTGCAGGGCAGCAGCCCATGTTATTGCGAGGCAGCAGCACCTGTTAGCTGTGGTTAACAACTGCTTGCTGCTGGGGGCAGCAACAGTATCTACTGCTGCAAAGTGTTAGGGCAAAGCCACTAGCCTAGTTACTTTTTTGACCTAGCCGGACCTCAGTTTGGTCAGGGATTTAAAAAAAGAACACAAAACACCTGGATCGTTTTTGGTATCAATGCTTGCATCTTGTTCCTCGTTATATATTGTCTGTCCTCGTCGTACCCTGTTCATTGGACTGTTGATCTTCACTTGCTCTAGTACATGTGTTTTGATTGGCCTATACATATTCGCACCTTCTTCATCTCAACTTGAACTTGCACTTGGGCCTATCTGGTCATTTTAGCTGTGCATCCTAGTTTAGTTCAGTTTTGTTTTGTGTGTGCAAAATTTTGTTGGACCTGGTTCTTTACCCATCTTTAAATTCTAACCTTGAGTTTGCTGTATGAGCATACTTGTGTCTTGGTGCCGGATTGTGCACTCAGTTTTTTACTTGTATAACTAAAGGTACTGTTGATCTTCCTAAGAATTTTTTTTGTTTCATGTGTAGTTGTTGCATGGCTTTACATGACTTTGAGAAAACAACTAAAGGGAGGTAAAGAAATTTATAATGCTTTAGTTTGTTATGTAAATATATGGTCATGTAAATTTTTGCATGTAAAATATTTGTCCACTTCTGCATGTATATTGAAAGCAGTATTATTTCAACCAAAATTATATTTATCATACATTACATTATCGAGAATGAATAATGAAAAGAGCTACTTCCTCAGCTTTCTTCTGTTCTCTGCAGTATTATATACTTTACTTGCTGCTGCCGCCGCTTCTTTTGGAATAAAGAAGAGTGATTTTCCATCTGACTTTGTATTCGGAGCTGGGATCTCTGCTCTTCAGGTAATATATTCTACTGTTGAATACAACTATAATTAGTATTTTAATCTACAGTTGAATACGATTGAAAATTTATATGTTTTTTATATGATATTATTCAATTGCTTGATGCGTTATGCGCTTACTTATTATTACCATATTGAGGCTTACATCTAGCTTAGTGGCTTAAACATTAGTTATGACATTTATCCTAATTATTATTGTAAACATAATGCAAGTATGCAACCACCAAAAAAGAAAAAGAAAAATCATTACTCGTTTATGTTGCTTCTGCAATATGAATCACAGGTAGAAGGAGCAGCTTTGCAGCATGGGAAAAAGGAAAGCATTTGGGACCCCTTTATACATTTTGGTATTTTATATCATTATTGAACACATGTTCTTTTACTGGAAATTAATATAACTAGCATGGATGTCCTATATGGGTCAGAGTATGTCTATCGGGTCCTTGGTTGCGACTAGTTTTGGAAACTGAGTTATGCAACTCAGTTTTCGAAAATGAGTTGCAACTCGGTTTTGAAAACTAAGTTTGCAACTCAGCAAAACATAAAGCATTATTGATAGTAGACTTAGCATGATCAAAGCTGTATGTTTTCATATTTATTTTTGTACTCATCAAAATCATATTTATTTATGAGTGATCTTTACGCTATTTACTTGATTGATGGATACGTTGTTGTAAGGATTGGTTTTTAATTGTTGATGTATGTGTATCACCTCAGTGAAAAAGGTTCCATTGCAACTTGTTATTTCTTTTTTTGGTAAAAATGAGTGCATATTTATATTTTGTAGGCACTCGTGGAGGAGGAATAAAACAGAATTTGGAATGTAATGGCAACGATAAAGCATACACGTGTGACCTTGACAACGGTCCTATCTCTAAAGTTTTTGGAATGTAACGAGTGCATGTAGCTCATATTTAAGTATTATGGAAATGTGACATTATTGAATTTGAGGCATGGAAGTGTACTAAATCTTATATTGAATTGATATGTTGAATTATATATCTGATATGAAAATCTTAAAGATATGTTATATTCATTTGTTTTGAGAATTTTAATATTAGTTGTGCAAGAAATAGGAAAGAATTTAATTTCGTATTGTGATGCAGATAAGTGTTACCAATTTATGTATGACAACATTTACAAGCGTTGGTATTATGTTACTGACACTTACAAGTGTTACCATATCTTATGGTTCCAACATTTATAAGTGTTAGCAAAGAATATGTCTGTAACTCTTATAAGTGTTACCTTATCTTATGGTTTCAACATTTATAAATGTTAGCAATGAATATGTTTGTAACACTTATAAGTGTTACCATATATTTTGGTTTCAACATTTATAAGTGTTAGCAATTACTCTGTTTGTAACACTTATAAGTGTTACCATATCATATAGTTCCAACATTTAAAAGTGTTAGCAATGAATGTGTTTGTAACACTTATAAGTGTTAGCAATGAATATGTTTGTAACACTTATAAGTGTTAGCAGTTACTCTGTTTGTAACACTTATAAGTGTTACAGGAAATTCCTCACAGGCCGTTGGTGACACTTAAAAGTGTTACAGAAATTATTTGTAACACCTATACTTGTTGGGAATCCCCTGTTTTGGTGTAGTGTAAATAGGGATTTAAATGTTTATTTAAGATTTTACTTATTAATTTATTTATTTTAAACAATATAATTGATTCCTATTAGTATTTTAACCTTTTTATATTATTATAAATATTTCTTTAAATCTATTTTTATATTATTTTAAACTTATATATGTTTATAATCTATTTCTAATTTATTTTAGAATTTTACAAACTTATATATATATACATATCTATTTTCAAAGTTAATTTTCTTATATATATATATATATATTTTATAAACTTTAATAAAGTCAAGATGGATAGGTTATATTTCGCTATTTAAATTCGAAGTTTAAATATGTAAATTTATATAACAATATTTGAACAACGAATGAACTCATATTAAGTTATGAATTAGAATCGATATGAATTTTTGTAGAGATGAACTTGAATTGGTAAATTTAAGAAATTGAATTTGATTTGGCTTAAATTATGAACCTTGATAAGAAATGAATGTGAATTGGGTAAATTGATTTATTTTGAATTTATAGTCGATAAGAATTAAATTCAATTTTAAGTGATTAATTATGAATTGGAATATATAGATGTTATATGCGGAATTGATTTTTATATCGTTTGGTTTGAATTAAGAATTTGTTAAATCAACGTATAAGAATGGTTTTAAATCATAATTTGGTTGAATGGAATATAAGATTTTGATTTGAAATGTAGAAGTAACAGTTTTGAACTATATAACTTGAAATATAGTTATAAGACAATTTGGTTTATATTGAAGTTTAAGATTTCGTTTTACATTATATAAAAGGAAATTTGAACCTAAGTGTCGAATTTCATTAATCGACTAAAATGGGTTGTTTCAAAATTTAATATATTCGAAGTTAGATATTTATTTTTAAATTCAAATTCGAATATGAGAATTTGAATAAACTATTTTATAAAGTGATTTATAAAATAATAACCACGGTGTGAAAAATGTAAACGATTGGTTGTTAAAGAGACCGGGATCGGCTATTGTCATACGCTCTACCAATACCGAAAACCACTTTGACAACTGTGTACGTGGTGCAGTTCCAGAATAAAGGGAATGATTTGGCGAACGACTCCATTTTTATTTCATATTAATTACGAGACCCTGACTACCTTGAGTCAGCTTGATGTGGCTAAAACAGGAGCTATGCACGGACCAAGTGAGGTCATACCTCTTATCGAGCACACTTCTTCGATATTATTCTATTACTGTTGAGATTCGATTTGGGCCCTTTTGATTATGGGAGTGTTTATCGAGGTGGGCGGTAGTTGCTACTATGCGTTACCACCAGTCCCGCTCTGCAAACGGTGAATCCACCCTGGCATTCCTTGCGTGCCTTGTCACATGCCTTATACGAGCCCACTATGATTTTGTTTTGTACTGTTTTATATGGAGTGCCCTCTGATCAACCTCCAGTTTACGGAGGAATTACGGTACTGTATATACTATGGGAATATATAAACGGTGTAAGGGTAATCATGGTAATCCCGCTTACGCTATTTTGATATTTTACTTTACTGATAGACACTATTGTATATAGCGTATTATACTATATAGTATTAGTTTGACGGATCCTTAGAGGATAGTGATCCCAAACATCCTCTAAGTTACTGTTTGCATTTCATCGAACATTATCATTTGAATTGATTTACTTCCACGAGAATGTTAGTCCTGATCCGAGTTGTTTTGTTTTGCATTATTACTCGGGTCAGATCGATTATCACAGCTTTCGAGATCCACTCTTGGAGTTTGAAGATTATTGGGTTTTCTCATTTATATCTCCCTTTTCAGTTATCTTTGTCATTCTGTTTCAGATTGTTCTCAGTTATTTATTGTATTAGACTTCCGCTGCATTATTTATGTAAACTCTGATGTAAATTTATTTAGTAGCTTCATGAACTACCATTGTATTTTGTATTTTGCGCTGCGAGATATTATAATGCTCTATATATGTGATCTGTGATTCTGTGATTTATTCTGTTTACCCCGAAGCTAATAACAATCTGTTGTTTTGGACGTTTCGAGTTGATATGTTTTGTCGATTCGGCACGGTCAAAATGGCGGGTCGTTATAGTTGTATTCTTTATCAATTTTTCTTGGAAGTGGCTAATTATTCTGAATTGCAGATTTAGAATGAGTAGACGACCACCAAAACGCGTTGCTAGGGAAGCTAATACTGGAAGGGGTAATGGCGGCGCACAAGACTACCCGGCCATGTTTGAAGCTATGATTGAAGCATGCCTTCGAATGAACCCCGCCGCAGTGGCAGCTACGATTGATGTTGGAGTCCAAGTGCCTAGAGCTGTAGAATTTGCGAAGCTATGCAAAGACTTTTCTTCGTTGGAAGGGAAACAGTTCAAAGGCACTGAACTAGTTGAAGAAGTCCAGAGGTGGATGGATACTTGTGTTCGAATCTTCAAGGATATGGGTATTGATGATGCAACAAAGAGGAAACTTGCATCAAGGCAGTTAGTGGGCAGAGCAATGGACTGGTGGAACTCTATCACAGTTGAGACCCTTGAAGAGGATATCTCATGGGAGCTATTCCAAGCTAAGTTTGAAGCAAAATTCATCTCCACCATACAAAAGTCTATTCTTTTTAAGAAATTCACGGAGCTTAAGCAGAATGGTCGCCCAGTTCTTGACTACATTCCTGACTTCGAGACTCTATCGAATTATGCTCATTCATATGTGGATACTCCTTATCAAAAGAACGAGAAGTTTGTCTTAGGGTTCGACGAATATCTTGGGGATCAGCTTGTGGATGACCTCGATGATAGCTTTGAGAAGATCGTCGAGAAGGCTTTGAGGCATGAAAGTATGTTTCCTAAGAAGAGGTCTATTGTTGCACCTAAGGAGGAACATAAGCCACAACAGGGTGGTAATACTAAGAAAAGGAAGCAACAACAACAGAAAGGAAAGGATGGCCAAAAGAAGCAGAAGAGAGAAGTAACTTGCTTCAATTATTGGTAGAAGGGCCATTATGCTAGTGATTGCAAGAATCCTAAAGCTGAGAAGAAGTGCTTCAAGTGTGGGAAGCTAGGACATGAGAAGAAAAATTATCTAGAATCAGCCAAAGGGAAGCAAGTGGTTAAGGCATATACTTTGGAAGCCATGCCAACTTCTTCGAGAGCTCCAACTGTAGAGGAAAAGGGAAAGAGTGTCGTGGTGCAAGGTACTCTTTCTGTTAGTGGTGTTTCAATTCGTGTACTTTTTAATACTAGAGCATCACATTCATTCATTTGTAATGAGCTTGTGTGCCGCTTGGGTTTGGAACCCAGGATATGTGATAACCTTTCGTAGTAACTAATCTAGTTGTGGGTTCGTCAAATCTTTGCATGATTTGCCGAGGTCTATTTTTGTCGAGTCATGGTTGCACTTTTATGTGTGATTGCTTTGTTCTTAACTTCGCTGGGTTTGGTATCATCTTGGGCATGGATTGGCTCAAGAGGTATGCGGCAAGGGTGAATTGCGAGAAGCTAGAGGTGAGAGTCGGGGACGTGGAAGGGCGGAAGCTGTTGATAAAGTGTAAGCACGAACAGGGTGTCTTCGTTAGCTATCTATATTCGCTTGTGATTCCACAAGAAGACTTGTCATCTGTGCTAATCGCTAATGAGTATAAGGATGTCTTTGACGAGGTCAAAGGGTTGCCGCTGCATCGTGAGATCGAGTTTAGGATTGATTTGATCGAGGGTGTTAGACCAATCGTTATGCCTCTTAGGTGGATGGCACCTAAGGAAAAATGACAGTTGGAGGTGCAAGTTAGTGACCTTCTAAGAAAGGGATTCATTCGGAGAAGTGTTTCTGAATGGGGTGCACCGGTCGTATTTGGAACTAAGGCAGATGGCTCGTTGAGTTTGTGTGTGGACTATCGTAAGCTGAATAAAGTGACTAAGAAGAACAAGTATCCGTTGCCAAGGATTGATGACTTGTTCGATCAGCTTCACGAAGCCAAAGTGTTTTCTCAAATGGATTTGGCAATGAGATTTCACCAATTGAGGGTGGCCAAGGATAGTGTGCCAAAGAATCCTTTTAGGACACCATCCGGTTTCTTCGAGTGGTTGGTGATGCCACTCGGGTTGACTAACGCGCCAGCGTATTTTGTAGATATTATGAATAGGGTGTTCAGAGATCAGTTGAATAAGTTTGTGCTTGTGTTCGTGGATGATATTCTAGTTTACTCCAGGAATGAGGAAGAACACAAGACACACTTGAGAGTTGTGTTAGAGATATTGCGAAAGCATCAGTTGAAAGCTAAGTTCTCGAAGTGTCACTTCTGGAAGGATGAAGTGAGATTCTTAGGCCATGTAGTTTCTGATAATGGGATAGCAGTTGACCCCGCTAAAGTAGCAGCAATCCAGGATTGGGATAGGCCTAAGAATGCGACAGATGTGCGGAGTTTCCTTGGGTTGGCTGGTTATTACCAACGGTTTATCAAGGATTTCTCCAAGATAGTTGCACCATTGACAGGATCGACGAAGAAGAACCAGGTGTTCACATGGGATGCAAAATGTGAACAAGCGTTCGGAATTCTGAAGGAGAAATTGATGAGTTCTCCTATGTTGACAATTCCAAGTGGAAATGAAGAGATGGTGGTATACATTGATGCATACGGTACTGGGCTTGGAGCAGTGCTAATGCAGAAGGATAAGGTTGTGGCCTACGCGAGTCGACAGCTAAAGCCGCATGAGAAGAATTACCCAACTCATGATTTGGAGTTGGCGGCGATTGTGTTTGCTCTGAAGATGTAGAGACATTACCTGTTGGGAGTCCGATTAGAGTTATTTACGGATCACAAGTCGTTGAAGTATCTTTTCTCCTAAAAGGATTTGAATCTTCAGCAGCAACGATGGTTAGAGTTTCTGGCGTCATATGATTTCGGTATAGCCTATACTCCTGGCAAAGGCAACGCAGTTGCAGATGAGTTGAGTTGAAGACACGCAAGTTTGGGAGCGATGTTTTCGGAATGGAAGAGCCTTGAGTATTTGGCAAGGTTTGATTTCAGGCCAAAAGTGTGAGTTGTAACCTGAAATACTAGGAAGCTTATCGACAAGACCTACTCTCATCGAAAGGATTGGAGAGAGCCAAAAGCGAGATGCAAAGCTTGTCGAGTTTATCTAGAAGGTAGAACCAGAAGATAAAGTGTTCGAAGTCGATCGAGAAGGTTGGCTTTGGAAGCAAGGCGGTTAGTTGTTCCTGATGTTGATGGATTGAGAGATGAGGTTCTGAGGGAATGTCATCACTTGAAGTTGACAATTCATCCTGGTGGTAATAAGATGTATTAGGACATGAAGCGAGTTTACTACTGGGAGGGGATGAAGCGAGATATTGGAAAGTTCATTTCCAAGTGCATGAACTGTCAGTTAGTGAAAGCAGAACAGAAGAAGCCGAGTGGGTTGCTTCAACCATTGGAAGTCCCTACATGGAAGTGGGAGCAAGTATCGATGGATTTTATCGATGGACTACCTAGAACTAGGGCAAGGAATGAAGGAATTTGGGTCATTGTGGATCGCTTGGCCAAAAGTGCGAGATTCATTCCTGTCAAGTCGACTAGGACGACATCGAAATTGGCTGAGCTTTATGTGAAATGGATTGTTCGATTCCATGGTGTCCCATAGAGTATAGTGAGTGACCGAGATCCGCTATTTACGAGTGGATTTTGGAGAAGTTTGTAAGAGGCTTTGGGAACCGAGTTATGCTTGAGTATGGCATATCATCCCCAAACTGATGGTCAGACTGAGAGAGTCAACCGAGTTTTGGAAGATCTCCTGAGGGCTTTAGTGTTAGACTTTGGTGGATCGCGGGAAGACCATCTACATCTAGTTGAGTTTGCGTATAATAATAGCTACCAGTCTAGCATTGGGATGGCACCATATGAGGCGTTGTATGGAAGGCCGAGCAATTCTCCAGCTTTTTGGTTAGAAACTGGAGACAAATTGATACTTGGGCCAGAGATGATAAGAGAGACTTCGGATTGTGTCGAGATTGTTCGGCAACGAATGAATGCGGCCCACGATCGTCAGAAGAGTTACGCCGATAAGCATCGTAAGGACTTAGAATTTGACGTAGGCAATATGGTTTTCGTGAAGATTTCACCATTAAAGCATGTGGTTCGATTCGGAAGCAAAGAGAAATTAGCTCCTAGGTTTGTTGGACCATTTCCGATAGTCGAGCAAATTGGAACGCTCGCATATAAATTGGAGTTACCCGAGAAGATGTCGAGTGTGCATAATATTTTCCATGTGCCGTTTCTAAGAAAGTTTGTGCATGATTCGAATGTGGTGGTACCTCCGGAGCAGTACGAAGACCTAAAAGTAGAAATCGCAGTTGCGAAACCTCGTAAGCCACTTCGTGTTGTGGGGGATGACACGAAATAGCTTAGGAGGAAGACGGTTAAGCTAGTTAAGGTACAATGGAGTGAAGATTGTGATGATTGTACATGGGAGACGGAAGAGAGCATGAGGGCGACTCATCCAGAACTCTTCGTCGGTAGGACCCTTTAATCGTATCATTATAATATCGTTGTATCTTGTTGTTGTTTAATAGAATTCCGCGTGCTAGGATAAGGCTTTGGATGTATGACTTGATGGTTTCTAGTTTGGATGATGGAATTGGCTTCACATGGATGATAGGCATGCGGAATTGTTGTGGTTTCTTGTGTTTGTTTGGAATTTCGGGGGCGAAATTTTTAAGGAGGGGAGAATGTAACAACCCACATTTTACGTATCGGAAGATCGTAAAATATTTTTATTTTATTCCTTAAGGGCTGGATCATTCTTATCTTTTAATATATTGCTTATGGGGATGTGAGACATGTCCATAATTTTTACCGATTTTGTTTGTGACTATTTTGCCCCTGTCAGTCTTGTACAGGGCATAACTTTGACTCAGGTCGAATCAGAGGGTGAGACCTGTGATATTGGAAAGGAATTGATGATTCTCTTTCCGTAGAGTGGTTACATTAAAGATTTGGCTCAGTGGTTTGAGAGAAATCGCTGTTTTAAGGTTTTTCAGTTGGTTGTCCAGGTTTTAGAAAGCTAATGGGCTGATTTGGAGAAGGCCCATTTGTAACAACCCGAATTTTTATAACATGTCAAAGCAAGGAATCAGGGCAGAATTAAATTATAAGTTAAGAATCAATGGGAACGGGTTACGCCATTGCGTTCGTCTCGAAATTTTGCTTGAAAACGAGTCCGAAATTTCGTAAATCGGAGCCCGTATGACCAAGTTATGGCCCACAGAAGATTTCAGAAAATTCAAAATTCAGCCCGAAAATCAAAATCAGCTCCAAACAGATTGGGCGGGAAAATTTCCCGCCCAACCCCAGGTCGACTGGGGAGTCGACCTGCCCCAGCCCAGGTCGACTGCCCAGTCGACTTGGGTGTCGACCTGGGGGTCGACCTCCCTGGTCGTCCATGTTTCCCTGGTGCACCAGTTTGCTCCTTTGGTCTGTTTACTTGGCCTGTGACGGGATTTGATGGTTCAGATCTAAACTAGGGTTAATCCTATGGCCTAAACTTGTCTCTACACCTATAAAAACACCCTAAGACCTAGCCTAAACCACCACAAATCATCCTAACAACTAAGTGCTGCCAAAATGCTCCTAATCATGGCCTTCATCTTCATCTTGAGAGCTTGAGAGTTCTAAACTAGAGTTATGGCAAAAAGGAGCAATCTTTCTCCATCAAATCAAAGGAGCTACCTATATTCTCAAGGCTTCTAGTGTTGCTACATCATTCCTAGAGCTTATACAACATCTCTATCTTGTTCTATTTGGTTCTAGTTCTCATAGCCACGATTTGTAAGCCCCACTCTACTCTTAGATTTAAACTATGAAATTAATATGAACATGTAGCAAGTTGAAATGGGACTTTTGTGTAATACTTGTGTTTGGTCTATCATTGTATGCATAGATCCATTTATGACTCTTTTGATCTATGATTGTGGAACTATCATGAACCTAGTACCGTTCACTTTTATTTTTAGGTAGAAAGCTATGAGCTTTATTTGGGGGTTATGCATAATGCAACATAAAACCTCTTATAACCTTGATACTAACTTGCCTATGATGTTGAACTACATGCTAGCCACAAATATATCACTCTATGTCAACTATTTTCATGTTATCACCCTATTTGCTAAGTTTGATGTCATACATGTTTTGAGGCCAATAATCCTATATGCTAGTTGTGATGAACACCTTTGCCTCAAATATCATCATGTTTAACTTATGACCAACTTTATCACCTTATGCCCATCTTTGTCATGTTGTTATGTTCCCCTTCTTGATCTATTTATATTGATGCGAATTTACGTGCGAATGGGAATACGTTATAGGTAGTTAGGCAAACTTGAAATGACATGAAAAACATGACTTGAAATGTGACATGAAACTTGATTATGCTTGAAAACGTGAATGTGGTCATGACATGTAGAAAACCATAGAGTGGCCAACTCGAGGTTCGGTTGAGTTTATAGCGTAAATCTGCCCGGAACCGCCCGGCAAATCCAGTGGCTACAAACAATAGGATCCAATGTGAGTAGTTGGTCATATCGCGCATGAAACCCGAGGTTAGACTAGGTTGTGGTGTAAATCTACCCGGACCCGCCCGACACATCCAGTAACCACAACAAAGTCTAATGTGAGAGGTTGGGCGCATTAAGTTAATTAATGCCACATGATAGGGTTAAGTCATGAACCACTTGGATACACTTAACCAACTTGATACATGATTGGATAGGGTTAACCACACTTAACCCGTTAGAAACCCTAGTTACGTGGTCCTTTTCAGCAGTAACCCTATTGGATGTATCACGATACCCTAGGGACTAGGCTAGGGTGGGCACGATTACTGGGCTGATTGTAAGCGACCAGAAAGACGGCAGAGTAGGTGCGCCAGTGTAGGTTCAGGCGGACCATGGTCGTGCACATAGTCCGGAGTTGAATAAAACAGACATGGGCACCAGTAGGTTTAGACTGTGCGTGCTTGATTTGTGTCAGTGATTGGCACCCTACGGCTTGATACACCCTAGGGTGGACCTAGCACAGTCGACTACATTCCGTGATTGGGCCGTATGACACCGACACTCGACGAGTTAGGCTTATAGGGAGCCGATCGACTAGACCGTATAGTTGGACCTTGACTTGGGTCACCTCATGATATTGGGCCAAGGGATCATTTCTTGTTTATACTTGACATGGGTTGGAATACTGGTACTATTGGTGCAAAACTAAACCTTGTATATGCGATGCCACGCTTGATCTACCTTGTTATCTATTTATCATGCCAGTTAGTTACCGTCTTTATGTTTCATCTCAGTTTCTCATGTTTAGTTAACTTCATTAGTTTTTATACTAATAGTAGGTAGGACTTACCAGTCTTTATGACTGACCCTTTTTCTTTCGCCTCTTTTCTTCCGTTCCCCCCCCTAGGTTCTCAGGGAGGGAATACTCGTGCTTAGCTTGGACACTTGGCTTGATTTCTTGATAGCTCATGTACGGTTTGGACTTGAACTTGCTATGGCTTCACCACATCTATCTTGGGGATAGTTTACTTTATGTTATTTTCAGTTTATGTTTCTAGACTTGTGGTAGTTGGAAAATAATGACTAAGTATTTTGATGGAAGCTGACTTTGGTTTTGAAATGGTTAACTATGGTTTTTAAATTTCTACCACTGCTTTACTTATTTATTTATCTATGTTCTGTCTTGTGATATCTCTGTGCATGTTTACCTAGACAACACCCCTCCAAAGCTAGTGCATTCTCTTGTGAGTGGCCCTGGCAGAGGTGGGGTGTTACATTTGGTATCAGAGCATGAGGTTTACTAGACCGGACAAAAGCTTTAAAAACCCCTTTGAAAAACTATTTTCAAAACCAATTAAGTATTTTTCCAAGAAAAGTCTAGTTTATTTTATAAGGCTATTCCCCAAAAGCCATTAGCACTATCCTTTGTTTCCACGTTCTGAATCTATCTTTTCCTTTTTCAGCATGGCTGACCTTAACCTTCCCGAGGGAGTACCCATACCCGGATGGTTCCGAAGGTACTTGGAAGCTAGGGCCAACGATGCGGGCCCAGCAAACACTCCCACTCCTCCTCCCGTACCTGAGGTTCCTCCTCCTCCTCCCCCTCAGTGTCCACAAGCGGATTTCGCGAAGATTTGCGAAGACTTTAAGGCGATGGGTGGCAAGAATTTTGTTGGGACAGAGACTTATGTTGAGGCAAGAAACTGGTTAAAGGAAACTGAAGACCTTTTTGCTATCTTTGATGTAGAAGATCATAGGAAAGTTCTGTTGGTAGTATGGCTATTGAAAGAGGAAGCTGCTTATTGGTGGGAAGTCACCAACGCTACTAGACCTATAGAGACTTAGGCCGACTTTAGGATGAGGTTCGGGCTTAAGTTTCTATCATCTGCTGAAGAGAATCTGCATTTGGAGAGGTTTATATCTTTGAAGCAGGGGGACATAACCGTGAGGGAGTATGTGAATAAGTTTAACCAGCTTGCTCGATTCGGTTTAGACATGGTTAACACACCTCAGAAGAAGGCTCTACGCTTTGCTCGAGGATTGAATGAGCCATTGCAAGGTTTGGCCATGTCTCATATACCCATGGGGGCCACTTTTGAGAGCTTAGTGGATATGGCCTTGCTTCAAGGAGATGATAAGAATGGCAAGAAAGAAGTTAAGCTTAATGAGACTTAAACCAAGAAGGTGGATTCCAAGTGGGGAGGCAGTCAGAACAACAAGAACAACAAGGGTAACAAGGCCAACAACAACAAGGCAAGGGAGACAAGGAAGTGCAACTTCTGTGGTATCACTGGACACATAATCAAGGATTGTAGGAAGAAGAAGAGGAAGTTGGGAGAATGCTTTCATTGCGGAGAGTCTGGACACTACAGTAAGGATTGCCCAAAGAAGCAAGGATAGAAGCAAGGATAGACTCAGCGAGCAGGACCTTCTAGAGGGCAGATGCATGCTCTCAACAATACTCCAGCTCCGGACCGAGGTAGTATTTCTGTAGAAAGCCTTGTTTACATTTCTGGTTTTCCTGTTCGAACTTTATTTGATTCTGGCGCATCGCATACCTTTATTTCTTCTGACATTGTTGAAAGTTTGCACCTAAGTACTAGTCTAGTTGAGGATCCCGTTAGTGTTTCAAATCCAATTGGAGGTTCCGCCCATCTATCTATGATTTGTATGGATTTGAGGATTTCTATCTTGACCGTAGAATTCACATGTAATGCTTATGTTCTCGGGTTCATGGGATACGGGTTGATTTTGGGCATGGATTGGTTGTCCAGTTATGGAGCCATTCTCGATTGTGAGAATAGGGTAGTGAGGCTTATGACTCGCCTTGGCAATACCGTAGAGATTTCTTGTAACCCTTCGGACCCCGTCGTGTTATGTTATCTTGAATCCCTCGACTCGTCTATTGACAATCTTCAATCTGTGAGGGTGGTCCGAGAATATCCTGATGTTTTTGATGAGGTGAAGGGGTTACCCCCTAAACGCGAGATAGACTTCCGTATTTATCTTGTTGATAATGCCAAGCCAGTTTCATTGCCTGTTAGGCACATGGCCCCGCCAGAAAGAAGAGAGCTTAGCAAGCAAGTCAAGGAGGATCTTGAGAAAAATTTCATTAGGCGAAGCATTTCTGAATGGGGTGCTCCTGTGGTATTCGCTACTAAGGCGGATGGTTCGCTTCGTCTATGTGTTGATTATCATGAGTTAAACAAGCTGACAAAGAAGAATAGGCACCTGTTACCGAGGATTGATGATCTCTTTGACCAGCTTGTAGGTGCTTCTGTTTTCTCTCAGCTCGATCTAGCCACCGGATTCCATCAGCTTAGAGTGGTTGAGGATAGTATTGACAAGACTGCGTTTAGGACTCCAGATGGATTCTTTGAATGGCTCGTCATGTCGTTCGGTTTGACTAATGCACCCGCATACTTCGTTGATTTGATGAGTAGGGTGTTTAGGGTGTTCCTTAACAAGTTTGAGGTTGTCTTCGTGGATGATATTCTGATCTTCTCTAAGGACGAGGAAGAGCATGCTACACATCTCAAGGAGGTTATAGATACGCTTAGAGCTCATCAGTTAAAATCCAAGTTCTCCAAATGCCATTTCTGGAGAAGGGAAGTTTGGTTCCTTGGGCATATAGTTTCTAAGCAAGGCATAGCTGTGGATCCCGCTAAAGTAGTGGCGGTACAAGACTGGAAAGTTCCAAAGAATGCAACTGAAGTGAGGAGCTTCCTCGGTCTGTCAGGATTTTATAGGAAGTTCATTAAGGACTTCGCTACGATTTCAGCCCCCCTTACTAAGTTAACGAAGAAGAACTTAGTCTTTACATAGGACCTAGAGTGTGAGCTCGCTTTTCAAAGGCTCAAGAAAGCCCTCACCTCATCTCCAGTTCTAGCATTACCCGATGGAGGGAAGTTGTTTACCGTGTACACCGATGCATGTGGCACGGGATTAGGCGCTGTCCTGATGCAAGAAGGGAGAGTGATATGCTTTGGGGGTAGGCAACTCAAAGTTCATGAGAAGAACTATCCCACTCATGATTTGGAGTTGGCGGCGATCGTCTTTGCACTCAAATCTTGGCGCCATTATCTTCTAGGTGAAAGGTTTGAGTTATATACTGATCACAAGTCGCTCAAGTACCTCTTCTCGCAGAAAGATTTGAATCTAAGGCAGCAGAGGTGGATGGAATTCTTGGCATCATATGACTTCGATATAGCTTATACCCCTGGTAAGGGTAATGTTGTGGCGGATGCGCTAAGTAGAAAAAGGTTTAATTTGAGTCCCTTGTTTGTTGAGATGAAGTGCCTAGAGTTCTTGGCAACCTTTGATTTTACACCTGTTATTGAGTCGATGCCTGGTTCGTTAGCATCCCTTGAGCTTAGACCTACACTTCTTGATCAAGTTGGGACTTCACAGAGGGAAGACCCGCAAATAGTCGAGATCATGGACAAGTTGATTCGTGGTGAGACGTCAAGTCACCTCGCTAGATATACTATTGATGACAAGGGGTGGCTAAGGCGTGATGGAAGACTATGTGTCCCACAAGTGAGAGACTTAGTAAATAAAGTTCTTGAGGAGGCGCATCACTCGAGGATGACCATACATCCCGGAGGGGATAAGATGTACCGGGATATGAAGCGCATTTTCTTTTGGGATGGGATGAAAAAGGATGTTGCAGAGTTTGTTTCTAGATGCATTGTTTGCCAACAAGTAAAGGCCGACTCGAAGAAGCCCGGTGGGCTATTGCATCCATTGGAGGTCCCGCTATGGAAGTGGGAAAGTATCTCTATGGATTTTGTGGATGCATTGCCAAGATCAAGGAAGGGGAATACTAGCATATAGGTCATAGTGGATAGACTCACGAAGAGCGCACATTTCATTCCAGTGAAGAGCAAGAGGACCGCATCATGGCTAGCATCTGTTTATCTTCGAGAGATAGTGCGATTGCATGGAGTTCCTTCTAGCATAGTGAGCGATCGTGACCCAATCTTCACTAGCCAATTTTGGAATAGTTTGCAAGAAGCGATGGGTACGCGATTGAATCTAAGTACAGCCTATCACCTACAGACTGATGGTCAGACCGAAAGGGTGAATAGGGTACTAGAAGATCTATTGAGGCTATGCATTCTTGACTTTGGTGGCACTTGGGAAGACCACCTTCCTCTCGTAGAGTTTGCTTATAATAACAGCTACCAAGCAAGCATAGGGATGGCACCATTCGAAGCTTTGTATGGGAGGCCGTGCAAGTCACCAACATGTTGGTAGGAGACGACGGATAAGCTTATACTTGGGCCCGACATGATAAGGGACACATCCGAGAAAGTTGAGTTGATTTGAAGGCGGATGAAAACGGCCCAAGACAGACAGAAATCCTATGCAGACAAGCGAAGGACAGACTTGGAGTTTGAAGTTAGAGATATGGTCTTTGTGAAGGTTTCTCCCTTGCGAAATGTTGTTCGTTTTGGAGCAGTTGGAAAGCTAGCACCAAGGTTCGTAGGACCCTTCCCTATCATCGAGAAGATTGGACAAATGGCTTATAGAGTGGAATTGCCCGAGAAGCTGGTTGGAGTGCACAATGTCTTTCATGTCTCGCATCTCCGAAAATGCCTACATGAATCAGCCGAAGTAGTTGAGCCTAGCATTCTTGAAGACGTGGAGGTAGAGAAAGAGGCAACCGTGAGGCGAGCCCCGATTCGTATCTTGGGAACGGAGATCAAGAAGCTGAGGAATCGAGAAGTCAAGTTAGTAAAGGTTCAGTGGAGTGAAGCCGATGAAGATGCAACTTGGGAAACCGAGGAGAAGATGCGTGGGCTTTATCCATTTCTTTTTGTGGGTACATTCTCGATCTCTTTTCCCTAGTTAGCATATCTTTCTTTTGCTATCCATGTTTATCTTGTTATTTCGTCATGAGAACCTTAGGTAGAAACCCTTTGGATGAAACATGTATTTGAAACATGTTATGCTTGATGGTTGCAAATGGTTGCAAGTGTTTGCAAGTGGTTACTCGTTGATGCATGATACACGTTAGGCACTAAGATCGGCTCACACACTTTCATATTGCATATGCATGAGTGTTTATGCTTATTCATGGATGAAAATTGTTATGCTATCACGTGGATGTTGCATATAATTGAATGTTATGTGCACTCATGTAGAGATTATAAATTATGTTAGGAATTTGCATACATTTGGACTCATTTCACTAACATATTTTGCATTAAGGAGGTTTACTGAGTCAGTAACCGCCTGATTTTCGCATTAGATAGGTGCATATACACACACTTTTGCATATGTTCATACAGCATTAGAAATCTTTTAAGGACAATGATTACTTGTGGATGATGTTTTGAGTAGATGGATGATGGATGGTAGGATACGTTCTTCCTAACTTGGAGATTTTGGGGACGAAATCCTTTAAGGTGGGGAGAATGTAACAACCCGAATTTTTATAACATGTTAAAATAGGGAATCAGGGCAGAATTAAATTATAAGTTAAGAATCAATGGGAACGGGTTACGCCATTGCGTTCATCTCGAAATTTTGCTTGAAAACGAGTCCGAAATTTCGTAAATCGGAGTCCGTATGACCAAGTTATGGCCCATAGAAGATTTCAGAAAATTCAAAATTCAGCCCGAAATTCAAAATCAGCTCCAAACAGATTGGGCAGGAAAATTTCCCGCCCAACCCCAGGTCGACTGGGGAGTCGACCTGCCCCAGCCCAGGTCGACTGCCCAGTCGACTTGGGTGTCGACCTAGGGGTCGACCTCCCTGGTCGGCCATGTTTCCCTGGTGCACCAGTTTGCTCCTTTGGTCTGTTTACTTGGCCTGTGACGGGATTTGATGGTTTAGATCTAAACTAGGGTTAATCCTATGTCCTTAACTTGTCTCTACACCTATAAAAACACCCTAAGACCTAGCCTAAACCACCACAAATCATCCTAACAACTAAGTGCTGCAAAAATGCTCCTAATCATGGCCTCCATCTTCATCTTGAGAGTTCTAAACTAGAGCTAAGGCAAAAAGGAGCAATCTTTCTCCATCAAATCAAAGGAGCTACCTATATTCTCAAGGCTTCTAGTGTTGCTACATCATTCCTAGAGCTTATACAACATCTCTATCTTGTTCTATTTGGTTCTAGTTCTCATAGCCACGATTTGTAAGCCCCACTCTACTCTTAGATTTAAACTATGAAATTAATATGAACATGTAGCAAGTTGAATTGGGACTTTTGTGTAATACTTACCTTTGGTCTATCATTGTATGCATAGATCCATTTATGACTCTTTTGATCTATGATTGTGGAACTATCATGAACCTAGTACCGTTCACTTTGATATTTGGGTAGAAAACTATGAGCTTTATTTGGGGGTTATGCATAATGCAACATAAAACCTCTCATAACCTTGATGTTAACTTGCCTATGATGTTGAACTACATGCTAGCCACAAGTTTATCACTCTATGTCAACTATTATCATGTTATCACCCAATGTGCTAAGTTTGATGTCATACATGTTTTGAGGCCAATAATCCTATATGCTAGTTGTGATGAACACCTTTGCCTCAAATATCATCATGTTTAACTTATGACCAACTTTATCACCTTATGCCCATCTTTGTCATGTTGTTATATTCCCCTTCTTGATCTATTTATATTGATGTGAATTTACGTGCGAATGGGAATGCGTTATGGGTAGTTAGGCAAACTTGAAATGACATGAAAAACATGACTTGAAATGTGACATGAAACTTGATTATGCTTGAAAACGTGAATGTGGTCATGACATGTAGAAAACCATAGAGTGGCCAACTCGAGGTTCGGTTGAGTTTGTAGCGTAAATCTGCCCGGAACCGCCCGGCAAATCCAGTGGCTACAAACAATAGGATCCAATGTGAGTAGTTGGTCATATCGCGCTTGAAACCCGAGGTTAGACTAGGTTGTGCTGTAAATCTGGCCGGACCCGCCCGGCACATCCAGTAACCACAAAAAAGTCTAATGTGAGAGGTTGGGCGCATTAAGTTAATTAATGCCACATGATAGGGTTAAGTCATGAACCACTTGGATACACTTAACCAACTTGATACATGATTGGATAGGGTTAACCACACTTAACCCGTTAGAAACCCTATTTACATGGTCCTTTTCAGCAGTAACCCTCTTGGATGTATCACGATACCCTAGGGACTAGGCTAGGGTGGGGCACGATTACTGGGCTGATTGTAAGCGACCAGAAAAACGGCAGAGTAGGTGCGCCAGTGTAGGTTCAGGCGGACTATGGTCGTCCACATAGTCCGGAGTTGAATAAAACAGACATGGGCACCAGTAGGTTTAGACTGTGCGTGCTTGATTTGTGTCAGTGGTTGGCACCCTAGGGCTTGATACACCCTAGGGTGGACCTAGCACAGTCGACTACATTCCGTGATTGGGCCGTATGACACCGACACTCGACGAGTTAGGCTTATAGGGAGCCGATCGACTAGACCGTATAGTTGGACCTTGACTTGGGTCACCTCATGATATTGGGCCAAGGGATCATTTCTTGTTTATACTTGACATGGGTTGGAATACTAGTACTATTGGTGCAAAACTAAACCTTATATATGCGATGCCAGGCTTGATCTACCTTGTTATCTATTTATCATGCCAGTTAGTTACCATCTTTATGTTTCATCTCAGTTTCTCATGTTTAGTTAACTTCATTAGTTTTTATACTAATAGTAGGTAGGACTTACCAGTCTTTATGACTGACCCTTTTTCTTTCGCCTCTTTTCTGCCGTTCCCCCCCCCCCCCCCCCCCAGGATCTCAGGGAGGGAATACTAGTGCTTAGCTTGGACACTTGGCTTGCTTTCTTGACAGCTCATGTACGGTTTGGACTTGAGCTTGCTATGGCTTCACCACATCTATCTTGGGGATAGTTTACTTTATTTTATTTTCAGTTTATGTTTCTAGACTTGTGGTAGTTGGAAAATAATGACTAACTATTTTGATGGAAGCTGACTTTGGTTTTGAAATGGTTAACTATGGTTTTTAAATTTCTACCGCTGCTTTACTTATTTATTTATCTATGTTCTGTCTTGTGATATCTCTGTGCATGTTTACCTAGACAACACCCCTCCAAAGCTAGTGCATTCTCTTGTGAGTGGCCCTGGAGGAGGTGGGGTGTTACACCATTAGTGGGTTGGTGGATTCTATAAATAGGGGGTGAGGGGTATGGAGAATAAGTTACTTCTCCCGTTCTCTCATTTGAAGGCCTTGAGTTCCTTCTTCCTCTAAATTCTTTTCCACCATTAGAAATCCAAATCTAAGGAGGGAAATCATAGATCTACATCAATAGGAGGGTGGATTCATCAAATCGAAGGGCTAGGAGTTATCTCTTCGCTGTCCAGAATCTATTTTCTTCGTTTTTGCTTTATTTGGAGAATCGGTGAGTGATCTACTTCTCTCACATGAAATCAATCAATTATATGAGTGTTTATGCATGTTTTTCACCAAATCTAAGTGTTTACTCATGGATCTATACCATTATAAGTCCATTTTCATATATATCCTTATGATCTAGTTTAGCAAGATTAGGTAAGTAATTTCTATGAGATTTCATGTGAATGTGCGAGTTAGGTCCATCGTTTTGATCATATGTTCATTTCTCATGATTTTTGGTGAATTTGCATAATTTGATGATAATCGTCATTTTCATTATGTTAGTGGTTTCATAACATGCTTATGATTATATTGGATGAATTGGATAAATTGATTTCGTCATATGATCGTTTGGCAAAGTTTTGGTCAAAATCGCCAACCGGTCAGCCATTGCTGCAGTGCCAACTGGTCAGCCATTGCTACAATGCCGACCGGTCATCCATTTCTACAGTGCCGACCGGTCATCCATTTCTACAATGCCGACCGGTCATCCATTTCTGCAGTGTTTTCCACAGTGCAAACTGGTCAGCCATTGCTACAGTGCCGACCGGTCATCCATTTCTACAGTGCCGACCGGTCATCCATTTCTACAGTGTTTTCCACAGTGCCAACCGGTCGTCCATTGTTACAGTGCCAACCGGTCGTCCATTGCTATAGTACCGACCGGTTAGCCATTGCTACAGTGTTTTCTGAAGGACCGGTGGGTAGTTTTTCAAGACCGACTGGTGTGTTTGGGAGGACCAATCGCTATGTTTGGGAGGACCGACCGGTATGTTTTGGGAGGGCCGACCGGTATGTTTTGGGAGGGCCGACCGACCGGTATGGGTGTGACTTTGAGGTAAATTCAATTAGGGAAGTTCGAAGTGTTGAAAAGTGTTCATTGCTCTAAGGTGTTCTGAGCTGATTAATAGTCGTAATTGATAACGACTTGAGATGAGAAGGTCGAGGAATTATCGTTGTCGTAGGTTCTAGCGGACTCAAGCAGGGGCACAATTAAAGACCAATTGTAGGTCGAGTACCTTGGGTTTCGTTGTATGGCCTAGACACATTTCGTTGTATGGTGTGTGGGTTTTAGCTAGAACCGGGGTTTCGTTGTATGGCCCTTGACAATTGATGGCAAATTGTTTAGCCAGTCATATGATTAACGGTGGTTCCAAAGCAAGGTTGGCGATGATAGCCAGAGTTAGTCATGGATGTTTGAATGCTTTGTTGTGATCATGATTGAGTTGCTATTGCTATGTATAAATGGTTGTTCTGGTTTCCACGGTTGAATTGTTATTTCTTTGGGTGTATGGATCGTAAAGGCTATCACTGTCAGGTGTGGGAAGGGCAATTGTGAGTTCTTCTCTGGAGCTGGGTAGATTAGTTTGTTTATTTATCCATTCTCATATACTTTATTGATGAAGTTTGTTAGTTGTTTTATCGCTTACTAAGACTGTTGTCTGACTCAAGGTTTTATGTCTCCTCTTATTACCTTGGGCTGTTCATCCGATTGTTGGATGGGCAGACTAAGTAGTAGGTGACAGGTAGCTTAAGTGAGGATGGTGTTGCTGTTCGGAAGCGAGCAGGAGGATGGCATACTATCTTTACTACTATCTAATATTTGTTTCCGCTGTTGCTATTTCTGAGAGTGTTGTAGTGAGGCAAATTGTACAAACACTATTGTTGTTATCCACGTGTATGTAAACTACTTTCTAGTTGTTATGAAAGTTTAGTGTTTTCTGCTTCACTATCACTACCTGTTGTATATATTCTATTATATTTTATCTTTGCGCTGTGAGTTTACGATAGGTTCCGCTTATATACCTTACCTTGATGATCGTCCATAGCTTACTGGCATACCTTTCGGCGCACTATTTCTTTAGTATAGTGCGGGGGTTGTGGGCGGTCGTCACAACCACCCTCCACCCATCGTTCTCTGTAATGGTCACCGAAGACCCCTCATAGTCTACCACCACCCCATACCTTTGGAGCCAATCGACTCCCAAAATAATGCCAAACCCAGTAAAGCCCAAAACAAAGAAATCACAAGCAAACATACATCCATGACTCGATAAGACCAAATTTCGACAAATCATACAAAGGCTAGTCAAACCACTGATTGGGTTCGTCACGACTAAAGGCCTATCGACAATATCGGGTTCTAGTTCTAAAATATTGACCAGGTCACTAGATACGAAGGAATGGGAAGCTCCGGTATCAAACAATACTCGGATAGGAACATCATAAATAGAAAGCATACCTTGAATAACGACACCCATTCCCTTCTCCGCCGTAGTGAGGGCATTCAACGAAGAAGGAACAACGTTGATAGCATATGCTTTCTTGATCTACTTCTCCTTAGGGGGTTGCGGACATTCATTCTTGATATGTGCCACTTGGCCATAGTTGAAGCACTTCCTGTCCCCTGGCTTTTCTTGACACTCTCTTGCATAGTGGCCCTTCTTGCCATAGCTAAAACACTTGATATCTTTCTTATTCTTCTTTTTCTGACCATCCTTGGTTTGGTTCTATTTTCTCTTATTCTGGGAATTCTTCTTACCTTCACTGTTTGCCTAAGGTTTTGATTCCTTTGCAGATGCAATAGCAACCTCGGTCTTCGACTTAGGGTAAAGGATCTCTGATCTCATGCCTTTCCCACAACATATTCGAAAGTCTCATCGACATAGTTTATAAGTCTTTCCCCCAAGTACCCATCTAGATCAGTTATGAACTTCTCATTCTTCTTCTCAGCAATATCGACAAGAGATAATTCATATTTTGATAAGGTATCGAATTCAGCAATATATTCCTAGACTACCCTACCATTCGACATAGCTGCTCAAAGAAAGATGATAATCGAGTCCTAACTAAGCCTGGGAATTTCTACCTTGCGAACCTGGGGGGAGGGGGAAACGGAAGAAAGAAGAGGAAACAAAAAGGGTCAAACATAAAGTCTGGCGATTCCAGTTACTTTTAGCAAGTAAATAGATAAAAGTATCAAGATAGGCAAATAAACTGGAGAGATAGATAACAGTAATAAGACAGGTATAACAGACTGAGCCAGATAAGCAGAATGAACAAAACAGAATAGGTTACGCTTCTCTAATACTTTTCTCTTGACCAATACTAGTATAACAGATATGCAACAGGATTACATACTCCTTAGTTACTCAACAGAAACAGGATGATCCTAACAGAAACAAAATGGTAGTTTTACGTGTACTCTAATAACGGTTTTTACCCCAAACGGAATTAACTGATACCTAAACAGAAATATCGGGTGTTAAACCTAACAGAAATACAGGTACCCTACAAAAATAAACAGAACTAGATGTAAACTAATTATTGCCCCCTAATCGATTGACTCCCTATTCCGTAAATACCCTGTGTCGGTCCCATAGTAGGGTGTATTACTTCCTAAAGTGGCAACCTACAGAAGGACACAGACCTATTTAGTAGTGCTACAATGGCTTATTTTCCTAGAAGCAGGACGTACTCATGCATGCACATGAGTTCGTTGGAACGCGCCAGTACACACTCCCTCCCAGATGAACCTCTTACAATTAGTTCAGTAAGTGTGCCCTCACCCCTACCTAGTGCGGGGTCCCCCTTTTAATACCATAATGGTTATTGACTAGTATGGGTCCTACACAACAGACGACACAAGCCAACCCCCATAGTTCTTGTGTCCCTAATTAACTAGGATTTTGACAGGTTATGCCTAACAGACTTAACAGATTCGCATAACCCCCTACAGATTTACGGGTTAAACTTTACAAGTTAATGGGTCCGTATAACCCCAACAGATGTAACAAGTTAAGTCTTTTAGATTAACAGGTTCGTATAACCCGTATAGGTTTAACAGGATTACTTAACCCCACAAATTTAACAGATTTACTTAACCCCACAGAAACTTAACAGGTTTACTTAACCCCATAGAAACTTAACAGGTTTACTTAACGCCATAGATTTCATATTTACTTTTGACTCCATCAATTCATATAAATTTACTTAACCCTTTATTCCATTTGTTGGGTTCATATATTACCCCTTTTCACATTCAAACCAGTTAAGTATTTCAATTTAACATGTTGTCATTATCTTTACATTTATACATGTTAACACACCAGACCTCTCACATTAAGTCAATCACTTATGGCTGGTGGATATGCTGGGCGGCTCCGGGTAGACTTAAACCACAAGTTTAGAGTTAACCTCATGTCATGGTGTCGTTTCGCATTAGGCCCCTCACATTAGATTAGCCACTTATGGTTGCTGGATATGCCGGGCAGCTCCGGGCAGATTTATACCACAAACGCAATCTAACCTCGTGTCTAAGCGTTATTACCGTTCCAAATTTTTAGGCATCACATATCATTATACCTAATAAGCCCTTTTTCCTAAGTCATAAATCAATATACAATTTATGCCCAATTTCAATATTCACATATGTTCCAATTTATACCCCAATTCAATATTCACATATGTTCCAATTTATGCCCCAATTCAATATTCACCTATATTCCAATTTATGCCCCAATTCAATATTCACCTATATTCCAACTTATGCCCCAATTCAATATTCACATATGTTCCAATTTATGACCCCAATTCAATATTCACATATTTCAATACAAGTTATGCCCAAATTCACGTTTTTCCCAACGATTCCCAATTTCGCATGTTCGTATATTTCAGCGTTAGGCCAAGACTTGAAGGTAGCCTGGCTATATAAAAATAAAAAGGGAAAAGAGGGACAGAAGGGAGTCAAAAGTAAGCATTATAACGAATCAATAATTAACTGACAGAAATAGGCATAAAAACTGAATAAGCATATTATGACAAGATTTGGCATGGTGGCGATATAAACATATAAGAACATATCTGGTGAATATGTCATAATAGAACTGATTTAGATGATGATTCAAGACCCAATTATATATATATATATATATATATATCAAGATTGTCAATTAAATATTTAGAGCTAAGTGAATAGATCTAAGAAAATGGATCTAAATAACTGATAAGGACATGTTGATTTTCTTGTATCAATCTTTGAATATGCATAATGTTCTTTGAATTGATTTTGGAGAAGAATAGGCTATTTAATTTTCGTTGCAGCAGAGCCCCGTCGTCAACATTATTTTTCAGATGAATAAAACCTAGGTTTAGGGTACTTTTTATAGCCTAGAAGCAACGAACCAAGTCAAGAAAAGAGTCCACTTTCAGAAAATCAAAGCTGCCCAGATCTACTTAGGGGGGTCGACCCTCCACCCCTTAGGGTGTCGACCCCCAAACCCCTTGGTCGACCCCTAGGTCGACCCAGCGGGTCTCGAGTTGACACCCCAAAATGGGGGCGGTTCGGGTATTCCCCCTCCCGATTCGCTATTTTGAATTTTTTTATATATTTTAATTTGTTTGTATACATATAATTCTCTTGTGTGTATACAAACTTCAAACCTTCATAACTTCTTCTACGATGTCCGTTTTACGCAAATCAAGTGAATATCTTGACCAAAATTTCGAAATGGACGCAATGGTGTAGTCTATTTCTCTTGATTCTGAATATTAAATTAATTATTCTTTTGTTTGTCCTCTTTAGTGTTGTTAAAATTTTGGGGTGTTACAGGGTTACTCATCATGCTCCTTGTATTTCAGCTCATCGTTCAATCTGTAAAGAGAAAACGATTAACCATCTCCTTAGTGGTACCCGTGTAGTGCGACTGCATCCTTAGATGTACTAGTAGTACATATATAGCTTTTGGAAACCAAAATATCACAGATATGCACTCTCATATATGTGTACTTTCTCCCCCTGGTGTCTTTCCCTAGGTTAAACTGCGCAACCTAGCTCTGATACCAAGTGTGATGGCTGCCTCGCACCATCAGACATTTCCCTTAGAATGCGCTGCGCCAATGCCCGACTGGCACGCGAAGATCATCAAAAGAAAGGGTTTGAAACGATATATCACGAAGAACATGTAGTATATCTCACAGCGCATGAAATAACATATAATAATAACATAACTTGATATAAAACAGGTGAGACAGTACATAAGCTGAAAACTAAACCATATTATTTGAGTAGCGGAATCCCAAATACAACTTCATATCCAATTATTACAACTCCAAAATACTTTCTCTAAAAGGAAATAAAGAGGTACACTACCAATGCCCGATGTAGTGACCAGTAACAACACAAGGAATATATATATAGTACATGAAAGCCTCCTGCTCATCTCCGGATAGCTGCTCGTGCATAACCACCTAACATGTCTCTAATTTGCTCGTTTAGGAGCACCCAGAGTAATAAGAAGAGACATAAAAATCTAGGTCACACGAAAATCTGGTATGAGTGATAGAAAATCTATGTCACTAAATAAAGCAATAACAGGTATAAATAATCATACCTAACCTGGACCTGCAACCAAAGAGTTAGCACAACAAGATGTACAATACTCTAAGGTAAACACTGACATAGAGTGTAAGATGGAAGTGTGTGTGTCATGGTGATAACAAACATCGAACATAGCAATCATCCTCATATTTCTCACTTGGTGCGTAAAGCATACGTTATCTGCTGCTTTGATCACCAGATCCATTGAGGCCATAACAGGGTCCCACCCCATACAACTATTGTTATGACCATACTGCCTTGGTCTATAGTCAATTACCCCACACAGTCCACACATCCCTGTCTCTAGGTCACGGGTCAACCAGTCCACACAGCCCTGGCTCTAGTTCATCTAAATACCCCCTCTCTTAATGGTGAACTAAAGTTATATATACTGATAACTTCTTTGCACACATCACGCAGCAAAGCCCAACTCTTGAAGTTCACTCGTTGGTTCCCATCTGGATTCTGAGTGATAACTTCCCATTTGGAATTCCTTGGCATCTCGGGTTTTGGTCGAATTGGAGTTGGTCTTGAGAGGAGTCATCGCGTAGAAGTAGAAGTACACATCCGCTTTGGTTCGGCTTCCTTCCCTTGGTTCGACTCGAATATATGATGCTCAAGTCCATATTTTAGTTCGGTTCGGTCCTCCTTGTTCAGTTTTGTTTGGGGTCTTTGCTTCAGTTCGGTTTGGCTATGGTGTTTGAGTACTCCTGTTCGGATCGGCTATTCCCATTGGTTCAAACAGAAATGTCATCTCGGTTCGGATCGTCATCTCCAGCTTGGTTTGGATTCTCCAGTTCGGTTCGTCGTCTCCAGCCCGATCCCAATGCCACTCGATTCGAATTGCCTTCCTTTTTGGCATGCCTCCTTCCGTTACCACTCCGGTTCGGACCCTCCAGCTCAATCCAATCCGAAATCCTGGAACTTTTTCAGCAAGCTTATATCGTCCATTCTTGCCATACGATAGTGTTTTCAACCATTCTAACTTCACTAAACAATCATAAAAGATCCCCAACAACATATAGGTTCAATCAAAAAGATCAAAACATCAATCACATAATCTATTTTAGATCAAACATACCCAAATCCATGATTTTCCCCTTATCCCTGTTTAACTATATGATTAGTAAACTTAATCCAAATTAACCCAAATTCATACTAGCGACATAAAATATAATTTTAGAAGTTTTACATATTTTTCCGTAATTTTTATGTGTATAATTTCCCTAATGTCACTAATCACCCCTAATTAGCCATAATTAGTGAATAAACATGCTAATTACTCACCTTAGCCAATAACTAAAGCTAGATATGAAACTTTTACCGATTTGGCTCGGATTCCTATATAGAGCAGCAGCTCTACCTCGAATTTTGTGTTAATACGGCTTGATTTGATGTAGATTAGATTAATTTGTGATTAGAAAGTTATCAGAGAGAAATTTAGAAGATGGAGGTCATTACTAGGGTTCAAGCAATGTTTGTGGCGGCTAGAGAAATGAAAGAGAATGTTTCTCCCAACCCTTTCAGCCTTACCATAACCTTAATTCCGAAATGGGTTATGAGTCCGCCTGCTAATTACCCTATTAAGCCCAATTAGGCTGTTTTTTCATATTCAAATCTTGTTTCAGCCATATTTCCCAAACCATCATCTGAATCCAATGGAAGTGGTTTCAGGTCAAAACTCCTTACCAATCAAAAGTTATAGGCAGAACAAGATTCGTCAGGGGCAAAACAGTCACTTAAAATTTGGCAATAATCGTGAATGTGGGAAATGATCCAAATAATCGTTTCTCAAAGTTACATGACCAAATGACTTTGTATGACAATAAAATAAATATTCTATGATCCTCCGACACGTAGAATGCGGGTCGTTACAATATATGTAGTGTAATGCTTAAAAGTATATAATTACTCAGTCACCAGAATAGTTTTGACACCCTCCTCACAATAACCCTTAGGTTAGATAAAAGGCAAAAGTTATATAGCTTAAAGGCACTTGATTTGGAAAGTGTCATTCTCTTGGTGAGTTTGTATTTACTGTATACTTTAATCATTTCGGACGTGAGTTATTTGCTTAAGCTCTGACTATTTGCAGGATATCTCCAACTTAAACTTAAGTAAATTTGGATTTTAGCATTTTTGCGTGAAATCCGAGCCCTTTAGTGTTTGGGTTGTTACAAGAATCAATCTAAGACAGCAAGGAAACTCATGTAGATGGCCTTTCAAGTGATGAAAACGTGTAGACCAATGCAGAACTAGCGTCTTTTAAGTGATTAGAAAGGGTCAGTAGTGGATCTGAGTGTGATTTAAGAATTGAGGTAGAATTAGACTAGATCCTATTTCTAGGGCCGATGAAAAATGAGGAGAAATGATCATTTTAATCTACTTCATACCCCTCTTTATAACAACAGACCATTATACTAATGGACTAGCTAATGTCAGCTCATTAGCACTCTCTAATTCGGTTCAGTGGTCTTAAAGGCTTAAATTCGCAATACCTCTCAAACCCTAAGTTCGAATTTCTTATATAATCACTTTACGGAATGGAAAACCATTATCACAACTTAATGTAACATGTTATAGCATTTAATTAGACCTCCATATAGTGTTATAGTCAGAACAAGATATTCCAACGGTAAAATGGCCACATAACAATTCGATAAAAAAAATTGGATGTATAGAATTCCCAAAAAGAGCCATATTTCAAAATATTAGAATGATGCAACATCGAAGCATAAAGCACTTAGTCTTTATGTACATCATCACATGGTTACGTACTCTGAATGCTAGTTTTGGAAAAACCCTAAAAGAGTGCCCATTAGTACCTTGTTTCCTCATAAACAAGAAAAGTTCTCTTAGAAGATTTCTTGGTCTGCTTTGTACACCCCTTCCCAATTTTTGTAACTTCCATGCCATTGCCAATTGGCAACACGCCTGACTCGAACATTCCATCCTGCCTTCTGCTCATTCCCTGCTTTAACTTGGCGTAAGAAGATGATGCTTTCTCCTTCTTGTTCTTTTGATGAAACAAATTGCTCAGTATAACCACAGAACCTTCAGGGTTCATATCCATGTCAAACAGCACTTCCTCACAATCTACAATCCTACTATCCACAATTGCAAATTTAATGTTCTTGAACTCTTTTATCACTTCACAAAGCTCTCCGCCTTTGAAGCTCGCCGCATATCCAAGCCCAAATCCTTCCAACTGTGACTTCATTTGGTTAGCGGCATTTTGGTCGTTGCACACACAAATCAGATGCCCATCAGTATATTTTGCAGCGATCGCTAATGCCAATGTTGAAGGAGATAATCCTTCCTTGGACGTGATGTTCACCATTAGCTTTGCCTGGTTGCCTGCTGCTAGTGCAGATATGTACTCTATGCATTGTGGCTCCACAAGTGTATTGCTGCTATTTACTGAAAACCTCTGGCTTTTAAAATTCTTGCACTGAAATTGAACATAGGAAGGGGGAAAAGAGAAGTTAGGGGAATGTAAATTTTCACCTTAAGACTTTAGTTAATTGTTTGGGAATCACACTTTTTAAAATACAATGTTAAAAGGAAATGAAATAAGTAAACACATACCAAATCTAGAGTGTGTAAATAAGCTCTCGTTGCATTCGTAGCAGACCAGATACCCATTCCTTCTACTTCTTTTTTATGTGAAGTTTCGGAGAATCAAGGTGAGGTGTTAACAAGAGCTTACCAACTAATATACTCAGTAAAGCTTTATGGAGGAAACTATATATTAAGTGCTCTTATTAATAGCAGAATTCACATGAATGAGTGCATGAAAGTTATCAGACATCTGTCCCTCTAACGTGTACAAAGTAATTTGAGGCTTGGTAGGTAGCCGAATATTTATTAGAATATTCTGATATAGGTGCAGTTATATAAGATTGTGTGTCTGAATTTGCCACCCAATATATTTTCGACTTTTGTATTCACCAACAAAATTTAATCACATTTTGACCGTGAATGAAAAATACAAATTTAATTCGTTCAATGGAAACCGTATTGGGTTTTGACTCCAAAACGAATTTTGATGTTGACGATTTAATTCGTGCTTTGACAATCAAATCACAAAAGTTAATCTTTCAACATTTATGCATGCATGAAATGATAAAATCATAATATATACCCTCTTCAGTAATACAGCATTTGCATATTCATTGGTTCGCTCTTACGTTTTCCACTGCTGTTTTTCGAGATACATCACTTGACTAAACCAATGACATCAATGTTACAGTGTCATAAACAAATTACTTTAGTTCAGAGAGCTCTCAAACCTAATTCTGTATCTCCTCCAATAAACTAGTTACTCTAGTTTGAAGAGCAACATGCCTAATTCGGTGTCTATTTCAGTTTTTAATCATGCATCAGATCCAAGAAATATAATCATAATCTTTTTTGACTCAAAGTTAATACCCTAAACTGAATGGTCGACAGGTGTTTAGTGCTTTTGAACCTAATTCACATGACATATATTTGGTCATGACTTCAATTGTGGAGGAAAAAGTAGTATGCTCCCCATGTAATCAAATTTTATCTAAAAGTCATACCACCTTAACTTGAGGAGTAAAGATAAAAGTATTATCATCTACATTGCCTAGCATAATAAGTTTATGAGCTTGGACTTAATTATTTTACTGTCAAGAAACAAAATAAAACTTCGATATTCAAGTTTAGCTCATATATAGATATAGCATGTAGTGTCAAACCAAAATATCAAACAAACATGAGGGTTAGCTCTCCCAAAACCTTTCTTCTAGTGTTTTCAATTCTTCAATAATATATTTGCAGATGAATTAGTTGTTCTCTTATTTCTTTCGTACCTTCAGAACACTGTTTAAGCTCTATTTTTCCAAATTTAGTCACGGTTTGTATAAAGAAATTACTACAATTTAGTCTTTAAGACCGAACCATGAGACCATCCATGCTAAATTAACGCTTAAAGGTTCGTCAAAATTAAGCCTTTTTTAATGTTCTAGAATTACTTGCACATTTAAATAAAAGTAACACGCAAAATTATTAATATTGAAATATGATAGAATTTGATGATTTGAGTATTTGATTGATACTGAATTATAGGAAGAGAAAACTGAATATTACTGACACTCAAAATGTTGGTACAGTCTGCTGAATATTGATACATTCGTTTGTATTTACAATATGCAACCTGTTAAGCTATTGTACCATGGCTGCTTCTAAATCTTCGTACCCGAACTATTTTGGGATGGTATACATTGTTTGATTGTTATGTTAACCTCGGCGGCTCAGTTCATTCATTTCTCAGTACTTCATTCAAACAAATCTTGGGATTGCAATTTCTTGGGTTTTATGATTCGCTAATGCTATTTCAACCGGCACCAAATCCGGTGAAAAGCTGCGATTAGAGAAGGATTATTATGGAGGGTCCACCCCAATTTACAATTTTACCCCCATGAATTACACTAATTTACAGTTTTACCGTCCCTAAATTAGCCTATTTCAGCTATGTCGGTTGTTTTCACCAGCTTTAGAGCCGATCGATATAGCATATTCCTTTATGATTTCCCTAATTGGTATGCTCCAAATTTCTTCATGATAATGAAATTTGGCTTTTGCCTTATTGAGTCTTCGGTTGATTCGTGTTTTGAGCTCACCACGTGTTTGAATCAAAAATGGTTCAAACACCAAAGATGTAAAATCACACTTCACCAAATGGTATGCAAAATGAAAATGGGGCCACAAATGCAAAGTGAACGGGAAAAAATAAGTAAGTGCACAAGGATTTTTATAGTGGTTTGATCTAAAGTTGATCTACGTCCACTTCGGAAGCCATTTCATTATCATGTAATAAATTTACAAAATTCATCACCTCATACATCTCATCTTGGCCCATTCTCTCTTTGTATAATGATTTTCCTCTCTTGAATGACTTGATTCTCTCTAATCCATTATGGAAATGGTTGGATCCTTATGAATGCAATGAACGTAAGAATGTATGTTCCACGGTTTGAGCACTTAGAGGATCAACGGTGAGTCCATGACGGTGGAGGTGTGAATCGAAGCTTGAAGGAAGATTAATGCCGGTAGGAGAGAAGTAGAATGGAGCATGAGAAGATAGAGATGACGAATCTCGATCTGAAGATGGTAGATCTCGGCTTGAAGATGGAGAAGGATGGAGAGAACTTGAGTTGATCTCTAATGGAGAAAGGAGGAGCCTTGATCCATTTGATGATGGAGGAAGAAGGAGAGAGCCTTAGTGGCCATTAATGGAGTTTGAGAAGTTTTAGAATGACGAAGAAACGATTTGGGCAGTCCTTCGGAGTAGAGGAATCGGTCCATTTGAGTGTGGTGAAATAGGGTATTTATAGGGGAAGTTTGGACCAAGTGGCAGTTCTGTAATTATGATAAATAGGGTACGGTTCGTACATTCGAGTATTTACGAAACTGACATCGACCAGTAGGGGCCAGCTGGCTAAAGCTGCACTAATATTGAACGATCGAGCTCCCTTTTAAATGAACGAGCGGGCTGGATTTCGTATCGCGTGACCAAATATTCAGCTGAATGTGTGGGCGACCTTCGTTTGTGTGTACCAGAAGCATGTGAGCGAGCCCTTGCCTAGTAGCTGTTGACAACTGACCTTGAGAAGGAGTCACGTGTGCATTTGTTCATGCAAGCTTACTTTTTGGGAATAATATTTACCATCGTGTCACCATAATATATTCAAAACTGGTCCCCATCAACCATGCTTACACGTTCCTTTATCCTCAGTATGTCATTGTCCTTCTTATTATCTGAACCTGCTCGTTCAACATAAAGCTGCTCGACCCTAGCGTGGAGAGACGGTGCTTTACCATATTTAAAGAAGATTGCAAGACTACCACTTCTTTGCTCGACCAAGACTCATGCGCGAGTGTCTTTTATGTTTGTGAGCGAACGACCCTGTTGCTGATGAAGGTGCTTGATCGCTCTTGCGCTGATGGTGTTCGTCCTGGCAAATATGCTCAGGCATGCTGCTCGACCCTAAAGCTCGTGTGTGGTGCTGCTCGACTAGCACGCTGCGCTCGACCACTGAAGTGGTGAATGACCTGCATGTGAGCGATCAGATCTACGTAGATGAAGATTGATCGGCTCGCTACTGAAGGAGCTAACGTGGCTCGCTCGTTCGTGCTGCGGTGATGAGTGCATGTGGTTCTCATTTTTTCTCTTTTACTGGTTGAGTACCCATATAGTGTTTGGCAAAATGCTTGAATGGGTTAACATTTTCCCTTCGAAGCTTGTATTTTTCGCTTGCGAGAAATGCGGGCTTCGAAACGAACTTTGTTAATACCATTTGTATTGAGATCCAGTTGTAGCTTTTTTGTTTTCTATGGTAAGTCATGCTTCGACGCTTTGACTTGTTGAACCCAAGTTAGTTTGATTTATATGCTTCATGCCACCTATTCTGTAATGTAAACAAGCACTTACATGATTCTGGACTTATACTTTGCTATTGATTGTCCATATCAATAACATATTAGTTAATCATTAAAGAATGACTTATGGGGAATTGAATGACGTGCCTATACAGAGCTATTTTGTTTAACTCTGTGGGTTATCATGAGTGGTAAAAACTCTTTTGTAATTACTTTGTCGAGTTTCCTTGGTTGTGGTTGACGCGCTAGAGGTTTCTACTTTGTTGCTTAAAGCTATTTGAGCTTTCCAACATGTATGGAGTCCTTAAGGTTCGTCAACACAATAGGAATTTCGATTTAGCTGACTAGTTTGAGACTTCTACTTGGAGAAGTTTTTATATCATTGTGTCCCTGCTCGGGAAGGTCTTATGTTTGGTGCCCCCGCTAGGGGAGGACTTTGGGTTTTGTGCCCCCGCTAGGGAAGCTATTGGGATTTAATGATTGTGCCCTCGCTTGGGGAAGACTTTGGATTTAGTGATTGTGCCCCCGCTAGGGGAGGACTTTGGATTTTGTGATTGTGGCCCCGCTAGGGGAGGACTTTGGATTTAGTGCCCCCGCTCGGGGAGGTCTTTGGATTTCTATATTTCACATCTGATATCTCCGATGCTACGCAAATGGATTTCATTCTTCACATATAATGTTTCAGATGCTACACAAATGGTTTTCATTCTTCGCATCTGATGTTTCAGATGCTACGCAAATGGATTTCATTCTTCACATCTGATATTTGAGATGTTACGCAAATGGATTTCATTCTTCACATCTGATATTTCAGATTCTTCACAACTGATGTTTCAGATGCTACGCAAATGGATTCTCATTCTTCACATTTGATGTTTCAAATGCTACGCTAATAAATTGGTTTGGTCATTCTTCACATCTGAGATTTCAGATGCTACGCAAATGAATTTGATGATTTTTATGTAGTTTCAAGGGGCAGCCATCAGTCCCTTTGTCGGATGCTCGACTTGGCAGGCTATTTCGATTTAGGAACTGAGACTTTGAACCTCTCACTTGGTGAAGTTCCCCTTCGACGAAAGTTACAGCTTTCGCATTTGTTTGTCGTGGTGCTTGTTCGTTGTTTGGATCTTTACGATATTCCCATTCACTTTTCAAGGCGGTGCTTTTCTATTTTGCATTTGTGCATTTTGATGTTTACATCTTTTGGCACTTGAACTAGCGTTGTTGGGGTCACGATGTTACAGGAACAAGTGCTCGACAGATGGCCTGCAACATGAAAGCATTTTTTAAGTAAGTTTTGATTTGACATACAATTTTGCGAGCAAGAAATTCATTTAGACAGGTATGCTCTTAGTCGTAGAGCTAATGTTTAGTGCATCACTTGCAGATTATTACAGACTGTTTACAAGAAGTTTTGAATATAACAGAAAGTAAAACATGGAGTAAAGCATGAATTAAAGCAGAAAATAAAGCATGAAGTAAAGTGGGTGCGATGTTGATCGTTTATTCTGAGCCATTGAAATTGGAGCACCAATCATCGATCCTTAGTTGATGGTCGGCCTTGGATCGATTTGTGCAAGAGCTTTGTTGCTTGAACCATAATGATTATTTGATGCCCCTGGCACTTGGGGAGTTGCAGAAGGATTCAAGGCCTGCGGATTCTTTACATATTGCAGTAGCCTATTCTTCCTGATTAACTCCTCGATGAGGTTTTTCAGGTGTCGACACTCATTGGTGTTATGACAAGGCTGCTCATGAAATCTGCAGAATTTCCCTAAGTTTGCTGCTTTGTTGCTTATCCTCATCGGATTTGGCTCCGCATACTCTTCAGAATTATTTGTTGCAAGATAGATATTTTCAGGAGTGTCATTCAAGGACATCATCTCTGATGAGTTGAAAAGGCGAGACTTCTTAGTAGCCTTGTTGCCATTCCTGTCATTGGCGCGCTTCTGCCCCTGATTACTCTTTTGATTATATTAGGTACCAGCATTTTTGGGAGCTTCAAGAAGCGGGTTAGCATCAACAATCTGAAGAGGTACAGGATTAGTGTCGACTCTCATGTACTCCTCGGCCTTTTTATAGAATTTCTCAAGCGTGTTCAGTTCTTTCATTTTAATTCATCTATCGAATTCACTCTTCTCATCTATGGCGCCGATTAAAGACATTAAGATCATGCGGGGCCCGGGATTTCCTACTTCATATGAAGCATCATTAAATCTTTTGAGGAAAGCTTTGATAGATTCTCCTGGATCCTACTTCATTGAGGTAAGAAAAATAACGTCCTTAGCCTTCGTAGCTTGCAGCCTGAACTGCTCTTTGAATTTCAAAGTCAAATCATCGAATCGGTCGATGGATTTGAGTGGCAATCTCGTGAGCCATAATGATGCGACGCCTTCAAGATAGAGAGGGAAGCACAAACATTTGATTTCGTCCGTTGTCCTGGCTGCATTCATATGCCACTCGTATTTGTATAGGAAGTGATTCAGATCTGAAGTTCCGTTGTATGGAGGTAGAGTAGGATGAGCGAACTTTTTGGGGAATTTTGCTTTGCGGATCCTCTTTGTGAATGTATTTTTGCTGAGGGAGAAGTCCCATTCCCTTTCGCTATCCTTGCGAGCCATGTTATCTTCCATGATTTGCTTTATCATATCCGTGATATATTCCTTCGAGTTGTGTCACTTCAAAGAGCGGACTTTGATTTCTTTTCCAGAGGCTCGTCGTGGCAAGTGATCGTGATTAGAAAATCTAGGTCCTTTACTTCCACCATAGGAAGGTGCTCTCATAACGGGGCTTGCAACTCACCGGCTATTCCGATCGGAATGGTTTTTGGGGTTCAACCTTAAGTCTTCGATATTAGCATTGCTTCTGTCAACAAGCCCTTCCAAACTGTCATTATGATGATGATGATTGGAGGGTGATGAATTTGCATTCTCTTCAACGTTGACATGGATGTTCGGAGTTGGAGTGGGATTCGCTTAAGCGTTTAGGAGAGCACTCATTTTATCTATTAAAGCTTGATTATCATCCATTAATGTTTTATTAGCATCAATTAAAGCTTTGTTGGAGGCTTCCATTCATTGGTTCAAGTTAGTGATGATGGCATCTAATTCGGCTTTAGTCACTCCGGCTCCACTTATTGAGTTTTCGCCAACTTCGAAATGGTTAGTCAGTGGCGTAGTTTCGTTGTTAGCAACGTCGTTGGGTGCTCCAATGGTTTTACTTGCAGTCTTTTTTGACTTAGTCATTGTCCAGGACATGGATTTGAATTTAGAAGAGAACTCGTCGATTGGGATAGATCTTAGACTTGTAGAATCTATGGTAGAAGTAGGCTTAGAACTTCAATGCAAAGCTCTTGAATTGGAGAGGAATGCGAACGCGGCCCCATGGTAGGGGCCAAATGTTTGAATCAAAAATGGTTCAAACACCAAAGGTGTGAAATCACACTGCACCAAATGGTATGCAAAATGAAAATGGGGCCACAAATGCAAAGTAAACGGGAGAAAGTAAGTAAATGCCCAAGGATTTTTATAGTGGTTCGATCTAAAGTAGTTCTACATCCACATCGTAAGCCATTTCATTATCATGTAATAGATTTACAAAACTCATCATCTCATACATCTCATCTTGGCCCATTCTCTCTTTGTATAATGATTTTCTTCTCTTGAATGACTTGATTCTCTCTAATCCACCATGGATATGGTTGGATCCTTATGAATGCGACGAACGTGAGAATGTATGTTCCACGATTGAGCACTTAGAGGATCAACGGTGAGTCCATGGTGGTTGAGGTGTGAACCGAAGCTTGGAGGAAGATTAATGGCTGTAGGAGAGAAGTAGAATGGAGCATGAGAAGATAGAGACGACGAATCTCGATTTGAAGATGGTTGATCTCGGCTTAAAGATGGAGAAGGATGGAGAAAACTTGAGTTGATCTCTAATGGAGGAAGGAGGAGCCTTGGTCCATTTGATGATGGAGGAAGGAGAGAGCTTTGGTGGCCATTATTGGAGTTAGAGAAGTTTTAGAATAGTGGAGAAACGATTTGGGCAGCCCTTCGGAGTAGAGGAATCGGTCCATTTGAGTGTGGTGAAATGGGGTATTTATAGGGGAAGTTTGGACCAAGTGGAAGTTCTGTAATTATGATAAATAGGGCATGGGTCGCACATTCGGGTATTTACGAAAATGCCATCAGCCAGCTGGGGCCGGCTAGCTACAGCTGTACTAATATTGAACGGTCGAGCTCCCTTTTGAACGAACGAGCGGGCTGGATTTTGTATCGCGCGACCAAGTATTCAGCTGAAGGTGTAGGCGACCTTCATTTGTGCATGCCAAAAGTATGTGAGCGAGCGCCTTCCTATTAGCTTTTGACAGCTGGCCTTGAGAAGGAGTCACGTATGCATTTGTTCACGCAAGCTTACTTTCTGGGAATAATATTTAAAATCGTGCCACCATAATATATTCAAAACCGGTCCCCTTTCACCTATGCTTACACGTGCCATTATCCTCAGTATGCCATTGTCCTTCTTATTATCTGAACCAGCTCGTTCAACAAAAAGTTGCTCGACCCTAGCGTGGAGAGGCGGTGCTTTACCATATTTAAAGAGGCTTGCACGACCACCACTTCTTTACTCAACCAAGACTCATGCGCGAGTATCTTTTATGTTTGTGAGCGAACGACCTTGTTGTTGATGAAGGTGCTTGACCGCACTTCACTACACCATAATGGCCATTTAGCAACACTTATTTTTTTTCAACTGCCAACACTTGTATGTGTTGTAGACTAGTGACACTAATATGTGTTACGGTAGTAAAAATATGTCACCAAAAATGTGCCAACACTTCTATGTGTTGTTATGCCTGGTCAACTCTTCTATTCTGAGGGCAAAGTGGTAAGCTCTCACCCACATAACCTAATCGGTACCTCAATCTTTCTCTCCAACGCTTATTCGTAAGAAGGCCGCGATATAATCAAATTAAAAAAAAGGACTTCTATGAATTCATACGGCTGATTACCTAATTGATATCAATATCAGACACTAAGGATTTTTGATTTCTCAAATCGGTGTTAGCCTCTCAATTCCTCTCTCCACCCGTTTCTCAATCGTCGACTTCGAATTAGGGCTTATAGGAATCACGATAATAGGTAAACAAATTGATTTCACTATTTTTGACATCATTCGCTTGTTGCAGTTCACGATAATAGGTAAACAAGAGAGACGCATATAGATTTTACTATTTTGTGAGTTTTCTTATTAATCGAATTCATTTGCTTGTTGCAGTTTGCACACAGAGACTGTGTACAGAGGTTGTGTGATGAAAAAGGGAGTTCAGTTTGTGAAATCTGTTTACAGGTAACCAAAAAGTTCGATTAAAAAAAAGTCTTTTTTTTATGTATATTACACTCTAAACTATTGTACTGATGTTGGTGTATTATCACATATCTAATCATGTTGGTGTTTTTGAGGTTTTACATTGTGACTACTTTGCAAACCACATTTTGAATTGGTATTTGTCATAAGTTGGATGTATTCCCTACTTGTATTCTGTTTAAACTAAGAACAATATGTTTGAATATATGTTGTATATTTGAATCTGTGCAGAAATATGAACCTGAGTACATAGTTCCTCCCAAAGTAGCATTGGTTGACATTGCTGTGACCATAAGGTAAATGTTTATAACTATCTTTGTATTTGAATGTTATGTCTTTTCCATTTATTTGGATACAGTTAGTGCTAAGTACTGTTTACTGTTCGACATGAGTTGAATACCAAAACTCCTGTAACTTGTGAGATTATTATTTTCATGAAGAGATTTTGTCTAAAGGTCTTGAGAACTTGTATATTTTTCTTCCATTATTTAGAAGAGCCAAGAAAATATAATTAAAAAACAGTCATTGATAAGAAAATCTTATGAGAAGTAAGGAAATTAGTAGATTATATAACATTGAATTCCTAGAAATATTATAGTGCCGACATCGAAAATACCCTTTTGCCATTTGTTCATGGACTTAAACATCAACGAACACTTCCATCTTTAGATCGATAGAACTAACAATATGGTTGATATGGTTTTTGGTATAATAGTAGGTTTAAAAGCCAGGTTGCGCACTGTTAACTGTATTTGCTGATTAAATTTGCTTCTACTATGAGTTGTTGCCTACTTAATTCATTATTACCCATTCGAAAAATAGTCGGCTTGAATTCTAATTTGCTGCTGACCTAATTTGTTGCTAACTTAATTTGCTGGGAATTTTTTTCCCCATATGTCTACTTGCTATAGCATTAAATCAGTCTGTCCAAATTATCTTCATGAAAATACGAAACATAATACGAAACATAATGTTCCGTTTATATATATATACACAAATATATAATATGTGTGTGTATATGTACACACACACATATACATACATAGTTTTGATTGTTGTTTACTCACCATAACTGTCAAATATGATTATGCACCGTCTACCTAAAACAACTTGTTCTCTCTTTCACTTATCATTTTTTGAGAAACGTTACACGTATATCTTCAAATTTTTAGTAATGATTTTTTTGCTTCAAATCTATTTGCAGAGTTGTATTGCTGGAGGGCTTGAATTATTTATTTTTCATGAAAACTTAGCAATACAAAAAACTTACTTTTGGTATTAAAGATAATATGAATTTGTCTCTATGATAATGAGGCCACTGAGATGCTATATACTTTTCGCTTTTCTCATCTGATAACTGTAGCTTTAATTAAATTACATTTTACTTTGTTGTTGCTATCTTTGTCCGCTTCAGCTTATGTTCATCTTCCTATGTCCTCGACCCATTTTTCTGCACATCCGGGTATTTCATGTCATCAATTTGTACACTGTTTAAACTTAGTTATCTGTGCAGTTTATTCATTTTCAGCTATTTTGGACTGTTAAAATCGGGTTTTTACTGTCTTTGCTACAACGTTTTCTCTGTTTCTAAATTTATTTGGCAATATGAGTTTCACCACTGTACGGACTGTAGCTGTCATCCAGTTTTTACTTTCCTTTCTGTTTGATTATATGAGAGAAATGTTCTGTTAATTTCTAAAAGCCGAATTGAATTAGTTACTTACGAGTTGCAATTCCTTTAGTTCTGAGTTTCAGGTCGGCACATTGATAAGTAAAATAATAATATAATTTTAATCTTGATACCCATTTTATATTTACGCCGCTGTTACATTTATGCATTCTTGGAGCAAAATTTTGCAACATATTATTCACCTGCCTCTCCAATATAAACAAATTCAAGATATCAAAGCAGTTCCTATTGAATGCGATCGAACGGGACATAGTGCCAGTTCCATTTGCAACTGAACTGAGTTGTCTCACGCGATTTAATTTTATCCTTCCTGGGCTTGGATCAATTTCTTTCAAAATTTAGTTGTCTGTTGTTATATGTTTATATTGCAGCAACCCCTACGCATAAAAAAGAAAAATTACATTGAAAATTTATTATGTACACATTTATTACTTTTCAGCATCAAGATTGGTCTTACAGGCCTCTTGCTGACTGCCTAAAGCTAAAATCTAGCTGGTAGTTGTTTTAACCAATGTATCAATTTTCAACCATTTATGCTCCCTGACTTAGGAAATCATGTTTTCAAAGTGTCTTTTTTGCTGGTTTTCTAACTCCATGCATTATAGTTATCCTGTTAAATTTTTAATAAAGCAACCGAGTGCTTTATATATGTTTTGGCAATTGGTTTTGCTAAGTCAGTTGGCAAATCATTCATTCTTTTCATTTATGTGCCGTTAGTTGGATTTTAGTACATAACTAAATCTCCTTATAATTTACTAACCCGACTCAATGTATCTGATCATTTGCTTTTACTAATTCTCGTAATAATTTTTACCCACCGTTTTTATACTGCTTAATTTCATTGAACGTTCCCACATAATGTAATTTTTAAACTCCCACTATCTAACTTCTGTTTAAATATTTTTACCTGATGACGCTAATGATTCAATCACCTTATATGCGTTGACCATCAAAACTAACGGTAAACCCGGGAAAGAAAATATGACATATGCTCTATTGCTCTGGGAAAAATCATTTGCTCTTTGATTTCATTTTCTGTTATGCACAGGCGAACCCATGTAACTTTGTAGTGTATCCATACCATATTTTGTTCAAATTAATTTCACCCTTTTTACTTCTGCGCACTTCAATTCATAGCTGTGTGATCACATCAATACAATGTGCAACGATGAGTTTAGTGCAAGATATATATATTCAGTTCGGTCCAAACTATAATATTATGCCAATTTCATACATCACTCTATCTGTATTTTCAACTGGACGTACTCATTTGACTTCACCCAACGCTTGCCGCTCCAATTCGAAGAACTTTCGTCAATTGAATTGCATCCGAGATAGATATTTACTTACAAGGTTCCATTGTTGTCTTGCTGTTTTATATTCTCTTACTCTTAGCCTAGCTTTCAAAATATATTTCACTTAACATTATTTGCTAATTATTTCTATTGCAGATTTTTCCATCTTACCTTTTTCAAGCTTCCAACTGATAATTGGTAAGAACCTTACAGGTTAAGCTTTCTAGAACAGGTTAAGCTTTCTAGAACATTATTGCTTCTGGTTTTCATTTATTTTACCCAAAACAGGTTAATATTTCTAAAATGCTCAATTTGGATTTAATACTTTTAATAATAGCCAGAACATCATATACTGGTACACGTTGGACTTTACAAAGTTATAACAGCCAGAACCTCATACTTTTAATAGCAGTCAAGTGTTACCTGTTTTCCACTTATATTTCTAAACTAAAATCACTATAAAACTTCATTACTAACAAAGTTATTTTCTTTGTGACAGAGATGAACCTAACATTTGGGAAAAGATCTTATATTCAAGAATACTGGTTAGCATTTAAAATAACTTACTATCTTTGCTAGGCTTCCAAAATACTTCTAAATCTAATGTATTTATATACCCCTAGCATTCTGCATTCTATGTTATTAGACCAAAATACTTCTAAATCTAATGTATTTTGGGTCATTACATTTCCTCAGCCAAGTATCCATATTTAGAGCGAAAGTGGCGAGTCTTTATAATGGTCTGACTAAGGACTGATGCAATAAACATAATGGTTTATTAGATAAATTTTAGTAGCATATGAACATTGGAAAATTAATGTATATTTATCTATATATCTCACAACTGTATTACCACTGAGATGAAAGATGATAAATGCAAGTATCTAATAATGGTGTAAACTCAGTTTGGAACTGAGTTAATGAGTTTTGCCCAGTTGTAATCCATTTTATGTTATTTTATGAATGCCCTTCTATAGCATAAATTTGAAATGATATTCAATTTATATGGATCTAAATTAAGGTTTTCACATCTTGATATTGTTTATTTATTTTATGTAGATGTCTTCATACTCAAGACCTTCGACTGATTACCGTGATTACTTCCTAGTGTATTCAGACGATTCAGACAATCCTTCTCAAATTGTTTGTTCAGCCGAATCTCGTACGGCAACTCCATTTAGCGTCTATGAGAGAATAGAGTCGAGCTTACAAAGAGATTTGGCATTATTAAGTGTTCAGAATGATATGGCACCTCCTACCAGATCGAGAACACCAACAAGATTGCCATCCCTGCCAACATTCAATGTTGGAGAAGTACAATCTCGAAGGTTGCTATGTCGTTGCAACATTGAACCAATATTCAAAACATGCTATTTGAATAAAAACGTTGGACGTCGATATTTTATTTGTGCAAACACTAGAACTCTTAGAGACTGTGGATTCATCCATTGGATTGACGAACCATTATGTGATCGTGGTGTGGAATTTGTGTTGGAAGTTCTTGAAGAAAACAGAAGGCTTAAAAAGGAGCTTAAATTGCAAGATTTCATCGAGTTCAATAGACAAAAGATGTGTCAAAATTAGGAAGGTATGATTTCGAACTTATAACATTTACCACTATTTGAAACTTAAATGATGCTATTTAATTAAATGCACGCAGGAAGCAGTGAAATGGAGAAAAAGATAAATTTTGGTGGTACAAGCTATGCAAATTTTTGGATGTAAGGTTTCGTTATATGGCTGGAGTTTCGCATTTGGTACTTGTAGACTTCTAATATGAAAAACATCTTGCATTATGTTAATTATGTATTGTTTTTACTATGGAATTGGATATTGTATATGTGTTGAATTTAGTATCTTTATGTATTATTATTTTTTGTTAGTTTGTACTTTGTTGTTGTCACGAATATGGATTTTTTCTTATGGATTTCGTTACACGTTGTTATGTCGAGATAATATCATAGCTGAATGCATATTAAATAGAGCTTATGCCATCTTATATGCAAATATAAGTGTTAGTAATGAATGTGTTTGCAACTCTTATAAGTGTTACCATATCTTATGGTTCCAACATTTATAAGTGTTAGCAATGAATATGTTTGTAACTCTTATAAGTGTTACCATATCTTATAGTTCCAACATTTATAAGTGTTAGCAATGAATTTCCTGTAACACTTATAAGTGTTAGCAATGAATTTCGTGTAACACTTATAAGTGTTAGCAATGAATATGTTTGTAACACTTATAAGTGTTAGCAGTTACTCTGTTTGTAACACTTATAAGTGTTACAGGAAATTCCTCACATGTCGTTGGTGACACATAAAAGTGTTACAGAAATTATTTGTAACACATATACTTGTTGGGAATCCACTGTTTTGGTGTAGTGCTTGTGGTGATGGTGTTCGTCCTGGCAAATATGCTCAAGCATGCCGCTTGACGTTAGAGCTCGTGTCTGGTGCTGCTCGACAACTGAAGTAGTGAATGACCTGCATGTGAGCGACCAGAACTACGTGGATGAAGATTGATCGGCTTGCTGCTGAAGGAGCTGATGTGGCTCGCTCGCGCTGGGGTGATAAGTGCATGTGGTTCTCATTTTTTCTCTTTTACTGGTTGAGTACCCATATAGTGCTTGACAAAATGCTTGAATGGGTTAACACCACGACTAGGGTTTTGTAAATTCCATATATGTTTGTTGTTGCTTTCAAATTTCTTCATGATGTTATCAAATTTTGCTTATGTCTTCTTCAATCCACAACTTAGTTGGTGTTTTGAGCTTGCAATCTTTGGAGTTTGGCAAATTTCCAATTTCCATGCTACTGCTTTCAGATCTGTTCATAAACTGACGAAGTTTGTCTTTTGTCTTCTTCGATCATTAGCTTCTTTTCCAGTCTGATGAATATTTTGGTTGAAAGTGACTTGGTAAGTATATTATCCCATCGATAAGTAGTAAGGACGTGATTGATTCACAGTCTCTCTCTAACAGCTTTATATGCACTCCATAAATGGTTAAGGGTTGGACACAAATGAAACTCGGCGAGTTTCCACTACATTTAGTCATGGAATTCGATAGGGTTTGGTTGAGTTTCAACTTTAAATTCGGAAAATAACAGCCAAAAACGAAAAACGGTGTATATAAACCAAATTTGACCATGTCCCCCTTAAGCATTTCTGGAGTGCATATAACAATGCACCTTGGTATCGAAATAAGTGTAGATCATTGTTTGTATGTTTAGTCCTTGAATAAAGTATTGGATTAGCGGTCATTGACATAATGCATAGATTATCGCATCATATAATAGGTTTTGAATTTGTATTTGACTTTAATTCATTGAGTGAATTAGATTGTGTTCGCATGAATTTGATATAACAATTGCTATCATGCTATGCTTCTATATTCTACCTGTGTCTTGTTTTAGAAATAGTAGTTTGTTTCTTTGAACACCATAAAGATGGATTAACATCAATGTAAATGCAATATCTTATGATAGAACTTTTGTCATTACCCATTCAATATTAACATATCTTGTTATATTGAGATTTTGGCATACTTTTCGATTTAATCAATGATCGTTAGTTTCTTTTAGATATCTCAGTATTCTTTCTAGTACTTTCCAATATTCATCCTTTAGATCATGCATAAATTGACATATTTTGATAATGCTAGAAGGATTTTCTGATGTTGTTGTGGTTACATATTGTAGTGTACCAACAATGCTTCTATGTTTTTTCTCATTATATATTGGTTCTCCTCAATTTTTTTGATAGATGTTGGTTTGTTATCGTAGGTTTAAGCATTGGATTTGTAGCATGTATTTATTCTTTGATATGTATCTCTATGATTTATTTTTTCTAACTTATAAACATTTATAAGCTTGTTATTCTTTTGATTTATATGCCCAAAAAATAATTTAGAGCTCTAAGACATCCAAGTAAAAATTGTTTGTCTGAGAATTGAATAAGGTTATTGATTACTGTATCATTATCATCTACATTAATCGAGTCATTAACATATTTTAAAATACACATAGTTGATACAATTGTAATTTTTATAAATAGTGTTGTCTAGGAGATTGAAAAACACAAGTTTATCAATATTGTTTCTAGTCTGTCAAACCATCCTCAAGGAGTCTACTTAAGTCCATTTATGTCTTTACTTAGTCTGCACATATGTTTTTTTGTCATGGTTAAAGCCTAATAGTAGCACCATGTACAATTATTTATGCAAATCACCATTTAAGAAAGCATTATTCACATCTATCTATTTATACTCCAATTTCTATGTAATACTATAATAAGAGTTATTCTCATTGTTGTTTCCATTATTACTAGAGAATAATATAATAAGAGTCATTTTGATTATTGTTTCCTTTACTACTGGAGAACATGTTTCACTAAGTCAAATCCATGCTGTTAAGTATATCCTTGAGCCATAAGTTTTAATAAAAGTGATTTTGATTGTTGTTTCCTTTACTGCTGGAAAACATGTTTCATTAAGTCAAATCCATGTCGCTAAATATATCCCTTGGCCAAAAGTCTTACTTTATATCTTCATTTTGTTCCATCTAGTATTTTATTTCATTTGTATGTCCATTTGCTCCCTACAACATTTTTATGTTTAGATGGATAAAATAGATTTCATGTCTTATTCCTCATAAGTGCATGATATTATTAATTCACAGCTTTCTTTTAATTTGGATATTTTACTATTTAAGTATATTTTTCTTGCATTTCTAATGTAGGATGTTTAAAGTTTAGGCTGAAGAATTCTATTTTTTAGCTTGTGATCATATGATGATTGTAAAGACCAGATTTTCGACATTCGGAAATCGACACACAATACATACTCGGTATTCAAATGTCAGAATCCGTGTTGTTTGAGGGTAATAACACATTAGAAATAAAAACACAAAGAAATAGAATAGCTTTCTTTATTAATACTACATATAGGTTACATAAGACCGTGAGTGATAGATAAGAGTTTATATATTTCCAAATACAAGGTTGTACTGAGACACAAACTGAACAATGGAAAATAACTAAGGTGTAACGACTCCGGATTTCGCCCGACCCGATCGATCATTAAATCGACCAAAACTGTTCAAAACCCGAACACGTTAACCTTGGGAGTACAACAACATCAGAACAATAACAACAGACTTTTATAAACATTACACTAATGTTACATCAGAGTACAGAACATCAGAGAACATTGAGTAAAATTACAGCGGAAGATAAATTACAATAAATTATTACAATACACAGCGGAAATAAAATAACTAAGGCAGCGGAAGACAACTATGCTCTGGACACAGCTTTAGGCTTCGATCCAGAATCATGCTCAAAAGATAAATATCTACAAAAAGCTACTCGACTGCTCGTGTGGAGAAGAGGGCACCCGAGTTTGTAAAGGTGGAAACAAATAACGGGTCAGTCATGGGACTGGTGTGAGAATTCTAAACTAATTTAACTAATAGTAATAAGGCAAATCCAAGGACCACGCCGCTAACGCGGAACGGGTTTACTCCAATGGATTGCCGGTGCATAAATTAAAGTAAATCGTTAAACAACGCAATGCTTTTTAGAAAAATGAAACCATCATATGACTCAAGTCCCATCACACAATGCAACACAAACCGGAGGATAGAGTTTTACCTTATAATGGTCAAAAATGCTTGATACGATAAAAACGAATTTGATATTATTATTAGCGTATTTATGTTTCAAAAACATTTCAAAGTAAATGTATCAATCCTAGGAAGAATATCTACCATATACTATGCCTCCATACTAGTAATACAATCAAAACCGTATGAGATCGTATTGGAAATTGGGTTTTCGTCATGAGTCAAGGATAGGGAGGAGCTCCTTACCGATTTGAGACACTCTAGCTAATGTCTCAGGATTCCCCGTAGTTAACCCTTGGATCCTGCAGGGCCGGTCCACACATACAACTTCGTGGATTAGTTATTTCTGAACACACGTTTCCCGATCCTATAGGACCTATCATCCAAGACGCGCCTCATTCCATCATCCACATAAGTAAAATATCAGCTAGTTTAAGCACTGACACTACCCCTAGCTAGAAAGAAACGTGTTGTTCTCCCTGCGTTCCCTTCTCCCGTTTTAGACTCAACCGGGTTGTGAAGCTCGTGAAGCTACGTAATACACAAAGCTATGTTTATTCAAGTTGTGCTTTGATCGTCACCACGAGGTTCTGCTTTTCAATAAGAAACCTTGATCATTGCATCTTAGTATGCCACACTGTCATTCCATATCACACTACCAATCCTTTGCCAAAATATATGAAAGGGTGTTAAGCAAAAGAATAAATTCACCGCCACCAAACATTCATACATTCGACAGAAAATCAATAAATACAATATAAAGGAGTATAATGTCGGACACACATTCCATTTATAAGTTTATGCTCTGGGTCTGAGCGAAAGCCAAATCCGTGCAAATCAACACTACGTCCGAACAACTACCATCTTAGCCCCGTCTTGAGAACAAATCAATCAAGGGCCTCAACACTAGTTACCCATTCGACGTGAAGATCGTCGGTCTTCAATCGTCGTCTTCAATTCTTCGAATGTCGTATCATTATTTGGAATGAGAGTAAACTCGGACTTTCCAAATAACTCTCGCATATATAAATTTGAAAACCATTTCATATCGTTGTTAATAATTTATAACGATCTATCGCTATTTTTATTTTACTTTACATACACATCCTAAACATAACAATGTATATTTTCTTCTTCTATCCTTCAATTTACACAAAATGTATATTTGGTTCGTTATTCTTTCTAATGAAAATCTATTCCTTAGAAATGTAAATTTCTAATTTTATTATTTACATTGAAAAATGTAAATTTCTATTCCTATTTTATTTACATTGAGAAATGTAAACTTATATTTCAATATATTATTATGTCGAAAATGTAACTTTTATTCTATATTCTATTTACATTGGGAAATGTAAATTCCTAATCATTCATTTATTTCCTTTGTTTACATTGAAAAATGTAAATTCTTTAAAATGTCACTTTTATTTCTATGCTTTTATTTACATCTAAATTGTAAATAAAAATACACTTTTTCAATTCATTTTTTTTAACTGTTGTTTTTATTTGCATGAATTCGCCACATGATTCTAATGTGCTTACATTTCATACACAAATTCTAATATGTATTGACAATAAAAATGTCCTTTTTATTTATACCCAAATTCTAATGTGCATTATGACGGTAAACATAATTCTTTAATTAACATACAAATTTCATCACAACAGAATGCCTAAAAGTGATGCATTCATTTATTCACATATCAAATTTTTATATATTTTACATTTACATTGAAAATGAGATTTCCATAGACAACCTATCCTTCTCTTCAAACTATGATCATTTTCTACTTTTCTACTTTACATTAAAAATAATATTTTTAATGTAATCAAGTTTTCATTTTAAAATTATGATCCCTTTTTCTAAATTTTACTTCACATTGAAAATGAGAATTTTCAATGAAATCACACTTACACTTTAACATTAAGATCATTTTTCTATATTCTAACCTTACATTAAAAATGAGACCTTTAATGTTAGCATATTTTTATTTTAAAAATATGATCATTTCCCTCGTTTCATGACTTGCATAAAAATGTATTCTTTTCCTTATATAAAAAGAAATGTATTCTTTTCTTTATTCTCTTTTATTACATTATAAAGAATGTAACTCTTTAACTTCTTTCACTACACTATAAAAATGTAATTTTCTTCTTTTTGATTGCATTACATACAAATGTAATTTTTGTCTTTTTCTATTACATTGAATAGAAGATGTAAACTTTTCTCCTTCTATCTATTACATTAAATAAAATATAAACTTTTAATCCATTCTTTTTAATGTAACAATTTCACATTAAAAATACATCTTTTTAGCGTAACCAATTTGACAGTAAAATATCTTCTTTTTAACACACTAAAAAGATGTCCTTTTCAACATACTAAAAATGTGTTCTTTTAATGTAAATTTCACTTACTTTAAATCTAATTACATGAAAATGGTAATTTTATCCTTAAATTTTAATTACATGAAAATGGTAATTTTACTCCTTAAATCTTAATTACATAATAAATGTAAATTTTTCACTTTAATCTAATTCACATGTAAATTGACTTAATTACATAAAAATGTAATTTTTATGTTCTCTAACTTAATTACATAAAAATGAAATTTTCTTCTAATTCTTATTTACATTAAGAAAGATGTAAAACTTTTCTAATCCTTATCTACATTAAGAAAATACAACTTTCTTTTATAACAACTTGGAGGTGAAAATATTCATTTCATTATTAACGCATAACGGTGCAAAAATGTTCATTTCTAATTTATCACATAACAGTGTGAAAACAATGTCAATTTCTAATTCAACCCATGACTGTGTACATAAGTCTCATTTTCTAATTTCAACATAGTGGTGTAAATAAGTCTCATTGACGAATAACAGTGCAAATAAGTTTCATTTTCTACACTAATACATAATGGTGCAAATTAATGTCATTACCGATTTCTTTACAAATAAAAGTGATTCTTTTCATTATAAATCAAAAATGATTTCCTTTCATTAATAATAAAAATCAATATTAACTTATTTTAATTCAATTAATATTAAAAATCAATATTAACAATAAAACAATGTAAAAATGTAACTTTTCCTTTATTTTCATCTTAACAAAACAAATGCATAATTTGTTTTCTTTTTATTAACAAACGAAAATGACAAATCATATTTTTATTATGAATTGATAAACTAGATCAATTCAAATCAAACAAAAGTGATACCACAAAAGTGTGATCTTTATAATGCTAATGTAAAAATGAGATTTTTATAATATTAACATTTATACATAAAAATATGTTCTTTTCCAAATGATGATATTTTTAAATAAAAATGTTATTATTCTATTCTAACAATTTATATAAAAAAAATGATATTTTCCTTGATGTAAACATTTCATATATTTCATACCATCCATCAACACAATACGGTCAATTCACCGAAATATAGTCAATTCAAATAATCTCAAATATCACAAAATATTCAATTTGGTGTCACATAACTAATGAACAAAAATAGGGATTTTTGTTTTAACTAATTTATCTTGACAAAAATAACAAATTTGTTTTGACAAATTAATTTTTGACAAAAATCTATATTTTTGTTTTCAACAATTTTTTATTACAACACGATATCATCCAATTAACAGATCTATACAACACATCAATCATAGAATCAAATCACGTCACATAACAATAGAATTTTACCGCAAAGTGATGATAACACAAACATAAATAATTTTAGTTATTTAAGAAGAAATAAAATAGAATTTCTCACATCGTTTTGAATTTCTGCGTCGTTCAGATCCAAAAATTGGTCAAATTTCAACTTGTTCAGTATCAGATCTAGTCAGTTTCATCGCGAAGGTCTCGGTCTCACGATCGTAGCACACCTGAAATCGTTCAGTTTCGAGTTCGTACGCATTAGTTATGATTAAATTAAGATCGGTCAAATTTGAATCAATTAAATTGTAAAGTCAAAGTATGGAAAAGTCAAAGCTACCTCATCTTCCTCCTCCCAACATTCAAGCCGTTACTTTTATTTCTTTTGAACCCATAGAGCTCAAAATTAGGTTTCTAATTATCTCGAAATTTATGAAGCTTGAAGACGATCGGGTGGTATGACATCGAAGAGGGAGGAAAGGGGTGTCGGCGCCCTAGGTGATAGAGGGGACGATGGGGCCTACATGGTGCAGCGGGGCTGTTTTGGCCGCGGGTTGGGTGGAGGAATCCGGCTAAATTACTTCAGTACATCTCATCATCTCCGTATAGAATCGAAGAGGAGGAAGAGAGCTTCAATTTGGTATGAAGAGTGAGTGATTTCATTGACTGGATTGTGAGAAATTGAGGAAGGAAGTTTCGGATGAATGCGGCCATTGAAAATGAAGGTAGCGGCTGAGCTTTTGGTCTAGGGTTTTTCCTTGATTTAATAATATATTTATATATTTAATTAACTAATTAACCCAATTAAGGCCCGATTAGCAACTTTCTCTGATTTCAGCCCAACGACTGTCGTTCTTACCTATTTACCCCCATTCCGGACTTATCTAGCTATGTACCGCATGCCCAAACGACTGTCTTGACTCAGTTTTCTTTAATTTAAAATATTTTCTTTTATTTTTAATTTAACCGTACGAATAAATTCACCGGGGCCACAAATTAACTTTGAAAAATCCCAAAAATTATATTTAGCTATGTTTTTACGCTGCGAACCTAGGAAAATTAATTTCGTTCAATTATGAGCCCGTTTGAAAAAGGGCATTTTCCCAAGTCGATTAAAATTGACCGAAATTGACCAAACTGAAATCTTTTTGCCACGGTCACAAATTAATTCTAAAAATTATGAAAAATTAAACTTAACCATATTTTGACATTCCGGATCCAACAAAAGTGGTTTCATCGAAAACAGAGGTCGTTTGAAAAATGGCTATTTTCAAGGTGTATATATTAAATATTAAAAATACATTTTTAAACAAATAATTTTCGAACTCGAAACATATAAGTGTTTATACTTTTTAAATGCAGAAACGTCTTTCTGAACTCAATGGAAGTGGTTTTGAGTCCAAATTCCTTCATATGCAAAAAGTAGCATTTTTGACCTTTATATTATATATAAATTTCATAGCGACCTTTCTAAGTTTTAAACTGGGTATAACTTTTGATTCCCGTTATGAAATTTCAATTTTTCAGATTCGTTAGAAAGATATTTTTAGTTAGATTCTAATATTTTTGGTTTCACTAAAATCCGTTAAATTTTGCATCTTGTACGGTTAGTCAAAGTTCAAGTTTGACTTTTCAAACTACCGCGCTATTTCTAACTCTTTTTATAATTAAAATTAAATTATTCATTCTAACTTCGATTTAAATAAATTTTTAATCATTATTATTTAAAATAAATTATTTTGAATATCCAAACCCATTAAAATTAGTTAAAATAAAATTTTAAATTTACCCCAAAATTCAGGGTTGTTACATAAGGCTTGAATGATCGAATCCAAAATTCTCCATCTTCACTCCAAGATCTAACCCGAAATGCTATTATTAGCTCCAAGTACTTCTACTGAAAACCTGACTACTACGTTGCTTATGTAAAATGAAGGGCACCTAGAGTTTAGGAAAGGAACCAATAAACCCCGGCTCAGTCATGAGATGTTGTGAGAAACTCAAAAATAGTTGTTTTGTGCAGAAAATCATGTATTTTTTTAAAATGAAGTTACCATAAGGTCTCAACACGCACACACAATTAATCGCACATATTGGGCGAGGTTTCCCCTTATGGTAACCAAAAATGCCTTTGATACATAAAATCCCTTGATGTTATTTTTAGTGCATAGTGTTGAAAGCATTTCAGAAATAAATTTATTAATCTTAGCCAACATAGGTACAATTATATTATGGTGATGCCGTCTCATTTCCTAGCAGGTTATGCAACTAAAACATTAAGGGTTCGTAGTGGAGTTTGTTTGGATTTCTATCAATGGTCAAGGCTTTGTATCTTCCATTACCCGAATTTTGAACACCTCTAGAGGGATGTCCAAGGATCAACAAATGCTCCTCTTTCTACACAAGGGTGGAATATCCTTCTAACTGGATAACTTAGAGTACTTATGAGCATGTCATTCCCGGTTGGAACCAACCTTTAACCGAGATCCTGAATTTCATCATCCACATAAAGTAGAATTTTCCACATAACTAAAATAACTAGGCTCCATACCATGGTATAACTTTCAATCTAGAAGGGAATGTTCATACACTAAGGGTTGCGAGCACCATAATCTCGTTTGATTTACTTTAAGTTTTGTCTGATCATCCATAGCTCATTTCACTTAGCATGTCACATTGCTAATTCATAACATATAACTATGTATAGCAATATACAACCTCTAAGATCGTACGGCTCCAAGAAGGATGTTAAGCTAAGGGAATAGTTTCTCCACCACCAAAAATTATATATTTGGTAAAAATCAAATTTTATGCCATAAAATGCAATCTCAGACATACAATCCATATAAGTTCGTACTAGGACTAAACAAAACTAAAGGCACTTTATTTCTCATCCAGTAAAGGAGAGGAGGCCTTGCAAATTTGGAAATTCCTCAAATACCTCCAGACTGCTGCTATAAATAATCTCATAATGGGTGGCCGCCTAAAACATCAACAAGCAGTCCTTTCGATGTGGAAATTCCCGGTCTTCAACCATCGCCTTTAATATCTCCATTTGCTTCATTTTAATGTATCATTATTCGAGATGGTTTTCGAATAGAAATCTAATCCCGGCCTTTCGGAATAATGAGTGTTATTTATAAAGACAATAAGGATTTGCAAAGTTTCTTTCCACTTAGATCTTTTCATTAACTTAGTAAAATTCTTAAACTATTTATTGCATTAGAACTTTATTCCATATATTCCTTCCCTTATCTTTAAATAAAGATTTATTAAACCTTAACAAAGATTCATTCTTAACTTAACCTCAGAAAGCCTTTTAACATATTCATTACTTTTTTAAATCTGAATAAAAAGATTTGTTAAATCTTTAACCATTATTTCCAGTTCAAAACATAAATTCAAACGAGGTAAAATGATGTGGCTTAACCCTTAACAATTAAAGCTGGTGTTGTTTAAGACATCATTTACAACAAACCCAGAACAATTAATATTAAGTATAAGAAATTGCACAAAAATTATATCAGCTTATATTCAATATCAGTTTCCATATTCAACAAATACTATGGGTGGAATAATGGTATAATCACCTTTTAAATTCCCCGAATAGTATGCGTTTCATTTACGGAATATAATACCAAGTATATGAAGATTATTACCATCCAAATCCAATTAATTTATAATTGAAAAACTTTAATCTTATTAAAGTTTAATCTTCAAAAATATCATTGTAGACTATCCGGGCTTCCCTTTCGACTTGGTCCAACACTCGCCTAGATAAATAAATATTGGTTAGGTAATTTCAGTGCACTAGCAATAGGTCCGAGCACAGCGTCGGCAGCGATCCACAACTCCATAGTCCCGGCAGGGATCGACCTACAAGTGGGCACCGCTCGATTCATCTGATTTCGGAAGACCAAGTCTTCTTTGAAACACTACACACCAAGTCCATCATCACCCAAAGCCTTAAACAACAACAAAAAACATTAAACTTCAAAACTTCCACTTCTGTAACATACTTACATCCTCCCCGACCACAAACACCTTGTGTCCCCTTGCCTGCACTTATCCTCCGTCAATACTACCTCAAAACAACATCAGTTGACCAACCACCACAACTAGCACTACCCCTTATAAACCACAGCAATCCTCTCTACATCCATACCATACAAATCATTTGCAAATATGGGCTTAAACTGCACTGGTTATATCTCAAGATCAGTAAGTAAACATATTTGCAAATAGTCATAATAAAAATGAGCAAAATAAGTTGGCAACTAACAGAAGATGATGTATTATATATAAGCCATCATATCATTTTTTAGTAAGGATAAAAAATATTGTAATGCATAGATATAGAAGGATATATAATTATTACCTTAACCAGTTTACCAACATTAACTAAAGCTTTTAGATTCTCACCTATTGCTTTCTCGGGCTTATGGACAACTTTGATATCCTAAATAAACTCATCCCATTATAAATTTCATAAATTAAAATAAATATCATGTAATAAATTAAATCAAACAACTTTGACATACGAACAATTTCGTCTCAGTCCAAGCGTGGACAATATGCAACCAACTCTATATCGCTACTTGACAACTCCGAGCTCCCCTTGCTTTTTCACCTTCTCAAGTGCCTACTACCTCATATGTTTTTTGTTCGTAATATACTAGCCAAGCCTCTACAAACCACAAAGCCAAATATCATTTTGAGTCGAATCCAAATATAATCTAGTTCAAAGCCAAAAGTAATACTGATTCAAATCCAGGAATAAATTAATTGGAAGCCAAAAATGACAATGACTCAAATCCATAAATAAACCGATTCAAAGCCAAAAGCTATAATGACATGAATCGAGGAATAAACTAATTTGAAACCAAAAATCATACTGATTGAAAGCCAAAAATTATGTTTATTCAAATCTGGAAATAAAAGAAATCAAAGCAAAATGTAATACCTATTTGAATCCAGAAATAAACACATTCGATATAAATGTGATACTGATTCAAAGCTAAAAATTATACTGATTTGAAGCCAGAAATAAGCTATTTCAAAGCTAAAAACAACACTGACTCGAATCCAGAAATGAATTCATAGATGAAGTCGTAGATGAGGCGATATTGTTCTAAGCAACAACAGGGAAAGCTAGGAGGAAAAAATTAGAAGAAAAAAAGGAACAAAATGAGATTGAAGAAATTAGGTTAAGATGGCTGGCGGCGAAAGAAAATTAAGGATCCGAAATTTGGGAGTGAGAACAAAATGAAAAGGAAAGCGGGTAAATGAAAATAATTGTGGGAAATAGAAATAGCTTAGGTGTGGATTGATGGTTGATATTTTTTTTAAATGATGGTGTGGATCGCTGAGGTGTAAATTTTTATTAATTTTAATATATTTATAGCTATTGCGACATCTTGCTGATATCTATGTTAACACCATGAAGCGAATGTTGCAATAAACAAAAATTAGCATATCTATCATTACATTGAAGTATGCAACATCTTGTAATTTCGTTGCAATAAGCCATCTATAGCGTAGTGATAGATGGAAAAAATGTATTAATGATTTTCGCATGCTCAATTTAGTTGAGTTTGTCTATTTTTTTAACTTGGTTAAGTTTTTCAAACTTCCAAATTATCATTAAAAAAATTCATTTATCATTTGGAAATGTTTATCGAAGATTTGAGTAAGAATTCTTAAGTTTAAAATATTTAATCTCAATGTTGTTGAATTTTTGTTGCATAAAGTGTTGCCAAATAACTTAAATCATCTCGTTTGATTTAATTTAAGTTTTACATTGTTCAAAAGTATGTATTTTTAATCCAAATCACTTTTTAACCATTTATTATGACTTATCATAATTTTTTCTTATTTTTAGTAATTTAAAATAGCCGTATTTCCAAATGATTTTCAATTTCGGTCACTAAACTACACTACCTCGATTTTCATCCAGATTTGATTTGAACATATTTCAAAATTTGTACACTGAAAACTCAAATTTCTTTTTCCATTTGAAAACCAATACCATTGAAAAACAAACATTTTTGTTTTGGGGAAATTCGATATAATTTGAATGTTATACGTTTATTTGAAGTTATCAGTCGAAATTGCAAACTGCCGCAACGCTATAAGCTCTATTCTATCTGTATAATGTTAACTTAAAATGAATCCGTTTTGGTTCAAATATGTTTATAATTCATTTAAAATACATATAACTTCATTTCCAAACTAATTTCAAATAATTTAACTTTTAAAACTAAATATTCATTTTAAATGAATATTATATTGTTATTTTATTAATATTTTTCAAATTTAAACTTTTTAAAATCTAAACTTTCCAAATCTCAAATTAAACATTATATAAGCTTATTGGAATTGTCGATTTGAGTTTAAAACATCATCTATATAGCTAAACCAAATTCAATTTCATAATTACTATTTCAAACTGATTTCACAACTCACTTTGAAATTGAACATGCCATTTCATATCAAATCCTTGTTCAAATTTTCTCCTTCACATAAGTTTTTCATAATCACTTTAATTTAATTTCTATCCAATTCGGATATCATATTCTAACTTTTATTTCTATACCTTATTTTCACTTAAATGAATATAATATTAATTTATATTCTCAAATTGAAATGAGACTTAACCAATACCCATATAATTCCATATATGTGGGTGTAACATGTAAAGTGTTATATATTATCACTAATAACAACCATAATAACATCCAAAGCAACCATTCATTCATATCATGATAATATATAAGCATTATTGTAATTAACGCTTATATTCCATAACCAACAAATTAGTTATAATTCACGACAAACAACATATCAACCATATAAATAACATAACTGTAGAGTTTCTCGCCTTGGGATTCCACTCGTTCTAACTTTAACTATAGGACATGGACTTGAACTAGTGCAATTTTTCATCATCTTTGCTTTTCTTCCTTAACCTTTTTCTAAACCATATATATAATAAGTTGGAGGGTTCGGCCTAGGGTGCTAGAGGGGGCTTGGTCGTGGCTTTTAGGAAGAGGTTGGGTCGTGGGTGGTGATGGGAGGTGGCGCTGAGGTGGTGGGGAGGTGGAGGCGGTTTTGGGTATGGTGGGGGGAGGGGGTGGAGGCCATAGGGAGGTGGGGAAGTAGGGAGGCAGAATGAAGAGGAAGAGAAAGGAAGGGAAATGGAGAAGGAGAGGATGGAATTCTTTAAAACACGAATTTTCGGATAAATTGGAATATAGTTTTATAATGAAAGAGAAAATATAGATTTCAACTTGTATATTTTAAGATATGTGTAAATCAAATTTTCAAAAAAAATCGCGGTTTGGCAATTCTCTATTTAAAGCTAAAATATTAATGAAATAGATGTTTAAAATATAGAATTTGAGAAATAATGAGTTGAAACCAGTTTTGAATTTATTGAACCAACTGGGTTGTGTAAAATGAACATGTTAGTGTTTATACACTTAGCTAACATTATAATATGTATAAATTTGGAATAACCGTGAAATGAACTCTAAACATATATGAAATAGATTATGCTTGTAATAAAATAAATGAAATTATGATTTGGTTTGTAACGTCAAATATTGAGATTTGAAATTTAATATTGAAACATTTGAATTGAATTGAGTAATAAAATTATTATTTAATTTAATGATTTTATTGTGAAAACTTATAGTGTGAACTTTACATAATTATTTAAATAATGAAATTCAATCTATTATGACAATGGTAACTTGAATATGATTGCTAATAAAATTATGATTTAGTTATATTGATAATCATTGAAAGTTGAAATTTGAATAATCAAAAGTGGAATTCAAAGTAGTTGAAATTTTATCTATGAAGTTAATTTTAATTCTGTTTTGATTCGAATAAAATTAATAAACATTAAAATTAAATTAAAAGGTGAACAAACGAAACCTGAATATAATTTTTATTAATGAACCTGTTAAATTAGCCATTTTGCAAATGATCTCAGAACACGATGAAATTAGTTTCATCGGATACTGAAATATAAATTATTTTAATATTTCAAGTGTCGTGTCAATCGGAGTTGTTATTTGATCGTGGCGATATAAACATGTATCGATTAATGATTTGAGATTTTAAAATAGACATTTTTCAAATGATCTCGGATTTCGACAAAACTTGTTTCATCGAATCTGGAATATTGAATTATTTTAAGGTTTCAAATTTCATAGCCATCGGACTTATCGTTTGGTCATGTGAATTTAAAACATATAGGAAATTTATATGTGTAATTTAACTAGAATAATTAAATTTTTGACTACAACTGTTGTAGATTTCCTAATTAGGCCTTGCTACTAGTTCAATTGCTTTTAGAAAGCATTTAAACCTATAGTTCGGCTATTAGCAGGCATGGTTTGGAATCAGACCCATTTTTGGCTTTAAGGCACGCAAAACGAGACAATAAAATAATAAAATATTGCTTAACCCTAATCTATTTTCTGTGCCGCCACCTTCTTCTATATCAATGGCGGCAAATTATTATTCTTTCTCCCTCTTTTTCTTGCAATCTACTCAATGATTCGAGAAAGTTTCAAAATCAAAATTCCAGCCCTTCGTGAGATCTTAATTTTCATTCAGTTTAGTACCGATAAAATGTTTTTCTTATTTTATTTTAATTTAAATTTCAATGATAAGATGCGTATAACATTCATGTACGAATTCGGATTGACTCACGATTTGTTTTCTTAGGATAGTATTGAAATTTCGGACAACGTGGATCTAGTGTGGTTAGATTTGAAGACAGTTAGATTTTGAGCCTCCAATTAGATTTCAAATGCATTCGAAATCAAAGGTGCATGATTAAACCCACTCACGCTTAACTAAGATATTCTATTATTATTTATATTAAAATCATGTTATAATATGATTGTATTTGTAACACCCCGTAACATATACCTAAAAATATAAATATTAATAATTAACGAAAATGAGCAATTAAATAATAAAATATAAACAGCTTGAAAATTGAGATTTTGCATCATTAAGAATTAGGCTATGAAAATCTTATTTTTTGGATTCGTGTTGAAATTCTTAATCGTTTTCATATATATTATGTTGAAAACGGTAATCATATGAAGAAACTACATTTCAATGAAATCAGACGGTAAACGCATATATATATATATGTGGTTTAATATAATATATATATATATCCAAGAAATAAAATAAATTGGATGAATTTGAATTTCAAATGAGATAATAAGAATGAGGGGACAAAAATAATATATATTAGGAAAGAAATAACCTGATTGAATTAGCCTTTTATATAATTAATATCTCCAGCCCCACATACACTTATTGGTCGATTCAACAACCAAGAGGTCGACCTCCCCTCTAGGAGCGGTGTCAACTGCCAGTCGACCGCCCTTCTAGAGGGAAGGTCAACAATTTGGCGGATGAAATGCCTAATAAGGTTGGGTTTTGGTTAGGTTTTGGGGCTAATTTGTATAAATGGACAACCAGGATTAGATCTTAATAATCCTACGGTCATTAGTTACATAAGAAACTATAAATAGACCCCTAGATTTCACACCTAAACAATAACCATTCTCTCTATTGTGCCTCCACTCTGCTGCCATTGATTCCAAAATAGGTTTTCATCTTCTTCTACAAATCTATTCTTATTTCTCTAATCTTTTCTGATAGAATTTAGATTAGAATATAAACTTGGAATCACATGAAATATATATGTAATAATTTTTATCAGTTGATTCTTATGTATATAGATCTCTAGAGTTGGAATTTTCATCAAACAAGAACAACAACGTCAAATCTAGGACCTTTCCAATCACATCGAGTGGAATTAGTATTTTCTTAGGCATATTCTACAGTTGAAGATTATCATATGGATTTGTATACCTAAAAGGATTTGGTATTATGACAGTATTAAATGCAAAACCTCCAAATCCTCTGTTTTTATGAATATTCGCAAGAGTTGTCAATTTATATTGGGTTTGTGGATTTGGTTTTAGTAGCGGACTGAGAACAATTGGGTGATGTACTTCTATTTTATGTGATTTAATTTTTGTCTAAATCTTTGTTTACAACCTAAAAGGTTTATATTTGATTCGTTATTTGAATGAGTTTGGGTTCTATTCTAATTTGATAATCCGAACGTATTCAGATTTGAAGCCAATCAAATATGAACATTTTCATGTATAATATGAGAAAACAATAAATTAGATAAATAAAGGTCTATGTATGTATATATATATATGTGTATATTGAAATTACATCCTTCTAGGTTCATTACTATAATTATTCCAATAAGCCTAAGATGCAAGTTGTAATTATATGTATGTCGTATTTTCCATTATTGCTATCTGTTATTATGCAACTATGCCATTATTCCTTGAATGTAGCAGTCAAATACTGAAATTTACCTGTATGCCTCAAACTTATAATAAGTTGACAATTTTACCTCGTTAAAACGTTCTCTCGTTCATATGAAAACTAAAATTATTTGTACGTACTAAATATTTTACTTATATAGCGTAATTAACAAAACTAGCATAATAATGACGTATTAATGTGATTAGAATAAGATTTAAATTGAAATGTCCCCATATGTTGATTTCTTGTGTATGCATATAATATGGCTTATATATATATATATATTAAATAATGACACACAACACGAGGTTAGTGGTTATTTGTGGTAGAAGTCTGCTCGGAACCGACTGGCAAATCCAGCACCCATAAGTGGGTCCGACTAATGTTAGAGGTATGGGTGCCATAGGCCTTTCAAGTTTAGTACACTATGACACGAGGTTAAACCAACTTGTAGTAGAAGTCTTCCCGAAACTGCCCAGCAAATCTATCATTTACAGGTATACGGTATAATGTGAGAGGTCTAGTGTATATGTGTATATATATAAAAACCTATTGTGTGAGAGAATTGGAATGTTTACTACACCTTGGGAAGATCTTAAGTGGTTGACTCTCTTCTTATCTAGTTTGGGTCTTCAGTGGTTAGGACTAGGATCCTCTCCGAAGGTCTATTCCTTGGATAGGTACTAAAGTCATGGGACCCACCCTTATTAGATGCGAAGTAAGTCTATAGATCCACTATCTTTGAAAGCGGTTAGGCATAGCAATAACGAAGTAAGGTAGTTCATAGGGGATGTCCACTTCCTCTAGAAGTTTGTAAGGACTAAAACAGGGACATATTGGCTTACATATGATATGTTGTCATAGCATGCTCACTAACTGTCTAAGGGAAGTCTTAACCGACATAGGTCTTCTACCTTAATATCAGTTGAGTAGTAACAATCGCAATACTACTTCTCATACTACCTGTGAGAGGATAGACTTAAGAACGTTGATGTATTAGGATAGGGTCTTAAGGGACTAGGGTCCTCCTCAGGGTTATAAGGGATCATAAGAATCAACTTTTAATAAGGGCCATAAGTAACCGAGGATGCCCACCTCGTTCGGTCACCCAAAATGCATTAATGGAGGTCTTAAGCGATTGACTCAGATATCCACCTCATTGGCTAGATACTTTGTGTGCATGTGAATGTTTGTGTGTTGCGTGGACATTCCTTGATATATATAACCTGTTAAATCTAGGGTATAGTCTTTAAATAAAATACTATATTTCAGTCATACAGGACTTTATGTTCTGACCCTCTCCTTGACATATCCAACAGTTCAGTAGGTGGGGTATATTTAATGGACGAAGAAATGATGGAGACCGAAGACGAAAATGGAGATATTATGATATTATTAGTTATCATTGCTGTATTGCTTATGCAAATTACTTTTAAAGATGAGTTTCTTAATGTACCTATGGGATAATTGTATCTTGACAATTTGTGTTTGAATTATGTGGCTTTTTAATAAAAGGGTACATCATATTTTGGTATTATACTTTCTCATTCCGCTGTGTGAGATTGTCATAACACAATGTTTATATATCATTCTATGCAAATGTAATTCCTTACGGGAACCATAGACCCATTTAGAGTGGTTGTAAATTTCGATAGGCCTTTTCTATGTTGAAATTTAGGTCCATTCCAGGAAGGTTGTTTTATTTGGTATCAGAGCATATGTTACCCGATTATAGGGAAATTATACGTATGAAAGATATATTTTTATTTTGAAAATGGTTTTCAAACTATATATAGCATATATACCTACCCCCAATAAGAATACACGTTTATAGTAGGTAGCTTTATCGTTTTCTTCCCTTTTAATCTTAAATACTTTCTCAGTAGTATCCACTGAGGGATTCCTCCTTTTCTTTTCACATAGTAGAATGGCTGATAATCCTTCCGAACAAGGAAACCAGACAAGGCCTCGATATTTGCCAGAATGGTTCAAACACTTTGTACTGTGGAATAGGTCCCTGTTGCTAATCCCTCCGCAGCGGTGCCAGAAGATCCTTCCGCTGAGGTAGCTTTTAATTTTCTTGATTATGTAAGAGCTTCACGAATCTTGGTGGGAAATCATTCTCAGGAAAGGAGGGTTTTACTAGTGCCCAAACTCGGATAACAGACTGCGAAAGAATTTTTGAAGCTAGTGGATGGACAGACGAAGTAAAACGGAGAAATGCGGCCTGGCACTTGAAAGAGGAGGCCCTTGAATGGTGGAACTTAATATATGGAGAGAATGAGGGCAGGATATTTACAAAAGCTGAATTCAAAGCCCGTTTCGAAGACAAGTTTTTGCGAAAAGCAGATATGACAATCCAGTTAGAAAAGTTTATCCATCTCAAGCAAGAAAGTTTAAGTCTGCAAGAGTATGTGGCCATGTTCATTGAATTGAGTAAGTTTGGTAGGGGTTTGGTGGATACCCGAATGAATAAAGCCTTGAGATTTATTAAGGTGTTGAACTGCCCGTTGAAGGACACTTTGTTAGCACAAGTAACGTTCAGAGCAACCTTCAAAACCTTAGTAAAGATGGCTATTTTATGCACATCTAAAAGGTCCAAGGAGAATAAGGATGGAGAGAAGGGAGAAATAAGTTCTAATAAGAATAAGAAAAAGAAATGGTGGAAGAACAAGAAGAAAGGGGGAAATTCAAAAAGGAAGCTAAGACCTGTATGAGGTGCAACCGCAAGGATCATGAGGCCAAGGATTGTAGGACTTCTTTGGCAAAGGAAGTGTTTCAACTGTCACGAGGAAGGACACATGTCTAAGGACTGCTCCAAAGCCTAAAATTATCCGAAGTGGACAGAATTCTTTGGCAAAGAAAGTGTTTCAACTGTCACGAGGAAGGACACATGTCTAAGGACTGCTCCAAAGCCTAAAATTATCCGAAGTGGACAGAATTATGCATTAGAGGCAGCACCCATCCAAAGCAAATCTCAGTGAGACCAAGGTCAACCCACACTTAATGGTATAACTTCTGTTTTATAAATTTCTGTTTACACCTTGTTCGACTCAGGAGCGGCCCATTCTTTTATCGCTAAAAGACTTCTTTAGCAAAGAAAGTGTTTCAACTATCACGAGGAAGGACACATGTCTAAGGACTGCCCCAAAGCCTAAAATTATCCGAAGTGGACAGAATTATGCAATAGAGGCAACACCCATACAGAGCCAATCCCAGTGAGACCAAAGTCAACCCACACTTAATGGTATAACTTCTATTTTATAAATTTCTGTTTACACCTTGTTCGACTCACGAGCAACCCATTCTTTTATCGCTAAAAGGCTAGTTAATCTATTGAATCTTCCCTTATCTATCTCTAGTAATCCGATAGAGGTGGCCAACATTATCGGAGGAGCTAAGTATCTTAAGTTGTTTTGCAAAGACCTATTGTTGGAGATCGACGATGTCAAATTCCTATGTAAAGATTATGCATTGGATTTTATGGGTTATGACCTTATCCTAGATATTGATTGGCTATCATTTTATGGAGGTCGTCCTAGATTGCGACAAGAGAATCATTCGTCTTAGGAGCCAAGGAGGACGTAGTCTAAGTATTCCTTGTAATGTTAGGAATAAGTATAAAGCCTTATTGTATTCCTTATCTCCTAGTTCAGAAAGACCATCTTTGATCCCTATAGTATGTGAGTTCTTGGATGTATTTGAGGAAGTCACGGGACTTCCACCCCATAGAGAAATCTCTTTTCGTGTTGACCTAGAGAAGGACGCTAGACCAGTAGCTTTACCCTTGAGGCATATGGCATCTAAAGAAAGAAGGGAATTGGATAAGCAGATTTCAGAGTTACTACAGAAACGCTTCATTCGGTGAAGTACCTCTGAATGAAGTGCATCTGTTGTGTTTGCCACCGAAGAAGACGGATCTCTAAGACTTTGTGTGGATTATAGAGTCTTAATAAGTTGACCAAGAAGAATAGGTTCCCCTTACCTAGAATTGATGATCTTTTTTACCACTTAGGAGGTGCCCAAGTATTTTCCCAATTAGACCTTGCCACTAGATTTCACCAGTTGAGAATTGCAGAGGACTTTAAGGATAAAATCGCATTTATGACGCTGGATGGATTGTTCCAATAGGAAGTTATGCTCTTCGGATTGACGAATTCACCTGCCTACTTTATTGACCTCATGAGTAGAGTGTTTAGGGGCATTCTAAAGAAGATTGTGGTAGTCTTCTAGATGATATCCTTATATTTTCAAAGGACCATAAAGAGCATGAAAGTCACTTAAGACAAGTTCTAGGATATTAAGAGAGAACAAATTGAAAGAAAAATTCTCGAAGTGCCATTTCTGGAGGGAAGAAGTTAGATTTTTAGGACATATTGTGTCAAGCAAAGGCTTGGCAGTAGACCTCGCAAAGATCAAGGCAATTATGGAATGGAGGATACCTTGAAATGTTGCGGAAGTGAGGAGCTTTTTTAGATTGGTCGGGTATTATCAGAAATTCATTAAAGACTTGGCAAAGAATGCTACTACTTGACTCAACTAAAAAAGAAGTATTTGGTATTTTCTTGGAGTAATAAGTGTGATATAGCCTTTAAAAAAATAAATGAAGTATTAACTAGTGCGCTTGTCCTTATTATACCCGATGGTTTGAAATTGTTTACAGATTACATTGATGCATGTGGAACCGGTTTAGGAGCGGTTTTTATGCAAGAATGAATGGTTGTTGCTTACGCTTGTAGACAACTCAAGGATCCCGAGAAGAGGTACCCAGTTCATGACCTTGAATTAGCCGCAGTGGCGTTTGCCTTGAAAATTTGGAGGCATTATCTTTTAGGGGAGAGATTTGAACTTTTTACCGACCATAAATCCCTAAAATATTTATTCTGTCATCGTGACCAAAGTTTGAGATAGCAACGGTGGATGGAATATATTTCCTCTTCTGATTTATGATCCAGTATGCCCCAGGAAAAGGGAATGTCGTGGCGGATGCGTTAAGTTGAAAGCATGCAACCTTGAATGCAATATCGAAATGGAAACAGTAAGAGTTTCTCTTTAATTTTAATTTGCAACCCTCGCTTGTAACTTCTAATGGTTTTCTTGGAGCTATGATTATTAGACTTGCTCTAAAAGAGTGGATTCTAAATACACAATACCTTGACAAAGAGATAAGGGATAGAAAGTGGAAAAGAAGGAGACTTTCCCCATTCAGTTAAGTATTCGTTAGGGAAAGATGGAAGTTTACTTAGGGTTGGACGACTTTACGTCCCTGAAGTTGAAGGCTAAGGAAAGAAATCCTAGAGGAATGCCATAGGTCAAAGATGACCATACACCCCGGTGGAGATAAAATGCATAAAGATACGAAGAGAAATCTCCATTCAGAATGGATGAAAAGAGAGGTACCGAGTTCGTAGCTAATTGTTTAACATTGCAGAAAGTAAAAGCAGAGCAACGAAAGTTCAGAGGCTTGCTATTACCTCTAGATATACCTATGTGGAAGTGGGAACATATTTCCATGGACTTTGTTGATGGACTTCCAAAGAGCTAAAAGGAAATGAGGCTATTTGGATTGTGGTAGACCGTATGACCAAGAGTGCCCATTTTATACCAATTAAAAAGACTAGAGCTGATCTCACTAGCCCAACTATGTGTCAAATTAGTAGTCAGATTTCATGGTATCCCATCCAGTATAGTGAGTGATAAAGGCCCCTTATTCACAAGTGAATTTTGGAGTAGCTTGCAAACAACATTGGGAACGAACCTCAACTTAAGCATAGCCTATCACCCGCAAACCGATAGCCAGAATGAAAGAGTATATCAGAGCTTAGAAGAATTACTCAGAGCTTGCATCATCGACTTCGGAGGAGTTTGAAAGCAACACCTACCGCTCGTAGAGTTTATATACAATAATTTTCAATCGATGATTGGTATGGTCCCTTTTGAAGCGCTTTACGGGAATCCATGCAAATCGTCAACTTGTTGGTGGGAAAATACCGACAAGGTTCTACTTGGACCAGACTTCATCCGTAATTCCAAGGAGAAGATTTCCTTGATTAGGCAGAGTATGAAGGCAGCCCATACAATCAGAAATCATATGTCGATAAGAGAAGTAGGGAACTTCAGTTTAATGTTAGAGACTTGGTATTCGTGAAGGTACCCATACAATCAGAAATCATACGTCGATAAGAGAAGTAGGGAACTTCAGTTTAATGTTGGAGATTTGTCATTCGTGAAGGCATCCACTCTCAGAAGAATGTTCGGTTTGGAAAGACTAGGAAGTTGGCTCCTAAATTTTTTGAGCCTTTTCGCATCGTCGAGAAGATAGGATCTTTGGCCTATCGAGTGGACCTCCTAGAACGTCTGTCAGCCAAAACGTTTTTCATGTATCCTATATGAGGAAGTGCCTTCTGATTCAGCTACTAGACTCGGGCTTTGTAAGACTGTGGACATAGGAAAACTTGAGTTGGAGTCCAGGGTGCCCTGTGCCACTGCAAAGATTGTAGAGCACGAAATTAAGAGACTCCAAATAAAACCGTTCGCCTCGTCCGAGTACAATGGGGAATCGATTCTGCGGAAAGCACGTGAGAGATCGAGGATAAGACGAGACAGACTCATCCAAAGCTTTTCTCAGATAACTTTTCCTTTAAATTACGTTCATGGATGCATTGTGATTGAAAGATTGGATGTTAGGATATGGATGCAACACAATTGCACAACATACTCATAAAAAATACAAGCATATTAGGTTGTTTTTCATGCATACTACATCACTTGTTACACATAGATGCTAGGATTGAGCTCATTTTAGTAATTCTATAGTTCATAATCACTACGAGTCATGGATGTTTATGGATGAGTTAAAAATAACATATGTGTACAACATGAATGTGTAGAGCGAGTTGTGTTTTTCACCCCTTCAAACAGATTTCGGGACAAAATCTATTTTAAGGGAGGGAGGAGGGAATGTAATACCCCAAAAAAATACCTAAAAATAAAAATATTAATAATTAACAAAAATGAGCAATTAAATAATAAAATATAAACAGGCTGAAAAATGAGATTTTGCAGCATTTAGATTTTGTCTATGAATATCTTTTATTTGGATTCGTGGCGAAATTCTGAATTGTTTTCATATATAACATGTTAACAATAGTGATCGCAGGAAGAAATTACAGTTCAATGAAATCAAACGGTAAACGCATATATATGTGCTGTTTAATAAATAATATATATCCAAGAAATTAAATAAATTGGGTGGATTCGAATTTCAAATGAAAAGATAAGAATGAAGGGACAAAAATAATATACCTTAGGAAAGAAATAACCTGATTGAATTAATGTTATATATAATTAATATCTCCGCCCCACATACGTTTGTTGGGCAATTCAAAGATGAAGAGGTCGACCTCCACTCTAGGAGGTGTGTCGACCGCTCTCTTAGAAGGGAGGTCGACCGCTTGGCAGTTGAAATGCTCAATAAGGCTGGGTTTTGGGACTAATTTGTATAAACAGACATCTAGGATTAGATCTTAACAAGTACAGTCTTTGCTTACACAAGCGACTATAAATAGACCCGAAGACTCAATACCTAAACCCTAGCCATTCTGGATTGTGCATCCACTCTACCGCCATTGATTCAAGAAATAGGTTTTCATTTTCTTCTACAAATCTATTCTTCTTTCTCTAATCTTTTCTTATAGAATTTAAATTAGAATATATACTTGGAATCACATGAAATATATACATATATATATATATATAAGAATTTTAATCAATTGATTATTATGTTTATAGATCTCTAAAGTTGGAGTTTCCATCAAACAGGCGCAACAACGTCATAGATACGACCTTTCCAATAACTGTGAGTGGAATTAAATTTTTTATTAGGCATATTCTACATTTGCAGATTATCATATGGATTTGTATGTCCAAGAGGATTTGGTATAATGAAAATATTAGAATACAAAACCCTGAAATCCTCTGTTTTTATGTATATTTACAAGAGATGTCAATTTATATTGGGTTTGTGAATTTGGTTTTAGTAGCGAATTGAGAACAATTGGGTGATGTACTTTTATTTTATGCGATTTATCCTTTTTCTCTAAATCTTTATTTGCTACCTATAAAGGTTTAGATTTGATTTGATTCATTATTTTAATGGGTTTGGCTTCTATTTTAATTAGATAATCCGAACGTATTCAGATTTGAAGACAATCAAATATGAATGTCTTTATGTACAATATGAGAAAAGGGTAAATTAGATAAATAAAGGTCTATGTATATATATATATATGATATATATATATATATGTATATATTTTTGTGTGTGTGTATATATATATCTGTGTGTGTACATTGAAATTACACCATATTCTGGGTTCATTACTAGAATTACTCCAATAAGCCTAGGATGCAAGTTGTAATTGTATATATGTTGTATTTTCCATTACTACTATCTGTTATTATGCAACTATGCCATTATGCCTTGATTATAGCGGTCAAATATGGAAATTGACTTGTATGCCTTATACTTAGAACAAGTTGACAATTTTACCTCATTAAAACGTTCTCTCGTTCATAGAAAACTAACGTTATTTATGCGTACTAAATATTTTACTTATATAGCATAATTATCAAAATTAGCGTAATAATGATGTATTAATGCGATTAGAATAAGATTTAAATTTGAAATGTCCCCATATATTGATTTCTTGTGTGTGCGTATAGAATGGCTTATATATATATATATTAAATAATGACACGCAGACATGAGGTTAGTTGCTATTTATGGTAGAAGTTTGCCCAGAACCGACAGGCAATTCCAGCAACCACAAGTGGTTTCGACCATTATGAGAGGTCTGGGTTCCATGGGCCATTCAAGTTTAGTACGCCATGACACGAGGTCAAACCCACTTGTAGTAGAAGTCTGCCCGGAACCGCCTTACATATCCAGCATCTACATGTATACGCTTTAATGTGAGAGGTCTAGTGTATATGTATATATATAAACCTATTGTGTGTGAGAATAGGAAGGTTTACTACGCCTTGGGAACGTCTTGACTCTCTTCTCATCTAGTTTGGGTCTTAAGTGGTGTGGACTAGGACCCTCTCTGAATTCCTTGGATAGGTACCAAAGTCACGGGACCCATCCTTATTAGCTACCAAAGTCATGGGACCCATCCTTATTAGATGCGAAGTAAGTCCATAGGTCATTCTCCTATGAAAGTGATTAGGTATAGCGGAAATGGAGTAAGGTAGTTCAGGGAGATGTCCAACTCCTTTAGAAGCTTGTAATGGCTAAACTAGGGACATGACTGGTTTATATATGATATGTGGCCATAGCATGCTCACCAACTGTCTAAGGGAAGTCTTAAGCGACATAGGTGTTCTACCGTAATATCAGTTAAGTAGTAACGTTTGCAGTACTACTTCACATATTACTTTTGAGAGTATAGACTTAAGAACATTGACGTATTAGGATGGGGTCTTAAGGGGCTAGGATCTGCCTTCATGTTATAAGAGATCATAAGAATCCACCTTCAATAAAGGTCATAAGTGACCAAGGATGCCCACCTTGTTGGTTCTTTACCTAAATGCTCTAATGAAGGTCTTAAGCGATTGACTCGGATATCCACCTCACTGGTTAGATACATTGTGTGCATGTGAATGTTTGTGTGTTGTGCAGACATATCTCGATATATATAACCTGCTAAATGTTGGGTATTGTCTTCAATATTTCAGTCATATGGGACTTTATGTTCGAACCCCTCTCCTTAATATATCCAACATGTCAGTGGGTAGGGTAGATTCAATGGACGAAGAAGTGATAGAGACTGAAGATGAAAACATAGATATTATGCTAGTATTAGTTATCATTGCTATATTGCTTATGGACACTTTTACTGATGAGTTTATTGACGTACCTATGAGATAATTGTATCTTGACAGTCTGCGTTTCAATTCTGTGGCTTTTTAATAAAATGGTACATCAAATTTTGGTGTTATACTTTCTTGTTCCGTTATGTTAGATTTCCATAATGTAATATCTATATATTATTCTGTGCAAATGTAATTCCTTACAGGAACCAACGACCTGTTTAGAGTGGCTCTAAGTTTCGATGGGCCTTTTCTAGGTCGAAATTTATGCCTATTTCGGGCGGGTTGTTACAATATTGATTGTTGTTTGATAGTTAAAATTGCATATTTATGTTGATTGACATTGATAGTGTAATCTAATTTGAGTACTGTTAGTTTATATTTTACAATTAAGTTTAAATTAGGCATTTAGTTGCTAGTTTAAACCCAACACCTGATAATTAGTATGTTGATGTGATATCGAACAATTTAGATGGATTGATGTTGGTAAATGTCTTGAATTTATGAGTTTGATATATCAATGTGCAATTGTGTGAATTTACTCGTTATTCATATTTGTTGAATACGACCGTTTATTTGGGTTGATTAATCTCAATCGTTTACCTTAGATGTTACGAGCATCAAATGAACTTGGGATTAATCATTAAAATGAACTAAGAACGTAGGTTGAAATGATAAATACCTATGACCCTGATTTGGATTGAAATGATTTATTCCTTTTCCAAAATACTAAAATTAAATTTTAAGTATCACTCGGCCGTAGGATGGAAAATTATATATGGACACTTGTTGATTATATGAATTTGTTTTAACCTTGTATTTGAAATATTGTTTTAAAGACAATATAAATGATGTTTTATAAGTGGATGTCCTTTGAATTTGAACTTTGAAACTTGGAATTTATAAGTCAAAGGAAGTAATTTAATGTTGTGAAAAGAAGCTTAATTTAAATTTTTGCATGAACTGAATCTATTGAAATTTAATCGTTTTAAAATGTAAAATAATTATCCATCTTTGAAATTTAATTTAAATTAGCTTAATTTAAAGGGATATTTTAATTATGAACTCGAGACTGTTATAAATTTGAATAATTCCAAATGATAATACTGATTGAAAACTTCAAATATTGAATTGAATTGTTGAATTTAATTGAATTTAAAATGGAAGTTGAATCAAATTGAAATATCGAAGTTGATTTGATTTGTTTGATATTGAAACATGACTACAAGTTATTTGAATTTTTTGGAAGAAATAATTCTAATTGCAAACTATAGTATTTTAATCATTTTAAACTATTTTTCTTCATAAATTATTTTATTTTACTTACATATATATAGAACTATTATTTTAAACAGACTATTTTACCAAGCAACTATCAATTCATAAACTTCTATAATATTAAACTATATATATTTAACAAATTTTTACTTAATCTTATTTTAAATTCAAAATTCTTAAGTAAACTTTTTTTCCTAACTATTTGTTTTCAAAACAATTCAAATATACATACATACAGACACACATACATACATACATATATATATATATATATATATATATATATATAAACTGTTTTAATACATTTTTCAACTATTTCAGTATACAACTTATTTTAGGATTGGAATTGTTTGTATGGTTTAAATAGAGAATTCAATATGAAAATATATTATATTTGAAGATGAATTTTTTTAAAACAAAATCTGATATTTTGATATGAAGAATGAACCTTTTTGAAATTTAAATTAACCAATCGGTGTGAAATAAGCATTTGGTTGTTAAAGAGACCGGGACCAGATATTGTCATACTCTCTGCCAAATCAAAAACCGCTTTAACAATTGTGTACATGGTGGATGAATCCAGAATGAAGTAGGTTGGTTTGGCAATGCTACTAGAATGAATTAAGAGAACGATGATGGATGTCCTTGACCTTTGGGTCATAATTAAAATGACTAAAACATGTGTTATACGGTGACCAAGTGGGCTTAGCTACCCCCATCAGTAACACTTCTTCTTTTATTTCTATAGTCCCTCAGTTTGATTGATTTGATGCACATTCTGAAATTTTGGAGTGTTGTTCCGAGATGGGCAGTAGTTGCAGCTATGCATTACCACCAATCCGGGCATGCAACTGGTAGATTCCTACCCTGGGGATTCCTTATGTGCCTTGTCATATTATCCTGATCGCGCCCACTATGATTTTTTGTGTTATACGTACGGAATGCTCCCTGGTGGCCCACTGGTTTGTTAAAGTTACAATACTGCATAGACCACAATGTTTATAAAAAGTGTAAGGCTAATAATGGTATTCCCGCTTACGTTATTTTGATACCTTACTTTACTGATAGACTCTATTATAGTAGTGTATTGTATTTTATAGCACCTAGTTTGACGGATCCTTAGGAGATGGAAATTCCCATAACATCTCTTAAGTTATTACACCCACGAATACATTAGATAGAAGATGTGAATTACCGTAAGCATCTCTGATGCCGTGACACTCATATTATTACATGGTTTTGATTTAACCTATGTGAGAATATTTTAGTTCTGATCTAAGTATTTTTTGCATTTTCATTGGTGCTCGGCTCAGCTTGAGTTTTTCATTACATGAAGATCACATTATTGAAGATGAAGATGGAGCTTGACAGATGTAATTACTAGTATTATTCCGCTGCATATATTGGTAAGTTTATGATAGTTAACTCTAACATATTGTTGTAATGTATAATCAAATGTATAACTTAATAGCTTCATGAATTATTATTTGATTATTATATTTTTGTCCATCCGCTATGAGATTCTATGATTGTTTTTCTTCTTTCTTCCTTTTCTTATATTAATCCCGCTAGCTATCTGTATTTTTGATCTGTTTGAGTCGACATTTGTGAATTATTACCAGCTTAAACAGCGAAAAATACCGGTCATTACAGTCTTATTCATTATAGAATAATCCTTAACCATGTGCCTTGGCTTGTGATAATATTTGTATTTCTTAGCTCCTTGATCTTGCCTTCCTGATTTCCGTGGCTTTTTAAAGTTGGCTGAACAGTGTCCCTTCTCTAGAATTGAAATAGGTAATATCCTTTAGCTGATCTCCTTGAGTTTCTTTCTTTGCTTTCTTTTGTCAATGCTTCTTCCCACCGAACATCCTCTTTTTCTAGTTATTGTTGTTGTTTCTCCCTTTTTCTTTTGGTGGATCTTGCATGTCCAATGTAGCATATCGATATCCCACATCTATTAAATCTGCATAAGATTGTTTCACATGAAAAGCCATTCTTTCATGGTACTTCTTCTTCATTCCATTTATGAACATCTCATTTTTCTTCAATGGCATATTAATCAACTCATACCCAAAACGAGATAATTCATTGAATTTGTTTACATATTCTTCAAAAGTCAAATCTTCCTACTTCATATTCGTGAAATCTTGGTACAAACGAGATATTCCCGCTGATGGCATACACCGTTATTCAAAATCTTCCTTGAAATGCTCCGATGAGAAATCATCTTTTGGCTTTCCCTGAGTAATAGTTTCCTACCAAGTTAAATCTTTATCCTTAAGTTGCCAGGAAGCCAAGAGTCTCTTCTGATTATCAATACTGTTTAGTCCTTTGAATATTCTCTCACATGAACGAGTCTAGGCTTGTGTTTCGATAATAGTTTATGTGACTTTGAATGTATTACCACCAAGCTTAGTGAATTTCATGTACAGAATTTCCAAGTTGGGTTGAGGTTGAACTTGAATAACTGCTATGAACACTATCTGGACGTGGGTTGCTGGATCATTCAGCTCCATACTTACCATCGTTTCTTTTCAGGTATAAGTTGAAAGGATAAGGTAGGATAAGGTAAGATAGATATTATTTGCATAGGTAAGATATTATTAACAAAATTCAATGTAGAATACTACATAATTTAAAATGCATTACTAAATGTATTACCACTTATATCTTCCCCCAAAGGGCATGAAAGGTAAAGGACACGGTCAGAATAATCTTCGATTAGGGAAGATTAACACTTGTAACAACCTAGTTTTTTCTCCATTAAGTTTGAACATTAAATTTATTTTAAATGTTGATTTAAAAATTTAAATAACTCAAATTCTACGATTTGGAGTATTAACTTAATTTGAATAATAAAATAATAAATTTAATTCAGAAATAAGTGAGAATGAAGTGGATTTGAGGCATGGTATGAGTTGGATGATTTATTAGGACCCAGTTAAGTTCAAATTTTGAACTACAATAAGGAATTTATTATTTAAAAATGACGTTTGATCTTATAAATTTACATTAATTAAAAACAAATTTGCAGTGTCGCGGTAGTTCGTAGTTTTACGATTTGAATTTTAGTTAAGTATACAAGATACATATAAGTCGGAATTCTCTGAAGCAAGAATTTTTCGGATTTATTGGAATATAGTTTTCTAATGGAAGAGAAAAATCATGATTTTATCTTGCAGGTTTTAAGTCATGTCAAAATTAGATTTTCAGACAAATCGTGGTATAATTGTTTATGAACCACAACAATTTATTTAATAAAATGGAAGGATATTAAATAAACTGGATGTCAATTTAACTTGGAATTTAAATTGTTTAGTTTATAATCCAAAGTAGTTTATTCTAAAGCTATATAAATCCTATTTGAATATATACGATATTAATAATTTATTATCAATAGATTTAATTGTTTTAAATCGATTTATGTTTTTATCGATTTAAAAGACGATCTTGAATTTCAACGAAACTAATTTTATTAAATCCATAATAGTTAATTATTGTAAGATTTCCATATCTGAGTCAATTGAGGTTATTATGTGATCGTGCATGATATAAAAGCATATCAATTCACATTTTGAATTAAAATAGTAGTTTCCCCACAGTGTTTCATATGCCTAATGGTGACTGTTCCTCCCCTCCTCCTGTCTCCTTCATCCCTATCCAATCCGCAACACCTTCTTTTTAAACCTCCTCTTGGTCCACCTCCATCAAAACCCAGACCACCTCCGCCTAAACCCAGACCAACTCCGTCCAAAATTATCCCCATTGTATCCAATATCTCGTCTTCCCCATTGCACTCTCAACCAACTCAGGCATGGTTTGTTCACCTTTCATCATCCTCACAATCTTCATCACCTCCACGTTCATATGCCCGGATGGTGGTCATGTCAGCACCAACACCCCCTTCTGTAAAATTCCCCACCAACCAATTGGTGGAGATTCTTGCCAAAATTTAAATCCATCAGAAACAAAATTGAATTCTTAAAGTCGAATGGACATTGTTTGGAATGCATGGGAAAAGGACACATGGCAGCAACTGCAAAGATTTGTTATTATTGCAGTTTTTTTTGGACACTCGAACTTGCGTTGTCCCCAAAAAACTCTTTGTGTTTTGTGCAAAAAGGAAGGATGCATTCAAACTCTATTCGTTGTAACGTTGCACAGTGAGTCCCCAAATCTACTCAAATAAATACCGATATTAAAAACCAAATCTCTTCTAATAATTCCATGCCATCACCTTGATCCTCACAAGAAACCAGTTCAATTCAATTGCCTAGTTATTCTCAAAAACTGAAACCAACATCTTCCAAAATTTATTCCATGATCGATAGCTCTCTCTACATCACTACTTCCACCACCTCTAGCTACTGGACCCTCGAGACACTGCGCCTTGCTCTATCCTCCAACCTCCAATGCAATGACTGGGAAGCTTGGATCATCTCTGACAAATGTTTCCCTATCCGCTGCCCTACCCATGAAGTTATATCCATGTTCCTCAACTTATAACACCCAGGAAAGCTATTGGCACTCTTCTTCTCCGACCATGGTAAGATTTTGAACAGGATACAACACCTAACCTCGAACTAGCTTCTTGGGCCAGAATTCATGGATTCCTTGAGTTCCTTCGGAATAACTTTGAGGCTGTTCGTGCAACACTGATGATGATGGGTCGTGTAATAAAACTTCACAATTGTGACTATTTCAACTTTGATCATCATAATCTCTACCTCAAGATTCAATTTTACATAGGTGTTGACACTCCATGCTCCATTCGAGCTCTCATTAATAACTCCAAGCACTTGCTTAGGATCGAACGTCGGATCATACCGATCGCAGTCGAAGACTAGAACTAAGTCTATTAGGCCTAGATTACGATAGAGATATAAAATGCTTTTATGATTGCGTTCACACTGAAGATATTGACTCAAGAATTTTTTCGACGTGATGGGTTATAAAGCACAAATGTCTCCTTCTCATCCTCCCGAAAATCCACGTGACGTTTTCCCAGATAATTCATTACAAGTAATGGGCCCGATAGGTTGGGAAGCTTCGCCTCAGTATCCATCAAAGCCTATGTTTGACTTTGACTTTAGAATGAATCAATCCCCTCCATAGCCGTCTGATGATCCACCTACTCCCCTTGTCTCCTAGCTTGTTGAACCATGGCTTACATTAGCACTAGTTCATCGCAGTTCAAGACTCAACATGTCCATATCACTCCCCAACTGATCGGGTAATTTTTTAAACCTGTGGTTTTTTCTACTGAAAATTAAAGTTTAAATAAAAGATTAGCGCGTTGCATGGGTGTGAGTTTACGTGATGAAAACTACACTGTCATGCAAGCACTTGAAATTGAGCATTCAAGTTATTCACAATGAAATTGGTCTTCTGGAATTTTCGAGGGTTGGGGGACCCATCCGAAAACCAAGCCATAAATCTTATTTTGTCCTCGCATAGAATCAATGTTCTTCTCCTCCAAGAAACCAAGAATAGTGATCCTAATTCAACCATAATCAGATAGTTGGGAGGTCCATTCTTGTTAGGATGGGCACATATTAATGAGCCCGACTAATCATAGACTGGAATGAATCCATATGGTTGCTTTTTATCACTTATCCCGGCCTACACGGATGGACCTCCCAACTTCTACTGCAATCTCCTTGGTAAAGACTCTCCTTCCCTTTCTTTTATCGACTTGGATCGCCTCTCCCTTGATTCTCCTCCTGTCTATACTGATCACCCTTTCTCAGAAGAAGAGATTTATGCAGCTTTTAATGATATGGTAGAGGCAAAGCTTCGGGTTTGGACTGGTTTGTACTTTTATTCTTCAAACGTTTCTGGCCCAGATATTTTGAAGATGTGCAGTGAATTCAAATCTAATCCGATGTCCATAGCACGCTTGAACTATGAGAATATTGTACTCCTATCCAATTCCCCAGGCTCTACCACCCTAACATCTTTCCGCCCTATCAGCCTCCTAAACACTACCTTAAGATCATCACTAAAGTCCTTGCCAACCGCCTCTAGTCTATTATTGCATCTCTAGTTGGTGCCGAACAGTCTGCATTTATCCTCGGTTGTAACATTCTAGATTGTGTAGCAGCCACATAAGAAGTTATCTCCTTCTGTCACCATACTTCGACGCTTGGAGTACTATTGAAGCTCGACTTCTCAAAACCTTTTAATTCAGTTAATTGGAATTTCATTCTTGAACTTATGTCTAACAGAGGCTTACTTCCCAAATGGTGTAGTTGGATCAAATGTTTGCTTTGCACCAGCTTCTCCTCCATCAACGTTAATGGAGAAATGGGTGATCTCATCAAATCTGCACGTGGCTTGAGGTAGGGGGACTCTCTCTCGCCACTCATCTTTGTATCATTGCTGATATTTTCAAACGAATGGTTAAGTTGGCCATATGCAACAATTAATTTATAGTAATCGTACATTTTGAATCAAACCAAATGATTTCCAACTTACAATTTGTTGATGACACCATTATTTTCGCCTCACCTAAACCTACCTAGTTACACTGCCTCAAGGTCCTCTTGTACATTTTCAAACTTGTTTTTGGCCTATCCGTTAACTTTCACAAAAGATCCATCATAATGCTAGGCAATTCCGACCACCTTGGCTCCCACATCTCCTCCCTTCTAATATATAATCTGGACCACTTCTCAATCACCTACCTCGACATCCCGCTCCATCCTAATAAACTTCAAAAATCTGATTGGCTCCCCCTCATAAACAAAATTGAAACCAAACTCTCTACTTGGAAAGCAAACTCTTTCTCCACTACAGGTTGCCTTGTCGTGGTCAAATCCTTCCTTTTTGCCATCCCTTCCTTTTGGATGTCGTTTCATAAGCTCATGTGCTGGGTGATCAATATAACAGACTCCAGTAGAAGCTCCTTTCCCTATAATGGATGCAAGATTAGAAGATTAGTCAATTGGCAAATTGTTTGTCTTCACCGTGATGAGGGTGGTTTAGGTATCACTTCCCTCAATTCTTTCAACGTGGCATTGTTAACCAAATGGCTTTGGAGACTACTCACTCCAGGAAATTTCATTTGGAAAGATTAGATCTTATCACTTCACTACTATTCAAACCCTCACCTAGCACTTCATTACCTACCTCACTGTATCCCTTCTCCTTTCTAGTCCAGTGTTCTTTCAACCCTTCCTCATGTTAAACATCTTTTTCATGTTAACATTGGCAATAGTAACCATTATCTTTTCTGGCTTGATATTTGGCATGATAACCTTCCCCTTTTTCGCTCTTTTCCAAAACTTTTCCCTTTTATTTCTCTCCATGGCCTAACCACTAAACACACATCTAACTTAGGTCCAGTCTGCTTTTACCCTACTTCTCTCTTTGATCTTGACAAACTTGTTGAATTTCAAAAAGCACACAGTTCAATCCATTCTCTAAATCTCTCTAATCTGCAAGAAGATTTCTACTGGGCTTTGTCCCCTACCAAGGGTTTCACTGTGTCAATGTGTTATACCTTCCTCAACCATCATAGTTGCCTCTTCTCCTTCATTAGACTTTGAAAATGTCATCTTCCTCCTTGCATTTTATTCCTCCAACGATGCCTTATTCATCCTGTACTAATATAAAAGACATACTTCGTCGTTACAACATTCTTGTAGATCCCACTTGTGTTCTATGCTTACTACATGACGAATTCATTCACCATCTCTTTCTTGACTGTGACTTCTCCTAACCAATTTGGGCTGTGACAAGTTCTTAACTTCTCAGATCTCCCTACAATATCCTCTTTCTATGACAATTGATAGTACAACACCCGAATCATCTTATGGACGTATTCATTGCTATTTATTGTTGGTATATTTGGAAAGAGCGTAATGTTGTTGTGTTATGCGAACCTAAAAGCATTTTTGTAAGTATCTGTAGAGTATCACTCATTTGTTTCATGCGTGGTCAAGGTCCGCCCACACAGCACCATTCAGGCTCTCCCTTCCCACGGTGGCTCAACAAGCAGAATCCCAGTAGATTACCAATGCGGAACAATCTAAATGGATTATAACAAGACAACACTGACCACCTCTCTTTAGTTCTTATGTTGTTTTTTGACCCCTCTTTTATGTACATATTTTGAATATTTAGTATGGACATGGTGGTTGGAAACTTTGGGGATCATCTTTTGATCATAAACCGATGCAGTTAAAGCACCGCAACTTTCCCGCTAAGGCCAATAGCACTCTTCAGCTGTTATGCTATTTCAATTTAGCAAAGGTGAATAGTAGATCCACCTTTAGCCCCGCTATTTTCACTATATCCGCTAAATCAAGGATTTTTATCATCAACTTTATCAATATTAATATATAGAGCATGGTTTGACTAGTTCTATTTCTTTTTTCAAAAAATTCAGTAAATTTAACGTAAAGGGATAAGGCATAAACTCCTAGTATATGGTAACAATCAATTACACTTGTCAAACTTAGCATGCATTACAATGATATTCCTTAATTTTTTAATATAAGATTAATTAAAATTAGTTTCTTGCACACGTATAATTTGAGAAAGACGATTAATTAATTTTCAAATATCTAGTTTTACATCTAATGAAGATTTGTGTGCCTCCATTATATCCCCATTATTTCCCTGTTATTTCTGTGCTTTATCCCCGCTACACATTTTTGCATCTTCGCCGCAATAGATTCGCTAAGTGCTTCAACTACACAGTCCTAAATGTATTATTTTGGCTACGATCTGGCTTGTAAATCAATTATGTTAATTATTTAATCTATCTAATTGACTGTGCAGCTCCACGCTACGCAACCATTTCACTAAAAAAAGAAGTTTTCCAAACAACCTTGACATTCGACGAAACTAGTTCCACCAGGTACGGAATATTAAATTATTGTAGGATTTTAATTATCATCATGATTGGAGCTCATATGTGGTCGTTTAAGTGTGAAACTTCAAATGTAAGTTTCATGTAAATATTTAAATTAATTAAATAATAATAACCTTTGATATAAATTATAGCGACCCTTCCTTCTTTATTCCTAGTCAATGGAAAAACAGAGTCGCCCTTCTCAAATACTTCAAAAAATTAAAACAAATCCAATTCACAATGAAATCATTTGATTTTGGGTTCGTTGAAATCGTTTAAACAAGAACTTCGTGATGATATGCTTTTGAGTGGCTTCGATCAGAATTTTTGTTGCAACTTTTTTACAACAGCCATATGGCTTCAATTCACGAAACAGTGTGGAGGAGATGGGTGGAATGAGTGGTGGCGAGGGGTGCCGCATTTAAGGCATTTCAGATGGAAAAAATTTGTAGGAAGCGGTGATAAAAAGTATCGCTTCCTTTCCTATAGCAACTCGTCGAAGGGGTAGTCCCAATTTGTACCGGAGCTTCGAGAGCGTGGTGATGGTGTTGAAGTGAACGAGTTTGTGAAGATGAATCCAACAAGCTGCTTAGATATTGATTCCATAGGGAGACAGGCTCGGGAAGGGAGATGAAGATCATGGAAATTGCTACTGTAGAGGAAAACGGGTTTGATCCCATTTGGGAAGCCGAATTTAAACGTAATAAGGGGATAGTTACGGTATTAAAAACTTAGTGAAGTTATTAGCTGAATTTATTTATTTCAATTCGAAAAAAACTTGTAAAAAATCATATATTATTCATACAGGTTCATAATTACGTGAAACAAGAAGCATGGGAATCGTATTCGCGAGCACTACGAGTACGAGCTTGTTTGAAATAATTTGGAGGCTACTGGAATTTTATGTAATTTCAAATATACATTTGAAGTTATATAAATCAAACTGAATTGTTGATCGAAACAAATTGTGAGTTAACTCTCACGCCTTCTGGAATTCTATGATGTAATTAAATTGATATAATTATAGCACATTGTTAATAGTATAAATTGGATGTTTGAATGTCTTGTATGTTTGTTGTTTGATTGTTAATTATCGATTGACGTATTTATATTCCTATTATTTTAAATTCATTAGATTAAGATTTCTATTCATGCATTATTTAAATGTATTATGAGCTGTGATGCAGGGAAAACAGGTTGGAGTGATCCAACTTGATTCCTTAAATATTTTGTATGTTACTTGATTTCATATTTATTCATATGTGAATTGTTTAAACTCAAGTAACATTAAATTAGGATTGGATGTTGATGGTTAAATTGAATTCAACATTCATGTTCTATTAATCAATAAACGTTATTGATTAAGTGATTTGTAGCAGATGATCATAAATCCATCTTTTTAAGACGTTAATTTGTCATTAGGCGAATTGACGTAATTAAAGTTATAAAATTTGTTTTTATAACCAAATAAAAGTTAACTATTTTTTATATAAAATAAATGTTTTTACAAAGAAACAAATATTTTTAAGTGGTTTTTATAAGGTAATTACAAAATATTTTATATAGAAATTCTTTATGTTTTAATAAGTTTTATAAGTACAAAAGTCGGAAATTATTCTAAGGGTTAATATTTGGAATAATTGTTTTTGTGAAAGCATATATGTGGGTTATATTAAATTAATTATACTATCAATTAATTTAAGATAGAGGACTATTTGTAATCAATTAACCAGTTAACAGATGTTTCATGTTGACTAAGTCAATTGTTTAAGTTGAAATTTAATTATTAGATTAATCTGTTTTCAATTAATCTAATTAAAATGATTTTGACAAGTAGTTGTTCAAACTTAATGAATGTACTTAAAAGTTAATTAATCCTTTAATTGATTGTATTTAAAAATAATCATTGAGTTGTTTATTATTAATGAAATTAGTTAGTATTCTAATAAGGTATAAAAAAGATTAACTATTCTATTTTTAGTTAATAAGAAAGATAACTGCTTCTATTAAATTTAATAATGAAGTTAATTATTAATTAATAATAATTAAAGTGATTACTTTTTAATGAGAATTCATCTATGAAAGTAATCGAGTTGTGACGAGATTAAGTTGGATATTTGTAAAGGTTTTACAAATGGTTTTTGTAATAAAAATCCAAGTGTTAAGGAAAGGATTTATAAAGGAAATTTAAAGCTAAGGAAATAATTTTAAATAGTCGTTTACTTGATAATTGAATTAAGTAAAATGATTGGAATTGAAATAAAGATTTCAAAAAGGCAAAAAGGAAGAATGTTAAATGGGTCTGCGTAATGGAATTCGATAAACGGATTTTAGTAATAAATACAAATTAAGTTTTACAAGAAAATGCTTAATGGTTTTGGATAAAGAATCGAATAAATGGATCAAAGATGTAAACGAATTTTATTAATGAGATTTAAAGCTAAGGGTTGTGTTTTAGTAAGAAGTTGCGTAATAAACGAATTAAGTAAAAGTGGCTATAATCGAAAGTGATTTTCAAATGTAAAGAATGGTTTATAAAACCATACCAAATTTAAATAGTAAATGGAATTGACGTGATGTTATAATTAATATCAGGTTTTGAATTTTCAAAATTTTATCTATCTTAAGAGAAGAACGTTGTCGACCAAGGTCTAAAAGGTAAATAAAATACCCTAATTTGAATGACTTCACTATTATCAAGGAATGATACTAGTTTGTGATGGTAATGATGTTGAAAATATTTATATTATTTTCATAATAAAGATTGCAACTTTATTTGCAAGGTTTTGAAATATAATAAAACTGTTGGTTTTATAGTAAATAATTTATTACTTGATAATGTTTGTCCTAGGTTTGAAGTATGACGATACTTACACCATTTGGTTAAGTGTATAACGTCATTTTCTAAGTAATGAAAATAGTATGATCTGGAAAACACTTATTCCAAGTAATAAGGAAATGGCGTGGTTTTTCGAAGAAATGAAAATAGGTTATTTTGGTTTGGAAACAAAAGTAAATATTGGAAATTTAATTTATTATTTCCATAAGCATTATTGTAAACTTCAATTGGTAATGTTTCAAATTTAAAGAAAACCGTTTAGATTTATATAATAAGAAAGGAGTCACATGACATTATTTTTGCCCATATGAGATTTAGTAATGAAACCTGTATAAATTGGTTAAGTATATATAGCAATATTTCCGAAATAAGGGAAATAAAAGAGATTTTGTGAATATGGCGATATTTCCAAAGTAAAGGAAATTAAAGAGATTTGGTAAAAAATATAGCGACATTTTCGAGGAAAAGAAAATTAATAGGTGGGATTTGTGAATACGCCTATTATGAAGAGGTAAATGTAAGGTTTTGTTTTCAAAGTAATGAAAACAAAGAGTTTGTTGAGATAAATATATGAAATCGATTTTAAATCGATAAATGGATTTTAATGAATGATTTTGATTAAAAAGGGGCCTAAGCTGCTAATGTGCTTGACTGTACTATTTGAATTGATAGTAGAAAAATCCACTATTAATGAATATCCTTTTTGACTATTAATGTGTTAGTTTGAAGAGATCGGGATGGGAATTTGTCCCAAAACCACTTTGAATGGACTTTGCATTTGAAAACTAATTTGTAGGGATAATTATGAAATGATTTGAAGATATAGATCTTCGAAGCGAGAGGAAAGTTCGTTGATGTCTTTGATTAACTACCAAGACTAAACTCGTAGCAGTAAACCTCTATGTTCTTACGTAACTTCAGTTTCGTTCAGTCCCAGAACGAAATTGTATGGACGAATGTCTAAAAGAGTATTTTCTAAAAATACGTATAGTGATTTTTACAAATACATCGAGTGTGGTGGCAGATAAGGAAACTTCTTTTAGCTTAACACCCGGTGTATATTTGTGCATATCAATTAGTTATTTGACGGATATGACAATGTAGCATTAAAAGTGAGTGTGATGTTCTAAAAGGTAATCGTGACCTCAATCCTCATCAACCGGGAAATGACTAAAATTGAGCAGATAATAGGGTTATGTGGATCATACACACTAGGGTATATCATCACCTGATCTAAAGTAACCGTTGTCTCTATTTGTGTATGCTTCTGAATGATATGCTTGCCGATCCCAACCGCGGTGATGATATATTCAGTACACTCAAGTTTAATTAGTGGTTGGTTGGGTCGCAAGATGTTCTTATTTAACACTAGTGTTTCATCTCCAGAGAACATTGATCGGAAGGAGGTTCCATACAGTCATGTTGGTCCAATATGAGCTAATGGTTTTATTTGTATACCAACTATGTCGAAAAGTGAGATGCAAGCCTTTCGGCTATGTTCCTAATTTATTTGTGGTTTGATAGACATTATTATAATATCACTGGATTTTGATATAAAAAGTGATTTGGTTATCGTAAGTTAAAAACACATGCCATGTTTATGTGTGGTCATGTCTTACTAGAGTCCCATTCTTTCACAAAAAGAAAGTTAAGAAATTTTCTTGTGTTGAATTTTATCGCTGAAAATATTCTAGACCGATCTAGGTGATTTTGCTTTCCTAAAAATGTGCCTGGGTCAGACCGAGTATATTTGCAGGTTAGATTTTTCCAGGAGCTTCAGCAGAGGAGATGGAGTCGAGATGTATTGTCATATTTTCTGGTATTAATTTATTTCCGCTGTGTGTGTTGTATGGGCTAATCTAGTTGTGTACTCTGGTTGTATAATCATATGTATACAATTTTCTCTTTTTTTAAAGATTGTTAGTATATTATATTTTATTCGTTCTGCTGTGAGATTCTGTTCCACTCTAATCCTGTAGTGTTGATGTCCTTCTTCTTCTATTCTAACATTTCTTTCTCTCTTTTTCTCACCCTCTAACCTTTCCCCTTAACCTTGTGCTTTCCTATGCTATTTGAGTCTGACATAGGTGGTTAAATGTCAGCTTGAATGGTACAAAAAGGTTGAGTCGTCACAACACTCATATTATACTTCGATGTACTATATTATGTAAATTGTTTTGTGTTTATCACATGTTGTTTTGAACTCATCTTAGATGTGAAGCTATAACCCTCCACCTCGAGACCCACACTAATAAAGAGTAGTACTAGGTAATATTGTCTGTTAGTCTAGAGAATAAGGCTGGTTAAGAGGAATCATCCGTAATTCATGTATTAAACAATTATCAAGTATGTCGATATAGTGCTTATTTTTTTCTTATGTCAAGTAAATTGACATACTTAATTCTTGCCTAATGTAATACTATGATGACTAATGGAGCAATTCAGAATAAAGAAAATAATAAGGGAAATCACAGATTACAGAACAACAAACAAAGCCATATATACATATACATCATGTACAATACAAAGTGACATACATAAGTGGTTATATAAACCACAATATACACATCATCATATCTCATAAAAGAATATATATACATATATCAGAGAATGAAAATAAAACAACTAGATGACTAATCCAAAACATGCCAAAGCATCCAAAAGATGATAGATAGCCATAACAAAAACAAGAAGAGCAGGTATCTACAATATGAGCTAACCTGAAATGACTCAATTTGACCAGAAAATATAAAATACGTTGGTCGGTCTAGTTTAAACAGAGTAAGTAGATTATGATAAATGAAGCACAACATACTAATGGATAATTCTTCTCATATGGAGAAAGATTAGTGTGATCAAGGTACAATATATGGTTCATGAGATAAGCAACAACTACTTCATCATTTAATGGTCCTATGAAGGCATCAATAACAACATATAAAGGGTTTTTACTAATAACAAATGCTAGGCTTCAAAGCCACGTATATATATATATATATTTATATTTATATATAAAGTCTTTAAAACTCTAAGGAACAACAATGCGAAAATCCATCAAAGTTGCAACCTAAAAATTCTTGTATGAGTTCATTCAACATATAAGTGATCACCATATATAATAGCATCATGATAGCTCTAAGCTATGTAAAGAAATTCAACGTCATCAACAACATCATAAATTGAATCTAAATCGACAATTAGCAACAAAATCATAAAGTGGATCCAAAATAACAAATAGCATATGCATCTAAAATATAACTCCCCTCAAGCTTTGTCAAATACTGTATGCATATTCAGAATCCCATCGCCACGACCCTCATCGCCCCTCTCCCGACCCAGTGTAACTTGACCCACCCAACCAAGTGAATATGTATACATAAGACTCTTCCAGAGCCTAGGTCGCCCCATAGCAAGTACTGGCAATAACGAACAACAATCATGTGTCGCAGACTTCCAAATAATAACTCGAAAAGTGAAAACTTTTTATCTCATACCATAAGTTTTAGTAATCGATTTACTACTAGTCAGCCTACACAACACTAAGGAAAAAACTTCAATAAACAAGTCTAGAATTAACTAACATAATTAACATACATGTCCTATACCACATAGATTATAATATTAGTTAAATTTCTTTCTCGACTTCTTGATGAGTGCAAAAATGTAACACCCCACCTCCGCTAGGGTCACTCACAAAGGGAATGCCCTAGTTTTGGAGGGGTATTATCTAGTAAACAGGCACAGAGATAACACAAGGCAGAACATAGAAAAAATAGAGTACATAAAGCAGCGGATATAAACTTTAAAACCAAATCTCATTACTGAAAAATAGAGTCAAAACCTCTTACATCAAAATGCCAAGTTATTATTTCATTACATCAAGTTCTAAAGAAGCAAAGTACTTAAAACAACATAAGTAAAATATTACTCCCCAAAAACTGCATGAGTGCAGCCATAGCATAGCTCAAGACCAAACCGTACATGAGCTGTCAGAAAGCAAGCAAAGTCCAAGCCAAGAGCTAGAGTTTCCTCCCAGAGAATCTGGAGGGGGGGGGAACGAAAGACAAAGAGGCGAAAGAAAACGGGTCAGTCAAAAAGACTGGTAAGCCCTAGTGACTATCAGCATAGAAACTAGTAAAGTTAACAAGACATGAATAAACTAGAATTAATCATAGGAATGATGATAAGTCTGACATGATAAATAAGCTAACAAGATAACTCAAGTCTGACATTGCGTATTCAAGGTTCGCCATACCAACTATACTGCTATACTAATCCCGTCTCAACTATAAATCAAGAAATAATCCCTTGGCCCAATATCGTGAAGTGACCCAATTCGGGGTCCAACGGTATGATCTAATCCATCGGCTCCCTACAAGTCTAGCTCGTCGTGTGTCTGTGTCATACGGCCCTATCACGAATGTAGTCACCTGTGTTAGGTCCACCATAGGGTGTATCAAGCCCTAGGGTGCCAACCACCGACACGAATCAAGAATGCACAGATAATCCTACTGATGCCCAATGCCTGCTTTTTCAACTCCGGAATAAGTGCACAACCCTAGTCCGCCTGAACCTACAATGGCGCACCAACTCAGCCGTCGTTCTGGTCGCTTACAATCAGCCCAGCAATCGTGCCCCACCCTGCCTAGTCCCAGGGTACCGTGATACATCTAGTGGGTTACTGATGAAAAGGACCGCGTAACTAGTGTTTCGTTCAGCAGATTAAGTTGTCATTTAAAATCGAGACTTAACCCCATCTACGTGTCATGTCAAATTGACTAAGTGTGTGGTTCTAGCTCAAGACTTAGTCCTACGAATTATGTGTCAGGTTGGTTAAGTGTGTTCAAGCGGTTCATGACTTAACCCTATCAAATCAACGTGTCAAATTGGTTAAGTATATTCAAGTGGTCCATGACTTAACCCTATCCAGTGGCATTAATTTACTTAATGCACCCCTAACCTCTCACATTAGACTTGGTTATGGTTACTGGATGTGCCGGGCGAGTCCGGGCAGATTTATACCATAACCTAGTCTAACCTCGGGTTTCGAGTGCGATATGACCAACTACTCACATTGGGTCCTTTTGTTTGCAGTTACTGGATTTGCCGGGCGGTTCCGGGCAGATTTATACTGCAAACTCAACCCAACCTCGAGTTGGCCACGTTCAAGTTATCTAAGTATCATGTCAATGCTTAATTTTTCATGTCAAGTTCAAGTTCGTGTTAACCATGTTCATGATTCAAGCTTTCAAGTATAATTTCATGTCAAGTTTACATGTCATGTTTTCATGTCATATCATGTTAATTTTATAGCGAATTTCAAGTTTGCCTAATCTACCCAAAACGTATCCCCAACGTAGGTGAATTCGCATCAACACAAGATATCAAGATAGGGAACAACACAAAAAGGATAGTCATAGGATGGCAAAGGTGTTTACAAGTTAAGCATGAGATTATAACATTTCAGGCATATGAATAAGGGTCTCAACATCAACTTGGCAGAATATGGTGATAGACATGGTAATGGATTGACATAAGATAATATCCCCAATAATAGTTTCAACATCACAGATAATGTTTAGATAAAGGTCATGAGAGGTTTTAGGTTAATAACATGAATATGTCCCAAATCAAGTTCATACAATAATCCACAAGTCAAAGTTTCACATGAATAGATCTAGGGTGTACAAAATTAGATCTAAAATATTAGGTCTAAGAAGGATAGTCATAGATCAAGGATTTACAACGATAGATCCAACCTAGTTATCATGTTTAGGCATAATTTCAGTTTACATCGTGTTCATGTTAAATTTACAGTTTAGATCTAAGAGTAACTGGGGCTTACAGATCGTGGTTTTTTAAGAACTAAGAACAGAAATTGTCGTAGGATCGTTGCAGAAGCTTCAATCTCTAGTTTGAATTGAGTTGCTTAAGTTGATGTTGATTAGCTTCTAGTTTTGATTCCAGCAGATTAGCGACGCCATTTTTATTTTTATTTAGAACAGAGGCAGAGTAGAAGCAGAATAGAATTGTGTGTAGAGAAGGCTAGGTTTGGGGCTGTTTAAATAGGTTTAGGCAGATGAATCTGGACAGAAATCGAACTAGATACATCAGAACGAACACTAGCCCAAAAATGAGCTCGGGGACAAGGTCGACACCCAAGTTGACCTTGGGGGGGGGGGGTCGACTCCCCAGTCGACCTGGGCCTGGGCGGGAAATTTCCCGCCCAGTCTGTTCTGCGTTTGAAATTCGAATTTTGAATTCGAATTCGAACTGTTTTGAACTCTGAAAATTTCTGAAATTTTGGAGAGCCATAACTTGGTCATACGGACTCCGATTTTCGAAAACCCAGACTCGATTTTATGCAGAATTCCGAGACGAACGCAATGGCGCAACCCGTTTCCCTTGGTTCTTATTTTAAAATTTAATTCTGCCTAGATTTATGGTTATAACACGTTATCAAAATACGGGTTGTTACATTCTCCCCTCCTTAAAGGATTTCGTCCCCGAAATCTTCAAGTAGGAAGAACGTATCCTACCATCCATTAACCATCTACTTAAAACGTCATCCACAAGCAAACATTGTCCTTAAGAGATTTCTAATGCTGTATGAACATATGCAGAAAGTGTGTGTATATGTTCCTTATCTAATGCAAATGATCAGGCCTGATTGATCTTTCTAATGCATAATATGTTTAGTGTCATGAATCCAACATGTATGCAAATAATCCTAGTCTCGTAAGCACTATATGTGTGCACAAACATTCATCCATATGCAACATTCATATGATAACACATTCAATTTCATCCATAAATAAGTACAAACACTCATGGATATGCAATATGAAAATGTGTCTGAGCCGATCTAGTGCCTAATGTGTGTTATGCAACCACGAGCAATCACTTGCAACCACTTGCAACCATTCGCAAACATCAACCATAACATGTTTCAAATACATGTTTACATTCATAGGATTCTACCTATGGTTCTCAAGACATGATCGAAAGGATATACAAGATAAAACAGAGTATCTAGGGAAAAGAAGTTAAAGATGTACCCCTAGAAGGTCCTTCTTGCGGGGCTTGCCCTTGCTTCTTAGGGCAGTTCTTGCTGATATGTCCAGTTTCACCGCATTGAAAACATGCTCCTATCTTCATCTTCTTCTTCCTACAGTCCTGGACTATATGCCCATCAATACCACAGAAGTTGCATTTTCTTTTCTCGCGTGACTTGTCATTCTTGTTGTTGTTGTTCTTTCCTCCTTTCTCGGAGTCTACCTTCTTGCCTTGAGACTCATTTGCCTTGACCTTCTTCTTGCCATTCTTGTCTTCTTCATGAAGTAGGGCCATATTTACCAAGCTTTCAAAGGTCTCCCCCATGGGTACATGAGTCATGGCCATAGTGTGGAGTGGCTCGCTCAATCCTCGAGCAAAGCGTAGAGCCTTCTTCTCAGCAGTGTTGACTAAGTCCAAACCAAACCGAGCAAGCTGATTAAACTTATTCATGTATTCCCTAACTGACATGTCCCCTTGCTTGAGTGCCAGGAACCTCTCCATCTGAAGACTCGCTTCTGCGGATGATAAAAACTTAAGCCCAAACCTCTCTCTAAAGTCTGCCCAAGTCTCAATTGGTCTGGTAGCGTTGGTGACTTCCCACCAAAATGCAGCTTCCTCTTTCAACAACCATGCTGCCAACTAAACTTTCCTATGATCCTCCATATCAAAAATAACAAACAAGTCTTCAGTCTCTTTTAGCCAGTTTCGCGCCTCAACAAAGGTTTCGGTTCCAACGAAGTTCTTGCCGCCCATTCCTATAAAGTCCTTGCATATTTTGGCGAAGGCGGTACCCGGAGGAGGAGGAGGAACCGTGGCCACCGGGGGAGGAGGAGGAGGGATATCTGTCGGGCCCGCGCCGTTGATCCTAGCTTCCAAGTATCTTCGGAACCAGCCAGGTATGGGTACTCCCTCAGGAAGGTTAAGATCAGACATTCTGAAAAGCGAAAAGGAAAAAGATTCAAACGAGGAAACAAAGGAAAGTGCTAATGGCTTTTGGGGAACAGCCTTTTCTTAAAAATAAAACTTTTCTTGAAAAATGCTTCTTTATAGACGGTTTTGAAAATAGTTCTAGAAGGTTTTTAAAACTTTTGCCCAGTCTGGTAACCTTCTGTCTGATACCAAATGTAACACCCCACCTCCGCTAGGGTCACTCACAAAGGGAAGGCCCTAGTTTTGGAGGGGTATTATCTAGTAAACAGGCACTGAGATAACACAAGACATAACATAGATAAAATAGAGTATATAAAGCAGCGGATATAAACTTTAAAACCAAATCTCATTACTGAAAAATAGAGTCAAAACCTCTTACATCAAAATGCCAAGTTATTATTTCATTACATCAAGTTCTAAAGAAGCAAAGTACTTAAAACAACATAAGTAAAATATTATTCCCCAAAAAGTGCATGAGTGCAGCCATAGCATAGCTCAAGACCAAACCGTACATGAGCTGTCAGAAAGCAAGCAAAGTCCAAGCTAAGAGCTAGAGTTTCCTCCTTGAGAACCTAGGGGGGGAACGAAAGACAAAGAGGCGAAAGAAAACGGGTCAGTCAAAAAGACTGGTAAGCCCTAGTGACTATCAGCATAGAAACTAGTAAAGTTAACAAGACATGAATAAACTAGAATTAAACATAGGACTGATGATAAGTCTGACATGATAACTAAGCTAACAAGATAACTCAAGTCTAACATTGCGTATTCAAGGTTCGCCATACCAACTATACTGCTATACTAATCCCGTGTCAACTATAAATCAAGAAATAATCCCTTGGCCCAATATCGTGAAGTGACCCAATTTGGGGTCCAACGGTATGATCTAATCGATCAGCTCCCTACAAGTCCAGCTCGTCGTGTGTCTGTGTCATACGGCCCTATCACGAATGTAGTCACCTGTGCTAGGTCCACCATAGGGTGTATCAAGCCCTAGGGTGCCAACCACCGACACGAATCAAGAATGCACAGATAATCCTACTGATGCCCAATGCCTGCTTTTTCAACTCCGGACTAAGTGCACGACCCTAGTCCTCCTGAACCTACAATGGCGCACCAACTCAACCGTCGTTCTAGTCGCTTACAATCAGCCCAGCAATCGTGCCCCACCCTGCCTAGTCCCAGGGTACCGTGATACATCTAGTGGGTTACCGCTGAAAAGGACCGCGTAACTAGGATTTCGTTCATCAGGTTAAGTTGTCATTTAAAATCGAGACTTAACGCCATCTACGTGTCATGTCAAATTGACTAAGTGTGTCGTTCTAGCTCAAGACTTAGTCCTACGAATCATGTGTCAGGTTGGTTTAGTGTGTTCAAGCGGTTCATGACTTAACCCTATCAAATCAACGTGTCAAATTGGTTAAGTATATTCAAGTGGTCCATGACTTAACCCTATCCAGTGGCATTAATTTACTTAATGCACCCCTAACCTCTCACATTAGACTTGGTTATGGTTACTGGATGTGCCGGGCGGGTCCGGGCAGATTTATACCATAACCTAGTCTAACCTCGGGTTTCGAGTGCGATATGACCAACTACTCACATTGGGTCCTGTTGTTTGCAGTTACTGGATTTGCCGGGCGGTTCCGGGCAGATTTATACTGCAAACTCAACCCAACCTCGAGTTGGCCACGTTCAAGTTATCTAAGTGTCATGTCCATGCTTAATTTTTCATGTCAAGTTCAAGTTCGTGTTAACCATGTTCATGATTCAAGTTTTCAAGTATAATTTCATGTCAAGTTTACATGTCATGTTTTCATGTCATATCATGTTAATTTTATAGCGAATTTCAAGTTTGCCTAATCTACCCAAAACGTATCCCCAACGAAGGTGAATTCGCATCAACATAAGATATCAAGACAGGGAATAACACAAAAAGGATAGTCATAGGATGGCAAAGGTGTTTACAAGTTAAGCATGACGATTATAACATTTCAGGCATATGAATAAGGGTCTCAACATCAACTTAGCAGAATATGGTGATAGATATGGTAATGGATTGACATAAGATAATATCCCCAATAATAGTTTCAACATCACAGATAATGTTTAGATAAAGGTCATGAGAGGTTTTAGGTTAATAACATGAATATGTCCCAAATCAAGTTCATACAATAATCCACAAGTCAAAGTTTCACATGAATAGATCTAGGGTGTACAAAATTATATCTAAAATATTAGGTCTAAGAAGGATAGTCATAGATCAAGGATTTACAACGATAGATCCAACCTAGTTATCATGTTTAGGCATAATTTCAGTTTACATCGTGTTCATGTTAAATTTATAGTTTAGATCTAAGAGTAACTAGGGCTTACAGATCGTGGTTTTTTTGAGAACTAAGAACAGAAATTGTCGTAGGATCGTTGCAGAAGCTTCAATCTCTAGTTTGAATTGAGTTGCTTAGGTTGATGTTGATTAGCTTCTAGTTTTGATTCCAACAGAGTAGCGACGCCATTTTTATTTTTATTTAGAACAGAGGCAGAGTAGAAGCAGAATAGAATTGTGTTTAGAGAAGGCTAGGTTTGGGGCTGTTTAAATAGGTTTAGGCAGATGAATCTGGACAGAAATCGGACTAGATACATCAGAACGAACACTGGCCCAAAAATGGGCTCGGGGACCAGGTCGACACCCAAGTCGACTGCCCAGTCGACCTTGGGAGGGGGGGGGGTCGACTGCCCCGACTGGGCAGTCGACTCCCCAGTCGACCTGGGTTTGGGCGGGAAATTCCCCGCCCAGTCTGTTTTGCGTTTGAAATTCGAATTTTGAATTCGAATTCGAGCTGTTTTGAACTCTGAAAATTTCTGAAATTTTGGAGAGCCATAACTTGGTCATACGGACTCCAATTTTCGAAAACTCAGATTCGATTTTATGCAGAATTCCGAGACGAACGCAATGGCGCAACCCGTTTCCCTTGGTTCTTATTTTAAAGTTTAATTCTGCCTAGATTTATGGTTATAACACGTTATCAAAATACGGTTGTTACAAAAAAAGTGTGGTTTTATATATTGAAAATACTTGGTTCAAGAAAATGAGTTTATAAAATGATAGTAAAATCATTTGAAATTTGTTTCTTTGAATTATATAGATATCGAAAAATATTATAAACTACATAGCTTTAAAAAGATTTAATTTTTATAAAATAAAATTTAGAAAAACCATTTGTTTCAAAGAGGTAATTTACATACATACATACATATATATATATATATGTATATGTATGTATGTTGTAATACCCTTTAAAAATCGGTTTAAAAACGTGCACTGTGTCAATAAATTCACTAAACCATTCATGAAGCCAACTATCGAAATTCTCATAAAACTTAACCAATCCAAAGTACGGATTTGTGGGAATGTTAGCTCTTCCATTATAGGTTCAAACCTACGAGAACAACATAGTATATTGCTTCAAAAATCATCAATAATATGCAGAAATAGTCCAGAAATAGCTTAGAAATTCATTGAAACTAAGCAAAATAAAACATTTTCCAATAATATATACAGGTTGACCCTGTGCTTCGCAAAACGACCAATAGGTCGACCCCGAGAAGGGTTAGGTCGACCTGGGTGACAGATATTTTACCTAGTTGCATTTCAACACTAGTTCAAAGTTCGTGCAACGATTTGGTTGAGATATAAAAAAATTATGGAAATAAAATTTGACATACACTGAGTTTAGCAATAATACTATCAACTAGACTAAGTTTGACACAAATCGAATAAGAAATGAGTAAGATATAAGCTCTTAAATTTGAACGTAGATCACATTTTCCTTATAAACATAAAAAATCTGTTTTATTTTAATAGAGTCATGATAACTTACAGAAATAGAAACAAATCATCAATAGCTCTATGCAAAAACCAAATGGTGGGGTTTACTTACTAATTTATGTTGAAACAGCAATTTTTAACATGACAAATGAAGTCTTAAGCTTGAATTTGGCTCTAAAAGGGCTTCAATAACCAAAAATATATTTTATTGTAACAGCAAATGCAAAGGAGTTACAGTAAACAAAGTTTCAGATTTTACAAATCTAAAATGAACATGAAACAAACCATGGACTATTGTTGATTACCTATATATATTTGAGATTTACAGCTATTTTCACTTTTAATTTGAAGTTTGGATTTTTTTTTTGAATTTTGAGAAGAGTGGTGATTTTTCTTTTTTTGTAAACAAAGAAAGGAAAAGAAGAAGGTCTCAAAGAGAAAAATATGAACACATCGGACTAGGCTTGCATACTTATCCTTTGTCAATACACAAATTTAGGCATAATTATGGTCCATTAGGGCTTAAGTTAATTAGTTTAGGTTATGTTAAACTAAATAAGGCTATTTAGCACATACATCACCTTATTAACACAACGTATCACCATTTTAGCATTGTTTAACTTTATTAAATCTATAAAAAAATATTTAAGATACTTTGAATCTATTTAACATCATTCTAACATGTTTACACTATAATTTTACATTTTGCAAACAAATGTTTAATCTATGCTTCTTTTTTAAAACTTACAAATCTTACCATGAAAATTATTCAAATTACACTTTTTGGACAAACAAGCACTCTAGAACTATTTTATCATTCAAATTTTAGTTTTCAACCAATATTTATATGTAGTAATTTTATTTATAACTCCATAAATCCAGAAAACACCGTTTCACGCCAAAATTCAATATTTGATTATAAATTTTATGTGTACTGCAACAAACACATACAAGTCCTATAAACAAAAATTTTTAATCAAAAACTTCACTTTATAAAGTTTTCCAGACTTAATTTTCCATATCTAATTTTATTTACTTCAACTAAACCACAAGTCTCATATATTTATCTAAAACTCCTTAGTAATCATCTTAGTGAGTAAATGAATTATTTTCTTTAAATTTTCCACAAGTTAACATGAAACCCCATATATCAGTCTAATTTATCGTAAGATAAATTATCACTAAACAATTCATTTGTTTATTTTCTTCGAATCCATCTTTATTTCTTTGATTAACAGGCTCCTATTGAATTAAATTACCCCCTTAGACATAATGCAACTCAACCTAAACATATCAATACACTTTAACTACAATCAAGCATTAATTCCAATTAAACTATTAAAATACTATTTTAATTAATTATACATGTAATCACAACAAAGGTTATTACATTGGTAATACTGGACTAAGTCTAAAAGCAAGCTTGTTTTGAAAAAAATTAATAAATCAAGGGGATGGGAAATATTGGTAGGAGGGAAAAATTAAAATTGTGAATGTAAAGGATAAGTTATGGATTAGGTATATAGATATAGTCGAAGAGTTGAACATGTGAAGTCACTACTTGGAGGGTAGAGTAGACTCCGAAATTTTTAGAAGCAGTCATAACAGTGACTTGGCCTCCTAAAGCAGATTAGAGTAGGCTAGGAATTAACTAGAAAAGTGGGTAAGGTGGCATGAAAAAAATGAAAATTATATGGGGTAGGTCAACCCATTGGTCGAGTCGGTCAAGCTGGCAAACAACCATCCCGTAGGTCTGGTCGACCAGACTCGGTAATTTCGCATGCATATGAAGGAACGAAGCCACGACTTTGTTCATTATTTCCTCTTCTCCCCAAAAGTTGTTCTTCTTGAATCTAACCAATAACTAATTTTTTTTCCAACCCCTCCACTACCCAATCCGCTTCAAAACTCAACCACTTACCTCAATAATTTTATAAAACGAAGTGCATCTTCATATATACCCCTTTGCATACTTTATTTTTCATATTTGCAAATTTTCTGTGATGCCTTCAAGGCAAGCTTTGATTGCTTTTTTCCCTAAGCTGATAGCACATGAGGTAGTGTAACACCCCACGTCCATTAATGTCACTCACAAAGGGAATGCATTAACTTCCATGGAGGTTTTAAGTGAATATAGAACAGTAAAATTACAACAAGACAGATATAAAATAGTACTTGGAAATTCAAAAACTTTATTTCATTGTAGCAGAAGTCAAAACATGTTTGATTACATCATAACACCACATTCAATGTCAAGTACAATATCTATCTTGATAAAACAAGTACATAATCCCATTACATGAATAGCCATTAAAAAGAAAGATAACAAGCTGGACTTTACTTCAGCAGTCCAAGCTTTCCAGAAGATAAGCGATCCAACTAGACTCCACTAGAACTTGGCCCAACCTGCGGACCTGAAGGGAGAAAAAGGATGGAAAAGAGGGGGTCAGACATAAAGTCTGGTGAATATGATAATTCTACAATACTATTACCAAAATAACTGGACTAAGGCATAAGCTGGAAAACAAGAAAATGTCTATGAAGAGCAGATTAAGGACATAGACAATCGCTAAAGGCAACGTTATAGGCGCTCCTAAATACTAAAGGATAAACACTATACTGCACCACACCAGTCACCCTAAAGATTCATCCCACTTAGCTTCACTTAGAAACTTTCCCAATGGCTTTACGTACCCCTAGCTGACTACATAGGTGCCGCCTGCCCCTATCTCCACTAGGTGTACCCTACTTCCCATTATTCGATCGGCTCCCTAACTCGTAGATACCCGTGCTGGCCCCACAGTGGGGTGTATCACTCCCCTAAAGTGGCAACCTGATACAACGGACATGCACGGCTTATACCTACACGATGCAACAACGTCTTACCTACCAGCCCGGGTCCACACACGCATATGAAACCCGTTGGACTTGCATTGCCACCGCTCCCTGTTTTGGCCTCTTATAGTCAAACCCAGTATGCGTGTCCCGTCCTCGACTTGGGTCGAGCCCACAAAGATACGTTTTGGGATACTGGTTGAAATGGGCCCCCACTATTTACCACAAGCATTCCACCTAAGCTTGTCCCCATTAGTCCATCCCACTTAACCCACTTAGTCATGTTCATTTACATGTGTGTTTGGTTAAGTCTAATCGTATTTCAAATGCCTCTAAAGGCAACCACCAGATTCCTCATGCCACCCAAGGCACCTACTTAACCCCCATGTCCCACCTTACATGATTATCTGGTTAAGTATTTCTTAGTTCATTAAGGCCATAACCTCATAAAGACCTCTCACATTAGACTGGCATTTATGGCAGCTGGATTTGCCGGGCGGGTCCGGGCAGTCTTACACCATAAAAGAGTCTAACCTCGTGTCTTTACAACTGTTATGCTTTAGGTTGGGCCTAGGACCTCTCACATTGGGCCGACATTTGTGACTACTGGATTTGCCGGGCGGGTCCGGGCAGGTTTACATCACAAACGGGTCCAACCTCGTGTCCTAAGCATTGATTATTAATAATAATCCACTTTCCCCCAATTTTAATAATTCCCTACTTGAATTATTAATTACTTCCAATTTTTAACAATGTCCATAATCGACTCAATTATGGACATTCATTCATGGTATGCAACATCTTACAAAATTGCACCCAATTTATTAATTCCTAATATTACCCCTACCCCACGTTTGAACGTTTATTCGCAAAATATATGTTAGACTCGAATAGCCTAACTCATAGCATAAAAGAGATTATCATAATAACAACATGTATATGTGACCAAATGAATCATAATAAGGGGTGAAACTTGCATATGTCCAACTTGCATAGATTATACATGTCATGGATCTAAAGGTGTCAACTTGTTCAAAATTCACCTAATATGATCTCAATCAATTTTCATAAACTTACATATGAACATGTGTGAATCAACATCATCTAATTTTATAACAACATGGTTTTATATGGGTACACCTAACTCAATAGGCAAATTCCCATAATCAAGTTTTATTTAATTATAGTTTCAAGTTTATGGGTACACCTAACCTAATAGGCAAATTCCCATAAACAAGATTCATTTAAATTAAGAAAAAAAACATAACTTTAAGCATGATCCAACAACATGATTTTTCAACATAATATAGCATGATTTATAACATGGCATAGTATGATAGTATAACATAGCTTGACATGATTCTCAACATAGCACGACATAGCATAAGAGAATTTACAACATAGCATATATAATTTACATCATACGACAACATAATAACATAATAAGAGATCCACAATATATAGAATTTACAATTACAAATCACATCACTTTCTTGTGATCCATTCATAACTGAGTCAAATTAGTTTGTTATAGTCTTGTGAGAATCATCATACTCACCAACAAAAGAAAAGAATTAGAGAAAGAGAGATCTTTTGATTTGATTTGTGTAGATTTAGTTGTAGATGATTAGGCTTCCTCTTCTTAGTTTGTGACGGCTATGCTGAACTCCATGGCGGCAGCATGACGGTAGCTTCTCTAATTTTACAAGTGATTTAGGTCTAGGGTCTACCCACTTATTTATAGATTTTAGAATTCATTTAGGCCATTAGATTTAACCTAGAAATAACCGCAGCCGTTCAGACAAGATGGGGTTTATCTTGTTGACTGAGCAATGAGTCAGAAGTGACTCAGCAAACACTCAACATATTAATAAACTTCTATTCATGTCATAAATATATATATATTTTCTACAATGTACATATTAGATACATCCCCCTTTACTTATTATTGTTTTTATATACATATTAGATACATCCCCTCTCTCACACACTTATTAATATTTTTATATTCATATTAGATACATCCCCTCTCTTACACACTTATTAATATTTTTATATTCATATTAGATACATCCCCTCTCTTACACACTTATTAATATTTTTATATTCATATTAGATACATCCCCTCTCTTACACACTTATTAATATTTTAGCAACTTTAGTGTTAATAGAAAATTCGGGGTGTTACATTCTCCCCTCCTTTTAGGATTTCGTCCCCGAAATCTTCAAGTCTGGAAGAATGTATATCCTACCATCCAAACGTCCATCTACTCATCCATCATACACAGGCATCCATTGTCCTTAAAAGACTTCTAATGCTTTATGATCATATGCAAGTGTGTGTACATGTCCTTACCTAATGCGAAATCAGGCGGTCTACTGATTCAGTTGACCTCCTTAATGAAAATTATGTAAGTGTCATGAATCCATTATGTATGCAAAAGATCCTAATTGCTTACATACTACTTCTATATGCGTGCACACCCATTCAACCGAATGCAGCATCCATATGATGGTACAACCATTATACATCCATTATACTAAATACATCCATATATATGCAATATGCAATATGAAGTGACTGAGCCGATCTAGTGCCTAAAGTGTGTGTATATATGCATCCACGAGCAACCACTAGCAAACACTTGCATCCATTTTGCATCCATCATACATAACATGTCTCAAACACATGTTTCAACCATAGGATTATCCTAACTAAAGGTCAAAGATACTAATGAGAGGACATACTAAAGATAAGATAAGATAAGCTAAGCGATAAAGGAGAAATTAAAAGACATACCCTCAAAAAGAAAAGGGTACAACGAACGCATCTTCTCTTCTGTCTCCCAAGTTGTGTTGCTCTCATCATCTCCCCATTGCACTTTAACCAGTCTGACCTCTCGATTCCTCAACTTTTTGATCTCCGACCCAAGAATGCATGTAGGAGCTCGTCTAATTGTTGCATCACGCTCTATTTCCACCTCTTTAAGCAAGCTCGGCTCTACCACCTCTGCGGTCTTGTGCAAACACTTCCTCAAATGTGATACATGGAATACGTCGTGTACTCCACTAAGTTTCTCAGGCAACTCCACCCTATATGCCATCTTCCCAATCCTGTTTTTTACAGGAAACGGCCCTACAAACCTTGGTGCTAATTTCCCCACGGACCCAAAGCGAACAACATTCTGTAACGGAGATACTTTGATAAAAACCATGTCCCCAATGTCAAACTCAAGATCTGTCCTCCTCTTATCAGCATACGATTTTTTCCTATCTTGTGCTGCTTTCATCCTCCTTCGAATCAACTCAATCTTCTCCGAGGTTTCCCTAACCATATCGGGCCCAAGTAGGATTTTATCGGTAGATTCCCACCAACATGTAGGCGAACGGCAAGGCCTTCCATAAAGAGCTTCGAAAGGTGCCATGCCAATACTAGACTGAAAGCTATTATTATATGCGAATTCTACTAACGGAAGGTGCTCTTCCCATGTACCCCCAAAGTCTAGGATACAAAGCCTTAAAAGATCCTCTAGAATGCGATTCACCCTCTCGGTCTGGCCGTCTGTTTGAGGATGATATGCGGTGCTCAAACATAGCTGAGTCCCTACCACCTCTTGTAAACTCTTCCAAAATTCGCTAGTAAAGATGGGGTCACGATCGCTTACTATACTAGAAGGAATACCGTGCAAACGAACTATCTCCTTAATGTATACAGAAGCCAACCACGGAGCAGTCCTCTTACTTTTCACGGGAATAAAATGGGCGCTTTTAGTAAGTCTATCTACTATAACCCAAATCCCCGTGTTACCCTTCCTTGATCTTGGTAATCCATCCACAAAATCCATTGAGATGCTTTCCCATTTCCATAGTGGAACTTCTAATGGGTGAAGCAACCCACCGGGTTTCTTTTGTTCTGCTTTAACTCGTTGGCACACCAAGCATCTAGCGACGTACTCGGCCACATCCTTTTTCATACCGGCCCAAAAGAAAACCCGCTTCATATCTTTGTACATCTTATCCCCGCCGGGATGAATGGTCATTTTTGAGCGATGAGCATCATCAAGAATGGCCTTCCTTAAGTCTTCGTCTTGTGGTACACAAAGTCTATTATCCCTTCGTAACCAACCCTTATCGTCTAGGGTATACCTACGAAGATGGCTTGACGACTCCTCCCCTTTGAGCTTTTCTACTATCTCAACCAACTGTGGGTCGTCTCGCTGTGCCTCACCAACCCGTCCTAGAAGTGTAGGTCTAACCTCCAAGGATGCTAACAGACCGGGTACTAAGTCAACGGAGGGTCTAAAGTCAAACATAGAGATGAATTCTAAGCTTTGTCGTTCAACAAACAACGGACTCAAGGACAACCTTTTCCTACTTAAGGCGTCTGCCACCACGTTACCCTTGCCCGGGGTATATGCTATTTCAAAATTGTAGGAGGCTAAGAATTCCATCCACCGTTGCTGCCTTAAATTCAAATCCTTCTGAGATAATAAGTAATTTAATGATTTGTGGTCAGTGAACAGTTCGAATTTCTCACCAAGAAGATAGTGACGCCAAGACTTAAGTGCGAAAACAATTGCGGCTAGCTCTAAGTCATGCGTGGGGTAATTCTTTTCATGAACCCTCAACTGCCTTCCACCATAGGCTATTACTCTTCCCTCTTGCATGAGGACCGCGCCAAGTCCCGTCCCACAAGCATCAGTATAGATGGTAAACGGTTTATTCCCGTCTGGCAGCACTAAGACTGGGGCTGAAGTTAAGGCTCTCTTTAAACGTTGGAACGCATCATCGCAATCTTTGTCCCACGTAAAAACCAGGTTCTTCTTCGTTAACCGTGTTAATGGAGCTGATATTTTTGCGAAGTCTTTGATAAACTTCCTATAATAGCCGGCCAACCCCAAGAAACTTCTTACTTCGGTTGCATTTTTAGGGACCTTCCAATCTTGGATGGCCACCACCTTTGCTGGATCCACTGCTATCCCTTCTTTGGAAACCACGTGCCCTAAGAACCGTACTTCCTTCCTCCAGAAGTGACACTTAGAAAATTTTGCCTTAAGGTTATGCGCTCGAAGGGTTTCCAACACTTCCCTAAGATGTAGGGAGTTCTCTTCTTTATTCTTAGAAAAGACTAAGATGTCATCCACAAAGACTACCACGAATTTGTTAAGGTATTCCCTAAACACCCTACTCATCAAGTCAACAAAATATGCAGGGGCGTTTGTCAAACCAAAGGGCATCACTAGCCATTCATAGAATCCGTCAGGAGTCCTAAAAGCAGTCTTATCTATACTATCCTCAGCCACTCTCAGTTGATGAAAGCCAGTGGCTAAGTTCAACTGCGAAAACACTGAGGCGCCAACTAACTGATCAAAGAGATCGTCAATCCTCGGCAGTGGGTGTCGGTTCTTTTTAGTAAGCTTGTTTAGTTCTCTATAGTCCATACAAAGTCTAAGAGACCCATCCGCCTTTGTGGCAAAAACTACTGGAGCACCCCACTCCGATATACTACGTCTTATGAACCCCTTCTCAAGCAACTCCTTTACTTGCTTATTGAGTTCCCTCCTTTCACGAGGAGCCATGTGGCGCACTGGCAAAGATACGGGTTTAGCATTATCCACAAGATAAATTCGAAAGTCTATCTCCCGCTTTGGAGGTAAGCCCTTCACCTCCTCAAACACATCCGGATATTCCCGGACCACTTCTACCGATCGTAGGTTCTCTACAGACGCGTCAAGCGATTCAAGATAACTTAGCATAACGGAATTTATGGGATTACAAAAGATGTCGAGAGCATTACCAAGGCGAGTCACAAGCCTAACTACTCTCCTTTCACAATCAAGAATGGCCCTATTTCTAGACAACCAATCCATTCCTAAAATTAGCCCATAGCCCGTGAAGCCCAATACATAAGCATCACATCTAAATTCAACGCTAAGTATAGAGATTTTCAAATCCAAACATATCATGGTCAAATGAGCCGAACCCCCAATTGGATTTGAAACGACCAAGGGATCCTCTACTAAACTGGTGTTCAAGTGCAGTGATTCAACTAATGATGCAGAGATAAACGAATGAGATGCGCCAGAATCGAATAAGGTACGGACAGGATGATCAAACAGAAAAACTAAGCTTTCAACAGAAATTGTTCTACCTCTTTCTTGCAGCGGTGGGGCCGCAATAGCCTGAACTTGCCCCCTTGCCTGCCCTGGTGCCATAAGAGCCTGCACCTGTCCTCCCGAGGTAGACCCTGCCTTCTGCCCCTTCTTTGGACAATCCTTCACTAAATGTCCCGCATCTCCACAATGAAAACAACCAGTCTTCTTTTTCTTTCTACAATCTTTGCTGAGATGGCCAGGCGTCCCACAATTGAAGCATTTCTTCTTCCCTTTGCCATTATTGTTTTTACCACCCTTCTTATTTTGCTGTTGGGGTTTCTTCTGATCCCCTTTCTTTTCAACTGCCTTATCCTCATGCATAAGTGCCATTTCTACTAGCTTTTCAAAGGTGGCTCCCATAGGGATGTGGGTCATAGCCAACCCTTGCAACGGTTCATTCAAGCCTCTAACGAACCTCAAAGCTTTCTTCTTTGGCGTGTTCACCAACTCCAAGCCAAACCTTGCTAACTGATTAAATTTATTGACATATTCCTTTACTGATGAGCTCCCATGCTTTAGTGCCAGGAATTTTTCCATATTTAAGTTCTCCTCTGCCCTTGAAAGAAACTTTGCCTCAAACCTTCGTCTGAAATCCGCCCATGAATCAACTGGACGTTCCCCGTTAGTGACCTCCCACCAAAACGAGGCCTCTCCCTTCATTAACCAAGCAGCTAAACGGACTTTCCTCCCATCTTCCACTTCAAAGATATCCAACAATTCCTCAGTCTCCTTAAGCCAATCTCTGGCCTCCACAAACGTCTCAGTCCCTTGAAAAGTTTTTCCTCCCATAGCCTTGAATTCCTTGCACGTCTTTGCAAAAGTGTCAACACGAGGAGGAGGAGGAGGGGGAGGAATGGGTGCAACTAGGGGTGGAGGAGTATCCGCTGGGCCTGCAGTGGTGGCCCTAGCCTCCAAGTATCTCCTAAACCACCCTGGAATCGTCACACCTTCTGGGAGATTAAGATCTTCAGCCATGCTGAAACGAAAAAGGAAAGATTCAAAATGGAGAATTCGAAAGATAAAGATAAGGATGTGGCTATTTGGGATTATGTTTTTCATAAAAACTCTCTTTAAATAACATGTTTTTTTTTTGAAAGCACTTCTTCCAAAAATACTTTAGAAAAAAAATATTTTTCTAAAAAAAAAAAATTTATCTGTTCTGGTAACCTTATGCTCTGATACCACGTGTAACACCCCACGTCCATTAATGTCACTCACAAAGGGAATGCATTAACTTCCATGGAGGTTTTAAGTGAATATAGAACAGTAAAATTACAACAAGACAGATATAAAATAGTACTTGGAAATTCAAAAACTTTATTTCATTGTAGCAGAAGTCAAAACATGTTTGATTACATCATAACACCACATTCAATGTCAAGTACAATATCTATCTTGATAAAACAAGTACATAATCCCATTACATGAATAGCCATTAAAAAGAAAGATAACAAGCTGGACTTTACTTCAGCAGTCCAAGCTTTCCAGAAGATAAGCGATCCAACTAGACTCCACTAGAACTTGGCCCAACCTGCGGACCTGAAGGGAGAAAAAGGATGGAAAAGAGGGGGTCAGACATAAAGTCTGGTGAATATGATAATTCTATAATACTATTACCAAAATAACTGGACTAAGGCATAAGCTGGAAAACAAGAAAATGTCTATGAAGAGCAGATTAAGGACATAGACAATCGCTAAAGGCAACGTTATAGGCGCTCCTAAATACTAAAGGATAAACACTATACTGCACCACACCAGTCACCCTAAAGATTCATCCCACTTAGCTTCACTTAGAAACTTTCCCAATGGCTTTACGTACCCCTAGCTGACTACATAGGTGCCGCCTGCCCCTATCTCCACTAGGTGTACCCTACTTCCCATTATTCGATCGGCTCCCTAACTCGTAGATACCCGTGCTGGCCCCACAGTGGGGTGTATCACTCCCCTAAAGTGGCAACCTGATACAACGGACATGCACGGCTTATACCTACACGATGCAACAACGTCTTACCTACCAGCCCGGGTCCACACACGCATATGAAACCCGTTGGACTTGCGTTGCCACCGCTCCCTGTTTTGGCCTCTTATAGTCAAACCCAGTATGCGTGTCCCGTCCTCGACTTGGGTCGAGCCCACAAAGATACGTTTTGGGATACTGGTTGAAATGGGCCCCCACTATTTACCACAAGCATTCCACCTAAGCTTGTCCCCATTAGTCCATCCCACTTAACCCACTTAGTCATGTTCATTTACATGTGTGTTTGGTTAAGTCTAATCGTATTTCAAATGCCTCTAAAGGCAACCACCAGATTCCTCATGCCACCCAAGGCACCTACTTAACCCCCATGTCCCACCTTACATGATTATCTGGTTAAGTATTTCTTAGTTCATTAAGGCCATAACCTCATAAAGACCTCTCACATTAGACTGGCATTTATGGCAGCTGGATTTGCCGGGCGGGTCCGGGCAGTCTTACACCATAAAAGAGTCTAACCTCGTGTCTTTACAACTGTTATGCTTTAGTTTGGGCCTAGGACCTCTCACATTGGGCCGACATTTGTGACTACTGGATTTGCCGGGCGAGTCCGGGCAGGTTTACATCACAAACGGGTCCAACCTCGTGTCCTAAGCATTGATTATTAATAATAATCCACTTTCCCCCAATTTTAATAATTCCCTACTTGAATTATTAATTACTTCCAATTTTTAACAATGTCCATAATCGACTCAATTATGGACATTCATTCATGGTATGCAACATCTTACAAAATTGCACCCAATTTATTAATTCCTAATATTACCCCTACCCCACGTTTGAACGTTTATTCGCAAAATATATGTTAGACTCGAATAGCCTAACTCATAGCATAAAAGAGATTATCATAATAACAACATGTATATGTGACCAAATGAATCATAATAAGGGGTGAAACTTGCATATGTCCAACTTGCATAGATTATACATGTCATGGATCTAAAGGTGTCAACTTGTTCAAAATTCACCTAATATGATCTCAATCAATTTTCATAAACTTACATATGAACATGTGTGAATCAACATCATCTAATTTTATAACAACATGGTTTTATATGGGTACACCTAACTCAATAGGCAAATTCCCATAATCAAGTTTTATTTAATTATAGTTTCAAGTTTATGGGTACACCTAACCTAATAGGCAAATTCCCATAAACAAGATTCATTTAAATTAAGAAAAAAAACATAACTTTAAGCATGATCCAACAACATGATTTTTCAACATAATATAGCATGATTTATAACATGGCATAGTATGATAGTATAACATAGCTTGACATGATTCTCAACATAGCACGACATAGCATAAGAGAATTTACAACATAGCATGACATAGCATATATAATTTACATCATACGACAACATAATAACATAATAAGAGATCCACAATATATAGAATTTACAATTACAAATCACATCACTTTCTTGTGATCCATTCATAACTGAGTCAAATTAGTTTGTAATAGTCTTGTGAGAATCATCATGCTCACCAACAAAAGAAAAGAATTAGAGAAAGAGAGATCTTTTGATTTGATTTGTGTAGATTTAGTTGTAGATGATTAGGCTTCCTCTTCTTAGTTTGTGACGGCTATGCTGAACTCCATAGCAGCAGCATGACGGTAGCTTCTCTAATTTTACAAGTGATTTAGATCTAGGGTCTACCCACTTATTTATAGATTTTAGAATTCATTTAGGCCATTAGATTTAACCTAGAAATAACCGCAGCCGTTCAGACAAGATGGGGTTTATCTTGTTGACTCAGCAATGAGTCAGAAGTGACTCAGCAAACACTCAACATATTAATAAACTTCTATTCATGTCATAAATATATATATATTTTCTACAATGTACATATTAGATACATCCCCCTTTACTTATTATTGTTTTTATATACATATTAGATACATCCCCTCTCTCACACACTTATTAATATTTTTATATTCATATTAGATACATCCCCTCTCTTACACACTTATTAATATTTTTATATTCATATTAGATACATCCCCTCTCTTACACACTTATTAATATTTTTATATTCATATTAGATACATCCCCTCTCTTACACACTTATTAATATTTTAGCAACTTTAGTGTTAATAGAAAATTCGGGGTGTTACAGGTAGCTTGGTGTCAAAGTAGGAGGAATATTGTGAAAGCTTATCGAGAGATGACTGTTTATTAGATTTTGTAAGGAAAGTAGTTATTTTTGTTACTACCAGGGTACACAAGGTAGCTTCGTACATAGGCAAGACTGATTCAAAATCTCCGCAATAATATCTTTGCACGTAGAGCCTATCCGCGGTTAGTGCGTCTTTTGACGTTAATTTACATTCTGAGCTTTCTGGTGATGTCGAGTCGGAGGTCAAAAGCATGTAAGTTGCATTTACCAGTGCATAGCTTGGTACTACTTTAGGCATTAACGGGCATGGTCAGTATGTGGACTAGATCCAGATAATAGAGGATGCTGTCTAGGGAAGATATTTATTGGCCTCCAACATCAAGCTTGAACGTCAGACGATTGTGCCTATTAGTTGGATTGGTCATACACATCCTTCACTATAACCTTATCCCTAAAATGAGGAGTTTTGATTAGATTTATATGATATTTTAGATGGCCACCTATGCCATATTTTTAGGCATTTAGATGAACTGTTCCAGAGTTATTATAACTCGGTATGTAGGAGCAGACGATGATCGTAGGACTTTTATCCCAATTTTCTACCTATGGACTGTATTATTCAAATCGGTGACATCGACCTGGAGCAAGAGAGCTACATTGACATTACCTATCCACAAATTGATGTCTTTACCTTGAAGAGAATGGGTATAGAGTTAGAGGCCCTGCAACCTTCACAGCCTCAACATCCCTTTAAGCCAAAGCATTTATAGTAGCATTCCCCGCACCACGAGGTGCCGCCGTACTTTGAGCCTCGACAGGCTTTTCCACCACCATTCGAAGAGGTCATAGAACCCGTAAATCCACTGTAGGGTCCTTAGCCTTACGAACTAGATCCATATATGTCACGGTGGCGCAAACCCTAGGAAAAGGGAGAGGTATCCTCTCAACCTGTAGAACTAATGAATATGAGAGAGATGGTTAGGATCTTTGTAGAGAGACATGGGTGGACATTGAAAGCATCATGAGATCCTCCAGAGATAGTAAGAGACATCTCGTATGTAGTGCAAGATTATAGAGGGAAGTAGGAGTTGGAAAGAGCTATGAGCTGCTTGGATTCTTTGGTCAGGTCCCTGTATTGTCAAAGAGGACACGGTCTTAGGCCTCATAGTCCTAGGAAGTAGTTGCATCCAGTAGTTGTATCTTACTGCCTCATAGAAGGATTTGCATTTTCTTTAGTTATTAGCATGTACCCCTGTGTTAGTGCTATATATTTATTATTATAAACCATGCTTATTAGTAAAATATTCTTTTTGTGCTTCTGCAATGATCGCTCTAAAAGAGTATAAACATAAGAAACATAAAAAGTAATTAATAAAAGTAAAATTGTAACAACCCGGAAAATCAAAACCAATTTAAAATTTTTATTTTGGCTATTTTGTTGAATTTTGAATAGTTAGAATAATTTATTTTAAATAATAACGATTAAAATTTGTTCAAATCGAAGTTTTGACTAATATATTTAATTCTAGCTCTAAAAGGATTTAGAAATAGCGCGGTAGTTTGAAAATTTGAATTCAAACTTTGACTGACCGTACAGGATACAAAATAGATCGGATTTTAGTGAAACCAAAAATATTTAAATCTGTTTAAGAATATCTTTCCAACGAATGTGAAAAACTGAAATTTCATAGCGGGGATCAAAAGTTATGGTCAGTTGAATTTTCAGAATAGTCGCTATGGAATTTAATATAATATATGGCCCGTATAAATAGCCATTTTTCAAACGACCTCCATTTTCGATGAAACAACTTTTGTTGGAACCGGATGTCAAATTATTGCAGGATTCCAATTTTCATAATTTTTGGGATCAATATGTGAGCGTGGCAAAAGAAAATATGTTTTAACAGTTTCAATCAATTTCGATCGACTTGAAAATGGCCATTTTTCTAACAGTTCCAAATTCGACCAAATTAGTTTTGTTTGGACCGTATCGTCAAAACGTAGCCAAATTTATTTTTCGGGAATTTTTAGAGTCAGTCTGTGGCCCCGGTAAATTAAAATGTTCGATCAAATTAAATAATTAAATGTTTTATTATTTAATTTGAAGAATAACTGACTGAAACAGTCAAATGGGCTGACGGGGCCTATCCCATTGTGTCCCACATTGGGGTATTTAGCTAGTGGCGTCACTCGTTGGTTTAATTTGGAGTTAGTAGCGATATAGAAATTTAAATGAATTAAGTAAATAAAATTAAAATAGAAATACACGTATAAATACGGTATACGCCGTATAACCTAAGTTCTTTTCACAGCCGCCGTATCCTTCTGATCAATGGAGAAAAATGTTCTTAACTTCTAGCTTTAAAATCACTCAATCCATGAATCAATCGAAGGTGGCCCTTTGGAGAATTTTACAAAGATTCTCGAGCTCTTGATATCCACACGGATTTGATCGCCTCTGGTGGCGTATACGAGGAGAACCGCACCCCAAACCCGCCTCATTTCACCATTCTTACCCCCACCTACCCACGATCGAGCACCACCGCGAGTGGGCCCCTGGCGCGCCCCTCCAAGCCCTATGCTGTGGTAAAGGCTGATTCCCCTCCCGTGCCTCGAACAACGTGAAAACTTAAAACCTAGTTTCGATCAAAGTAAAAAAAGGGTTGGCCCGAGCTGAGTTTAAGGAAGAAGGTGAATTCCTTCTTAAATTATTAAATTAATTATTTTCAAATTGTTGATAGCACAATAAAATTCGTATCTTTGTCGTACGTTAATCAAATTAGATGAAACAGGATTCATTGGGACCGTAAAATCAAGATCTTCATTTCTGAACCAATCGGAGAATTTTAAGAGCCTGCTACAATTTTTGGTATCATTAAATCAAGGTGAGATATCTGAATTCAGAAATAAAATAAATAAATTATATTAGGATGCAGACGGAGTTTAGAAACTCCCGACACCCGTCGTCCACAGACCGTGGACAACTTGATTGATTTGCGATTGGTTGGATTTTTGTGTTTGTTTGTGATTGGAAAAGAAAAAGAAACAGAAATTGAAATTGATTAATATTACAAAAAAGTTCGTCGGTGTACGAAATAGATTATTGAAATCCCCCTTGTCAAAAGCTGCGAGGCTTTAATGTAGAGCGAGGAGCCGTACATCGGGACGGTGCCAATTTTAATTACCCTACCGTTATGCTGCCGAAATTTCCTGAAATATTTTTGTGTTGTAAAATATTTATGTTATTATATAAAATTGTCAAATAGTATAAAAATTAGATATATATATATATATGAACATGAAAAGGATACATTAAAAATTTGGCATTTTGATATAAAATGTATAACATTGGAATTTATATCTCCAATATAAATTTACATTAGAAAATATACATTTGGTACAGATTGTATTGGCATTTGGAAATCCCATTTTTAATGAAAAAAAAGAATGTATGAATTTTTTTCATGTTTTTAAAATAAAACGTGATTAAATTGAAATCCCATTTTTATTGTAAAGATAGAATCCAGTGAAATTGTTCATTGTCTTAAGTTAAAACATGTTTACATCAAGAATTACATTTTTAATGTAATAAAAAAATAAAAGAAAAATAGAAAGACTAATTCATGTTCAAAAATGATAAAAAAACATGTTGCATTAAAGCTATATTTTAATGTCAATAATCATAGAATTGTTCATGTTTTGGAATTGTAAATATGTTTACATTAAAAACATTATTTTAATGTAAATACAGGTTATGTGGAAGTTGTAAATACAGGACATGTGAAAATGTTCATACTTTGAAATAAATAGTTATATTTTATTTGCATTCTTTGATGCAATAAAATGTTAAAATTAAAAGTTTCATTTTTGTTTGCAATTTTTGATACAAACAAAACTTTAAATTAAAAGTTGCATTTTTGTTTGCAATTTTAGATGCAAACAAAACTCTAAAATGAAAGTTGCATTTTTGTTTGCAATCTTAGATGCAAATAAAACTCTAAAATGAAAGTTGCATTTTTGTTTTCAATTTTAGATGCAAACAAAACTTTAAAATGAAAGTTGCATTTTTGTTTGCAATTTTGATGTGAATAAAATATTGATTTAAAAGTTGTAATTTTTATTAGCATTTTTTTTTGATGCAAAAAGAACATGAATTAAAAGATTACATTTTCCATAATGTATAAAAGATTACATTTTTCTATGATGTCATATAATATAGAAAAGATTACATTTTGTCTATGATTATAATGAAAGATATAAAGGCTACATTTTGCAATGTAATTAAAGAATGAATATAAAAGATTACATCTTTTATGAAATGTAAAAAGATCACATTTTTATGTAATATGAACTTCATTACTAAGGTGATGAATGAAATAGGAAAAACGGTCATGTTATAAAAATAAAACATGTTTATATTAAAAGCCATATTTTTAATGTCAAGTATGAAATTAGAAAATATCATGATTTAAATAGGAAAACATGATTACATTAAATATCACATTTTTAATGTAAAGAAAGTAAATATAAAAATGTTCATTATTCTAAAATGAAACAAGTTAAGGTTAAACATTTCATTTTAATGTAATGTAATGTAGTTAAGTAAAGGAAAATATTCATCATTCGAAATAGAAATGATAAACAATAAAAATTTACACTTTATTGTCATGTGAGGAATGAAGAGAATGTACATGTTTGGAAATAGACTTCTGTTCATTAAAAATAACTTGAATACGAAGTGTAGAAAATTATTTAAAGAATAAATAATTTGAAATCGTCGAATGAATGAATTATATTTATATATAAAAATAAAAATAAAATGAATTGCGCTGCTGCAGTTCGCGTTTTGAAATCATAACTTCAAACAATTATACCGAGAGATCCGACCGTCAGATTTTCCCAAAACTAGAACCGATGGGTTCGTTTTGGAAAGATCTTATCAACAATATAAAATTTGCTAAGATCCAACGGTTAGATTTGGAGAAATGTGTAAATCAAATTTTGATGAAAACAGCGCCAGGGCCATGTAATGCCCCGAAGCGTCGTTTAATTAAAAATGGCTATTTTTAAATAAATAAAAACAACGATAAATCATTATAAAATATTATAAACGGTATGGAATGAAAAGATTGATTTAAACTATACATATTCGAGAACTATTTGAAAAGTCTGAGTTAAATCTCATTTCAAATAATTATAATACGATTGGAAGTTGAAGATTTAAAGACGGTGATTGAAGACATGTGATCTTCACATCGAATGGATGACTACTGATGCCCTGGATCGGCTAGCTCCCAAGAGGGGATACAGTGGTAGTTGTCTGGACGTATTTGTTGGTTGTCCGATATGCTTGGTGCCTCCAGTTTTCGTTCAGACCCAGAACGAACTTGTAAATGGATGTGTGTCTGACATTGGATTTCATTCCGTGTTGATTGATCTCTATTAATATTTATCCGTTGGTGGCGGAGAATTTATTCTCTTGCTTAACACCCTTTGAGGTTACTTATTAATAGACATCAATCGCATGGCGTGAATTGTCAGTGTGGCATGCCAAGATGCAAATGATCAAAGCTTATTGTTGAAAAGTAGAGCCTTGTGGTTGATGATCAAAGCACAACTTTAAATAGCATAGCTATGTATATAGCGTTACTTCGCGAGCCTCATACCCCGGTATGAACCAGAAACGAGAGAAGGATCCGGGGAGGACATACGTTTCCTTCTAGCTAGAAGTGGTGTCAGTGACTTACCAGCCCTGACATTTTTTCTTATGTGGATGATGGAATGAGGCGCCTCGGTTATTTGAGTCCCTAGTGGCTCTATTTACGCCCCATAGGGCGAGGAAACGTATTGTTCAGGAATTATATATAATCCACTAGCATTAGTTGTGGACCGGCCCTGTGGCTCCTAAGGGTCACTCGAGCTCTGATCCTAAGACTCGGGCTAGAGAGTCTCGAATTCGGTAAGGACTATCTTCTGCCTTGGTTCATGATGGAAATCCAACTTCTAATACGACCATGCGGTTTTGATTGTATTACTAGTATGGCGACGTAATATGTGGTAGTTATGCCGTCTACGATTGATATTATGATTGAAATGATTTAAAACACATATACACTAATAATAGTATCAAATTCGTTTTATCGTATCAAGCATTTTTTACCATTATATGGTAAAACTCTATCCTCTGGTTTGCGTTGCATTGTGTGATGGGACTTGAGTCTTATAATGGTTTCATTTTTCTAAAAACATTGTGTGATTAGCCTTACTGTCAAACAGGTTAAATAAGATTTCTCATACCAGTCCCATGATTGACTCGTAGTTTGTTTCACTCTGCAAATTATGGTGCCCTCTTTTCCACACGGGTAGCCTTGTATACAGGTTTAGCAGATTCATTCTGGATAGCAATGGAGCTGAAGATGGATATTACCATTCCTATTTTGCTGTTCAGACTTCACTTAGTATATTATGTTTTTATTCCGCTGCAGACATTTTATATTAAGTTGAAATTTGTATTCTATGCTAAGTATGGTCCGATTAAGCTGTGTAACTCTAATGATGTATTATTTCCAGTGTAATTTGATGAACATTCTGTACTGTAATTCTCTATTTCTGTTCTGTTGTTATTGTTATGTGTTATATTCCAATGATTATCCTTACTTCCGTATACACGGGGTTTGGGGTTATCACATTTGGTATCAGAGCTTTGGTTAAATTTAGCTCGGAATATAACATTTTAACAAACTCATCAGAGATTGAATCAGCAGAATTCCAAAATGAATAACTCATCATAGATAGGACTAGTAATGTCCTAGAATGTGAAAGAAAAAATTACACCCCCGTAGATTCATTTACATCTGAAAATATGTATCTATGTTATACAATATCTATTCTATTGACCAGATTTTTTGTTTGCTATTTGCAGACATAGTAGAAATAAGTGGCAGAAACAGAAGAAGTAAATCTTTGGCTCAGAAATCTAATGAGCCAGTCATGCTCCAATATTCAGAACCAGATCTAGAAGCTCTAGTAAAGAGATATCAAAATCTGGGTGGAGAACCATTCTCGGGAAAGGAGTCCATTATTGAAACACAAGCATGGATGCATTCTACTAAGAGAATTTTTGAAGGCTTAAAGCTGAAAGATGATCAAAAAAGACTAATAGCATCTTGGGTACTCAAAGGCGAAGCTTTATTCTGGTGGTAAATTGTTACAAAGGAGAATCCAGAAGGTAAAATTACCTGGGATAAATTCAAAGAAATATTCATAGAAAAATTCATTCCTCCAGGAGAAATTGATCGGTTATATGATGAATTTTACAATCTGAAACAAGGTGATATGACCATTCGGGAGTATAAGAAGAAATTCAAAGAACTTTCCCGCTTTTGCCCAGAACTAATTCAAAATCCTTTGAGGAAGAATCGAAGGTTTATCAAAGGACTTCAAAGCAAATACCTAAATAGAGTAACTGCACATATTCACCTCCCTTTTTCGGAAATGATAGAAATGGCTTGTCGCTATGAGGATCTTGATAAGCAACATGGTTGGGAGGGTAAAGAAGAAGGCAGCTCTAGTAGCAAAAGGAAGTTTGAAACTGAGAGTCCTGAGGCAAGTACAAAGCCTGAGGCAAGCAAGAAGCCTAAAGCCAATAAGAAAAGGCCAAGATCTCAGAAAGAAACGTTAACGGCTGCCATATGCTATAACTGCAATAAGCAAGGACATTTGTCGATAAATTGCAAATCTTCGAAGAAACAAAAAAATGATGGGTCTAAATCCAATAGAAAGGTTCAAGAGGATATAAAATGCAATAAATGCCATCAGACTGGTCATCTTACAAAGAGTTGCCAAATATCAAAGGAATCTGTAGTAGCTCATGTAAATGAAGTAGCAGAAACCCCAGCAACCTCGGCTAGTCAGGAAAGGGCAGATGTTTTAGATGGCACTCTCACTGTCAACAATATTCCAGTTAAAGTATTGTTTGATACAGGCGGATCACAAAGCTCTATCTCAAGTAATACAGTTAAGAAGTTGAAGTTAAAGCTAAGGAACCTTAAGGAATCGGTTAGAGTCCATAATCCGATAGGAGGTTCCCTTATTCTCGGTGTGTACTATAAAGTGCCCGTCTTTTTTTCCCATTATCGGTTCCCTTGTACCTTGATTGTCATGGATTTTTCTGAATTTGGTATCATTCTCGGGCTGGATTGGTTAACCAAATTTGAAGCTGAAGTTAAATGTGCATAAAGAGTTGTCAAAATTAAAACAAAGCTTGCAAATATTGTTATACCATGCGTAGGCTCAGATTCAGACAGAAAACAATTTTGGGCTGCTCTAGAAGTTACCCCTACTGCTCTTGAAAATATTCTTGTCGTCAAAAATTATGCGGATATGTTCGAAGAAGTTGATAGCTTACCTCCGCGTAGAGAAATTGACTTCAGAATTGATTTGGTTCCAAACGCAAGACCAGTTGTACGTCCTATTCGGAGAATGTTGTCAAAAGAAAAAGAAGAACTGAGGAATCAAACCAAACAACTTTTATGGAAAGGTCTGATCAGACCCAGTTTCTCAGAATGGGGTGCAGCAGTAGTGTCAATTCCTAAGTCAGACCGTACACTCAGACTGTGTGTGGATTACCGAGATTGAATAAGCAAACACTAAAGAATAAATATCCATTGCCCCGTATTGATGATTTATTGGATCGTTTAAATAGAGCGAAAGTGTTTTCAAAGATGGACCTAGCTACAGGTTTCCATCAATTGCGTATTGCTGAAGAGTGTGTTCCTTTGACAGCCTTCAGAGGTCTAGACATATTTTATGAATGGTTAGTAATGGCGTTCGGCTTATGCAATGCTCCAACCTATTTTGTCGATTTGATGAATCGGGTATTCCGGGATGTTTTGAACAAATTTGTGCTAGTTTTCATTGATGACATCTTAATCTTCTCTAAGTCAACTACCGAGCATGAAAAACATTTAGAACAAGTTTTGGAAATTCTAAGAAAGAACGTATTAAAAGCCAAAATTTCTAAATGTGTATTCTGGCAAGAAGAAGTGAAGTTCCTCGGCCATGTAGTATCGAAGGAGGGAATTTCAGTGGATCCTAGCAAAATCACGGCCATTCAAAATTGGAAGCAGCCTAGCACTCCTACTGAAGTCAGAAGTTTTCTAGGATTGGCTGGCTATTATCGGAAATTCGTTAAAGATTTTTCGAGGATAGCTTGTCCATTGACGAAGCTTACAAAGAAACATACAAAGTTTATTTGGACACCCGAATGTGAGGCAGCTTTCCAAGAGCTAAAACAAAAGTTGATCACTGCTCCTGTGTTGATCATCATAGATGGCAATCAGTTTCTGAAAGCCTGGACAGACGCTTCTAAAGAAGGTACCGGTGTAGTGCTAATGCAAAGGGACAAAGTTGTCGCATATGCTAGCCATCAGTTAAAACCACATGAGAAGAATTACGCCACTCATGATCTTGAGTTAATGGCCATCTTATTTTCTCTAAAGATACAGAGGCAGTATCTCTTGGGTGAAAAGTTTGAGCTATATAAAGACCATAAATCCTTAAAGTATCTGTTCACCCAAAGATATTTGAACTTGAGGCAGCAACGTTGGATTGAATTCCTTACACCCAATGATATGGACATCCTGTATACTCCAGGAAAAGCCAATGTTGTGGTAGATGCACTTAGCAAAAAGAATGCAGGCGTCGCCAATCTTATCCTCGCCAATCTCATCATTACACCCACATTGATCGACAAAATCTCTGATCTTCAGAAGGATGACGAATTTATTCAAAAAATAAGTAAAAGAGTTCGGGAAGGCGAACCCTCGAGTTTCCAAATTGATAACAAGGGAGTTCTGAGGTTGAAAGGTCGAATTTGTCTTCCAGATATTCCTGAGCTCAGAAGAGAGGTGATGGATGAATGTCATAAATCAAAGCTTTATATTCATCCAGGGGTGAGCAAGATGTATCATGATCTCATACGAACATTCTGGTGGAAATCTATTAAAAGAGACATCTCCATTTATGTCAGGAGGTGTTCTACCTGTCAGCAAGTCAAGAGTGATCAGCAAAAACTGTCGGCTTGTTACAACCACTACCAGTTCCAAGTTGGAAATGGGATCAAATTTCCATGGATTTTATTGATGGATTACCCCGTGTAATACCCCGGATTTTTGAATAATCGAATTAACTAAATTAAAGAATAAATGTTTAGCATTGTTCTAAGGTTTATAAGCAAAAGACTTAGTAGCTCATTTGGTTGGAACATGTGACTTGCATACAAGAGGTACAGTGTTCGATCCCCGCCAACGCCATATTTTTTTTAGGGGAATGGCAAAAAAGCGGCTTAGTGTGAACGCGGTTCAAAAAGTAGTTTAGTGTGAAAATGGTTAATTAGGAAGATAGAAATATATATATATATATATAAATAAAATAAAATTCAACCTAAAATTTAAGACAAAAGTTCGAAATAGCGGAAGCGGGAAGGCAAAACACCAAACCGAACTATTTTATGTGTCGACCCGAGACCCGCTGGGTCGACCCGAGACCCGCTGGGTCGACTCAGGAGGTTTGGAATTGGTCCCGTTGGCGCTAAATGGTCTATGACGAAATTTTATGTTTTAGGGCTTAGGTGGCGATTTCTGGTTGGTATGTTGACATCATTTCTTGGTTTCTAAGGCCTAGATGGATCTTAGAGTGATCCGACGGCTTAAATTAATTCAAAGCTCTATAAAAAGACCCATAGACTCAAACCCTAAATCAGAATTAAAACTAAAACTATGGTCGTCATGCTGTCGTCTTGAACCCTAGAGTAGCCGCCACCAATTAGAAGAAGATTAAAGCAACTTAATTCAATCCAATAGCACATTCAACTACAACAAAGGGACGCTAATAAATTCCAGAACTTCGTTGAATTGTGAGTTTAATCACTTTAACAAAATAATTGCTAAATTAATTATGATGTGATATACGTTGGATTATAAGTTGTGGTTGTGAATCTAATTCATATGTTTAATCATGTATGTTAACTTGATTCATATTATATGATGTTATGCAAGTTTTATATAAGATGTTATGCAAGATTCATGTATGATGTTATGCAAGATTAATATGATTATGCAAGTTAATATGATTATGCAAGTTTCATATATGATGTTATGAAAGTCAATATGATTATGCAAGTTTCATATATGATGTTATGCAAGTTAATATGATTATGCAAGTTGTACATATGATGTTATGCAAGTTAATAGGATCACGCAAGTTGTATGCGAGTTATATGATGTTATGTAAGTTTAGATCTAAAATATATGCTAGTAGTTCATGATGTAAACTTGTGTCAATGAATCCCTTTTTATAATCAAATCACCTAGTTTATAACATCAGTTTTTATGCGAATATGGATGTGGAACATATGCTAGTTCGTATAAGTATTTTGTTCATATGCAAGTTTAAGTGATAATTGGATTCATATATATACAAGTTGACACCTTTAAAGTTTAGATCCATATTCAAGTTGACATTTTTATGTTGAAACTATGACATGCATGGTTATGCAAGTTCACACCTTTATGTGGATCCATAGTTTACTCAGGTTAACACCTTTTATTGGATCCATAGTTATGCAAGATGACACCTTTATGTTTAGGTTGACGGCTTACATAGTTTATGTAAGTTTGTGATAATTACCTAGGCTAGTTGGGTGTAAAACTATGTTCATACATGCAAGTTCACATCTTTTAGATCTATGATTTTTGGATTCGTGATAATACAAAGAATATGCAAGTATGTTGTAATTCTTAATTGCAAGTTAGATGCAAATTAGATCTATTATTGTGTGTATGTGACTTTGTGACGTTTATTCCCTTGTTTTAAGTATTAGACTATTTGCTATTCTAATATGTATATGTCATGTTAAGCGAACGAACGACGGGGGTATGATGGGGATAATAGTGGATACACACATATTGTGAATTTGGCATGTAATGGCCTAAAAAGAAATGTAAGTATTTTAAGGAATAAAATTAATTAGTGATGAAATTGGTATAATTTATATATCATAAATAGATGAGCATAATTTAGTGATAAATTATGGACATAAATAAATATGGAAATTTGAATAGGGAAAGTAATTCAAATTTGGAGAAAATTAATTATGTATAATTAATTGCCTAAGACACGAGGTTGGACTCATTTGTGGTGTAAGACTGCCCGGACCCGCTCGGCAAATCCAGCAGCCACAAATGGCAGCCTAATGTGAGAGGTCAAAGGCCCAAACTAAATGCGTACCAATTGTATGGACACGAGGTTAGGCTCGTTTGTGGTGTAAGAGTGCCCGGACCCGCCCGGCAAATCCAGCAGCCACAAATGCCAGTCTAATGTGTGAGGTCCTACAAGGGTTACAGCAGTAATAAATTAAGAAACACTTAACCAAAGTAAAACATGTGGTGGGACATGGGGGTTAAGTGGGTGCCTTGGGTAGCATGAGGAAATACGATTAGTCACACTTAACCAAGGTAAAACATGTAAGTGGGACATAGGGGTTAAGTGGGTGCCTTGGGTGGCATGTGGAATTACTAATAGAAACCCTTAACCAAATTTAAAACATGTAATTGGACATGAAGGGGGTTAATTGGGATGTACTAGAGGGGACCAAGCCTACGTGGAAAGCTTATGTCAAGCATGGGGAGGCCCTTTTCAGTCCAGTAGCCCATTAAGTATCTTTGTGAGCTCGACCCAAGTCGAGAACGGGACACGCCTACTGGGTCTGATTGTTAGAGGCCAAGACGGGTTAGCGGTGTCAAAGCAAGTCGAACGGTGTCAAGTGCGTGCATGCGTCCGGGGTGGTAGGTAAGACATTGTTGCATCGTGTAGTTATAAGCCGTGCATTCCTTGCGTGGTATAAGGTTGCCATATTGGGGAGTGATACACCATACTGTGGGACCTGCATGGGTATCTACGAGTTAGGGAGCCGATCGAATGGGGCAGGGTAGTGGGTACACCTAGTGGAGATAGGAGCAGACGACACCTATGTAGTCAGCAAGGGGTACACGAAGCTACCACTATTATTAATAATTATTAAGGGGGTACACCTAGTGGAGATAGGATCAGGCGGCACCTATGACGTTAGCTAGGAGTACATGGAATTACCATTATTACTTATTGAAGGGGTACATCTAGTGGGGATAGGTACACGCTGGTTACCTATGATAGCAACTAGAGATATACAGTCAAACATGGAGGATAGTGGGTACATCTAGTAGTACACGAAGCTATCATCGTTCTATTTATCCAAGAGGGATCAAATTTCTAGAGTGACTAGTAGGGGTGCAGTTAGTGTTAGTACAGTACGGTACGGTAGAGTATAGTAATTATCCTATATTGATTAGGAAGCGCCATTAACGTTATCTCTGTTTCGCTTGATTTCCTTGCCATACCCATGTGGTTCACACAGTCATTACCTTATTCTCCAGCTTATATCTTATCATATTGCTTTAATAATTATGTTGTTAGAGTTATCGGACTCGCCAGACTTTATGTCTGACCCCTTTTGTTTCCACCTCTTTTCTTCCTTTTCCCCCTCCCCTCCCCCCCAGGTTCTAAGGGTGGGACTAGTACTGGTGGAGCTTGATTGGGATCTCTTTGGGAGCACTTGGATTTGGATTGCTGAAGTAAAGTTCAGCCTATCATTTTCTTTGTGGCTATTTGTAGTAGTGGGATTATGTACTTTGTTTTATCAAGATGGATATTATGTACTTGACTTTGGTTTATGGTTTTTGATGATGTAACCAAACATATTTACCTTCTGCTGCAATAAATAAAGTTTTGAATTTTCAAGTACTGTTTTATATCTGTCTAGTTGTGATTTTCTGTTCTATATTCACTTAAAATGCTCCATGGAAGTTAATGCATTCCCTTTGCGAGTGACATTAATGGACGTGGGGTGTTACACGTGGTATCAGAGCTGAAGGTTACCAGAACAGATAATATATTTTGAAAAACTATTTTTCAAAAGCATTTTTATAAAGAATACTTTCAAAAAATATGTTTATAGAAGAGTATTTTTGAAAGAAAGGTTTATTTTAAGAACATAATCCCCAAGAGGCATATATCCTTCCTTCGATTCTCCGTTTTGAATCTCTTCCTCTTTCTCTTTTTGAGCCCCCCCCTTCCGCGCGTATAGATGCTTTTTCTAAGATAAATAAGGACTTCCGTACGAAGGATGGAAAACCACTTCAAGGGACTTAGACGTTTGTCGGGCTAGAGGTTAGTCCAAGGAAGTGGAGGGCTTGTTGGTACCTTTAAGATAGACGATGGGAGGAAGGTTCAAATAGCTGTTTCGTTAACAAAGGACGAAACCTCATCTTGGTGGGAGGTCACGAATGGAGAATGTGAAGAAGAAGGCTAGTTGTTTTGTAGAAATAGGACACCTTAGGATTGTCCAAAGAGGCAAGGACAAAGTACAGGATCTTCTGGAGGGTAGTTGTATTCCCTCACGGCTGGTATACCTGATGGGGGTAGGACCGTCTAGGTTGAAATTTGGTTTTCTTTATCATCCTGTTTGAACTTTGTTTGATTCTGGCGCTTCATACTCGTTAGTATCTGCTTCGTTAGTTGAAACACTGCACCTAAATACTAGTCTAGTTAAGGATCCCATCCTAGTCTCAAATCCTGTTGGTGGTTCGTCTCATCCTTCAATGGTTTATCGGGATTTGAGAGTGTCTATCTTGGGCATTGGATTTGAATGCAACGCCTTCGTCCTTGGTTTCACGGGCTATAGTTTGATTCTAGGGGTGGATTGGCTAGCCAGGCGGGGTGCCATCCTAGATTGTGAAAGGAGGGTAGTTAAACTATTGATTCGTTATGAAAATACCCTCATATTTCTTGTGACCCTAGGGTTTCAGTGATGCTTAGCTGCCTAGAATCTTCTGACGCATCCAATGATGATTGGGAGTCTGTTTGTGTGGTCCGTGAGTATGGAGACATCTTTGATAAAGTGCGAGGTTTACCCAAAGGCGTGAAATAAGTTTTCGTATGTGCTTAATAGATTAAGCAAAGCCAGTTATGTGATCAGCGATGGTTTTGGAGCAAGATTGGCAAGGACATCCAGAGTCGGTCAAGTGCTCAATTGGTTGGCCATCTCACTAGTATCATCTCACATAGGTCGTCTTAATTCGAAGGAGGTATCCCTTGGGTGTTTGTCTGAAATTGGTTTAGGCCTTTGGGGCTTGCACTTGGGGGATGTCGAGTTCGACTAGGATGGTCTGTGTGAGAGATGGAAAGTTGTGACAATTTTGCATGGGATAATATCCTGGTTTTCTCTAGAAGCAGAGAAGAGCATGCCCTACATCTTTGGGAAAGCTTAGGGACCCTACAAGCGCACCAGCTTAAAGCTAAGTTCTCCAAAATACCATTTTTGGAGGAAAGAAGTGAGGATTTTAGGGCATGTGGTCTCTAGGGAAGGGTGATATGTTATGGTGGAAGACAGTCGAAATTCCATGAGAAGAATTACACTACCAACGACTCAGAATTGGCTGCCATAGTTTTTGCACTCATGTCTTGGCGTCATTATTTGCTTGGTGAGAAGTTTGAGTTGCTTGTAGACCATAAGTCACTAAGGTACTTGTTCTCTCAGAAAGATCTGAACCTGAGGCAACAAAGGTGGATGGAGTTCTTGGCGTCCTACGATTTCGAGATAGCATATACCCCTGACAAGGGTAACGTCGTGACGGATGCCTTGAGTAGGAAAAAGTTGACATTGAGTCCTTTGTTTGTCGAGTGACGTAGCTTAGAGTTTATCTCTACCTTTGACTTTAGACCATCCATTGATGTTGTACCCAGTTTGCTAGCGTCCTTGAGGTCAGACCTACGCTTTTGGGATGGGTTGGAGAGGCACATCGTGATGACCCACAGTTGATGGAGTTAGTAGAGAAGCTCATAAGAGGGGAGTCATCAAGCCACCTAAGTAGGTATACCCTAGATGATAAGGGTTGGTTGCGTAGGGACGATAGACTTTGTGTATCACAGGATGAGAGCTTGAGGAAGGCTATTCTTGATGATGCACATCGTTCGAAGATGACCATTCATCCCGGCGGGGACAATATGTACAAAGACATGAAGCAAGTTTTTATTTGCGCCGGTATGAAGAGGGATGTGGCCGAGTATGTCGCTAGATGCTTGGTGTGCCAACAAGTAAAAGCAGAGCAAAAGAAGCCTGGTGGATTACTACACCCATTGGAGGTCCCATAACGGAAGTGGGAAAGCGTCTCGATGGATTTTGTTGACGGATTACCGAGATCGAGGAAGGGTAACACGGGGATTTGGGTCATGGTAGACAGACTTACTAAGAGCGCCCATTTCATTCCCGTGAAGAGTAAGAGGACTGCTCCATGGTTAGCCTCCGTATACATTCGAGAAATAGTTCATTTGCACGGTGTTCCTTCTAGCATAGTGAGCGACCGCGATCCTATCTTTACTAGCGAATTTTGGAAGAGCTTGCAAGAGGCGGTAGGGACTCAGTTATGTTTGAGCACCGCATATTGTCCTCAGACGGATGGCTAGACTGAGAGGGTGAATCGTATTCTAGAGGACCTATTGAGGTTGTGTGTCTTAGATTTCGGAGGTACATGGGAGGTACATCTTCCGTTGGCGGAGTTCGCATATAATAACAGCTTTCAGTCTAGCATTGGCATGGCACCGTTCGGGGCTCTTTGTGGACGGCCGTATCGTTCGCCTACATGTTGGTGGGAGTCTACATTAAGATCTTACTTGGGCCCGATATGATTAGAGAGACTTCGGAAAAGATCGATTTGATTCGAAGGAGGATGAAGACGGCGCAAGATAGGGAGAAATCTTATGCGGACAAGAGGAGAATAGATCTTGAGTTTGATATTGGGGACATGGTCTTTGTCAAGGTGTCTCCATTATGGAATGTCGTTCGCTTTATGTCCGTTGGGAAGTTAGCACCAAGGTTCGTAAGGCCGTTTCCTATTAAGGAGAGGATTAGGCAGATGGCATATAGAGTGGAGTTGCCTGAGAGACTTAGTGGCGTACACGATGTATTCCATGTGTCACATTTGAGGAAGTGCTTGCACGAGACCGCGGAAGTGGTAGAGCCGAGCTTACTTAGAGAGGTGGAAATAGAGCATGATGCGACGATTCAGCGAGCTCCTACGTGCGTTCTTGGGTCGGAGGTTCAGAAGTTGAGGAATCGAGAGGTCAAGCAAGTCAAAGTGCAATGGGTAGATGATGAAAGCAAAGCTACTTGGGAGACGGAAGAGAAGATGCGTTCATTATACCCTTTTCTTTTCGAGGGTATGTCTTTTAGTTTCTCCTTTATCGCTTACCTTATACTTATCTTATCTTTAGTATGTCCTCTCGTTAGTACCTTTGACCTTTAGATAGGGTAGTCCTATGATTGAAACATGTGTTTGAGACATGTTATATATGATGGATGCATGTGGATGCAAGTGTTTGCTAGTGGTTGCTCATGGATGCATATACACACACTTTAGGCACTAGATCGGCTCAGTCACTTCATATTGCATATTGCATACAAATGTGTGTGCATATTTAAGCTAATGGATGTATAATAGTTGTGCTATCATATGGATGTTGCATTTTGGTGAATGGTTGTGCACACATGTAGAAATAATATGTATCGATAGGGTTCTTTCGCATACATAATGGATGCATGACACTATCATGGTTTGCATTAAGGAGGTCAACTGAATCAGTAGACCGCCTGATTTTGCATTAGATAAGGAACATATACACGCATTTTTTTGCATATGTTCATACAGCATTAGAAATTCTATAAGGACAATGGATGCCTGTGTTTGATGGTTGAGTAGATGGTTGTTTGGATGTTAGGATATGCATTCTCCTTAACTTGGAGATTTCGGAGGCGAAATCCTTTAAGGAGGGTAGAATGTAATACCCCAGATTTTTGAATAATCGAATTAACTAAATTAAAGAATAAATATTTAGCATTGTTCTAAGGTTTGTAAGCAAAAGACTTAGTAGCTCATTTGGTTGGAACATGTGACTTGCATACAAGAGATATAGAGTTCGATCCCCGCCAACGCCATACTTTTTTTAGGGGAATGGCTAAAAAGCGGCTTAATGTGAACGCGGTACAAAAAGTAGTTTAGTGTGAAAATGGTTAATTAGGAAGATAGAAATACATACATATATATATATATATATATATATATAAATAAAATAAAATTCAACCTAAAATTTAAGAAAAAAATTCAAAACAGCGGAAGCGGGAAGGCAAAGCACTAAACCGACCTATTTTATGGGCCGGGACTCGGGTCGACCCCATGGTCGACTCAGGAAGTTTGGAATTGGTCCCGTCGGCCCTAAATGGTCTGTGACGAAATTTTATGTTTTAGGGCTTAGGTGGCGATTTCTAGTTGGTCTGTTGACATCATTTCTTGGTTTCTAAGGCCTAAATGGATCCTAGAGTGATCTGACGGCTTAAATTAATTCAAAGCTCTATAAAAAGACCCATAGACTCAAACCCTAAATCAGAATTAAAACTAAAAGTATGGCCGTCATGTTGTCGTCTTGAACCCTAGAGTAGCCGCCACCAATTAGAAGAAGATTAAAGCAACTCAATTCAATCCAACAGCAAATTCAACTACAACAAAGGGACGCTAATAAATTCCAGAACTTCATTGAATTGTGAGTTTGATCACTTTAACAAAATAATTGCTAAATTAATTATGATGTGATATACGTTGGATTATAAGTTGTGGTTGTGAATCTAATTCATATGTTTAATCATGTATGTTAACTTGATTCATATTATATGATGTTATGCAAGTTTTATATATGATGTTATGCAAGATTCATGTATGATGTTATGCAAGATTAATATGATTATGCAAGTTAATATGATTATGCAAGTTTCATATATGATGTTTTGCAAGTTAATATGATTATGCATGTTTCATATATGATGTTATGCAAGTTAATATGATTATGCAAGTTGTACATATGATGTTATGCAAGTTAATAGGATCACGCAAGTTGTATGCGAGTTATATGATGTTATGTAAGTTTGGATCTAAAATATATGCTAGTAGTTCATGATGTTAACTTGTGTCAATGAATCCCTTTTTATAATCCAATCACCTAGGTTTATAACATAAGTTTTTATGCGAATATGGATGTGGAACATATGCTAGTTCGTATAAGTATTATGTTCATATGCAAGTTTAAGTGATAATTGGATTCACATATATACAAGTTCACACCTTTAAAGTTTAGATCCATATTCAAGTTGACATTTTTATGTTGAAACTTTGACATGCATAGTTATGCAAGTTTACACCTTTATGTGGATCCATAGTTTACTCAGGTTAACACCTTTTATTGGATCCATAGTTATGCAAGATGACACCTTTATGTTTAGGTTGACGACATACATAGTTTATGTAAGTTTGTGATAATTACCTAGGCTAGTTGGGTGTAAAACTATGTTCATACATGCAAGTTCACACCTTTTAGATCTATGATTTTTGGATCCTTGATAATACAAAGACTATGCAAGTATGTTTAATTCTTAATCGCAAGTTAGATGCAAATTAGATCTATTATTGTGTGTATGTGACTTTGTGACGTTTATTCCCTTTTTTTAAGTATTAGACTATTTGCTAGTCTAATATGTATATGTCATGTTAAGCGAACGAATGACGGGGGTACGATGGGGATAATAGTGGATACACACATATTTTGAATTTGGCATGTAATGGTCTAAAAAGGCATGTAATTAATTTTAAGAAATAAAATTAATTAGTGATGAAATTGGTATAATTTATATACCATAAATAGATGAGCATAATTTAGATGATAAATTATGGACATAAATAAATATGGAAATTTGAATAGGGAAAGTAATTCAAATTTGGGGAAAATTAATTATGTATAATTAATTGCCTAAGACACGAGGTTGGACTCATTTGTGGTGTAAGACTGCCCGGACCCGCCCTGCAAATCCAGCAGCCACAAATGGTAGCCCAATGTGAGAGGTCAAAGGCCCAAACTAAATGCGTACCAATTGTATGGACACGAGGTTAGGCTTGTTTGTGGTGTAAGACTGCCCGGACCCGCCCGGCAAATCCAGCAGCCACAAATGCTAGTCTAATGTGAGAGGTCCTACAGGGGTTACAGTAGTAATAAATTAAGAAACACTTAACCAAAGTAAAACATGTGGTGGGACATGGGGGTTAAGTGGGTGCCTTGGGTAGCATGAGGAAATACGATTAGTAACACTTAACCGAGGTAAAACATGTAAGTGGGACATAGGGGTTAAGTGGGTGCCTTGGGTGGCATGTGGAATTACTAGTAGAAACCCTTAACCAAATTTAAAACATGTAAGTGGACATGAAGGGGGTTAAGTGGGATGTACTAGAGGGGACCAAGGCTAGGTGGAAAGCTTGTGTCAAGCAAGGGGGGGCTTTTCAGTCCAGTAGCCCATTGAGTATCTTTGTGAGCTCGACCCAAGTCGAGGACGGGACACGCCTACTGGGTCTGATTGTTAGAGGCCAAGATGGGTTAGCGGTGGCAACGCAAGTCCAACGGGGTCACGTGCATGCGTGCGTCCGGGCTGGTAGGTAAGACGTTGTTGCATCATGTAGTTATAAGTCGTGCATACCTTGCGTGGTATAAGGTTTCCATATTGGGGAGTGATACACCCGACTGTGGGACCTGCACGGGTATCTACGAGTTAGGGAGCTGATCGAATGGGGCAGGGTAGTGGGTACACCTAGTGGAGATAGGAGCGGACGGCACCTATGTTGTCAGCTAGGGGTACACGAAGCTACCACTATTATTAATAATTATTAAGGGGGTACACCTAGTGGAGATAGGAGCAGGCGGCATCTATGATGTCAGCTAGGAGTACATGGAATTACCATTATTACTTATTGAAGGGGTACATCTAGTGGGGATAGGTACACGCTGGTTACCTATGATAGCAACTAGAGATATACAGTCAAACATGGAGGATAGTGGGTACATCTAGTAGTACACGAAGCTATCATCGTTCTATTTAGCCAAGAGGGATCAAATTTCTAGAGTGACTAGTAGGGGTGCAGTTAGTGTTAGTACAGTACAGTACGGTAGAGTATAGTAATTATCCTATATTGATTAGGAAGCGCCATTAACGTTATCTCTGTTTCTCTTGATTTCCATGCCATACCCATGTGGTTCACACAGTCATTACCTTATTCTCCAGCTTATATCTTATCATATTTCTTTAATAATTATGTTGTTAGAGTTATCGTACTCGCCAGTCTTTATGTCTGACCCCCTTTGTTTCCACCTCTTTTCTTCCTTCCCCCCCAGGTTCTAAGGGTGGGACTAGTACTAGTGGAGCTTGATTGGGATCTCTTTGGGAGCACTTGGATTTGGATTGCTGAAGTAAAGTTCAGCCTATCATTTTCTTTTTGGCTATTTGTAGTAGTGGGATTATGTACTTTGTTTTATCAAGATGGATATTATGTACTTGACTTTGGTTTATGGTTTTTGATGATGTAACCAAACATATTTACCTTCTGCTGCAATAAATAAAGTTTTAAATTTTCAAGTACTGCTTTATATCTGTCTTGTTGTGATTTTCTGTTCTATATTCACTTAAAATGCTCCATGGAAGTTAATGCATTCCCTTTGCGAGTGACATTAATGGACGTGGGGTGTTACACCCCGAACCAGAAAAGGTAATGACAGTATATGGGTGATTGTTGATTGTCTCGGAAAAACAACCTATTTTATTCATGTTAAATCGACTAGAACAGCACAAAGTTTGGCGAAGATTTATTTCAAAGAGATTGTCCGACTACATGGAGTCCCAGTAGCATTGTAAGTGATCGTGACCCTATATTCACTAGTAAATTCTGGTAAGCTTTCCAGGGAGAGCTGGGGACAACATTAAATCTGAGCACCGCTTATCACCCTCAAACAGAAGGCCAGACTGAGAGGGTGAACCGTATACTGGAAGACTTGTTGCGGGCTTGTATTCTTGACTTTGGCGGATCTTGGGAAGATCACTTGCATTTGGTCGAGTTCTCTTATAATAACAGTTACCAAGCAATCTTGGAAATGTCCCCATTCGAAGCATTGTATGGCAGGCCTTGCAGATCTCCCGCATGTTAGGTGGAACCAGGCAATAGACTAGTGTTGGGTCCCGACATGATTAGAGAAGCTTCGGACAAAGTTGATTTTATTAAGAACCGATTTCTAGCAGCTCACAACCAACATAAAGTTATGAAGATGCAAGAAGAAGGGATCTAGAATTTGATGTTGGCGATTATGTATACTTGAGAGTTTCCCCATTAAGAGGATTTGTCCGCTTTGGGAAGACTGGGAAGTTGTCTCCTAGATTCATTGGTCCATTTCCCGTTCTAGAAAGAATTGGAACTCTTGCTTACAGGGTTCAGTTGCCTGATTGGTTGCCAGGGGTACATGATGTATTCCACGTGTCTCAACTTCGGAAGCATGTCCATGATCCAAACTTGATTGTGGAGGAAGCTGCACAGCAAGATTAGGAGATTACCCCGAATTTAGCAGTAAGGAGGGAGCCAATAAAGATCATTGTCAAAGAAACCCAAGTTCTGAGGAACAAAATAATTCACCTAGTCAAACTGCAGTGGAGCAGAGATCCAAGAGACTGTACATGGGAGACAGAGGATAGCATCAAACAGGCTTATCCCCAGTGCAGAGTGGATATCTCTGATTAGCTCTAGTGCAATGTACATTTACCATACTTACAATTTCCATTTTGTTTCCTACTTTATTCTAGTTTCCTTTTCGGGGACGAAAAGCTTTTCAGTGGGGGAGATTGTAACAACTCGGAAAATCAGAACCAACTTAAATTTTTTATTTCGGCTATTTTGTTGAATTTTGAATAGTTGGAATAATTTATTTTAAATAATAACGATTAAAAATTTGTTCAAATCGAAGTTTTGACTAATATATTTAATTCTAACTCTAAAAGGAGTTAGAAATAGTGCGGCAGTTTGAAATTTTGAATTCAAACTTTGACTTACCGTATAGGATGCAAAATAGATCGGATTTTAGTGAACCAAAAATATTTAAATCTGTGTAAGAATATCTTTCCAATGAATCCGAAAAATTAAAATTTCATAGCGGGGATCAAAAGTTATGGTCAGTTAAATTTTTAGAATAGTCGCTATGGAATTTAATTTAATATATGGCCCGTATAAATAGCCATTTATCAAACGACCTCCGTTTTCGACGAAACCACTTTTGTTGGAACCGGAATGTCAAATTATTATAGGATTCCAATTTTCATAATTTTTGGGATCAATATGTAAGCGTGGAAAAAGAAAATGTGTTTTGACAGTTTCAATCAATTTCGATCGACTTGAAAATGGCCATTTTTCCAACAGTCTCCAAATTCGACGAAATTAGTTTTGTTAGGACGGTATCGTCAAAATATAGCCAGATTTATTTTTCGGGCATTTTTAGAGTCAGTCTGTGGCCCCCGTATATTAAAATGTTCGATCAAATTAAATAATTAAATGTTTTATTATTTAATTTGAAGAATAACTGACTGAAACAGTCGAATGGGCCGACGAGACCTATCATATTGTGTCCATCATGGGGGTATTTAGTTGCGGGCATCACTCGTTGGGTTTAATTTGGAGTTAGTAGCGATATAGAAATTTAAATGAATTAAGTAAATAAAATTAAAATAGAAATACGCATATAAATACGGTATACGTCGTATAACCTAAGTTCTTTTCACAGCCGTCGTATCCTTCTGATCAATGGCGAGGAACGTTCCTAACTTCTAGGTTTATAATCACTCAATCCGTGAATCAATCGAAGGTGGTACTTTGGAGAATTTTATAGAGATTCTTGAGCTCTTGATATCCATACGGATTTGATTGCCTCTGGTGGTGCATACGAGGAGAACCGCACCCCCGAACCCGCCTCATTTCGCCGCGCCTACCCCCGCCTACCCCCGCCTACCCACGATCCAGCTCCGCCGCGAGTGGGCCCCTGACGCGCCCCTCCAAGCCCTCTGCCAAGGTGAAGGCCGATTCCCCTCCCGTGCCTCGAACAACGTGAAAACTCAAAACCTAGTTTCGATCAAAGTAAAAAAGGGTCGGCCTGAGCTGTGTTTGAGGAAGAAGGTGAATTCCTTCTTAAATTATTAAATTAATTATTTTCAAATTGTTGACAGCACAATAAAATTCGTATCTTTGTCGTACATTAATCAAATTCGATGAAATAGGATTCATTGGGACCGTAAAATCGAGATCTTCATTTCTGAACCAACCGGAGAATTTTTAGAGCTTGTTACAATTTTTGGCATCGTCAAATCAAGGTGAGATATTTGAATTCAGAAATAAAATAAATAAATTAAATAAGGATGTAGACAGAGTTTAGAAACTCCTGACACCCATCGTCCACAGGCCATAGACGATTTGATTGATTTGTGATATGTGATTGGTTGGATTTTTGTGTTTGTTTGTGATTGGAAAAGAAAAAGAAACAGAAATTGAAATTGATTGATATTACAAAACAAATCGTCTGCGTACAAAATAGATTATTGAAATCCCCATTGTCAAAAGCTGCGAGGCTTTAAGGTAGAGCGAGGAGCCGTACATTGGGACGGTGCCGGTTTTAATTACCCTGCCGTTATGCTGCCGAAATTTCCTGAAATATTTGTGTTGTAAAATATTTATGTTATTATATAAAATTGTCAAACAGTATAAAAATTAGATTATATATATATGAACATAAAAAGGATACATTAAAAATTTGGCATTTTGATATAAAATGTATAACATTGGAATTTATATCTCCAATATAAATTTACATTAGAAAATATACATTTGGTACAGGTTGTATTGGCATTTGGAAATCCCATTTTTAATGAAAATTTAGAATGTGTGAAATTTTTTCATGTTTTTAAAATAAAACGTGATTAAATTGTAATCCCATTTTTAATGTTAAGATAGAATCTAGTGAAATAGTTCATTATCTTAAGTTAAAACATGTTTACATCAAGAATTACATTTTTAATGTAATAAAAAAAATAAAAGAAAAATAGAAAGACTAATTCATGTTCAAAAATGAGAAAAAAAACATGTTTCATTAAAATATACTTTAATGTCATGAATAATAAAATTGTTCATGTTTTAGAATTGTAAATATTTTTACATTAAAAACATTATTTTAATGTAAATACAGGATATGTGAAAGTGTTCATACTGTGAAATAAATAGCTATATTTTATTTGCATTCTTCGATGCAATAAAATGTTGAAATTGAAAGTTGCATTTTTGTTTGCAATTTTAGATGCAAACAAAACTTTAAATTAAAAGTTTCATTTTTGTTTGCAATTTTAGATGCAAACAAAACTCTAAAAGTAAAGTTGCATTTTTGTTTGCAATTTTAGATGCAAACAAAACTTTAAAATGAAAGTTACATTTTTGTTTACAATTTTAGATGCAAACAAAACTTTAAATTAAAAGTTGCATTTTTGTTTGCAATTTTAGATGCAAACAAAACTCTAAAATGAAAGTTGCATTTTTGTTTGCGATCTTAGATGCAAACAAAACTCTAAAATGAAAGTTGCATTTTTGTTTGCAATTTTAAATGCAAACAAAAATTTAAAATGAAAGTTGCATTTTTGTTTGCAATTTTGATGTGAATAAAATGTTGATTTAAAAGTTGTAATTTTTATTAGCATTTTTTTTAATGCAAATAGAGCATGAACTAAAAGATTACATTTTCCATAATGTATAAAAGATAGAAAAGATTACATTTTTCTGTGATGTTATATAAGATAGAAAAGATTACATTTTGTCTATGATTATAATGAAAGACAAAAAGGCTACATTTTGCAATGTAATTAAAGAATGAATATAAAAGATTACATCTTTTATGAAATGTAAAAAGATCACATTTTTATGTAATATGAACTTCATTACTAAGGTGATGAATGAAATAGAAAAAATGGTCATGTTTTAAAATTAAAACATGTTTATATTAAAAGCCATATTTTTAATGTCAAGTATGAAATTAGAAAAATATCATGATTTAAATAGGAAAACAAGATTACATTAAATGTCACATTTTTAATGTAAAGAAAGTAAATATAAAAATGTTCATTATTCTAAAATGAAACAAGTTAAGGTTAAACATTTCATTTTAATGTAATGTAGTTAAGTAAAGGAAAATATTCATCGTTCGAAATAGAAATGATAAACACTAAAAATTTACACTTTTATTGCCATGTGAGGAATGAAGAAAATGCACATGTTTGGAAATAGACTTCTGTTCATTAAAAATAACTTGAATACGAAGTGTAGAAAATTATTTAAAGAATAAATAATTTGAAATCGTCGAATGAATGAATTATGTTTATATATATAAATATAAACAAAAATAAAACGAATCGCGCTGCTGTAGTTCGCGTTTTGAAATCATAACTTCAAACAATTATACCGAGAGATCCGACCGTCGAATTTTACCAAAACTAAAAGCGTTGGGTTCTCTTTGGAAAGATCTTTCCAACGATATAAAATTTTCTAAGATCCAACGATTAGATTTGGAGAAATGTATAAATCAAATTTTGATGAAAACAGCGCCAGGGCCATGTAATGACCCGAAGCGTCATTTAATTAAAAATGGCTATTTTTAAATAAATAAAAATTGCGATAAATCGTTATAAAATATTATAAACGATATGGAATGAAAAGATTGATTTAAACTATACATATTTGAGAATTATTTGAAAAGTCTGAGTTAAATCTCATTTCAAATAATTATACAACGATTGGAAGTCGAAGATTTAAAGACGCTGATTGAAGACCAACGATCTTCACATCGAATGAATGACTACTGATGCCCAGGATCGGTTAGCTCCTAGAAGGGGTTATAGTGGTAGTTGTCCTGACGTATTTGTTGGTTGTCTGAATATGCTCGGTGCCTCCAGTTTTCGTTCAGACCCAGAATGAACTTGTAAATGGATGTGTGTCTGACATTGGATTTTGTTCCGTGTTGATTGATCTCTATTAATATTTATCTATTTGTGGCGGAGAATTTATTCTCTTGCTTAACACCCTTTGAGGTTACTTATTAATAGACATCAATCGTGTGGCGTGAATTGTCAGTATGGCATGCCAAGATGCAAATGATCAAGGCTTATTGTTGAAAAGCAGAGCCTTGTGGTTGATGATCAAAGCACAACTTTAAATAGAATAGCTTTGTGTATAGCGTTACTTAGCGAGCCTCACACCCCGGTATGAACCAGAAACGGGAGAAGGATCTAGGGAGGACATACGTTTCTTTCTAGCTAGAAGTGGTGTCAGGGACTTACCAACCCTGACATTTTTACTTATGTGGATGATGGAATGAGCCACCTTGGTTATTTGAGTCCCTAGTGGCTCTATTTACGCCCCATAGGGCGGGGAAACGTATTGTTCAAAAATTATATGTACTCCACTAACATTAGTTGTGGACCGGCCCTACGGCTCCTAAGGGTTACTCGAGCTCTGATCCTGAGACTCGGGCAAGAGAGTCTCGAATTCGATAAGGACTATCTTTTGCCTTGGTTCATGATGGAAATCCAACTTCCAATACAAACCATGCGGTTTTGATTGTATTACTAGTATGGCAACATGGTATATGGTAGCTATGCCGTCTATGATTGATATTATGATTGAAATGATTTAAAATGCATATACACTAATTATAATATCAAATTCGTTTTATGATATCAATTATTTTTTACCATTATAAGGTAAAACTCTATCCTCCATTTTGCGTTGCATTGTGTAATGGGACTTGAGTCTTATAATAGTTTCTTTTTTCTAAAAAGCATTGCGTTGTTTAACGATTTACTTTACTTATGCAGTGACAATCCAATGGCGTAAACCCGTTCCGCGTTAGTGGCGTGGTCCTGTGATTAGCCTTATTATCAAATAGGTCAAATAAGATTTCTCATACCAGTCCCATGACTGAATCGTAGTTTGTTTCACTCTGCAAACTCGGGTGCCCTCTTTTCCATACGGGCAGCCTTGTATACTAGTTTAGCAGATTCATTCTGGATAGCTATGGAGCTGAAGATGGATATTATCATTTCTATTTTGCTGCTCAGACATCTCTTAGTATATTATGTTTTTATTCCGCTGCAGACATTTTATATTAAGCTGAAATTTGTATTCTATGTTAAGTATGATCCGATTAAGTTGTGTAACTTTGATGATGTATTATTTCCAGTGTAATTTGATGAACATTCTCTGATGTAATTCTCTATTTCTGTTCTGTTGTTATTGTTATGTGTTATATTCCAATGATTATCCTTACTTCCGTATACACGGGGTTTGGGGTTATCACAAAAATAAAAGAAAAGATAAAAATATAAATAGAAAACAACAATTTTAAATAAAAGTGACAAAGATTGTTATAGTAATAAGGAATGAAAACTTTAAAATAAACATGAATTCTTCTTACAAAGTTTGGAGAAGTTAAAAAGAAAAAAATTCTCATGTAAATAGTACTTAGGAAAAATAAGATATTTGATAAAACACCAAGAAAAGTTCCAAGTACAAAGAAAGAAGTGCTTCAAAGTAAGATTGAAAATGTAGAATTTTCTTCCTTTTCGAACATAAGAAGTTGAACTTGAAAATTTAGAAATTATTTTAGAATTCGAGCATTGAAAGTTATGCGTAGAGTTTTAGATGCAAAATTTGATTGAACAATGTTTCTATTAAGTAGAAGTATTCTAACACACTACACTTTTGTGCACCCAAATTTCGACAAAAATCAAAAATTAAACACATCCAAGCATGTAGCGTGTAAATCTGGTACTTGCAATAAATGAGCATGAGCATAATCAGAGTACGATAAGATAACTCACAGTAGAAACAAAATAGGATAAACTAGTATTAAATCAAGTAACTACCTTTTTCAAAGTAAGTCACTTTGCCAATATCGAGCATGAGAGAGAATGAGAACCGAAAGTCAAACTTAAATACCAATGAGAACCCGTCCTTCTCCAGAAAACCTGGGTGATTGTAGGGTCAGAACAATAAGATTCTGGTGAACAGGAAATTTACAACACATATTATAATACACAGATGTATCTTGTTTGGTTCAACCCAAGATGTATACCTACCAAGGTTAGTGATTCTAGCCTAATCTTGTAAATGTTTACGCATGACTTTACTAGTCTTCCAAAAGTAGTATTCCCAAAGTATGATACCGAGATAGATCATTTACGCACATATTAGTGAAGCGTTTATACCAGAACATGGCCGGTTATTTAATCAAGGTTAGACCCTAGTTACGGAATTTATATATATATATATATATGTATTCATTCGCTCTTCATTCGTCACTTAATGCCTCACTACCGATGATAGATAGGTTGGAATCTTTCTGATCGCTTAAGACCCTAGGCGGAGCTATTGGTCACTTATTATTCCTCGATAATTGATTCGACGTTAACATAAACTAGAGGGAACTAACTACGGGCCCTACCAGTTAAGGCTTCTGTCATTCACGCATACACCCTTACCCGTATAAGGTGAGAGATGGTATTTTATCGTTCGCTATACCTTGTAGTTGACCTTACTAGATTAGATAACTTCCTTAGTCACTTACTACTTCCCGTAAGATAGGTAGTCATATCTGACATTTTAGTTTCTACGTTTGGGTAGGCCCACACTCACCTGCCATTTAAGACCACAAAACTGGAAAACCTATTTCCTAGGTGGACTCTTCAACCCCATCTGCTTAAGACCTAGGAAGTGGACTATACGCGAAGGTAATTAAGTTTGTACCCCCATTAACCTTTAATACTTTTCCCTACTAGGATAAAGTGGGCTACATTATTAAGTCATTCCCGTTTAGTCCCTCTATATAGAAATACTATATGCACACACTTCATTATCGTCATGGATTCATATGGCTAATGATATTTTACATTATTAACCTACTAAGTCCAACTCTATTTTTATTTATAAGTTCTATATTCATTAATATAAATAAGGAAAGCTATATCCTCTTTACCCTAGGATATTTATTTGATTACTTCCTTAATTGAACTTAGTATTTAAACAACAATCAATATTCATTAATCCCCTTTTTACACCCATTTAATTCTATTTCTTTCTTTATTGCCCTTTATGACCATAATAGTCATATTTTCCTAAGGCAATCATTTATCAGTTTGTAACACCCCATGTCCATTAATGTCACTCACAAAGGGAATGCATCAATGTCCATGAAGCGTTATTGTCGTATAGAACAGATAAATTACAAAAATAAATGAATAAAACAACACAGCGGAAGTTAAAACTTATTTCATAGCATCATAACTCAAAACGAGTTTACATAAGTAGTCTCCAAAACCATTACAACAGGATCAATAGTCTTTTCCAAAAACTTCAAAGTACATAAAGAAGCAAATACTTAAATAACATAAATGTATAAATCCCTACTGAGCATAAGAATAGCCATAAAGATGAGAGAGTCCCAAGCAATACATCTACTCTCTTCAAGCAACTGAAGAAATCGACACTAAGCTGAAGTATTGCCTCCTTGCAAACCTGAGGGGGAGGAAAGGAAGAAAAGAGGTGGAAAGAAAAGGGGGTCAGACATAAAATTTGGCGAGTGCGATAACTTTAACAATATAATTATCAAAATAACTAGGATAAGGCATAAGCTGGAAAATAAGGAAATGACTGTGAACAATTGGGTATCACAGAACAAACAAGGAAATAAGACAAACAAAGATAACGTTAAAGGCGCACTTAAACCACTATAAGATAATTACTATACTGCACCACTACTAGTCACCCTAAAAATTGATCCCGCCTACAGAACTTAATAATGATAATGGTAGTTTAGTGTACCCCTAGCTACCTCCATAAGTGTCGTCTACCCCTATCTCCACTAGGTGTACCCACTACCCCCATTTGATCGGCTCCCTAACTCGTAGATACCCGTGCTGGCCCTACAGTGGGATGTATCACTCCCCAAAGTGGCAACCCGATACAACCAAAAATGCACGGCTTATATCTACACGATGCAACAACGTCTTACCTACCAGCCCGGTCCCACACACGCATATGAACCCGTTGGACTTGCGTTGCCACCGCTGACCCGTTTTGACCTCTTACAATCAAATCCAGTACGCATGTCCCGTCCTCGACTTGGGTCAAGCCCACAAAGATACTTAATGGGTTACTAGTTTGAAAAGGGCCCCCATGCATGACACAAGCTTTCCACCTATGCTTGGTCCCCTCTAAGGTTTTTCCCACTTAACCCCATTCTTATTCATGTCTTCTTACATGTTTCAATCTTGGTTAAGTGCATCTAATCGTATTTCAAATGCCACCCAAGGTACCCACTAAATTCCACATGCCACCCAAGGCACCCACTTAACCCCCTCATGTCCCACTACATGTTTATCTGGTTAAGTGTTTCTTAATTCATTAACACCATAACCTTGTAAAGACCTCCCACATTAGAATGGCATTTGTGGCAGCTGGATTTGCCGGGCGGGTCCGGGCAGTCTTACAACACAAACGAGCCTAACCTCGTGTCTTTACAACTATTACGCATTTAATTCATGCCTTTGACCTCTCACATTAGACTGGCATTTATGGAAGCTGGATTTGTCGTGCGGGTCCGGGCAGTCTTACACCACAAACGAGTCTAACCTCGTGTCTTAGGCGATTAATTACACATAATTAATTATCCCCAATTTGAATTAATTTCCCTATTCAAATTGTCAATTAATTACAAATTTAACTATGTTCATAACTGACTCAATTATGTCCATCTATTTATGGTATATAAAATTATACCTATTAACATCACATTTAAGGCATTTATGCCAATTCTCAATATTAAATATTTTAATATTATCCCATTGCGCCACATTGTACGTTCGTTCGTTTAATGTGAAATATACGTTAGACTCGAATAGTCTAACTTATGGAATAAAGGGAAAACATCACAACATGTATAGAATAAAAACTAGATCTAAACGCAAGGGGTGAACTTGCATGTGTGAATAAGATTTTTCATCTAAAACTTGCATAGGCCAAAGTTACAAACTTGCATAAACTATGGATGTCATAGATCTAATCATAAGGTGTAAACTTGCATAGGCAATAGTCACAAATTTACATTACATGATTCATATTCCAACATATATATACTTGCATATGTGATTTATACAACATAAACTATGATGTAAACTTGCATCTAACTCACACATGTCATAGCCTAACTTTAGATCCAATTTACACATAAAATAAATGTCATGAAACATGTAAGGTTGTATATGATTCTCACTAACTTGCATATGATTCATATCTAAATTAACATCGAAACTTGCATACATACATATGACTTAACATATGAATTAGTTTCACAAACATAACCAAACTTAGCATATGAAGCATCATTATGAATTAATTGTACATAAGCCAACAATTAACATAGATAATAACATCATATATTTACAAGATAGATAATAACATCATAGATTTACAACATAGATAATAACATCATAGATTTACAACATAAATAATACCATCATAGATTCACAACATAGATAATAACATAACGGTCAATGATTCACAACATAACCATATAATCCAAGTCATATCTCAACCCAATTAAATTGTTAATTATCTTATTGAAGAAATCGAACTCACAACTCAAAGAAGGTCTTGAGTTCTGGAATATGAGTTCTGAAATTGATTTAGCTCACCTTTGTAGTTGATTCGTTATTCTTTAGATTATAGTTGAATAGAATTGAGTTGATTAGCTTCGATTTCCCTCTAGTTGGTGGCGGCTACTCTGAGTTACAAGATGACAGCATGACGGCCATGATTCCAATTTTTATTTGATTCTAGGGTTTGAGTCTACACATGTTTATATAGAATTTCAATTTAATTATAGCCGTCGGATGATCTTAGGGTTAATCAATACCACTCAGTTAGGATAGGGTGACACCTCAGTCCTAATGACTGAGCAAGGAGTCAGAAAGGACTCAGTAATAAGTCATAGTATGGATCAGATTACACCAGAAAGCTGTGCAGGCTTTCTGCTCGGCCTGGGCGCACTTGGCAGGTGCGCCAGTGCAATTTTTGTACTGGCGCAATTCCTAAGTATGCCAGTTTATCTATTTTTTTGGGTTTTTCCTCCTAACTTCGTTCGTCCATATCTCCTTTATCCGGTATCCGTTTTACGCAAACTCGGACTCTGTCTCAACCAGAATTCTGAGATGAACACAATGGCGCAACCCGTTTACCTTAATTCTCACATCTGACATTAATTATATTTTAATTTAGTTAATTTGATCATTCAAAAATTTGGGGTGTTACAATCTCCCCTACTTAAAGGATTTCATCCTCGAAATCCCTAAGTCAAGAAGAACATATCCTACCATCCATCTACTCAACCATCAACCACTAGCAACCATGGTCCTTAAAAGATTTCTAATGCTTTTCATGTACAAATGCATAGTGTGTGTATATGTCCGTATACTAATGCTAAATCAGGCGGTCCACTGATTCAGTTGACCTCCTTAATGCAAATAATGATAGTGCCATGTATCCATCATTTATGCAAAGAATCCTATACATATCATTACTACATGTGTGCACAACCATCCATTTAAATGCAACATCAATATATACACACATTCAATGTACATTCATTTACTAAATACATCTATTTATATGCAATATGCAATATGAAAGTGACTGAGCCGATCTAGTGCCTAAAGTGTGTGTATATGCATCCACGAGCAACCACTAGCAAACACTTGAATCCAAATGCATCCACCATACATAACATGTCTCAAACACATGTTTCAACCATAGGACTACCCTATCTAAAGGTCAAAGGTACTAGCGAGAGGACATACTAAAGATAAAACGAGTACAAGCTAAGCGATAAAGGAGAAATTAAAAGACATACCCTCAAAAAGAAAAGGGTACAATGAACACATCTTCTCTTCCGTCTCCCAAGTAGCGTTGCTCTCATCATCTCCCCATTGCACTTTGACTAGCTTGACCTCTCGATTCCTCAACTTCTTAATCTCCGACCCAGGAATGTATGTAGGAGCTCGTCGAATCGTCGCATCACGCTCTATCTCCACCTCTGTAAGCAAGCTCGGCTCTACCACTTCTGCGGTCTCGTGCAAGCATTTCCTCAAATGTGATACATGGAATACGTCGTGTACACCACTAAGTCTATCGGGCAACTCCACTCTATACACCATTTGTCCAATCCTCTCCTTAATAGGAAACGTCCCTATGAACCTTGGTGCTAACTTCCTAAAAGACCCAAAGCGAACAACATTCCGTAAAGGAGACACCTTGATAAAGACCATGTCCCCAATATCAAACTCAAGATCTGTCCTCCTCTTGTCCGCATAAGATTTCTGCCTATCTTGTGTCGTCTTCCTCCTCCTTCGAATCAAATCGATCTTTTCCGAAGTCTCTCTAATCATATTGGGCCCAAGTAAGATCTTATCCGTAGATTCCCACCAACATGTAGGTGAACGACAAGACCTCCCATAAAGAGCCTCGAAAGGTGCCATGCCAATGCTAGACTGAAAGCTATTATTATATGCGAACTCCACCAAAGGAAGATGCTCCTCCCATGTACCTCCGAAGTCTAAATCACATAGCCTCAAAAGGTCCTCTAGAATACGATTCACCCTCTCGGTCTGGCCGTCCGTCTGAGGATGATATGTGGTGCTCAAACATAACCGAGTCCTACCGCCTCTTGCAAGCTCTACCATAATTCGCTAGAAAAGATAGGATCGCGATCGCTCACTATGCTAGAAGGAATACTGTGCAAACGAACTATCTCTCGAATGTATACGGAGGCTAATCATGGAGTAGTCCTCTTACTCTTCACTAGAATGAAATGGGCTCTCTTAGTAAGTCTGTCTACCACGACCCAAATCCCCATATTACCCTTCCTCGATCTCGGTAACCCATCAACAAAGTCCATCGAGACACTCTCCCACTTCCATTGTGGGACCTCCAATGGGTGAAGCAACCCACCGGGCTTCTTTTGCTCTGCTTTTATTGTTGGCACACCAAGCATCTAGCGATGAATTCGACCATATCCCTCTTCATACCAGCCTAAAAGTAAACTCGTCTCATGTCCATGTACATCTTGTCCCCGCCGGGATGAATGTCATCATCGAACGATGTGCATCATCAAGAATGGTCTTCCTCAAGTTCTCGTCTCGTGGTACGCAAAGTCTACCGTCCCTACGTAACCAACCCTTATCATCTAGGATATACCTACTGAGATGGCTCGATGACCCCCCCCCTTATGAGCTTTTATACTAACTCAACCAACTGTGGGACATCTCGCTGTGCCTCACCAATCCATCCCAAAAGCGTAGGTCTGACCTCTAAGGATGCTAGCAAACCAGGTACAAAGTCAATGGAAGGTCTAAAGTCAAATGTAGAGATGAACTCTGAGCTTCGTCACTCAATAAACAACGAACTCAAGGACAACCTTTTCCTACTTAAGGCGTCTGCCACCGCGTTACCCTTGCCAGGGGTATATGCTATCTCGAAATTGTAGGAAGCTAAGAATTCCATCCACCTTTGTTGCCTTAAGTTCAAGTCCTTCTGAGAGAACAAGTATTTTAGCGATTTGTGGTCAGTGAACAATTCGAATTTCTTGCCAAGAAGACAATGGCGCCAAGACTTAAGCGCGAAAACAATAGCAGCCAACTCTAGGTCATGCATAGGGTAATTTCTCTCATGTACTCTCAACTGCCTTCCTCCATAGGCTATTACCTTTCCCTCTTGCATTAAGACTGCGCCTAGTCCTGTCCCACAAGCATCGGTATAAACGGTAAATGGCTTACTCCCATCTGGTAACACTAAGACTGGGGCCGTGGTCAAAGCTCTCTTTAAACGTTGGAACGCATCATCACAATCTACGTCCCACGTAAAAACTAGGTTCTTCTTCGTCAAGCGCGTTAATGGGGCTGATATTTTTGCGAAGTCCTTGATAAACTTCCTATAGTAGCCAGCCAACCCAAAGAAACTTCTCACCTCGGTAGCATTTTTAGGGACCTTCCAATCTTGGATGGCCACCACCTTCGCGGGATCCACAGCTATCCCTTCTTTGGAAACCACGTGCCCTAAGAATCGCACTTCCTTCCTCCAAAAGTGACATTTAGAAAATTTAGCTTTAAGGTTATGCGCTCGAAGGGTCTCCAACACTTCCCTAAGATGTAGGGAATGCTCTTCCTCGCTCTTAGAAAAGACCAAGATGTCATCCACAAAGACCACCATGAATTTACTAAGGTACTCCCTAAACACCCTACTCATCAAGTCAACAAAGTGTGCAGGGCATTTGTCAAACCGAAGGGCATCACAAGCCATTCATAGAAACTATCTGGAGTCCTAAAGGCAGTCTTGTCTATGCTATCCTCAGCCACTCTCAATTGATGGAAACCAGTGGCTAAGTCCAACTACGAAAAAACTGAGGCGCCAACTAACTGGTCGAAGAGATCGTCATTCCTTGGCCTATTTTTCTTAGTAAGCTTATTAAGTTCTCTATAGTCCACACAAAGTCTAAGGGACCCATCCGCCTTCGTGGAAAATACTACCGGAGCACCCCACTCCAATATACTATGTCTTATGAACTCTTTCTCAAGCAACTCCCATACTTGCTTATTAAGCTCCCTCCTCTCACGAGGAGCCATGTGGCGTACTGGCAGAGATACTGGTTTTGCATTGTCTACAAGATAAATACGAAAGTCTATCTCACGTTTTGGGGTAGACCCCTCACCTCATCGAAGACATCAACATATTCACGGACTATACGAACAGAATGTAAATCATCATTGGATGCGTCAAGTGACTCAAGATAACTAAGCATCACCGATCCTCTAGGGTCACAAGAAATATCAAGGGTCTTTCCACTACGAGTCAACAATTTTACTACCCATCGTTCACAATCTAGGATGGCAACATATTTGGCTAGCCAATCCATCCCTATAATCAACCCATAGCCCAAGAAACCAAGCACAAAAGCATTACATTCAAAACCAACGCCTAAGATAGACAATCTCAAATCCCTACAAACCATGGATAAATGAGCCGACCCACCAATAGGATTTGAGACTACAATGGGATCCACAATAAGACTAGTATTTAAGCGCAGTGTTTTTACTAATGATGTAGAGATAAACGAATGTGATGTGCCAGAATCGAATAAAGTACGGACAGGATGATCGAACAGAAAAACTAAACTCTCAACGGAAATGTTTCTACCTCGTTCTTGCAGCGGTGGGACCGCAAGGGCCTGGACCTGCTCCCTTGCCTGCCCTGGTGCCACGAGAGCCTTAAGCTGCCCTCAAGAAGTTCTTTGCCCTTGCCCATGTTTCCTTGGGCAGTCCTTAACTAGATGACCTGCCTCTCCACAGTGGGAACAGCCAGTCTTCTTCTTTTTCCTACAGTCTTTACTCAGATGGCCTGGTGTCCCACAATTAAAGCACTTCTTCTTTCCTTTTCCATTATTGTTCTTCCCGCCTTTCTTGTTTTATTGTTGTTGCTGCGGTTTCTTTTGATCCCCTTTCTTCTCGGGTGGTTATTAGCATTGGCGACCTTCTCTTCTTCATGCATAAGCGCCATGTCAACTAGTCTCTCAAAGGTAGCCCCCATAGGGATGTGGGTCATAGCTAACCCATGTAGCGGCTCGTTCAAACCCTTGACAAAAATCTCAGGGCCTTCTTTTTGGGTGTATTCACCAAGTCCAAGCCAAATCTCGCCAACTGATTGAACATGTTGACATATTCTTTTACTGACAGATTCCCTTGCTTTAATGCCAAAAACCTTTCCATGTATAGATTCTCTCCAGCCCGTGAGAGAAACTTTGCCTCAAACCTACGCCTGAAATCCAGCTATGTATCAACTAGACGCTCTCCATTAGTGACCTCCCACCAAAACGAAGCTTCATCCTTCATCAACCAAGCAGCCAGTTGGACCTTACAATCGTCCAAATCAAAAATGCTAAACAAATCCTCCACTTCTTTCAACCAATTTCTAGCTTCAATGAACGTTTCAGACCCACTAAAAGATTTTCCACCCATCGAACGAAAGTCTTTACATACCTTGGAGAAAGTATCTCCATGTGGAGGAATGACTGGAGCTGGGGGAGGAGGAGGAACTTTGGCCAGACCCGCGGCTGCGGCCCTAGCCTCGAGATATTGACGAAACCAACCGGGTACATGAACACCCTCTGGTATCTCAGATGCTCCAGACATGCTGAAAAGGAAAAGAAAGAGTTTTAAAACACGGGAAGCGAAAGAGAGATGTATGGCTTATGGGGATTATGCTCTTTAAAGTAATCTTTCCTTGAAAATAGCTTCTTTAAAACAAGTTTTTGAAAATACTTTCTAGGAAAATAATACTTTTGAAAACACTTTTCAAAACTTTTTATATGTTCTTGTAACCATAGCTCTGATATCACGTGTAACAACCCATGTCCATTAATGTCACTCACAAAGGGAATGCTTCAATGTCCATGAAGCGTTATTGTTGTATAGGACAGATAAATTACAAGAATATATGAATAAAACAACACATCGGAAGTTAAAACTTATTTCATAGCATCATAACTCAAAACGAGTTTACATAAATAGTCACTAAAACCATTACAACAGGATCAATAGTCTTTTCCAAAAACTTCAAAGTACATAAAGAAGAAAATACTTAAATAACATAAATGCATAAATCCCCACTAAGCATAAGCAAATCCATAAAGATGAGAGAGTCCCAAGCGATACATCTACTTTCTTCAAGCAACTGAAGAAATCGACACTAAGCTGAAGTATTCCCTCCTTGCAAACCGGGGGAGGGGGGGGAAGGGAAGGAAGGAAGAAAAGAGGTGGAAAGAAAAGGGGGTCAGACATAAAGTCTGGCGAGTGCGATAACTTTAACAACATAATTATCAAAATAACTAGGATAAGGCATAGGCTGGAAAATAAGGAAATGACTGTGAACAATTGGGTATCACAGAACAAACAAGGAAATAAGACAAACAAAGATAACGTTAAAGGCGCACTTAAACCACTATAAGATAGTTACTACACTGAACCACTACTAGTCACCCTAAAAGTTGATCTCGCCTACAGAACTTAATAATGATAATGGTAGTTTAGTTTACCCGTAGCTACCTCCATAGGTGCTGTTTGCCCCTATCTCCACTAGGTGTACCCACTACCCCCATTCGGTCGGCTCCCTAACTCGTAGATACCCGAGCTAGCCCCACAATGGGGTATATCACTCCCCAAAGTGGCAACCCGATACAACCAAAAATGCACGGGTTATATCTACACGATGCAACAACGTCTTACCTACCAACCCGGGCCCACACACGCATATGAACCCGTTGGACTTGCGTTGCCACCGCTGACCCGTTTTGACCTCTTACAATCAAATCCAGTACGCATGTCCCGTCCTCGACTTGGGTCGAGCCCACAAAGATACTTAATGGGTTACTGGTTTGAAAAGGCCCCTCATGCATGACACAAGCTTTCCACTTAAGCTTGGTCCCCTCTAAGGTTTTTCCCACTTAACCCCATTCTTATTCATGTCTTCTTACATGTTTCAATTTTGGTTAAGTACATCTAATCGTATTTCAAATGCCACCCAAGGCACCCACTAAATTCCACATGCCACATAAGGTACCCAATTAACCCCCTCATGTCCCACTACATGTTTATCTAGTTAAGTGTTTCTTAATTCATTAACACTGTAACCTTGTAAAGACCTCCCACATTAGACTGGCATTTGTGGCAGCTGGATTTGCCGGGCAGGTCCGGGCAGTCTTACACCACGAACGAGCCTAACCTCGTGTCTTTACAACTATTACGCATATAATTCATGCCTTTGACCTCTCACATTAGACTGGCATTTATGGCAGCTGGATTTGCCGGGCGGGTCCGGGTAGTCTTACACCACAAACGAGTCGAGCCTCGTGTCTTAGGCGATTAATTACACATAATTAATTATCCCCAACTTGAATTAATTTACCTATTCAAATTTTCAATTAATTACAAATTTAACTACGTCCATAATTGACTCAATTATGTCCATTTATTTATGGTATATAAAATTATACCAATTAACATCACATTTAAGGCATTTATGCCAATTCTCAATATTAGATCTTTTAATATTATCCCATTGCCCCACGTTGTACGTTCGTTCGTTTAACATGAAATATACGTTAGACTCGAATAGTATAACTTATGGAATAAAGAGAAAACATCACAACATGCATAGAATAAAAACTAGATCTAAACATAAGGGGTGAACTTGCATGTGTGAATAAGGTTTTTCATCTAAAACTTGCATAGGCTAAAGTTACAAACGTACAAACTTGCATTAGCTTCGATTTCCCTCTAGTTGGTGGCAGCTACTCTAGGTTACAAGATGACAGCATAACGGCCATGATTCCAATTTTTATTTGATTCTAGGGTTTGAGTCTACACATGTTTATATAGAATTTCAATTTAATTATAGCCGTCAGATGATCTTAGGGTTAATCAAAACCAATCAGTCAGGATAGGGTGATACCTCAGCCCTAATGACTCAGCAAGGAGTCAGAAAGGACTCAGCAATGAGTCATAGTATGGATCAGATTACACCAGAAAGCTGTGCAGGCTTTCTGCTCGGCCTGGGCGAACTTGGCAGGTGCGCCAGTGCAATTTTTGTACTAGCGCACTTCACAAGTGCGCCAGTGTATCAATTTTTTTCTGGTTTTTCTGCCTAACTTCGTTCGTCCGTATCTCCTTCATCCGATATCCGTTTTACGCAAACTCGGACTCTATCTCAACCAGAATTCCGAGACGAACACAATAGCGCAACCCGTTTCCCTTAATTCTCACATATGAGATTAATTATTCTTTAATTTAGTTAATTTGATCATTCAAAAATTCGGGGTGTTACACAGTCCCAAGTTATCTATTAGTTGTACCCCAATAGACAATTACTATTCTTGTTTATTTATTGGTTAACTATTATATGTATATATATTCATGCACCAGACCTCTCACATTAAGTTGATTACTTGTGGATTCTGGATTTGTCGATTGGTTCCGGGCAGACTTCTTCCGCAAGTTGAACTTTGCCTCGTGCCTTAGAACATTTACATTTACGCATTAGACCCCTTTACATTAAGCTGACTACCCATGGTTGATGGATTTGCCGGTTGGTTCTGGACATGCTTATACCACAAGTTGAGCTTAACCTCGTGTCTAAATGCTGTTATAATTCAAATTTCCGAATTTGGCGTATACAACATGTATCCTAATTAACTTAGGAATTGTAACCATTATCTTATTATATTTATGTTCCCCAATCAATATTGGTTACAATTGTTAATTATATATTTATGGCCTTATTTATAACAACCAATTACACTAATTGCTACAACGATCACCATAAATATATTCATTAAGTATAAAATATAATTTACATGTATGATTCCATAAATGAATACCATTCAACATTTCAAACCTTCAAACAATTAATACAATGTATAATTTACCGTTTTACGCTGATTTGGACTGATAATATGTATATATTTATAATTTATGTTTTTGTGCGGCCAACGTAGTTATCTTTTATTATTATAATTATTTAAATGATATGGTTTAATTGACAACCAAACATTCCTTTTCGTATTCAATCTTGTCAAAAGGTTTCAAATCTTACGATAATATCGTTAGTCGTGATCATTGTAAATTATGCCTAAATTGTGGAATTGACATATTTCCAAATCACAAGAAATATATGTTGATATATAAGTTCGATTAGTTGGTGCAAAATACGCAGAAATATGTATATTTGTACTTTAGTACATTTGGACCACTTTTCCCTTTTTGAACTTTTTGTCATACCTCTTGTGATTTCAAAAAATACATTTTTATTCAAAAGAGGGAAAACAGCTTGTTTACAATAATTAAGCCAAAACCCAACAACGTTGAACAAAAATAGGTATAATTCTTTTAAATATTACAATCACATAATTTACCAATCGTATCTTTTTCTCCAATTCAAATAATTTATGATTCAACACTGGACTAGAGATTTGGAATGTAACTATATCTAAATGGTGTTTAGTGGGATGGATTTCCAGATCTAGAGTGCTTTTCAACTACTGCAGTATATTTTACAACATAATTGTAGGAATATGCGTAAACACATTTAAGAATCCTACAATTAATATCATGCATAACCACAATTTGCAATTCACAAGTTTAAAATTTTTATAACCAGATCTGACAAGTGCTAATTCAATTACAATCATATTACAAGCAGATCTGATGAAAATATGTATATAAACTAGAGATCTAATATAAACAAGATAAACACATTATTATAAGTGTATATATAAATTTCCCACTCACCTGAAAGCATCCAAATCCAAAGTTTGAACCCTTTAGGTCTACAATTCTCAAATTCTTATAAACCTACAATTTATCTAAAAAGGGGATGATTTCAGATCTGTAGAAATGTAAGAAAATAGGAAAAGAGGGGAGAATCTACTGTTGAGCGCTAATTTGTAGTCTTTTCCATTTAATATGATAATCTTCTCAATTCTTTATGATTTGTACGCGATTTATTGTATAAGAATATATTTTTAATTAAGAAATTAGGTTTGGAGAAGGAGGAAAATGGCAGAGCTTCGTTGTTGCCCATAGATTTGTGTAGAAAAGAATGAGGTCTTACCCCTTTATTTATAGGAGTGGAATTGGCCTTGGACCATTAGATTTATTTTAACTAACATCCATCCGTTTAGATTATAAAATATAACGAAATTGCCCCTCAAAACTTAGCCGTCATTGGGCATTACATGCCCAAAGCATTCGACACCCTCCCTAGGGGAGGTCGACCGCCATTTGGCCGATTTTCCCAATGAGGGCTGGTCAAAGAGGGAAATATACATATTAATTATTATGTTTATTTATTTCAATCCGTTTTTCGTATTTCATTCGTAACTTTTTCATACAGACTCCGTTCGCGAAACTCCAATAATGAAAATTGACCAGAATTTCGAGACAAGCACATCGGTTAAAGTTTCGTGGTCAAATTCCATCATTTGCAAAAATTATTATTTTTTAGATTCCAATTAAATAAATAATTATTGTTAAAATTCCGGGTTGTTACATTCTTCCCCCTTTAAAGGAATTTTGTCCCGAAATTCTAACACCTAGTTATCGTATCCTACACAACCAATTTGTGCACATCCACTTTGCAACCATGTATATATGTGCATGGTGTACATAATGCATTTCAACCATAAAATATGCATGCAAGATGGTTCTAAATCGGGCCTTCTACATGTACGCATTGATAAAAAAAATTAAACACTTTTGAAAGCATGATGCAAAACACCCGAAATATACTGGCAGTTATATATGAATTCAAATTTTGAGAACACTTTTTCATCCATTACCATTACACAATTACGAATAAAAGTGTGGAGCAACCAATTTTGCATCCAAACCCTACCATCCAAAACATTACGCAGTCTAATCACAATCCACCACTCTTAACCAAAACCCGAACGTTTTTTGCTGGAAGCTCGATTCCAATGCTACCTTCTCAGTTAGATCCTGCTACAACTACATATCCTACCATGGTAGACTATTCCAATTCCCCGGAATTTGGAAGATTAAAGCGCCGCCGAGAGTGAGATTCTTTTTATGGAGCTTGGCTAAAGAAAGGATCAATACTAAAGACAGGTTGATTCGCAAAGGTGTGGCTGTTGACCCAGGATGCATTCTCTGTCATAGAGAAAACGAAAGCATCCCTCATCTACTTGAAGAATGTGACCTAAGCTTCTACCTTTGGTCTTCTACCGTTACGAGCATTCTTGGCTATCCCCCACCTTTCTTCCATCACTTTAATCACTGGGAGTTCGAACCCATGTCACCAAAGCTTGAAACACTTTTCACTGCGTTTATCCGGACACTATGGAACGAACGCAACAATCGCTGCCTTGAACCATCAACTTTGCCACAAAGTTACTTATTATTACCATCATTGGTCTGGTACACGGCCGGCTCTTTTCATCCCAATCATACTGGATACCACCATCGACTGGGAAGAATCCGAAGGTAGCACCGACACTGGAGGCACTCAGCAGCGTCGCCTCTTCCCTCGACCATCTTAAGTTCATTTTGCGCTGCACACTCCCTTGCTACAGTCAATTTTTTTGTGTTTTATGGTTCGCTGCTGCTGGTTTACATGTCTACGCGGGGAGTTATGTTAATGGGGCTATTTTGTAGTGTTTTGATGTAAGCTTGTTTAGTTTGTACATTAGTTTAGTATGTATGTAATAACCCAGAAATCCGAGCCAATTTAAAATTATTATTTTGGCAATTTTAGTGAATTTTGAATATTTAAAATGAATTATTTTAAATAATGACGACGAGAAATTTATTTTGAATAGAATAAGAACGTATATTTTTATTTGAATCGACGTTAGAAAATAAATATTTTATTTTAATTATAAAAGGAATTGAAAATGGCGCGGTAGTTCGAAAATTCGATTTCAAATTTCAAATGAATGTACATGATTCAAAATAAACTGGATTTTGGTGAAACCAAAAATAGTAGAATCTATGTGAGAATTTCTTTTTAACGAATCCGAAAAATTGAAATTTCATAACGGGGATAAAAAGTTATGCCCAGTTGAAATTTCAGAATAGTCGCTATGGAATTCTCGCCCTTAAAAATGGAAATTTTGCAAACGATCTCTATTTTCGACGAAACCACTTTTATTTGATCCGGGATGTCAAATTATTGCTAGATTGCAAAATTTGTAATTTTTCGAATCAATATGTGAGCTTGGCAAAGTAAAACGTGTTTTAACAGTTTCAGTTGATTTTAATCGACTGGAAAATGGCCATTTAATGGTCTTCAAATTTAACGAAATTAGTTTTGTTAGGACCGTATCGTCAATACGAAGCTAGAAAATATTTTTCGGGAATTTTTCGAGTCCGTATGTGGCCCCGGTAAATTGAAATGTACGTTAAAAATTGAATATATGGATTTATATTTTGATTTTAATGAAAACTGATCGAAACGATCGAATCAGCTTGCGATACATATCCCATTGTATTCAAAATGGGGGAATTACGCTAGGGACGACAATCATTGGGTCTCGTTTAGAGTCCAAATGTAAAGTCAACATTTTGGGAAGAAAAGAAAATTTAAAATAATTATTTATATAAATATATTATAACCCCCCTCTGAATCCTCTCTCTCCTTCGACTTATTAGAAAGAAGAAATAAAATAAAAAAAACCGTGGAAGCCCTCACCCCATCGCCCCCTGCGGCCAACGCCGCATCTACCAATCCGCCGCCCCGCCACCAGGATCCGCCTCCCCTTCTCCATCGCCTCCACCTCCTTCATCATCCCCTCAATTGAAGAACGCGCTCGCGCCCAAACCACCATCGCGGAAAACCCCAAACCGACGCTCGCAAGACCACCACCAGCCCAGCCCGACTCCAGCGCGACCACCCCCTTCTTCGACCGTGCAGGCGCAGCTTCCCCCTCCCCTTTTTATAACAGTAAGCTTCTTCTTGAATTCCTTTTTATTATTTATTTACATTGTGATAAAAATTCAGTTTTTATATATATAATTATAAATATAAAGTTACAGGTTTTCTTAAAGTGATAAAGGTAAGATTTTTAAAGTGATGAAGGAAAGATACGATTTTTAATTGATTGAAGATGAGATTTTTGTTAGTATAAAGATTTGATTTTGTTCATTCAAAAGATTTGTTTTGTCATTGTAGAAAAATTAGATTTTTTCATTGTAGAAAAATTGGATTTTAATTTTGAAAGTATCGATAAAAATTCGATTTTTACATATATAGAATAGTGATAAAAATTCGGTTTTTATATATGAAGTAGCGATGAAAAGATTATATTTTATATATAGGAAAGACGATATTTTTATATATAGAAAGACGATGTTTTTATATATGGAAAGGCGAGATTTTTATATATGTAGCGAAATGAAAATCTGATTTTTATTATATATATTGAGATAAAAATGTGATTTTTATATGTGAACAGCGAGAAAATGAAGTGCGAATATCGAGCGAATCCAAACCGTTCGAAAACAAAGCACGACGGAGTGGGTCCACAAGGTGAGAACTCCTCACTTTTAATTTTATTTCTAGTTGAAATATATACTAGGATGCAGACGATGCTTAGCAGCACCCGACACCCATCGTCCACATACCATGGACGACTTGTTTGTTTTTGTTGTGTTGTGAAAATTGATTGTGATGTGGAATGAATGAGAATAAATATTCATGTGTGAAATAAATTAATTATCATTAAAAATATAATTTTTAACATGTATGTGGATAAAATAAATATTCATTTACAAACCGGACGGTTTGTTTATGTACACCTATTTGAAGGATATTGATTGGGATGATAAATTTTACAGGTCGCCCAACTGCACAAATAAAAATCTGTGTTTGTTGATTTGAAACCCCACACGGGTATTGGGATGATATTTGACATACACTAATCCCGATTGTTTAGTTGTATATCAATCGATAGGTTGACAGATTGTGTAAGCGTTAATTATTTATATTTAATGCTTATGCAGTGGTGTGGTGCACTGTGGATGATGGTTGATGATTTATCGTTGCTATTATATACATGTGTTGTAGAAAATCCATATAATTAACATTATATGGTAATTGATTGGGACTCATTCCAATTTGGAAAATAAGGAATATTATAAAAATAAATTCATGTGTTGAATAGAAATAAATTCATGTGTTGAATAGAAATAAATTCATGTGTTGAATAGAAAATAAATTCATGTGTTGAATAGAAAATAAATTCATGTGTTGAATAGAAAATAAATTCATGTGTTGAATAGAAATAAATTCATGTGTTGAATAGAAAATAAATTCATGTGTTGAATAGAAAATAAATTCATGTGTTGAATAGAAATAAATTCATGTGTTGGATAGAATAAAAATTCATGTGTTGAATAATATGAATTCATGTGTTGAATAGAATAAATTCATGTGTTGAATATAATAAATATTCATGTGTTGAATAGAATAAACATTCATGTGTTGAATAAAAGCCGTGTTGATTAGATTGACGCCATTTTGACGTGAACGATATTTATATCAATTTTATTCATTTTTATAATGAATATAGAAAAGAAATTGATTTCAAAATATAACGTTTTGAAAATATTATCATTTGTATATCGATGATGTGGAATATTCAATTTTGATTTGAAGTTGAATATGAAGTTGAAATCGTTTCAAAAACGAATTTAAAACGATTTATAAAATACGTTTTGAAAGAAAATCAACGAAATATATATAATATATATTATATATATAATGGCCTGAAAAGAACGCGCCGCGCCGCGGCAGTTCGCGAATTTCGACCATTGACTTCGAATGGACGTTACGGGAGATCCGGCCGTTGGATTCTCCTAAAACCGGAACCGTTGGGTTCGTATCGAAAAGAGCTTTCTAAAGAATATTAGAGATTTGAAATCTAACAGTTGGATTTGGAATTATGTCCAAATCAAATTTGGAAAAGGTTGCTGCAAGTGCAATTCGATGGCCGTTGATGGAAATCGACTGTACGGGCCTTGATAAAATTATTAAAAATAGTAATAATTTGTGTAAAACATAAGAAATGATTTGTGAAGAATTGAGATGAAAAATTCCAAATTTGAAAAGATAAAAATAGATTTTTACCGAAATGAATTAGTTTTGAACTAGAATAATAATTTATTTATTTTCAAATAAATAAATTGGGTTTGAAAGGGTTTTAAAAGTAACCCGAATTTCCAATAATTGAATTGGAATGGATTTGAATCAAAATTTTCTTTGGAATATTTCGATGTTGGATTTCGTGATTATATAGATATTGTTACAGAAATTTGAAAGATATATTTATATCGTTATTTCCAATACGATATTTGTTGGTCGTAGAATTTGATATTGAATATAAACAAATATATATTTTCTATTCAGAGCCTTATATTTAATATCAAATGGGAATTGGGTTTATCCTGAACTGTGTTTTAACAACATTTGTTCTTTAACCCGATTTACTGTGAAATGTGATTTGGAATTTATAAATCTTTTGTTATGGTTTAAAAGAGGTTTTCCAAAGTAAAGTTTTCCAATTTAATAAAATAAATTTGAATGGAATATAATGTGATTTTGGGCTTATAGTGAACCATGTTTTAAATGACATTGGTTCTTTAACCCAGTTAAAGAGAGGATATGGTTTCCCAAGTTAAACAATCATTAATATTGATTTTTGGGAAGATTAAAACCAAGTGGAGTTTTAATGAATCATTAATTAGATTGAAATAATCGAGAATGGAGTATCACCAGTTTTGCACCAGGCGAAAGTTAAATCTTTAATTAGATTTGAACGTGAAATAGTAATTGAATTTACCGATAACACCGTGGTGTTAGAAATGAAGTATTACCAGTTTTACTTCATGGGATGAATAGGTTGGGATTGGGAAATAAAATAAATGATTAATTTGGTGTGGTTCGCTAATCCCGACTAATTTGAATTGATATTCAAAAGGATATTAAAGAATAAATATAAAGAATTTATCTTTGATAAAATTAATCGAAACCTTTCCCAAAGTGTAAGAATATTTGAATAAAAGAATATTCTGAATTGGAATGAGGCGTATGTTGTGTTTGTGTAACACTTGTTTATTATATACGCGGCTTATTCAGAAAGACTGGGTTTATCCCGTTCTGAATAAACGATTCGACGATGTGTCGAGGATTAAGACGGTGGTCGAAGACCGGAGGTCTTTACATCGTTTGGGTGATTACTGATGATCTTGATTGGGTTGTACACCCAAGAGGAGGAAATCAGTTGGTGATCGTCCAGACGTACTTGGAGATCGATGGATATGCGAGGTACAAGGTGCCTCCAGTTTCGTTCAGACCCAGAACGAACTTGTAAATGGACTGTGTGTCTGACATTGGATTTTATTTTGTGTGATTGAATTCTATTAAATATATATCTGTTTGGCGGCAGAGAATTTATTATGTTGCTTAACGCCCTTCTCTGAGACGTACGAGGTCAGGGGTTATATATTGATGGATATCAATCGCATGGAGTGAATTGCCTATGTGGCATGCCTAAGTGACAAATGATCAAGGCTTTTGTTGAAAAGCAGAGTCTTGTGGTTGATGATCAAAGCACGACCTGTGTGGCATAGCTTTGTGTAACGTTGATTCGCGAGCCTCACACCCTGGTATGAACCAGAAACGGGAGAGGATCTAGGGAGAACGTGCGTCTCTTTCTAGTTAGAGATGGTGTCAGTGACCTACCAGCCCTGACATTTATATTATTTTCACCTGTGTGGTTGTTGCTATTGCGAGGCGCCTCGAATATATCGGTGACTGTGTGGAGCCGATGGAGTCATTTGGCTCATTTGTGCCCCATAGGGTAGGGAGACGTAGTGTTCAGGGTTTTATTTAATCCACATCGAGTGGACTGGCCCTATGGCTCCTAGGTGCAGTTGCGACGGTAGCCTGATACATGGACAAGATTGTCTCGAATTCGGTGAGGACTATCTTTTGCCTCGGTTCACAGATGGAAATCCAACTTCCAATACGTGATTTTGCGGTTTTGATTGTAGAACTTATATATGGCGACATAGTGGTATGGGGCACTTATGTCATCTATGATTGATACTTATGATTGAAATTGTTTTGACACGATACACTTATAGTAATAATAAAAGATGAAATTTAGCGTATCAAGCATTCTTTGGCTATTATAAGGTAAAACCCTATCCTCCGGCTTGTGTTGCATTGTGTGCAGGGACCTGTGTCTTATAATAGCTTAATTGTTCTTTATTTAGCATTGCGCTGTTGTTTTATGCATTGGTGTTCTTGGGAGGAAACCCGTTCCGTGTTATACGGCGTGGTCCCTTGATTTACCTAACTTTAAAGTAAAGTTTTAAATAACTGTTTTAGTTCTCACACCAGTAACATGACTGACCTGGAGTTTATTGTTTTAACCTAAACTCTGGGTGCCCTTATTTCGACACGGGCAGCTAGTAGTTTTGGATTTGCAGATTTATATTCACAGGATCCTGATTTACAGCTGGAATGATATCCGGAAAGCTCTGTATCCGTATATCTCCTTCCGTTGTGTTTTTTATTATTTTCCGCTGTTATGTAATGTATTGTAATCTCTGATATTTTATGATGTGTAATATTGATTCATACTCTGTATACTCTTGCATTCTGATGGAATTGTTGTAATAAGAAATGAAATGTTCTTCTGTTTGCGTTCCGACGTGGCTCGTTCTCAGTACAATCCATGCTTTCCTTACCGGGGATGTTCGGGTTGTAACAGCTTGGTACCAGAGTTTGGCTTACAGAGCTCGGAGAACAAGACACATTAGAACCATACGAAAGAATTCATCAGAGATTGGATTAGTGATATCCAATGGGAATGACTCGTTAGAGATAGGATCAGTTGTATCCTAGAACGAGTGTGAAGAGTGTTGTTTTTTAAAATAAAAGTGAAAACAAGTTTTGTTTTGAAATTTTAATTCAATTATTCGTATTTGAATATTTATTTTGAATTGATTTGGACAATCAAGTATATAAAGATTTTGCGTATACGTCTGATCCGCGTGTATTCGAAGTTTTAATATACGGGATAGATATAGAATCACACTCTAATCACCCGGGGATAATCCTGATGATGGTGCATCATCATCAGCATTTATATTCAAGTGTCGAAAGTGGGATATCTATATATTTCCAATTGACTGGTGTGAGAACCAAAACTAGATAGGATATATTGTTGTGACTTGGCATCAAAAACATGATTTTTTGTATATATATCAAAAGTATGAATTTGAAACGTTAATCAACTAATTGATTGTTGATTGTGTTGTTTGATTATTGGTTGATTAATTAAAATTTGAACCATTTAGCCAAATTGTACCAAATAGTGAATTGTATTGAAAATTTGTCGTATTTGCATATGTATACATGTACTTACATTGAACAGGTCATAACAAGGAGGCTAGAGAAGAGGAATAAAATTGTTTGCCTGACAAATAAGTACATGTTTATTATATTTCTTGGGTTTTTGATGATTTTATGAGCCGATTGGCTAGCCGCTTGGCTGTTTCTTTTTCTTTTTGGATTGGCGAGGGCCATGGTAGGCATTTGAAATATCCCGAAGCTCCCGGTGCAGGGGAGGTTATGGCAAAAAATTTCGAAAATTTAGGGTGTTAGCCAAATTTTAGAAAAATTTGAAAAGTTCTTAGAAACTGAAAAGTTGGAGAACTTAAGCCGTAATGAAAATAATGAAAGTTGAGTTAATTTGTGAAACAACTTTCGGCTTCGTTCCTTTTCGGGGACGAATAGTTTTAAGTGGGGGAGATTGTAATAACCCGGAAATCCGAGCCAATTTAAATTTTTTATTTTGGCAATTTTAGTAAATTTTGAATATTTAAAATGAATTATTTTAAATAATGACGACGAGAAATTTATTTTGAATAGAATTAGAACGTATATTTTTATTTGAATCGACGTTAGAAAATAAATATTTTATTTTAATTATAAAAGGAATTGAAAATGGCGCGGTAGTTCGAAAATTCGATTTTAAATTTCAAATGAATGTACAGGATTAAAAATAAACTGGATTTTGGCGAAACCAAAAATAATAGAACCTATGTGAGAATATCTTTTAAACGAATCCGAAAAATTGGAATTTCATAGCGGGGATAAAAAGTTATTCCCAGTTCAAATTTTAGAATAGTCGCTATGGAATTCTGGCCCTTAAAAATGGAAATTTTGCAAACGATCTCTGTTTTCAACGAAACCACTTTTGTTGGATCCGGGATGTCAAATTATTGCTAGATTCCAAAATTCGTAATTTTTTGAATCAATATGTGAGCGTGGCGAAGTAAAACGTGTTTTAACAGTTTCAATTTATTTTAATCGATTGGAAAATTGCTATTTTTCAAATGATCTTCAAATTTGACGAAATTAGTTTTGTTAGGACCGTATCGTCAATACGAAGCTAGAAAATATTTTTCGGGGATTTTTAGAGTCCGTATATGGCCCCGGTAAATTGAAATGTACGTTAAAAATAGAATATGTGGATTTATATTTTGATTTTAATGAAAACTGATCGAAACAATCGAATCAGCTTACGATACATATCCCATTGTGTTTAGAATAGGGGTATTATGCTAGGGACGAAAGTCGTTGGGTCTCGTTTAGAGTCCGAATGTAAAGTCAACATTTTGGGAAGAAAAGAAAAATTAAAATAATTATTTATATAAATATATCATAACCCCCCCCCCCCCCCACCCGAATCCTGTCTCTCTCCTTCGACTTTTCAGAAAGAAGAAATAAAATAAAATAAAAACTGTGGAAGCCCTCACCCCATCGCCCCCTACGGCCGACGCTGCCACTACCAATCCGCCGCCCCCCACCAGGATCCGCATCCCTTTCTCCATCGCCTCCACCTCCTTCATCATCCCCAGCCCAGCCCGACTCCGGCGCGACCACCCCCTTCTTCGACCGCGCAGGCGCAGCTTCCCCCTCCCCTTTTTACAACAGTAAGCTTCTTCCTAAATTCCTTTTTATTTTTATTATTTATTTACATTGTGATAAAAATTCAGTTTTTGTATATATAATTATAAATAGAAAGTTTAGGTTTTTTTAAAGTGATAAAGGTAAGATTTTTAAAGTGATGAAGGAAAGATACACTTTTTAATTGATTAAAGATGAAATGTTTATTAGTATAAAGATTTGATTTTGTTCATTCAAAAGATTTGATTTGTCATTGTAGAAAAATTAGATTTTTCATTGTAGAAAAATTGGATTTTCATTTTGAAAGTAGCGATAAAAATTCGATTTTTACATATATAGAATAGCGATAGAAATTCGATTTTTATATATGAAGTAGCAATAAAAATTCGATTTTTACATATTTTTATATATAGGAAAGACGATATTTTTATATATAGAAAGATGATGTTTTTATATATGGAAAGACGAGATTTTTATATATGTAGCGAAATAAAAATCTTATTTTTATAATATATAGTGAGATAAAAATGTGATTTTTATATGTGAACAGCGAGAAAATGAAGTGGGAATGTCGGGCGAATCCAAACCGTTCGAAAACAAAGCACGGCGGAGTGGATCCCCAAGGTGAGAACTCCTCACTTTTAATTTTATTTCTAGTTGAAATATATACTAGGATGCAGATGGTGCTTAGCAGCACTCGACACCCGTCGTCCACAGACCATGGACGACTTGTTTGATTTTGTTGTGTTGTGAAAATTGATTGTGATGTGGAATGAATGAGAATAAATATTCATGTGTGAAATAAATTAATTATCGTTAAAAATATAATTTTTAACGTGTATGTGGATAAAATGAATATTCATTTACAAACCGGACGGTTTGTTTATCTACACCTATTTGAAGGATATTGATTGGGACGATAAATTTACACGTCGCCCAACTGCACAAATAAAAATCTGTGTTTGTTGATTTGAAACCCCACATGGATATTGGGATGATATTTGACGTACACTAATCCCGATTGTTTAGTTGTATGTCAATCGATGGGTTGACAGACTGTGTAAGTGTTAATTATTTATATTTAATGCTTATGCAGTGGTGTGGTGCACTCTGGATGATGGTTGATGATTTATCGTTGCTATTATATACATGTGTTGTAGAAAATCCATATAATTAACATTATATGGTAATTGATTGGGACTCATTCCAATTTGGAAAATAAGGAATATTATAAAAATAAATTCATGTGTTGAATAGAAATAAATTCATGTGTTGAATAGAAATAAATTCATGTGTTGAATAGAAAATAAATTCATGTGTTGAATAGAAAATAAATTCATGTGTTGAATAGAAATAAATTCATGTGTTGAATAGAAAATAAATTCATGTATTGAATAGAAAATAAATTCATGTGTTGAACAGAAATAAATTCATGTGTTGGATAGAATAAAAATTCATGTGTTGAATAATATAAATTCATGTGTTGAATAGAATAAATTCATGTGTTGAATAGAATAAATATTCATGTGTTGAATAGAATAAACATTCATGTGTTGAATAAAAGCCGTGTTGATTAGATTGACGCCATTTTGACGTGAACGATATTTATATCGATTTTATTCATTTTTATAATGAATATAGAAAAGAAAGTGATTTCAAAATATAACGTTTTGAAAATATTATCATTTATATATCGATGATGTGGAATATTCAATTTTGATTCTAAATTGAATATGAAGTTGAAATCGTTTCAAAAACGAATTTAAAATGATTTATAAAATAAGTTTTGAAAGGAAATCGATGAAATATATATATATGTATTATATATATATAATGGCCTGAATAGAACGCGCCACGCCGCGGTAGTTCGTGAATTTCGACCATTGACTTCGAATGGACGTTACGGGAGAACCGACCGTCGGATTATCCTAAAACTGGAACCGTTGGGTTCGTATCGAAAAGAGCTTTCTAACGAATATTAGAGATTTGAAATCTAACAGTTGGATTTGGAATTATATCCAAATCAAATTTGGAAAAGGTCGCGTTAAGTGTAGTTCGATGGCCGTTGATGGAAATCGACTGCACGGGTTTTTCCAAATTATTAAAAATATTAATATTTTTTGTAAAATCATAAGAAATGATTTGTGAAGAATTGAAATGGAAAATTCCAAATTTGAAAAGATAAAACTAGATTTTTATCGAAATGAACTAGTTTTGAACTAGAATAATAATTTATTTATTTTTAAATAAATAAATTGGATTTGAAAGGGTTTTAAAAGTAACCAGAATTTCCAATAATTGAATTGGAATGGATTTGAATTGAAATTGTCTTTGGAATATTTCGATGTTGGATTTCGTGATTATACAGATATTGTTATGGAAATTTGAAAGATATATTTATATCATTATTTCCAATACAATATTTGTTGGTCATAGAATTTGATATTGAATATAAGCCGATATATTTTCTATTCAGAGACTTATATTTAATATCAAATGGGAATTGGGTTTATCGTGAACTGTGTTTTAACAACATTTGTTCTTTGACCTGATTTATAGTGAAATGTGATTTGGAATTTATAAATCTTTTGTTAAGATTTAAAAGAGGTTCACCAAAGTAAAGTTTTCCAATTTAATAAAATAAATTAGAATGGAATAGAATGTGATTTTGGGTTTATAGTGAACCGTGTTTTAAATGACATTGGTTCTTTAACCCAGTTAAAGACAAGATATGGTTTCCCAAGTTAAACAATCATTAATATTGATTTTTGGGAAGATTAAAACCAAGTGGAGTTTTAATGAATCTTTAATTAGATTGAAATAATCGAGAATGGAGTATCACCAGTTTTGCTCCATGCGATAGTTAAATCTTTAATTAGATTTGAACGTGAAATGGTAATTGAATTTACCGATAACACCGTGGTGTTAGATATGAAGTATTGCCCATTTTACTTCATGGGATGAATAGGCTGGGATTGGGAAATAAAATAAACGATTACTTCGGTATGGTTCGTTAATCCCGACTAATTTGAATTGATATTCAAAAGGAGATTAAAGAATAAATTTAAAGAATTTATCTTTGATAAAATTAATGGGAACCTTTCCCAAAGTGTAAGAATATTTTAATAAAAGAATATTCTAAATTGGAATGAGGCGTATGTTGTGTTTGTGTAACACTTGTTTATTATATACGCGGGTTATTCAGAAAGACCGGGTTTATCCCATTCTGAATAACCGATTCGACGATGTGTCGAGGATGAAGATGGTGGTCGAAGACCCGAGGTCTTCACATCGTTTGGGTGATTACTGATGACCTTGATTGGGTTGTACACCCAAGAGGAGGGAATCAGTTGGTGATCGTCCAGACGTACTTGGAGATCGATGGATATGCGAGGTACAAGGTGCCTCTGGTTTCGTTCAGACCCAGAACGAACTTGTAAATGGACTGTGTGCCTGACATTGGATTTTATTCTGTGTGATTGATTTCTATTAAATATATATCTGTTTGGCGGCGGAGAATTTATTCTCTTGCTTAACGCCCTTCTCTGAGACGTACGAGCTCAGGGGTTATATATTGATGGATATCAATCGCATGGAGTGAATTGCCTGTGTGGCATGCCTAAGTGGCAAATGATCTAGGCTTTTGTTGAAAAGCAGAGTCTTGTGGTTGATGATCAAAGCACGGCATGTGTGGCATAGCTTTGTGTAACGTTGATTCATGAGCTTCACACCCCGGTATGAACCAGAAACGAGAGAGAATCTAGGGAGAACGTGCGTCTCTTTCTAGTTAGAGGTGGTGTCAGTGAGCTACCAACCCTGACATTTATATTGTTTTCACCTGTGTGGTTGTTGCTGTTGCGAGGCGCCTCGGATATATCGGTGACTGTGTGGAGCCGATGGAGTCATTTGGCTCATTTACGCCCCATAGGGCGGGGAGACGTAGTGTTCAGGGTTTTATTTAATCCGCATCGAGTGGACCGGCCCTGTGGCTCCTAGGTGCAGTTGCGACTATAGCCTGAGACATGGACTAGATTGTCTCGAATTCGGTGAGGACTATCTTTTGCCTCGGTTCATAGATGGAAATCCAACTTCCAATACGTGATTTTGCGGTTTTGATTGTAGAACCTATATATGGCGACATAGTGGTATGAGGCACTTATGCCGTCTATGATTGATACTTATGATTGAAATTGTTTTGATACTATACACTTATAGTAATAATAAAAGATGAAATTTAGTGTATCAAGCATTCTTTGGCTCTTATAAGGTAAAACTGTATCTTCTGGCTTGTGTTGCATTGTGTGATGGGACCTGGGTCTTATAATAGCTTCATTGTTCTTTATTTAGCATTGCGCTGTTGTTTTATGCACTGATGTTCTTAGGAGGAAACCCGTTCCGTGTTATACGGTGTGGTCCCTTGATTTACCTAACTTTAAAGTAAAGTTTTAAATAACTATTTTAGTTCTCACACCAGTCACATGATTGACCTGGAGTTTATTGTTTACCTAAACTCTGGGTGCCCTTATTTCGACACAGGCAGCTAGTAGATTTGGTTTTGCGGATTTATATTCACAGGATCCTGATTTACAGCTGGAATGATATCCGGAAAGCTCTGTATCCGTATATCTCCTTCAGTTGTGTTTTGTATTATTTTCCGCAGCTATGTAATGTATTGTAATATCTGATATTTTATGATGTGTAATATTGTTTCATACTCTATATATTCTTGCATTCTAATGGAATTGTTGTAATAAGCAATGAAATGTTCTTCTGTTTGCGTTTTGACGTGGCTCGTTCTTAGTACAATCCGTGCTTTCCTTACCGGGGAAGTTCGGGTCATAACTAATCGCGCTACGCGCTACAAACTCCCTATATGCAATTTGCATGCTTTATCGCACTGTTAGTCATCAGTCAAGCTTGTTGACTTATTGTGTTATTATCTTGTTAGTAATATTATCTAATCGGGTGTGTAGAATCGCTCTACACAACCGTTATGCTCAAAAAAAATTCTTCTAAACCGGAAAAAGGAAATCAAAGTGGAGTTTTCACCTCAGTTTCCCAACAGTGGAGTTTTCACCTCAGTTACCCAAATACTCCAAAATTTTCCATTTGTAACTGTAAAGGAGGCTTATAACAAGCTCTAAAATGTAAAACGAGTTAATTAATAACCTTCATGCATTGTTAACAAGGTATGGAAACAACGTTCCCAAGGCTAAAACAACCTTTTCCTTATTGTCGTTAACATTTTTATCTTATCGTCGGTCTTACTGCACAGCTAAAACGCACACAAAAATCATCTAAACATCTTCCTTACACTATTCATGTGACCAAAAATCGAAATTTTTCATAAAAATAAATTTCCACTTTAAAAATCCTTATATTTATTCTGAAAATTTCTATTCAATACCGTTTCACTTTTCATATGAGATTCATATGAGAAATCAAAATTTCGGTAACGTGATCTTTGCGCCATTTAAATCATCCATTTTAATGTAAAACAGACGTTTAAATATGCATAAATTGTCGTATCTAAATTTTGCGTTTTTGCACAAAACGAAATAAAAGAAAGTAACATTACTGCAAAATATATTCGCATCAGTTGTTTACCCCTCTGTTGCATCGGCTCAACATCCGATGCAAATGCAAACGATGCAACAGACCTAAACTTGTTGCATCAATTGTATAACCGATGCAAAAATGATTTTGTGCATCTGTTGTTACTAAAAACCGATGCAAAATGGAAATATTTTGCATCGATTGTTGCAAAAGTAGATGCAAAATATAGTTATAAGCTTTAAAATAAAATATTCTTTTTCATCGGTTGTTGCAAAAAACTGACGCAATATACATTCATTTTGCATCTACTATCAATAATAACCGATGCAAAAATCCTCTCACAAATTTAATAAAACACAAACAGACTGTAATATGAATACGTTTGCTATAACGAACAATTATTGATATAATTTTATAATCATTTAAAATCATATTGGATGGCTAATACAAATTGAACAATATAATACCATAATAAATAATTTAGCTATAATGTTCATAATTAATACAAGAATAGTGATTCATACACATAAGTTATTGAAACATCACATCAACATAGGACTCATAATGTCTACGTCCGTAGATTCAAGAAAAGAAAGGGAAGCAAACCTCCTTCGAGTTCTACATATGAACCTTGTGCAAGTTCTCCCTACAAGTGAGAGAATCGTATTCCTGGAAGTCATGCAAATTTACTTACCTGGAAAGTTGGAAACATAAAAGTCTTCAAGCAATCTCCACTTCAATTAGATGCACATTTATTTGGATTTCTTCTAGCCAACATCAAAATTTGGCAAAACGGTTGTCTCTACATTGGAGAACTTTATAGATTGAGAATGCAAGCACGATAATCACATCACATCTACTTCAGACAGTCTTAAATCTATTTAAAAGAGCTAATTGAAATCAAAATAAACTAAACTACTTCATTATAACAGACAAGTTTACAGGACGAACCTTGAATTCAAAGCCATGTCACTTCTGATACCCTCAGATAACATGCATTTTACATGAAAAAAATGTGTGCATACAAAAGACTAGTGATACAGAATCAACTGAGATCATACCTCAAGTGAGAATTGCGCATTCCTTTGTGCTCTGCTCTAGCCATTATATTGTCATCTTCAGCCTTGCTGGTATCAGCATCGTCGTCTATATACGGTCTTTCTTTTGAATTGATGGTTAAACAATTGTAATCACCCGGAAATCCGAGCCAATTTAAAATTTTTGTTTTGGCAATTTTAATGAATTTTTGTTATTTAAAATGATTTATTTTAAATAATAACGATGGAAATTTTATTTTCGACGAAGTTAAAACGAATAAATTTATTTTAACTATATAACGAGCCTGAAATGGCGCGGTAGTTTGAAAATTCGATTTCGAATTTCAAATGAATATACAGAGTTCGTTTTAAGCCGGAATTGGACGAAACCAGAAATATCTAAATCTGTTTGACGATATCTTTCTAACGGATGTAAGAAACTGAGATTTCACTTTATAGAGTGTAAGATATGTCCAGTTTAAAATTCAAAAAAGTCATTGTGGAATTTATATATATTTTAATATATAAAAGGCCCTTAAAATGGAAATTTTGCAAACGACCTTCGTTTTCGACGAAACCACTTTTGTTGGATCCGGGATGTCAAATTATTGCTATATTTCAAAATTCATAATTTTCTGAATCAATATGTGAGCGTGGCGAAGTAAAACGTGTTTTGACAGTTTCAGTCAATTTCGGTCGACTAGAAAATGGCCATTTTTCGAACGGTCTCAGAATTTGAGGAAATTAGTTTTGTTAGAACCGTATTGTCAATACAAAGCTAGAAAATATTTTTTGGGAATTTTTAGAGTTGGTATGTGGCCCCGGTAAATTGAAATGCGCGTTCAAATTCAATATATAGATCTATATTTTGATTTTGATGGAAACTGATCGAAATGGCCAAACTGGCTTACGATACATATCCCATTGTATTCGGAATGGGGGTAATTAGCTAGGGGCGATAGTCGTTGGGTCTCGATTGGAGTTCGAATAGAAAAGTTACTTTTTGGAGAAAATTAAAATAAATTAAATAAATATTATATATATATATTTTCCCCCAATACCTTCTCCCTCCCTACCCGTTGACCAATTCAGAAATCGAAAATAGAAAAAGGAAAAGAAAAGAAAGGTGCGACGGGAGGAAAACCGCGCCTCAATGTCCCACGCCGGGCATCGCCTCCATCGCCGGAGCACCCCACTGTCAGTCGCTCGACCTCGCTCCTCCCTCCTCTGAACGACGTGCCCCCCCAAACTCAAGACAACCGCCGCCGCCAATGCCCTGGAGCCCGCCACCGCGACGACAGACGGCCCCTCCTCCCACCTCCGCAGACCGACGCCAGCACACAGAAGACCCCCTCCTCCCCCGATTACAGTAAGTTTTTATATTTTCTTATTTATATATGTAAAATCCGATTTGTTTTGTTTATATAAAGTTTATATTTTTATTTATATGAAAGTTTATGCTTTCATTTCCATAAAATTACGTTTTTTAATTAAAGAAAAGGTTCGATTTTTATTTGCTTAAAGAATTGATTTTTATTTGCTTAAAGAACTGATTTTTATTTGCTAAAAGATCTGATTTTTATGTCAGTAAAAAAAAAATTGATTTTTATACATACGAAAGCGAAGGAAAAATACGATTTTTGCATACATGTTTTGAAAATAAAAATATCGTTGTTTTGAAAAATATAAACAACTTGTTTTTAAATATATAAAGATATGATTTTTAACAGTATAAAGATTCGATTTTTATCATGGAGTGACGAGAATAAAGATTTGATTTTTAACATGAAGTTAGCAATATAAAAATATAATTTTTATATATGAAGTAGCTGTATAAAATGATGATTTTTAAACGAACAGTACAAGAATGAAAAGGTGAGTTTTAAATAAAAACATCGTTGATTAAAAATATAATTTTTAACATATACCGTGTGAACAGATCTCGTTGGAAACGCGGCGAAGATTATCTACATATGAAGAGTCATGGTGTCTGGTTTAGCTTATCGGTGAGAACTCCTCACTTTTATTTTAATTTCTAGTTGAAATATATACTAGGATGCAGACGGTGCCTAGTAGTACCCGACACCCGTTGTCCACAGACCATGGATGACTTGTTTGTTTAATTGATGTGTTGTGAAAGTTGATTGTGTGATGTGGAACGAATAAATATTTTATAGTTAAAAATATAATTTTTAACGTGTATATAAAATAAATATTTATAAACAAATCGGACGGTTTGTTTATGTACACTGATTTGACTGATATTGATTGGGACGATTAATTTTACACATCGCCCAACTGCACAAATAAAAATCCGTGTTTGTTGATTTGAAACCCACATGGGTATTGGGATGATATTTGACGTACACTAATCCCGATTGTTTAGTTGTATGTCAATCGATGGGTTGACAGACTGTGTAAGCATTAACTATTTATTTTTAATGCTTATGCAGTTGTGTGGTGCACTCAGGATGATGGTTGATGATTTATCATTGCTATTATATACATGTGTTGCAGAAAGTACATATAATTAATTATATGATAATTGATTGAGCCTCATTCCAATTTGGGAAACAAGGAATATTATAAAAGAAAATTCATGTGTTGAATAGAATAAAAATTTATGTGTTGAATAGAATAAAAATTCATGTGTTAAATAAAAGATAAATTCATGTGTTGAATAAAATATATATTCATGTGTTGAATAAAAGATAAATTAATGTATTGAATAAATATATTTTCATGTGTTGAATAAAAATATAAATTCATGTGTTGAATAAAATATATATATTCATGTGTTGAAGAAAATATTCATTTGTTGAATAGAATAACAAAGTTATTGAAATATATAAAGCCGTGTTGGTTAGATATGTGCTATTTTGACGCGAACGATATTTATATCGATTATATTCGTTTTTATAATGATTATAGAAAAGGAAGTAATTTCAAAATATAACGTTTTGAAAATATTATCATTTGTATATCGATGATATGGAATATTCAATTTTGATTCAAAATTGAATATGAAGTTGAAATCGTTTTGAAAACGAATTTAAAACGATTTATAAAATACGTTTTAAAAAGGAAATCGATGAAATGTATAATATATATTACATATATATAATGGCCTGAATAGAACGCGCCGCGCCACGGCCGTTCGCGAATTTTGATCATTGACTTTGAACGGACATTGAGGGAGATCTGACCATCGGATTGTCCTAAAACTGGAACCATTGGGTTCGTATCGAAAAGAGCTTTCTAACGAATATTAGAGATTTGAAATCTAACGGTTGGATTTGGAATTATGTCCAAATCAAATTTGGAAAAGGTCGTTGTAAGTGCAGTTCGATGGCCGTTGATGGAAATCGACTGTACGGGCTATGGTAAAATTATTAAAAATAGTAATAATTTGTGTAAAATCATAAGAAATGATTTGGAAAGAACTGGGATGAAAAACTCCATATTTGAAAAGATAAAAATAGATTTTTATCGAAATGAACTAGTTTTGAACTAGAATTAAAAATCCATTTGTTTTTGAAATAAATGAACTGGATTTAAAAGGGTTTTAAAAGTAACTAGAATTTTCAATAATTGAATTGGAATGGATTTGATCGAAACTGCCTTTGGAATATTTCGATGTTGGATTTCGTGATTATACAGATATTGTTAAGGAAATTTGAAAGATATATTTATATCATTATTTCCAATACGATATTTGTTGGTCGTTGAATTTGATATTGAATATAAGCCAATATATTTTCTATTCAGAGCCTTGTATTTAATATCAAATGGGAATTGGGTTTATCGTGAACTGTGTTTTAATGACACTTGTTCTTTAACCCGATTTACAGTGAAATGTGATTTGGAATTTATAAAACTTTTGTTAAGATTTAAAGGAGGTTTTCCAAAGTAAAGTTTTCCAATTTAATAAAATTAGTTGGAATGGAGTGGAATGTGATTTCGGGTTTATCGTGAATCGTGTTTTAAATGACACTTGTTCTTTAACCCAGTTAAAGACAGGATATGATTTCCCAAGTTAAACAATCATTAATATTGATTTTTGGGAATATTAAAACCAAATGGAGTTTCAAAGAATCTTTAATTAGATTGAAAAGATCGAGAATGGAGTATCACCAGTTTTGCTCCAGGCGATAGTTAAATTTTTAAATAGATTTGAACATGAAATGGTAATTGAATTTACCGATAACACCGTGGTGTTAGATATGAAGTATTACCAGTTTTACTTCATGGGATGAATATGTTGGGATTGGGAAATTAAAACAAATGATTACTTCGGTAAGGTTCGTTAATCCCGACTAGTTTGGATAAACCATAATTTGGTTTGAATTGATATTCAAAAGAAGATTAAAGAACAAATTTAGGGAATTTATCTTTGATAAATATAATGGGAACCTTTCCCAAAGTATAAGGATATTTGAATAAAAGAATATTCTGAATTGGAATGAGGCATATGTTGTGTTTGTGTAACACTTGTTTATTATATACGCAGGTTATTCAGAAAGAACAGGTTTATCCCATTCTGAATAAATGATTCTACGATGTGTTGAGGATGAAGACGGTTGTCGAAGACCGGAGGTCTTCACATCGTTTGGATAATTACAGATGATCTTGATTGGGCTGTACACCCAAGGGGAGGGAATCAGTTGGTGATCGTCCAGACATATTTGGAGATCGATAGATATGCGAGGTACAAGGTGCCTCCGGTTTCGTTCAGACCCGGAACGAAATTGTAGATGGACTGTGTGTCTGACATTGGATTTTATTCTGTGTGATTGATTTCTATTAAATACATATCTATTTGGCGGCGAAGAATTTATTCTCTTGCTTAACGCCCTTCTCTGAGACGTACGAGCGCAGAGGTTATATATTGATGGATATCAATCGCATGGAGTGAACTGCCTGTGTGGCATGCCTAAGTGGCAAATGATCAAGGCTTTTGTTGAAAAGAAAAGTCTTGTGGTTGATGATCAAAGCACCGCCTGTGTGGCATAGCTTTGTGTAACGTTGATTCGCGAGCCTCACACCCTGGTGTAAACCAAAAATGGGAGAAAGACCTCAGGGAGGGCATACGTTTCATTCTAGCTAGAAATGGCGTTAGTGGTTTGACACGCCCTGACGAGTTTGACTTATGTGGTTGTTGGGTTGTGAGGTGCCTCGGATATATCGGTGACTATGTGGAGCCGATGGAGTCATTGGACTCATTGACACCCCAAAGGGTAGGAAAACGCAGTGTTCAGGCATTTTAATCCACATCGGTGGACCGACCTTGACGATCCAAGGCTTGTTTGCGCGCTTGCCTGAGGAGCGGGCTAGAGCGTCTCGAATTCAGTAGAGGACGATCCCTTGCCTCGGTTCATAGATGGAAATCCAACTTCCAAATATGTGGCTTTGCAGTTTTGATTGTAGAACCTAGTATGGCGACATGATATATGGTACCCATGCCGTCTAGGATTGATACATTTATATTTGAGGTTGTTTTATACACTATGCACTTATAATAGTATCAAATGATTTGTTTTTAACATACCAAGCATGTTTGGCTATTATAAGGGAAAACCATATCCTCTAGCTTGTGTTGTATTGTGTGATGGGACATGGGTCTTATAATAGCTTCATTTTTCCAAAAAGCATTGCGCTGTTTTGTTATATGCACTGGTATTCTTGAGAGGAAACCCGTTCCCTGTTATACGCGTGGCCTCTTGATTTACCTAACTTTAAAATAAAGATTAATAATTGTTTTAGTTCTCACACCTGTCACATGACTGACCTGGAGTTTATTGTTTTAACCTAAACTATGGGTTCCCTTATTTTCCGCCCGGGCAGCTCGTAGTTTTGGTTTTACAGATTTATATTTACAGGATCCTGGTTTACAGCTAGAACGATACTCGTAAAGCTATGTATCTGTGTATTACTTTCAGTTGTGTATTGTATTATTTTTCCGCTGTAGTAATGTAATTAAATCTCTGATATTTCTCTGATGTATAATATTTATTCATACTCTGTACATTCTTGTATTCTGATGGAATTGTTGTAATAAACAATGAAATGTTCTTCTGTTTGTGTCCCGATGTGGCTTGTTCTCAAAACAATTAGGGGTTTTGTACGGTCTTGGTCGGTTTAGCGATCAATTCGGATCGAGCGAAATTCCTTGTTGTCACATTTGGTATCAGAGCTTTGGTTTACAAAGCTTGAGAACAAGACACGTTAGAACCGAACGAAAGAATTCATCGGAGATTGGATTAGTAATATCCAATGGGAATGACTCGCTAGAAATGGGATCAACAGTATCCTTGAACAAGTGTGAAGAGTATATTTTTAAAATTAAAACAATTTTTGTTTTGAAAATTTAAAACAATTATTCGTATTCGAATATTTATTTTAAATTGATTTGGACAATCAAGTATATAAAGATTTTGCGTATATGTCTGATCCGCATCTATTTGAAGTTTTAATATACTGGATAGATATAGTATCACACTCTAGTCGCCCGAAGAAGATACTGATGATTGAGATCTCATCGTCAGTGTTTATGTTCGAGTTTCAAAAGTTGGATTTCTATATATTTCCAATTGACTGGTGTGGGAACCAAAATTAGATAGGGCTTATTGTTGTGATTTGGCATCAAAAATCTGATTTTTGACTATGTATTAAAGTTACATGTTTGAAAACGATAATTCACTAATTGATTGTCGGTTGTGTTGTTTGATTATTGTTTGATTAATTAAATGTTGAACCTTTAGCCAAATTGAACCAAATAGTGAATTGTATTGAAAATTTATCGCATTTGCATGCATATACATGTACTTACATTAAACAGGTTATAGCAACGAGGCTAGAGAAGAGGAATAAAATTGTTTGCCCGACAAATAGGTACATGTTTATTGTATTTCTTGGGTTTTTGATGATTTTATGAGCCGATTGGCTAGCCGCTTGGCTATTTCTTTTTCTTTTTGGATTGGTGAGGGCAATGGGAGGCTATTTGAAATATCCCGAAGCTCCCGGTGTAGGGGAGGTTATGGCGAAATTTTTCGAAAATTTAGGGTGTGAGCCAAATTTTTGAAAAAATTGAAAAGTTCTTAGAAACTGAAAAGTTGAAGAACTTAAGCCATAATAAAAATAATGAAAGTTGAGTTGATTAGTTAAACAACTTTCAGCTTCGTTCCTTTTCGGGGAAGAAAAGTTTTAAGTGGAGGAGATTGTAATAACCCGAAAATCCAAGCCAATTTAAATTTTTTATTTTGGAAATTTTGATGAATTTTTGTTATTTAAAATGATTTATTTCAAATAATAATGACGGAAAAATTATTTTCGATGAAGTTAAAACGAATAAATTTATTTTAATTATATAACGAGCCTGAAATGGCGCGGCAGTTTGAAAATTCGATTTCGAATTTCAAATGAATATACAGAGTTCGTTTTAAGTCGGAATAGGACGAAACCAGAAATATCTAAATCTGTTTGACGATATCTTTCTAACGGATGTAAGAAACTGAGATTTCACTTTATAGAGTGTAAGATATGTCCAGTTTAAAATTCTGAAAAGTCGCTGTGGAATTTATATATATTTTAATATATAAAATGCCCTTAAAAATGGAAATTTTGCAAATGACCTTCGTTTTCAACGAAACCACATTTGTTGGATCCGGGATGTCAAATTATTGCTAGGTTTCAAAATTCATAATTTTCTGAATCAACATGTGAGCGTGGCGAAGAAAAACGTGTTTTGACAGTTTCAGTCAATTTCGGTCGACTAGAAAATGACCATTTTTCAAATGGTCTCGGAATTTGATGGAATTAGTTTTGTTAGAACCGTATCGTCAATACAAAGCTAGAAAATATTTTTTGGGAATTTTTAGAGTTCGTATGTGGCCCCGGTAAATTGAAATGCGCGTTCAAATTCAATATATAGATCTATATTTTGATTTTGACGGAAACTGATCGAAACGGCCAAACTGACTTACAATACATATCCCATTGTGTTCGGAATGGGGGTAAATAGCTAGGGGCGACAGTCGTTGGGTCTCGATTGGAGTTCGAATAGAAAAGTTACTTTTTGGAGAAAATTAAAATAAATTAAATAAATATTATATATACATTTTTGCCCCAATACCTTCTCCCTGCCTCCCCGTTGACCAATTCAGATATCGAAAATAGAAAAAAAAGAAAGAAAGAAGCGACGGGAGCAAAATCGCGCCTCTACGTCCCATGTCGGACATCGCCTCCACCGCCGGAGCACCCCACTGTCAGCTGCTCGACCTCGCTCCTCCCTCCTCTGAACGACGCCCCCCCCCCCCCCCCCCCGCAATGCCCTGGAGCCCTCCACCGCGACGACAGACGCCCACCCCCCTCCCCCCCACCTCCGCAGACCGAAGCCAGCGCACAGAAGACCCCCTCCTCCCCCCGATTACTGTAAGTTTTTATATTTTCTTATTTATATATGTAAACTCCGATTTGTTTATATAAAGTTTATATTTTTATTTTATGAAAGTCTATGTTTTCATTTACATAAAGTTACGATTTTTAATTAAAGAAAAGGTTCGATTTTTATTTGCTTAAAGAATTGATTTTTATTTCCTAAAAGAACTGATTTTTATTTGCTAAAAGATCTGATTTTTATGTAAGTAAAAAAAACTTGATTTTTATACATACGAAAGCAAAGGAAAAATATGATTTTTGCATATATGTTTTGAAAATAAAAATATCGTTATTTTGAAAAATATAAACAACTTTGTTTTTAAATATATAAAGATATGATTTTTAACAGTATAAAGATTTGATTTTTATCATGAAGTGACGAGAATAAAGATTTGATTTTTAACATGAAGTTAACGATATAAAAATATAATTTTTATATATGAAGTAGCTGTATAAAAAGATGATTTTTATACGAACAGTACAAGAATGAAAAGGTGACTTTTAAATAAAAACATCGTTGATTAAAAATATAATTTTTAACATATATCGCGTGAACAGATCTCGTTGGATACGCGGTGAAGATTTTCTACATATGAAGAGTCGTGGTGTCTGGTTTAGCTTATCGGTGAGAACTCCTCACTTTTATTTTAATTTCTAGTTGAAATATATACTAGGATGTAGACAGTGCTTAGTAGCACCCGACACCCGTTGTCCACAGACCATGGATCCCTTTTTTGTTTAATTGATGTGTTGTGAAAGTTGATTGTGTGATGTGGAACGAATAAATATTTTATAGTTAAAAATATAATTTTTAACGTGTATATAAAATAAATAATTATAAACAAATCGGACGGTTTGTTTATGTACACCGATTTGACTGATATTGATTAGGAGGATAAATTTTACACATCGCCCAACTGCACAAATAAAAATCTGTGTTTGTTGATTTGAAACCCCACACGGGTATTGGGATGATATTTGACGTACACTAATCCCGATTGTTTAGTTGTATGTCAATCGATGGGTTGACAGACTGTGTAAGCGTTAATTATTTATATTTATTGTTTATGCAGTTGTGTGGTGCACCCTGGATGATGGTTGATGATTTATCGTTGCTATTATATACGTGTGTTGTAGAAAGTCCATATAATTAACATTATATGGTCATTGATTGGGCCTCATTCCAATTTGGGAAATAAGGAATATTATAAAGAAAATTCATGTGTTGAATAGAATAAAAATTCATGTGTTGAATAGAATAAAAATTCATGTGTTGAATAAAAGATAAATTCTTGTGTTGAATAAAATATATATTCATGTGTTGAATAAAAGATAAATTCATGTGTTGAATAAAATATATATACATGTGTTGAATAAAAATATAAATTCATGTGTTGAATAAAATATATATTCATGTTTTGAATAAAATATATATTCATGTGTTTAAGAAAATATTCATTTGTTGAATAGAATAACGAAGTTATTGAAATTTATAAAGCCATGTTGGTTAGATCTGCGCCATTTTGACACAAACGATATTTATATCGATTATATTCGTTTTTATAATGATTATAGAAAAGGAAGTGATTTCAAAATATAACGTTTTTGAAAATATTATCATTTGTATATTGATGATGTGGAATATTCAATTTTGATTCGAAATTGAATACGAAGTTGAAATCGTTTTGAAAACGAATTATAAAATACGTTTTAAAAAGGAAATCAACGAAATATATATAATATATATTATATATATAATGGCCTGAATAGAACACGCCGCGCCACGGCCGTTCGCGAATTTCGACCACTGACTTCGAACGGACATTGCGGGAGATCGGACCGTCGGATTCTACTAAAACTGGAACTGTTGGGTTCATATCGAAAAGAGATTTCTAATGAATATTAGAGATTTAAAATCTAATGGTTGGATTTGGAATTATGTCCAAATCAAATTTGGAAAAGGTCGATGTAAGTGTAGTTCGATGGCAGTTGATGGAAATCGACTGTACGGGCCTTGGTAAAATTATTAAAAATAGTACTATTTTTTCTAAAATCATAAGAAATGATTTGGAAAGAATTGGGATGAAAAACTCCATATTTGAAAAGATAAAAATAGATTTTTATCGAAATGAACTAGTTTTGAACTAGAATTAAAAATCCATTTGTTTTTGAAATAAATGAATTGGATTTGAAAGGGTTTTAAAAGTAACTAGAATTTCCAATAATTGAATTGGAATGGATTTGAATCGAAATTGCCTTTGGAATATTTCGATGTTGGATTTCGTGATTATACAGATACTTTTAAGGAAATTTGAAAGATATATTTATATCGTTATTTCCAATACGATATTTGTTGGTCGTATAATTTGATATTGAATATAAGACGATATATTTTCTATTCAGAGCCTTGTATTTAATATCAAATGGGAATTGGGTTTATCGTGAACTGTGTTTTAACGACATTTGTTCTTTAACCCGATTTACAGTGAAATGTTATTTGGAATTTATAAATCTTTTGTTAAGATTTAAAGGAGGTTTTCCAAAGTAAAGTTTTCCAATTTAATAAAATTAATTGGAATGGAGTGGAATGTGATTTCGGGTTTATCGTGAATCGTGTTTTAAATGACACTTGTTCTTTAACCCAGTTAAAGATAGGATATGATTTCCCAAGTTAAACAATCATTAATATTGATTTTTGGGAAGATTAAAACCAAGCGGAGTTTTAATGAATCTTTAATTAGATTGAAAAGATCGAGAATGGAGTATCACTAGTTTTGCTCCAGGCGATAGTTAAATCTTTAATTAGATTTGAATGTGAAATGGTAATTGAATTTATCGATAACACCGTGGTGTTAGATATGAAGTATTGCCAGTTTTACTTCATGGGATGAATAGGTTGGGATTGGGAAATTAAAACAAATGATTACTTCGGTAAGGTTCGTTAATCCTGACTAGTTTGGATAAACTATAATTTGGTTTGAATTGATATTCAAAAGAAGATTGAAGAATAAATTTAGGGAATTTATCTTTGATAAAATTAATGGGAAACTTTCCCAATGTATAAGGATATTTGAATAAAAGAATATTCTGAATTGGAATGAGGCGTATGTTATGTTTGTGTAACACTTGTTTATTATATACGCGGGTTATTCTAAATGACCGGGTTTATCCCATTCTGAATAACTGATTCGACGATGTGTCGAGGATGAAGACGGTGGTCGAAGACCGAAGGTCTTCACATCGTTTGGATAATTGCTGATGATCTTGATTGGGCTGTACACCCAAGAGGAGGGAATCAGTTAATGATCGTCCAGACGTATTTGGAGATCGAATGGACATGCGAGCTAAAAGGTGCCTCCAGTTTCGTTCAGACCCAGAACGAACTTGTAGATGGACTGTGTGTCTGACATTGGATTTTATTCTGTGTGATTGATTTCTATTAAATACATATCTGTTTGGCGGTGGAGAATTTATTCTCTTGCTTAACGCCCTTCTCTGAGACGTACGAGCTCAGGGGTTATATATTGATGGATATCAATCGCATGGAGTGAACTTCCTGTGTGGTATGCCTAAGTGGCAAATGATCAAGGCTTTTGTTGAAAAGCAAAGTCTTGTGGTTGATGATCAAAGCACCTCCTGCGTGGCATAGCTTTGTGTAACGTTGATTCGCGAGCCTCACACCCCGGTGTAAACCAGAAACGGGAGAAGGACCTCAGGGAGGGCATGCGTTTACTTCTAGCTAGAAGTGGCGTCAGTGGTTTGACACGCCCTGACGAGTTTGACTTATGTGGTTGTTGGGTTGCGAGGCGCCTCAGATATATCGGTGACTATGTGGAGCCGGTGGAGTCATTGGACTCATTGACACCCCAAAGGGTGGGGAAATGCAGTGTTCTGGCATTTTAATCCACATCGGTGGACCGGCCCTGACGATCCAAGGCTTGTCTGCGCGCTTGCCTGAGGAGCGGGCTAGAGCGTCTCGAATTCGATAGAGGACGGTCCCTTGCCTCGGTTCACAGATGGAAATCCAACTTCGAAATACGTGACTTTGCGGTTTTGATTGTAGAGCCTAGTGTGGCGACATGATATATGGTACCTATGCCGTCTAGGATTGATACTTTTATATTTGAAGTTGTTTTATACAATATGCACATATAATAGTATCAAATGATTTGTTTTTAACGTACCAAGCATGTTTGTCTATTACAAGGGAAAACCCTATCCTCCGGCTTGTGTTGCATTGTGTGATGGAACCTGGGTCTTATAATAGCTTCATTTTTCCAAAAAGCATTGCGCTATTTTGTTATATGCACTGGTATTCTTGGGAGGAAACTTGTTCCGTGTTATACGGCATGGTTCCTTGATTTACTTTATTTTAAAGTAAAGTTTTAAATAACTTTTTTAGTTCTCACACCAGTCACATGACTTACCTGGAGTTTATTGTTTTAACATAAACTCTGGGTGCCCCTATTTTCCCCACGGGCAGCTAGTAGTTTTGGTTTTGCAGATTTATATTTATAGGATCCTAGTTTACAGCTAGAACGATACTCGGAAAGCTCTGTATCCGTGTATTACTTTCAGTTGTGTATTGTATTATTTTTCCGCTGCAGTAACGTAATTAAATCTCTGATATTTCTCTGATGTATAATATTTATTCATAATCTGTATATTCTTGTATTCTGATGGAATTGTTGTAATAAACAGTGAAATGTTCTTCTGTTAGTGTCCTGACGTGGCTTGTTCTCAAAACAATCAGGGGTTTTGTACGGTCTTGGTCGGTTTAGCGATCAATTCGGATCGAGCGAAATTCCTTGTTGTCACAATAATGCAGAGTGAATTGGGATTGTTGAAATGCAGCCATCACATGATATTACCCTTTCAAACTCTTATTCATCACTGAATTAATTAGATTTCCTTGTTGAAGAAAGTATGGCTTTGCCCAGTATACCATGCTCCTACCAAGTTCAGCATTTACACAACACTGTTATTCATTGTTACATATCATTAGCAAGTATGGTCAAAACATCAAAGTAATAGGTCATCGGCATATAATATTATGAAAATAGCCATCAAACCATCGTAGAACAAACTAAGGACTTCTAGTTTAATGCATCACTAAAGAGTATAAAATAGCAATTTAATGCACTAAATGCACATTAAGGATATTGGTATATCTGGATATGTCCCATAATATAATAGTCAATACCCTTGTTAAAGTGGTTAAACTTTAGATTATGAATACGAAGATTTTGATTTTGAATAGTGTAAAAGTTAATTACCAAAATTACTTTACTGGTCGATATAATTAGCATTTTCACTGGTGAATTCTAGAAAGCTAAACTTTGGGATACTTAAATATTCCTTGGAATTAGACTTGATGAATAGATTTATTAAATCACAAAGAAACCTAATTTATAAAATCCACTTTACTCATTTTACTATCTCTTTCGTCCCACATTACTCTGTTTTTTCCTACCATCATTATTCCTATTGCAGACTAGGTGTTCAATGCATCGACTCTCAATTTTTATATGCATACATAATATATATGAACCTTATTATAACTTCGCTTTCAGCACATTCAGTACCTAACGAACATTCTATACAATTAGTACTGTAATAGCCTGTGTACACCAATTGGTTGCAACCATCAAAAATTAAATATTGCACAGGTGTTTATATGGAAGTTTTTTAGGGTACTATAGAAAATAAAATTTTATATGTTACAATGTATTTCCACTATTTGAAAAATGAATAGTAAATCAAATTACTGCTCTTATCAGTCACCTGTAAATTTCCAATTTACATTTCTCTAAGATCTCACATTTAATACCAGATTGGACTATTTGTTTCCCCTTATGTTGTTCAGTCAATTGGCATGTTTCTCGAATACTGTTCTACAGAGTGAACTAATGCTCTCAACTCAATAACAATGGACTTTTTCATCTGAACAAAGAGGATCTTCATAATATCCAAATAGAAAAGCCAGATATAATTTCTCACAAAACAACTTTGACAACAAGTTTCTAGCTCACCTCAACAACATCATATGACGCATCATCTACTGTACCTTGGTGGCAGCAATTCCAGAGTGTGATTTCAGGCAACAATAGCAGTCATCTGTCAGTAAAGCACGAACTATACTAAGTGCACATCCTAGATCTCTTGCGAACGTCACCTCGGCACGAAAATGGAAATGCAACTTTAATTGTTGGAAACTACGACAGAAACCTTAAACCCAGATCTGAAACTCAACAGTCGATATTTCAGGACTTGTAAAGGGGAAATTTGAAATCTGAAACTCTATCTCAGCACTCATCAGTACCCCTCCTCGACTCATTAACTCCCTACACTACTACAAAATAGGTCAGTTGCATCGGGTGTTTACCCCCATGTTGCATCAGTTCCGTAACCGATGCATATGCAGCCGATGCAACAGGGTAAAAAAATTTGCATCGGTTTCAAAACTGATGCAACAACTGTAATTATGCATCGGTTTTTAGCAATAACCGGTGCAAAAGAAAGGGTCTCAACATAAAACTACTTGTTATCTTACATCGGTTTCTGGTAATATCCGGTGCAAAACAATATATTTTTGCACTTCTTATTACTACCAACCGATGCAATATAGGGAGCATTGCCTTTGACCCATCCTTATTTTGCATGTTTTTTCTAATAGTTGATGCAACGCATCACTTTGTTGCATCAAATGTCGCTAACCAATGGAAAAAACTCTTCTCATAACAAGCAACTATTGTATGTAATATTGTAATCATGCACAATAAAATTAAATTGATGAAAAATGAGGATTGAATAAGATAATATTAAAAAAATCGATTATATTGTCAATAATCCATCAAAAAGGTGATTCATTAATTCATTTCAGTACAATAATTCAAACATTTGATACGTACATTCATTAAGAAGCAATATAGCCTAGACTATGAAGTACCCTAATACAGCAACACTTTCACCATCATTCTTCACTTCGATACGTGCATTTGAAACTTTGAAACAAAAACGTACAGTGATGTCCCAACTGGTTATTGAAAATTAAAAATAGACAAGCTGCAAGCATAAACTAATTTCACAACATAAATTTTCGAACATTTCCAGAAACATATAGAGTATAAGTTCAAGTAGATTTAACGATCTATAACAAACATAACAACTGGTTCAAAGGAAGCAAAGGCTAAATGTCAAAAATATTTCACAATGACGTATGATGAAAATGAATAGCCCATTACAGCGGAATTGTTTGATAGGCTGCACCTGTGCTGTTATTCTTGGTACAGAATGCCTATTCTTATAGTTTAGGTTCCATGCTGCCACTCTACTTCATCAAAGACCACGATTTACTTGGATCAGTAATATAATATCTCCACACTAGCTTGCTGACAAAGAAAATAAACAAAACCAAACATCATCTAAGCTAGCTTGCTGACAGTAGTATAATATCTTTCAGTTATTCATTTCAACTCAAGTGGGTTGTCCCTCCTCAGATGATCAGTTTTTCGTTTCAGTATTATAGTATATGATCAGGCGATCAATGGCAATAACAAACAAAGAAAGAAATTGACAAAAAATAGGCTTGTGATGATGATATTTTGAACAAATTATATAACGTCAAACTATATAATTAACAAAAATTGACAAAAAAAATAGCCTTGTGATTCACTTCAGAATCTGGCAGTTTCACCGTAATGTGGGTACGACAAGATAAGTGTTGTTTTCTTAACCCCTACAAAGACCATATATCTCAGGTTATTCATGGATAATTATATAATGTGTTCTTATATGCAGGTCAGCCCTATGTCAAACGTGAGCATTAGGAAGTCAAATGGTATCACCGTAATATAACAACTAAAATGCATCTAGCTGTCATAGGGTCTACTCCTGAGCATGTTTCTCTTAAGGTTTTTATTTCAAATAAATGGAAATTTAATACAAGTGCCACTTTTGTGTCTTTGAATAGTGAAGAGTATGTGCATTAGCTTCCACTTACTATAAAATATCAACGAACAAAAAAAATACCATATGTCACTACCTTTTCTCACTTCCCTAATTTCTCACTAATAATTTTGATCCACCCAGTCAATTTTATCATGTTTTGTTCATTTCATATACCATAAACAAAGCAACGATAAAGAAGTGCAGTACATTACATTTTTATTTTTTGTTACATTTTACTAGGTTGGACTTTCATCTATCAACCAATTAATAACACACGCAGAAATAAACTAAATTGATTCTGTCATATTCAATCTATGAATAAGAACTCATGTATATTTTAGAAGTTTTTATCAATTGCAAAATTGCACAAATATCAGGTTTTTAAAATTTCTACTAAAATTAAGATACCATGATGATTCAATATGTCACATGCTTCACACAACTTCTCATCTAATTGCCATGTCTTCAATTATTTTCTTTTCTCGAGGGTATACATGAATGACGCCCAATTTCTCCCTGCATATAGGAACGCATTGTAGTATGTATTTCATTTCATCTACCTTACAGTTAGAATTAACAGTGACATGTAAAATGGATACTGAATCAATGATGGCATACTAACTGATGGAAAATTTGAAGTTAACAAGTGTTTTAGAATGGTTCGATTTACGACAATATATGCCCACTATTAGAAATTTCTTATTATTCCACTTCTTTTATACTAGCTCAAATTACAAGATAATGACTAAAAATACCAAGATTAATCATACTTTGGTAGTTGAATAACTGAGTATAACTTGTTGATCACTTTACAATACAAATCATCATAACCTTTGACGTTTATGTGCACCAGTATAACATGAAAATATGTGGTTTCTTAAATACATGAAGAGGGTAAGGGTACATCTACAATTTATTGTAAAATGTTCAGTTACCAAGCACGAGAACAAACCTGGATATTAATCAATAACTGACTTTTTTTATAGTCAGCATAAATATCTTGCGATACACATACAGTTCCACTTATATTTATCCTTATCCTAGTTGTGCTTTATGTTTAACTGATCTTGCGTTTATATGATACCAAGCTAATGTTTTAAACCTTTGTGAATTAGTAATGCATGATGTATTCTGGAAAGGTAATGATTTAAATGTGTCCAACATGCAAACAGAGCTAATTTTGCTTCAAAACGGTACCTTAGCATTACAACAATGCTAGGTAGACCAAAGTTTTTTTTGTCAAAATCTGCGAAATAGAGAGAAAAATATGGGTTCCACCCCCTATTTTTGAGGCGTAATTCATGGGGGTTCCTACCCATTTATCTCACATTCGCACAATTTGACGTAAATTGTTTTGGTTCATTTACCATTTTTGCTTAGCATTAGGATTTTTTTATTACTGTTTAAAAATATATTATGATTTCTTTAAAAAAAATCGTCGTACATTGTGGCCGTGCAAATAGGTCTTGCCGAAACATAGCATTTTAATTCTAGACTCATGTTAAGCCATTAATGTTTTCAACATTTACATGTACTGAAGAGTAAATAGTCTTGCTTAAAGGAAGATTATCTTGTTAAGCGAAGATTCTCTTTACTGAAAACATTCCATTTTAAATGGACCCAAGCAACTGTTATACAGTAATGACCAAAATTGCCTACAAAACATTTGTTTGAACTATGAAGTATGCTGGAATTGCACTGTTAATAAAGTGATAAATTTACCTTGTTTGTCATTTCACAAAATGCTTAGTGATCTACTACAATTTTCCTCTATACACTGCTCGGATTCATGATCAAAGTTCTACTCCCTCATGCAAGTTTGCTTGAGCACATTCATAACAACAGCAGCAAGCACATCTATAATGTCTCTTTAAAATCATCTCAGCTTAGCATGGCTTTTTAGTTCATCCAGTGTCATCTCTGCCTTTGGTCAGAAGTTATAAACCTCTACAACTTCATTATCACATTGTCCGAGTTAGGCTGTCCTAGCAGCTGGTTTAGTTTAGTTTCTGATCTCCTATTCTGTTGATATAAGCAATACATCAGCTCCACTACATGTATGAAGTTCCATAACATATAGTTGCTCCTCTTCTATTCTGTCTTGACGAAGAGAATAATTATCAAATGGAAATGACAGTGTTTTGAGTTTGCAAACTACTGCATGAAGATATTGGATTAACTCATATTCTTACTATTAGAAATAAAATAAATCGCAGGTAATAATAGCTGTCATGAAGATGTTATAAATGGAAATTGGTGTGGCCAACTTATCATAAAAAAGATTTTGTGTTAACGGTTTAAATGAATTTCAACGGAACTGAATAATATTTGTAAAATGATGCAATGCGCTCTATTTCAAATAAACGATTCACAATTAATCTCAAAGGTAGTGTAAATATGAGAATGTTACCATGTAAATAACAAAGAAAGTGTTGGGTTTCCCTCCTAATTTATTGGAAAGCTCAATAATTATTATTGAAAGATGTGTAGACACATCAAATTTCTATTCATATTTATGTAAACCCAAAGGAAACATTATTTTTTTTCAAGGAAGAAGTTTGAAAGCCACATTGTGAGAGAACCTTTTATATTCCACACCTATATATATATGAGTGTGAGAGAGTGTGTAAAAACATAAGAAAGAGAGAAATACACAATAAGAGAGATAGCTTGAGAAGTCTTTATCCTCAAGCTTGAGTGAGCCACTGAGTGTGAGATATATACAAGTTCTTGTAATCCTACTATCATCCTATAGTGGAAGAATTGGACTTCTAGTCCCGTGGTTTTTTGCCTCATTGGGTTTTCCGCGTAAACAAATCTCTTGTGTTGCTGTTTGTAATTTTTATCTGTTAATTGTTTTACTGCACTTCACTTTTAAGCTTATCTACACAGAGGAAATATAAAGTTTTACTCAACAGTGGTATCAGAGCTTGGTTCGGCAATATATATTTCCTTCTTGTGTAAGCCAAAATGGAGACCACCATTACACATGATGGTGAAATGTTTAAGCTCACTGCAGAGAATTTTTCTTACTGGAAGCCAATGATGGAAGATCATTTGTACTGTAAGGATTTATACGAGCCAATCACAAAAGCAGATAAGCTGGAAGGAAAGCCCGAAAAAGATTGGGAACTTTTGAACCGGAAAGCAGTTGCCATGATCCGAAAATATATAGATCAAAGTTTATTCGAGCATGTATCTACTTATACTAATGCCTATCAGTTGTGGGAGAAACTTGAGTCTATGATTCAAAAGAAGACACCTCAGAACAAAGCTCATCTAGTAAGACGATTTGTTAAATCGGAGTACAAAGATGGTCAAAGCATGATTGAGCACCTGAACAGTTTTAAGGGCTTAGTAAACAAGTTAACCAAGATTGAAATGAAGATAGATGATGAACTGCAAGCCTGTCTTCTTTTAAGCTCTTTACCTGAGAGTTGGAATACTTTGGTTGTTACTCTAAGTAACTCAGCTCCAGAAGGAAAACTCACCATGGATGCGGTTGCTGATAGTCTTCTAAATGAAGAGGCAAGAAGAAAAGAGCGTGGAACAACACAAAACGAGGCTCATATAGCAGAGAATCGAGGCAGAAGTGAATTTCATGGAAGAAATAAAAATAAGGGACATGCTAAGTCAAGAGGAAGCTCCAAATCCCGCTCCAGAATCACTTGTTATTATTGTGGCAAACCAGATCATAAAAATCTGAATGTCGTAATTTTAAAAGAGATATAAAAAATGGAACTGTGAAGCCAGATCAAGTTGACCCGAGAAAGAAGGAAAAACAAAACACTACAACAATTGCAGTCAAAGAAGAATCAGATGTATTCTTTATTGGAGATGACAATTATCTCAATTTGACTTATGATGACAATATATGGATTGTCGACTCAGGTGCTTCCTTTCACATTACTCCACATGAATGGTTATTTTCTTCTTATCAAAAAGGTAATTTTGGTACTGTTAAAATGGGTAATCAAGTTACTAGAAAAATTATTGGCATAGGAGATGTTCATTTGAAAACTAACACTGGTTGCAAGCTCATATTGAAGGACGTAAGACATGTTCCTGATATGCGCCTCAATCTAATATCTGCAGGCATGCTTGATGACGCTGGTTTAGTTAATCAATTTGGTTCTGGAAAATGGAAACTCACAAATGGAAACATGGTCATTGCTCGAGGCAAAAAGGAGGGCTCTTTGTATTTAACACGTGGTTGCTTACGCGATGAAGCTAATGTTGTCCATGATGATTCAGTATTGGAACTATGTCATAAGAGATTAGGACACATAAGCGAAAAGGGATTCCAAATACTTGCCCAAAAGGTGCTGATCCCTGAAGCAAAAGGTAAAACACTTGAACCTTGTATTGATTGTTTGGCTGGGAAACAACATAGAGTTTCCTTTTATAGATCAAATAGACCATCAAGAAGAAAGCATATCCTTGATTTAGTACATACTGATGTCTGCTCTATGACTGAAAAATCTCTTGGAGGTGCATTATATTCTGTAACATTCATTGATGATCACTCAAGGAAGGTTTGGGTGTATTTGTTGAAAACAAAAGACAATGTACTTGCGGCTTTTAAGGAGTTTCATGCCATGGTGGAACGACAAACAAACAAGAAGTTGAAGTGTGTCCGAGCTGATAATGGTGGTGAATATTGTGGTTCATTTGAAGAGTACTGCAAGATATTTGGCATCCGTCTTGAGAAAACACCTCCAAAGACACCTCAACCAAACGGTGTTGCTGAGAGAATGAATCGAACTATCGCAGAAAGAGTTTGATGTATGATATCTCATGCTAAACTCTCTAAATCATTATAGGGAGAAGCTGTGAAGACTGCTGTTGATATAATTAATCTCTCACCATTAGGTTCACTAAACAAAGGCATTCCAGATGAAGTTTGGTCAGGCAAGATCTCTTATGACCACTTGAAGGTGTTTGGTTGTCTTGCATTCGTTCATATTCCTAAAGACGAGCGAGCTAAACTTGACTCAAAAACCAAGCAGCGTATTTACTTTGGTTCACCTAAAAATGAGTTTGGATATCGGTTATGGGACCCAGTTAAAAGAAAGATTATTAGAAGCCGGGATGTTATCTTCTTTGAAGACAAGACAATAGAAGACCTTAAGCAAGCAGAGAAGTCCAAACCTAAGCAAATAATATATTCAGATCCTGCACCATCCTCTGTGATGCAGGTGGAAGGCAAGAGGAGGAGCCTAATCATAATGGGTTGCAAAGACAACATGAAGTTACTGAACAATCAATTGAAGAGCCATCATTACATGAAAAATCTCAGTCAAATGAAGAGATGACAGATGAAACAAATGCCACAACACAACCTCAATTACGAGGCTCTACAAGAGAAAGACGTGCCTCTGTTAGATATCCTAGAGATGAGTATGTGGTAATCGCTGATGAGGGGGAGCCTCAAAGTTACGAACAAGCTATAACCAGTGAACACAAAGGAGAATGGGAGAAAGCTATGCAGGAAGAAATGCAATCCTTGCATGACAATCATACATATGATCTGGTGGAGCTACCCAAGGGAAAACGAGCCTTAAAATGCAAATGGGTGTACAAGTTAAAAATAGAAGAGAAGAATATTCTACCCAGATACAAAGCTCGAATTGTTGTTAAGGGTTGCAATCAAAAGGAAGGTATTGATTTTGGTGAAATATTTTCTCCCGTGGTAAAAATGTCATCTATTAGAGTTGTAATGGGTTTAGCAGCTTGCTTTAGTCCACCAAGGATAGGAGAGGAGGGGGTTCGGGGGAGGAGAGGATCTGGATCCGCCTCCCACGATTCCCCCGATGAATACTTGGAATAGTTATTAGACGAGACGAAGTCGCTTCCGAGACGAATTCAAGTGAGACGAAGTCGGAGACGCAGTCGAGCACGTAATAAGGCCACACATAAGCCATTTTTGTTTAACAAAAACTGGCGTTTAGAGTGGCTCATTGGTGATACAGCATGAGACATCAAAAATGAATTCTAATTCATTTTTTATGAATACATGTCAGTTTAGACTCTATCAAGCGAGGACAGCCCTTGGATGGCCGAAGCGATAGAGGCGTCAGCTCGATGAAGTATTCAACTGAGTCTCTATGAAGTATTCGGCCGAAAATGACCATAAAAAATTTGCTTTTCGACAAAGTGCTAAAAATTGGTCGGGAATATATCCCACTACGGGGGAATTCCACATTCCTGCCTTAATAGAGACCTCGCTGCGCTCTTGTTCGGGACCCTTCCTCTAATTCCCCTCGGTACCCCGAGGGAAAAACAGTACACGAAGTGATATCTCATTTCATGCCTTTTTATATCTTCCTAAAATGCATTTCATGAATCGATCATTTTTCCCCTCGTTGTTCTTAGGGAAAAATTCCTCTGAAATCCCGCAAATAGGCCTCAAAAGGGCCGATTCTGGAATTTCCAATCAGACGTTTTGGTTTCGGTTGTTACCCTAGTTGACTGAGTTTGATTGAGCCCGGATTTGCATTGAAATGAGATATGGGGTTGGTGAATAACTGTTGAAATTGGCAACTCACAGATTACATAAAATCTTTCAATTGTGCGCCCGGGGGGTGGTGGTCGGGGATAGGGAGGTACATCAGTTCGGCTTTGCGCTTGTGCAAAACGTATAAGCTTAGTAACACAGAATGAATGACTGAACTCCCCTTAGGTGGCTTCTGAGTCTGATGATTCTGTCTTGATTAAGTGTGACTTGATAGTTAATGAAGCTAATTGGGGGAGGAGGCCGAAGCCAGTTAAAAAGGAGCGTCAGACGGAACGGGTGGGGGTGGACCATAGGAAGGTATCATCCCCCCACAAGAGTGACACCCAGAGCGTAGGTTTAACTGGCGTAGGCCGGAGGGGGATCCCCCAAGGTAAGCTAGGGAGGGATGTTAGGTAAGAATCTATTCTTCTTGAATGTAGCTACTTGTTACTCATGGAATTGGTTGTTACTGTGTTCATGTCTCTTCAAGTGTTAAGTGACTAGTTAGTTAATGAGGCTAACAGGGGAGAGAGCCATGGCCCCAAGGCTATGGCGATCGCAAGAAGCTAACTAGGTGGGTAGTAAAAACATAAGTCCTGAGCGGAGGGTTTGATCCCCGGAGCGAAGCCTTAAATCTGCCCACCTAGTTAGTGTGGTATTGTTATACAGGCTAATAGCCTCTTTTGGTTATAAAGACTCTCTTCTTCGGATAAGGAGTGAGGAGTGAAGCCCTTGCCTAGTCGGCACGGGCGAGTGGATCACTCCGCTCTCTGGATTCGTTGAAAACTCGATGTTAAAACAGCATTTTTACATGGAGATCTAGAGGAAGAGATCTATATGGAGCAACCCAAGGGGTTCAAAGTTGCGGGAAAAGAACATCTTGTGTGTCGTCTCGAGAAGAGTCTATACGGTTTAAAACAAGCACCGCGCCAATGGTATAAGAAGTTCGACTCATTCATGACTCAACATGAGTTCAAGAAGACTCTATACGATCACTGCGTCTATATAAAGAAGTATGCTAGTGGTGATTTCATCATACTTTTACTATGTTGAAGGTATGTTGATTGTTGGACATGACAAAAAGAAAATTACAGCTCTCAAGAAGGCTTTAAGCGAATCTTTTGCAGTGAAAGATCTGGGAGCAGCACAGCAGATTCTTGGAATGAAAGTCACTCGTGATAGATCCAAAGGACTATTGTGGTTATCGCAAGAAAGATATATAGAGAAAATTCTTGAAAGATTTAACATGCACAAGGCCAAGCCTGTAAGTGTACCACTTGCCAACCACTTTAAATTAAGCAAGGAACACAGCCCAAAAACTGAAAATGAAATGGCTGAAATGGAGAATGTCCCGTATTCTTCTGTTGTTGGCAGTTTAATGTATGCCATGATATGTATACGACCGGACATTGCATACGCTGTTGGAGCCGTGAGTCGATATTTATCAAATCCTGGAAAGCAACATTGGGCTGTTGTTAAATGAATATTTCGCTATCTCCGAGGAACAACCAGAAGATGTTTGTGCTTCGGAAAAGGAAAACCTGTGTTAAAAGGATACACAGACGCAGATATGGCAAGAGATGTTGACTCTAGAAAATCAACATCAGGATATTTGATTACTTTTTTGGGGGGAGCAGTATCTTGGCAATCAAAGCTCCAAAAATGTGTTGCCTTATCTACAACCGAAGCCGAATTCATTGCAGCTACAGAATCATGCAAAAAGATGATATGGCTAAAAAACTTCTTGTTAGAATTAGGCCAAAAACAAGAAAGTTACGATCTATATTGTGACAATCAAAGTACAATTCAACTTGCTAAAAATTCAGCCTATTATTCCCGATCAAAACACATCGATGTTCGATATCACTGGATTAGAGATGCGTTGGAAGCAAAGCTGTTGCAACTCAACAAAGTTCATACTGATGATAATTGGTCAGACATGTTGACGAATGCCATACCAACTAAGAAATTTGATGATTGTTGTGATGGTGCTGGTATGGAAGTGCTTCCTGATTAAGTCGGGAAGGGGGAGTTTTGTTGGGTTTCCCTCCTAATTTATTGGAAAGCTCAATAATTATTATTGAAAGATGTGTGGACACATCAAATTTCTATGCATATTTATGTAAACCTAATGGAAACATTATTTTTTCCAAGGAAGAAGTTTGAAAGCCACATTGTGAGAGAACCTTTTGTATTCCACACCTATATATATGAGTGTGAGAGAGTGTGTAAAAACATAAGAAAGAGAGAAATACACAATAAGAGAGATAGCTTGAGAAGTCTTTATCCTCAAGCTTGAGTGAGCCACTGAGTGTGAGATATATACAAGTTCTTGTAATCCTACTATCATCCTATAGTGGAAGAATTGGACTTCTAGTCCCGCGGTTTTTTACCTCATTGGGTTTTTCGTGTAAACAAATCTCTTGTGTTGCTGTTTGTTATTTTTATCTGTTAATTGTTTTACTGCACTTCACTTCTAAGCTTATCTACACAGAGGAAATATAAAGTTTTACTCAACAGAAAGTAGATCGGAAATAATGACCGGTGTACCCACAGGTTCATTAGTATGAAGCACAATTACATATTTTGATCTTTTTTGTGTTAGGTGCAACTTTGAGAAAACAAGTTAAGGTTGTGTAGAAACGTTAGGGTATCCATTCCATCTTTTATTTTCTCTGAGGCATAAAATTATGAGTTGATAATGCCAAAATTGCTCAAGCTCTTGGAAGTTCACCTTATCGTACTTCTGCTAAAATACGAGAATCCAATCATGCTCTCCGTTCTCTATAACCAAACTCATTGTTAGTTCTAGGAATTACATATACTGTTAGTTCATCGCAAATATGTAATTACCATGGAGAACTCGTATTTTTAAGGCTACTTGCTGCATTTGCAAGCAGTAAGAAACTCAACTGCTGAATGCTAAGAGTCTTAAATAAGAAACAACCAGAATTTTACACTCAACATTTTTGTAATGTAACAATGCACATTAAGAATATTAAATAGCCATAAGTAGAGTTTACTACAAAATTCTTCCTATAGCAAAGAAGGGGTAATTTTAATCCTTTTTATGCTAATAGACAGGCTAAATTTTTACCTTAGATTCGATTGAGGGGAAACATTCCAGAATCTCAATGATTCATCTCCAGCTCCAGTCACAATTGTCTACAATCGGGACTTTTTAGAAATGGGAAAAACAACAAAATGAAATACAAATAACACACAAATACTGAAAAAGAGATACTTGTCCATTAGGTGAGATAGCCAAATATAGTACTTTGAACATGCGTTCAGTAAGCGTAGCAAGCTATAACGAACATAAGATAAATTGAATTTCACTGTGCGGAGTACATAAATTTGTAGTAAAACTCAAGAAAAAAAAGTACCTTGGTCATCGATGGATATCGCTAAACATTTATTTGGTTTTGAGAGTAGCCATGTGTACTAACGAGTTCATTAACGTTCTTCGACCAAACAAGATTGCATATCTACACAAGAACATATAAAATTTGTGAATATTTATAAGTTCTGGGTTAATGAGCTAGCTTTTTAGACAATAGCACAAATCAACCATGTTTACATTCATAATTGTCTTTAGATTGCAAAGATTATTGTTGCAATTAGATAACCATGGCATCAGTTAATCAGTTTTAAAAACAACTTTGTTTATAATATAAACATGATGAGGTTTATGAGAAGATAGAAGCACGGTTCAACAAATGTATAATACAAGCATGATTGTATGAAATACTCTGTCGCCACGTGTACCCATCTATCTCTATATATCTGTTTATCATCTCTTAACTAAACATACATCCACTACGCATTTGTTAACATGTATCACAAAATATTTCATTATAAATGTTAATTTTTAATGGAATGACAGCGACAAGTTTAGATTTATACATAATTTCTTTGGTTACATTGTGCAGATAAAAACAAGTAAATATCAGACAATTCTACAAAAAGCCACAAACATAATATCACACAAGTTTAGATTTATCGTAATACCGGACATTACGTATAAATCTAAACTTGTTTGATATTATGCATAATTTCTTTAGTCCCTTTTATTATGGATAGAAAATAAAAGGGCCTAACACATGACAATTCAACAGACTATTATGCACCTGCTAAAATACTGACATCTGCAGCAGAAGTATGACTACATAAGCCACTTCTCGTTTCATGATAACAAATTTCAGCAGACATCATAAGGTAAACAGTTTTCGTCATATATGAGAACATTAATAGAAAATATGTTTAAACAAACACAACCAAAAAATAATAACTCTTGTTTAATGAAATCACGGATGTTATATATGCTGGTAGATTTAATCAGTACCTCTGAAATAAAAAAACATGTAATAGTTTCAAATAATAATATAGGAAAAGGGAAAGGGAAAGGGTAATGCAGAATGATACATATTTCTATGAATTACCTTATCTTCCACTAACAACACATACAGGTTAAAGGGGACTAACTTTGAAAATTCTATTGCACTTATAAAGGACAACATAAAATACAGTATTAAAGATAAATCAAAATTAAATAGAAAATATAAAAACTGTTACCGGCATCATCACTGCACCTACTCAATATTAAGAATATGTTATTTAGAACAATAAAACATATAAATGTTACTGGGTTCGAAGCTACCTATTCAATAGATTCTCGGCTGATCGACGACACTAGGAGAAAACATACTATAAACTATTCGAGTGAACCATCTAGGTGAACCATGGATTTACAAAATGTGCACAAAAGATAGCTCTATGAAGAAGAGGTTTTAAGTCTCAAGATGATCTCACGTACTACATATTTTTTCCCTATAGACCAATTAATATTTATTATATGCATTAACATCTGCATATACCAAAACCAAATTTTATTATAAGTAGGTCGAGAATTCCTAGTAGTGCAAACTTTGTCTGCCAAGGTTAGCTTTACATGAAGTTATGTAAATAGCATTACTGTAAGGTTAAAAAAAACCAGGAATCAAGCAAGGATGCGAAGATGCCATTCATGAGGTATTTTTGAGTATGCTAAAGCATTGCCAAAGTTGTAAACCCAATGTACTCGACAATGTATGGACATAATTCAACAACTGGGCAACTATAGAACCAATCTTTTGTACTTCATAGGTTTGCAGACTGGAGTTGTTTATGTAAACAATATTTTTACTCTCATATTGCTTAAATATAACCAGATAAAATACATTAGGAGAAATGACCTAAGTATAACAAGTCTTCCAATCAATAACAACAATACTTTTATATTTAATTAACAGATGTTATCCATTAGTATTCCAAAAGCACAATCTGGCAATTATAAACTATGCAAAAATATGAAATAAAAACAATTCAAGTGTAGTCATCCATACCTAAATACAACAACCAAAACAATTTGAATGAGTTTAAGTGGGCATAGGACCTCATCATTTGCCATGTCAACATATCCATCTGCATTTCAAATTACAATATATAAGATTTCAGCATGTACAATTTACAACGGTTTCATGAGAAGTGATAATTTAATAATACTATTATCTGGTAACACGTAAGAATGGAACTTTCATGTTTACATGTTCGTTATTGCTTGTCATTCCTTGCATTAGTAATGTATGGACAACATGCTACTAAGCGATGATATTGTGAACCAAACCTTTAGCACATCATATTCTAAACAAAATCTCTTTGTTCATGTGGACTACCAGCAACCGAACTGCTAATATCTGAATTTAAAGAATATATAGTATATATGTGCCTATAGAAAAACCAATACTTTCATTCAGATCTGAAAAGTATAAATGAAAACCAGCAAAATTAAAATAGTTATAGTCAGTATAACCTAGTCACTTGAAAACAATTAGTGACACAAATTATTTGTCTGAATGGAGTTAATCTATAAAGCTTGAACCATTATTTATGAAAATTATAAGAAGTCGCAGATATGATAACAGTGGTGAAAGTAGTAACAATATGCAATTTATAATAAAATCCATAATTTATTGTAAAATTTCAACAATTATAATAGAATGTTTAATTTAGAAAAAATAATTTACTTGAATCCAAAATTAAAAGTGATGTTTATTTTTGTAATTTGCCTATGATTTTGTCTTTTTGATTTAATAAACCTCCATATATAAACTAGAAGAACAGAGGAAAAACAATTAGTCCATTTATGAATCAATAGGCCATGGAAATTATGAAGGGAAATGAAATTAAATCTACGAGTGAAATTAGAGAATGACGTACCTAAGCTAGTGTTGCTTGATCGAACGAAGGTGTGCAATTTGGGCTTAAGTGTAATTGGATTGCTAGGGTATAGGATGCAGGAAAGTGTAAGCGAAAGCTATGGATTCGGAAGTCAATCTGCACAGGAGTGGAGAAGGAAAAAGATCTAAGAAATTAAAATTTCACAAAATCCTTAGGTTTCTAAGACAAATGTACCTGCAGTTGGTAAAAATAGTAATAATAGAGTTAAACTGAGCAGCTGAATTCCATAAATGTAACGACCCCAAACCCCCGTACCACGGTGCCAAGGGTAATCTTTGGAATATAACACATAAACAAATAACAGCAGAACAGAAATAAATAAATACAAAAGAAAATTTACAACAGAATACACTGGATAAACATAATCATCAGAGTTATACAGTATACAGGATCATACTTAGTACAAAATACAGTTCAACTTTACATAAAATGTCTATAGCGGAATCTAAACATCATATGTACAGCAGGAGCTGAATAGCATAAAAAGAAAGAAATGATAGAATCCATCTTCAGCTCCATAGCTATCCAGAAAGAGCCTGATAAAACCTGAATACAAGGCTGCCAGTGTAGAAATAAGGGCACCCGAGTTTGCAAGTGAAACAAACTACGAGTCAATCATGGGACTGGTATGAGAAATCTACCTAACTTATTTTATAATAAGGCCAATCACAGGACCACGCCGCTAACGCGGAACGGGTTTACTCCATTGGATTGTCAGTGTTTAAAACAAGTAAATCTTTTAAAACATCGCAATGCTTTTTACAAAAATGAAGCCATTATAAGACTCAGTTCCCATCACACAATGCAACGCAAACCAGAGGATAGAGTTTTACCTTATAATGGCCAAAATATGCTTGATACGAATAAAACAAAAGCCTTTGACATTATTACTAGTGTTTATATGTTTCAAAAACAATTTCAATCATAAGTATCAATCATAGACGGCATAAATGCCCCATACCACTATGTCGCCATATATATATATATGTATACAATCAAAACCGCACGATGTCGTATTTGAAAATTGGATTTCCGTCATGAACCAAGGCAAGGGATCATCCTTACTGCTTCGAGACAGTCTAGCCCATGTCTCAGGATCAGAACGCATCGACCCTTAGGAGCCACAGGGCCGGTCCACACAGAGTGGATTAAAATGCCTGAACACTACGTTTCCCCGCCCTATGGGGCGTAAACTGGTCATATCCCGACCAAACTATCGGCTCCGAAGAGACCGAAATAAACGAGGCGCCTCGCTATCCATCATCCACATAAGTAAAATGCCCGGGCATGTAAAACCCAAAACACCACTCCTAGCTAGAAGGAAACGCATGTCCTCCCTGGATCCTTCTCCTGTTTCTAGTTCATACCGGGGTGTGAGACCCGCGAATCAATGCTAAACACAAAGCTAGCTATTTAAAGCCCTTCTTTGATCATCAACCACATGACTCTGCTTTTTAACAAAAGCCTTGATCATAGCATCTTAGCATGCCACACAGGCAATTCACGCCATGCAACTGACGTATATCAATCACACAGAATGAAATCCAATGTCGGACACACAGTCCATTTACAAGTCCGTTCTGGGTCTGAACGAAACCGTAGGCACCTTATTCCTCTCCCATATGTCGAATACAGGAGAGAGGCCCTCGCACATCCGAACGATAAACAAGTACGTCCGAACGACCACCACTGTAACCCCTTCAGGGCAGCATCTCCCATCAAAGGCATCAGTAGCTATCCATTCGATGTGAAGATCCTCGGTCTTGCACCGTCTTCATATCTTCGACTTCTAATTATCGACCAATTATTTGAAATGAGAATTAACTCGGCCTTTTCAAATAATTCATGTATATTTAGAATTTCAAATCAATTCATTTCAATGGTTAAATTATTTGGCATCCATAATTGAGTTCATTAATGTAATTTTCACGTCAAACACATTCAACCATCAAATATCCTATAAACCAATTAAATATATTTTATTTCCATTCCATATCGTTTATAATATTTTATAATGATTTATCGCCTTTTTAATTTATTTAAATATAGCCAATTTATTCAAACGACACTTCAGACGATAACGCGGCCATGGCGCTGTTTTTCTCCAGATTTGATTTACACATTGAAAATCTAACCGTTACATCATTACAGATTTTATATCATTGGAAAGTTCTTTTCAAAGCGGACCCAACGGTTCCAGTTTTGGGAAAATCCGATGGTCGGATCTCCCGGTACAATCATTTAAAGTTACGATTTCAAAATACGAACTACAGTATCGTTATTCGATTTAATTTAATTATATTTATATATATATATATAATCCATTCTGGCACTAATTTCATTCAGATTTGAATTTAACATTTAACAAAATCAAACCGTTGGATCTTTACAAATTTGGTGTCGTTGGAAAGATATTTCCAAAGTGGACCCAACGGTTTCGGTTTCGGGAAAATCCGATGGTCGGATCTCCCAGTACAATCGTTTGAAGTTGCGATTTAAAAATACGAACTACAGCTTCGTTATTCGTTTTAATTTAATTATATTTATACACACACATATATATATATATAATTCATTCTTTGATTTCCAAACCATTTTCATTTCATGTATTTGATAAAATAATATTTTTGTCCAACGAATATCTATTTTAACACATGACTATTTTTAGTACTTCATATATATATATATATATGTGATTTTTGTTATTAAAACAATTTATTTCAAAAATGAAGATTTTTGGCGATTCATATATATATATATATATAATAAAAATGTGATTTTTATTGTTTAAATAATTTATTTCAAACATGAATATTTTATATACTTCACATATAAAATAAAAATGTGATTTTTATTGTCAAACCATTTTATTTCATACATTCACTAAAAATGTTATTTTTATCGTTCAAAGCATTTCTATTTCATACATTCAATAAAAATGTTATTTTTATCGTTCAAACAATTCTATTTCAAACATTCAATAAAAATGTTATTTTTATCATTCAAACAATTCTATTTCAAACATTCAATAAAAATGTCATTTTTATCGTTCAAACAATTCGATTTCAAACATTCAATAAAAATGTTATTTTTATCGTTCAAACAATTTATTTCAAAAAGAAATATTTTTCCAACACATGAATATTGATCAAACATATGAATATTTCAAAAAAATTCGGCAGCGTAACGGCAGGTTAGTTAAAACTGGCACCGTCCCGAGTACGGCTCCTCACTCTGACTTAAAACCTCGCAGTTTTTGACAATGGGGATTTCAATAATCTAGTTCGTACGCAGACGAATTTTTCCATAAACTAATCCCATTTGTTTTCAACCACAAACAACCATAATCAAATCAACCATTCGTCATATTCACCCAATTTCACGTCAACCAAAATCCAAACAATCACAACCAATATATATATATCGTCCATGGTCTGTGGACGAGGGAGTGTGTGTGTGTGTGTTTATATATATATATATATATATGTATATAAATATATTTCACTTTCATTTCAATTTCATTTCAACTCACATATGATTTTTTTACAACGCATATATAACTTATATATCGAACATGCAACTTATACAACGCTTATACATGAGGTGTACAACACTTATATAACTCATATATCGATTGTATAATTTATACATCGTCATTCCATATCGTTTATAGATTAGAAATATCACATTGGGTTCCACTCCTCCCAAAATTGTAGGAAGCTCCGAAAATTCTCCGGTCTCTTCTAGAATGTAGAAGACGCCAACACGAGTCCAATGTCTCTTGTTTCACTGAATTTCGACCACATAGCAAAAAGATATGATTTTTATCGTAAAATCAAAATCCGTAGCACTTTAAAGTGCTATATTTAGCTCAGAATAAATAAGCCGTTACCTTTCAGCAATGGTTCAAACCTAGGTAATCGATTGTCGCACAAACTGTGAAGCGGTTGGACGATTGGACTTCATAGCGGCATAGAGGGAGGGAGGGGCTTCTCCTGTGTGGTAGTGGGGCCCAACTCGTGTTCACCAATAGGTGGCGGTGGCGACTTGAAGACTTCGACTTTGAGGAGGTGATTCTCATGAAATACGAGACGAGAGGGGGTGCTACCTATATGGATTTGAAGAACTGGAGATGCTCTACAAAATCCTCAGCTGGAGTGGAAGCTGATTCGGCTTGTGGAGGGAGAAAACAAAGAGAGAAGGTGGGAAACCCCTTCTGCCCGACAGTAGCTTACGGGGAGAGAGAAAGTGATTTTCTCTCTTTTTTTAAAAAAAATATGATTGGCATGTTCTATTTATAATTCAAAAATATCTGTTTTTCCAAATGAACTCCAATTCAAACCCAACGACTGTCGCTTCTAGCTAAATACCACCATTCCGAACACAATGGAACATGTTTCGTAGGCCATTTCGATTGTTTTAATCGGTTATCCTTCAAATTAAAATATAAAACATTCAAATTCTGTTTCGAACGTACATTTTAATTTGCCGGGGCCACATACTGATTCTAAAAATTTCAGAAAAATTAATATAGCCATGTTGGGACGATACAGTCCCAACAAAACTGATTTCGTTGAATTCTGAGACCATTTGAAAAATGGCCATTTTCTGGTCGATCCAATTTGACTGAAATAAACCAAACACATTTTCCTTTGCCACGCTCACATATTAACTCCAAAAATTATGGAATTTGGAATCTAACAATAATTCAACATCCCGGATCCAAAAAAAGTGGTTTCGTTGAAAACGGAGGTCGTTTGCAAAATGTCTATTTTCACGGGCTATATTAATTCCATAACGACCTTTCTGAATATTAATTATGCCATAACTTTTGATTCCTGCTATGAAATTTCTATTTTTCAGATTCGTTAGAAAGACATTCATAAATAGATTTAAATACTTTTGGTTTCACTAAAATCCTTTTTATTTTGCACCCCGTACAGTCAGCCAAAGTTCGAATTCAAATTTTCAAACTACCGCGCCATTTCAGGCCTTGTTTTATAATTAAAATAAATATATTCTCTATAACTTTGATCCAAATAGATTTTTGGTCGTTGTTATTTAAAATAATATATTTTAAATATTCAAAATTCACTAAAATAGCCAAATTAAAAATTTTAAATTGGTTCTGATTTTCCGGGTTGTTACAATAAAATAGCAATTGAACAATAGAATACCTGAAATGCCACAAACACCGACGTAGATGAAGAATCCTTGATAACCAAGAGGATATTATTCAATTTCACCAATTAGAGAAAGTATATCGATCTAGAGGGGTAAAGGGTAAACATGGGGAGGATTAAAGACCTAAAAGAGCAAAGGGATTTGACTATTAGATTGAGTAGGGTTGTAAATAATGAGGGAGAATCAGGAGGAAATAATGTTGGATAGAAAGGATATACATAAGATACTAATGCAGGAAGTTGTAGTTGTAAAAACATGTTTCTATGGTTATTGAAATGAAGAAACCGAAGTTTAGCATGCTTTATTATGAAACGCTGAAGAGCGGACGTTGCCACATCACCGCGACGTAGTTTGTGTTTAAGTAAAGATAGACATTTTGTCAGTTGTTAGGGCAGTGCAAATAAATATAGTTGCATTGGTTTTATTTACAACCGGTGCAATGATAACTATTTGCATCTATGCATTTTCTTCAGTTATTGTATAAAACTGATGCATAATGTAATTTTGTAGTATCTATTGCTTTCCCTATACCAATTGCACCGAAGTTTTGGATGGAACCGATGCAAATATTACTATTTGCATCTGTTGTTGTCACAACTGATGCAAATGAGGTGAAGCAACAAGCCTATTTTGTGCTAGTGCTGTTTCCATCGACCACAACCTCGTTGTTTACATCCAAGGTTTCGTGCGCATGTATTTTCCCAACATCCAAAACATTAATAATAAGTTAAAATGGGAGGCGTTGTTTACTGTGAAGAAAATAAGAAGAAAGTGGACGGAGATAATTTATGTTTACTTTTTGATCTAAAGAATAGATCTTGTAAGAGATGGAGAAGGTTGTAGATGAAGAAAATTTAAGATGGGCTAAGAAAGCTGAATAGTGAAAGTTTGGTTTCAATAGAGCCAATAATTTGTACATAGAGCCAAACTTATTAAACGAGGAGTCAAAAAATGTTAAACATGTCAAACGGCAAATGACAAGCACGGACGAAAAGCTGAACGGAGGGAAACAAAATAGTGACGTGGGAAATGGAAAAGTTGCAGGAGATAAATGATAAGGATATAATATCTAAACAAAAAAGCAGACATTGAAAATAATGGTTGAAATGGGATGTTGATGGCTTTAATTGTTTCCACATTTGATTGGAGTGTTAATTTCTGGATGTAGCAACATAAGTAGAGAGAAAAAGTTTATTATCCATTAACAATTAATTATATTTACCAATTATTACTTATTTACTTATATCTTATTAATTATATTTATATCCTATTAATTATTAACAATAAGCAGTAAAATATATTTATCAAGTATTACTTATTTATTTCGAGTTTATTACTAATCAATTGTTAATTGTATTTTTTACTAATTAAATATAATTAGTAAATATTAAGTAAGACTTAGTAATAATTAATAATTAACAATAACAAATTATTATATACAAATAATTAAATCTTGTCAAAATTTCTAAATGTTCTAATTTTGTTTCACATTAGATTTCATAAAAATTTAAAATTTTACTATTAAATTTCTTAGATTTACTACAAAATTTTGAATTTTATAAAAATGTTACTTTATATTAATTGTTAACTACTTAAAGATAATTATTAATTTCTAATTCTTATTTATTAACTTTTAGTTATTAAATATTACTTTCTAATTAAAATTAATTATTATTCATTGAATTTTTAGTACAAACCATTTAATGACTCAATATTTAATAATTATTAATTATAAATAATCACTAACATTTACAGATTTAATTAATAATCCTTACAAGTTAATTATAAATCATTACTTATCTAATTATTCGATCGTAAATTATTAAATTTTAATTGAATTTTATCAAATAATAATTATTTAAAGTAAATTATTAAATACCAGTTATCACATCAGCACTAAATTTATTATTAATCATTAGTCTAAATTGGAAATAATTATTTCAGTAAATTGTTTAGTAGTTTTATTAATCAATGATTATTTAAAATTAATTGTTTAATACTAAATTAAACTTACTAATTATTAAATAAAAATTATTCTTCAAACATTACTATTGCATATTAAATACCAAATATTTACTATTAATTATTCGATATTAACTATCAAATATTAATTATTTAATGTAATTGATAAAGTTTAACTATAATTACATTAAATATTAATATTAAGCTTATTAAATAAAAATAATTTTTTGATAATTTATAATAGTTAGTAATTAGATATTATTTATTAATTAATAATTACTAAATTAAATACTACCTAATTACTTAATAATATTTATTAAAAATTAATAATCGATTATTAATTATTAACTATTAATTATTTAATGGTGTTGTTGAATTATAATTTTTAATCGTTAAATATTGCTAATTCTATGATAATTATTAATATTACTTATTAATCATTGATAATTAAATTTTATTATACATAATAATAATAATTAGAAATTAAAATGAATTATTAATTATCAAATTTTACTCATTAATTGATATTAATTTTTAAATATTAATTATTAAGTATTGATTATTAATTAGTTAAATATTTACTTTAATTAATAAATATTAATAATTGCTAATTATAATAACTGACTATAATAAGTTATTAAATAAAAATATTCATTGTATAATAATTTTTTATTGATGATCGTTAATTATAATAAAATAGAAATAATGACATATAAGAACAAATATATATGATTACTAATATGCGTATTTGCTTCAATTAAAATAATCAGCAATTGCTTCGATTTTTGAAGAGCTGGTACAAACAACACTATTCATAGTGATGCATTTGCATTGATTTCTCATGAGTCGATGCTAACCGATGTAAGTGGCACTACTTATATCGGTTGTAAGGACAGCCAATGCAAATAATACTATTTACATGATTGCATTTGCATCGGTCCTCAGTAGCCGATGCAAATAATATTACTTGCTTCGGCGCAATTGCATCACATACTGAGTAACCGATGCAAATAACTCTATTTGCATCGGTTGTGAGGAAAGCCGTTGCAAATACTATTATTTGCTTCTGTGTATTTGCATCGGTTCCATAAAAATCGATGTAAATATCACTATTTACATCAGTTGTAAAGACAACCGATGCAAATGAGGCGAACCAACAAGCTTATTTTGTACTAGTGTAAATCAGTTAAAAGGTAAAAAAGGGTTTAAAAATTCCCAAACAATGTTGTCCAAAAGCTTTAAAATGTATTTTGTGAAAATTTAAACGATTCAAGTTACATGTTGGCGAAAAAAAGAAGTTCATCACGCCAAAAATGCGAAAAATGAAACTACGCACAAAAGACTAGAAATAAATTTTAGCATTAACAAGGAACGTTGATTTATTTATTTATAAATTTAATATATTATATTCAATGGATTTTTTTATTTATCATTAGGGTTAATGAATTAAACTCTCTTTGAAACAAGGGGCGCTTCCGGTTCTGTGCGTGGCAACAAACCCTATAGGCTGACGCCACAGATTCCACCCCCAAAAACCATATTTTGACTGTGACTCAACTATATCAACTACTTCAAAAAGGTTTCCTGGAATGAAAAAAAAAACCGTGATGTAGAACCAGTCCTTTACTAAAATTTACCCAACGCAAAATTCCATTCTTTCCAACTCTAGGATAACTGTTAGTTTAGATTAAAAAACGAGATTTCATTCAAATAGGCATGCATGAATAACATAAATATCTCCAAACATAGAAATCTCATTAACCTAAGTCGTGCGATTTAAACAACGCTAACAGTTATAAGCAGGAACCACCACCAAGCCAAGAACCTGATACTGGAAAGAGAAAACAACAAAGACGACGACAAAACAACAAAACCGAAACTCCCAAAACAATGGCTATAAACAATGAGATGTCTTTCTCCGCGACTGGAGCACAAACCGATTTTTGTGATCTTTAATTAATCATATCATCGTAACATAATGCTCAATCTCGTGTTACAAACACTGCTGGTGTTGTTGGAGGTTCCCACATCACCATCTCTTCTAAGAGAGAATTTGCGATGAGAAGCACAAAAATGTTTCTCATGGAAATCCACGTAATATATTCTAAAGACAAAATGGATATGAGAAATTATAGAAAGTAACTCACGCAAAAACGACAAGCTGAAACAAATATGATGTGGCACTAGATGATGGTTATGCCATCGATCAAGCAAAAGATTAATTTCCACATCATGAGACAAATATAGTCATAACTCCTCATTTATAAAACGATGTGCTAAATGGGTCACACGTTTACATGAGCAGTTTAAACATAGATTCCTGAACTCAAGAACCGACATTAAGAAAAGAGACTTGCTACAAAATCTCCAAAGTCGGTCACACAAAAGACCATATAAGTCCGCGTAAGACACGGATTCCACAAAAATCTCTTCGAGATTCTCCTCAGAAAAACCATCCAAAGATAGCTTATTCTTCATCTCCGAAATGACGATTGCCTTGGAAAGAACCTATGCAAATATGGTATAGCAAAGGAGGATGTGGCACAAACAACGAACCCTTATTCTAAGATCTCGAAGCAATGAATCGATGCAAGTCCAATTGCCATGACAATTTTTCTTATCCCTAAAATGGTGGGACCTTTTTGCTTATTCCAATCCAACCAAATGATCTTTTCCTAAGGATGAGACTTAAATGGTATAAGTAAGATCGAATTGCGCAATTACGTATTATGGACTAAGAAATGACCGGAGAGAAGAAATTAGATCTTGGAGTATTAGCGAGGCAAGATCTAATGCGCAAACAAGCGCTGAAAAAGAGGAGATGAGGCGACAACAAAGAAAGAGAAAATTGATAGAGATATGGTTCGGCTAGATGAGGAGGAAAGGACGAAAGAAGTTAAGGGGGTAATTTGGACGCAGCTTTTATGGTTGAGTCCTAGGTTCAAGTTGTACCAAAACTCATTAACTTGTTTACCGTCTTAACATAGCACTAAACGGTCAACTATCAAATGGGCTTTGGATAGAGGTTGAACCTTGGCCTTATTAGGCCAGATTTAAAATATTAATCGTCCCGCGTTATCTTTTAAGATTTGACGCAATTCAAAAAATAACCATCCTCATCACTACAGTATTTAAAGAACTTAGTTAAACTCCGAACCAACTCGAAGGATTTATAGTCTCAACAACGATGTTGTGACTACACAAAGAACGAATGAATTCCAAAATAATTCAGCTAGAAATTCGTAATAAAAATCTAAAACGGATGTTCCCCTTACTAGTTGTCATAAACTAAACGATTCAAAGTCAAATACCCCAAAAATAAGGATGAAGGATTTTCATAGCCTTTTCGAAGAAAAATTAAAACTTTCCAGAAATGGAATTTATCATAAACTAGCGGTTTCGTATTTGTAAACCCAATTTATTACCACTATTATTATTTATATTCTAGTTTATATTACAAACCGAAAAAACCTTTTCGTGTTCAAAAATGTTGGTGCTTTAAAATATTTAAAGATCAATTATGATAATTTCAATAAATTATCCAATATATATATATAGGGAGAGGGATACTAGAAAGCTCAAGGAATGGATATTTATTATTCTTGAATTTAGTAGCATATTCCTTGTCATTCCTAACTCCTTCCTTCCTACCTATCAGATTATATTTATTAAAATTACCAAATTCTCTAATAACTTTGAAACACGAATAGATTAATCTTAGAAAATCATATCTTTATAAAACTAGGCCTTTATAGAACCACTTTTTGAAACCATGCTCCAAATAGTTTTAAAAAAATTCCTCGAAGACAAGGCCAATAAATCAAATGGATGTTTCAATAAGGTAGATTCGGAAATTCAACGAAGTAACAAATGGATATACAACGTAATTATATTTCTGAACTAGATATGACATACAAATGTGAACCCTTTCAAGTTTTGGATCGAGCAATGGTCTTAACCGGAACTACCAATGAAACCAAAGGCCAAAAATCACGACTTTCTCGGTTGTAGCAAGATTTTCGTCTAATCTCCAAACTCGAATCAAAGGAATCCACTATATGTCGTCCTTATGCTCTTCATGACGAGATTGCCAAAGTACTGTGGGGTAAGACAAAATTGGCTTGAAATCCGAACTCAAGATACTTCAACTCTTAGTCGTTTAAAGCCCATTTTCATATACTTAGGCCCACGATTAGTTCATGTCGAGATATATTTAAGTCGAGTAAGAAAGACGAAGCAAACAGAAAATAAAAACGAACTACATTCTCTCACGGTCCAAATATAACTAATTCCTATGATCGTTTAACTTATGCTCTGATACCAGATGTAACACCCACACTTTTCTGTGTCCAAATTTCGACAAAAGTCGAAACTCAAACACATCCAAGCATGGAGCGTGTAAATCTGGTACCTACAATAAATGAGCATGAGCATAATCAGAGTACGATAAGAACTCACAGCGGAAACAAAATACGGTAAACTAGCATTAACTCAAGTAACTACCTTTTTTCAAAGTAAGTCACTTTGCCAATATCGAGCATTAGAGAAAACGAGAACCGAAAGGCAAACTTAAACACCTGTGAGAACCCGTCCTTCTCTATAAAACTTGAGCGGTTGCAATTAGGAGGGGGGTCAGAACAAAATGATTCAGGTGAATAGGAATGTACAATATAGATTATAGTACACAGATGTATCCCGTTTGGTTCAACCCAAGATGTATGTTAGTATTTCTAGCCTAACCTTGAAAATGTTTACGCACGACTTTACTATTGTTCCCAAAGTAGTATTCCTAAAGTATGGTACTGAGATAGATCGTTTACATATATATAGGTGAAGCCTTTATACCAGAACATGGCTGGTTATTTAATCGAGGTTAGACCCCTAGTTACAGAATTTCTATATATATATATATATATATATATTCATTCACTCTTCCTTCGTCATTTAATGCCTCACTATCGGTGATAGATAAGGTGAATTCTTTCTGATCGCTTAAGACCCTAGGCGGACCTATTGGTCACTTATTATTCCTCGATAACTGATTCAACGTTAACATAAACTAGAGGGCAATAGACATGGGCCCTACAAGTTAAGGTTTCCATCATTCACTCATATACCCTTACCCCGTCTAAGGCAAGAGATGGTATTTTATCATTTGCTATACCTTCTAGCTGACCTTATTAGATAACCCCCTTAGTCGCTTACTACTTCCCGTATGATAGGTAGTCATATCTGACATTTTAGTTTCCAGGTTTGGGTAGGCCCACACACACCTGCATTTAAGACCCCTTAATTTAAAAACCTATTCCCGGGTGGACTCTTCAACCCCAGCTGCTTAAGACCCAGGAAGCAGACTATACACAAAGGTTATTAGGTTCGTACCCCATTAGCCTTTAATACTTTTCCATGTTGGGATAGAGTGGGCTAAGTTATTAAGTCATTCCTGTTTAGTCCCTCTATACGGAAATACTGTACGCACACCCTTCATTATCATCACGGGTTCATATGACTAATAATATTTTACATTATTAACCTACTAAGTCTAACTCTATTTTAAATTATAAGTTCTATATTCATTAATATAAATAAGGAAAGTTATATCCTCTTTACCCGAGGATATTTATTTGATTACTTCCTTAATCGACCAAGTATTTAAACAACATCAATATCCATTAATCCCATTTTTACACTCATTTCCTTATATTTCTTTGTTTATTGCCCTTTATGACCATAACGGTCATATTTTCCTAAGGAAACCATTTATCGGTCCTAATTATGTACTTTTTGTACCCCCAATAGACAATTACTATTCTTATTTATTTATTGGTTGACTGTTATATGTATATATATTCATGCACTAGGCCTCTCACATTAAGTTGACTACCTGTGGATGTTGGATTTGTTGGTCGGTTCTGGGAAGTCTACTTCCACAAGTTAAACTTAACCTCACGTCTTAGTACATTTACATTTATGCATCAAACTCCTCTAATTAAGCTGACTACCACTACTAGAAAATGCTGTTATAGTGACACAACTTTTGTGATGGAAAAATTCATAGCAAAATTGTGTTCGATTTGAGATGGATCTGAGTTGTTTTTTAAAGTTTTTTTGTCAATTTTTTTTTTTGTTGAACATGAATCTCTAACAAATCTGTGGTAAATTAGTCATGGAATTGTCACGGATATGGAAATCATGGCTAAATTTTTCCTTTAAAAAAAGGAAATTCGATGTCAAATGCTATTTTTCACTAATCGTGAAAAATCCATCACAAATCAGCAACGGAATTGTCATTGATGATTGAAAAGTCACTAAAGTTTATGTTAAAATTAAGTAAAATATTGCTGCCACAAGAAGTCATAACATCTTAGTAATTTCTACATAGATTTATTATGGATCTGCGATGTATATACAATTAACTTTCTATTTTTTAATAAAAGTAGATAAATCAAAAGAAATCCATCACAAATTTGTCACAATTTTGTAATTTTGCTTTTTTTAAGGAAATTAGAGAGATGTATTAGATATTACGAATATAAAATTCAACACACATCTGTGACAAATTTGCTATGATGGACTTTTCTGAACAATCTATAAAATTATATTTTAAAAATTATTGAACATTTATCATAAATCAATGTGTCATGTTTTTGTGATGGATGTGTATACAAAAAAAAGAATTATATGAAAAATTTCATGGCATGTATGTCAAAATAGGATGTAACTCTACACGGTGGTCCCAATTTACAACATAACAACATATACTATCTAAGGGCAGCAAAATCGATAATATTAGCGGCTTCCTAAAAAATCGATAACATTCGCGCGCTTCTTACCCTCAGCTTTTCGAGATGTCTACTCCTGAAACCTAATTTTCAAGACCCCAATTCCCAAATTTTCAACGCTACAGGCTCCAAAATATCATCGATGAAATTCTGATTAAGAAGTTCTCACCGTGGAAGTCTAATCAGAACAGGTGCTTGTATTATCATTAGAGTTCTATTTTGTTGTTCAATTGCCTGTTGTTGTTTGGTAAATTTGCGATTTGAGTCCCTATGGCCAATGAATCCACTGAGCTATCACTTTTCTTATTCCCTTTGGCTGCCTTATCCTATTTTGCAAGTGGAAGCTTTCAACTGTGTAGAAGATCTTGGGCCACTTAATGATGAAAATTTGCAAGTGGAAGCTTTCGACTATGTAGAAGATCTTGGGCCACTTAATGATGAAAATTTGCAAGTGGAAGCTTTCAACTGTGTAGAAGATGAAGGACTGGATGTAGAAGATGAAGCAGAGAATGAAGAAGAAGATGATGTAGCTGAGAATGTAGAAGATGAAGACGAAGAATGACGTTCTTATTCCTATAATGATAAACAATTTAAAATGATCTTTGGCCACTATATTTTGGATGAATTATTTTTGTCTTAGTATATTGTCATATGATTTAGCATATATGTCAAATTGCCATGTTTGTTTTCTGTGTATAGGCATATTATGCCCTAATTGTTTTTGCAGACTACTACATTTTTCTCTGTGTTTTCTATCAATGCTTATCACATATATGGGAAGTTAAGGAGTCCAGCTTCGGAGTAATTCCTGTGCACTTACACCCCCATTACCACCACAAGGACGCGGTCGGGGCCAGGGATGGGGCTGAGGACAAGGACAAGGAGACTCCAATACCAACACTATCCCCTCAGCCCATGTTACCACCCCTGCCACACCCTCCGCCCCTGCTACCCTTTCCACCCCTGCCACACCCTTCGCCGCTGTTGACCTTTCCACCCGTGCCACACCCCCAACCCTTCCACCCCCGCCACTACACTCCCTACCCAACCTATGGATATAAATATCATAGCTCCGACTCATGCCATCGATAGTAGTGTAGATAGCATCCCGGATTTTCTTGATAGTTCATCACCAATTCCTCTCTGTGTTAATCCTCTAGCATCGCCCTCTTCACTTCCTTCTGTTTATGAAACCACTGGTGCAAACGGCCCTCCACTTATTACAACACCAGCTGTAGGTAGATATGGGGTAATGATTCGTCGAAACAAGAAGGGGTATGCTACGTAAAATTCAATTATTTATTTTTTAAGTTTGTGGTATGATACATGTTTTTTATACCTTGCATTTACAATATGACACATGTTATATTTTACCTCATATTTACAGACATCTCATGCTTCACCCATCGTCTATGCATGCCAAAAAAATTTCAGAGTCAATAAAGCAACGTATGAGAGATTTATGGGCGGCAACATGGTCGGATGTAGATGTTGACATACAAAAAGCCTTGTTCGCCGACTACATGGTAATTTTCAACAAAGATGTATGATTTTTGTTGTGTAAAGAACCATAACTGACAACACCATTCATGTAACAACCTGCAAATTCTGAACCAATTTAAAATTTTTATTTTAGAAAATTTTAATGAATTTTGAGGTTATAAAGTAATTTATATAAATAATAAAGGCTAGAATTTATTTTAATCGAAGTTAAAACGAATAACTTTAATTTAAATATAAAAGGAGTTAGAAATGGTGCGGTAGTTTTAAAATTTGATTTCAAACTTTAACTGAATGTACAGGATTCAAAATAAATCAGAATTGAGTGAAACCAGAAATATTTAAATCTGTTTAATCATATCTTTCTAACGAATCTGAAAAATTGAAATTTCATAGCGGAAAACAAAAGTTATGGCCAATTCAATTTTTAGAAAGGTCGCTGTAGAATTTATATATATAATATATATGGCCCAAAAGGCTATTTTTCACATATGGAGGAATTTGGACTCGAAACCACTTCCATTGAGTCTGGAATAATGCTTCTGCATTTAAAAAGTATAAACACTTATATATTTTGAGTTTCAGAAATTATTTGTTTAAAAATGTATTTTTAATATTAAATATATAGCCCTTGAAAATAGACATTTTTCAAATGACCTCAGTTTTCGACGAAACCACTTTTGTTGGAACCGGAATGTCAAATTATAGCTAGATTTCAATTTTCAGAATTTTTCGAGTTAATATGTGAGCGTGGCAAAAGAAAATGTGTTTTGACTATTTTAGTTAAATTTAAACGACTTGAAAATAGCCATTTTTCAAACAGTCTCAGAATTCGACGAGATTAGTCTTGCTAGAACCGTATCGTCATAAAAAAGCTAAAAATAATTTTTCTGGAATTTTCTGAGGTCGTATGTGGCCCCGGCATATTTAAATATACGGTCAGTATTTAATTAATTAATTTTTAATGGAATTTTAAATAAATTTTCTACAGATTTCGGAATTGGCCCCCGAGACCTATCCCATTGCGTTCAGAAGGCCTCAAAACGTTAAGATCGACAGTAAGCAAGCCCAATTCGGAGACAACCCGCATTTTCACCTTTATAACACGTTTTTCAATGATTTAATAAAAAATAAAATAAAACCCTAACCCTAAAAAATGCGGTCGCCGCCTATTGCTGTTCGAAGGCCAGAAAGCTCTGATTTTCAAACATCAATTTCTCTCAATCCATTCAGTGAAAATCTACAGACTGTATATCAAATCGAAGAGGACGGAGAGCTCTACAAATCCGTACAGTTAAGATCAGTTTTCAGTTCACGGATTTCGCGAATTCTGGTGAGGAAGACGGCGCGTTCGGGTTTGGATTTCGAGGCGAGGAGGGGGCCGAGTTGGCTGGGCTTCTGGGCGGTGGTGGCTCGCGGGCGGAGCTTCGGAGTGGCAGTGTCCGATCGACAGAGGGGGCTCGGATTGGCGCGCGCGTAGGGGGTCGGAGGTGATGAATGGGTTCGGCCTTGTTACGTTGCAACGAAGAAGGAGGTGTATTATTTTATTATTATTTATTTATTTAATATTTAAATTATCCAATGTTTAAAATTGAATATCTTTTTACTGCGATATCAGAATTCAACGAAACAACTTGCGTTGGACTCGCCTTTCAGAGATCTTCGCAATGGCGCACACCAGAGCTGAATCCGAGAAAGTCGAATTTTCAGCCATATCAATGTGAGAATTCCGAATTTTATTATTTAATTAATTACCAATTATTTTTCTCGCTTTAAAATGATTGTATTGTGATATTAGTTCGGATCTGAAATGTTCTGTGTTGTATAAATTGTTGATTGTCGCTTGTGGTGTGTTCTGTTGTCCATGGTTGAAATTTCATATATTGTTGAATTTTATTGGCAATTGGATCTAGTTGTTCTAATTTATTTTATATTGTTAAACTATTATTTTTATCTGAAAATAAACAACAGAAATGGTTAACAAATAAAATCTTATTTTTATTTGTTTTACAACAGAATATGAACAACAAATAAAACCTCATTTTTTTATTTGTTGATTTTACCATAGAAATTGAACGACACATAAATATATACATAGAAATGAATTATTATTTTTATTTGCGTTTTTCAACACAAATATAACTCAGCAAAAGAATTATCTTTTTATTTGTGTTTACCAACACAAATAAAACTTAGAATATGAATTATCTATTTATTTGCATTTTTCAATGCAAATATTACATAGAAAATAAGATCACAAATGAATTATCTTTATATTTGTGTTCTTAAGATAAACATAGAACATGAATCATCTTTTCATTTGTATTCTTAACACAAGCATAAACATAAGAAAAATAAATGTCTTTATATTTGTGTTCTTAACACAAATACACATAGAATAATGAATGCCTTTTTAATTTTTGTCCCTTAACACAAATATTAACATTGAAATTGAATTGCTTCTTTTATTTGTGTACTCAACACAAATATTAACATAGAAATTGAATTGTTTCTTTTTATTTGTGTTCTTAACACAAATATACACTTAGCAAATGAAGTATTTTTTTATTTGTGTTTTTTTTAACACAAGTGTAACTCAGAAAATGAAGTATCTTTTTATTTGTGTCTTTCAACACAAATATAACTTAGAAAATGAATTATCTTTATATATGCATTTTTCAATGCAAATATACATAGGAAAATAAATTGTCTTCTTTTTGTTTCTTAACACAAACATTACATAGGAACATAAATTGCCTTTATTCTGTGTTCTCTAACACAAACACAGCATAGGAAGATAAATTATCATTTGACTTGTGTTCTTACTACAAATTTAACATAGAAATAAAGTTCATCTTTTCATTTGCATTTTTCAATACAAAAATGACATAGAAATTAAGTTCATCTTTTTATTTGTATTTTTCCATACAAATATGACATAGAAATAAAGTCCATCTTTTTATATACATGCTACAACACAAATATATACTTAGAATTTGTTGCACAAATAAAATCCACTTTTATTTGTCACTTGAAACTTAGAATTTGTTGCACAAATAAAATTCACTTTTTAACTGTCATTTGAAACTCATATTTTATTAGACGAATAAAATCTACTTTTTATTTGTCATTTAAAAATTAGAATTTATTATACAAATAAAATTCACTTTTATTTGACATTAGAATACATAGAAAAATATTTACATATAAAATATTCTTTTATATGTTATTAGAATGTATAGAAAAGTATAAACAATTAAAAGGATTCTTTTAATTGTTATTAGAACACATAGAAAAGTGTAAGACAATGAAATACCCTTTTTATGTTATTCTAGAATTGAAATTTTGAGTTCAATCTTTTATTTGCATTCACTAATGCAAACATACATTGAAAATAAAATTTACCCTTTTATTTCATTCACCAATACAGATATATGTTGAAACCAAAATTTATTCTTTTATTTACATTCACCAATGTAAAAATACATTGAAAATATTGTAATTAGTCCTTTTATTTGCACTCATTAAGACAAATATATTTTGAAAGGAAAAATTGTTCTTTTATTTGGAATCACTAATGTAAATATACATGGAAATTAAAGTTTATTCTTTTATTTGCATTCTCTAATGCAAATATACATTAAAATATAAATTTTTCTTTTATCTACATTCCCTAATGCAAATATATTTTGAAAATAGAGTTTGCCCTTTTATTTGCATTCACAAATGCAAAAATATTCTGAAAATAAAATTTGTTCTTTTATTTGCATTCTTCAATGCAAATATACATTGAAAATAAAATTCTTTCTTCATTTGCATTCACGAATGCAAATATATATTGAAAATAAAATTTGCTCTTTTTACATTCACAAATGTAAATATACTTTGAAATCAAGTTTGTTCTTTATTTTGCATTCCACAATACAATATAGCATCAAAAATAAAAGTTACATTTTTATTTGCAAACATAAAAAAAAAATGAAATAAACATCTTTGTCAAACTTGATTTAGTTAAAATGAAATAAACATTTTTTCCAAACTTGATTAGTTAAAATAAAATAATTACTTTTGTCAATTTATACTAGTTGAAATAAAATAATTACTTTTATCAATTTATACTAGTGGAAACAAAATATGCATTTTTGTCAAATTGATTAGTTAAAATGAAATATACACCTTTGTCAATTTATACTAGTTAATAACAAAATATTCACTTTTATCAATTTACATTTGTTGAAAATAATTATTTGTTTTAGTCAATTTATACTAGTTAAAACAAATAGACATTTTGTCAGAAATATTCATTTTTGTCAAAATGAATTAGTTAAAACAAGATATATATATATATATATATCTTATGTTTGGCAAGGTATATACTTGTCAAGATAGGTTAGTTAAACAAAAATTATCATTTTTTTCCAATTATAATTGCCAAAACAATATAACCATTTTTGCTGGAGTTTAAATTAGCGGAATAGAAATTGTCAATAGAGACAAAGTTATTATTCTTATTAATTCATTGCAAAAGAGATATTTTCTTGTCATGATTATATATTGTGTATTACACTTCCATTCACAAGTTACCCGACTTGTTTATGTGAATGGGATGATAATTTTCACACATCGCCCAAGTGCACAAATTAGTTTATCATTTGTTTGTTGGTTGAAACCCCACACGGGTGTTGGGATGAAAATTTATATACACTAATCCCAATATTTAGTTGTATGTTGATTGTTAGATCGACAGGCTGCGATGAGCGTTATTGTTTCATTTTAACGCTTACACAGTGGAAATTACACTTTGGATGTAGATGGATGACTTGATGATTATATTGTTATCATCATATATATGATGTGTGTGAAATCCATATAATCCAAATTATATGGTAAATGTTTGAGTCGCATTTGGATTAAGGTGTTCTTTTAAATAAGAATATTTTTACATTAGAAATCTTTTTACATAAAGTATATATTTTCATAAAATATTGTTAATCAAGTATATGTTAAACAAAGAATGTTTGTAAAAGATAAAAATTCTGTAATATAAAGTAAACTTCGCATTTAGAATTTTTATATAAAGAATATCTTTAATGATTATTTTAAAATATGTTTTTTTAAAGATTATTAGGATTTGCAATTATATTTTGTGATATGAAATAAATTGTGATGTGAAGTGGATTTATCGTGGACGGTGTTTTAAACGACATTTGTCCTTTAATCCAATTTACATTGAAATTATTATTTGGAATTTATGAATCTATTTCATAGATTTAAAAAGGCATTTTCTAGAAAAATCAAGTTTTTTTTTAATTTAATATATTAAATTGGAATTAAGTGGAAATTCGATTGGTAATAATCGAAATGGGCTTCTGTAAAAGAAGACCGATATTATATATGAAATTTAAGAGGCTTTGCCGTTATTCCATTTATATTATTAGTTCAATACAGAAATTTGTATCGATTATGTATTGATTTGATTTCTATGGAATTTCATATTTTGGAAATTGATTTATAGATTTTATTTTCAGAGTTTATCTTTGATAAAATTAATGAGATTCTTTTAACACGAATATATTATTAAAAGAATATTCTGAGTTGAAATGTGGCGAATGTGTGGTTTTCCAATATTTGCTTTTTAATCACAACATACGCAAGTTATTCAGAAAGACCGGGTTTAACCCATTCTGAATAATCATCACGACGATCAAGAGTCGAAGATGAAGACGGTGATTGAAGACCGAAGGTTTTCACATCGTTGGGATGATGATGACTGGTATCTTGAATTGGGATTGGCCTTCCAAGGCAAGGTATTTAGTAAAGATCGTCTAAATGCATTTGGAGATCGACGGACACGTTGTTTCGCTTAGACCCAGAGCGGACTTGTAAATGGATTGCGTGTCTGACATTGTATTCCTTCCTGCTGTATTTGTTGAACGCTACTGATTATATATTTTTGTTTGGTGGTGAAGAATTTATTCTTTACTTATCACCCTGCTCTAAGACATACGAGCTTAGAGGTTATATATATATTGGTAGATGATCAATAATATGGTAGGGTCTGACAATGTGACATGCTAAGACGCAAATGATCAAGGCTTTGTTGAAAAGCAGGCCTTGTGGTTGATGATCAAAGCACAGTCTCTTTAGGCATAGCTTTGTGTATATCGTAACTTCGCGAGCCTCACACACCGGTTGTGTCTAAAACGGGAGAAGGGAACGCAGGGAGTACACACGTTTCTTTCTAGCTAGAGTGGTGTTGGGCTTTAACACGGCCCAACATTTGCTTATGTGGTTGATGGAATTTTTGCCAGGCCTCGGTTTATTCTTATCGGTCGCCCTCGGCCGATTTGTAGATCCAATAGGATCGGGGAGCGTGTGTTCAGGCATAACTAATCCACTAAAGTATTTGTGGACCGGTCGTGCTGTATCCAAGGGTTCGCCAGCGTCCGAATCCTGGGACATTGCTAGAGTGTCTCGAATCGGTCAGGAGCTCCTCCCTAGCCTTGACTCATGATGGAAACCCAATTTCCAATACGCCCTTGCGGTTTTGATTGTATAACTAGTATGGCGACATAGTAGATGGTAGCTATGCCGTCTAGGATTGATATTATATTTGAATGTTTAAATATATATACACACACTAATAATAATATCGTTTTTACGTATCAAGCATCTTTTGACCATTATAAGGTAAAACCCTATACTTTGGTGTGCGTTGCATTGTGTGATGGGACCTGGGTCTTATAATGGTTTCATTTTTCTAAAAAGCATTATGTTATTCGACGATTTACTTTATTTATGCACAGGCAATCCAATGGAGTAAACCCGTTCCGCGTTAGCGGCGTGGTCCTGTGATTAGCCTATTTATTAGATAAGTTAAGTTAAGAATTCTCACACCAGTCCCACGACTGACCTGTAGTTTGCTTCACTTTGCAAACTCGGGTGCCCTCTTGCCACACGGGCAGTCGAGTAGCTTTTTGCAGATATAGTTAAGCAGGATTCTGGATTGAAGCCTGAAGCTGGGTCCAGAATATTAATGGCCTTCTGCTGAGATTAGTTCCGCTGCAATGTATTTAATTTATTGTAAATGTATCTTCAGCTGTATTATTTATCGATGTACTCTGATATTCTGTACTCAGATGTAACATTTATTATTGATGTTATAAAAGTCTGTGTTGTTGTTCTGATGTTGTTGTATACCCAAAGTTAACGTACGCGGAATTTGAACGGTCTTGATCGATCTTGCGATCAATTGAGGTCGGGCGAAATCCTGGTCGTTACAGCTGGTATCAGAGCCAGGTTAGCTCAAATCTTTGGGATACAACTCGTTAGAACTGAACAAAAGACTCTTCATAAGTTGGATTAGTAACATCCAATAAGAATACTCATTAGAGATAGGATCAGCCGTATCCTAGAATAAGAATACTCATTAGAGATGGGGTTAGCAATGCTCTAGAATGAGTCAGAGTGGAAAATTTATAATTAACATACTTGTTATTATATATATAATTCAATTTTAGAAAATATGATTTTGAATATATAAAAGTTATATATTTTTGAAAATTTAACCAACTAATTGATTGATGATTGTGTTGTGTGAATATGAATTCAACTAATAAGATGATTAAAAATTTAAGAATGAAAATTAAATTAGTTAAATAAACAACTTTAGCTTCATTTCCTTTTCGAGGACGAAAAGATTTTAAGTGGGGGAGATTGTAACAACCCGCAAATTCTGAACCAATTTGAAAATTTTATTTTAGAAAATTTTAATGAATTTTGAGGTTATAAAGTAATTTGTATAAATAATAATGGATAGAATTTATTTTAATCGAAGTTAAAACGAATAAATTTAATTTAAATATAAAAAGAGTTAGAAATGGTGCGGTAGTTTTAAAATTTGATTTCAAACTTTAACTGAACGTACAGGATTCAAAATAAATCAGAATTGAGTGAAACCATAAATATTTAAATCTGTTTAATCATATCTTTCTAACGAATCTAAAAAATTGAAATTTCATAGCGGAAATCAAATGTTATGGCCAATTCAATTTTTAGAAAGGTCGCTGTAGAATTTATATATATAATATATATGGCCCGAAAGGCTATTTTTCACATATGGAGGAATTTGGACTCGAAACCACTTCCATTGAGTCTGGAATAATGTTTCTGCATTTAAAAAGTATAAACACTTATATATTTTGAGTTTCGGAAATTATTTGTTTAAAAATGTATTTTTAATATTAAATATATAGCCCTTGAAAATAGTCATTTTTCAAACGACCTCAGTTTTCGACGAAACCACTTTTGTTGGAACCGGAATGTCAAATTATAGCTAGATTTCAATTTTCAGAATTTTTCGAGTTAATATGTGAGCGTGGCAAAAGAAAATGTGTTTTGACTATTTTAGTTAAATTTAAACGACTTGAAAATAGCCATTTTTCAAACAGTCTCAGAATTCGACGAGAATAGTCTTGTTAGAACCGTATCGTCATAAGAATGCTAAAAATAATTTTTCTGGAATTTTCTGAGGTCGTATGTGGCCCCGACATATTTAAATGTATGGTCAATATTTAATTAATTAATTTTTAATGGAATTTTAAATAAATTTTCTACAGATTTCGGAATTGGCCCACGAGACCTGTCCCATTGCGTTCAGAAGGCCTCAAAACATTAAGATCGACATTAAGCAAGCCCAATTCGGAGACAGCCCGCATTTTCACCTTTATAACACGTTTTTCAATGATTTAATAATATAATAATAAAAATAAATAAAACCCTAACCCTAAAAAATGCGGTCGCCGCCTATTACTGTTCGAAGGCCAGAAAGCTCCGATTTTCAAACATCAATTTCTCTCAATCCATTCAGTGAAAATCTACAAACTATATATCAAATCGAAGAGGACGGAGAGCTCTACAAATCCGTACGGTTAAGATCAGTTTCAGTTCACGGATTTCGCGAATTCTGGTGAGGAAGACGGTGCGTTCGGGTTCAGATTTCGAGGCGAGGAGGGGGCCGAGTTGGCTGGGCTTCTGGGCGGTGGTGGCTTGCGGGCGGAGCTTCGGAGTGGCCGTGTCCGATCGACAGAGGGGGGCTCGGATTGGCGCGCGCGCAGGGGGTCGGAGGTGATGAATGGATTCGGCCTTATTACGTTGCAACGAAGAAGGAGGTGTATTATTTTATTATTATTTATTTATTTAATATTTAAATTATCCAATGTTTAAAATTGAATATCTTTTTACTGCGATATCAGAATTCAACGAAACGACTTGCGTTGGACTCGTCTTTCAGAGATCTTCACAATGGCGCAGACCAGAGCTGAATCTGAGACAGTCGAATTTTCAGCCATATCAATGTGAGAATTCTGAATTTTATTATTTAATTAATTATCAATTATTTTTCTCGCTTTAAAATGATTGTATTATGATATTAGTTCGGATCTGAAATGTTATGTGTTGTATAAATTGTTGATTGTCGCTTGTGGTGTGTTATGTTGTCCATGGTTGAAATTTCATATATTGTTGAATTTTATTGGCAATTGGATCTAGTTGTTCTAATTTATTTTATATTGTTGAACTATTATTTTTATCTGAAAATAAACAACAGAAATGGTTAACAAATAAAATCTTATTTTTATTTGTTTTACAACAGAATATGAACAACAAATAAAACCTCATTTTTTTATTTGTTGATTTTACCATAGAAATTGAACGACACATAAATATATACATAGAAATGAATTATTATTTTTATTTGTGTTTTTTAACACAAATATAACTCAGCAAAAGAATTATCTTTTTATTTGTGTTTACCAACACAAATAAAACTTAGAATATGAATTATCTATTTATTTGCATTTTTCAATGCAAATATTACATAGAAAATAAGATCACAAATGAATTATCTTTATATTTGTGTTCTTAACATAAACGTAGAACATGAATCATCTTTTCATTTGTATTCTTAACACAAGCATAAACATAAGAAAAATAAATGTCTTTATATTTGTGTTCTTAACACAAATACACATAGAATAATGAATGCCTTTTTAATTTTTGTCCCTTAACACAAATATTAATATTGAAATTGAATTGCATCTTTTATTTGTGTACTTAACACAAATATTAACATAGAAATTGAATTGTTTCTTTTTATTTGTGTTCTTAACACAAATATACACTTAGCAAATGAAGTATTTTTTTATTGGTGTTTTTTTTAACACAAGTGTAACTCAGAAAATGAAGTATCTTTTTATTTGTGTCTTTCAACACAAATATAACTTAGAAAATGAATTATCTTTATATATGCATTTTTCAATGCAAATATACATAGGAAAATAAATTGTCTTCTTTGTGTTTCTTAAAACAAACATTACATAGGAACATAAATTGCCTTTATTCTGTGTTCTCTAACACAAACACAGCATAGGAAGATAAATTATCATTTGACTTGTGTTCTTACTACAAATTTAACATAGAAATAAAGTTCATCTTTTTATTTGCATTTTTCAATACAAAAATAACATAGAAATTAAGTTCATCTTTTTATTTGTATTTTTTCATACAAATATGACCTAGAAATAAAGTTCATCTTTTTATATACATGCTACAACACAAATATATACTTAGAATCTGTTGCACAAATAAAATCCACTTTTATTTGTCACTTGAAACTTAGAGTTTGTTGCACAAATAAAATTCACTTTTTATTTATCATTTGAAACTCATATTTTATTAGACGAATAAAATCTACTTTTTATTTGTCATTTAAAAATTAGAATTTATTATACAAATAAAATTCACTTTTATTTGACATTAGAATACATAGAAAAATATTTACATATAAAATATTCTTTTATATGTTATTAGAATGTATAGAAAAGTATAAACAATTAAAAGGATTCTTTTAATTGTTATTAGAACACATAGAAAAGTGTAAGACAATGAAATACCCTTTTTATGTTATTCTAGAATTGAAATTTTGAGTTCAATCTTTTATTTGCATTCACTAATGCAAACATACATTGAAAATAAAATTTACCCTTTTATTTTCATTCACCAATACAGATATATGTTGAAACCAAAATTTATTCTTTTATTTACATTCACCAATGTAAAAATACATTGAAAATGAAATTAGTCCTTTTATTTGCACTCATTAAGGCAAATATATTTTGAAAGGAAAATTTGTTCTTTTATTTGGAATCACTAATGTAAATATACAAGGAAATTAAAGTTTATTCTTTTATTTGTATTCTCTAATCTAAATATACATTAAAATATAAATTGTTCTTTTATCTGCATTCCCTAATGCAAATATATTTTGAAAATAGAGTTTGCCCTTTTATTTGCATTCACAAATGCAAAAATATTCTGAAAATCAAATTTGTTCTTTTATTTGCATTCTTCAATGCAAATATACATTGAAAATAAAATTCTTTCTTTATTTGCATTCACGAATGCAAATATATATTGAAAATAAAATTTGCTCTTTTTACATTCACAAATGTAAATATACTTTGAAATCAAGTTTGTTCTTTATTTTGCATTCCACAATGCAATATAACATCAAAAATAAAAGTTACATTTTTATTTGCAAACATAAAAAAAATGAAATAAACATCTTTGTCAAACTTGATTTAGTTAAAATGAAATAAACATTTTTGCCAAACTTGATTAGTTAAAATAAAATAATTACTTTTGTCAATTTATACTAGTTGAAATAAAATAATTACTTTTATCAATTTATACTAGTGGAAACAAAATATGCATTTTTGTCAAATTGATTAGTTGAAATGAAATATACACCTTTGTCAATTTATACTAGTTAATAACAAAATATTCACTTTTATCAATTTACATTTGTTGAAAATAATTATTTGTTTTAGTCAATTTATACTAGTTAAAACAAATAGACATTTTGTCAGAAATATTCATTTTTTTCAAAATGAATTAGTTAAAACAAGATATATATATATATATATATATATATATATATATATCTTATGTTTGGCAAGGTATATACTTGTCAAGATAGGTTAGTTAAACAAAAATTATCATTTTTGTCCAATTATAATTGCCAAAACAATATAACCATTTTTGCTGGAGTTTAAACTAGCGGAATAGAAATTGTCAATAGAGACAAAGTTATTATTTTTATTCATTCATTGCAAAAGAGATATTTTCTTGTCACGGTTATATATATTGTGTATTACACTTCCATTCACAAGTTACCCGACTTGTTTATGTGAATGGGATGATAATTTTCACACATCGCCCAAGTGCACAAATTAGTTTATCATTTGTTTGTTGGTTGAAACCCCACACCTGTGTTGGGATGAAAATTTACATACACTAATCCCAATATTTAGTTGTATGTTGATCGTTAGATCGACAGGCTACGATGAGCGTTATTGTTTCATTTTAACGCTTACACAGTGGAAATTACACTTTGGATGTAGATGGATGACTTGATGATTATACTGTTATCATCATATATATGATGTGTGTGAAATCCATATAATCCAAATTATAAGGTAAATGTTTTAGTCGCATTTCGATTCAGGTGTTCTTTTAAATAAGAATATTTTTACATTAGAAATCCTTTTTACATTAAGTATATATTTTCATAAAATATTGTTAATCAAGTATATGTTAAAACAAAGAATGTTTGTAAAAGATAAAAATTCTGTAATATAAAGAAAACTTCCCATTTAGAATCTTTTATATAAAGAATATTTTTATTGATTATTTTAAAATATGTTTTTTTAAGACTATTAGGATTTGCAATTATATTTTGTGATATGAAATAAATTGAGATGTGAAGTGGATTTATCGTGGACGGTGTTATAAATGACATTTGTCCTTTAATCCGATTTACATTGAAATTATTATTTGGAATTTATGAATCTATTTCATAGATTTAAAAAGGCATTTTCTAGAAAAATCAAGTTTTTTTAATTTAATATATTAAATTGGAATTAAGTGGAAATTCGATTGGTAATAATCGAAATGGACTTCTGTAAAAGAAGACCGATATTATATATGGAATTTAAGAGGCTTTGCCGTTATTCCATTTATATTATTAGTCCGATACAGAAATTTATATCGATTATGTATTGATTTGATTTCTGTGGAATTCCATATTTTGGAAATTGATTTATAGATTTTATTTTCAGAGTTTTTCTTTGATAAAATTAATGAGATTCTTTTAACACGAATATCTTATTAAAAGAATATTATGAGTTGGAATGTGGCGAATGTGTGGTTTTCCAATATTTGCTTTTTAATCACAACATACGCGAGTTATTCAGAAAGACCGGGTTTAACCCATTCTGAATAATGATCACGACGATCAAGAGTCGAAGATGAAGACGGTGATTGAAGACCGAAGGTTTTCACATCGTTGGGATGATGATGACAGGTGTCTTGAATTGGGATTGGCCTTCCAAGGCAAGGTATTTAGTAATGATCTTCCAAACGCATTTGGAGATCGACGGACACGTTGTTTCGCTCAGACCCAGAGCGGACTTGTAAATGGATTGCGTGTCTTGTTGTATGTAACTGTGTTGTATACACAATTATATGATTTTTGTTTGATGATAACCACCAAATAAATATTATTATTAATGTGTTTTAAATCGTACTGTTATTCTACATCACATACAGGAATATTATATTTATATTTAAATAGAATACGTCTGTATAGATATTCATATTTTCTTACAGTATTTTATTTAAATTAAATATTATATTTCAAACACTCGAACAGTACAATTATTTACAACTCCACTATTTAATCACTTCACAGAATATTTGTACTTGAAATTAAACAGAATAAAATAGACAAGTTTGTTTGACAACAATAAAATAATTTTTTATTTCAAACAAATTTGTTTATTACAAATAAACAGTACAATACTTTTCTTATCACTACAACACTCACACTCGATTACACAATTTTATATATATAGACTCATTGACATTTTTACACTCTCATATACAGACACTTATACAATGTTTTCGTCTTTTGTCTTCTGCTAGTCAGTCCGGTCACATCAGTCCAGCCATCTACACCTGTCATTACAGAAACACACACACACAGTATCTGCAATAGAAATAAAACTGAATACATGTGTATATAAATTTTATTTTTTAAAATTTTTATTTGCCTCAGATTTCTGGTGTGTTTCTCATCATTTTTCATGACTTGATCTGATTAATCTGTGTCTAGACAGACAGTTTGTATATGTACAGGGACAGGAAATCTCGTCTGATAGCTGCATATACACACGTGTATGAATATACACGTGTGCACTGCCTCGCCAATCAGCGAGCAACTGAGGAGTAGCCACATGGACCATCTTGACTCAGTGCTACGACAATAAAAGTTCAAATAAACATAAACAAGTAATACAAGTCAGTGAAGAGTGACATGGTTCAATCAAGCATGGTCGAGCCACGAACAAGACTGGTTCATGAAAATGGCAATAGCAAAGTCAACATGAATCATAAATCAGCAAAAACAGGTGGACAAACATGGGAAATCAGCTCAAAATCAGTTTCAGCATAAATGATAAAATGCAAAATACTTCATGAGGAACATGCATTTCAGTTTCACAATAACTAAGGCAACAACAATGATAACGAGTTCAGCAAACATGTCCACAAACATAGCTACAGGAATGGCTCAGAAGAAGAGTGGAGCATTATGTTCAACAGCAAAATGGTGCAACTCAGATTTCAAAGTGAAGGAGCATATCAATGAAACTCAAATGCAAGTGGTATGGATGGTGGTCAAATGCATTGCCAAGTGTTCAAGCAACACAAATGAAGTTACAAAACCGAGTACAACATGTTTCAAGTGAATGGACTCAAGTATCATAGTTCAAAGTCAACACAATAGCATACAACAGTGGATTTGTGTATATTTCATGGTGGAGATACAAAACTGTATGGAAGCTATAGTGTTCATGCACAATGGTGAGACAAGAATGGTTCAAGGCAGTCCAAATTACAAATGGTCAGTAAATAGCAAAACAAAGCATGTACAAAGAAAATTATTCAGCAAATTTTCATGCTCATGTACAAGACACAGCACAATGCAAATATATGGACTGCACAACATGGTAAGTCAACATGGAAGTTAAAGTGATCATTTATGCAAACTCATGTCAGATCAACAGCCTTAAATGAACAAGTTCAGGATCTACATACACAAATATGTATGGTAACAGGAAGATTTGGCAAGTATTCATTTTTACATATAAGGCAACTCGAATACTATTTCAGGGAAAGAGTGAAAGCTTTCGCAAATATTGTTTTCAGAAGATAATTTCTGCAATTCTTTTTAGCAAATAGTTTAAAATGTTTTCAGAAATACCTTTTTGTTCAAGGACTTATTTTGGAAAAAATCAATTCGAGAATTTTCAGAATTCAGGGCAAAATCATTTGTTTTTGGCAAGTGTTAAATTCATGAACGTGAAAGCAATAAGATATTTTTTCATAAATGCATGCATGTATGATTTCGAGAACAATAAAATCAATCCACAAAGCATACTTGGAAAGAGGTCGAATTGTTTCCAGAATTATGCAAATCAGTAAATAATGTTGTTCGGCAACTATGAATTATCGGCATAAATCAATTCAAGATTTTTTCTCCTAAGTGCATTCCAGAGATGTATTTAATCAAGCAAATCAGAGAGCTTATGTATGGCAAGAAGAATCACACAATTTTTGGCAAGAATCCATTTTGGTTTAAATTCATTTCCAGAAATTACAGAGTAGTCAATTGAAGGGCAAATAATTTTTTCCAGTTTCATCGAAGTTCAGAAATCAGTCTGAGTACATCACGCATTCTTTTTAAATTAAGCAAGTCATCAAATTCGCAAGAGCAATTTCACAGCCGAGAATATCAAAAGGGAAAATCAATCATGCAAGGGACAAGTTTTTGTTTTTCCAGAATCATTAATTTAAAAGAGGAAACCGCAATCTAATCAGGCCAAATCGTACGTGAAATCAGAGGCTGTCAAGGATTTTTAATCCTATATTATAACACCACTTCATCATAGGCAGTATAGAGAACATTGAAATCGAAACCTCAAGAAAACAATTTCTAGCAGAAATTCAAAAATCAAAATTACTCACTCAGTTCGGTCGAGAGAGTGAGAGCAAGCCCAAATCGGAGTATCAGCAATCGACAATAGAGCATCAGCAAATTCGAACATCAGAGAATCATTTTTCACAAATCAAAGTCGATTCGATTTGGAGAGTTCGTGGAAAACCCTAGTTTTTCAATCATAGCCGCCATTTTTTTTATCTACAGAGTACAAAAGGAAGTCGGGCAAAAACAAAGAGAAAGGGGCCGGTTTATTTTCTAATTTGACTAGGCTAAGCTTTAAAAGGGGATGACCCCTATCCTTTAAACTCCTTTATTGTTTAGGGTTTCATTTGTTTTGATTTTATTTTTGTTGTAAGTTTTCAATTTCTTTCATAATCAAACGATCAGTTTCTAGTGTCTGTAAAATACTAGGATATCAGTCAGGGTGTTGACTGTCAGATTCAGAGTCTGTAAAATCTGTGTTACGGATTACAGGGTTGTAATTCGGGAAATCTGATCGAGGGGATATCGATCAGTCTACGGTTTTGAGCGTAGGGTTAGAATAGGAGCAGGGTTTGCGAGTGTACATGGTCTTGTATGCGGGATCTGTTCTATCACCTAGTAGAAACCTTAGAAATGCAGCAGTAGGCAGGGTTTTGCCGAAGCTGGGTATATCTGTGTGTGATTTATTTTCTGCATTTCTGTTTTTGTTATATTCTGTGATCTGTGTATTATTATCTATCCCGTTAGATTTTTAATTCAGTTAAAAACTGTGATAAACCCTATTCACCCCCCCCTCTAGGGTTAATCTAGATCCTACAAGTGGTATCAGAGCAGGTATTCTGTTAACTCTAGAGTAATGGTGATTCCTAGTTGTCAATCGATAGAGAGTCATTCCAGTTCATCTCCAACTATTTTCACTGGAACAGATTTTTTAAACTGGAAATTCAAAATGGAATTTTATTTAAAATCTGTTAATATTAAATGTTGGGATGTTATTATCAATGGGTTTGATAGTGTAGATATTAATTTCAATGCTCGTGCTATGAAAATTATATTTGACTATCTTAGCACTGAACAGTTTAATCTTATCTGTCATTGTTCATCTGCACAGGAAGTTTGGAGAACTCTCAACAAGTTGTATGGAAAATCTGACAACAGCTCAAAACCCCAGAATGTCAACTCTGATTCAGATCTATGCTTAACAAGTCATGTAGATGAAACTTCGGATGAATCAGATGATGGAGAATCAACAAATGCTGAAACAGAAAATCTCTCATATGAAGATGTAATAACCCGGAAATTCTGAGCCAGTTTGAAATTTTTATTTTGGCAATTTTAGCGAATTTTGAACATTTAAAATGAATTATTTTAAATAATATCGACGAAAATTTATTTTGAATATAATTCGAACGTATATATCTATATACGTCGTCGTTAGAATATAAATAATTATATATAATTATAAAAAGGAATTGAAAATGGCGCGGTAGTTCGATAATTCGATTTCAAACTTCAATTGAATGTACCGGGTGCAAAACAATCCGGATTTTAGTGAAACCAAAAATAATGGAATCTAATTGAGAATATCTTTCCAACGAATCCGAAAAATCGAAATTTCATATCGGGAATCAAAAGTTATGCCCAGTTGAAAATTCAGAATAGTCGCTATGTAAATTACATACGGGCCCAAAAAGTCAAATTTTGCATACGGATGAATTTGGACTCGAAACCACTTCCATTGAGTTCAAAATGCCGTTTAGAACTCCGAAAAGTATAAGCTTCGATATATTCCGATATCCGGAATAGTGGCTATGGGTTGGAGTTGTTCGGTTAACAATACATAGCCCTTAAAAAGTGAAATTTTGCATACGAGCTCAAAATTCGACGAGATAAATTTTTATGGATTCATAATGACAAATCATTGTTGAGTTCCAAATGGCGCGCCGAACGGAGTTAGTATGTGGCCGTGCGAGCTGAAACAGTTCGGGGTAAAACGTGCAGTCATTTTACAAAGGAACATTATTGATACGACCTCGGAATTCGATTCTACTTTTTTTTCTGGATTCGTATGGTCCAATAATGGTTAAATCCAAGAGGGCATGATTTTTTGAGTTAGCATTTGAGCGTGCGAGAAGAAAATGTGCGCCAAAATCGCATTTTTAGAGCTTATCTGAGCATTTTTGTGATTTTTAACGGACGGTCAAACGAACTCGGAATTCGACGAAACTTGTTTCGTTGGACTCGTCTTCACGTCTACTATCTCATGTCCGAAATCCGCGGCCATCGGAGATCGTTTGTGTTCGGACGATACGCGAGAAACTAGCATATAAACACTTTTACTTCCTTTTCTTCCTCACTTTCTCTCTTTCTCTCTTTTTTACATTTTCCTCTTTAGTGGCCACCGCACCCCATGCCATCGCTGCCGCACCCTCCCCCGCTGCCACCACTGGCCGTCGGCCTCCTCCACCCCCTCCGGCCACCTCCTCCTCCTCCTCTCTCTCTCCTCTTCTCTCTCTCTTCAATTAGCAAACCCTACACCCAAACACCACCACCACGGCCACCACGGGCCCCACCACCGCCACCCACACCCTCCCCCACGTCCATCAGGCCCGCGCCCCCCCTCCAGCCCCCTCAATTCCGACCGTGGGCCCCACATGGCCAATATCCCCCTTTTCAACAAAAATCCCGTTTTTGCATAAAAGTCCCTGACCGTTTTTCGTTAATAACTCCCAAACCGTGTACTTTTAGCCAAAGTCCCTCAAGACCAAAGTCGTAGAGCACGAAATTCTCTTCGATTTGGCTATATGGAAATCGTGTTTTGGAGTTCGGAGCTGCCCGGAAAACGCGTTTAAAGTCTGCTGTCCGGAAGCAGCAAAATTCGTGTACTTTCGCGAATTCTGGCGAATTGGAGCATTTTCGGCAAAAAGTTCCTTAGGCGAAAGTTGTTCAGAATGGCGTACTTGTGCTAAAAAAAAGATGGATTGAAGATTTGAGTTTGTATGCGAAGTCTGGAGCTCGAACAACAATTCAGCAGTTCAGAAAAGGCGTTAGAAAAAAAGTGAGTTTTCTCCGCTTTAAAGCTTCTATGATTTTTGACATATGAAGTTAATAAAAATATGATTTTTATGTTATAGAGATGATAAAAATATGATTTTTACATTATAGAAGTATTAAAGATTTGATCTTTATTATGTAAAAGGAGCAAAGATGTAATTTTTATATAAGTGGCGATATAAAAATATAATCTTTATTATATGAACACCGTTGTAAAAATAGAATTTTTATCTATATAGTAGTAGTATAAAAATGTGATTTTTATATACATAGCAACAATATAAAAATGTGATTTTTATATATGTAGTGACTACGGGCGGTGAAAGTGAAAAAGGCGAGAACGACGAAGATTTCTACATAAGAAGAGTCGTGGCGTTTGGTTTAGCTAGTCGGTGAGAACTTCTCACTCTAAATTATCTTTTTCTAGTTATATATATATATACTAGGATGCAGACGGTGCTTAGTAGCACCCGACACCCGTCATCCACAGAACATGGATGACTTGTTTGTAAAATTGTTTGGTTGTGTAGTTGGTTAGATTATTTGGTTTGAATTGAATTGTTTGGTGAAATGGTGTAACAACCCGTATTTTCAATAACCTGTTATAACATAAATGGAGGCAGAATTAAACTGTAAAATCTGAATCAAGGAAAACGGGCTATGCCATTGCGTTCGTCTCGGAAAAATACGCGAAATAGAGTCCGAGTTTTCGAAAATCGGAGTCCGTATGACCAAGATATGGCCTCGCGAAGTTTCACGAAAAATTCCCAAATTAAAGTATACTTAATTAAGTGAAATGGGTTGCGCAGAGAAATATATATATATATTGAGATATATATATATATATATATATAATTGAAAATTAAATAAATAAATATGCAAAAATGTTCAAAACAGCGAATTGGGAGAGGGGAATAACCGAACCGGCCGATTTTTGAGGTCGACCCGAGCCCGCTGGGTCGACTAGGGGTTAATCCAGGGTGTTTGGCTGTCAACCCGTGGGCCGATTCGCTCAAATGCAGATTTTGCATTTGGATGGTTCTCATGGTTCATCTTTAATCTAAAGGCCCTAGATGGTTCCTACACTTGACTTCTTCCCCAAGACATGCTTTGATGGCTTGGATTGAATCTAGGTTTAATCCTATGGCCTAAAACACTTGCCTAATCTATAAATAAGACCCTAACCTATCCTAAATCCTCATTATTCATTCATGCAACTAAACTATGGCAAAATTTTACCTCTCATGGCCTCCACTCTCTTCATAAAATTTCTAAATGGTTTCTATGAGAGATTTTACATGCATACAAGTGTTTACAAGCTTGTATGAGTGTCATTAGCTTGCATTCAAGTCAAGTTTCTATCTTTGCATCATAAAGCAAGGGTTTTGATCATTTTGGCTCAAGGGTTTTTATGTTAGAGCTTGCATTTTGGGTCTATTTGATTGCATAAGGGCTTTGTCATATCTTTTGTGCCTTCATAGCAATGTAAGCCCTTTCCCTACTCTTAGATATTAACTATGAAGTTAAATGTTCATGTTGCAAGTTTGGGTTTGATCATTGAGTATGATACATGCTATCATGTCATGCAAGTTTATGAAGTCATTATCTTGATCTTGTGAGCTAAAAGCTACAACCTTTATGTTGAAATGTTGCATTAGGCAACATGAGAACCCTCATAACCTTTATGTCAACTTGCATATGAAGTCATAACCCTTATATGATGATATATGCGAGTTACTAGTCATCATTCCATATCTTTTGTCACCATGATTCGCTTATGTGCCAAGTTTGGGTTTATGCATGTTTTGAGGCTTAAGAATGTAACATGCAAGTTAATGAACACATTTGTGCCTCATTTGCCACCATGATTAACTTGTGGCTTAATATCCATTTTTGTCATGCCTTTGCCAAGTCTCTTCTTTCAATCCATTACGTTGTCGCGAACGTATATGCGAGTTTAAAAGCGTTGGGTTATGTTATGGGTAATTTCTAATGACATGAAAATCGAACTTGAAAACATGACTTGAAATATAACATGGAAGTTGACATGTAAGTATGCATAAAAACATAAGCTTGGGAATTTACCTATTAAGTTAGGTCTACCCTTTGGGAATTTACCTATTAAGTTAGGTCTACCCAAATGCTTGAAAACTTGTAACATGTTTTGGGAAACATGATGGACATGACACTTAGATAATATAAGTGTGGCCAACTCGAGGTTGGGTTGAGTTTGCAACGTAAAACTATCCGGAACCGACCGGCCTAACTAGTAGTTGCAAACAATAGGACCCAATGTGAGAAGTTGGTCATGTTGTGCTTGAACCCGAGGTTAGACCAAGTTGTGGTGTAAAGCTACCCGGAACCGACCGGCTTAACTAGTAACCACAACAAAGTCTAATGTGAGAGGTGAAGGTGCATTAAGTAATTAATGCCACATGATAGGGTTAAGTTAATTTGATTAATGACTCTTAACCAAATATGACATGGACAAATGGGTTAAGTAATTTGATTAGGCTAATGATACTTAACAAAACATGACAAGGTTGGGTAGGTTAAGTAACTTGATTTGCCTAATGACACTTAACCATTTTTATATGACTAGTGGATGGGGTTAAGTTAACCAACACTTAATCAATCCAACGCGATAACTTGGTAAGGTTAAGTAAGTTTTCTTAATGACGCTTAACCGAAAAATACGGTTAACGAATGGGGTTAAGATTAGACTCAACTAGTCTAAACATGGAAATCGGATGGGGTTAAGTTAGCCTAGACTTAATTAATCCCACTTGGTAGTTTAATGGGGTTAAGTTAAACACTTAACTAATCAAAACGTGATGAATTGATGTGGTTAAGTGACCTATACTTATCCAATCTAACTCGTTAATTTATTGTGGTTAAGTTAACCAATACTTAACCAATATAACGTGAAAACATGATAAGGCTAAGTCACGAATCGCTTGAATACACTTGACCGATTTGACTAAGTAAATTGATAGGGTCAAGTTAATATATACTTAACCAATCTAGAATGATAATTGGACGAGGTTAAGTCGTGAATTGCTTAATATACTTAACCAACTTGAGCATGGTTTGTTGGGTTAAGCCTTGAACTTGGATACTTAGCCAATTTTGACAGGATTTGTAGACGGGTTAAGTCATGAACTTAAGTGACACTTAATCCATTATGTAAACCCTAGTTCTAAGGATTAGGTGGATAACCGTAGTTAACAAGGATAACGGGAACAATGCTAAGTGGTAAACCTTAGTTGAAGAATAACTAAGAAATGATTCTTAGTCAAGGAAGTTTAGACCAGTTCATAGATAGATGAGTAACCTAATACGGTAGGTCATCATTTAAGTATACGAGTAGGAGCAAGTATCTGATTTGGATAAAGGCTCCAGCGAACTGGGTAACGAAGCAGCGGCTTCGGGGAACGTGAGGGTATTCTTGGTATCCCTCTATGAGCTGCCAGGTGATTATACTAGGCTCATGAGAGGTTAAGGTCTGCGTTAGAAGAACCAAGAGTATGCCTTGGTTGCTATACGAGCGACCTAAAGACGGGGATGGATAGGGGATAGTCGACGATACACGGTCGTACCCTAGATAGCATTTCGTCAGGCTACCTACCATCTTTGGTCAAGCGTGTACGTACGGAAAGGCAGAGAACACCCAATAGACCATAATTGCTATCTAATCATGGTTGCGGTAAGGCTTGGATGTGGGTTGGCCAGTGTTGTGTTCTCATACAGGATTTATCCTGTCTTGTCTTTCACTAGTTGAGGGAGTGGTCTCGTGGGACCATAGCCACGTATAGGAAAAAACAGACCTTAGCATCTGCATCGGCAGATAAATTGAAAGCTCCCGACCGAGTCCTGTATTTCCTGGTCTGCCCTGTGATAGGACTCGGATGGCACGATGTGATACATGTGCATACAATCATGGAAAAGCGATTCACGATGAATGCGTGGGAAAAAGGGCGCGGTTGGCGGTTAGCGTAATCCCTAGTGGCCCTAGGTGGTTGAACCCAAACCGAGATACGAAAACATGCAATAGGTAAGCATAATCCCTAGCAGCCCTAGGTAGCATAAGTCCTAGTTGTACAAACAATAATTCATGTTGGAAGACCTTAGCTAGGTTTAGGGTAACAGTCCAAACCGATCTTAAGGATCATGGAACTATGTTAAAGTAATATAGAATCTCATGGGAAAGCCCGTATGGTCTACGGCAAGGGACTGAACATTTACATGGAATAAAACATACAAGTTGAGTAACCTATATATGCGATATATTAGGTTGACATGGACCATTACACGACTTTTGAGTGAGGGTCATTCTTGGTTAACACATGACACGGTGGGGATACTAGTACGGTAGGTGCAGAGCTAAAATACAGGATAGATATCACGGGGCGTTATACGTGACAGATATCTTGGGGATATTATACTTGATAGAAACCTGACGATGTGACACCTTGTTTTATCTTGACATCTAATTTATCATGACACCTTAGTTTATCTGAGTTCAGTAGTTCATCCTGTTATTTTGATTTAGCTTATCTATCTTGTTATCATGCTTATGTTCATCTCAGTTTCTCATGTCAGTTAACTTTACTAGTTTTTATGCTAATAGTAGATAGGGCTTACTCAGTCTTTTTGACTGACCCGTTTTGTTTCGCCTCTTTTCTTCCGTTTCCCCCCCCCCAGGTTACAGGGAGGAAATACTGTTGTTTAGTTCGGACTTCTTCTGCTTGAAGGTCATCACGGAGGGCTTGGACTTTTCTTGGCTAATGGCTACTTTACTGTTTTTACTTGGGGAATAATTTATGAAAATGTCTTTATGCTTCTTTACTATTGCAAGACAGGTTTTGATGTACTCTGATGTAAAAGGCTTTAGACCTTATTTATTCATGTTATGAAAGTTTGATTTTACTTCCGCTATTTTATATGTTCTGTCTTGTGATATTTCTGTGCATGTTTACCAATAATGCCCCTCTAAAGCTAGTGCATTCCTTTGCGAGTGACCCTAGCGGAGGCGGGGTGTTACACGTGGTATCAGAGCAGAAGGTTACCAGACTGGGCAAAAGTTTTTAAAGACCTTCTGAAAACTATTTGAAAAAAAAAACCGTTTACAAAGAAGCATTTTTCAAGAAAATTTTCTTTTAAAAGAAAAAGGCTATTCCCCAAAGGCCATTAGCACTATCCTTGTTTCCTTAATTGAGTCTCTTTTCCTTTCTTTCCTCCATCTGTAGTCACAGTAGTTTTAACTGCGACTAGTCTTTTCTACCTACGAAAGTGCTTTCCATACGATGGAGGTGGTTCTCGAGAGACCAGTGGCCGCGTTATAAGAAAGGATCGTGAGAAAGAAGGATAAAGGATACGAGCTTAAGGATGAGCAACTTGTTGGTATGGCTCAACCCATAACGAAAAAGTATCTTTGGTATGGTGAAACGGGACGGATAGTTAAGTATTGTGGGACAAGGACAAGATCATCGTGAAGATAATTGTATACCCTCACTAGAGTACCTGAGTAGGGGGATAACATCCTTGTTGAATATCTAGTTATTCTTTTCTATCATCCCGCCAAGACTTTGTTTTGATCCCCACATCATTTAAGTCCGCTTCGGTAGTTGAGTCTCTGCACCTTAAGTACTAGCGTAATAGAGAATCCCATTTTTGTCTCAAAGTCCTATTGGAGAATCAGTCCATTTATACATGACTTGTTTGGATTTGGGAATGTCTATGCCAAGTGTTGAGTTTGGAAATAATGCTTATGTTTATAAGCTATGGATGGATTCTAGGGATGAAGTGGTTATCCAGTAGGGGTGCCACTCTCGGTTTTGATAGGAGGGTAGTTAGACCTTTTGACTAGCCTTGGTAATGCCCTCGAAGTATCGGGTAACCTTTTTGAGGTTCTGTCATGACTAGTTACTTAGAATCCCTTGATGCCTTTATTGGAAATTTGAAGCCCGATCGAGTGGTGTGCGCCGATAAGACGAATGGTTTACTTCATTTATGCATGGGTTATAGAGATCACCCTAGTAAGTGCGCTTGATAACCTGGTTAACATCTGTTTACTTTCAAGAGAAAGTTCTTCTACATGGAATACCTTATAGTATATAAACGAGATCCAAGATTCACTAGTGAATTTTGGAAAGCTTGCATGAGATCATGAGTACGCAGTCATGTTTGCGTCAAGTATTCTAGGAAAAGGATAAGTGCAAGTGGAACGAGAGGCGACGAAGAAATGAGTTCCAACTCATGTTACGGAAACAGGAATAAGAAGCTACAAAATCGCGAAGTTAAAAGACGACTTTGATGGTCAAAGACTAGATACGCGCATGATATCTCTTTTTGGGAGTATATCCTTGATCCCTGTTTTCTGTAGAGCTTACTTGTAGGCTATCTTTTGTGGACATCCTCTCGGTCCTATTCTCCGTTACAAACCCTGTAAGGAGTTTGTCCTGTTTATCTTCTCGACCCTGTTTCAGGGAATTCTAGGTAGAACCCTATGGATGTAAACATGTATTTGAAACATGTTATGATTGATATGGTTGCAAGTGGTTGCAAGTGGTTGCTCGTGGATGCGCGAATACACATTAGATACTAGCTCGACTCGGTCACATTTCATATTGCATATGCACGAGTATTTATACTTGTTTATGGATGAAATTGAATGTATTATCATGCGGTTGTTGCATATGAATGAATGATTGTGCACGCATATAGTATCTATATGACTAGGACTATTTGCATACATGTTGGATTCATGGCACTATACATATTTTGCATTAGAAAGATTATTCAGGCCTGATCATTAGCATTAGCTAAGGAACATGTACACACACGTTTTGCATATATTCATACAGCATTAGAAATCATCTAAGGACAATGGTTGCCTGTGGATGATGTTTTGAGTAGATGGATGATGGATGGTAGGATATGTTCTTCCTAACTTGGAGATTTCGGGGACGAAATCCTAAAAGGTGGGGAGAATGTAACAACCCGTATTTTCAATAACCTGTTATAACATAAATGGAGGCAGAATTAAACTGTAAAATCTGAATCAAGGGAAACGGGCTATGCCATTGCGTTCGTCTCGGAAAAATACGCGAAATAGAGTCCGAGTTTTCGAAAATCGGAGTCCGTATGACCAAGATATGGCCTCGCGAAGTTTCACGAAAAATTCCCAAATTAAAGTATACTTAATTAAGTGAAATGGGTTGCGCAGAGAAATATATATATATTGATATATATATATATATAATTGAAAATTAAATAAATAAATATGCAAAAATGTTCAAAACAGCGAATTGGGAGAGGGGAATAACCGAACCGGCCGATTTTTGAGGTCGACCCGAGCCCGCTGGATCGACTAGGGGTTAATCCAGGGTGTTTGGCTGTCAACCCGTGGGCCGATTCGCTCAAATGCAGATTTTGCATTTGGATGGTTCTCATGGTTCATCTTTAATCTAAAGGCCCTAGATGGTTCCTACACTTGACTTCTTCCCCAAGACATGCTTTGATGGCTTGGATTGAATCTAGGTTTAATCCTATGGCCTAAAACACTTGCCTAATCTATAAATAAGACCCTAACCTATCCTAAATCCTCATTATTCATTCATGCAACTAAACTATGGAAAAATTTTACCTCTCATGGCCTCTACTCTCTTCATAAAATTTCTAAATGGTTTCTATGAGAGATTTTCCATGCATACAAGTGTTTTCAAGCTTGTATGAGTGTCATTAGCTTGCATTCAAGTCAAGTTTCTATCTTTGCATCATAAAGCAAGGGTTTTGATCATTTTGGCTCAAGGGTTTTTATGTTAGAGCTTGCATTTTGGGTCTATTTGATTGCATAAGGGCTTTGTCATATCTTTTGTGCCTTCATAGCAATGTAAGCCCTTTCCCTACTCTTAGATATTAACTATGAAGTTAAATGTTCATGTTGCAAGTTTGGGTTTGATCATTGAGTATGATACATGCTATCATGTCATGCAAGTTTATGAAGTCATTATCTTGATCTTGTGAGCTAAAAGCTACAACCTTTATGTTGAAATGTTGCATTAGGCAACATGAGAACCCTCATAACCTTTATGTCAACTTGCATATGAAGTCATAACCCTTATATGATGATATATGCGAGTTACTAGTCATCATTCCATATCTTTTGTCACCATGATTCGCTTATGTGCCAAGTTTGGGTTTATGCATGTTTTGAGGCTTAAGAATGTAACATGCAAGTTAATGAACACATTTGTGCCTCATTTGCCACCATGATTAACTTGTGGCTTAATATCCATTTTTGTCATGCCTTTGCCAAGTCTCTTCTTTTAATCCATTACGTTGTCGCGAACGTATATGCGAGTTTAAAAGCGTTGGGTTATGTTATAGGTAATTTCTAATGACATGAAAATACAACTTGAAAACATGACTTGAAATATAACATGGAAGTTGACATGTAAGTATGCATAAAAACATAAGCTTGGGAATTTACCTATTAAGTTAGGTCTACCCTTTGGGAATTTATCTATTAAGTTAGGTCTACCCAAATGCTTGAAAACTTGTAACATGTTTTGGGAAACATGATGGACATGACACTTAGATAATATAAGTGTGGCCAACTCGAGGTTGGGTTGAGTTTGCAACGTAAAACTACCCGGAACCGACCGGCCTAACTAGTAGTTGCAAACAATAGGACCCAATGTGAGAAGTTGGTCATGTTGTGCTTGAACCCGACGTTAGACCAAGTTGTGGTGTAAAGCTACCCGGAACCGACCGACTTAACTAGTAACCACAACAAAGTCTAATGTGAGAGGTGAAGGTGCATTAAGTAATTAATGCCACATGATAGGGTTAAGTTAATTTGATTAATGACTCTTAACCAAATATGACATGGACAAATGGGTTAAGTAATTTGATTAGGCTAATGATACTTAACAAAACATGACAAGGTTGGGTAGGTTAAGTAACTTGATTTGCCTAATGACACTTAACCATTTTTATATGACTAGTGGATGGGGTTAAGTTAACCAACACTTAATCAATCCAACGCGATAACTTGGTAAGGTTAAGTAAGTTTTCTTAATGACGCTTAACCGAAAAATACGGTTAACGAATGGGGTTAAGATTAGACTAAACTAGTCTAAACATGGAAATCGGATGGGGTTAAGTTAGCCTAGACTTAATTAATCCCACTTGGTAGTTTAATGGGGTTAAGTTAAACACTTAACTAATCAAAACGTGATGAATTGATGTGGTTAAGTGACCTATACTTATCCAATCTAACTCGTTAATTTATTGTGGTTAAGTTAACCAATACTTAACCAATATAACGTGAAAACATGATAAGGCTAAGTCACGAATCGCTTGAATACACTTGACCGATTTGACTAAGTAAATTGATAGGGTCAAGTTAATATATACTTAACCAATCTAGAATGATAATTGGACGAGGTTAAGTCGTGAATTGCTTAATATACTTAACCAACTTGAGCATGGTTTGTAGGGTTAAGCCTTGAACTTGGATACTTAGCCAATTTTGACAGGATTTGTAGACGGGTTAAGTCATGAACTTAAGTGACACTTAATCCATTATGTAAACCCTAGTTCTGAGGATTAGGTGGATAACCGTAGTTAACAAGGATAACGGGAACAATGCTAAGTGGTAAACCTTAGTTGAAGAATAACTAAGAAATGATTCTTAGTCAAGGAAGTTTAGACCAGTTCATAGATAGATGAGTAACCTAATACGGTAGGTCATCGTTTAAGTATACGAGTAGGAGCAAGTATCTGATTTGGATAAAGGCTCCAGCGAACTGGGTAACGAAGCAGCGGCTTCGGGGAACGTGAGGGTATTCTTGGTATCCCTCTATGAGCTGCCAGGTGATTATACTAGGCTCATGAGAGGTTAAGGTCTGCGTTAGAAGAACCAAGAGTATGCCTTGGTTGCTATACGAGCGACCTAAAGACGGGGATGGATAGGGGATAGTCGACGATACACGGTCGTACCCTAGATAGCATTTCGTCAGGCTACCTACCATCTTTGGTCAAGCGTGTACGTACGGAAAGGCAGAGAACACCCAATAGACCATAATTGCTATCTAATCATGGTTGCGGTAAGGCTTGGATGTGGGTTGGCCAGTGTTGTGTTCTCATACAGGATTTATCCTGTCTTGTCTTTCACTAGTTGAGGGAGTGGTCTCGTGGGACCATAGCCACGTATAGGAAAAAACAGACCTTAGCATCTGCATCGGCAGATAAATTGAAAGCTCCCGACCGAGTCCTGTATTTCCTGGTCTGCCCTGTGACAGGACTCGGATGGCACGATGTGATACATGTGCATACAATCATGGAAAAGCGATTCACGATGAATGCGTGGGAAAAAGGGCGCGGTTGGCGGTTAGCGTAATCCCTAGTGGCCCTAGGTGGTTGAACCCAAACCGAGATACGAAAACGTGCAATAGGTAAGCATAATCCCTAGCAGCCCTAGGTAGCATAAGTCCTAGTTGTACAAACAATAATTCATGTTGGAAGACCCTAGCTAGGTTTAGGGTAACAGTCCAAACCGATCTTAAGGATCATGGAACTATGTTAAAGTAATATAGAATCTCATGGGAAAGCCCGTATGGTCTACGGCAAGGGACTGAACATTTACATGGAATAAAACATACAAGTTGAGTAACCTATATATGCGATATATTAGGTTGACATGGACCATTACACGACTTTTGAGTGAGGGTCATTCTTGGTTAACACATGACACGGTGGGGATACTAGTACGGTAGGTGCAGAGCTAAAATACAGGATAGATATCACGGGGCGTTATACGTGACAGATATCTTGGGGATATTATACTTGATAGAAACCTGACGATGTGATACCTTGTTTTATCTTGACATCGTAATTTATCATGACACCTTAGTTTATCTGAGTTCAGTAGTTTATCCTGTTATTTTGATTTAGCTTATCTATCTTGTTATCATGCTTATGTTCATCTCAGTTTCTCATGTCAGTTAACTTTACTAGTTTTTATGCTAATAGTAGATAGGGCTTACTCAGTCTTTTTGACTGACCCGTTTTGTTTCGCCTCTTTTCTTCCGTTTCCCCCCCCCAGGTTACAGGGAGGAAATACTGTTGTTTAGTTCGGACTTCTTCTGCTTGAAGGTCATCACGGAGGGCTTGGACTTTTCTTGGCTAATGGCTACTTTACTGTTTTTACTTGGGGAATAATTTATGAAAATGTCTTTATGCTTCTTTACTATTGCAAGAAAGGTTTTGATGTACTCTGATGTAAAAGGCTTTAGACCTTATTTATTCATGTTATGAAAGTTTGATTTTACTTCCGCTATTTTATATGTTCTGTCTTGTGATATTTCTGTGCATGTTTACCAATAATGCCCCTCTAAAGCTAGTGCATTCCTTTGCGAGTGACCCTAGCGGAGGCGGGGTGTTACAAATGGAATGGATTTGATTGATGTGTGAATGGCGTGGGCCTTCACTAGACCGGGGATAAGGCTAGGCCTCGTCCCGTTTCTAGTATCGTGCCGTTATGCCGCCGAAATTTCCCAAAATATGTTAGAAAAATAAAAGTATCATTTTTATTGTGTAAATGAACTGAATAGAAATTCATGTGTTGAAATAGAATATTTTATCGTTAAAAATATAATTTTTAACGTGGAAGTGAATAACATAAAATATTCATTTCCAAACCGGACGGTTTGTTTATGTACACCTATTTGAAGGACATTGATTGGGACGATAAATTTTACACATCGCCCAACTGCACAAATAAAATCTGTGTTTGATTGTTTGAAACCCCACACGGGTGTTGGGATGAAATTTGGAAGTTCACTCATCCTGATTGATTAAATATGTCGATCGATTGATTGACAGGCTGTTATAAGCGTAAGATATCTATATTTGATGCTTATACAGTGTAGTGCACTTTGGTTGATGATTGATTATTTTTCAATGCTATTATACACATGTGTTGTATGGAATCCATATAATTAACATTATATGGTGATTGATTGGGCCTCATTCCAATCGGGAAAATAAGGAATATTATAAAAGAAAATTCATGTGTTGAATATAAAAATAGTCATGTGTTGACGATGTTCATGTGTTGAGTGAAATATTTTATACAATGAAATTTACATCTTTATCATATTTAAAATTAGAACTACTTTACGGTTGAAGTCTAATTGAAAATCAAACGATAGATACCATAGTTTTATAAAATATTTTACATAACAAAAATAGTGATGTGTTGACAGTACTCATGTGTTGAGATTAGTCAGGTGTTGGAAGAAATATAGATTCACGTGTTGAATGGAATAAATATTCATTTGTTGAATAGAATAACGGATTTATTGAAATATATAAAGCCGTGTTGATTAGAGTTGCGCTATTTTGACGTGAACGATATTTATATCGATTATATTCGTTTTTATAATGAATATAGAAAAGAAGTGATTTCAAAATATAACGTTTTGAAAATATTATCATGTATATAGTAATGATATAAAATATTCAGTCTTGATTAGAAATTGAAATAGTGTTGAAATGGTTTTGAAACGAAGTTAAAACGATTTATAAAATACGTTTTAAAAGGAAATTGACGAAATATATATAATATATATATATTATATATATAATGGCCTGAATAGAACGCGCCGCTCCGCGGCAGTTCGTGAATTTCGACCATTGACTTCGAATTGACGTTGCGGGAGATCCGACCGTCGGATTCTCCTAAAACCGGTCGTTGGGTTCGTATCGAAAAGAGCTTTCCAATGAATATTAGAAATTTGAAATCTAATGGTTGGATTTGGAATTATGTCCAAATCAAATTTGAAAAAGGTCGCTGTAAGTGCAGTTCGATAGCCGTTGATGGAAATCGACTGTACGGGCCTTGATAAAATTATTAAAAATATTGATAATTTGTGTAAAATCATAATATGTGAATTGGAAAGAACTGGGCTGAAGAATTCCACATTTGAAAGGATAAAAATAGATTTTTATCGAAATGAACTAGTTTTGAACTGGAATTAAAATCAATTTATTTTTGAAATAAATAAATTGAATTTGAAAGTGATTTTAAAAATAATCAATATTCCCAATACGTGGATTGGAGTGGAGTTGAATCGAAATTATCTTCGGAATATTTCCATGTTGGATTTCGTGACTATACAGATATTGTTTTGGGAATTTGAAAGATATATTAGATATCGTTATTTCCATTACGATATTTGTTGGTTTCAGAATTTGATATTGAATATAAGCCGATATATTTTCTATTCAGAGCCTTGTATTTAATATCAAATGTGATTTGGTTTGTCGTGAATCGTGTTTTTGATGACATTGGTTCTTTAACCCAGTTAAAGGCAGGATATTGATTTTTGAAAGGATTAAAACTAAGTGGAGTTTTAATGAATCTTTAATTAGATTAAAAATGTGAATAGATAATTTAAATTATCAAATTTGAAAGGTGATCGAGAATGGAATACCACCAGTTTTGCTCCAAAGCGATAGTTAAATCTTTAATTAGATTTGAACGTGAAATGGTAATTAATTTTACCGATAACACCGTGGTGTTAGGAATGGAGTATCACCAGTTTTGCTCCATGGGATATATAGGTTGGGATTGGGAAATAAAATAAATAATTACTTCGGTGTGGTTCGCTAATCCCGACTAGCTTGGAAAACCATAATATGGTTTGGAATGATATCCAAAGGAAGATTATAGAATAAATTTAGAAGAATTTATCTTGGATAAAATTAATGGGAACATTTCCCTAAGAATGTGTTTTTGTGAATAAAAGAATATTCTGAATTGGAATGAGGCGTTTGTTGTGTTTGTGTAACATTCGTTTATTATATACGTGGGTTATTCAGAAAGGCCGGGTTTATACCCATTCTGAATAATCGATTCGACGAGATGTCGAAGATGAAGACGGTGGTTGAAGACCGGAAGTCTTCACATCGTTTGGGTGATTACTGATGATCTTGATTGGGCTGTACACCCAGGATGAGGGAATCAGTTGGTGATCGTCCAGACGTACTTGGAGATGGATGGATATGCGAGGAAAGTGCCTCCGGTTTCGTTCAGACCCAGAACGAACTTGTAAATGGATTGTGTGTCTGACATTGGATTTTATTCTGTGTTGATTGATCTTTATTAAATATACATCTGTTTGGCGGCGGAGAATTTATTCTCTTGCTTAACGCCCTTCTCTGAGACGTACGAGCTCAGAGGTTGTATATCGATGGACATCAGTCGCATGGAGTGAATTGCCTGTGTGGCACGCGTAAGTGGCAATGGATCAAGGCTTCTGTTGAAAAGCAAAGTCTTGTGGTTGATGATCAAAGCACGGCCTGTGTGGCATAGCTTTGTGTATAACGTGAATTCGCGAGCCTCACACCTCGGTATGAGTCAAAAACGGGAGACGGACCGCTAGGAGAGCACGACGTTTCTTTCTAGCTAGGGTGGTGTCAGTGACCTACCAGCCCTGACATTTATATACTTTTCACCTGTGTGGTTGTTGGAATGCGAGGCGCCTCGGATATAGGTCTGTAAGGACCGGGAAACGTGTGTTCAGGAATAACTAATCCTCAAAGGTAAGAGAGGACCGGCCCAGCCGATTCCAAGGATCAAAGTGGGGTCCTGGGACATTTGCTAGAGTGTCTCGAACGCGGAGAGGAGCTTGCCCCTTGCCTCGACTCATGATGGAATCCAATTTCCAATACGTGATATTGCGGATTTAATTGTAGAACTAGTATGGCGACATGATAGATGGTACCCATGCCGCCTATGATTGATATTTATGATTGAAATTGTTTTGACACTATACACTTATAATAGTATCAAATGATTTGTTTTAAATGTACCAAGCATGTTTGGCTATTATAAGGGAAAACCCTATCCTCCGGCTTGCGTTGCATTGTGTGATGGGACCTGGGTCTTATAATAGCTTCATTTTTCCAAAAAAGCATTGCGTTGTTTTGTTATATGCACTAGTATTCTTGGGAGGAAACCCGTTCCGTGTTATACGGCGTGGTCCCTTGAATTACTATCTTTAAAGTAAAGTTTTAAGTAACTGTTTTAGTTCTCACACCAGTCCCATGACTGACCTGGAGTTTATTGTTTTAACCTAAACTCTGGGTGCCCCTATTTTCCACATGGGCAGCTAGTAGTTTTGGTTTTGCAGATTTATATTCACAGGGTCCTGATTTACAGCTGGAACGATGCTCGGAAAGCTCTGTATCCGTGTATTACTTTCAGTTGTGTTTTGTATTATTTTCCGCTGCTATGTAATTTATTGTAATCTCTGATATTTGTCGAATGTAATTTATTCATTTATACTCTGTATATTCTTGTGTCTGATGGAATTGTTGTAATAACAATGAAATGTTCTTCCGTATGCGCTCATTTGTGTGTTGTTTTCAAAGTATCCGCTCTTTCCTTACCGGGGAAGTTACGGGTCCTTACAGTGGTATCAGAGCTTTGGTTTACAGAGCTCGAGAACAAGACACATTAGAACCATACGAAAGAATTCATCAGATATTGGATTAGTAATATCCAATTAGAATGACTCGTTAGAGATAGGAGCAGTAGTATCCTAGAACGAGTGTGAAGAGTATATTTTTTTTCAAATGAAAACAATTGTGTTTTGAAATTTAAACCATTTTAAAACGTATTTGATTATTTATTTATTTTGAATATGGACAATCCACTATATAAAGGTTTTTCATATACGCGTCATGAACGTATATTCGAAGTTTTAATATATTGGATAGATATGGAATCACATTCTAGACGCCCGGAGATGATTCTGATGATTGTAGCTACATCATCAGAATCTATGTTCGTGTTTCGAAGGTGTGATATCTATATATTTCCATTAGACTGGTATGAGAACCAAAACTAATATAGTTAGTACACATTGTTGTGAATTGGCATCAAAAACAATATTTTTAGTATATATATCAAAGTTATGAATTTGAAACTCTAATTCACTAATTGATTGATGTTTGTGTTGTTTGTTTAGTTGTTTGCTAATTTTGAACCAATTAGCCTAATTGTATCAAATATTGAATTGTATTGAGAATTGGTCGCATTTGCTTGCATATACATATACTTACATTGAACAGGTCATAGCAAGGAGGCTAGAGCAGAGAATAAAATTTGTTTGCCCGACAAATAGGTACATGTTTACTACATAATTTACTGTTTTGTTTGGGTGATGATGATTTTATGAGCCTATTGGCTGGCCGCTTGGCTTTTTCTTTTTCTTTTTGAGATCAGAAGGCCTATATGGCAATTTCGGGATTTTTCCGTGGCTCCCGGTGCAGGGGAGGTTATGGCGAAATTTTTCAAAAATTCCGGGTGTTAGTCAAATTTTTGAAGAATTTGGAAATTCTCAGAAACTGAAAAGTTGGAGAATGGAAGCCAGATCGAACGTAGAATTGATTAATCAAACCACTTTCGACTTTGTTCCTTTTCGGGGACGAAAAGTTTTAAGTGGGGGAGATTGTAATAACCCGGAAATTCTGAGCCAGTTTGAAATTTTTATTTTGGCAATTTTAGCGAATTTTGAACATTTAAAATGAATTATTTTAAATAATATCGACGAAAATTTATTTTGAATATAATTCGAACGTATATATCTATATACGTCGTCATTAGAATATAAATAATTATATATAATTATAAAAAGGAATTGAAAATGGCGCGGTAGTTGATAATTCGATTTCAAACTTCAATTGAATGTACCGGGTGCAAAACAACCCGGATTTTAGTGAAACCAAAAATAATGGAATCTAATTGAGAATATCTTTCCAACGAATCCGAAAAATCGAAATTTCATAGCGGGAATCAAAAGTTATGCCCAGTTGAAAATTCAGAATAGTCGCTATGTAAATTACATACGGGCCCAAAAAGTCAAATTTTGCATACGGATGAATTTGGACTCGAAACCACTTCCATTGAGTTCAAAATGCCGTTTAGAACTCCGAAAAGTATAAGCTTTGATATATTCTGATATCCGGAATAGTGGCTATGGGTTGGAGTTGTTCGGTTAACAATACATAGCCCTTAAAAAGTGAAATTTTGCATACGAGCTCAGAATTCGACGAGATAAATTTTTATGGATTCATAATGACAAATCATTGTTGAGTTCCAAATGGCGCGCCGAACGGAGTTAGTATGTGGCCGTGCGAGCTGAAACAGTTCGGGGTAAAACGTGCAGTCATTTTACAAAGGAACATTATTGATACGACATCGGAATTCGATTCTACTTTTTTTTCTGGATTCGTATGGTCCAATAATGGTTAAATCCAAGAGGGCATGATTTTTTGAGTTAGCATGTGAGCGTGCGAGAAGAAAAGGTGCGCCAAAATCGCATTTTTAGAGCTTATCTGAGCATTTTTGTGATTTTTAACGGACGGTCAAACGAACTCGGAATTCGACGAAACTTGTTTCGTTGGACTCGTCTTCACGTCTACTATCTCATGTCCGAAATCCGCGGCCATCGGAGATCGTTTGTGTTCGGACGATACGCGAGAAACTAGCATATAAACACTTTTACTTCCTTTTCTTCCTCACTTTCTCTCTTCCTCTTTTTTTTACATTTTCCTCTTTAATGGCCACCGCACCCCATGCCATCGCTGCCGCACCCTCCCCCGCTGCCACCACTGGCCGTCGGCCTCCTCCACCCCCCTCCGGCCACCTCCTCCTCCTCCTCTCTCTCTCCTCTTCTCTCTCTCTTCAATTAGCAAACCCTACACCCAAACACCACCACCGCGGCCACCACGGGCCCCACCACCGCCACCCACACCCTCCCCCACGTCCATCAGGCCCGCCCCCCCCCCTCCAGCCCCCTCAATTCCGACCGTGGGCCCCACATGGCCAATATCCCCCTTTTCACCAAAAATCCCGTTTTTGCATAAAAATCCCTGACCGTTTTTCGTTAATAACTCCCAAACCGTGTACTTTTAGCCAAAGTCCCTCAAGACCAAAGTCGTAGAGCACGAAATTCTCTTCGATTTCGCTATATTGAAATCGTGTTTTGGAGTTCGGAGCTGCCCGGAAAACGCGTTTAAAGTCTGCTGTCCGGAAGCGGCAAAATTCGTGTACTTTCGCGAATTCTGGCGAATTGGAGCATTTTCGGCAAAAAGTTCCTTAGGCGAAAGTTGTTCAGAATGGCGTGCTTGTGCTAGAAAAAAAGATGGATTGAAGATTTGAGTTTGTATGCGAAGTCTGGAGCTCGAACAACAATTCAGCAGTTCAGAAAAGGCGTTAGAAAAAAAGTGAGTTTTCTCCGCTTTAAAGCTTCTATGATTTTTGACATATGAAGTTAATAAAAATATGATTTTTATGTTATAGAGATGATAAAAATATGATTTTTACATTATAGAAGTATTAAAGATTTGATCTTTATTATGTAAAAGGAGCAAAGATGTAATTTTTATATAAGTGGCGATATAAAAATATAATCTTTATTATATGAACACCGTTGTAAAAATAGAATTTTTATCTATATAGTAGTAGTATAAAAATGTGATTTTTATATACATAGCAACAATATAAAAATGTGATTTTTATATATGTAGTGACTACGGGCGGTGAAAGTGACAAAAGACGAGAACGGCGAAGATTTCTACATAAGAAGAGTCGTGGCGTTTGATTTAGCTAGTCGGTGAGAACTTCTCACTCTAAATTCTCTTTTTCTAGTTATATATATATACTAGGATGCAGACGGTGCTTAGTAGCACCCGACACCCGTCATCCACAGACCATGGATGACTTGTTTGTAAAATTGTTTGGTTGTGTAGTTGGTTAGATTATTTGATTTGAATTGAATTGTTTGGTGAAATGGAATGGATTTGATTGATGTGTGAATGGCGTGGGCCTTCACTAGACCGGGGATAAGGCTAGGCCTCGTCCCGTTTTTAGTATCGTGTCGTTATGCCGCCGAAATTTCCCAAAATATGTTAGAAAAATAAAAGTATCATTTTTATTGTGTAAATGAACTGAATAGAAATTCATGTGTTGAAATAGAATATTTTATCGTTAAAAATATAATTTTTAACGTGGAAGTGAATAAAATAAAATATTCATTTACAAACCGGACGGTTTGTTTATGTACACCTATTTGAAGGACATTGATTGGGACGATAAATTTTAGACATCGCCCAACTGCACAAATAAAATCTGTGTTTGATTGTTTGAAACCCCACACGGGTGTTGGGATGAAATTTGGAAGTTCACTCATCCTGATTGATTAAATATGTCGATCGATTGATTGACAGGCTGTTATAAGCGTAAGATATCTATATTTGATGCTTATACAGTGTAGTGCACTTTGGTTGATGATTGATTATTTTTCAATGCTATTATACACATGTGTTGTATGGAATCCATATAATTAACATTATATGGTGATTGATTGGGCCTTATTCCAATCGGGAAAATAAGGAATATTATAAAAGAAAATTCATGTGTTGAATATAAAAATAGTCATGTGTTGACGATGTTCATGTGTTGAGTGAAATATTTTATACAATGAAATTTACATCTTTATCATATTTAAAATTAGAACTACTTTACGGTTGAAGTCTAATTGAAAATCAAACGATAGATACCATAGTTTTATAAAATATTTTACATAACAAAAATAGTGATGTATTGACAGTACTCATGTGTTGAGATTAGTCAGGTGTTGGAAGAAATATAGATTCACGTGTTGAATGGAATAAATATTCATTTGTTGAATAGAATAACGGATTTATTGAAATATATAAAGCCGTGTTGATTAGAGTTGCGCTATTTTGACGTGAACGATATTTATATCGATTATATTCGTTTTTATAATGAATATAGAAAAGAAGTGATTTCAAAATATAACGTTTTGAAAATATTATCATGTATATAGTAATGATATAAAATATTCAGTCTTGATTAGAAATTGAAATAGTGTCGAAATGGTTTTGAAACGAAGTTAAAACGATTTATAAAATACGTTTTAAAAGGAAATTGACGAAATATATATAATATATATATATTATATATATAATGGCCTGAATAGAACGCGCCGCTCCGCGGCAGTTCGTGAATTTCGACCATTGACTTCGAATTGACGTTGCGGGAGATCCGACCGTCGGATTCTCCTAAAACCGGAACCGTTGGGTTCGTATCGAAAAGAGCTTTCCAATGAATATTAGAAATTTGAAATCTAACGGTTGGATTTGGAATTATGTCCAAATCAAATTTGAAAAAGGTCGCTGTAAGTGCAGTTCGATAGCCGTTGATGGAAATCGACTGTACGGGCCTTGATAAAATTATTAAAAATATTGATAATTTGTGTAAAATCATAATATGTGAATTGGAAAGAACTGGGCTGAAGAATTCCACATTTGAAAGGATAAAAATAGATTTTTATCGAAATGAACTAGTTTTGAACTGGAATTAAAATCAATTTATTTTTGAAATAAATAAATTGAATTTGAAAGTGATTTTAAAAATAATCAATATTCCCAATACGTGGATTGGAGTGGAGTTGAATCGAAATTATCTTCGGAATATTTCCATGTTGGATTTCGTGACTATACAGATATTGTTTTGGGAATTTGAAAGATATATTAGATATCGTTATTTCCAATACGATATTTGTTGGTTTCAGAATTTGATATTGAATATAAGCCGATATATTTTCTATTCAGAGCCTTGTATTTAATATCAAATGTGATTTGGTTTGTCGTGAATCGTGTTTTTGATGACATTGGTTCTTTAACCCAGTTAAAGGCAGGATATTGATTTTTGAAAGGATTAAAACTAAGTGGAGTTTTAATGAATCTTTAATTAGATTAAAAATGTGAATTGATAATTTAAATTATCAAATTTGAAAGGTGATCGAGAATGGAGTACCACCAGTTTTGCTCCAAAGCGATAGTTAAATCTTTAATTAGATTTGAACGTGAAATGGTAATTAATTTTACCGATAACACCGTGGTGTTAGGAATGGAGTATCACCAGTTTTGCTTCATGGGATATATAGGTTGGGATTGAGAAATAAAATAAATAATTACTTCGGTGTGGTTCGCTAATCCCGACTAGCTTGGAAAACCATAATATGGTTTGAAATGATATCCAAAGGAAGATTATAGAATAAATTTAGAAGAATTTATCTTGGATAAAATTAATGGGAACATTTCCCTAAGAATGTGTTTTTGTGAATAAAAGAATATTCTGAATTGGAATGAGGCGTTTGTTGTGTTTGTGTAACATTCGTTTATTATATACGTGGGTTATTCAGAAAGGCCGGGTTTATACCCATTCTGAATAATCGATTCGACGAGATGTCGAAGATGAAGACGGTGGTTGAAGACCGGAAGTCTTCACATCGTTTGGGTGATTACTGATGATCTTGATTGGGCTGTACACCCAGGATGAGGGAATCAGTTGGTGATCGTCCAGACGTACTTGGAGATGGATGGATATGCGAGGAAAGTGCCTCCGGTTTCGTTCAGACCCAGAACGAACTTGTAAATGGATTGTGTGTCTGACATTGGATTTTATTCTATGTTGATTGATCTCTATTAAATATACATCTGTTTGGCGGCGGAGAATTTATTCTCTTGCTTAACGCCCTTCTCTGAGACGTACGAGCTCAGAGGTTGTATATCGATGGACATCAGTCGCATGGAGTGAATTGCCTGTGTGGCACGCGTAAGTGGCAATGGATCAAGGCTTCTGTTGAAAAGCAAAGTCTTGTGGTTGATGATCAAAGCACGGCCTGTGTGGCATAGCTTTATGTATAACGTGAATTCGCGAGCCTCACACCTCGGTATGAGTCAAAAACGGGAGATGGACCGCTGGGAGAGCACGACGTTTCTTTCTAGCTAGGGTGGTGTCAGTGACCTACCAGCCCTGACATTTATATACTTTTCACCTGTGTGGTTGTTGGAATGCGAGGCGCCTCGGATATAGGTCTGTAAGGACCGGGAAACGTGTGTTCAGGAATAACTAATCCTCAAAAGTAAGAGAGGACCGGCCCAGCCGATTCCAAGGATCAAAGTGGGGTCCTGGGACATTTGCTAGAGTGTCTCGAACGCGGAGAGGAGCTTGCCCCTTGCCTCGACTCATGATGGAATCCAATTTCCAATACGTGATATTGCGGATTTAATTGTAGAACTAGTATAGCGACATGATAGATGGTACCCATGCCGCCTATGATTGATATTTATGATTGAAATTGTTTTGACACTATACACTTATAATAGTATCAAATGATTTGTTTTAAACGTACCAAGCATGTTTGGCTATTATAAGGGAAAACCCTATCCTCCGGCTTGCGTTGCATTGTGTGATGGGACCTGGGTCTTATAATAGCTTCATTTTTCCAAAAAAGCATTGCGTTGTTTTGTTATATGCACTAGTATTCTTGGGAGGAAACCCGTTCCGTGTTATACGGCGTGGTCCCTTGAATTACTATCTTTAAAGTAAAGTTTTAAGTAACTGTTTTAGTTCTTACACCAGTCCCATGACTGACCTGGAGTTTATTGTTTTAACCTAAACTCTGGGTGCCCCTATTTTCCACACGGGCAGCTAGTAGTTTTGGTTTTGCAGATTTATATTCACAGGGTCCTGATTTACAGCTGGAACGATGCTCGGAAAGCTCTGTATCCGTGTATTACTTTCAGTTGTGTTTTGTATTATTTTCCGCTGCTATGTAATTTATTGTAATCTCTGATATTTGTCGAATGTAATTTATTCATTTATACTCTGTATATTCTTGTATCTGATGGAATTGTTGTAATAACAATGAAATGTTCTTCCGTATGCGCTCATTTGTGTGTTGTTTTCAAAGTATCCGCTCTTTCCTTACCGGGGAAGTTACGGGTCCTTACAGAAGATTTGGTTTACATGTGTCTTGACTTAACGAAATCTGTTGATAAACTCCAATTGAAAAATAAGTCTCTGAAATCTAAGAATTTTGAGTTGACCAGCAAAATTGATAATTTGGAATCAGACTAGAATATGTTAAAAATTCTTCAAATTCAGTTTGCAAAAATTGTTTGAAATTGAAAACCAATCTTGTTCATTTCAATAAAAATATTCAAAAGTTTGAAAATGAAATTCTGATCTTAAATGAGAACAAGACTGAGTTATCAAATTTGAATAACCTTCTGCAAAAAGAATTTGAAAATTTTAAAATAGATATAAATTCCAAATTTGAAATTGCTGAAAAGGAGAACTTGTTGAAATCAAATTTGATTTTAGAAGAACTTGAAAACGAAATTGAAAAATCCAAGAAATTTGAGTCTGAAAAGCAAAAACAATTTGAATTTGGAATTTCTGAATCCCAAGCCAAAATTAAATTGCTTGAAAATAAGAATTTGGTTTTGAAACAGTCCAATGCTGAACAGAAGATCGCTATAAATAATTCCTCAAATTTATTAAAAGAAAATAGCGATCTAAAATCCAAAATTCAACGATTAGAATCAACTTTGGATAAATTTTCTAATGGGGAAAAATCGTTGAATATGCTATTACAAAACCAAGTTTCTATTGGAAATAAATCTGGTCTTGGCTTTGGGAATATCAATCGTTTTGATAGGATGAATTCAAATGATTATAAAGACACTTCAAATTATCTTGGAAAAGATTGTTTTGAATTTTTAAAATCTGGCAATTCAAAAGATTTTTTGAAACATAAACAAAATAAGAACTTGTTTTATAACAAAAAATTCTATCATTCTTGGACCTCAAAAAGAAGTAAAGTGAATTCGTCTAATTTCAAACAGATCTGGGTCCCTAAAGGTACTTTGGTAAATTATGATGGATTATTATATATACAAGTTTGGGTACCTAAAGCTATGAACAAAACTGTGAGTGGTTTTACAAATTTTGTTAGACCACTCGATTCTCTTAACTGTTAGGTACCAGAGGTGACTGAGGAACTGCTAAGCAAAAGAGATTTGAATTCAAGCTGCTCAATACTTATGTAATCATTCATAGTTCCTTAAGCCAAGACTGTTGAGTTAGAGATTCTGATTTACATTGGATTCTGGTATGATCTCTAAACTCACCTCTGTAAATATTTTCTGTTTTGATTTTTTTTCTTTTGTTTATTTCTTCTTCTTCTCTCTTCTATCTCTTTCTTCTGTCTATTCTGATTTGATTTATCACTGCCATATTTGTTTTGCTTCTAGAATTGCAGTATTCATGATATTCTGGAAATTTGTCTTGCATATATAGAACTCTGATATTTTTAATCATTTCCAGATACTGATTTTTTTTTTTGCAATTGTTTTTGAAGTTCATTTTATGTTTTCTGAATTCCTAACGGTGTTGACGTTTTCTTGTCATATCTTGAACACTGTTAATATGAATTCTAAATTTTTTGAAGATCTGAAAAAAAACCAATTGAAATCTCACACATCTCTGCTGTTCTGAGGTTCTTCTAATTCATTTTAGAAAGGCTTGAAAATTTATACTCATTACAGCACATTATTATTTCACAGTTGTGATAATTTCATTGGTTTTTAGATTGGCTTGGATATTTTTTGATCTGTCTTGAATCAGTGATACATCTTGAAATTTCATCATTATTCATGATTATTATGATTGAAATTAGTTTTTTGTTTGAAATCATTTGAGATTCTAGATATTTTGAATATCACACACCACTTAAAAATTGAAATTACCAATCTTGTGTGAATAATTGTTTATATCTCAAACTTGACATTGTTTCAAGTGATTTCAAATAAATATTTTTGGATCATGAATTATCTTTCAAAATTGATGTAAATATGCTGAAAAATTCTTTGGGCTTGTCAGAAATAATTTGGAAAAATTCTTTGAAAAATCGGTCTTGAAACTCTTTGTTATTCCATGGCTAATTGATTTAAATATTTGTTTGTTTAAACTCATTTGAAATTATTGATTTACTGAATCACACACATATCTTAAATGTGAAACTAATAATTTGGTGTGATCGATTCATTGAATCTAGAGTTTTTCATATTCCTCAAATCGTTTCAAATAAACAGTATTCCTAATCTTGGATCATGAATGATCTTATGTGACCATCCTCTAACAAGTCTGATGTGATATTGTTTTCTGTGCTGCTCTGATACTGTTTCAAATAATTTCTATTTCTTATCTGCAACTTTGAAAAATGTGCAAATTTGTTAATTCTGTCTGTTTGGGCTTTTTAATTAAAATTTGTTGATAGAGACACCAAGTGGTATCAGAAGCGCTGAATTTTTATGTATATATATTTTTTCTTATCCTTCTTGTTCTGTATAAATCTCCATATCCCTCTTGTAATTATTTTCAATTTTAAGATTATTTATTGATCATTCATTCAGAAATTGAAATCTATATGCAAATTGAACTGTATTTATAATTCATCAAAATTATTATCAGATTTTGAAATTGTGATGAATTGTGACTGCAGTATATTCCACAACAAGAGGAGATTTTATTTGGATTTTCATGATGGTTGAATATTTATTATAATATCTTCGAACTGGCAATTATTTCACGACCATCTCCTTTATCTATCACCCGTCTGCCATCCATCATGATTTTATATTAATGTGGAGAGTTTTTTTTTAAATCATCTTGTTTTAAAACAATGAAAATTATTTGTGATAGAAACGGGACTATATTAGTATTCAGAATTAGTGATAATTGAAAATTATCAATAATCCCAGTATAGTCCAAATCCATCACTATTTTTGTTGCTTTATTTTTATAAAAATCCTTTGAAAATAATTGGAAATAATTTTTTAACTCTCTCCATTTTATATAAAATTCATCGTATATCTGTCATTCTCTAAAATGTGAAATATGCCACCAGTTCTTAGAATATTATGATTTTTGTTTGACTGATTGAAATTTATGATGATCGTCCTTCCTCTTAAGCTGAAATTATATTTTTAGTCAATTTTCATTTGTATTTTAAAATCTGTATCCTTTTGATGATAACAAAAGGGGGAGAATGGATTAGATTTTGATTTATGAGTGAATATTTTATAAATATTTTTACTTTTGAAAATTCATTATCATTCAGTTCAATTCACTCATGCACAGTTATAGGGGGAGTTTTCTGTTGTAGGGGGAGCTAATAAATAGGGGGAGTTCATTTTTCACTGTAAAACACATTTGTTGGATTCAAAATCTTTTATTTGTTTGTCATCATCAAAAGGGGGAGATTGTTGTATATAACGGTGTTGTATACACAATTATATGATTTTTGTTTGATGATAACAACCAAATAAATATTATTATTAATGTGTTTTAAATCGTACTGTTATTCTACATCACATACAGGAATATTATATTTATATTTAAATAGAATACGTCTGTATAGATATTCATATTTTCTTACAGTATTTTATTTAAATTAAATATTATATTTCAAACACTCGAACAGTACAATTATTTACAACTCCACTATTTAATCACTTCACAGAATATTTGTACTTGAAATTAAACAGAATAAAATAGACAAGTTTGTTTGACAACAATAAAATAATTTTTTATTTCAAACAAATTTGTTTATTACAAATAAACAGTACAATACTTTTCTTATCACTACAACACTCACACTCGATTATACAATTTTATATATACAGACTCATTGACATTTTTACACTCTCATATACAGACACTTATACAATGCCTTCGTCTTCTGTCTTCTGCTAGTCAGTCTTGTCACATCAGTCCAGCCATCTACACCTGTCATTACAGAAACACACACGCACAGTATCTGCAATAGAAATAAAACTGAATACATGTGTATATAAATTTTATTTTTAAAAAATTTTGTTTGCGTCAGATTTCTGGTGTGTTTCTCGTCATTTTTCATGACTTGATTTGATTAATCTGTGTCTAGACAGACAGTTTGTATATGTACAGAGACAGGAAATCTCGTCTGATGGCTGCATCTACACACGTGTATGAATTTACACGTGTGCACTGCCTCGCCAATCAGCGAGCAACTGAGGAGTAGCCACATGGACCATCTCGACTCAGTGCTACGACAATAAAAGTTCAAATCAACATAAACAAGTAATACAAGTCAGTGAAGAGTGACATGGTTCAATCAAGCATGGTCGAGCCACGAACAAGACTGGTTCATGAAAATGGCAATAGCAAAGTCAACATGAATCATAAATCAGCAAAAACAGGTGGACAAACATGGGAAATCAGCTCAAAATCAGTTTCAGCAAAAATGATAAAATGCAAAATACTTCATGAGGAACATGCATTTCTGTTTCACAATAACTAAGGCAGCAACAATGATAAAGAGTTCAGCAAACATGTCCACAAACATAGCTACAGGAATGGCTCAGAAGAAGAGTGGAGCTTTATGTTCAGTAGTAAAATGGTGCAACTCAGATTTCAAAGTGAAGGAGCATATCAATGCAACTCAAATGCAAGTGGTATGGATGGTGGTCAAATGCATTGCCAAGTGTCCAAGCAACACAAATGAAGATACAAAACCGTAGTACTACATGTTTCAAGTGAATGGACTCAAGTATCACAGTTCAAAGTCAACACAACAGCATACAACAGTGGAGTTGGGTATATTTCATGGTGGAGATACAAAACTGTATGGAAGCTATAGTGGTCATGCACAATGGTGAGACAAGAATGGTTCAAGGCAGTCCAAATTACAAATGGTCAGTAAATAGCAAAACAAAGCGTGTACAAAGAAAATTATTCAGCAAATTTTCATGCTCATGTACAAGACACAGCACAATGCAAATATATGGACTGCACAACATGGTAAGTCAACATGGAAGTTAAAGTGATCATTTATGCAAACTCATGTCAGATCAACAGCCTTAAATGAACAAGTTCAGGATCTACATACACAAATATGTATGGTAACAGGAAGATTTGGCAAGTATTCATTTTTACATATAAGGCAACTCGAATACTATTTCAGGGAAAGAGTGAAAGCTTTCGCAAATATTGTTTTCAGAAGATAATTTCCGCAATTCTTTTTAGCAACATGTTTAAAATGTTTTCAGAAATACCTTTTTGTTCAAGGACTTATTTTGGCAAAAATCAATTCGAGAATTTTCAGAATTCAGGGCAAAATCATTTGTTTTTGGCAAGTGTTAAATTCATGAACGTGAAAGCAATAAGTTATTTTTTCAGAAATGCATGCATGTATGATTTCGAGAACAAGAAAATCAATCCACAAAGCATACTTGGAAAGAGGTCGAATTGTTTCCAGAATTATGCAAATCTGTAAACAATGTTGTTCGGCAACTATGAATTATCGGCATAAATCAATTCAAGATTTTTTCTCCTAAGTGCATTCCAGAGATGTATTTAATCAAGCAAATCAGAGAGCTTATGTATGGCAAGAAGAATCACACAATTTTTGGCAAGAATCCATTTTGGTTTAAATTCATTTCCAGAAATTACAGAGTAGTCAATTGAAGGGCAAATAATTTTTTCCAGTTTCATCGAAGTTCAGAAATCAGTCTGAGTACATCACGCATTCTTTTTAAATTAAGCAAGTCATCAAATTCGCAAGAGCAATTTCACAGCCGAGAATATCAAAAGGGAAAATCAATCACGCAAGGGACAAGTTTTTGTTTTTCCAGAATCATCAATTTAAAAGAGGAAACCGCAATCTAATCTGGCCAAATCATACGTGAAATCAGAGGCTGTCAAGGATTTTTAATCCTATATTATAACACCACTTCATCATAGGCAGTATAGAGAACATTGAAATCGAAACCTCAAGCAAACAATTTCAAGCAGAAATTCAAAAATCAAAATTACTCACTCAGTTCGGTCGAGAGAGTGAGAGCAAGCCCAAATCGGAGTATCAGCAATCGACAATAGAGCATCAGCAAATTCGAACATCAGAGAATCATTTTTCACAAATCAAAGTCGATTCGATTTGGAGAGTTCGTGGAAAACCCTAGTTTTTCAATCACAGCCGCCATTATTTTTATCTCCAGAGTACAAAAGGAAGTCGGGCAAAAACAAAGAGAAAGGGGCCGGCCTATTTTCTAATTTGACTAGGCTAAGCTTTAAAAGGGGATGACCCCTATCCTTTAAACTCCTTTATTGTTTAGGGTTTCATTTGTTTTGATTTTATTTTTGTTGTAATTTTTCAATTTCTTTCGTAATCAAACGATCAGTTTCTAGTGTCTGTAAAATACTAGGATATCAGTCAGGGTGTTGACTGTCAGATTCAGATTCTGTAAAATCTGTGTTACGGATTACAGGGTTGTAATTCGGGAAATCTGATCGAGGGGATATCGATCAGTCTACGGTTTTGAGCGTAGGGTTAGAATAGGAGCAAGGTTTGCGAGTGTACATGGTCTTGTATGCGGGATCTGTTCTATCACCTAGTAGAAACCTTAGAAATGCAGCAGTAGGCAGGGTTTTGCCGAAGCTCGGTATATCTGTGTGTGATTTATTTTCTGCATTTCTGTTTTTTTTTATATTCTGTGATCTGTGTATTGTTATATATCCCGTTAGATTTTTAATTCAGTTAAAAACTGTGATAAACCCTATTCACCCCCCCTTTAGGGTTAATCTAGATCCTACATGTCTGACATTGTATTCCTTCCTGCAGTATTTGTTGAACGCTACTGATTATATATTTCTATTTGGTGGTGAAGAATTTATTCTTTACTTATCACCCTTCTCTAAGACGTATGAGCTTAGAGGTTATATATATATATATTGGTAGATGATCAATAATATGGTAGGGTCTGACAATGTGACATGCTAAGATGCAAATGATCAAGGCTTTGTTGAAAAGCAGGCCTTGTGGTTGATGATCAAAGCACAGACTCTTTAGGCATAGCTTTGTGTATATCGTAACTTCGTGAGCCTCACACACCGGTTGAGTCTAAAAAAGGAGAAGGGAACACAGGGAGTGCACACGTTTCTTTCTAGCTAGAAGTAGTGTTGGGCTTTAACATGGCCCGACATTTGCTTATGTGGTTGATGGAATTTTTGCGAGGCCTCGATTTATTCTTATCGGTCGCCCTCGGCCGATTTGTAGATCCAATAGGATCGGGGAGCGTGTGTTCAGGCATAACTAATCCACTAAAGCATTTGTGGATCGGCCCTGCTGTATCCAAGGGTTCGCCAGCATCTGAATCCTGGGACATTGCTAGAGTGTCTTGAATCGGTCAGGAGCTCCTCCCTAGCCTTGACTCATGATGGAAACCCAATTTCCAATACGCCCTTGCGGTTTTGATTGTATAACTAGTATGGCGACATAGTAGATGGTAGCTATGCCGTCTAGGATTGATATTATATTTGAATGTTTAAATATATATATATACACACACTAATAATAATATCGTTTTTACGTATCAAGCATCTTTTGACCATTATAAGGTAAAACCCTATTCTCTAGTGTGCGTTGCATTGTGTGATGGGACCTGGGTCTTATAACGGTTTCATTTTTCTAAAAAGCATTACGTTATTTGACGATTTACTTTATTTATGCACTGGCAATCCAATGGAGTAAACCCGTTACGCGTTAGCGGCGTGGTCCTGTGATTAGCCTACTTATTAGATAAGTTAAGTTAAGAATTCTCACACCAGTCCCACGACTGACCTGTAGTTTGTTTCACTTTGTAAACTCGGGTGCCTCTTTCCATACGGGCAGTCGAGTAGCTTTTTGCAGATATAGTTAAGCAGGATCCTGGATTGAAGCCTGAAGCTGGGTCCAGAATATTAATGGCCTTCCGCTGAGATTAGTTCCGCTGCAATGTATTTAATTTATTGTAAATGTATCTTCCGCTGTATTATTTATCGATGTACTCTGATATTCTGTACTCTGATGTAACAATTATTATTGATGTTATAAAAGTCTGTGTTGTTGTTCTGATGTTGTTGTATGCCCAAAGTTAACGTACGCAGAATTTGAACGGTCTTGATCGATCTTGCAATCGATTGAGGTCGAGAGAAATCCTGGTCGTTACAATTCATGTCGATAAAGTCATATCTAAATGTGAATTATCCTACTCTTACATATAGTTCTGATTTTTCTGGAAAGAAAAATAGATAGTGACTTTGATTTATAATGGTTTCTTTTTATTTTTTGAGGCAAGGGTCTATTGTTCGGATCCGAAGGATGTCACCCTTGGTATGATGAATGAAGCTTGGTCTCGAAAAGCCATGCAACAATACACAAGTATCGTGCATCGGATGAAGGAAAGAGAGAAACATAAAAAGGAACGACCACCGTACATACTAGAGCCACAATAGAAACGCTGGATAGAGCACTGGAAACGTTCTGAAACTGTATTGAAGTCCCAGAAAGCATCGATTAGTCGGAATAGTAGCGCACGCCTACATACTGGTGGTTCAGTATCCATGGAGGAGACTGGAGAGAAAATGGTAATTCTAGAACCTTTTAAATATGATTTAAGTGTGACTTGCCTGAACATCAAAACTCCATGATATAAACATATACACTAATCACTGTGACTTTTTAAAACCCTTAGCATATGAGACTTGAATAGTATTGTGCCTTATTGAAGATCTTTTTTTAACAAAGCAATCAATGTTTTGAACAGTTGATTGCTCAGTTTGGTTGCAAATACATGTATGTAATTTTTCATGATACCAGCCTGAATTCTACATATGGATATGCAGTTTTATTTTTATATTGATAAATATGTATAAACCACTAGGAATTTAATTTAAAAGCTACAACAGTTATGAACTTCTATATGATTTCAAACTTGCTATGTATCAATATGTACCATACATGTTTGTTATATGCATTTGAACGTGGGCATTTATAAATATTGATTTATACACATAAATTGCCTGAATCATATTGATATACTAATTTACAAACAACAAATATGTACATTTGATGTATATAAATTACAGCATGTATATTATATATTTCAAGACTGTTTTGACAGGACATAACTTTGCTTTTTGTTCCATATATTTTTGTTTCTAATTATGCTATTATTTCATGAGAAAAAAACAATATTATAACTTATTGAAGGAATATTGCTTCAGAATCTAAATATTTGATGTTTAATTAATTTATATATATTAACTTTTAGAATGTTTAAAGAATATTGCTTAAGAACCCTTCCTTTACTCGCATACACAACGAAAGGTTTTTAGAGTGGTAAGCTTTTGCTTAATGTGTATGAATGAGCTAGTGACTTGTTTTATGTATTACAGGCTAAAGTTTCAAACAGAGTGCCTACGCCATTCGATATATTTAGGTAGACTCATATTAGAAATAACAAAGAAATCACCATGGCAGATGACCCAACAATCATTATTCCGAAGTGGGTTGACTCGGCAGCTGACGAATTTGAGGTATTACTTATAAAATTTAAAGTTTCTTTAGCGGTGCATGTGATAAATTTATCTTCAAATAAAAAAAATTCAGGCCAAGTATCATACTGCATATGATGAAAGATTGGCCGCTTTAATAGCAGAGAATGGTGAGGATGTTGGCGAGGTTCCCCGAGAGCAACAAATAGTGATTTTTCATGTACTCACCCCACTGAATGCAAAGGGACGTGCTTATCCTGGTGGCAACCTACCTATAAGGATTTTCAGTGTAGAATTTTGATTATTTTACTAGTTGTGTTTACTTGATTGAAAGTGAAAGTCTGAAATTGTTAGAAAATCTTGTTTCAAGTTAAATTAATAACTCGTATGCATGACATTCAATAAAACAGTCAAGTTGAATATGTTGCTAAATTTGAAATATTGGTTGTGTGGATTGAGTTCTTGACAATTTCTGAATTCTTGTGTGGCTGCAATTAGCTTGCTAAATAACTTGTATAAGGAAACTTAGCTTCTGAAATGATGGAGGTAACCTCCAGCTTAAAGAACACACTAGATAATATAAAAGTAAGAGCAGTATTTAGTTTCTGGAATGAAATTTTTGAAAGTAATATAAATATGGGCCTATTAAAAAGTGTTATAGGGTAAAAATAATGGCTTATGATGAAGCTTTTCTCTAAGTAGTGAGAGATATTTTAAATAACTCATAAGCATGTTTAAGAAAATTGTGTTCGGACATGGATGTTGTATTATATGATTTGTTTTAATGTGTGTGCTTGTTTATAATTTTTGTGAGATACCCTGGTTATGGTTATAAGGGAAAACATAATGTTAAAAAAAATCACCAATAAATGCAAGAATTTGTCTGTGTGATGGATGGAAAGAAACTCTCTGTTTCTTCGGAATCAAGATGGTTGCTCATTGTAAATATTTAGTGTAATGCTTAACCCAAGCATATATGATATGAGAATTATGGATAGATATATTTTAAGTATCATGAATTCCTAAAGATAGCACTGCCATGATTTGTTTGGAACAAGAAGATATTTTTGAGTAACAGAGTATTGATTTTGAAAGAATGTAATATTATGGGTACTTGTTTTGCACATAACAGCCAAAAGAAAAGTCCTCATATAGATTTTGGAATGCTTGTCAATATTCAGGTCATTTTACTTAAGTAGACATCTTCGTATGGGTTACAAGTTAATAATGGAGAGTATAGTAAACAAAGTTGTTTTTACAAAGACAGCAGGTACTAGTCAGGTTGATTATATATATGTATTGCATGGTTCAATGTATAGTATATAATCTTTATATGATCATACTTAAATAAATAGATTCTTGGTTGTTATTGAAGGAATAAAATATTCTGGAATGGTATAATGAAGTTTATGAAGCAGAGCATATAAGTCACTATGATTTTATATCAATATACGTTTGAATAAAAGGAGGACCACTATTTTGATAAAATCATTAGTGTAAGCTAATAGAATACTGGGGATATTAGTTCATTGACATGTAAAGGCAATTTGTATAAAGAAGGAAAAGTTGATTTAGCTAATATAAAATGTATATTTAGTTGGATGTAATGATTTTTTATAGAGAATGAAAGTGTAGTTTACACACACACACTGTCATGCTTTTATGGAAAATGGGTATGAATTAGAACGGCTATATATATGCATACATAAGGCATGAGAATGTCATTGAAGTACTAACAAAAAGAAAGGGAAAAGAAAACTAGAAATTGGTATATTTTATATGCTTTGAATATATCTATAAATAATAGGTTCTAAGGCCATAGATTATTTAAATGGCAAGATACGTACTATTTCCATAGGGAGATGGAAAGAAGAATTCGTGATATATATACATATATGTGTTTACCTACTATTGATAAAATTTAGGAATAAAATAATTTAGAGATGGTAATAAACAATAAATGAATATTTGGCATTATAAGCAGTGTTGTGATAACTTGAGAATAATTAAGATGCAATAGCTAAAGCCAGTCATTTCTTAATTACACCAGTGTGTTCAAAGAAGAAACATATGTGAAATATAAAGTATTAAGGTAGCAGCCTTGTTTGGCATAACTAAGGAAGAGAGATATACATTTAAGTCTGATGCATAGGGTAGATCTACCTGAGAATATCCAAACATTATGTTATATTTTGAGACATAAATTAATTATAAAAGGGTAGTGTGAATGGTATATTTATTTATTTATTTTAAAAAAAATTAGCACCTACCCCGAATTAAGCAATAGTGATAATACTTGGATTTATGTATAAGAAAAACATACCTGACTGGTCATAGAGTACACATAATTATGAGAGAAGACTATATAAAGCTAAATATCATATAAACTACATATGAATTAGAATGAAGTTAAAACAGATTTATGACAAAGTGTTACCATTTTATATCACTCAATAATATGAATATTATTGAGTTACCTGTTTTAAAAAGAATGAGCATGAAAATGTAAGTTATCCCTGTCTATGTGGAAAGAAAAAAAAAACTTTCTAAATATAAAAGGTTGTCTGTATATTTCTTTTTGAAACTGAAATATATGAATATATATATATATATATACTTAATTGATGTTTACATGCTGAGTTTAAACTTAAAGTATGAAGAATCTGTAGAGAGAAAAAATGTGTGTTAAACTTGGAAGATAAAACCTGAAAATTATTTCCCCACAAACTAATTGTCGTATGATATTGGTTGCATTAAGAAGGAATGCTTACCTTGTTTGCAAAAATTTAATTGCTGATTAAATGGATGTACAATTAAGCTATATTTAAAGCAAACTTCGTGGAATTAATTAAATCCATAAAGTAAGAAAATGAAACAAAAAGATTATACCTCGTTTGAATGTGCTTAATATGTTGTTGTTGTTATGTTGAGGATGGATGCTTATATTTAACATTATCCTATAATCAGTGTCCTATAAACTTGTTTTCGCTTCATCTGCCAGTGAGTGTATTTTGATAAGGAATATTTAGTTATGCACCATCCCTTGTGCATTGAAATGAACTCTGATATATTGTAATGTGTCACTTTAAGCATTGCAAGTGCGCATTGAGGTAAATGCTGAAGACTGATGTTATACTTGATATTTAAATTTTTTAATTAAATCTATGAGTGGTTGTAGCATGAAACAAAAGATTTTCTTCTAAAGAGCCAATATTTATTGTTTTTCAAAACATGAATACTTTGTTTAACATTAAATTGGTTTCTTATTCAGTTTCATATTCTGATTGCAGTTACCATGCAAAATTAATTCAGATTTCATCTTCAGCTTGAATTTAATCGAGATGAGATTGCGTTGATGTCTTTTTTTCCTCATATTTTCATAAAGTTACATTACTATGGTAGAAAACAAAATCTCAAGACAATAAGAAATGGAGGTACTCTTCAATTTTCTGTGTTGTGAACGTTTGTTCAGCATTCTGGTATTGTTTAGCTTGGCCTTACATATCGATTTCTAACATGAGGGATTAAAGCTGGTTTAACTTTAACAATGTACCCTATATTTGATTATGCATTTGGCTTAATTTAGATCTGAATTTTTTTGATATTCAGGAATGCTATTGTCGATACCAATAGTGGTAGTGATATTGATTTGCTTTTGACATGTTATTAATTTATCCAAAATTTGATAGTGCTCGCTCGCTTAATAGCACCTTTACCCTCGAGCCTATAATATTGAACCAAAAATTTGTGTTGCATTTTTTAGGGACCTTTTTCCAATTTTTGGGTGGCATTTTCTGCTTGAATTTGTTCTCAAATGACTTTTAATAGTTTGGACACAGTATATGCACAGAAAGAACAATATACATGTAATATTTGACAACTAATACAGTTTTCACACTATAGATGGGTTCATCCATGACACAAAGACGAAGAATGATGATGAATGATAGCAACTACAACTCGACGATAGTAGGTGAACTAGAAGCTAAGTTAATTGCCATGAAAGAGGAGATGGATCTATTCAAGGCTCGAGGAGAGGAGACTAGTAGGCTATATGAGGAGAGGCTTTGCCATGTTAAGGAGGAACATCGACAGATTGAGGTGGAGCGCCTACGTGATAGAGAGAATCGTGAAGCACTAAATAGTAGATTGATGCAAATCGAGCAATGATTGTCATAAACCACTAATCCCTCTCCATCGTGATATTCTAGAACTTTAGGTGCACATCATCCATCAGTTTAGACTACTGATATTTTGGAGAATATTTAGATACGACAAGCTATAATATATTTTTTGTAGTTTGGATAGTAGCTATTTTTTTGTTGTGGTTTAAACCTGGGGTGTCAACTTTACATTTTGGCGATGTATTTGTATTAGGAGCACTTATTTTATATTTAGTTATCTTTGTCTATGTTGTATTGTTTTCCAGTGGAATCTTTTATGTGCAATATTCCAAAGAACAGTGTATATGCAGTTTGTATGAAAGCAGCAAAAATGCATAATAATTGTTATTTGTTTCGTGATGGATTTGCCATGGATTTGTTAAGTAAAAAAAAATCCGTGTTTGATTTTGTTATGGATTTGCCACAGATATGCAAACTAGAACGAAATTTCAGTTTTTAATTTTGTTACGGATTTGCGATGGATTTTTGAAAATATAATTAATAATTTGTTGTTTGAAAGTTTAAATGTTTCGTAGCAAATCCATAGCAAATTTTCAATGGATCTGTGATGGAATATTTTCATTTGCTTTTCAAAATGAAATACAGAAAAATAAATGATTTGCTACGAACCATGACAAAAACATCACAAAATTTGTGACTTTCCGTCACTAACCATTCTGTGACGGATCTAACACCTAATGAATTATGAGGGTAATATCCATCACAAATCCGTTGCAAATTATTGTTTTGTGATGGATTTGAGACAGAATTTCCCATCACTAAAACAGCATTTTCTAGTAGTGTACCCGCGGTTGCTGGATTTGCTAGTTGGTTCCGGGCAGGCTTACACCACAAGTTGAGCTTAACCTCGTGTCTAAATGCGGTAATAATTCAAATTTCCTAATTTGGGGTGTAAAACATTTATCCTAATTAATTTAGGAATTGTAACCATTATCTTATTATATTTACTTTCCCCAATCAACATTGGTTACAATTGTTAATTATTTATTTATGTCTTTATTTATAGCAATCAATTACACTGGTTACTACAACGGTCACCATAAATTATTCATTAAGTATGAAATATAATTTACATGTATGATTCCATAAATCAATACCATTCAACATTACAAACCTTCAGACATTTAATACAACGTATAATTTACCGTTTTACGCTGATTTGGATGGATAATATGTATATATTTATAATTTATGTTTTAGTGCGGCCAACATAGTTATCTTTTATTATTATTATTATTTATTCTTTTAAATTAAATATTTTGGTTTAATTGACCACCAAACATTCATTTAAGTATTCAATCTTGTCAAAAGGTTTCATATTTAAGAAAAAGATCATTAGCTGTAGTCATTGTAAATTATGCCTAAATTGTGGAATTGACATATTTCCAAATCACAAGAAATATATAATTTGGAATAGTTGATGAAAAATTCGCAAAAATATGTATATTTTTATATATACGTACATTTTCACCACTTTTCGCTTTTTGATCTTCTTATCATACCTCTTGTGATCTCAAAATAATGCATTTTTATTCAAAAGGAGAAAAAAACATGTTTACAATAATTAAGACAAAACCCAACAATATTGAATATAAATAGGTACAATTCTTTTAAATATTACAATCACATAATTTACCAATCGTATCTTTTTCTCCAAATTCACATAATTTATGATTCAACATTGAACTAGAGATCTGGAATGTAACTACATTTGAATGGTGTTTAACGGGGCTGATTTCCAAATCTACATTGCTTTTCAACAACAGCATTATATTTTACAATTTAACTGTAGAATATGTGTAAACAAATTCAAGAATCCTACAATTAATATTATGCACAACCACAATTTGCAATTCACAAGTTTTGATAATTTTTATAATTAGATCTGACAGGTGCTAGTTCAATTACAATCATATTATAAGAAGATCTAATGAAAATAGTCATATGAACTTGGGATCTAATACAAACAAGATAAATACGTTATTATAAGTGTATATACAAATTTCCCACTCACCTAAAAGGATTCAAATCCAATGTTTGAACCCTTGGTCTACAATTATCAAATTCTTATAAATCTACAATTTATCTAAAAAGATTATGATTTCTGATTTATAGAGATGTAAGAAAACAGAAAAAGAGGGAGAATCTACTGTTGAGCGCTAACTTGCATTCTTTTCCATTGAATCTGATAGTCCTCTCAATTCTTTGTGATTTTTTGTATATGAATATATTTTAACTAAGAAATAAGGTTTGGAGAAGGAGGAAAATGGCAGAGCTTCGCTGCTGCCCACATATTTATGTGGAAAAGAATGAGGCCTTACCCCTTTATTTATAGGAGTGAAATTGGCCTTGGATGTTAGATTTATTTTTAATTAACATCTATCTATTTAGATTATAAAATATAACAAAGTTTCCCCTCAAAACCTAGCCGTTATTGGGCACTATAAGCCCAAAGCGGTCGACACTCTCCCTAGGGGCGATCGACTGTCGTTTGGCCGGTTTGTCCAATGAGGGCTGATCAAAGGAGGAAATATGTATATTGTAACGCCCCGAATTTTCTGTGAACATAAGAGTAACAAATCAGAGAATGATTAAATTGTAACAAAATAATTAACGGAGCGTTCGTCTCGAAAGTTTTCTTGGAATAGAATCCAAGTTTGCGTAAATCGGACTCCGTATGAAGAAGATATAGCATTTAGAAGTTTCAGTAAAAATCAGCCTGGAATTCAAAATTCAGATTAAAAATTCAAAAACAGACACCCGGGCTGGGCGGGAAAATTCCCGCCCAGGGCCCAGGTCGACACTAGGGTCGACCTGGGGGTCGACCTAGGTAAACAGGTCGACACTAGGGTCGACCTCCCCCATTCCCCCCCTTTTTCAGATCTGTAGACAAATCCATTTTTCTGCACCTGGATGCCTTTCTGATCGGATTCATGAGCTGTAACCTATTTAAACACCCCCAAACCCAGCTTTTTCTCCACACAATTTCATTCTGCCTATACTCTGCCTATATTCTAATTAAAAATAAAATAATGGCGTCGCTGCTCTGCTGAAACCTAGGATAAATCTAGTGCATCTTCTTCCAAACTGAATAGGATTAAAAGAACAATTAGTCTACATCAAAGGAGCGCTATTCAGTATCAGAACACAGATTCCAGAATACAAAAATCGTTCCCTTTTTGTGAGTACAGTTATTTTCAAATATAAAACTTTTCTTATGATCTTGGCATGGTTATAAATCTGAATCTGGGGTTATGCATATTCTTATCTGTCAGATCGTTTTTTCTGTTACTATTCTGTATCTCCTTTTTTTTATGTTCTATAGCCAGGCTACTACGAGCCTGCGCCAAATCTCATAAGAGATTAACGCATGAACACTAATTTTGGGACAAATAATGAATATGGCATAATTGGACATGACTGATCTGTGACTGATTTGAGAAAAGAACATAGGTTGTAAATTAATACCTAGAATCAGTGCATACTATGTATAAAAGACTGTGATTTGGAAGAATAATTATTATCTGATAGCATATGACTTTGGATTTGGAATATAATGCATATCATAATGCAAGATCTGATTTTGATGACTTAATACATGATTAAAATATAAGATCTAGATTTTGGGGCATATTTTATATCACGATCTATGACTTGAATAAAAAAGATATATGTGACTTAAGTGTAAAGATCTATATTAAAATAGGTTAACTATTAATGTGAATGCGCCTAAATATGGATTTTAGGATATTTGGCATCATAGGCTATAATTTGACATAATTCATATTGTTTGGGACTTTTTAGAGAATATTTTGTACTGTGCAAAGTTTAACTAAAATGTGGGGCATATGTCGCATTATGAATTATGACCATGATTTAGGCATGTAAATTTAGGTAAGATATGTAAATATAACTTTAAGAAATATTTAATCCATTAAATCTGCTGAATTGCCTAATCTGCTAATCTGTTATCTGCTAAATCTGTTGAATTGCCTAATCTGCTAAATCTGTTATCTGCTTAATCTGTTGAATTGCCTAATCTGCTAAATCTGCTGAATTACCTAATCTGCTAAAATTGTTATCTGCTAAATCTGTTGAATTGCTTAATCTGTTGAAAGCTGAATAATTATAAATTGGAGGCTCGATCTAAAATTGAGCAAAACATGTTAATAGAACTTTGGATAATCTACCGTAAGTTGTAAAGAAGTTAAATCTGCTAAATAAACATAATTAGTATGATATTTTCTGTAAAGTGGCTATGACACGAGGTTAGACTCCATTGGCGGTAGAAGCCTGCCTGGAACCAACCGGCTTAACTAGCGACCACAAACTGTCAGTCTGATGTGAGAGGTCGTAGGCATAACTAAAATATGCTTAGACACAAGGTTAGGTCTGCCATGTGGCAGAAGTCTTCCCGGAACCACCCGTCATATCCAGCGGCCACAAGCAACCCACCTAATGTGAGAGGTTTGCGCATTAATAATTAATTAATGCAAATCTAAGATAAATATGATACCTAAAACGTATTGGGTGGATAGGGTTAAAACAATTGGTCTGATGAATCTAATAAACCCATTTCGTAAATTGTAGGCCCAATACAAAGTTAGGTAAAACAATTTGTAATCCTGTTAATCTGTATATCTGATCCGTTAGTCTGAGAACTTGTTAATCTGTATATCTGATCCGTTAGTCTGAAAACTTGTTAACTTGATTGTCTGATCTGTGAACTAGTAACCTGAACTCTGTCTGAAATCTGTAAATAAGTGTGACGGCCCGCCTCGCACCAGCCTGCATTTCCTCCAGAAGTGCGCTGTACACATGCCCGACTAGCACAAGACGGTCGTCATAAGAAAGAAAAGAAGGGAATGAACTAATCCAGAAACCTGTAGAATGTCTCACAGCGCATGGAATAAAATATAATAATAATATACTTGACACAAAACAGGCGAGACAGTGCATAAGCTGATAACTAAAACCAACATCAATCTCAAAGCAGCGGAAATCCAAATACAGCTTATTACAACTTTCCAAATTTACTGTCTCTAAACAAAAGAAAGCTAAAATAGAAGATACACCAACAATGCCCAAGCAGTGATCTTCAACAACACAGGGAGAATACTATATATATATATTACGTGGAAGCCTCCTGCTCGTCTCCGGATCATCTACCCGTGCATCACCAGCTAACCTGTCTCTAGTCTGCTCGTGAGAGCACCCAGAGTAATAAGAGGAGACATAAAACTCTGGGTCAGACATAAAGCCTGGTATGAGCGATAAACATCTAAACAGAATAATAACAGGTATACTAAGCCATACCTGAACCTGGACCTGCAACCAAAGAGTTAATACCACATACCGTACAATACTCCAAGGTGCCATAATAAATAGTGTAAGAATACGGGGGTGGGGTGTGCATGTCATAATGATAGCAAACAAATCATCCATGGCAACCATCCTCACGTCTCTCACTCAGTGCGTAAAGCGTACGACATCTACCACTTTGGAACACTAGACAAACTGAGGCAACGACGAATCCCGACTTGTAGAAACTCTGCTGTGACCAAGCCAAACACTTGGAGTCATGACCAAACATTTCAATGACCCACTTCATTGGTCATAGCCCTTGGTTCTACCAATGCCATAATGGCCCTGAATCCGCCTTCGTACCTCCTCCCATAGTGGTCCAAAGCTATAGGTGTCGATAACTCCTTAGCACGCGTCCCGCAGCAAAGCCCAATCATGAAGTGAACTCGTTGATTCCCATCTGAATCTTAAGCTCTAACTTCTCATTTGGACTCCCTTTGCATCTCGGGTTTGGTTGAATTGGAGTGGGTCTTCAGAAAAGTTGTCGTGCAGTAGCAGCTCTAAAATTCGGTTCGGTTCAGTCACCCATGCTCGGTTCGGTTCGGTCACCCATGCTCGGTTCGGTTCGGTCACCCATGCTCGGTTCGAGTCCTTCTCCTTGTCTCTTCGGGTCGGGCACTTCGCTCCGGGTCGGGTCGGGGTCCTCCTCCAGGTCGGGTCGGGTGTCCTTCTCTCCAGCGCTCCAGTCCCTAGCTTATTTCTTCTTTGCTTCCGATCCGAGCCCTGCATCTCCAAGTCGATCCGATCTGGCCTCCAATCTCTCTTCCGATCCGATCCGCTCCGTTCCCTAGCTTACTCCGATCCGATCCGCTCCACCGCTCCGATCCGATCTCCTGTCCAACTCCAACTCTAAGCAATGGCCTTCCTTCCTGCCAAACTTCTTCCAGTGGCAAGTCCTCATCCAGTTCGGATTCCCTTGGTCAGTTCCCTAGTCCGATCCGACCCCTTTCTCCGATCCGAACCGGTTCGGAGCCTGCACACTTCTGCAACTTTCCAGCAAGCTTTCTACGCCATTCGACGACGTTTTCGAGCAATTTAACTATTCTAATCAATCATGAAACATACCATAGAGTCATAGTAACATGTAATAGCAACCACAAACAACAAACAACAATTTAAATGAATCAAAATGGATCAAAAGTAGCTAAAACTTCATATTTTCCCTTAAGCACTCTTAATCATGCTTAAACATACAATTAGCAAAACACATCGAAATCATCTCAAATTTCTAACAGAGCCTTAAAACATTATTTTAGAATTTTAAGATTTTTTCCAGAATTTATTGGTGTATAAATTCGCTAATCTTCACTAATTACCCTTAATTAACCGTAATTAGTGTCAAAATGATGTTATCACTCACCTTGGCCACAAATGAAATTCTCAGAACTGAAACTCCTCTGATTTGGGGCGAATACTGATGTCTAACAGCAGTTCCAACCTTGCTTTGGTGCCTTTTCTCCTTAATTTGGTGTTGCTAAGCCTAATCTTCAATTAGAGAGTGATTTGGGGTGTTTTAGATGTAGGAAGCCATTACTAAGGTCTCAAGGAGGTTTGTGGCGGCTCAAAACTGAAATGAAAGTGATAACCTAACCCTAATCAGTCCTCCTATACCTCTAAACCCGAAATTCCCCTTGGGCCTAGCTGCTAATTACCCGGTTAAGCCCAATTAAGCTGTCCTTCACTATCTGAAACTTGTTTCAGCCATATCTCCCAAACGGTAAGTCCGTTTGGCTAATGTGACCACTCTACGGAAAGAGAAACTATCATTCAAAGCCAATGGAAGTGGTTTCAGGTCAAAATTCATTTCCAGTCAAAAGTTATGGCCAAAACAGTGCCAACTAGGGGTAAAATGGTCATTTAAAAATCGAAAAAAATCATGAACATGGGAAATGACCCCAATAGTCGTCTCCCAAAGTTACATGACCATACGACTTCGTATGTGAAAGAAATAAATATTCTACGATCCTATGATGCGCAGAATGCGGGTCGTTACACTCTCCCCCCCTTAAGAAATTTCGTCCCCGAAATTCCTTAACCCCAAAACATACACAGGATCCCGCATGCCTAACACCCACATACAACAATCAAACATGCAAAGCAAGCAAACAAGTCTATCCTAGCATGCGGAAAACTAAATCGCTAATAAAATCTTACCAGACAAAGAGTTCTGGATACTTCTTCATTATGTCCTCTTCTGTTTCCCAAGTACAATCATTCTCGTTTTCGCTCCACTGTACCTTGACTAGCTTCACCGACTTCCTTCGAAGTTGCTTCATGTCGTGTGCGACAATACGGGCCGGCTTGCGGTTTCCAACCGCCTCGGGTTCTACTTCGAAGTCTTCCAACTGATCAGGTGAGATAGTCATATCTGAGTCGTGAACGAACTTCCTTAGTTGGGAAACATGAAATACGTTGTGAACTCCCGCCATCTTCTCTGGTAAGTCAATTCTATATGCCAAATTCCCGACTAGTTCAAGAACAGGGAATGGGCCAACAAATCTTGGTGCTAATTTACCTCTCCTGCCAAATCGTATTACGCTCTTCAACGGAGAAATCTTGACAAACACCAAGTCACCAACGGAGAATTTTAAGTCTCTTCTTCTCTTATCAGCATAACTCTTCTGCCTATCTTGGGCTGCCTTCATTCGTTGCTGAATGATCTTGATCTTATCTGAAGTTTCCCTCACCACATCTGGTCCAAGCATAAACTTCTCGCCAGTTTCTATCCAACATGATGGTGAGTTGCACGGTCTTCCATACAAAGCTTCAAACGGAGCCATACCGATACTGGATTGGTAGCTATTATTATATGCAAACTCTACTAGATGCAAATGGTCATCCCATGATCCTCCAAAATCCAATATACATGCTCTCAAGAGATCTTCCAAAATACGGTTCACCCTCTCCGTCTGACCGTCGGTCTGAGGATGATATGCGGTACTGAGATGTAACTCTGACCCTAGCGCCTCTTGCAAGCTCCTCCAAAACCCACTAGTGAACAACGGGTCTCGGTCGCTCACAATGCTTTTAGGTACTCCATGAAATCTCACTACCCACTTCATATACAATTCTGCTAACTTAGCTGCCGTTCTAGTCGATTTAACTGGTATAAACCTTGCACTTTTGGTCAGTCGATCTACAATTACCCAAATGCTGTCATATCCCGATCTAGTCCTTGGTAACCCATCGATGAAATCCATCGAGACTTGCTCCCATTTCCATTCGGGAATTTCTAAGGGCTGTAACAACCCACTAGGCTTCTTTTGCTCGGCTTTAACTAGCTGGCAATTCATGCACTTGGATATAAATTTCCCAACGTCTCTTTTCATCCCTTCCCAGTAGTAGGTCTGCTTCATATCTCGATACATCTTATTACCACCGGGGTGTATAGTCAGCTTTGAGTGATGACATTCTTTAAGCACTTCATCTCTCAATCCAGTGACATTGGGTACAACAAGCTTTCCATCCTTTCTAAGCCATCTATCTCGATCAAGCCCATACTTGTTCACCTCCTCATCGATACCCATCTCTAACTTGGAGATGATTTCCAATAGGTTAGGATCGTCCCTCTGACTAGAGCCGATCCACTCAATCAAAGTGGGTCTGACCGTCAAACTCGCTAACATTTCTGGATCCAATTCGCACTTTGGTCTGAAATCAAACCCCGCGATAAACTCCAGTTGCTTCCATTCAAGGAACATAGCCCCAAGCTGGCATGTCTTCTACTCAATGCATCAGCCACCGCATTGCCCTTTCCTGGTGTGTATGCGATGTCAAAATCATAGGAAGCTAAGAACTCTAACCATCTCTGCTGACGGAGGTTTAAATCCTTCTGGGAGAACAGATACTTTAACGACTTATGATCTGTAAATAGCTCAAATCTTTCTCCCAAGAGATAGTGTCTCCACATCTTTAACGCGAACACGATTGCTGCCAATTCTAAATCATGGGTAGGGTATCTCCTCTCGTGCGGTTTCAATTGCCGACTTGCATAAGCTACAACCCTACCGCCTTGCATCAATACAGCACCCAGTCCGGTACCACAGGCGTCCGTGTATACCGTCATCTCTTCATCCCCCTTAGGAATGACTAACACTGGTGCGCTTGTCAACTTGTCCTTTAGACTTCTGAATGCATTCTCGCACCTTTCATTCCAGACAAAAGCTTGATTTTTCTTGGTCAACTGGGTCAATGATGCTGCTATCTTGGAGAAACCTTGGATAAACTTACGATAATATCCCGCTAATCCCAAGAAACTTCTTACATCTGTTGCGTTCTTGGGCGTAGGCCAATCTTGTACCGTAGCCACCTTCGCTGGGTCCACGGCAATACCATTCTCTGATACAACATGGCCCAAGAACCTCACTTCCCTCTTCCAGAAGTGACACTTAGAAAACTTTGCTTTCAATTGGTGTTTTCTCAACACCTCCATCGCTACCCTTAAATGTTCCTTGTGTTCTTCCTCTGTCCTCGAATAGACCAAAATATCATCAACGAACACAAGGACAGACTTATTCAGCTGATCTCTGAATACCCTATTCATAAGGTCCACAAAATATGCCGGGGCATTAGTCAGCCCAAATGGCATAACCAACCATTCATAAAATCCAGACGGCGTTCGAAATGCCGTTTTAGCTATACTCTCAGCTTCCACTCTAAGCTGATGAAAACCTGTCGCGAGATCCAACTGAGAAAATACTCTCGCGCCACTCAACTGATCAAACAAATCATCTATCCGCGGTAGAGGATACTTGTTCTTCCTCGTCACTTTATTCAACTCGCGGTAGTCTACACACAAACGAAGGGAACCATCCGCCTTGGTAGCAAACACGACTGGTGCTCCCTATTCAGAAACACTCCTTCTGATAAATCCCTTCTTCAAAAGATCGCTGACTTGCACCTCGAGCTCTCGCTGCTCCCTTGGTGCCATACGACGAAGTGGCATCACTATAGGTCTGGCATCTTTTACCAAATCAATACGAAACTCAATCTCTCGGTGTGGTGGAAGTCCGGTCACTTCTTCGAAAACATCCGGATACTGGCCAACCACGGGCAAACCTGACAACTCACTATGCGGAATGTCGAGGGAGTTTAGAAAACTAGCCAATACCCCCTTACTGGGTAGACCACCAAACACTATCCTCCGCCCATCATCCGCTCTAGCTGTCACCAACAAGCCCTCACAGTCTACCACCACCCCGTATCTTTGGAGCCAATCTACTCCCAAAATAATGCCAAACCCAGTAAAGCCCAAAACAAAGCAATCACAAACAAACATGCATCCATGACTCGATAGAACCACATTACGACAAATCATGCTAAGGCTAGTCGAACCACCAATCGGGTTCGTCACTACTAAAGGTCTATCGACAATCTTGGGCTCCAATCCCAACCTATCTACCAGGTCACTAGATATGAAAGAACTGGAAGCTCCGGTATCAAACAAAACTCTAACAGGAACATCATAAACAGAAAGCATACCTTGAATGACGACATTCTTTCCCTTCTCCGCCGCAGTTGGGGCATTCGACGAAGAAGGAATAGCATTAAGAGCATATGCTTTCACCATTTGCTTTTCCTTAGGGGGCTGTGGACACTTGTCCTTGTGATGTCCCATTTGGCCACAGTTGAAGCACTTCCTATCCGCTGGCTTGGCCCGACAATTACTAGCATAATGGCCCTTCTTACCACAGCTGAAGCACTCCACATCTTGCTTATTCTTTTTCTTCTGGCCATCCTTAGTCTGGTTCTGCTTTCTCTTATTCTGGGGACCACCTTTGCCTCCACCACTAGCTTGTGGCTTTGGCTCCTCTGCGGATGCAACCTCAGTCTTCAGCTTAGGGTAGAGACTCTCTGATCTTAACGCTTTCCCCACAATCGATTCAAACGTCTCATCGATGTGGTTAATAAGTTTTTCCCCCAAGTACTGATCCAAACCAGTTATGAATTTCTCATTCTTTTTCTCGGCAGTATCGATGAGAGACAGTCCATACTTCGACAAAGTGTCAAATTCAGCAATATACTCCGAGACAGCCCTGCCATTCTGCTTGAGCTCCAAGAACCTCTTGAACAACACTGACTTCTGGGCAGCTGGAATGAACTTCTCACTAAAGCGAGCTTTAAACTGCTCCCAAGTAATCTGGTCTTCGGGAGTAGCTGCCTTTATAGCATTCCACCAATTCATTGCCCGCCCTTGCAGCTGACGGGACGCTAGCTTTCTCTTCATCGCATCCTCGATACCCAAATCCTCGAAGATACGCTCGCAACTATCCAACCAATCCTGAACGTCCGTAGCCGACTCCGTTCCATGGAATGACTTCCCACCAAGACTAGTATAATCCTTATTCAGCTTGGCGAAGTCGACTCTTGGCGCCTGCACTATTGGACCACCACCATTTCCACCATTGGGAGCTGCCCTCTGCACATCTCTAAGCATCTCTCTCATGAGGTCAGTAAACATCGTCCTCATGTCGGCAGCAATCCCATTATTGGCTCCCCTACCAGCACCTCTAGTATCTCGGCTCATCGTCAATCTGAAAAAGGAAACGATTAACGACTCCATAGTGGTGCTAGTGCAGTACGACTCCATCCTTATACTACTAATAGTATATATATATAGCTTCTTAAAAACCAAAGTAATCACAAATACGCTCTCTCGTATACGTGTAATATCTCTCCCTGATAACTTCCCTAGGTTAACTACGCAACCTAGAGCTCTGATACCAAGTGTGACGGCCCGCCTCGCACCAGCCTGCATTTCCTCCAGAAGTGCGCTGTACACATGCCCGACTAGCACAAGACGGTCGTCATAAGAAAGAAAAGAAGGGAATGAACTAATCCAGAAACCTGTAGAATGTCTCACAGCGCATGGAATAAAATATAATAATAATATACTTGACACAAAACAGGCGAGACAGTGCATAAGCTGATAACTAAAACCAACATCAATCTCAAAGCAGCGGAAATCCAAATACAGCTTATTACAACTTTCCAAATTTACTGTCTCTAAACAAAAGAAAGCTAAAATAGAAGATACACCAACAATGCCCAAGCAGTGATCTTCAACAACACAGGGAGAATACTATATATATATATTACATGGAAGCCTCCTGCTCGTCTCCGGATCATCTACCCGTGCATCACCAGCTAACCTGTCTCTAGTCTGCTCGTGAGAGCACCCAGAGTAATAAGAGGAGACATAAAACTCTGGGTCAGACATAAAGCCTGGTATGAGCGATAAACATCTAAACAGAATAATAACAGGTATACTAAGCCATACCTGAACCTGGACCTGCAACCAAAGAGTTAGTACCACATACCGTACAATACTCCAAGGTGCCATAATAAATAGTGTAAGAATACGGGGGTGGGGTGTGCATGTCATAATGATAGCAAACAAATCATCCATGGCAACCATCCTCACGTCTCTCACTCAGTGTGTAAAGCGTACGACATCTACCACTTTGGAACACTAGACAAACTGAGGCAACGACGAATCCCGACTTGTAGAAACCCTGCTGTGACCAAGCCAAACACTTGGAGTCATGACCAAACATTTCAATGACCCACTTCATTGGTCATAGCCCTTGGTTCTACCAATGCCATAATGGCCCTGAATCCGCCTTCGTACCTCCTCCCATAGTGGTCCAAAGCTATAGGTGTCGATAACTCCTTAGCACGCGTCCCGCAGCAAAGCCCAATCATGAAGTGAACTCGTTGATTCCCATCTGAATCTTAAGCTCTAACTTCTCATTTGGACTCCCTTTGCATCTCGGGTTTGGTTGAATTGGAGTGGGTCTTCAGAAAAGTTGTCGTGCAGTAGCAGCTCTAAAATTCGGTTCGGTTCAGTCACCCATGCTCGGTTCGGTTCGGTCACCCATGCTCGGTTCGGTTCGGTCACCCATGCTCGGTTCGAGTCCTTCTCCTTGTCTCTTCGGGTCGGGCACTTCGCTCCGGGTCGGGTCGGGGTCCTCCTCCAGGTCGGGTCGGGTGTCCTTCTCTCTAGCGCTCCAGTCCCTAGCTTATTTCTTCTTTGCTTCCGATCCGAGCCCTGCATCTCCAAGTCGATCCGATCTGGCCTCCAATCTCTCTTCCGATCCGATCCGCTCCGTTCCCTAGCTTACTCCGATCCGATCCGCTCCACCGCTCCGATCCGATCTCCTGTCCAACTCCAACTCTAAGCAATGGCCTTCCTTCCTGCCAAACTTCTTCCAGTGGCAAGTCCTCATCCAGTTCGGATTCCCTTGGTCAGTTCCCTAGTCCGATCCGACCCCTTTCTCCGATCCGAACCGGTTCGGAGCCTGCACACTTCTGCAACTTTCCAGCAAGCTTTCTACGCCATTCGACGACGTTTTCGAGCAATTTAACTATTCTAATCAATCATGAAACATACCATAGAGTCATAGTAACATGTAATAGCAACCACAAACAACAAACAACAATTTAAATGAATCAAAATGGATCAAAAGTAGCTAAAACTTCATATTTTCCCTTAAGCACTCTTAATCATGCTTAAACATACAATTAGCAAAACACATCGAAATCATCTCAAATTTCTAACAGAGCCTTAAAACATTATTTTAGAATTTTAAGATTTTTTCCAGAATTTATTGGTGTATAAATTCGCTAATCTTCACTAATTACCCTTAATTAACCGTAATTAGTGTCAAAATGATGTTATCACTCACCTTGGCCACAAATGAAATTCTCAGAACTGAAACTCCTCTGATTTGGGGCGAATACTGATGTCTAACAGCAGTTCCAACCTTGCTTTGGTGCCTTTTCTCCTTAATTTGGTGTTGCTAAGCCTAATCTTCAATTAGAGAGTGATTTGGGGTGTTTTAGATGTAGGAAGCCATTACTAAGGTCTCAAGGAGGTTTGTGGCGGCTCAAAACTGAAATGAAAGTGATACCTAACCCTAATCAGTCCTCCTATACCTCTAAACCCGAAATTCCCCTTGGGCCTAGCTGCTAATTACCCGGTTAAGCCCAATTAAGCTGTCCTTCACTATCTGAAACTTGTTTCAGCCATATCTCCCAAACGGTAAGTCCGTTTGGCTAATGTGACCACTCTACGGAAAGAGAAACTATCATTCAAAGCCAATGGAAGTGGTTTCAGGTCAAAATTCATTTCCAGTCAAAAGTTATGGCCAAAACAGTGCCAACTAGGGGTAAAATGGTCATTTAAAAATCGAAAAAAATCATGAACATGGGAAATGACCCCAATAGTCGTCTCCCAAAGTTACATGACCATACGACTTCGTATGTGAAAGAAATAAATATTCTACGATCCTATGATGCGCAGAATGCGGGTCGTTACAATAAGTTAATCTGAAATCTGTTTTCTGGGGACACAAGGTTAGGAGGGGAAATACATGTGTCATCTGTTGTTTGGGACCCATATTAGTCAATAACCATTTCTGGTATCAAAACTTTGACCCCACGTTATGTAGGGTTCCGGGCACGCTTACTGAACTAATTTTAAGCGGTTCATTCTGATAATGGCGAGGGGTGTTGATGGTGCGTTCCAACCGGGTCATGTGCGTGCATGGATCCGGTCTGCTCTGAGGATGTAAGACACTGTGACATCTGTAAATAGGTCTGTGCCAATAGGTTGCCACTTTAGGGAGTGATACACCCTACTGTGGGGTCGACACAGGGTATTTATGTACTAGGGAGCTGATCGCTTGGGGGGTAGGACTTAGGGTACACTTAGTTCTGTCTGTTTCTGTTGGTACTGTCTATTACTAGTGGGTGGTAACACCTATCTGTTTCTGCGTGGTACCGTCTGTTGGAGTGGTAAAGGCCCATTTCTAGTGTACACCTAATTCTAACATTATGTTTCCGTAGGGATTATTCTGTTACCATCTCTGATTCCGTTTCTGATTCTATTTCCGTACCTTCTGTTTATTGGGTTGGTAAAGGCCCATTAGTTGGGTGGTAAAGGCCCATTATTAGTATTCTGCTTCTGTACCTTCTGTCTGTTCGGGTGGTAAAGGCCCATTCTAGCATTCTGTTTTTGTAGAGATTATTCTGTTTCCGTTTCAGTTTAGACATTATGGTTACACCTAATCCTATTATACTAGTATTAGTGCAGAGAAGTGAGGACTAAGTAAATAGCTTAGCTTAGTCTATATCATTCTGTTAACCTGCTATTCCTGTTATGGTTATCTCTCATCCAGTTTTATTTACATGTCATGATACTATTATCTGTTTATGTGCTGAAAGTCACTGGACTCACCAGACTTATGTCTGACCTGGTTTGTTTCGCCTCTTTTCTTTCCGTCTTCCCCCTTCCCTAGGTTTCAGGGTGGAAACATAGGAGCTTGATGCAGATTCTCTCTACTTGAAGTATTGCTTGGCGTTGGCTCTATCTTTTCATGGCAGTTTATGTTGGGAATTATGACTTTAAAAATTATGCATTCTGAAGGCTTTTGTACACGACCGATATTTTGCACTTGAATTCTGATATTGTGATTTGAAAAGATGTAACCAAACTTATTTCTGTTTCTATTGTAATAAAGTTATAATTTTTTCAAGTACTACTTTATCTGTCTTGTAAATTTCTGTTCTGTCTACTAAAACGCTGCATCAAAGTTAAGGCATTCCCTTTGTGAGTGACCTTAACGGAGGTGGAGTGTTACACTTGGCATCAGAGCTGAAGGTTACCAGATTTGATAAAAAGTTTTGAAAACTATTTTCAAAAAGGTTTAGAAAGGAAGTATTTTTAAAAGTAGAGTTTATTTTGAAAAACATAATCCCCAAAGCCATAGCCTATCTTTCTATCCTTTGTTTTGAATCTTTCCTTTTCTTTAGTTTCAGCATGTCTGGGGATCTTCACCTTTCGGAGGGCGTACCGATACTTGGCTGGTTTAGGAGGTACCTAGATGCTAGGGCTAATGATGCGGGCCAAACAAACGTCCCTCCTCCCCCAGCTGCAGCGGTTCCTCCTCCTCCGCGTGTGAATACTTTCCCGAAGATATGTAGAGACTTTCAAGCCATGGGTGGGAAGAACTTTAATGGAACTGAATCCTTCGTGGAAGCAAGGAATTAGCTCAAAGAAACTGAGGATTTGTTCGTTATCTTCGAGGTGGACGATAGGCAGAAGATACAATTGGAAGTATGGTTGCTTAAGGACGAAGCTTCTTTTTGGTGGGAGGTCACAAATGGAGAGAGTCCGGTAGAGAGATGGATGGATTTCAGGCATAGGTTCGAGATGAAATTTCTCTCACGAGCGGAAGAGAGTCTATACGTAGAAAGGTTCTTGGCATTGAAGCAGGGGAATTCATCAGTGAGGGAGTACGTCAACAAGTTTAATCAGTTGGCAAGATTTGGCTTAGATTTGGTAAATACACCGCATAAGAAGGCACTAAGATTTGCTAAAGGTTTGAACGAGCCGCTACACGGATTGGCAATGTCCCAGATTCCTATGGGGGCTACCTTCGAGAAATTAGTTGACATGGCATTGATGCATGAAGAGGAAACCAAAAGTGAGAAGAAAGAAGAAAAACTTGAAGGACCACAGAACAAGAAGGCGGGGCCCAAACAGGAAACACGAAAGAAGGATGAGAAGTCTGAAGACAAGAAGGAGAAGAAGTGCTTTACTTGTGGAAGCTCGACCCATCTGAACAAGGATTGCAGAAAGAGGAAGGGAACTTGCTTCAACTTTGGAGAAATGGGGCACTTATCTAGGGACTGCCCAAAGAAACGAGGACAAGGGCAGAGGGCAAGACCAACTTCTGGAGGGCAGGCGAATACCCTCGAGGCTCGTGGATAGGATAGAAATAGGAAAACTTTCTGTAGAGGGATTAATCTCCTTATCTGATTGTGGAGTTAAAAACTCTTTCTGATTCTGGCATTTTTATTCTGTAATTGAAACTCTGCACTTTAATACTAGTCTTGTTTCTGTTTCCGCTATAGTCTCAAATCCCATGAGGGTTACGACTCATCTGTTTGTGATAAGTTGGGGTTTGAGGGTATCTGTGTTGGGCGTTAAGTTTACTATGACGCATATATTCTGGGTTTTTATCATGCATAGTTTCCTAAGAATCATTTGGTAATCTGATCTGTATCAGTAGTCTGTAGGTATCTGAATATTTCTGAAAAGGATAGGAGTTTTTACTCAAAGCGTGAAATAGATTTCCAGTTGGGCATTTGTTTAATGGGAGTGATTCTCTGAGTGTTAATCTGATGTTGATTTCGGTCTTCGGGGTTGATACTTAGGGGGCTATTCTCTTAAACCGATGTCTAATGGGAACCTAGCTTTTGTTTTAATTGTATTTGCTTCTATCACTCGACTTTATCCTATCAACCGAGTCTTCGACCTTTAGGTAGAAACTAATGGGTGTAAACATATGTTCGAGACATGTTATGTTTGATGGTTGCAAGTGGATGCAAATGGTTGCTAGTGGTTGCTCGTGGATGCATACACACATACTAGGCACTAGATCAGCTCAAAAACACTCTCATACTACATATGGATGTGTGTGTGCATTTTTTTTTAAATTTTTATGGATGCGAAATGGTCAACTCAGCACATGGATGCTGCATATGAATGAACGGTTGTGCACTCGTATAAATGATATGTATCAAATAGGAAAATTGCATACATGTTGGACTCATGGCACTGACATAATTCGCATTAAGGAGGTCAACTGAATCAGTGGACCACCTAATCTTTGCATTAGATAAGGAACATATACACACACTTTTGCAAATGTTCATACAACATTACAAGTTTTCTAAGGACAATGGATGCTTGTGGATGATGGTTGAGTAGATGGGTGATTGGACGGTAGGACACGTTCTTCCTAACTTGAAGATTTCGGGGACGAAATCCTTTAAGGAGGGAAGAATGTAACACCCCGAATTCTCTGTGAACATAAGAGTAACAAATCAGAGAATGATTAAATTGTAACAAAATAATTAAGGGAAACGGGTTGCGCCATTGCGTTCGTCTTGAAATTCTGCTTGGAATAGAGTCCAAGTTTGCATAAATCGGACTCCGTATGAAGAAGATATGGTCTTCAGAAGTTTCAGTAAAAATCAGCCCGGAATTCAAAATTCAGATTCGAAATTCAAAAAAAGACACACGGGTTGGGCGGGAAAATTCCCGCCCAGGGCTCAGGTCAACACTAGGGTCGACCCTAGAGTCGACCTCCCCCCGCCCCTTTTCCAGATCTGTAGACAGATCCATTTTTCTACACCTGGACGCCTTTCTGACTGGATTCTTGAGCTCTAACCTATTTAAACACCTCCAAACCCAGCTTTCTCTCCACACAATTTCATTCTGCCTATACTCTGCCTATATTCTAATTAAAAATAAAATAATGGCGTTGCTACTCTGCTGAAACCTAGGATAAATCCAGTGCATCTTCTTCCAAACTGAATAGGATTAAAAGAACAATTAGTCTACATCAAAGGAGCGCTATTCAGTGTCAGAACACAGATTCCAGAATACAAGAATCGTTCCCTTTTTGTGAGTACAGTTATTTTCAAATATAAACTTTTATTATGATCTTGGCATGGTTATAAATCTAAATCTGGGGTTATGCATATTCTTGTCTGTCAGATCGTTTTTTCTGTGACTATTCTGTATCTCCTTTTTTTTCTTCTGTTCTATAGCTAGGCTACTACGAGCCTGCGCCAAATCTTATAAGAGATTAACGCATGAACACTAATTTTGGGACAAATAACGAATATTGCATAATTAGACATGACTGATCTGAGACTAATTTGAGAAAATAACATAGGTTGTAAATTAAGACAGTGCATACTATGTATAAAAGACTGTGATTTGGAAGAAGAATTATTATATGATAGCATATGACTTGGGATTTTGAATATAATGCATATCATAATGCAAGATCTGATTTTGAGGACTTAATACATGACTAAAATTTAAGATCTAGATTTTGGGGCATATTTTATATCACGATCTATGACTTGAAAAAAAAAAGATATATGTGACTTAGGCGTAAAGATCTATATTAAAATTGGTTAACTATTAATGTGAATGCACCTAAATATGGATTTTAGGATATTTGGCATCATAGGCTATAATTTGGCATAATTCATATTGTTTGGGACTTTTTAGAGAATATTCTGTACTGTGCAAAGTTTAATTAAAATTTGGGGCATATGCCGCATTATGAATTATGACCATGATTTAGGCATGTAAATTTAGGCAAGATATGTAAATAGAACTTTAAGAAATAATTAATCCGTTAAATCTGCTGAATTGCCTAATCTGCTAATCTCTTATCTGCTAAATCTGTTGAATTGCCTAATATGCTAAATTTGTTGAATTGCCTAATCTGCTAAATCTGCTGAATAACCTAATCTGCTAAAATTGTTATCTACTAAATCTGTTGAATTGCTTAATCTGTTGAAAGCTGAATAATTATAAATCGGAGGCTCGATCTAAAATTGAGCAAAACATGCTAATAGGACTTTGGATAATCTGCCGTAACTTGTAAAGAAGTTAAATCTGCTAAATAGACATAATTAGTCTAATATTTTCTGTAAAGTGGCTATGACACGAGGTTAGACTCCGTTTGTGGTAGAAGCATGCCCGGAACCAACCGGCTTAACCAGCGACCGCAAACTGTCAGTTTAATGTGAGAGGTCGTAGGCATAACTAAAATATGCTTAGACACGAGGTTAGGTCTGGCTTGTGGCAGAAGTCTGCCCGGAACCGCCCGACATATCCAGCGGCCACAAGCTACCGACCTAATGTGAGAGATCTGCGCATTAATAATTAATTAATGCAAATCTAAGATAAATATGATACCTAAAATGCGTTGGGTGGATAAGGTTAAAACAATTGGTCTGATGAATCTAATAAACCCATTTCGTAAATCTGTAGGCCCAATACAAAGTTAGGTAAAACAATCTGTAATCCTGTTAATCTGTATATCTGATCTGTTAGTCTGAGAACTTGTTAATCTGTATATCTGATCCCTTAATCTGAAAACTTGTTAAATTGATTGTCTGATCTGTGAACTAGTAACCTGAACTCTGTCTGAAATCTGTAAACAAGTTAATCTGAAATCTGTCAGTTCAAGGACACAAGGTTAGGAGGGGAAATACTTGTGTCATCTGTTGTTTGGGACCCATATTAGTCAGTAACCCTTTCTGGTATCAAAACTTTGACTCCACATTATGTAAGGGTCTGGGCACGCTTAATGAACTAATTATAAGCGGTTCATTCTGATAATGGCGAGGGGTGTTGATGGTGCGTTCCAACCGGGTCATGTGCGTGCATGGATCCGGTCTGCTCTGAGGATGTAAGACACCGTGACATCTGTAAATAGGTCTATGCCAATAGGTTGCCACTTTAGGGAGTGATACACCCTACCGTGGGGCTGACACAGGGTATTTATGTATTAGGGAGCCGATCGCTTGGGGGTAGGACTTAGGGTACACTTAGTTTTGTCTGTTTCTGTTGGTACCGTCTATTTCTGTTGGGTGGTAACACCTGTCTGTTTCTGCGTGGTACCGTCTGTTGGGGTGGTAAAGGCCCATTTCTAGTGTATACCTAATTCTAACATTCTGTTTCCGAAGGGATTATTCTATTTCCGTCTCTGATTTCGTTTCCGATTCTATTTCCGTATCTTTTGTCTATTGGGGTGGTGAAGGCCCATTAGTTGGGTGGTAAAGGCCCATTATTATTATTCTGCTTCTGTACCTTCTGTCTGTTCGAGTGGTAAAGGCCCATTACTAGTATTCTGTTTTTGTAGAGATTATTTTGTTTCCGTTTCTGTTTCAGTTTAGACATTAGGGTAACACCTAATCCTGTTATACTAGTATTAGTGCAGAGAAGTGAGGACTAAGTAAAAAGCTTAGCTTAGTCTATATCATTTTGTTAACCTGCTATTCCTGTTACAGTTATCTCTCGTCCGGTTTTATTTACTTGTCATGATACTATTATATGTTTATATGCTGAAAGTCACTGGACTCACCAGACTTATGTCTGACCTAGTTTGTTTCGCCTCTTTTTTTTCCGTCCCCCCCAGGTTTTCAAGGTGGAAACATAGGAGCTTGATTCAGATTCTCTCTGCTTGAAGTATTGCTTGGCTTTGGCTCTATCTTTTCATGGCGATTTACGTTGGAAATTGTGACTTTAAAAATTATGCATTCTGAATGCTTTTGTACAAGACCGATATTTTGTACTTGAATTCTGATATTGTGATTTGAAAAGATGTAACCAAACTTATTTCTGTTTCTGTTGTAATAAAGTTACAAAATTTTCAAGTACTACTTTATCTGTCTTGTAAATTTCTGTTCTGTCTACTAAAACGCTCCATCAAAGTTAAGGCATTCCCTTTGTGAGTGACCTTAACGGAGGTGGGGTGTTACATATATCAATTATTTTATTTAGTTATTTCCTTCCGTTTTTCGTATTTCATCTGTAACTTTTTCATGCTGACTCCGCTCGCGAAACTCCAAACATGAAAGTTAACCATAATTCCGTGACGAAAGCACCGGTTAAAGTTTCGTGGCAAAATTCCATTATTTGCAGAAATTCCTATTTTTGAGATTCTAATTAAATAACTAATTATTGTCAAAATTGCGGGTTGTTACAAGTATGGGAAATTTAGATAAAAAGCTATTTTTGAATTTAAAAGACTGCATTATCAAAAATTATAAGTATATTTAGGGTGTTTGCATCATGTTTTGAAAATAATTTTTAAAGAAAAGAGCATTCCTATGGAGGTACCATTTAGAAATTCATGTACACTTATATATTTAATAATGTGATGCACTTGACACAATGACATGGATGGTGGCGAAACTAGAAGTACACTAGATGGGTGTGACCATGTAAGCAGGCTCGAGAGATTACTTATGGTTTCACCCTTGCCAAATTTCGGGGATGAAATTCCTAAAGGATGGGAGAGTGTAACACTCTGCAATTTTCAAAATAAATAATTAATATAATTTAATTATGAAAAGAGGAAATAAACAAATTTGGGGTTGTTAGATTCTAGCCACGATACTTATACCATTGTGTTCATGGTGATTTTTTGACCAATTTACATATATAACACGCTACGAATGAAGTTTGTATGGAAAATTTATTAGCGTTCCCAGTTCGGTGTCGGAGAAAGAATTATGTATGTAATTGTGTGCATATATACATACATACCTACATACGTAGTAGGAATTTCGAAAATAAACATGCGTTTGAATTTGAAATTTTAATGCACGATATAAATGAAAACAAATCAAGAAATAAATGTAAATTATATAAATATTAAAGTTATACAAAAACAAAGTTACAATATTAGTAATAAAATTAACTCATGAATCAAACGACGTGTCATTCTCGCATTTAGACCCGGATGGGTTGACCTATGTAGGGGTCGAATAAACCGCCCTAGCTCATTGGCCGACCCAATGCATTTTAAAACACGTGACAATGGCATTTTTTAACTTATGGATTTTATCTGTTTCCGATCTAACAAATGATGCAGTTTTGAACCCTATAAATAAACTTGCAGGGCTAGTCTCCGAAATCATTTTATTCTAAATGGATGCAAAAGTCTGTCACTTTACCCTCCTCTACAACTTTTCAAAAAATATATATATATAATAGATTTAAGCCTTCTGACTCATAAATTGGAGGAAGCGATTGTAGTTTTAGGATAGGGGATATTCAAAACGGATCGTTCATATGAGGTAATATCTCAGATTTGGTTTTCATGTCTAGTTAAGTTATATTATTTAAATCCAGATTTAATATTTCGGTATAAATTCCACTTTGTGGTTCTAAATACATATTATAAAAGGGAAGATTATGGATAATAAGCCAAGATTTGAATCATATCTGGAATTTGAAGTGCATTACAAGTGAGTGAATTTAATTATATATCTTTTGTGTTGTTAATATATGATATCGTTAGATTCCCATTTTAGTTATTCAAATGGACATTGTTATGTTTAAGCTAATTATAGTAATTAGTTTATTCATGTTATACATATTAAACTGTAAATCTTAAAGGAGTTACTTTTAGATATAAAATTCATTCTAACAAGTATAATTTTGAGCATGTGAGAAAGTTCGGGATTAAAACGAAGGATAAAAGATGTAAGCCTGTTATAGTTACAGTATCAAATTCGTAAAGATGAAAGAAAAAAAGGAATTTGAAATATAATCTAATTTGGAAAGTTAGATATATTTTGAATGGTTCGTAAATAATAGATTTAGATTTCTATATTTCAAAATTTTACAAAGAAGCAGTGAACGTAATTACAAGAATAAAGTAAAAAAGAAGGATTAGCACAAAATAAAGATGTTATTGTATTTTGTACTACCGAACAAAAGGGAAAAGAGCATAAAAGATGTCTCATAATTATAGATTACTACACATGGAATTATTCTACAAAAAATATGGAAATAGATTTTTAGCAATATCCCTATTGCCAATTTACTAGAATATGATTAGCTTCCTAAATATTTGACTTACACTTGTGGTAAGGAAAGTAAAAGCGTAACAGCTAAGATAAAGATACAAAGAAAAGAGTAATAATCAAGTTGAATACTTGGTAGGCCAAAGAAAAATAAAGGACCTGAAGATGTAAAAGGAAAATGAAGAATTTAATGAATATCTGTCTTTGAGACAACCAACTAAAGATGAAAAAGAAAATAATTACTATGATAAGTAGTTTATGATAAATAGGTACAGTTGTCGAACTGAGACTATCATGTAATGATAAATAACCTAAAAGAGGATTAAATAACATAATAAAAGGATGATGTAAGCAAGATAAAAGAAAAGATAAGCTAAATGCATAAAAAAAGAATAGACATATGACCTAATAAAACATAGCCAAAACTTCATAAGACACGTTTAGACCACTCTAAAGTAAACCTGGAGGTATGCTATCATGGGCAGTCCATTACAGATCCTTTAGAGTAGGGAAATTCTGTATAGATGGTGAACTAGCAGCTCTCCAGTATGGGTGAATAATTGATTTTAACAAGACATGGAGGATACTTTAGGATGGCCCTCCGAAGTAGACACTGAAACTGTCTATCAGAGGCAGGGTAGACGAAGTTCATCAAGAGGATATGCCTTACTGCATCGAGGAATCTAAAGGGTTGATGGGTGATACACGTATTCATAGGACTTTTTTTCTGAAGCATATTTAAAGGATATTAGCCATTCCCGGGTACCGTCATCATCAGTCGATAGAGAGCATGAGGAAAGGATTTGGAAAACCTCTATAGACCAGTGATCTTTCACTATCTGGATGCTGGATTAAGGTGACAACGCAATATGGTTTCTTTAGATTGTTTGTTTTAAGGCCAGGTCATTAAAGCACAAGAAATGCCTTCTAACTAATTGAGTGGAGCTGTGCAAGGATACAGCTACGATGATAAAGGGATATACCATAAATAGCATTTGTATTGTAGTTCCTATGAAGCGGAACTTTACCGATGTAGTAAACCCCCGACTAAGTTACATGCATAGTGTGCACTAGTGACACCTATGGGATTAAGAGTATAGATAAAACAATTATGTGAAGGTCCACAACCTAAGCATTGCAGCGGTCCATTGTGGATATCTACAATGTTGGCATTTGAGCGGTCATTGCAGACGTAGTTCACACATGTGCAGTTAATGCCGCTATTACCACGCTATAACCCCGCTATATCTTGTTGCGGATTTCAACCGCTACGCTTTTCCTAGATAGCCTCTAATATAGTCTTTCCACTTTAATCCCCGCTATATTCCGCTATTCCCAATATATCCTATTGTTTATGCTATGTTACGCTAATCCCACTATATCTTTGATGAAAGAAATGTATTGAAAAATGACATATATACATTAAACATTATGAAATTAGGTTTTTGATTGAAATTTTTTATGTATGTTTTTAGAAACAAAAATACTATAATATTATAATAAATTTAATTAAGTTAAGTAGCAGTTTATTTATAGATATTTGCACATGATTATATTTAAAATTAAGAATGTACTAATTATCTTCAAATTGCCTGTTAGTTTTTCATTTAATTAGCATTTATATTTACGTAAAAACATTATAAATAAGTTAAATGTGTTGTTTTGGAGTCACCCGTTATATCTGATATTTCCTCGTTATATCCCCGCTATGACTTTTTAGACCTTTGTTGCATTGGATCTGCTAAGCGCTTTAACTGCACAAGTTCACATGTTTTCTTATCGGATAATGAAACATCTGTGTTACAGTCCTTACAAAGCATACCTTTACAGATGTAGTCTCATCACTCTCATGGTGAGAAGGCCAAATTCTAGCGAGGAGGATACAAAATGGTGTAATACCTAATACCGAGGCAGTCCGAGGCATGTAGCAACATATTTATATTGTTTATTAGGTTGGATCTATCAAGAAGTAGATTGGTGCAATTTCTCATAGAGGTGAAATTGTTGTAAACTTAATAAACCCAACATAAAAAAATGGTAATAGAACGATATATGTAGTACTATGCTTAAAAGTATATAATTTGTTAGTCACCAGAATGTTATTTATGATCTCCTCACAACGACCAGTAGGTTTGATAAAAGGAAAAAGTTATTCAACTTAAAGACATTTGACCTAGAAAGTATCATTCTCTTGGTGATTATATAATTACTTTGTGATTTAAACGTTTCCGTTGTGAGTTATTTGCTTGAGTTATGACTATTTGCATGATACCTCCAACTTAAACTTCAATGGACTTCAATTTGAGCATTTTTGTGAATAATCTGTGCCCATTAGTTTTTGGGTTATTACAAAAATCAATTTAGGACAACAATGAAACCGATACAGATGGCAATCTAAGTGACGAAAACGTGTAGATCAATGCAGAACTAGCCTCTTTTAAATGACTAGAAATTGTTGCCAGTGGATATGAGTGTGATTTAGGAATTAAGGAAGAATTAGGTAGATCCTAGTTATAGGATCAATAATAAATGAGGAAAAATGATTAGTTTAATCTCCTTCAGCACCTATTTATTTTTACAAACCATTGGACTAATGGATTAGCAATCTCAGCTTGTGAGCACTCTTTAATTCTTTCCAACAGTCTTTAAAACTTTATTCTGAGATACCTCTCAAATCCTATGTTTGAATTCTTTATATGATCACTCTACGGGATAAGAAACCATCATCTCAATCTAATGTAACATGTTATAACATTTAACTCGACTTCTATCAGAAGTTATATCTAGAAAAAGATATTGCATTGGTAAAATGGTCACATAACAATTCAAAAAAATCTTGGCTGTATAAAATACCCATAAGAACCATATTTCAAAGTATTAGAATGATACAAACCATAAACGAATTAAATATAATTATTTTATGATTATCCAATATGTAAAATATGAGTCGTTTTAGGCTTACAGCTCAGGACATGATTCATAAATTATTTCCACTGCCATAATATTTGATTCAAACATAATTATTTCCTTTGTTTTAAAATAGTTGACATATCAGTATTATCTCTATTTAGAGATGGTTACAGAGCAAAATAAACTAGTATTATTTGGCTAGTAAGAAATGATTATACTTAGAGCAATGCAAGTTTTGTTTTATTTCCTAAGCTAACAATCTTTTTGAATGATCATCCACAACAAGAACAATGCTGAACCAATTGCTTTTGAATTAAAAAAATTCGTAGATCGTACAAAATATATCAATTCTAGAACTTGTGTTAATACATTATAAAAATCTTTTATACTATCAATTGGATCATCATTACCTTTGATAATAAATACATAAATATCAACCATATTTCTTGATGTTGAATATGAAAATATGGATAAAGAGTGTTGGATAAATCTTGGCAATTTATTTTTAGTTCTAATAGAAGATGTTTCAATCATTCAATGCTGACGCAATTTCTCAAACATAAATGTAGTTTGAAAATCAATTAGCAAATTCTTTAATGAGATTTCCACGTGAATGTTATGATTCGTAAATACTACAAATGTACATGATATACAATGTTACAATGTACAAGTATAAATGAAATAAATACAAACATAAATATTCATATATTGAGAATTATTTTTTAACATTGCCTGATAAATGATATAACTTTAGCATAATTAAGAAAAACATATACATGCTAATATAGTCATCTTTATTGTCTAATTATAATTCCACACAGTTCCAACGGGTCGGGCATGTTGTATAAAAATCAGTTAACATTGCTTGAAAAATCTTATTCAATGACTTCATTATTATGATGAACACCTACAGATGATATGTAACACCCCACCTCCACTAGGATCACTCCTTGGAATGTACTAGTTTTGGAGGGGCGTTATTGTGAAGGTAAACATGCACAGAGGTATCGCAAGACAGAATATATAAAAATAAATATAAGTAAAGCAGCGGTAGCAGATGAAAACCCATCATCATCTCTCAAAAACCAACATAGTCAAGTACATAATATCAAAATGTCATGATCCAAAATACAACATAAGTCTAGATACGTGATAACAAAATACATGGTAAAACATCAGTACTAATCCCCAGAAATAAAAGATAAGCCACAGCTAGCTCAGATCCATACATGAGCTATCCAACAAGCAAGCCAAAGATCCACTAAGCAGATGTAGCCCCTCCCTGAGAACCTGTGGGGGGGGGGAACGGAAGAAAAGAAGCGAAAGAAAACAGGTCAGTCAAAAAGACTGGTAAGCCCTACTACGATCAATCTATAAACTAATAAAGTTAACAATATAATGGAAACTGAGATGAAGCAATAGATAAAGGTGACATCACATAGATGAGATTAAACTTTGCACCGCAATGTACTAGCAAACCCACTAAACAGATCTTGATCCCTTAGCCCAAACTTTGGCCCAATACCCGGAAGTGACCTTAGTACAAGGTCCAGCCCCACGGTCTAGTCGATCGGCTCCCTATAAACCTAACACGTCCAGTGTTGGTGTCCATACGGCCCACATGGATGTAGTCAGACTGCGCTGGGTCCACCTTTGGGTGTATCAAGCCCTCGGGTGTCAACCCCAGACACCTAAGCAATAATGCACAGTCTAAACCTACTGGTACCCGTGCCTCGAGTTCGTCCAACATCGGACTACGTGCACGTCCGTAGCCCGCCGGACCCGCACCGCTGTACCACTCAGCCGTCGCTTTGGTCGCTTACATCCGTCCAGTAATCGTGCCCCGCCCTAACCTAGCTGTAGGGTTGTGGTGATACCAAACTGGGATTACTGCTGGAACAGACCACGTTGCTAGGGTTTCTAAGAGGGTTAAGTGTGGTTTTAACCCCTCACTAATCATGGATTAAATTAGTTAAGTGTAACCACTTAACCCCATCTAATCCTCGCATCCCCATTATTGGTTAAGTATTAGTGGGCCATGACTTAACCCTAATCATGAGGCATTAATTAATTAACGCACCCAACCTCTCACATTAGACATCCGTGGTTACCTGGGAAGATTTACACCACGTCTAGGTCTAACCTCGGGTCTTATGGTGCAACATGACCAACTACCCACATTAGACCTCACGTTGTGGTTACCTGGGAAGATTTACACCACAACTAGGTCTAACCTCGAGTTGGCCATATCATGTTATCTAATGTCATGTCCACTTTAAAACATATTTACAAGTTAACATATACTTGGGTAGACCTAACTTAATAGGTAAATTCCCAAGGGGTAGACCTAACTTAATAGGTAAATTCCCAACCTTTTAGTTTCATGTATTTTTAAGTTTACCCAAACCCTCCCAACGTCATTATCTCGCTTACATATTCGTCATAACGCATAAGGGTATAAAAGGTAACTTGGCATAACATACATGATGAACTTCACATATCATAATAAACATGCATACATGTTAAACTTGCAAATCATGTCATAGTGAACTCGCATAAACATGCATAGCTTATTAAATATGCATAACATGGTAAGGTGAACTTGCATAAGCATGCATAATCCATTAAACTTGCATAACATGGTAAGGTGAACTTGCATAATCATGCATAACCCATTAAACATGTAAAACATGGCATAGTAAATTCGCATAAGCATGCATAACTTATGAAACATGTAAAACATGGCATAGTGAGTTCGCATAAGCATACATAACTTATGAAACATGTAAAACATGGCATAGTGAGTTCGCATAAGCATGCATAACTTATGAAACATGTAAAACATGGCATAGTGAGTTCGCATAAGCATGCATAATCATAAATCTCAACTTTCACCACATATTAACTTTAGAGTTTGTAAAGTGAAGGTAAGAGGGCTTACAAATATAAACAAGTCACAAATCCACCAAATAAGATGAAGAAGCCCTTTGAAAACCCAAAACAAAGCTTCAAATAAGAAAACCCTTTTGCAAAATCCCAAAAACACAAACTTAGCAAATCAAACTTGCAACTTAATGAAGTATGCAAGTTATTAAGCATTCATACAACATAGAAAAGGTTGTATGATCATCATATCTTCATAGGATTAAACTTTGAGGAAGGTGGAGGCTAGGGTTTTTAGGTGGAGGCCATTTGAGGATTCAATTTGACATAGTTTAGTTGCTAGATTGATTAATGAGGCTTTAGGGTAGGATTAGGGGTATATTTATAGAGAATTAGAGTGTTTTAAGCCCTAGGATTAACCCTAGAATAGTTTAGGCCCGTCAGATCTCGGAACTCTCTAGAACCAAGCCACAAGACCCAGCCCAAAACAGAAATGGTGCACCAGGCTAAACTGCCTGGGCACCCCCTGTCGACAGGGCTGTCGACAGGGCAGTCGACATGCCCAGGGACCCTGTCGACAGGCCTGTCGACATGCGGGTCCTGGCGGGATTTTTCCCGCCTTGGCCCAGCTGGCCCAAATCCTTGTTTTTAATTTCAAATTTAAATCTGTTTTTACTTAGAAATTCTCTGCAACTTCAATGGGCCTTAACTGGGTCATACGGTCTCCGATTTTCGAAAACTCGGACTCTATTTCGCGTATTTTTCCGAGACGAACGCAATGGCATAGCCCGTTTCCCTTGATTCCCATTATATAATTTAATTCTGCCTCAATTTATGTTATAACAGATTATTGAAAATACGGGTTGTTACATTCTCCCCTCCTTAAAGGATTTCGTCCCCGAAATCTTCAAGTTAGGAAGAACGTATCCTACCATCCAATCATCCATCTACTCAAAGCATCATCCACGAGCAACCATTGTCCTTAAAAGATTCTAAATGCCGTATGAACATATGCAGAAGTGTGTGTATATGTACCTATCTAATGCAGAGATCAATGCAAAATATGTTAGTGAAATGTATCCATATGTATGCAAATCCCTAACATAATGTATAATATCTACATGCGTGCTCAATCATACATCCATATGCAACATCCATGTGATTGCATACAAAATCCATCCAAGGATAAGCATAAACACTCATGCACATGCAATATGAGGAGTGTGCGAGCCGATCTAGTGCCTAATGTGTATCATGCATCCACGAGTAACCACTTGCAAACACTTGCAACTACTTGCAACCATCAAACATAACATGTCTCAAGCACATGTTTCATCCAAAGGGTTTCTACCTAAGGTTCTCATGATAAGATAGACACGATGAACTAGATAAACTAGATAGACATGGATAGCAAAAGAAAGATATACTAATAAAGGAAAGAGATTGAGAGTGTACCCTCAAAAAGGAATGGATAAAGCCCACGCATCTTCTCCTCGGTTTCCCAAGTTGCGTCTTTTTCGGCTTCACCCCATTGAACTTTCACCAATCTGACCTCACGATTCCTTAGCTTCTTGGTCTCTGTCCCCAAGATACGAATCGGAGCTCTCCTTAAAGTTGCTTCTTTCTCTACTTCCACGTCTTCAAGAATGCTAGGTTCAACCACCTCAGCGGACTCATGCAGACACTTTCGGAGATGCGAGACATGAAAGACATTATGCACTCCAGACAACTTTTCGGGCAATTGCACTCTATAAGCCATCTTCCCTATTCTCTCTATGATAGGGAAGGGTCCAACAAATCTTGGTGCTAGCTTCCCAACAGCTCCAAAACGGACCACATTCCGCAAAGGAGAAACCTTTACGAAAACCTTGTCCCCAACCTCAAACTCCAAATCAGACCTCCGCTTATCAGCATAAGATTTTTGTCTGTCTTGGGCTGCCTTCATTCGTCTTCTGATCAACTCGACCTTCTCGGACGTATCTCTAATCATGTCAGGTCCAAGTATAAGCTTGTCTGTAGTCTCCCACCAACATGTAGGTGACTTGCATGGTCTCCCATATAAAGCCTCAAACGGTGCCATACCATGCTCGCCTGATAACTGTTATTATAAGCAAATTCTACAAGAGGAAGGTGGTCTTCCCAAGTACCACCAAAATCCAAGATGCAAAGTCTCAACAAGTCCTCAAGCACTCGATTCACCCTTTCGGTCTGGCCATCCGTCTGTGGGTGATAAGCTGTACTCAGATTCAACCTTGTGCCCATAGCTTCCTGCAAACTGTTCCAGAACTGACTAGTAAAGATGGGGTCTCGGTCACTGACTATGCTGGAAGGGACTCCATGTAGTCGCACTATCTCTCGAAGATATACTGATGCTAGTCCAGATGCGGTCCTTTTGCTCTTTACTGGGATAAAATGAGCACTCTTCGTAAGCCTATCTACAATGACCCAAATGCTTGTATTCCCCTTCCTTGACCTTGGAAGCCCATCAATAAAGTCCATAGAAATACTCTCCCACTTCCATAGCGGGACCTCTAGAGGATGCAATAGCCCACCGGGCTTCTTCGACTCAGCTTTTACTCTCTGACAAATAACACATCTCGAGACAAACTCCGCCACATTCTTCTTCATTCCAGGCCAGAAGAAAACGCGCTTCATGTCCTTATACATCTTATCACCACCTGGATGTATAGTCATCTTGGAGCGATGTGCTTCCTCAAGAACTTTCCTCACCAAGTCTTCTACCATCGGAACACAAAGCCTTCCGTCTCTCCTCAGCCAACCCTTATCGTCTATAGAATACCGAGCAAGGTGGCTAGATGTCTCCCCTCGAACCAGCTTGTCCATGATCTCAATTATCTGAGGGTCTTCCTTCTGTGAAGCCCCTACTTGATCCAGAAGGGTAGGCCTGAGCTCTAGAGATGCCAAAGAACCGGTCATCGTCTCAACTGTCAAGGAAAAATCAAAGGTTGCCAAGAACTCTAAATTCTTCATCTCAACAAATAGAGGACTTAGTGTCAACCTTTTCCTACTCAACGCATCCGCTACAACATTCCCCTTGCCAGGGGTATAGGCTATGTCAAAATCATAGGAAGCCAGGAATTCCATCCATCTCTGCTGCCTCAAGTTCAGATCCTTCTGCGAAAAGAGATACTTCAAAGACTTATGATCAGTATACAGCTCAAATCTCTCTCCCAGAAGATAATGACGCCAAGCTTTGAGTGCATATACAATCGCTGCCAGCTCTAGATCATGAGTGGGATAATTCCTCTCATGCACCTTAAGTTGCCTCCCACCAAAACATATAACTCTGCCCTCTTGCATCAGAACGGCGCCCAATCCCGTGCCACAAGCATCAGTGTACACGGTAAATATCTTACCACCATCGGGTAAAGCTAGAACGGGTGCGGAGGTAAGGGCTCTCTTGAGTCTCTGAAAAGCAAGCTCACAATCCATATCCCAAGCAAAGACTAAGTTCTTCTTCGTCAACTTAGTAAGAGGAGCGGATATCTTCGTGAAGTCCTTGATGAACTTCCGGTAAAAACCCGCAAGACCCAGAAAGCTTCTCACCTCGGTTGCATTCCTTGGAGTCTTCCAATCCTGAACTGCAACCACCTTAGCGGGATCCACCGCCAAGCCTTGCTTGGATACGATATGCCCAAGGAACCTGACTTCCCTTCTCCAAAAGTGGCACTTGGAGAACTTGGCCTTTAACTGGTGTGCTCTGAGCGTATCCATCACCTCTACTAGGTGTCTCGCATGCTCTTCTTCATCCTTGGAGAAGACCAGAATATCATCCACAAAGACCACGACAAACTTATTCAAGAACTCCCGAAACACCCTACTCATCAAATCCACAAAATACGCGGGTGCATTCGTCAAACCGAACGACATAACAAGCCATTCAAAGAATCCGTCTGGAGTTCTGAATGCAGTCTTGTCTATACTATCTTCAGCCACTCTGAGCTAATGAAAACCCGTAGCAAGATCAAGCTGAGAGAAAACAGAAGCACCTACAAGCTGATCAAAGAGATCGTCGATCCTCGGTAATGGGTGTCTGTTCTTCTTAGTCAGCTTATTCAATTCTCTATAATCCACACAGAGCCGAAGAGAACCATCTGCCTTAGTTGCAAACACCACAGGCGCTCCCCATTCGGATATACTCCTTCTAATGAAGTTCTTCTCAAGCAATTCTTTCACTTGCTTGCTCAGCTCCCGCCTCTCATGTGGAGCCATATGCCGAACGGGCAAAGAAACAGGCTTAGCATTATCCACTAGATAGATGCGAAAATCAATCTCTCGTTTAGGGGGCAACCCCTTAACTTCTTCAAAAACATCTGGATAATCTCGGACCACCCTTACAGACTGAAGGGCCTCCTCTGATGAGTCGAGAGATTCTAGATAGCATAACATGACGGGATTCTTCGGATTGCATGAAATCTCTAAGGTGTTGCCCAGGCGAGTCACAAGCCTTACAACCCTATGCTCACAATCCAGGATGGCTCCATATCTAGACAGCCAATCCATGCCCAAGATCAATCCGTATCCCCTGAAACCAAGAAGATACGCACTACACAAGAACTCTACACTAAGTATAGAGATCCTCAGATCCTCACATATCATAGATAGATGAGCAGAACCCCCAATGGGATTCGAAACACAAACGGGATCATCCACTAAGCTAGTACTAAGGTGCAAGCTATCAACAAGATCAGATGAAATAAAGCTATGTGATGCACCAGAATCAAACAAGGTACGAACTGGAAGATCAGAGATATAAACAAGGTTCTCAACAGAAACACTACCTCGCTCGGGAACTGGAGCGGCATTGAGAGCATGAACTTGCCCTCCTGAAGGTCCAGCCTGTCCTTTCTTCTTTGGGCATTCTTTGCTGAAGTGCCCAGTCTCTCCACAAGAAAAGCATCCACCACTAAGCTTCCTTTTCTTCTTCCTGCAATCCTTAGCAAAGTGCCCAGCTATGCCACAGTAATTGCACTTTCCCTTGCCTTTGTTGTTGCCCTTCTTGTTCTTGTTCTGATTTCCTTGACTGCTTTGACCACCTTGGTTGCCTTTGCCTTGAGAATCAGCCTTCTTTGCTTGTGTATCACTCGACTTGACTTCTTTCTTTCCATCTCCCTGAAGCAGAGCCATATTGACCAAACTCTCAAAAGTAGCTCCATGCGGAATATGTGACATCGCCAAGCCTTGGAGCGGCTCACTCAACCCTCTAGCAAATCGAAGAGCCTTCTTCTCCGGGGTGTTTACCATGTCCAAACCAAAACGGGCCAGCTGATTAAACTTGTTCACATACTCCTTGACAGACATATCACCTTGCTTTAATGCAATGAACTTCTCCATTTGTAAATTCGCCTCAGCCGAAGATAGAAACTTGGTCACAAATCTAGCCCTCAAATCGGCCCAAGTCTCAACGGGCCTCGTCCCATTGGTGACCTCCCACCAATAGGCCGCCTCATCCTTCAAAAGCCATACTGTCAATAAAATCTTCCTCTCGTCATCAATCCCAAAGATAGCAAACAGGTCCTCCGTGTCTTTCAGCCAATTCCTAGCTTCAACAAAAGATTCCGTGCCTAGGAAATTCTTGCCTCCCATTGCCTTGAAGTCTTTACAAACCTTTGTAAATTCAACCTGAGGATGCTGAGGGGGGGGAGGAGGAAGAGGAGCCTCAGCAACGGGAGGAGGAATATTAACTGCTGGAGGAGGGGGAGCAGGAACCACCGGAGGAGGGATATTAGGGAGAGGATTCTCAACTACAGGAGGAGGAGTGGGAGTAGGGTTGGCGGGACCAGCTGCCGCCCTAGCTTCTAGAAGTCTCCTATACCAGAGTGGTACGTTCACTCCATCTGGGATGTCAAGATTCTCAGCCATACTGAAACGAAAGATAAGATAAGATCAGGTCAAGAGAACGAGGGATAACGCTGATGGCTTTTGGGGATTAGCCTTAAAATAATCTAGACTTTATTTTGGAAAATACTTAGTAGGTTTTTGAAAATAGTTTTTCAAAAAGGTTTTTTTTTTTTCAAAAGTTTTGTTCAATCTTGTTAACCTTGTGCTCTGATACCAAATGTAACACCCCACCTCCACTAGGATCACTCCTTGGAATGTACTAGTTTTGGAGGGGCGTTATTGTGAAGGTAAACATGCACAGAGGTATCGCAAGACAGAATATATAAAAATAAATATAAGTAAAGCAGCGGTAGCAGATGAAAACCCATCATCATCTCTCAAAAACCAACATAGTCAAGTACATAATATCAAAATGTCATGATCCAAAATACAACATAAGTCTAGATACGTGATAACAAAATACATGGTAAAACATCAGTACTAATCCCCAGAAATAAAAGATAAGCCACAGCTAGCTCAGATCCATACATGCGCTATCCAACAAGCAAGCCAAAGATCCACTAAGCAGATGTAGCCCCTCCCTGAGCACCTGTGGGGGGGGGGGGGGGGAAATGGAAGAAAAGAAGCGAAAGAAAACAGGTCAGTCAAAAAGACTGGTAAGCCCTACTACGATCAATCTATAAACTAATAAAGTTAACAATATAATGGAAACTGAGATGAAGCAATAGATAAAGGTGACATCACATAGATGAGATTAAACTTTGCACCGTAATGTACTAGCAAACCCACTAAACAGATCTTGATCCCTTAGCCCAAACTTTGGCCCAATACCCGGAAGTGAATTAGTACAAGGTCCAGCCCCACGGTCTAGTCGATCGGCTCCCTATAAACCTAACACGTCCAGTGTTGGTGTCCATACGGCCCACATGGATGTAGTCAGACTGCGCTGGGTCCACCTTTGGGTGTATCAAGCCCTCGGGTGTCAACCCCAGACACCTAAGCAATAATGCACAGTCTAAACCTACTGGTACCCGTGCCTCGAGTTCGTCCAACATCGGACTACGTGCACGTCCGTAGCCCGCCGGACCCGCACCGCTGTACCACTCAGCCGTCGCTTTGGTCGCTTACATCCGTCCAGTAATCGTGCCCCGCCCTAACCTAGCTGTAGGGTTGTGGTGATACCAAACTGGGATTACTGCTGGAACAGACCACGTTGCTAGGGTTTCTAAGAGGGTTAAGTGTGGTTTTAACCCCTCACTAATCATGGATTAAATTAGTTAAGTGTAACCACTTAACCCCATCTAATCCTCGCATCCCCATTATTGGTTAAGTATTAGTGGGCCATGACTTAACCCTAATCATGAGGCATTAATTAATTAACGCACCCAACCTCTCACATTAGACATCCGTGGTTACCTGGGAAGATTTACACCACGTCTAGGTCTAACCTCGGGTCTTATGGTGCAACATGACCAACTACCCACATTAGACCTCACGTTGTGGTTACCTGGGAAGATTTACACCACAACTAGGTCTAACCTCGAGTTGGCCATATCATGTTATCTAATGTCATGTCCACTTTAAAACATATTTACAAGTTAACATATACTTGGGTAGACCTAACTTAATAGGTAAATTCCCAAGGGGTAGACCTAACTTAATAGGTAAATTCCCAACCTTTTAGTTTCATGTATTTTTAAGTTTACCCAAACCCTCCCAACGTCATTATCTCGCTTACATATTCGTCATAACGCATAAGGGTATAAAAGGTAACTTGGCATAACATACATGATGAACTTCACATATCATAATAAACATGCATACATGTTAAACTTGCAAATCATGTCATAGTGAACTCGCATAAACATGCATAGCTTATTAAATATGCATAACATGGTAAGGTGAACTTGCATAAGCATGCATAATCCATTAAACTTGCATAACATGGTAAGGTGAACTTGCATAATCATGCATAACCCATTAAACATGTAAAACATGGCATAGTAAATTCGCATAAGCATGCATAACTTATGAAACATGTAAAACATGGCATAGTGAGTTCGCATAAGCATACATAACTTATGAAACATGTAAAACATGGCATAGTGAGTTCGCATAAGCATGCATAACTTATGAAACATGTAAAACATGGCATAGTGAGTTCGCATAAGCATGCATAATCATAAATCTCAACTTTCACCACATATTAACTTTAGAGTTTGTAAAGTGAAGGTAAGAGGGCTTACAAATATAAACAAGTCACAAATCCACCAAATAAGATGAAGAAGCCCTTTGAAAACCCAAAACAAAGCTTCAAATAAGAAAACCCTTTTGCAAAATCCCAAAAACACAAACTTAGCAAATCAAACTTGCAACTTAATGAAGTATGCAAGTTATTAAGCATTCATACAACATAGAAAAGGTTGTATGATCATCATATCTTCATAGGATTAAACTTTGAGGAAGGTGGAGGCTAGGGTTTTTAGGTGGAGGCCATTTGAGGATTCAATTTGACATAGTTTAGTTGCTAGATTGATTAATGAGGCTTTAGGGTAGGATTAGGGGTATATTTATAGAGAATTAGAGTGTTTTAAGCCCTAGGATTAACCCTAGAATAGTTTAGGCCCGTCAGATCTCGGAACTCTCTAGAACCAAGCCACAAGACCCAGCCCAAAACAGAAATGGTGCACCAGGCTAAACTGCCTGGGCACCCCCTGTCGACAGGGCAGTCGACATGCCCAGGGACCCTGTCGACAGGCCTGTCGACATGCGGGTCCTGGCGGGATTTTTCCCGCCTTGGACCAGCTGGCCCAAATCCTTGTTTTTAATTTCAAATTTAAATCTGTTTTTACTTAGAAATTCTCTGCAACTTCAATGGGCCTTAACTGGGTCATACGGTCTCCGATTTTCGAAAACTCGGACTCTATTTCGCGTATTTTTCCGAGACGAATGCAATGGCATAGCCCGTTTCCCTTGATTCCCATTATATAATTTAATTCTGCCTCAATTTATGTTATAACAGATTATTGAAAATACGGGTTGTTACATGATAAGTTCACATGATCACTAAAATAACGACAGAAAAGAAGCACTATGCCATAGATGGCCTACGGCAACCCTAGAGAAGTGACGCAGTAGGTGCCAAAAAGCGTTGCTATAGGAAGAAAATGATCTGTGGCAACACTTTTTTGGGGTTGCCTTTTGCCACGTTGCCTTAGAGTCAAAGGCAATACCTTTCCGACCCTATGGTAACATAAGTACACGTGTTGCCAGAGGTACCACTAGAACAAAAAAATACCCTTTTACAACTGCCAAAAATAGTTATAATATGTCTACTACAACTGACAATCATAATAAAGTCAACCTTTTTTACAACTATTTCTAGCAGTTGTTAAAATTTATTTTACAGCTATTAAAAGTAATTATACCTCAACTGCTATTAATCAAATATTTCATAATATTATAATAAATGTTATTATAACACAGTATTTTATTCAAATAAATATTTTATTTCAACATTTCAAATGGTACAAATTTTTTGACTCCACTATTGTACATTCACTCGTATTTACATACATTTCTCACTACATTGTCATTCCATTCACTCATATACAGACTCACAAATACAACCATAAATAAGAAAAAATACACGAAAATGATTATATAAACTACTACCTTTATTTTTTCCTTCTGATGATTTGCTCGCAAAGTATGCGCAACTATCTCACAAGCACGTTTTCATCTTCCAGTGTATCAAGGCTGCCACTTTGCCTCCTTTTAGTTTTGCTCCGAAGTTAGATGCTTAATATACCAACATAGCATTGTACAAAGGCTTCAACTTTTTAATTTTGGTCTTGCATAAATTACTTGATATGGGTGTGTTGTACAAGCTACAAAAACTGGAACATGCATTCTTATAAGGAAAAAAAGGCGAGAGAGAATATTGAACATACCAACAAAAGTGCCTAAATGTTGTCATTGTAATCCCATGGAACACAAGATAAAGACTCCACCTATGCAGCAGACCTCACCTATGCAGCATACCAAAAATACAATCAATAACCTTAATAATGTACTGTAGACTACCCAATATCATCACTAACAAAAGTCCAATTAAACTATGGAAATACAACACAATATGGAGATAACTTGAAAAAAAATTGACCTTTAAAATGGACTTGAAGATGACAAGGCACGGTGCAAACCATCTTCCTTCCTTCCATCTACCAACTGCTTCTGTCCTTCACGCAAATCCCAAAAAGTAAAAAAAAAAAAAATACTGTATGTATAGGAGAAATATTCAAGCTTGTAGCATCTCCCCTGATCTCATCGAAATCTTATGTCATTTTCATTAGTCGTCTTACAAGAAACTTTAGCCAGTACAAGAGGTGAGACCGAACCACCAGAAATCAAAGAATCATTGGAAGATGAAGATGGACCGGGGGTTAATTCTTTCAGCTCTAGGCTCTGATGAGACATGCAAGAGGAGATGGACACAAAATAAACCTGTTGAGCTGAAATAACAAATTAAATAAGTCTAGCAAGCTACCACAAATGTTATTCTCTATGTTTATTCATATAATTAACATTTGCATTTATAATCTGCAGCTGGATATCGTTATTTCTTGCAAGTAATGGTATATAGTCTGTTAGCATTTCTTGGTCGCTACATTCTTGCATTGTTTGCACTTTTTTGTAGGCAAAACTAATTGATTGTCCCTGATGTCTTTGTTAGAGACCAAATGGCTGAATGAATATCATTCACTGGTTCGGGAAAAGGTTAGTAGATCCTTATTCTCATATATTTGAAAGAAACAAGTGATGCTTCCACATTTCTCCATTTAGCAGCCGAGAAGTAAAAAACACATTCATTGGAAATGTTGTATGTAGACGGGCTATTTTTCACATTTTCTATATTGGGAGAGTGTTCCGTACTCATTAGAGGGTCCGAAGATCGTACCCTATGCTCATTTTTAAAGGATAGCAATATGGGATATAGAGTATCCAAAAGCTAGCTATCAATTAGCAGATCTAAAATCTGAGACGACAATTTTTGTTCATCTTGACTTTGCATTACAGAAATTGTACTCTCTTTGGCACTCACAAAAACAAGTTCCTGGAGTATTCGAAGAGATCAAAAGTGTAACATCCAAAAACTAGCAAAATTTTCATTCACTATTATTCCAAAATAAAAGAAGAATTATTGTGCACCTTTGGAAAGGAGTTGGTTAAAGATATTCCAATGAATGGTACATGTACTGAAATTTCAGTGCAATTGGCATTGGCAGCCAGCTTCTCATCGGTTATTTTGTTTCCATTGGATCCAACTAAAGTAATTTCTTTCATCTCCTTAACTAAATGATAATCTGAATCAATAATACTCAACACCTGTAATATAAATCTGAGATCATTCATCCAACTCATGAAATATTCTGTAAAGCTTTCAAAACCAAATTCATACCTTAATTGCTCCTTCCCCAATATCATCACTAACAAAAGTCACATCCAAAACCACCTACTTCGACAATCAAAGCCTCCTGCCCATAGCATAACAACTCACGCAGACCACCGTTCACAAAACTAACCCTTCTGCCATAATTACTCTGCTTCATCAAAACAACAACACCGCATCATCAGCGCCCCACATCAGCTCGTACAATATCTTCAATCCTAAAATCGATTTCGAACTGCAAATCTCAGAATACCCTTCGTCATCATAAACCATTTCGTACCCAAATTACCCAGTCACAACTCAAATAACTCGAACAATCTAATTCGAACAGCCGCAATTTGAAGATTCAGAACCCGATTCGAAACTCAAACCACATACTCAGCTGATATCAAATGACCAAACCCGATCGATTCGAGCTTGCATAGATTTTGAAAAAGAAGAAAAAAAAGGCAGCGGATTTAGATGAGAAGGAAGGTATTGAGGATTTGGACAAGGACAAGAATTTATATTTAATTGATCCTCTTTCGATTGGGACTTCCAGATTTGTTTTTTTTTTTTTTTTTTTGGACGATTTAGTGTTTGAACGATTTAGGGTTGTGAAAGTGGAGGCTGACCATAATTTTCTTAAGTGAAAACAACAAGAATTATTTTTCAGCGGAAAAATTAAAATTTGGGGAAAAGAAGCTAAGGTGTTGAAGGAAATTCAGATTGACGCAGATCAGTAACGTGGACCGTTGGATCGTGTTAACGCGGATTGATAATTTTATTCACGCGGCTAATGCAACACATGTTGATATATATGCTAACACATTGAAGCGTGCATTGCAATAGATAAAAAATAGCATAGTAATGACAACATTGTAGCTAACAACACCATGAGTTTTCGTTGCGATAGGCCATCTATGGCGTAGTGAAGGAATCTTTCTTCTTCAAGGTATGATTTGTGAATCGAACCTTTAACTCATGCATTTTGCCTAACTTTATTCTTTAGATGATTAAATTAGTTCCTATTACAAAATTATTTTATTATAAATTTGAAATAAAAATTGATATTTTTAGTATTATCTCTCAAATGAACACATCTCAATGTGGTCGATTGAGGATCACCTGCACTTGAACCAGGATAATTTCAAGTACGTCAATCTTCATGGTTCCAATCAACCTCTGATTTTCGATTTGATTGATTGAGACACTATTTGATCCTTCATTCCATACTCAAATGTGGCATCGTGAAGGAGAATTATCTTTTGCAATGTACATACATAAATACAAGATAACAATACTTGTATTACATGTTTACTATTTTGGAAAGATGATGAATAATTAGCTAGTGTACAACTTTTAATGTGAATAGATTTTATGTTTTGCTAGTATATTAGTTTTTTGCTTTCTTATTACCCAAGGTTTGAGATTCCGACCGACATGATGGAATTCCGATCATTCTGTTCCAGTTCATCGGTAATCAGGTCAGAATTCTATGCAAAATTCGTTTTCGCAATCAAATGGAAAATAAAACGATTTAAACACATTAAAAACAAATGAAGAGAAAGCAAGAGGTGGACTAAAGGATCACGGATAGAAAAGTGGAGCTACGAGAAAGAAAGAAGCGAGATGCTGAAATATGTGAACGGGAGAAAGATGGATGAAGAGGCAATAAGGTCTTTTTGGGATTACGAAGAAAGGAACCTTGTTTTCATTGTTGGGCCTTATTGGGTTTGACTCGTTTCTTTCGAGATGTGTGTGCTTATCAGATCTGCTTGATTAATGTATGGATTATAATATGCTTTGTATTTATTAACTTTGTCATATTATTTTTTTTGATAATCCAATTAGCCAATCACGTAGATACTGAGACTCACAAAGGAAAAAAAAAAGGCTAATTCTATTCATATACCTATAATTCTTTAACATACACCGTAAAATGAAATAAAATAGAATACACCAAAAATTCCTTTTCATACACCATGTCTTTCACAAAATTACCCTTTTATATTTTTATCACCTTTCCTCTCTTTAACCTTAAAACCAAATTACATAAAACTAGAAATTCATTACAAAATATTTACCTAAAACTAAAAAAAACTTTTATTTTAACACTAGTATCTTAAATTATTTGATTGTTTTATTTTTAAATCACTTTTAATTTTAGATGATGGAAATTTGAACTTAATTTTTTTTTTTAATATTAGAAAGTTAAACTAGTTAAATTTTGGTGTTAAATTTAAACATTTGTAGATTTGAATAAAAGATTGAAGAACTTAGTACTCTATATAACATTAATTTTGGTAGTTAGTTTTAAATTTCAATTTTTATATTTAATCAAAGTGAAAACTGTTAAAATTGACTATATATAAATGTTGCTTTTAACGATATGAATATATTTTAATCTTTAAAAGAAATAAAATTAATTTAACCAGTGATATAAATTAATTTATAATATACTAACTTTACAAGAGAAATTATATTGAGTATACATAATGCAAACGAGAGAGAATTGTATATATTTTCATTCTTTAATATTGATTCTTTTTTAATAAGCTCATTTTGATCTGAAATTTTATTTAAAATCTCATGGTGTAGGTAAAGCAATTTGTGGTGTTTGAATAGAATTTGCCAAAAAAATTAACAACTAATTGTTTACAACTTTAATTTCTAAATAATTTTCTATCATCAAAATTGTTGCATGTAGTACATCTTGTATCAAAATCTGCACTTTGTATACGTCTAAATTGAAGAAATTACAATAAGCTACCGGAATTCATAGTTCAAAATCAAAACAAAATTTCCGAAATGGGACCGGAATACGAAAATTTTCCAATGAACAAAACGAAAATGGTAAACGGAATTTTGAACCTTGTTATTAGCATTGTTATGATCCCATTGCACACACACAACCTCATTTCATGTAGAACAAGAAAACTATGCAGAAGATAATATTTACAACGTCGAAGCAAGGTTTGAGAATTAGGCTGGCGCGACGGAATTCCGACCATTCCGGTCCGGTTCCGTCGATAACCGGAACGAAATTTTACCTGAAATTCTTTTCCGCTGTCAAATTGAAAGAAAAATAGTTGATCGAAACACGTTAGAAACAGATGGAGAGGAAGCAAGAGGCGGACTGAAGAATCACAGATAGAAAGAGTGGAGTTGCAAGAAAGAAAGAAGCGAGATGCCGAAATATGCGGACAGGTGAAAGATGACGAAGAAGCAAATAGGCTTTTTTAGGATAAGGAAGAAAGGAACCCAGTTTTTTTTTTCTTGGGCCTTATTGGGTGTAACTCTTTTCTTTCTGGAGGGTGTGTATTTATTAAGTCTAACATATTTACTTGCCAGCCGATCATGCGGATACTGATACTCACAATGGCAAAAAAATTTACAACTAAATGTTTACAAAGTGATTTTCTATCACCAAAATTGTTGCAAGTAGTGCATCTTGTATCAAAACTGTGCTTTGTACATGTTTAAATTGAAGAACTCACCATAAACTACCGGAATTCACAGTCCGAAATCAAAATGGAATTACGAGATTTCTGGAATGTCACCTATCGAAATTTTCTAGTGAACAGAACGAAAATGGAAAACGGATTTTTGAACTTGCGTCGAAGCATAAAGCACTTCGTCTGTATATGTACATCATCACATGGTTTGGAAATCTGAATGCTAGTTTTGGAAAAACCCTAATAGGGTGTCCATTAGTACCTTGTTTCCTCATAAACCAGAAAAGTTCGCTTAGAAGATTTCTTGGTCTGCTTTGTATACCCCTTCCCAATTCTTGTAACTTCCATGCCATTGCCAATTGGCAACAGTGCAACACACCTGACTCGAACATTCCATCCTCCCTTCTGCTTATTCTCTTCTTTAACTTGACGTAAGAAGATGATGCTTTCTTCTTCTTATTCTTTTGATGAAACAAATTGCTCAGTATTACTACAGAACCTTCAGGGTTCATATTCATGTCAAAGAGCACTTCCTCACAATCTTCAATCCTACTATCCACAACTGCAAATTCAATGTTCTTGAACTCTTTTATCACTTCACAAAGCTCTCCGACTTTGAAGCTTGCCACATCTCCAAGCCCAAATCCTTCCAATTGTAACTTCATTTGGTTAGCGGCATTTTGGTCATTGCACACACAAATCAGATGGCCATCGGTATATTTTGCAGCAATCGCCAGTGCCAATGTTGAAGGAGATAACCCTTCCTCGGACGTGACGTTCACCGTTAGCTTTGCTTGGTTGCCTGCTGCTAGTGCTGATATGTACTCTATGCATTCTGGCTCCGCAAGTGTATTGCTGCTGTTTACTGAAAACTTCTGGCTCTTAAAATTCTTGCACTGAAATTGAACATAGAAAGGAGAAGAAAAAAGTTAGGGGTATGTAATTTCTTACCTTAGACTTCAGCTAATTGTTTGGGAATCACACTCTCAAAAATATAATGTTAAAAGGAAATGAAATAAGTAAACACATACCAAATCTAGAGTGTGTAAATAGGCTCTCGTTGCATTTGTAGCAGACCAGATACCCATTTCTTCTGCTTTTTCTTTTTTATTTGAAGTTTTGGACAATCAAGGTGAGGTGTTAATAAGAGTTTACCAATTAATATACCCAGTAAAGCCTTATGGAGGAAACTATATATCAAGTGCTCCTATTAATAGCAGAATTCACATGAAAGAGTGCATGAAAGTTATCAGACATATGTCCCTCTAACGTGTACAAAGTAATTTGAGGCTTGGTAGGTAGCCGAATATTTATTAGAATATTTTCATATAGGTGTAGTTGTATAAGATTGTGTGTCTGACTTTGGTGGCACACAATATGTTTTCTACTTTTGGATTCACCAACAAAATTCCGTCACGTTTTGACCGGGAATGAGAAGTACAAATTTTCGTTCAGCGGAAGCAGTACTGGGTCATAATATATACTCTCTTCAGTAACACAGCATTTACATATTCATTGGTTAGCTCTTCCGTTTTCCACTGTGGTTTTTCGAGATATATCACTGGACTAAACCAATGACAACAATAATGTTACAATGCCATAAACAAATTACTTTGCTTCAGAGATCTCTCAAACTTAATTCTGTATCTCCTCCAATAAACTAATTATTACACTAGTTAGAAGTGCAACATGCCTAATTCGTGTCTATTTCAGTTTTTAATCATGCATCAGATCCAAGAAATATAATCATAATCCTTTTTGACTTAAAAGTTAATACCCTAAACGGAATGGTCGACATGTGTTTGGTGCTCTTAAACCAAACTCACATGACATATATTTGATCATGACTTCAATTGTGGAGGAAAAAGTAGCATGCTCCCCATGTAATCAAATTTTATCTAAAAGTCGTACCACCTTAACTTGAGGAGTAAAAATAAAAGTATTATCATCTACATTATTGCCTAGCATAATAATAAGTTTATGAGCTTGGACTTAATTATTTTACTGTCAAGAAACAAAATAAAACTTCGATATTCAAGTTTAGTTCAGATATAGATAGCTTCGTTTTACGGTACGAAGCATTTAGTGTCAAACCAAAATATCAAACAAACATGAGGGTTAGCTCTCCCAAAACCTTTCTTCCACTACAAGAAATATACCATATTGCAACTAGCTATTTGCAACAGACGATAAATGACAGTTGCGGTATATGATATTTAGCAACAGACTTATTTTGGCAGTTGCAATAGATAAGATTTAGCAACGGACCTTTCCTTTCTGTTGCGAAAAACATATTTTTAGCAACCGCGTTTTTCTTCCTGTTGCAAAAACCTACTTTTAGCAATTGTGCTTCCGTAACAGTTGCAACAAACATATTATTTGCAACTGCGCTTCTTAGTCAGTTGCGAATAAATATCTTTAGCAACTGTTTTCGCCACTTGCAATAACTGTAATTTTTACAACTGGTAAACACAGTTGCGAAAAACATACTAAAAATAAGTATAAGCTTTTAATAATTAATTTTAAATAGTTACTATTAAATGATTAACTACAAGTAATTATATAATATTTAAGATTAATATTTAATAATGATTAAGTAATAATAAAATTTATGTATTATAAAGTGATATTTATAACTAATAATTAATTGAAATGAATTAGTACTTTAATAATTTATCACGGTTAGTTATTAATAGTGTGTAAATTATATTTAACAATTATTAATTACATTTAATAATTAATAATTCTAATTAACAAAAAATATTAAATAATTAATAAATATTCGTATTTAACAAGCAATACTCAATTATAATTAAGAAGTAAAACTACTAATAACTAAACATTATTAAATTTGATAATTAATATTAGTATGTATTTTTATTACTTAGTATTTAATAATTATAATTGATACTTCACATTTCTTATTCAAAGTAAGAAAAAAAAATCAAAACTTGCGTTTAATCTGCATTTTACAACCTGCATTTCAAAGTTAGAAAAACATCAAAACGTTATGGAATTGCTGTTTCAAGCACAGCAAAAACAGCAGTGAAAAATTGCGGTGTAGAAATAGACAATGGGCTCTCTCTATTTCTTTCTCGTGAATTTTCATTTTATCCTCTAATCTCACCGTTTATATTGTTTCCACCTGGCCCGTATGCTAGTCGAAACATTAAACAGGTTATAAGTAAAAACAAGGCGACATCTTTAAATTTCAGATACCGCTCTTATTTCACTTTCACCGCCATTCGCTCAGTAAAACTTACCAGATTAACCCTAAATCTGAAACTCATTAAATCCAAATCCGTAAAGCCGATCCCTAAAATCGCGAATCACAAATCGCCTACCCAACAGATTGGAATATGAGTAAGAGAGATAAAAGTAATTATATAAGAAGCACCCAACAGCCAATGGAGTCAGCCCACCCCCGCTTCGCTCTTTGCGTTCCACGTCCGCTCCAGTTGACACTGTTAAGGCAAATCTGGTAAGTTTTAAATCATTCGCTCTTCCCCTTTTTGGATTTATTAGATATTAATTATATTCGGGGTAAGCTTGGACTGAAGAATGTTATCTGCAAAATTTGGATTTATTAGATATTAATTCAGCATATATGTATACGATGGCCAATCAAATGTATAATTCATGTAATAATATAAAGTGGATCGGGTGAGGAATTTGAGGCAGTTTCAGGGTTTTGGTTTTAATTTCTGGTGGTGCTGATTGATTATGATTAGCCATTTGTGGTTTGTTGTATCGTAGTACTGGTATTGAACTACTTTTAGCCCGCATATTGCTTGTTGTTGTATCGTAGGTAATTTAAAAATAGTGTTCATACTTAGTCCTGGGGTCTAGTTTTTTTATAGTTTAAATGGTGTAGCTATGCATTCATTCATGAATGCTACATTGTTTGCAGGTTTCATCCCACAGAGAGATTGATTCAAACATTTGTTTCTTGACTACAGGCATTTGACAGAGGGTAATAAATAGTCTGATAGGAACTGCTGACCAAGATCAACCCTATCAACTGTTAGACACATCTTTGGATCCTAATGTACAAGGTGAATGTATTTTTGTGTTTCATTTACTAGCAGTTCAAACATTTGATCAGTTATACAATTTAAAACTCATTAAATCTTGCTAAATTTACATAGAAAGACGTCTTATTCTAAAACTCAGCTCAGTATGGCTGATCGTCCAATGCTTATGTTGGGTCTGTGGTACAATATTGGCAGTAACTGATATTGGATTAGACATTTTTCCTATTTTTTGTTAGTTATAATCATATATCGAATTCGGCTGCGACAAACCATTATGTTCCAGCTGTGATTACAGTTATGTAACTGCAGCTGGAATTGTCAGTATGCAAAAGAGGAGATTTCAGTTAGTGAGGTAGTTAGGTTGCAAATGCATTTAACTAGTTTGGTTGAATTTTGGAGATTCTAAATATGGAGTTGTAGATGTTGCTTTATTTATATTATTACTAATGAGTAGCTGCAATATATCTAGTCTATCATTCAAACTATGCCTTATAAATTGCTGCTTATTATACAAACTGCTTAAAGTTGATATATCCGTGCCTGAGGATTATGTGAAGATCAATTTTATGCTTATTATAAAACGTTTTGTGAAATGTGAACGTTGCATCGATTGAATGAAATGAGATTTTAGAGCTCACAAATACTTTATAATCTAAAATGCGGATGTATTCTCTTAGCTCACATCGCTGATATCAACACCCACTATAGTCAATATTCAGCGTACCTATGTCCTGAAAGTCTAGTCCTAAGATTCATTTTGGAAGTATAATGTTGTTTAATAATAATGCAGTTCATCAAAGTCTTTCCCAGGTGGCTTTCTTGAGTCCCTCATATATGATCATTCATGGTGATCCTATTAGTTATTCAACCAACCCTTAGCCATGATGCACCATGTGATACATAAACTTCTTTGGCCATGTATACCAGAATCATTTTTGTTGGTTTTTGATGTAGAAATAAACTTCTATTTGATCCATTTTCATATAGTTCTATGCAAAGTAAGCCACATTTAACCTTTCTTACCTATTCTAAAAACTAGATTAAAGGCATTCTAAGAATCCTAATATGCAGATTAACTTGCTTAGACTAACTTACATTATCTTGTTACCTACAAACATTTTGGTGTTATGATACATGACCATGTTCCTCGTAACAAATTGATCTCAATTTTTATTCTCCGGTGAGCAAAAATTTTGGCGTGTTATTGCATTCTAAATTGTGCCATCTATAGTGAAGGAACATGCAAAAGATGACTGAATGATAATCCATTGAAAAGGGGCTCTTTGATGTTTCAAAAGATTTATTTACCCAGGTTGGTTTATCAACGATTGCTAATATGTCTTTCCCTAAATTATTAATGTTGATTTATACATTCTTAGGTTTCAAGAGGCAGCATCAGGTAACATCTTTGTTCAGATGTTGGATGTATATATGAATTTAGCTCACGTTCATTTTGCTCAAGGACATTTTGCTTCGGCTGTGAAGATGGTAAGCATACAGATTTCTTTTCCATGATAAACTTTTCATCATTTTCTTTTCCTTTCTATTACTGAATTGTTGTTTACTCTGCAGTACCAAAATTGCCTGCGGAATTTCTATTATAATACAGCTGTAGACAGATTGCTTGTAGCCATCCACATTTTAAATACTTGAGAATTCCATCCATTATTGTATTACTAAAGGACAAAAATAATAATTTATCTACACAAACTTGTGGCCAAGAAATCTGATGCGTGGGTTAATTATTTGATAAAAGGTAGACTTTAATATATATTTTGACTCATAGGCTGATTAATCAGTTTGTTATTGTTTGTTTTGATATGGTTAACTACCACTCGAATATTTCTTATTCTTCTGGTATTATTAAGGAATACATTTTCAGCTCTTCTTGCCTCATCATACTCAGTTTCAGGTACAAAAAATGATCTAACTTATCTGCTTTAAGAAGGAACTAAAAAACGTTTTGAAACTCAAACTCAATGTATGCTGGCACAGCTTTGCTTGGTGATGATGCCAGAGCTGAGAAACAAATACAGGATGACCTGCCATACCAAGTAAATGGTGATGATAGGCAAACAAGAACGGGTAATTAGAGTATAGTATATTACATGTTTAATTTACTGAAGATTGGAATATATTTAGTAATTCCTTCCTTTTAATTTACAAGAACAGGTAATTAGAGCTTGTTGAGCTCGGATGGCAATAACCTTAGTGATGTTCACCTTTAATTTTGTATTGCTGTGCAATAAATTATTGTTGATGAAGCAGGAGTAAGAGAAGTTAATTCATATCTGATGGATGCAGTAACTCCAAAATATGTCGAAGAAAATATTATATTCGAAAAAAATGTGTTATGTGAGAGAAGAAATTGTTATACATGAGTGATGTATGAAAATTGTAGAAATTTTTGTTGTAATTGTTTGTACAATTAAAACTTTGTTAAAATAAAATTTTTATTTGTTTATTTTATTTTGTGATATACACTATTACTAAAACGAATACATTTAATATGTAATATCTATAAGCTATATTTATTTATTTTACAAATTTATGGATCTATTGCAACAGGCATTTACTGTTGTAAAATTATCTGTTACAACAGCAAAATCCTGTTGCAAAAAAGTATACCGCAACATCATATTGCAACAAGAAGAAAATGTTATAGACTTTTTGCAACATGGGTTGTACCAACAGGCGCAGGCCTGTTGCAATAGGTCTACTGCAACAGATATCACCTGTTGCGAAAAGTGTTTTTTGTTGTAGTGTTCTTGAAATATGATAGAATTTGATGATTTTAGTATTTGGTTGATATTGAATTATTGGAAGAGAAAACTGAATATTACTGACACTCAAAAAGGTTAATACAGTCTGCTAAACATTGATAATTTCTTTTGTATTTATAATATGCAACCTTTTAATTAAGCTATTGGACCATGGCTGCTTCTATATCTTCGTAACCGAACTATTGTTGTGATGATATGCATTGTTTGATTGTTATGTTAAACGGCTGCTCACTTCATTCATTTCTCAATATCTCATTCAAACAGATCTTGGGATTGCAATTTCTTGGGTTTTATGATTTCCCTAATTAATCATATCTCTTCAAATTTCTTCCTGACAATGAAATTTGGCTTTTGGCTTCTTCAATCTTCAGTTTGATTCATGTTTTGAGCTCACAACATCTAGAGTTTTGTAAATTCCCTATCTAATTGCTGCTGCTTTGAAATTTCTTCATGATGTTATGAAATCTGGGTTTTGCCTTCCTCAATCCATAATTTAGATAATGTTTTGAGCTTGCAATCTATAGAGCTTTGCAAATTTCGAATTTGCTTGCTGCTGTTTTCAGATATGTTCGGAAACCGAGGAAGTTTGGATTTTGTCTGTTGTGCGAGAATATTGCGCGAATGCGAAAGCACAATAAACAGGGTCTAAACTTGCCAATTAAATATCAATCTAATCTGACAGCAATTATTCTATTACATCAAACAAATAGTAAATAACTATAACAGACAAACAAAGAGACACTCAATATTTATACTGGTTCCACTATCATCGAGATAGTGTACGTCCAGTCCAAAAAAGAGGGATTTTATTACACATGAGAGAATTACATGAGATTACAAAATAAGAGTTTACATATCCAAACCTTAAATAGGCTTAACAATAAGAGACAACATTGGGAATCACTGGCTCCATGGAAGGATGAGTTTACAAAGAAGACTAAGTGGCGTCAAATCCATCGCCAAAATCAGCTACATTAGATACAGTTTCTAAACCCGGCGATCTCTTCATCACACTAAACTCTTTATCACCTAACACTTGTACAATGCGAGCCACACATAACAGATCTGCATCTTGACAAGATTTCTCAACTAAACATGAAGTTATACAGAGTCCTTAAACACTTAAAAGGTCGCTAGCACCTCTAGTGGTTCGTCTTTGGTCGTTACCACCTTTAAGCAATTTCTCCAAGCTGTTATCTACGAAGTCGCTTTTCTACGGTTGGTCAGACCACGTTCTAACATATAACTCCACGTTAATAAGAATCAAAAGCTCAAGCTACATCAAAGTTCCAAGCCTGGAACACTCTTCTCTCTCAACATAATCTTCTCCACCAAAGTGTCATTTTCTTCCAAAATAGTAATAGCATAATCACCACTGAATCTACCAACCTTTGTATAAATAATTGATGCACAATTTAAAACAAATCGCCTTGCTCTACTACCAATCTGTTGTGCGATAAGATTGCACAAATGCGGAAGCATAATAAACATGATCTAGATTTGTCAATTGAACATCAATCTAATATAACATCAATTATTCAATTACATCAAACAAATAGTAAATAACTATAACAGAGAAACAAAGAGACACACAATATTTGTACTGGTTCCAGTATCATCGAGATAGTGTATGTCCAGTGCAAAAGAGAGGGATTTTATTACACATGAGAGAATCACAAGAGATTACAAATTAAGAGTTTACATATCTAAACCTTAAAAAGGCTTAACAATAAGAGACACCATTGGGATCACTGACTCCATGCTAGGATTGGTTTACAAAGAAGACTATCCCATATAGCCAGTGCAAATATGTGTGAGTCATCAATTAAATTACCAACAATGCTAATAAAATAATGGAGGCTAATTGCAATAGCAACAAATGTGCACACATAGAAAGTAAATCAATCTCTTTCCTTAGGCTCAATGGAAGAAATTAATGCTTGCATTTATTTATTTCCATCTCATGCAAATGCAATCCATTAATTCATGCATTTTCATATTAAACAAATATTTACTTTTCATCTATTTGTGATTTTGTATCACCTAAATTTATCATTGTCTTCTTCAATCTTTAGCTTCTTCTTCAATTTGATGAATGCTTCGGCTGAAAGTGACTTGGTAGGTATATTAGCCCATCGATAAGTAGTAGGCACGTGATTGACACAACGATTGCAATTTAACACGTACAATCTAATTGATATAAATGTATTTGAGAAGAAGAAAAATGTAATTTGTATTGACCTGAAGAAAATGAAATGAATGAAATGTATTGATAGTTTGTACATAGTTCTCGCTTGCTTATATAATAAGTGTAAGATAATGAGCCAAGCTCAAAATACAACAATATAGAAATAGAAAGTTAAAACGCGTAATAGAGTCGCATATCACATAACAATATCCAGAACTTCAACCCGCCTCCCCACCCCAACCCCCTCCACCCCTCCACAATCCAAAACGTGGGTTACGGTTCCGAATAGGAAATGGTTGCTACTCAACAAATCCATGGCGATCTGAAATGATCTTCCAGATCTTTACAAATTGAAGCTTCAAAAGGATAACCTGAGTGTTGGATTGATGGAAGATGCGAGTTCTCAGGCTTATTGAGACTTTGGAGGAGGATTAACTTGACAATTCCTCCAACAGTAGTAGATCGAGTCAGAGTAACTGAGAAAATGAAGTCTTCTTGCTTAAACTCTCTTCGGGTATGAATCTCTTTCACTTTTAACTCAGATCTGAGCCATATAAAGTTGTTGCTTGAAAGAACTTTTGTGAGTACATAATACCTCTTGCAAACATACATACACACGCGCGCGCGCACACGAGCACGCACACATACACACACACACAAATATATATATATATATATATATATATATATATATAGACAATTCACAATAATTATGATATGATAAACCATTAAAAAATGTAATACAATGCTATACATGTGTCATGTTGTGTATGTTGTATGCGTGAGTATACATTTGTTGTCATTAAAATTGTATAACTTGGATAAATGCAATACTAGTCAAATAAAATTGTAATGTGAATAATTGTAAAAATTACCGGATATTACTCAGTCATCGTCGTTTTCTAATTCAAAATCGATTTGTTTTATGTAGTTTTCCTCTACACTCTCAAATGCTTCGACTAATACATTTGTCTCATCAGTTAAAGATTCAAAATCAGTTTGATCGTCTGTAATTGCTATTTCAACATTTCCCTCGAGATTTGCTTGATAGGCTTGTTCATCTGGAATATTCTTTCCATCGAATGTAGATCTTGCCTTAGTTTTAAAAACGCAGTCCAATCTTCTTTATCTCTTTTTAGAGATGGATAAGGAGTGTATAAGCTTACATGGCTTGTTTGGCTAATACAAGAGGGTTGTACTTTTGATCGCGCGATGTTTAATTTCTGTAAGATTATAATTTGGACGTACGTTAATACCAAAACCTGGGACACTATTGAACCGGTTGCATCTAAAAAAAAAATGCACCCTCCACTACTACAAGAAAAATACCATGTTGCAACCAGCTATTTGCAACATGCCACTAATGACGGTTGAAGTAAATGATATTTAGCAACAGACATTTCGTAGCAGTTGCAATAGATGAGATTTAACAACAAACCTTTTCTTTTGGTTGCAAAAAACATATTTTTAGTAACTGCACTTCTCTTTCTATTGCAAAAATATACTTTTATCAACTGCACTTCCGTAACAGTTGCAACAAACATATTATTTGCAACTGCACTTCCAAACTTGTTGCAAAAAATTATCTTTAGCAACCATTTTCTCCACTTGCAATAACTGTATTTTTTTACAACTGATAAAGCCAGTTGCGAAAAACATATTTTAAAAGTGTTTTTTCGCTACCTTTAGTAAACATAATTAATATTAAATACAAAAGTATGAAGTAATAAGTAATATTTAGTTATAATATTATAAGTATTAAGTAATAATAATTAATTAATATAAATTAATAATTTAATAATTTATCATGGTTTATTATTAAAAGTGAGTAAATTATATTTACCAATTATTAATTACATCTAATAATTATTAAATCTAATTAACAACTAAATAATTAATAAAATATTCATATTATTAAAAGATTAATAATTAAATAATTAATAAAATATTCATAATAATTACCAAATAATTAACTATTAGTAACTACACAATAATAATTTTTAAATAATTAAAAGTACTAATTAATAACTAATATTAATATTTAGTAATTGTATATAATAATTAATGTTAATATGTATTTTTATTACTTAGTATTTAATAATTATAATTGATAATTATATTAAATACTCAATAATTTTAAACTTATAACTAAAATAAAACTACAATCTATTCATAAAATTTTAATTCTATATAAAATTAAAATTAAAATTGATATAAAATTGTAAATTATTATTAAATATAAAAATTATATCTAAATAATGTAAAATTATAGATGAATAATGTCATTGGTTAGTAAAAAATAGAAAAAAAATACAATAATAAATATGATAGTTCATTATCAATAATTAGTAAATTATAGTTAGCAATTTATTATAGCAATTATTAATAATTAGTAAATTACATTTAACATTTACTAGTTACGATCAATAATTAATGTACATAATTTATTAATAAAAACTAATATTAAATAATTAAAATTTATTAGCTAATATCTAAAAAAATTGTTTAATATTTACTATTTAATAATTAATTTTTGTATATTAATGAATAGTAAGAAATCCTTAATAATTAAAAAGTAATTTTTTTTCATTTTTTTAATGTTTAATAGATTAATTTAAAGTTATATCTAATATTTCATATTTCATATAATTTACAAAAAAAATTTAAAATTTTCACAAAATTCAAAAATAAAAATTTGAAGTTATAAAATTATCTGAAGTAAGTTTTAAAATATTATAAAATTATAAACTCGTAAATTTTAAAAATAAAATTTTGTAGTTTTCCCAAAAGTAAAAGAAAAATGAAGTTTCAAGTTAATTTTCTTTAAATATAATATTTTTGTAACTATCTTCTTTGGTGAATACAAGCTATTTAGTTTTGAGTAACGAAAATTTTAGCTCCATTATAAAATATTTTCTAAAAGTTGTAAATTTGAATCCATAGTTATTTCTATATTAAGTTATATTGCTACTATTATTAATTTTTTGCAAGGCAAGACGGATTATAGTGGCTTATTATAAAACGAAAGAAACGGGTGCTCTGCACAAGTGTAGAATCAACTATTTGGTTAGAAGTGACCAGTCACTGTCTAGTACCAAAATAACAAAATATTACAACAGCATCATATTTCAGCTCAAGGGAAATCCTCACCGTAGAAAGTACCCGCAAAAGGGGTCATAATTGCGATGTGATGAGCAAATTGTCTTACCAAATCCTCCACATAAATCGGGGAGTGTGGAGAAAAAATGGTGCATCGATCCCAGGTAGTATCCTGCATAATAACTGTGTTATCCATACCAAGTTCACCTTCATCCCATAGCAGTAAGTCACCATCAACAGGCTGATAAAAAAATCGGTGCAAATAACTAGGCCCAACTAGAGTATAAAAATAGTACTCAAAGTCATGACGCATACCAGTAAGTGCATGAACCCACGCTCTGTCCTCGGGAACCCAATAGGAATCAGGATCAGGATTAGTATCATGAGAAGATAGCTGACCGGTAGAATCCTCTAGCTCAGCAACCATGTCCACAACAACCGTTGTATTAACAATATCCTCATCATCAGTAGAAATAATGATAGGTACTATCATCTAAGGCTCAATAACCATGTCCACGATAGGCTCAGCATCAGGAGGGACGATGGTGGGATCAGGCAGTTTCACTTTAGGTACCCAAACGCGACAAGTAGGTCTAGGTAGGGGGAGTCTAATAAGGGGTGGGGCATCAGACGCTCTACCCCAAGCATCCGATGAATGACCAAATGCCTTGCACGACATGCAAATGTCAGGCTGCCGTTTGTAACTTAATTCAACCAAATATTCACGATCATCAATTTAAACCTTAATTTGAGAAGGAAGAGGTTTGTCAGGGGTAACTTCTATTAAAGCTCTAGCAAAGGAAAGATTTCTCCTGGCAACAGTGTTAACATCAAAGCATTTTAATTTTTCAATATGGCATGCCAGCCACTTAAGACCTAGACGAGGTTGCAGGATAGACGGAACATGATTAAATTGAGTCCAGACGGGAATAAATTGAACTTGCTCCTTAACTTTATCAACAGAAGAGTTCCAAGGAGTCACTATGAACGGTTTACCAGCTATGATTGAAGGAGCCAATTCCAAGACCCGCAATCGCTCATCAGCAGACGAGAACGCTTCATTTAGTAAAGACTGTCAACTCGCATCATGCGCAAACCCGCTCTAATTCGCCAAGAATTACGACAAGCAGTGATAATGTCGACATCAAGAGGCTTAGTTGTTGGAGAATGGAGTTTTGATGACAACAACCTTATTTCAAAATTAATTGATCATAAAATATATACTACCACTTTTGTCTAGAATATATATATATATATGCATACATATGCAGGATTTATATATAGGAAATTTTACTGATGACTGTACAGTTTAAAGATATCAGAGATTTAGAGTTTAGAGAAATTTCAAGACTCATGAGTATTCAAGATTTCAAGAGTTCAACAGTTTAAGACTAATACAGTTATAGGGTATAGATTATGTAAGACTCTAAATAGCACTATAGGTTCAAAGTCAAATTTTGACTTCAAATTCTACTTTCAAATTCTATCTTCAATCCTCTTTATTTTATTTTCAATCTTTTCTATTTTCCTTTCTTACTTTACTTTTGATTTCAATGTTAAGTTTTATATATTTATATTTTTATGCTCTATATTTATATATAGTTTTCAATCTTATAATTTTATAAATATATGTATATAGTTTATATTTCTGCTTTCATATGATTTCCTACTTTATTATATTAATTTATAACACTATATTATTATTCAAAAATTTCCAGAATTTAAATATTGATTTAAATACTTTAAAAACATAAAATTGATAGATATGTCGATATAAAATAAAGGCTATGTCGACATATAACTGTCAGAAATTTAAACTTGAAAAGAAGTGTCTTTTCACTATTTGTAACGCTCAAGAAACGTTGCAACCTTTCACACATTATAAAAAGGGCTTGAATTCGAATTTTTAATCATCTCTTCTTCTCCACTTTCACTCTACTTCATTACACCATTTTTCTTTATCATTTTTATGATTTCTACACCTATACTCTGCCGAATTCAATTCTGTTTTCACGGATCTTCTTCTCTCTACACTCTCTACTCATTACTCTCTGAATCAAGTGCTATTGAAGAGTTATAGGGCTGTTTGTAATTGTTTGGGTTATATTTGGAGTTAATCATGGTATCCCTTGTAGCCGTGAGATCAAGGACGGGTAATCGGTGGTATCCCGTGTAGCCATGAAATCAAGCAGGTTGGAATCGATGGTATCCCTTGTAGCCGTACAATCAAGAAGGTTGTAATTGGATTTTGATATAGTTATAAACTCTACGCAATCCAGCGTTGCGTGGGACTGGACATAGGAGCAATGTGAACCAGTATAAAATCCGGTGTGTTCTTTCCTTTTCTACTTTTTTATTTCTGTTTATTTTGCATCTTTGTTTGATTCTGCATCTGTGATTATTTCTGTGGTGTTTGATTCATATAGTTTATCATATATATTTTAGATTTTGTTTACATTCACAAAAACACTATTCACCCCCCTCTAGTGTTTGTTTTGCCTTAACGATCCATTTAGCAGTCTCTAACAATTGTCACCAGAGCAAGGTCTTTCAAAAAGTTCATAATATGATTTTTGAAAATTTTAAATGGAAAATTTTGAACACTAGTATAAATTCATGTCTTGCATCAATATTAGATGAGTCTGCATTCAATTTTATTGAAATATCAAGTTATTATGATATGATTTTTTGAAAAGTCTAAACGCATATGTCATAGAATCATCGTGATGTTATTATTTCAAATTACAATTTGTTATTTTGAAAAGTCACTTGATTCTTTGAAAAGGTATGTTGTTTTGCAGGGAAAGAGTTATGTCTGATGACTATTGGCCGAAAGACACCAAGATGATTATTCAATAATCAAGAAAAGATGAGTTTATGAAGAGATATGACTTTTGGGGTTATAGTAGTTGAAGTGTCCGTTCATTCAAAATTCAAAATTTTGTAGCCAACTCGTTTAAACTACTAAATCATTGATCTCATCGTCAAACTCTGGAAGATGTAAATATGATTCAGATTCGTCATCAAGGGATGGAGAGCCAGAAACCGAAGATTCAAATATGTGTTTCACGGCAATTCAGAATTCAGAAAATATTGAAGAAATGGGTCTGACAACTTGGTACGCTTTAATTAAATTTTAAATTCTTTTTGGCTGAATGGATGTTTTGTTTGCTTTGTATTGTTTACCTAGTTTTGAATTTGAAATATAAACTATAAAATTCAAATTTGAAATTTAAAATTCAAATTTGAAATTTGAATTTTGAAATTCAAAATAATAATATTATAAAAATAATAAATATAAAAATAAATTTTTAATGTTTGTTAGGATTAATATTATTTCAGGAGATAGTTAAAGCTGAAATATAAATCGATAATATAATAAAACCAAGAAGTGAAAACAATATTTTTTTTTGGTTTTCTACATGTATGTGGACATGCATAAATAGTCATGTCGACATAATTAAATTCAAATTTTTAATTACAAAAGCTTAAACTTTCAAACTTCCCTCCATTTTTTTCATTAGAAAATGCTAGTTCAAACTCTGTTATTAACTTTGTTTGTCTACTTATTTTCTTATATCTTGTTTCAAAACATATATATTAAAAGTTTACAAATTAATAAAATTACATAAACATGTTAATATGATATACAAAGTTAATATAACTTTTTGATATTGTTATAAAACATAAATTTATTTATCTTTTATATGGTTTAAACATGCATAGTTTAATTTATATATTATTCATATGATTTCATAAAAAATTTAGGTTACATTATCACAAATATTATTTATAACTTAAATACTTAGTTTGATTTCTTATTAAGATTTATAAAAGCTTAAATATTTAACCTAATATTTTGGTATAAAAATAATATATATATATGATTTTATGTATTAAATATAAGAAATTATAGTTTTATAATTTAATTTATATCCAGATTTCATAAATTTATAGTTTTATAAGTAAAAAATAATAATTTAATTTATATCCAGATTTCATAAATTTTTATGACTATAGATTTCTTAATAAAGTTTTAACATATAAATGGTTCCTTAACAAATTAATATATTTTGATTTCTAAAAGTTTAACTTTAAAATTGATTTGTATCAAATGATTGATTTATATTTCATAATAAATTAAATTTTAATCCTTTTAAAAAATAATTTTTATATATATGACTATATGTTTACTTTATATGATACAATTCTATTTTCTCTTTAAAAAGATATTCAATTTTTACTATATTAAAGAAGCATCCTACTAAGATTATTTAACTCCACATTTCGCATAGAATTAATTTAAATAATTTATTATATTTTTTTTTAAATATTTTATTATATAAAATCTTTACCATCCTTTCAATCTCTTTCATAAGTATCATTAACCTAAGTCTAGAAATTAATATATATTATCCTTTTTTAATTCAAATAATTTGTAATATATATGTATATACATAATAGTTAGTACTTTGAATATATTTTACTCAAATAGGTATAATTACCAAATCGTTCTGCATACTATCATTACACATTTTATTTCATATCGTACATCATTATTATAAACTACAGTACATCTCAATTCAAAATCATTCATATCACAAGTTGCATTTCATTCAATATATCACTTCATATAGTTTTTCATATATCATACTGCATTATTACTGTAACATCCCACCTCCGCTAGGGTCAATCACAAAGGGAATGCACTAGTTTTGGAGGAGCGTTATCAAGGTAAACAATCACAGAAATATTACAAGACAGACATAAATAAAACAGCGGAAGAATCAAAAGATAAATTTCATTACTTTCAAAATAGTCAAAGCCTTTTTTCATCCAAAGTACCAAATAGCCACAGTCATCATTTTCCATTACAATAAATTTTGTCTTGCATAAATAAAGAAGCATAAAAGCTTAAAACAGCAAAAATAGCATAATTCCCCAAGATAGCAGAAATGCAGCCATAAAGAGCTCAAGAACAAATCGTACATGAGCTGAACCGAAAGCAAGAGAAATCCAAGCTAAGTGCTAGAGTTTCCTCCCTGAGAACCTTGGGGGGGGGGGGACGAAAGAAAAAGAGGCGAAAGAAAATGGGTTAGTCATAAAGAGTGGTAAGTCCTAGTGACTTTCAGCATAAAAACAGGTAAAGGTAATATGACATGTATAAACTGAAAGTAAACATAAGGATGCTGTCAAGATGGGCAAGAAAGACTAAGATAACATGATAAATCAAGTATAGCATCGCATGTTCAAGATTAGCTGCACCAACTGTACTAGTATCCCAAACCCATGTCATATATTAACCATGAAATGATCCCTTGGCCGAATATCATGAAATGACCCATTTGGGGGTCCTACGGAACAATCCATTAATCGATCGGCTCCCTACAAGTTCTAGCTCGTCGTGTGTCTGTGTCATACGGCCCTATCACGAATGTAGTCAATTGTGCTAGGTCCACCGTAGGGTGTATCAAGCCCTAGGGTACCAACCACCAACACGAATCAAGCACGCACAGTGTAAACCTACTGATGCCCAATGCCTGCTTTTTCAACTCCGGACTACGTGCACGACCATAGTCCGCCTGAACCTACACTGGCGCACCAACTCAGCCGTCGTTCTAGTCGCTTACAATCAGCCCAGTAATCGTGCCCCACCCTGCCTAGTTCCAGGGTACCATGATACATCTAGGTGGGTTACTGCTGAAATGGACCGCGTAACTAGGGTTTCCATCCAATAGGTTAAGTGTTGTCATTTAAATTCGTGACTTAACCCTTATCAGTCTAGCATGTCAAGTTTGTTAAGTGTTGTCTTTCAATTTCATGACTTAACCCCACTAATCATGTGTCAAGTTGGTTAAGTCTTGTCTTTCATGTTCATGACTTAACCCTATCATGTGGCATTAATTCATTAATGCACCCCAACCTCTCACATTAGACCTGTTATTGTGGTCACTGGATATACCGGGCGGTTCCATGCAGATTTATACCACAACTCAGTGTGACCTCAGGTTTCAAGCGCGATATGACCAATTACCCACATTGGATCCTATTGTTTGCAGCCATTGGATTTGTCGGGCGGTTCCGGGCAGAATTACACTGCAAACTCAACCCAACCTCGAGTTGGCCATTTTCAAGTTCATTCTAGTTTCATGTCCATGTTCAAGTTTCATGTCAAGTTCCTGTCAAGTTTCATGGGAAGTTTCATGTCAAGTTTAATGTCAAGTTTCATGTCAAATTTCATAACTAATTCATGTTTTGCCTAATCTACCCAAATCGTATTCCCATCACACGTAAACGTGAATCAATCTAGATTACAAGTAAATCCAAATCCAAAATAAAAGGGAATAACATCAAAACTATGATAGGCAAAAGAACGAGCATAAGGTGATAAATCTAGCATGATATAGCTCGAGATAATTGGTTATAACATCACTGGCAAACAGAATAATTGTCCCAAAACATTAGGATTACAGATCTAGCATAATAAGGTGATAGTCATGATAAAGGTGATAATCCAAACTTGTGAAAAGTAGATTGATTCAACATCACATGCATGATAACACTATGGACATGAAGGAGTTTGATTTACAACATGAATAGGTCCAAACTGATTTCATAGAAATATTCCCAAATGTCAAGATCCAAGATGGAAATTAGAATAAATGTGAATCGATTATCATACTTAAGTCCAATTTCACTTTATCTCATGTCCAAATTACAATTAACAAGTTTAAATCTCAAAGTAACTAGAACTTACAGTGTGCGGATCGAGAATTTAGAAAGCAGAATCGAAGCTCTAGTCGAACAACCCCAATATGCAATTCCTAGCCGTAGTCTTCAAGAAATAGTCTTCGTGTTTTATTTTAATTTATTTATTTCAATTATTTCAGAGGTAGCATAAGGAGAGAATAAAATGGTGTAAAGAGAATGGGGTTAGGGGGCTGTTTATATAGGTTTAGGATTAAGAACATAGACAGAAAATAGGTCTAGATACATCGCAACGCACCAGACTTGAAATCTGGAATTCGACACCAGGTCGACCCCCAGGTCGGCACTATGGTCGACCTGATCCCTGGGAGGTCGACCAAAGTGTCGACCCCCAGGTCGGCCTGGTCCTGGGTGGGAATTTTCCCGCCCAGCCCGCTCTGGGGTTTGAATTCGAATCTTCGAATTCGAATTTCGAGCTGTTTTCGATTCAGAAAATCTCTGAAACTTCGGAGGGTTATAACTTGGTCATAAAGACTCCATTTTTCGAAAACTTAGACTCTATTCCAAGAAGAATTTCGAGAAGAACGCAATGGTGCAACCCATTTTCCCTGATTCTCATTTTAAAAATTAATTATACCTAGATTTCTTAATTTAACATGTTATTAAAATACCGGGTATAACATTCTCCCCTCCTTGAAGGATTTCGTCCCCGAAATCTTCAAGTTAAGAAGAATGTGTCCTACCATCTAACATCCATCTACTCAAAACATCATCCACAAGCAGTCATTGTCCTTAAAAGATTTCTAACGTTGTATGTACATATGCAGAAAGTGTGTGTATATGTACTTATCTAATGCAAAAGATCAGGCGGTTACTGATTAAGTAGACCTCCTTAATCAAAAATATGTTAGTGTAATGAGTCCAACTTGTATGCAAATTCCTAACATACTTTATAATCTCTACATGAGTGCACAAACATTCATTCATATGCGACATCCAAATGATAGCATATCAAGTTTCCATCCATGTAAAAGTATAAGAACTCATGCATATGCAACATGAAAAATGTGACTGAGCCGATCTAGTGCCTAATGTGTGTTATGCAACCACGAGCAACCACTTGTAATCATCAACCATAACATGTTTCAATCACTTGTTTACATCCAAAAGGGTACTACCTAAGGTTCTCAAGATAGGATCGAGAAGATAACAAGACAAACATGGATAGCAAAAGCATGTACATGATACGAAAGGTATGTAAACTTATAGGAAAAAGAGATCAAGAATGTACCCTAAAAAAGAATTGGGTATAGCGCGCGTATCTTCTCTTCGGTTTCCCAAGTTGCGTCTTATTGGGCTTCACTCCTCTGTACTTTAACTAGCTTGACTTCTCGATTCTTTAGCTCCTTGATCTCCGTTCCTAAGATACGAATCGGAACTCGCCTCAATGTTGCTTCTCTTTCCACTTCTACGCCTTCAAATATGCTTAGCTCAACCACTTCGGCAGACTCATGTAAGCACTTTCAGAGATGCGAAACGTGAAAGACATTGTGTACTCCGGCCAACCTCTCGAGTAACTCTACCTTATAGGCCATCTGTCCAATCCTCTCGATGATAGGGAACGATCCTACGAACCTCGGTGCTAACTTTCCAACCGCTCCAAAGCGAACCACATTGCGTAAAGGAGAAACTTTTATAAAGACCATATCTCCGACTTCGAACTTCAGGTCTGTCCTTCTCTTGTCCGCGTAGGATTTCTGTCTATCTTGGGCTGTTTTCATCCGTCTTCGTATCAACTCAACCTTCTCGGAAGTGTCCCTTATAATGTCGGGTCCAAGTATGAGCTTGTCTGTTGACTCCCACCAGCAAGTTGGTGACCTGCACGGTCTTCCATATAAAGCTTCGAAATGTGCCATACCTATGGTGGCTTGGTAGCTATTGTTGTAAACGAATTCTACCAAAGGTAGATGATCCTCCCAGGTACCTCCGAAGTCAATAATACATAACCTCAAGAGGTCTTCTAATACTCTGTTGACTCTTCCCGTCTGGCCATCAGTTAGAGGGTGATAGGCCGTGCTTAAGCATAACTGTGTGCCTACAGCCTCTTGTAAGCTCTTCCGAAACTCGCTCGTGAAGATAGGGTCTCGATCACTCAATATGCAGGAGGGTATCCCATGGAGTCGAACTATCTCCTTAAGATATATGGATGCTAGAGATGAGGTAGTCCTTCTACTCTTGACGGGTATAAAGTGGGCGCTTTTTGTGAGCCTGTCCACTATTACCCAAATGCTAGTATTGCCCCTTCTTGACCTAGGCAACCCATCTATAAAGTCCATTGAGATGCTATCCCATTTCCACTGTGGGATCTCTAGAGGATGGAGCAGACCACCAGGCTTCTTCTGCTCTGCCTTGTCTTGTTGGCATATTAGATATTTAGAAACAAATTCATCTACGTCTTTCTTCATGCCATTCCAAAAGAAAACTCTTTTGATATCTTTATACATTTTGACTCCGCCTAGGTGTATGGTCAGCTTGGAATGGTGTGCCTCTTCTAGAAACGTCTTTACCAAGCCCCTTGCTTGTGGGACACATAGTCTTCCATCTTGTCTCAACCAAACCTTGGCATTCATGGAGTATCTATTGAGGTGACTAGAAGTCTCACCCCTAATTAATTTGTCCATTACTTCGGCTAGCTGAGGGTCTTCACTTTGCGTGGCTCCGACTGAGTCTAATAAAGTTGGTCGCACCTCTAATGTTGCTAGCAAGCCGGGTACAAAGTCAGTGGAGGGTATGAAGCTAAAGCTTGCTATGAACTCCAAGCTTTGCCTTTCCACAAAGAAAGGGCTTAAGGTCAGTTTCTTTCTACTCAAGGAGTCTGCTACTGCATTGCCCTTGCCAGGAGTGTAGGAAATCTCAAAATCGTACGAGGTAAGAAACTCCATCCATCTTTGCTGCCTCAAATTGAGATCCTTCTGCGAGAATATGTATTTCAATGATTTATGGTCAGTATACAGTTCAAATTTCTCACCTAGGAGATAATGGCACCAAGACTTAAGGCAAAAACGATGGCTGCCAACTCTAGGTCGTGGGTTGGGTAGTTTTTCTCATGCACTTTCAGCTGCCTTCCACCATAAGCCACTACCTTCCCTTCTTGCATCAGAACAATGCCTAGTCCCATTCCACATGCATCCGTGTATACTATAAACATCTTGCTTCCTTCAAGCAATGCCAGAACTGGGGCTGTTGTTAGAGCCCTTTTAAAACGTTGGAAAGCAATATTGCAATCCGAATCCCAATTAAAAGCTAGGTTCTTCTTTGTCAATCTTGTTAGTGGAGCTGAGATTTTTGCAAAATCTTTGATGAACTTTCGATAAAAGCTTGCTATCTCGAGAAAGCTTCGGACTTCGATTGCGTTTCGAGGAACCTTCCAATCTTGCACAGCAACCACTTTTGCGGGGTCCACAGCTATCCCCTCTTTGGACAACACATGTCCATGGAACCTAACTTCTTCTCTCCAGAAATGGCATTTGGAGAATTTTTCCTTAAACTGATGTATACAGAGAGTATCCATGACTTCTTTTAGATGCTGAGCATGCTCTTCCTCATTCTTTGATAAGATCAAAATATCGTCTACGAAGACCACCACAAACTTATTGCGGAACTCTCGGAACACCCTGTTCATTAAATCAACGAAGTAAGCGGGTGCGTTTGTCAAGCCGAAAGGCATGACAAGGCACTCGAAGAAACCATCGGTGGTTCTGAACGCAGTGTTATCAATGCTGTCTTCAGCTACTCTTAGCTGATGAAACCCATTAGCTAAATCTAATTGGGAGAAAACCGATGCACCTACAAGCTGATCGAACAAATCATCTATTCTTGGGAGTGGGTGTCTATTCTTCTTGGTCAGCTTGTTTAGCTCCCTATAATCAACGCATAGGCGAAGCGAACCATCAGCTTTGGTTGCGAACACTACTGGAGCACCCCATTCAGAAATACTTCGTCTTATGAACCCCTTTTCATGCAGCTCTTTGATTTGCTTGCCGAGCTCCTTTCTCTCCCTTTGGGCCATGTGCCTAACGGGTAAAGCAACGGGCTTTGCATTATCAACGAGGTATATGCGGAAGTCTATCTCCCGCTTCGGAGGTAAGCCCTTTACCTCTTCGAACACATCCGAATATTCACGGACTATCCTTACAGGCTGCAAGTTCTCAACAGATGCATCAAGTGATTCTAGATAACTAAGCATGACGGAGTTCATAGGATTACAAGAAATTTCGAGAGTGTTACCGAGGCGAGTCATGAGTCTAACCACTCTCTTTTCACAATCGAGGACAGCACCATTACTGGATAGCCAGTCCATGCCTAGAATCAACCCATAGCCCGTGAAGCCCAAAACAAAAGCATTACATTTAAACCCAATGCTTACTATAGATAATTTCAAATCCAAACAAACCATTGACAAATAGGTTGTGCCCCTAATTGGGTTTGAAACAACCAAGGGATCCTCTACTATACTGGTGTCTAGGTGCAGAGATTCAACTAAATCAGCGGATACAAATGAGTGCGATGCACCAGAATCAAACAATGTATGAACAGGATGATCAAAAAGATAGATTAAACTTTCGATAGAAATATTTCTTCCACGTTCTTGCGGAGGTGTCGTGAGAGCATGGACTTGTCCTCCAGAAGAAGGTCCAGCTCCCTGCCCTTGCTTCCTTGGGCAGGCCCTAGTCATGTGTCCTGTCTCACCACAGTGGAAATAACCACCCATCTTCCTTTTCTTCTTCCTGCAGTCTTTGACCAGATGTCCAGGAATGCCGCAGAAATTACACTTTCTCTTTTCATGGGGTTTGTTGTTCTTCCTGCCTTTATTTGGATCAGCCTTCTTGTTCTGTGACCCTTCCCCCTTCTTATCTTGAGGCACTTCTGCTTTTGCCTCATTCTTGCCCTTGTCTTCCTCATTTAAGAGTGCCATGTCCACTAACCTTTCGTAAGTAGCCCCCATAGGTATGTGGGTCATAGCCAAGCTGTGAAGTGGCTCATTCAATTCCTTGACAAAACGTAGAGCCTTCTTATGAGGAATATTCACTAAGTCCACTCCAAATCGAGCCAGCTGATTGAATTGATTGACGTACTCCTTGACAGTCATACTTCCTTTCTTAAGAGATAAGAACTTTTCCAGTTGTAGACTTCGTTCAGCTTGTGAGAGGAATTTCATCACAAACCTTATCCTGAAATCCATCCATGTGTCAACAGGTCTTTCAACGTTAGTGACTTCCTGCCAATAGGAAGCTTCGTCTTTGAGCAACCATACTGCCAACTGTACCTTCTGCCTATCGTCCACCTCGAAGATATCGAACAGATCCTCAGTTTCTTTGAGCCAGTTCTTTGCTTCTACGAATGATTTAGTTCCCTTGAAATCCTTTCCACCCATGGCCCTAAAATCCCTACAGATCTTTGAAAAAGCATTTGCACGAGTAGGAGGAGGAGGAACCGCTGCAGCTGGAGGAGGAATATCTGTTGGGCCTGCGTCGTTGGCCCTAGCCTCTAAGTACCTGCTGAACCAGCCAGGTATTGGCACAACCTCAGGAAGGTTAAGATTCCCATACATGCTGAAACGAAAAAGAAAAGATTCAAAACGAAGGATAGAAAGATAGTGCATATGGCTTTGGGGATTATGCCTTTTTAAATTAAAAACAACATTTTTCCTTGTAAAATGCTTCTTTATATTTCTTTATAAACGGTTTTGAAAATAGTTTTAGAAGGTATTAAGCCCAGTCTGGTAACCTTCTGCTCTGATACCAAGTGTAACACCCCACCTCCGCTAGGGTCACTCACAAAGGGAATGCACTAGTTTTAGAGGAGCGTTATCGAGGAAAAGAATCACAGAAATATTACAAGATAGACATAAATAAAATAGTGGAAGAATCAAAAGATAAATTTCATTACTTTCAAAATAGTCAAAGCCTTTTTTCATCCAAAGTATCAAATAGCCACAGTCATCATTTCCCATTACAACAAATTCTGTTTTGCAAAAATAAAGAAGCATAAAAGCTTAAAACAGCAAAAATAGCATAATTGCCCAAGATAGCAGAAATGCAGCCATAGAAGAGCTCAAGATCAAACCGTACATAAGCTGAACCGAAAGCAAGAGGAATCCAAGCTATGTGCTAGAGTTTCCTCCCTGAGAACCGGGGGGGCCAGGGGGGGTGGGGGTGGAACGAAAGAAAAAGAGGCAAAAGAAAACGGGTCAGTCATAAAGACTGGTAAGTCCTAGTGACTTTCAGCATAAAAACAGGTAAAGGTAACATGACATGTGTAAACTGAAAGTAAACATAAGGATGCTATCAAGATGGGCAAGATAGACTACGATAACATGATAAATCAAGTATAGCATCGCATGTTCAAGATTCGCTGCACCAACTGTCCTAGTATCCCAAACCCATGTCATATATTGACCATGAAATGATCCCTTGGCCCAATATCATGAAATGACCCATTAGGGGTCCTACGAAACGATCCATTAATCGATCGGCTCCCTACAAGTTCTAGCTCGTCGTGTATCTGTGTCATACGGCCCTATCACGAATGTAGTCACCTGTGCTAGGTCCACCATAGGATGTATCAAGCCCTAGGGTGCCAACCACCAACACAAATCAAGCACGCACAGTGTAAACCTACTGATGCCCAATGCCAGCTTTTTCAACTCCGGACTACGTGCACGACCATAGTCCGCCTGAACCTACACTGGCGCACCAACTCAGCCATCGTTCTGGTCGCTTATGATAAGTCCAGTAATCGTGCCCCACCCTGCCTAGTTCCAGGGTACCATGATACATCTAAGTGGGTTACTGCTGAAATGGACCGCGTAACAAGGGTTTCCGTCCAACAGGTTAAGTGTTGTCATTTAAATTCGTGACTTAACCCTTATCAGTCTAGCATGTCAAGTTGGTTAAGTGTTGCCTTTCAATTTCATGACTTAACCCCACTAATCATGTGTCAAGTTGGTTAAGTGTTGCCTTTCATGTTCATGACTTAACCCTATCATGTGGCGTTAATTCATTAATGCACCCCAACCTCTCACATTAAACCTGTTATTGTGGTCACTGGATATGCCGGGCGGTTCCGGGAAGATTTATAACACAACTCAGTATGACCTCAGGTTTCAAGCGCGATATGATCAACTACCCACATTGGATCCTATTGTTTGCGGTCACTAGATTTGCCGGGCGGTTCCGGGCAGAATTACACTGCAAACTCAACCCAACCTCGAGTTGGCCATTTTCAAGTTCATTCTAGTGTCATGTCCATATTCAAGTTTCATGTCAAGTTCGTGTTAAGTTTCATGGCAAGTTTCATGTCAAGTTTCATGTCAAATTTCATAACTAATTCGTGTTTTGCCTAATCTACCCAAATCGTATTCCCATCGCATGTAAACGTGAATCGATCTAGATTACAAGTAAATCCAAGTACAAAATAGAAGGGAATAACATCAAAACTATGATAGGCAAAAGAACGAGCATAAGGTGATAAATCTAGCATGATATAGCTTGAGATAATTGGTTATAACATCGCTGGCATATAGAATAATAGCCCCAAAACATTAGGATTACAGATCTAGCATAATAAGGTGATAGTCATCATAAAGGTGATAATCCAAACTTGTGAAAAGTAGATTGATTCCACAGGCATGATAATACTATGGACATGAAGGAGTTTGATTTACAACATGAATAGGTCCAAACTGATTGCATAGCAATATTCCCAAATGTCAAGATCCAAGACGGAAACTAGAATAGATGTGAATCGATTATCATACTTAAGTCCAATTTCACTTTATCTCATGTCCAAATTACAATTAACAAGTTTAAATCTCAAAGTAGCTAGAACTTACAGTGCACGGATCGAGAATTTAGAAAGCAGAATCGAAGCTCTAGTCGAACAACCCCAATATGCAATTCCTAGTTGTAGTCTTCAAGAAATAGTCTTTGTGTTTTATTTTAATTTATTTATTTCAATTATTTCAGAGGCTGCATAAGGAGAGAATAAAATGGTGTAAAGAGAATGGGGTTAGGTGGCTGTTTATATAGGTTTAGGATTATGAACATAGACAGAAAATAGGTCTAGATACATCGCAACGCACCAGACTTGAAATCTGGAATTCGACACCAGGCCGACCCCCAGGTCGACACTATGGTCGACCTGGTCCCTGGGAGGTCGACCATAGAGTCAACCCCTAGGTAAACCTGGTCCTGGGCGGGAATTTTCCCGCCCAGCCCGCTCTGGGGTTCGAATTCGAATTTCGAGCTGTTTTCGATTATGAAAATCTCTGAAACTTCGGAGGGTCATAACTTGGTCATACGGACTCCGTTTTTCGAAAACTTGGACTCTATTCCAAGCAGAATTTCGAGACGAACACAAAGGTGCAACCCATTTTCCTAGATTCTCATTTTAAAAATTATATATACCTTGATTTCTTATTTTAACATGTTATTAAAATACCGGGTATTACAATTACCAACACACTACATTACATGTTAACTTTAACTCCACATATAGCAAGTATACATAACATATTTACTTTGTCTTGATTAATTTGATTGACTTATTTAGCTTGATTGAATTGATTGACTTGTTTGATTTGTTTGACTTGAATAACTTGATTAACTAACTTGACATGGTTAAATTTCATTAGTGGTTGATAGGAGCTTTATATGTTCCAGGATAAATAGAAGTACAAGAAATGTTTGGTTTTATGTTTGGACTGATTGATTGTTTGGATTAAATTGCATTGATTATATCATAATTTTTAGGATATCATATTAGAGTTATTTCTTAGTCTAGATTAAAGTTTTATTATAGTTTAAAGGGAATTAGAATATAGGATGGGTTTAGTCTAGTATTAGATTCAAAGGGAGTTTTGGAGTCTCTAAGGATTAGTTGAAGGTTCAAGAATGCTTTAGTTGATTTAATTGTTTAGATTGTTGGTTTGGTTTGCTTGTTTGGACTGATTTGCTTGTTTGGATTGATTTGCCTGTTTTGATTGATTTGCTTGTTTGAATTGATTGGTTTGCTTAGTTTATTATCCTTCTATTAAGGTTATTAAACTAGTGTAGTCAGCTATTTTAAATCTCAGAAATATCGCCCGAGATCTCCTCCGATATCTCATTTTGGGCTCCTTCCGAAACAAAACAACAAATATCACTCTAAATCTCCTTTCGAATATATTGCCCGAGATATTGCAATATCGAATGATACATCGATCGAGATGAAATATTGGAATATTGTCCGAGATCTTAGTTTTTTTTGTTAAAATTTAAATTTGTGCCTGAACTAGAACGATAATTAAAAAACTAAAATCTAGCCTTGATAATTTTTTGTTATTTTTCATTTTGCATGTTTAATGACCATATTGTATGTTCATTTATGTTTTACAATGCTTGTGATTTTCATATTCGTCTATTTTACATACATATTCCTTATGAAATTATGTACTTTATGGTCTATTTACGCTGATTTTTTTAATGTTTTATGTCTAAGAATAATTTTGTTTTAAGCATATTGTGATTTAGAGTATGAATTATCTTTTGCAAAATAAATAATAATAAAGTTACTTTTCAGTTCAAGTTTACGTTACTATGTTTTAAATAGTATTCATAAAAATCATTTTGTAAAAATATCATTTTTTAACATATCATGTATCCCGAGAATGTTCCGATATGAACTTCCAGACCCAAGATGGAAATCCGAGATGAACTCCCGAGTTAGACTCATCTCATCGAGATCTCCCCCGATACGAGATCAAGTCTATATAGTTCGCAAGACGAAACGCGACCGATATCCGAGATATAAAACCTTAGTGTAGTCATAGATTTAAGGGGAGTTATAGAAATTTATATAGAATTATAGATTAAGGGAGAGTTATAGATTTAGGGGAAATTATATATAGAATTAGGATATTATATAGGCATAAATTTAGGGGGAGTATTTTATAAGGTATAGATAGATTTAGGATTCAAGGGGAGTTCTTTACTTTAGTATATGAATTATTTAGATAATTATAGGATTTAGGGGGAGTTGTTTTAGAATTTCTTTTTGATAATGTCAAAAGGGAAGAAATTATAAAATATAGACACAGTTAGTAGGATTCATATAGACGTGGGGGGGGGGGGTATTAAAAGGATCATCATCAACAAGTATATACAGGTACGATATTTTATAACTAAGGTTGTCATCATCAAAAAGGGGGAGATTGTTGGAGAACGGAGTTTTGATGACGACAACCTTATTTTGATATTAATTGATTATAAAATATATACTAACACTTTTGTCTAGAATATGTATATGTATATACACACATATGTAGGATTTATATACAGGAAATTTTACTGAAACTGTACAGTTTAAAGATATCAAAGATTCAGAGTTCAGAGAAATTTCAAGACTCGTGAGTATTCAAGATTTCAAGAGTTCAATTGTTCAATACTAATATAGTTATAGAGTCTAGATAATGTAAGACTCTAAATAACATTCTAGGTTCAAATTCTGTTTTCAAATTCTATCTTCAGTCCTCTCTATTTTGTTTTCTATCTTTTTTATTTTCCTTTCTTACTTTACTTTCGATTTCAATGTTAAGTTTTATATTTTTATACTTTATATTTATATATAGTTTTCAATCTTATAATTTTATAAATATATGTATATAGTTTATATTTATGTTTTCGTATGATTTCCTACTTTACAATATTAATTTATAACACTATATTATTATTCAAGAATTTCGACAATTTAAATATTGATTTAAATACTTTAAAAAATGCTTTGAAAGACATAAAGTTGATAGATATGTCGACATAAAATAAAGGCTATGTCGGCATATAATTGTTAGAAATTTAAATTTGAAAGGAAGTGTCTTTTCACTATTTATAATGCTCTAGAAACGTTGTGACCTTTCACACACTATAAAAAGGGCTTGAATTTGATTTTTTTTGTTTTTATTCATATCTTTTTCTCCACTTTCACTCTACTTCATTACACCATTTTTCTTTATCATTTTTATGATTTCTACACCTATACTCTGCCGAATTCAATTCTGTTTTCACCATTCTTCTTCTCTCTACACTCTCTACTCATTACTCTATGAATGAAGTGCTATTGAAGAGTTATAGGCTGTTTGTAATTTTTTGGGTTGTATTTGGGGTTAATCGGTGGTATCCCTTGTAGCCGTGAAATCAAGGATGGGTAATCAGTGGTATGCCTTGTAGCCATGAAATCAAGGATGTGTAATCAGTGGTATCCCTTGTAGCCGTGAAATCAACGAGGTTGGAACCGGTGGTATCCCTTGTAGCTGTGAAATCAAGGAGGTTGTAATTGGATTTTGATATAGTAATAAAACTCTACGCAATCCAGAGTTGTGTGGGACTGGATGTAGCAACAATCCAAACTAGTATAAAATCCTGTGTGTTCTTTCCTTTTCTGCATTTCTATTTCTATTTATTTTGCATCTGTGTTTGTTTATGCATTTGTGATTGTTTCTATGGTGTTTGATTCATATAGTTTATCATATATATTTTAGATTTTGTTTAAATTCACAAAAACACTATTCACCCTCCCTCTAGTGTTAGTTTTGCCTTAACGATCCATTCCGCAATCCCTAACATTAATGTCTTAGAAAAAACCAACAACTTGGTCCTTCCAAAACACCGAAGCTTTCAAATGCACTTCTGGGGGAGGACTTGCTCCAAATTCGTCATGTTGAATTGTAAAGTCAACTGGAACACAGTCACCAGCTATACTTGGGAGTGTTGAAAACAGTGATGTCCACGATGTATTATCAGAATTTACATTTCAGGTGGGAGCAACGGTGTCAATTTCCTGGTTTGAAGGGGAATTAAATTGAACATTTGGAGGGCGTTGTTGGTTCACGCATGGTAAAGAGCATGGTGGAGGACTGACGTTCAAACAAAAGTCGCCCACTAACACAGACAAGTTCTCATTGATTTCACCCACATTTCCAACATTCCCAAAAGCACTACCAATATCTAGTGGATTATGCCCCAAGTTAGTTTCATCGCCAAAACCTGAAGGCTCGACAATATTGCAAACTTTAGTAGCATCACGCACGCCAGGCAGAGGCCAAGCATCTGGATCTTGCGTGAGCATAGGAGATAAAGTGGACTTACCGATGTTTGGGGATTCCACAGAGGTAGAAGGTCGAACTGCGACAATCTCAGCAATTAAGATATTGAGAGGGTGAGACTCCGGAAGTGAGTAAACGGGTCTAACAGGAGATCCACCTGCTGCAGCATCAGGATCAAAAGTTTCCGATAAAGACGCTATAAATTGAGCACGACTACTAAATCTAGGGGTTATGGGTGATGCAAAAGGAGGCTTGGAATTATTGTGCTTGGTCATAGGGAGGAGAGAAGAAAGGCATGGAGGAGAGAGTACGATTTAGAGGCAGAGGCGCAAGAAAGATAGACCTAGGTCATAGATTAAAGAAAAATGTCCCCCTTTTTTACATGGCCTCAGATCTTGGTCATGTAAGCCCCTTTTTGGTACTAAATATTCAATAACTAAAAAAAACTATAATAAATATATCCAATACTAATATTATATTATTAACTTCAATAATTAATATTTAGTCTTTTTCTAAAAAGCATTGCTTTTATATATGTTCAAAAAATTAATTGTAGTACACTTAACTGACCTTTTTTGTGTTTCGTACGCGAAAATTTCGCTCCTTCCGCCAAAATTTTGGCTCTTCTTTGAACTTTCGGCACCATCCACCAAAATTTCGCTATTAACCCCTCTGTTTTTCTTAATCCTCCGTATACGATTTTCCATTAAACCTAGATCTGAACAATCTCCAAATAAGTAAAAGTGGCTCCCTCCCAATTTAACCTCCCCCGTCGCCTACTCCTTCTTCGCCCTCTCACTTCCTCCTCTCGACTTGCCTGCCTGCGAGCTCCCTGATGATTCTAAATCTTGAAAAATAGTGTCATTCTTGTTAAATTGGAGATTGCACTTGTGGCTACACAAATTTATCTTCTCATTTGCGATTTTCGTGGTTAGTCCCCATAACTTATGGATTTAATATCTGGCGAATTTTAAATCTGTTATAGTAAGCCCTCAAATTTTCATATTTCATCTCTTGGCATTGTTTGTGATTATGGCATGGAACACGAATCTCCAATCTATAGTTCCATGTGAAAATTGCAAAAGCCCTCAGTGCTTTGACATTGTTGAATTTTGGGCATATTAGATTCTTGATCTATGTGATTTGGAAATGTGTTTCTTCTGCATCATATATCAGAAAGGACCCGCCTTCGGATCTGAAAATGGGTTTGGCTACAGATATCATTGTGTATACTTTGGACAAGTTTTTTGATGAAGTTATCAATTCTGGGTTAATTTTTTCTCTCTAAATTTTGATTACTCGATTTACATCTACAACAATTATAGGATGTAAACGAAATGTCAAGATTTAGATGATCAACAATGTGGTAATGTATTAACTTCGATGATGCAATTTGTATGGAATAAACCAATGTACTGAGATATAACTTGTAACGACCCGGGGATTTTCGACTCTGAAAATCGACACAAATACCCATGTCGACTATTCAAACATCGAAAATACCAGATAGTTAATAGAAAGAAGTTATAGGGTGAGAATTGATAAGATAGAAAACTTGAATAAGAGAAGAAGAACACAGCAACATCAGAGTAACACGAATCTCACAGCGGAACGAATAAAATATAGTATACAAAGTAACATTGAAACACAAATCTGTATTTTTATATTGAGTACACCACTTACATCACAACAGAAATAAACAATAGCTATAAAATCCTGAAGCCTCCTACTCCAGCTCCTCCAAGAATATCTGGAAATACCTGAACTACTTGACTGCCCGTACAAATTTGGGCACCCAAGCGTTTAGGATAAATCAAAACAAAATAAACTCTGGGTCAGTCATGGGACTGGTGTGAGTAAACTCCAACCACTTGGTTTAACTTTCAAAAATCATTTTCAAAAGAAATGTTAATCGTAAGACCAATCCACACATAAACACGGAGGGTTTTTACCTTACGATAACCCAAACATTTTCAAAATCAATACCTTTCTGATATTATAATAATGTCTAATCATAAATAATTAACAATCTAGGAGAACGCTTGCATCTCAAGCTCCACATATATATAGTATACAATCAAAACGAAGGCGCTTATTGTAGATTGGATTCCGACTATGACAAGGTATGGAACCACCTGCCGATAGTGTATCTCTAGAGAGGAATACACTGGGTTCAACAAGAACGTCTTGCAACCCGGCCCATACATGACCGACCAATCATTGGAAAACATTTCCATATTTACTCTCATTTCTTATTTTCTATACTAGAAATCATTTTTTATTCTTATTTGGAAAACATTCCCAAAATTCATTCATTTGGATTTAAACAGATGTTTAAATAAAACATCGTTATGCCAACTAGAACCATTAACACTTATTAACTAAATTCAATTAACTAACCTTCACTATCGAACTTTAACCATTCCTTAGTTAAAATTAAAGTCAATCAAGTTGGTGTATAACTACCTCTCAGACCTTAACTGAACAACATTCCTAACCTCGAAATAGACAAATCTCACATTTTAAATCTTCAACAACTTCCTTACGTAACTCTCGGATTCTATTTATGAATCCACTTCTTTTTCAGAAATCATTTGATTATAACAATAGTGTTATAATCCCATTCTTCTGAAATATAATAACTTAAATATAACTTTTATTCTTAATTTAAATAAATAAATAAATGGTTTATTAAATAAATAAATAAATTATTTATTAAATAAATAAATCTTGATTTAAAACCCGGAAAGTAAATAGTACTTTCCCGAATTCGATATAATCGAATCCAAATGTATAATTCTCTCTCGAATAATTTCTATTCGATAATTCTTTTTCAAATAAACGATATTCGATTATTTCTCTTTCAAATAAACTACATTCGATTATCTCTCATTCGAATAACTTATATTCGTTAATCTCTTTTCGAATAACTAATATTCGATAATCTTTCTTCGAATAACTTATATTTGATAATCTCTCTTCGAATAACTAATATCTGATAATCTCCCTTCGAATAACTGATGTTCGATAATCTCTCTTCGAATAACTAATATTCGATAATCTATCTTCGAATAACTAATATTCGATCATCTCTCTTCGAATAACTTATATTTGACTAACTCTATTCGATTTATTCTAATTCGATTAACTAATATTCGATTAACTCTAATTCGATTAACTTTAATTCGAATAACTAATATTCGATTAACTCTAATTCGATTAACTCTAATCGATTAACTCTAATCGATTAACTTTAATCTATTAACTCTAATTCCCTATCTTATTCAAATTCCCATTTGAATTCCTATTTCAAAACCCAATTTCTTTATAAAAAATTTATTTTAATCCATTATTCACATCGAATGTGAAAATATTCCTTTTATATGACCCATTAAGTTTGATTTCGTATTTTAAAATAATATTCCATTTCCAAATTCTATTTACAGAATTTTTCATATGAAATCCCCTTTTTATTTCTAACACTTAAATCTTATTTATGAATCCCTTTATAATTGCTATATTTAATTTCAATCTCAGATATCAGTGTTAAAACCGATTTTACTTCTATATATAAATTTAGACTTATATACTCAATTTATTCAATGATAAATAATTTACTTGATTTATAAAACATTATTTATATATTAAACTTCTCCATTTTCTCTGTTAAAACAGATTTCTATTTAATTCTACTTTAAATAAATCTTTTCTCTTTTATCTGTTAAAAACAGATCTCCATTAATATTTATTTTCCATTTATTTTTTTAATAAAATTCTATTCACTTTATAAATATTTTCTTTATATAATTCTATTTGTTTTACAAATATTTCCTTTTCAATTCTATTTGTTTTACTAATATTTCCTTTATATAATTCTCGTTATTTTATATAAACATTTCATTTATACAATTCTACTTATTTTCCAAATAATCCCTTTTTTAATTATATTTATTTCCCAAATATTTCCTTTTATATAAAATCCATTGATTTTATATAAATATTTTTATTTTCAAAATACACTTTGAAAATTCCCTTTCTATATTCCAGTATTTCTTATAGTATTTAAAATACCGTATAACCATGATCAATATCATCCAAATACACATAATCAACAACAGATTTTATATCGCATCATATATCACAATATATATGAAAAACAAAACAATATTATAAATATTGAGGAATCCAGTTAGATCCCTCCAACCTATTTCCCTACATCCACAGATGTTACACAATATAATTCACATCAATTTCATTTCAATATGTACTATTCTGATAAACAGAACCAATGTTTGTTTAACGATAGGTGTATATATCGTTATCTGTAATTCCAAACAATAAATCAACAATTCAACCAAACAATCAACACACAACAATCAACCATCATTTATCAATTCTAAAAATACGTTATAAAAATATAATTGAGCAGAGTTAGTGAGATTTACTCACATTGGACGATCATCGTTAAATAACGATAACTACCGCTTGATTCAGATGGACAATTTATTCCGCTATAAATCGTAACGAGCTCCAATCCACTCCCAATCAGTTCCATTGTGTAGACACCATTCATACGATCACAACGAACCTTGTTTTGTCAAAATCTGATTACGTGTGCAAATGTTATCAGATTTACAAGTTAATACATAATTAAATTAAATAAAAACTTATTTATATTCAATTTGGGCTTTACCCTTTTCCTTGGCCCATGAACCTTCTACCTGCATGCTCCATCTTCTACTTTTGCTCCAGATTTCTTTTACCACGGGTTCAAGCCATTTCGAAAACTTGAAGGCCTTGTTCAATCTCAACTCACCCCCATTCATAAAACCAAAACCTGCGTTGGACTCTTCTTTGCGACCTCTACCGCTCCAACGCCCAGAAGTCGAGCTCACACCACTCCTTTCCATTTCCGTCGGTCAGCTCATACGCCACCAACATAGTGACCTTGCATCACTTCGTGCTCCCAAATTCCACAAAAAAATCCCAACTGATGCCAAACTCTACCATTTTCCCAAATCTTACCTTAGTTTCATCAACCATTGCTTCTATATCGTGAATCTGTCAGCCCTAGGTCCAACAGTTCAACTTCGAGCATATTTGAGCATCACCAGACAGAACGAAATTAGCATAGGGATGAAGGAAATCATCCAAGGAATTGAAATATACAGGTTTGGTGATTTATAATATTTTATACGGATTTACATGAATTTATGAAGATCATAGAAATCTACTGGAAGAAGAAACTTGCGGCGGAAACATTTTGACCAGAAGAGAAAAGTCTGAGGGGTTTAGGGTTATGACAGTGTATTTATAGGTAGATTTTTATATTCGATTTTTATATTAATTTTAACCAATCTCTATATGTATTTGTTGTTCAAAAATTCCTATAATCGCATACGGTAATGACCTGGGTTTTTGACGACTTTGGTTATCGCCATAAACTCGATGATGACTAACCAAACATCGAAAAATACCGGTCATTAACGAAAGAAATTAGAGGGTGAGGATAGATAAGATAGAAACTTATAGAAAAGAAGAAGAAGAAGAAGAACACAATATCAGAGTAACACGAATCTCACAGCGGAACGAATAAATATATTTCATAACATAACTTTGAAATACAAATCTGTACTTTAATATACATATCATTATCAAAGTACAACACCTACAACACAGCGGAAATAACCTATAGCTATATAATCTTGAAGCCTCCTGCTCCAAGCTCTTCCAGTATATCTGTAAATCTCGACTACTTGACTGCCCGTACAAATTTAGGCACCCAAGAGTTTAGGGAAAACAAAACAAAATAAAATCCGGGTCAGTCATGGGACTGGTGTGAGTAAAATAGTTTAAAACAGTTCAAGCAGGTAAATGATATCTCATAAGACCACGCCGTATACCGGAAAGGGTTTTTCCCTTATGAGAATCCAAAATATCTTTATATCAAAAACCTTTTGATGTTATAATAATGTCTATCAACCACAATATAATAATCATCTAGCAGAAACGCTTTCATCTCACGTTCTACATATATAGTATACAATCAAAACCGCAAGCACGTATTGGGTAATGGATTTCCAACTATGACAAGGTATGGAACCACCTTTCGCTAGTGTACCTCTAGAGAGGAATACACTGGGTTCAACAAGAACATCTTGCAACCCGGCCACACATGACCGACCACTCATTTCGCTTGAGTGTATCGAATGTATATCACCAACGGTTGGGATCAACAACCGTTTCTCGAATGGGACAACATCAACAATAGATTTTTAGAAATAAATGAAACTCTAGATCAGGTGATTATACACCCTACTTCGGTGCGACCGACTTAGCCATGTTGCCTGCCCGATTTCTGTCATTTACCGGATGTGAGGCTAGAAGCTGCGCTTTATCATCACACCAGATTCACTTTGAATGCCACATCGTCAAATCACCGATTGACGTCCTCAACCATACATTATGTGTTAGGTAAAAGAAGTTTCCTTCTCCGCTTCCACTCTTGGTACGGTTGGAGAAATCAATATACGTGATCGTCTGGAAATACTCTGTCACACATCCGTCTATACTAGTCATCCAGGAACAGGATGAACCGAAGGCACTATTCTGTAAACAGGATAGACCTTGCATAACTCCGTCTTCAATTTCCTTTGGCATATATGATTCACAACGCTTATGCCAATACAGAGTGGTTCTTTGGATAATAATCCAACCGGTCTCTCCATATTAACAACGTTAAAATGGTCAAAACTTCGATAGTCTGTGATTTAACTATCGAAGAAAAACAGGTGTGCAAACAACGATATTATTTCCAAATGGAAATTTATATCGATCAAACATCATTTAACATTTATCTCTTTATTTCATTAATTTACTTATCTCCTGTTTCCCTATATTCAATATTTCTTATTTTCTAAATTTCGAAAATATACGTTATTAACAATGGAAAACATTTCCATTTCTTGTTTTCTTTATTAGAAATTATTTCTGGTTTCTTATTTTGAAAACATTTCCAAAGCTTCTTCATTGGACTTAGACAGATGTTTAAACAAACTATCGCGATGCCAACTCAAACCATTTCCTTTAATTACTAAATTCACTTAACCATCCTTTACTATCGAACCTTAACCATTACTTAGTTAAAAATGATGTCAATCAAGTTGGGGTAATACTACCTCTCAGACCTTACCTGAACAAAGTTTCTAACCTTGAAATAGACAAAGTTCACCTTTTAATTCTTTAACAAACTTCCTTACGTAACTCTCTTTCAAATCTTTTCTATTCGATAATTCTTTCCTTCGATAAGGTATATTTGATAACTCTATTCAATTTATTCTATTCACTTGACTCTTTTGATTTAACTTTAACTCTATTCACTTAACTCCTATCAAATAAACTATATTCGATAACTCTTTTAATTTTATTTGAATATACTATATATTCGATTAACTCCTTTATTCTATTTGAATAAACTATATTCGATTAACTCCTTTTACTATTTGAATAAACTATATTCGATTAACTCCTTTTACTTTCTATTCGAATAAACTATATTCGATTAACTCATTTTACTTTCTATTCGAATAAACTATATTCGATTAACTCATTTGCTTTAACTCTAATCGATTAAACTAACATCGATTAACTCCTTTCGATTAAACTAATATCGATTAACTCCTTTTAACTCGATTAAACTATTCATTTATAAAGATTTACTTTTAGTAACTGTTCTTCACTTCACAAATGATTTCCCTTTTTTAATTCTATTCGTAAATGGTTTTACAAATATCCCCTATTCAATCTCATTTGTAAATGGTTTACAAACATGTTTCTTTTTGATTGATTTGTAAATGGTTTACAAACCTTCCTCGTTCTAATCTATTTGCTAATGGTTTTACACTATTTCCTTTTCAATCCTATTTGTAAATGGTTTACAAATATTTCCTTGTATATCTTTATTTATTCTACTCTAGTTATTTCCTTTTTTCTATTCTATTCGTTTTATCAACATTTTTCCCTTTTATTTACTTTCGAAATATTTCCTTTTATAAAATCTATTGATTTTATAAAATCCCTTTATTTCAATATACATTGAAATAATTCTTTTTAAATCCCAGGGTCTTTTATGATATTTAAAATATCAAATAACAAGGATCAATATCATTCCAACACACATAATCCATAACAGATTATATAACACATCATATATCACAACATATGAAAAACAGTAAAATAAATGTTGAGGAATCCAGTCGAATTCCTCCAACCTATTTCCCTGCATCCACAGATGTTAAACAATATAGATAACATCACTTTTAGTTCCATATGATATATTCTGTTAAACAGAATCAATATAGAAATTCAACTAACTGACAAGCAGTTCAATCAAACAGTCTACACACAGTCAATCAGCCAATATTTAACAGTTCTAAAAACAAGTTATAAAAATATAACTTTGCAGAGTTGGTGAGTTTTACTCACATTTGGACGATCATCGTTAATAACGATAACCATCTTTGATTCAGACGGACAATTTATTTCACTATAAATTGTGACGAGCTTCGATTCACTCCCCGTCAGTTCCATTGCGTAGTGTCTGTCCATACGATCCTATCGGATCTTGTTTTCACTAAATTCAGTCAATAACTAATCCACGTCATTAAAATAACGGCCCCCCACTTAATCGTCTTCCTCGTTTAACAAGACTAACAAATAAAACTTGCCAGAAAGATGCTTCCAAATTCCGTCGAATGGTTTACTGAACATTGACATCATGATAGCAGAAACGACTACCAATCTTCCTCTTCTCAACTCTAACATGTGTGTTTATTTGTCATATAACTAATCCTGAAAGTCAAATACTAAAAGTATCGATGTTGACACTAATGTCAACATGTTCTTGACCTCCAACTTGGAAACTTTGGATTCAAATCGAGTACTGGAGTCCCAAAAAGAACCAACAGTCACTTGGCTTCACACTAACACAACTCAGTAACCAATATACATGCTCCATCCTACTCTTCATTTAAAATCGAATACTGCTGTTCACCAATCCCTCACGCCATCATCATTTTCCATCTTCTTCGAAGGCACCTTCATCCCGAGTATTCCAAAACCCACCTGCTCCGGTATTTCGCAACAAATGGTCCATCTTCCTCACTTCTATCCTCCCTCACTGATCACCTACAAATCCACAACAAATTTAGACTGAAGCTCATCTTACCTAGATCCGGTCATCGTCCTGTCAAATAAAACGAGCTCAACACCCATCTACTCGTCGCGGCTTCAGGAGCTTGCTCGCACCTGTACAGTAACTCGTGACATCACTTGCTTCAAAACCCACCAGAGAACGCACGGCAGTGCCATTCACTCACCTGGACCAAAATACGATACTAGAAACCCAATTCGAGGCTTCAAATTTCCCAAAAACGTAACCCTAGTTCGCTGCGTCCACCATCAGCGAACAAGAATGGAAGTCGAACACTGAGAAAAGGACATGAGGTTGAAGAGGATCATCTAAGGAAGTTGAATATAAATGTAGTTTGACAAAGTGGAATTTCTTTCCACTTTGTTTTGATTTCTCCAAGTTGGGTTTTACTGTGAGGAGCTCTGGCGGCTTGAAATCACTTTGACCACACAGAAAATGTATTTAGGGTTAGGAAGGGTGAGTGGTATTTATAGGATAGAGGAATAAATTTTTATATTCATTTTCTATTCAACTTTATTTGGATATGTCCTTAAAAATCCTTACGGTCACATACACTACCCAAAAATCATGAAAATTGGCATGCAGCTACAGTTCAACTGTAGTGACCCGAAAATCCGGTCCAATTTGAGCTGACTAAATAACACAAGTCCAACCCCAAATTGCACTTGAAATTCAAGAAACTAATAGAAAGAAGATAGAAGGTGAGAATAGATAAGATAGAAACTTAGAATAGAAGAAGAAGAAGAACACAACATCAGAGTAACATGAACCTCACAGCGGAACGAATAACATATAATAGATAACATAACTTTGAAATATAACAGTTATGTATACAATAGCACTTATCAGAGTACAGCACTTACAACACAGCGGAAATAAACTATAGTTATATGATCCAGAAGCCTCCTGCTCTAGCTCTTCAAGTATCTGTAAATCCCGACTACTTGACTGCCCGTACAAATTTAGGCACCCAAGAGTTTAGGGAAAACAAAACAAAATAAACTCCGGGTCAGTCATGGGACTGGTATGAGTAAAACAGTTTAAAACAGTTTGAACAAGTAAACGATATCTCATAAGACCACGCCGTATAACGGAACGGGTTTTTCCCTTATGAGAATCCAAACAATCTTGTAAACAATATCATCCTGATATTATAATAATGTCTAAGTACAATTAGATGTCAATCTAGCAGAAACGCTTTCATCTCACGTTCTACATATATAGTATACAATCAAAACCGCAAGCACGTATTGGGTAATGGATTTCCAACTATGACAAGGTATGGAACCACCTTCTGATCAGTGTACTCTAGGAACGATACACTGGAGTTCAACAAGAACATCTTGCAACTCAGCCACACATGACCGACCACTCATTTCGCTTGAGTGTATCGAATGTACATCACCAACGGTTGGGATCAGCAACCGTTCCCGTATATATATATATATGGGACAACATTGATAGATTAAAAGAAGCAGATGAATATTCTCTAGATAGGTGATTATACACCTTACTTCGGTGCGACCGACTTAGCCATGCTGCCTGCCCGATTTCTGTCATTTACCGAATGTGAGGCTAGAAGCTACGTTTATCTTTTTACACATCATATCTTCATTCACTTAGAATGCCACATCGTCATACCCGCCAAATCATTATCGATTTCTCTAACGGTATCACGGGTATGAAGCTAGGAGAAACGAATTCCTCCGCCATCAAACGTAATACGTTGAAGAGATCAACATATATGATTCGTTGGGAATACTCTGTCAGACATTCGTCCATACAAGTTGTCCTGGGACTGGACAAACCGAAGGCACTCTTCAGTACATCCATCTTAGGCACTGTTATCTAAGACTTATACAATAGCCCTTGCACTTTACTCCGTCTTCAATTTTCTTCATCGTATTTGATCACAACGCTTATGTCAATACGGAGTGGTTCTTCGGATAATAATCCAACCGGTCTCTCCATATTTACAACGTAAAATGGTCAAAACTTTGATAGTCTGTGATTTAACTATCAAATGAAAACATGTCCGTGTACAAACAACGATCTAAATTCCAAATGGAATTATCGACCCAATCATCAGACATATATATATATATATTTATATATATTCATATTTCCTTATTTTCTATATTTAGAAAATATTTGTTATCAACGTTGGAAAACATTTCCATTGTTTATTTACGTATCACTATCCTTCCACAACTATCAGACTCTAACTATAAACTAACAAGAGAACAACTTCCTAAGTATAAACCCCGAAGGCCGAAACCAACATCAGATCGATACTCAGGAAACCATTCAACTTATTAATCTCTAGTCAGTTTCTAATTTTGCTTAACTCTATATTCTTTAACTCCATTCGCTCAACTCTAGATCGCAGCGATCACAATGGTTACGCCTGATTCCCTCAGGAAACATCCGACCACCGTAGGCTATTTACAGCCCTGCGAATTACGCTAGCAGTCGTGCTAAATGGCAACTCATCCTGAATAACTATGTTTGTTTTAACTCTAACTGTTTAACTCTAACTGTTTAACTCTAATCGAATAGAATATTCATTTATAAAGATTTACTTTTAGTAACGGTTCTTCACTTTACAAATGATTTCCTTTTTATAACGTTTTCCTTTTTATAACATCCTATTCAGTTATAAACAAATTTCTTTTTTTATAACTCTATTTATTTTCTAAATATTTCCTTTTCAAATTTATTCTTAAAAATATTCTAACTCCTTAAATTCCCGGAAAAAATTCTCCATAACCTCCTTTGTATCGGGAGCATCGGGAAAATCCCCAAACCGCTACACAAGCCTTTCCATTCAAAAAGAAAATGATTTGCAGTTATTTCCTTTTTGAATATCTCCTATTCATTTCTAAGTAAATAATCCCTATTTAATATTTTATTTATTTAACAAATAAATAATCCATTTTATAGTATCTTATCTATTTATTCTAAATAAATAATTCACTTTATAAATATTCCATTTATAAAGGTTTCCCTTCATTTATAATTCCACTTAACGTATTTTCTATTTATAAATATTCCATGTTATAAATATTTCTATTTATAAATATTCTATTTATAAATATTCTCCTTTATAAAATATTCTTGATTTTATAAATATTCTCTTTTCAATATTCTGGTATGTCATGGTGTTTAACATATCAAGTTACGGTGTCCAATATCGTCCATACACATATAATCAACAACAGATTATAAATCACGTCATATATCACAATATATGGAAAACAATAAAATATCTGTTGAGGAATCCAGTTGGATTCCTCCAACCTGTTTCCCTGCATCCACAGATGTTACACAATAAAATCAACATCACTTTCAGTTCCATATGATATATTTTGTTAAACAGAATCAATATAGAAATTCAACTAACTGACTAGCAGTTCAATCAAACAGTCAACACACCATTAATCAGTCAATATTTAACAGTTCTAAAAATACGTTAAAAAAATATAACTGTTCAGAGTTGGTGAGTTTTACTCACATTTGCAGTTCATCGTTAAAGAACGATAAACTGTTATTTGATTTGAATCAAACAGTTTATTTCGCCATAAATTCATACGAGCCCCAATCCACTCCCGGTCAGTCTCATTGTGTTGCTCCCGTCCATACGATCCCAATGCAACTTACGGTTCGTCAATCTGATACCGTATGTGTTAGATATTAGCATTATAAGTTTGTACTCTATTTAATTTAGATTAACAATATAAAATTTGTTTTAAATACATTTGGGCCTATACCTCTTAAACGTCGGCCCATTCACCCAAGCCTCAGCCCAAAACCCGTACCCTTCATCTCCCCCAAACACACATCGCGAAATACAGGAAATACAATGGCCATTTCCGATTCTTCTTCCTCCTACCATTCATTGAACACTCCATGATTCTTCAAACTGAAATCACCCTTCTACTCCTCATCGAAAACTAAACCTCTCCGTACCCTAAAGTCGCAACTCGCGCCCTTGAACACCGGAGCGATATCGCCTGAACCTATATAGTACCCGACCTTTTCTGGCACCGAATACCCCACAACAATTCGAGTGAGCTTCATTTCGCCTCCCGAGCACAAAACAAATAGCCAGAGCAACCAACATTGCTTCCATCTCCTGATTTCTCGAGCCCTAGCACCATACGAAGGTCGTTGGAAAAAAATCGTGCGACACCAGATGATTTCGAACCCAGTAAAATGTATGTAGGATTGAAGAGAATCTCGTCACGAGTTTGAATATATATATATATCACGATTTTAGAGAATTTATTTGAATTTCCATTGATTTAAATTGCTTGCCATTTTTTTTTCTGTAGGAAGAACAGACCGACGGCGCAAATCAGAGAATTAATTAGGTTAAGTTAGGATTTAGATGTTATATTTATAGGCAAAATAAATATCTAGATATTTTCGTAGAGGGAATATTCCCGGTATATTCTTCATTGTTAACTCGTTTTTGACTTCTAAAAATTTCGTGTGGTCACATACGATATCCAAAAATCACCAAACTGGACATGTAGCTAGAGTTCGACATTACGGTCCCAACGAAACTGGTTTCGTCGAATTCCGACTCCGTACGCTCACACAGCGTATTTTTAACCGTCAAAATACTGACTGTTTTACACTCTAAAAATTCGTACGGCCACACAGTGACTCTAAAAATCACGAAACTGGAAATCTAACAACTATTTGACATTGCGGATCCAACAAAATTAGTTTCGTCGAATTCCGACTTCGTTTGCAAAACCGGCTATTTTTAAAGCTTTGGATGACCCATTTAAATATATAAATATATTTAAATATAATTAAATTAAATATAAATATAAATATATCTTCACATATGATATCGTACAGCTCAGAATATCATATCAGAATTTACAGTTTGATATTTCAGATTCCAGATTATCTCGATATTCAGTTTATACTGAAAATCCATTTATAACGTATATAAAGCGTCGCAAATTATAAAGGAATTCCACAGCTACTTTTCTGAAATTTGATTTGGACATAAATCAAAATCTGCACGATGAAATCCCAATTTTTCTCTTTCACTAGAAAGATATACTCCACCAGCTCCACGCGTTTCTTGTTTCATAGAAATCCGGCTTAAAACGAATCTTATACATTCAGTTGAAGTTCAAATCGCCAAATCGCGAACTGCAGCGCCATTTCAAGCTCGATTTTAATTATAATATAATTATACGTTTCAAACTGACGTCGATTGAATATATTCGTCGATATGATTCAACTCTAAGCTGAATTAAATCTTGGGGATGACCCTGTTCACCTTATATTGTGATTTACAATATTTTTGATTATTTCTGAATTAAATATATTATTTAATTTAATTAAATATTCCATATTATTTAATTAACGACGATTAAATTCCCTATATCACTGTTTTAAACAATTAAATAAATTAATTATACCCTTGGAAAATGCGGGTCATTACATCAACATTACGAAACCAATGAAAATGGTTTCATCTAATTCCGACTCCGTATACTCACACAGCGTATTTTTAAAGGTCAATTTATCGACTGTTTTTCACTCTAAAAATCCGTACAGCCACACAGTGACTCTAAAAATCACGGAACTTGGTATCTAGCAATAATTTGACATTGCGGATCCAACAAAATTAGTTTCGTCGAATTCCGACTTCGTTTGCAAAACTGGCTATTTTTAAAGCTCTGGATGACCCATTTAAATATATAAATATATTTAAATAAAATTAAATTTAATATTTAAAAATAAATATTATCGTCTATATTCACAGTGGAATACCATACAGCTCTAGAATATTCCTATATGAATTTCTAACTTGATATTCACTTCTGGGTCAACCCGATATTCGATTTATATTGAAATTCCCTTTTAAAATATAAATAATTTCTTTATAAATTTCAAAGGAATTCCACAGCGACTTTTCTGAAATTTGATTTGGACGTAAATCAAAATCTACCCGACGAAATCCCGATTTTTCTCTTCCACTAGAAAGATATACTCCACCAGCTCCACACGTTTCTTGTTTCACAGAAATCCGGCATAAAACGAATCCAGTACATTCAGTTGAAGTTCGAATCGCCAATTTACGAACTGCAGCGCCATTTCGAGCTCGATATTAATTATATTTTAACTCTACGTTCAAACTGTCGTTTATATAATATATTCGTTATTCTAATTCAATTCTAAACTGAATTAAATATCACAGAGGATCCAGTTCACACCATATCGCCATTTCAGCCAATTCTGATTATTTCAGAATTAAATATATTATTTAATTTATTATTTTAATTAAATATTCGCCATTATTTAATTCCACGACCATTAAATACTCTAATTCACTATATAAATAATTAAATAAATTAATTATAATACCTCTGCCAATGCGGGTCATTACAATCTTTCCCACTTAAAATAATTTCGTCCTCGAAATTGCTAAAAGGTAGAGGACGACCCTATCTACTGGTTAGAACATATTTGTTCACTTCTTAACTTCAGTTTCAACTGAACCAATTTAATTTCAATTAAATATTAATTAATTCTTATCAACGAAAATTTTCAAAAATTCTGAAAATTTTCTAATGCCTTAACTTTTCGAAAAATTTCGCCATAACTTCCTTTGTACAGGTCAATAATTCAAACTCCACCTCACCTCTCTAGGCCCTTTCCAACCCAAAAGAAAATCAAACAGCCAAGCGGCTTGCCAATTCGGCCCATCAAAATCTCATACCATATGAAATATAAACTTGTACCTTTTTGTCGGGCATATCAACTCTATCACTTTCATATGCTATCAATTCAGCAGATACAAGGGTCATCTCAATCAAATTCCAATCTGCTTTTATCCACAACACAACCATTCGCTTATATCCGAGCCAAATATCATTTCAACTCGAGTTTCTTCTCGATTCTCAACTCTTAACTTGATTATCACATCACACTTCAAATTTGAATCTCACAATCCAATTTGTCTTGATATCATTCTAATTCAATCCCAATTACCACTTTACTGGCTTTACTTTAATTCAATTTTGCTTTCACAAATTTCTGTTAAATTTGTTTTTAATTCAAACAGTCTTTCCCTGGGAGTTTTTAAACAGTTTACTCTTTTCAAAAATCAAATTTTCCTTTTGAACATGTCACTGAGCCCTTAATTAATATTCCATTAGTTAAATCACTTCTCTATTTCTTTATCAATATTTGTTAACCAAATATTTTCAATAACCATATTGGCCTTTTATGTTATTTGGAAAACATTTCCGAATATCGCCTTCCTTTATTTTCTAAATTTTAGAAAATATATGTTATTTATAATTGGAAATTATTCCAATTTCTTATCTCTTTTCCGATCTCGTTTATTTCTATACTTAGGAAATATTCTTTATTATATTTCCAAGCTTACACTTATTTGGTTTAAAACGGATGTTGTGTAAAACATCGTTACGACAACCCAAATACTATATTCAACTAACTCTTATTCAACATTGATTTTCGAGCCTGAAATCTTACTATTTATTTGTTAATAATGAAATCAATCAAGTTGGGGTATAACTACATCTCAGACCTTGACTGAATAACATTTATAACGTCAAAACCGATATGACTACTTACTCGAATAATCAATACCATACAACTACTTATTCACTTTTAAACACGTATACGCTTCCTCTTTCTATTCTTACTTGATTTTATTCTTAGTCTTCCTTTTTGATTTTACTATTCTACTTCTAAGTTCGTTTCCTTATCGACTTCTATATATATATATATATATCGATACATTGATTTCTAACTATCAAATTATCTTAAAAATATTCTTACTCCGTAAATTCCCGAAAAAATTCGCCATAACCTCCTTTGTACCAGGAGAATCAGGATATTTCAAATAGCCTCCCATGGCCCTAACCGATCCAAAAGAAAAAGAAAAAGCCAAGCGGCTAGCCGATACGGCGCATAAAATCTCATATATGAATTAAATACATACCTTTTCGTCGAGCATTCTATTTATATACCTTCATACCTTATCCATACCTATCTCATGTATATTTATACCTGCCCAATCTATTTTAACTATACCCGATCATTTTAACTTAATTCGTTAATTAATTTGTTAATTAACTCTTTAGTCTATTTCACTTTTATACTTGAACATGACATGTTCAAATATATTTTAACTTGCTTATTAACTGATTTGAATCCAAATTTCAAATTTAAGTTCTATATTCGATTTCGAATATCCATTTACAAATCCAATTCACCTTTTAAAGTTCAACTTCAAATTCAAAACTCGATTCTAATTCCTCTTCGACTTAGTTAATTCTATTTAATTTCTATTCAAATTTTATATATTCAAATTCTATAGTTTAAATTCCATTTGAATTCTATATTCAAATTCTATATATTCAAATCCTATATATATCCAATTCTATAGTTTAAATTCCATTTGAATTCTATATTCAAATTCTATATATTCAAATCCTATATTTGAATTCCATTTGAATTCTATATTCAAATTCCATTTGAATTTCAATATTCAAACTCTATTTCAATTCCATTGAATTCCATATATTCAAACTCCCTTTGAATTTCTATATTCAATTCTATTTGAATTCTCTTTATTCAAATTCTATATTTAATTCTATATTATAAATCCCATTTTGAAATTCAACACACCTTGTCTTTCCCAAAACAAATTCAAAACAGTATCTCTGGTAGTAATTCGTCACTTACAACTCGAAAATGAATACTGATGATGCAGCTGTAATCATCGGAATCTATTTTCCAGCGATCGAAGTGAGTTCAATACTATAAAACCATTTCTAAACATTTCCACTTTGAAATTCATTTCAAAATATAATTCACACTGCTTGTAAAACAATTTAAAATCTCCCAGGATCTTAAATTTTCCTTATATATATATATATATATTTATCCAAATCCATTTACAAACACTTATCCAATTTTTTTTCTCGAATTTTAATTCAATTTCTGGTTTAAATTTCAGATTTAACTCATCTGATTTCACATATTTCACTTATATGAATTCTGATTGGTTAATTACATAACCATTTAATTTATAATCTTACTCGATTATAATAACAACCAATATATCCACTATATTATAATTTTGATATATATGTCTTCTCTATATCAAGATATACCTTGGGTAAACTTATTTTAATTTACCCTCTTTTCAAAACATAACATGTCGACCCATCGAATTCGAGTGTTTATAAACTCCTACCGATATAGTGATCAAGCTGATCGACCAGAACTCATAAACAACTCAACCAATGAATCTCCACAATATAAAATAATTTTATATCAATGACAAATACGTTCACTCGTATATATACACTCAAACTCAATCTAGGGTATTACTAACACCATCTCTACTGAGTTACGCCATAGAGCCAAGGTAATTCACTTAACCTTAAGCTCTGATACCAACTGTAATGACCTGGGTTTTTGACGACTTTGGTTATCGCCATAAACTCGATGATGACTAACCAAACGTCGAAAAATACCGGTCATTAATGAAAGAAATTAGAGGGTGAGGATAGATAAGATAGAAACTTATAGAAAAGAAGAAGAAGAAGAACACAATATCAGAGTAACACGAATCTCACAGCGAAACGAATAAATATATTTCATAACATAACTTTGAAATACAAATCTGTACTTGAATATACATATCATTATCAAAGTACAACACTTACAACACAGCGGAAATAATCTATAGCTATATAATCTTGAAGCCTCCTGCTCCAAGCTCTTCCAGTATATCTGTAAATCCCGACTACTTGACTGCCCGTACAAATTTAGGCACCCAAGAGTTTAGGGAAAACAAAACAAAATAAACTCCGGGTCAGTCATGGGACTGGTGTGAGTAAAATAGTTTAAAACAGTTCAAGCAGGTAAATGATATCTCATAAGACCACGCCGTATAACGGAACGGGTTTTTCCCTTATGAGAATCCAAAATATCTTTATATCAAAAACCTTTTGATATTATAACAATGTCTATCAACCACAATATAATAATCATCTAGCAGAAACGCTTTCATCTCACGTTCTACATATATAGTATACAATCAAAATCGCAAGCACGTATTGGGTAATGGATTTCCAACTATGACAAGGTATGGAACCACCTTTCGCTAGTGTACCTCTAGAGAGGAATACACTGGGTTCAACAAGAACATCTTGCAACCTGGCCACACATGACCGACCACTCATTTCGCTTGAGTGTATCGAATGTATGTCACCAACGGTTGGGATCTGCAACCGTTTTTCAAATGGGACAGCATCAACAATAGATTTTTAGAAATAAATGAAACTCTAGATCAGGTGATTATACACCATACTTCGGTGCGACCGACTTAGCCATGCTTCCTGCCCGATTTCTGTCATTTACCGGATGTGAGGCTAGAAGCTACGCTTTATCATCACACCAGATTCACTTTGAATGCCACATCGTCAAATCCATCAAATCACCGATTGACGTCCTCAACCATACATTATGTGTTAGCTAAAAGAAGTTTCCTTCTCCGCTTCCACTCTTGGTACGGTTGGAGAAATCAATATACGTGATCGTTTGGAAATACTCTGTCAGACATCCGTCCATACAAGTCATCCAGGAACAGGATGAACCGAAGGCACTATTCTGTAAACAGGATACCCCTTGCATAACTCCGTCTTCAATTTCCTTTGGCATATATGATTCACAACGCTTATGCCAATACAAAGTGGTTCTTTGGATAATAATCCAACCGGTCTCTCCATATTAACAACGTTAAAATGGTCAAAACTTCGATAGTCTATGATTTAACTATCGAAGAAAAATAGGTGTGCAAACAATGACATTATTTCCAAATGGAAATTTATATCGATCAAACATCATTTAACATTTATCTCTTTATTTCATTAATTTACTTATCTCCTGTTTCCCTATATTCAATATTTCTTATTTTCTAAATTTGGAAAATATATGTTATTAACAATGGAAAACATTTCCATTTCTTGTTTTCTTTATTAGAAAACATTTCTGGTTTCTTATTTGGAAAACATTTCCAAAGCTTCTTCATTGGACTTAGACAGATGTTTAACCAAACTATCGCGATGCCAACTCAAACCATTTCCTTTAATTACTAAATTCACTTAACCATCCTTTACTATCGAACCTTAACCATTCCTTAGTTAAAAATGAAGTCAATCAAGTTGGGGTAATACTACCTCTCAGACCTTAACTGAACAACGTTTCTAACCTTGAAATAGACAAAGTTCACCTTTTAATTCTTTAACAAACTTCCTTACATAACTCTCTTTCAAATATTTTCTATTCGATAATTCTTTCCTTCGATAAGGTATATTCGATAACTCTATTCAATTTATTCTATTCACTTAACTCTTTTGATTTAACTTTAACTCTATTCACTTAACTCCTATCGAATAAACTATATTCGATAACTCTTTTAATTCTATTTGAATAAACTATATATTCGATTAACTCCTTTATTCTATTTGAATAAACTATATTCGATTAACTCCTTTTACTATTCGAATAAACTATATTCGATTAACTCCTTTTACTTTCTATTCGAATAAACTATATTCGATTAACTCATTTTACTTTCTATTCGAATAAACTATATTCGATTAACTCATTTCCTTTAACTCTAATCGATTAAACTAACATCGATTAGCTCTTTCGATTAAACTAACATCGATTAACTCCTTTTAACTCGATTAAATTATTCATTTATAAAGATTTACTTTTAATAACGGTTCTTCACTTCACAAATGATTTCCCTTTTTTAATTCTATTCGTAAATGGTTTTACAAATATCCCCTATTCAATCTCATTTGTAAATGGTTTACAAACATTTCTCTTTCTGATTGATTTGTAAATGGTTTACAAACCATCCTCGTTCTAATCTATTTGCTAATGGTTTTACACTATTTCCTTTTCAATCCTATTTGTAAATGGTTTACAAATATTTCCTTGTATATCTTTATTTATTCTACTCTAGTTATTTCTTTTTTTCTATTCTATTCGTTTTATCAACATTTTTCCCTTTTATTTACTTTCGAAATATTTCCTTTTATAAAATCTATTGATTTTATAAAATCCCTTTATTTCAATATACATTGAAATAATTCTTTTTACATCCCAGGGTCTTTTATGATATTTAAAATATCGAATAACAAGGATCAATATCATTCCAACACACATAATCCATAACAGATTATATAACACATCATATATCACAATATATGAAAAACAGTAAAATAAATGTTGAGGAATCCAGTTGGATTCCTCCAACCTGTTTCCCTGCATCCACAGATGTTAAACAATATAGATAACATCACTTTCAGTTCCATATGATATATTCTGTTAAACAGAATCAATATAGAAATTCAACTAACTAACTAGCAGTTCAATCAAACAGTCAACACATAGTCAATCATCCAATATTTAACAGTTCTAAAAACAAGTAATAAAAATATAACTTTGCAGAGTTAGTGAGTTTTACTCACATTTGGACGATCATCGTTAATAACGATAACCATCTTTGATTCAGACGGACAATTTATTTCGCTATAAATTGTGACAAGCTTCAATTCACTCCCCATCAGTTCCATTGCGTAGTGTCTATCCATACGATCCTATCGGATCCTGTTTTCGCTAAATTCTGTCAATAACTAATCCACGTCATTAAAATAACAGCCCCCCACTTAATTGTCTTCCTCGTTTAACAAGACTAACAAATAAAACTTGCCAGAAAGATGCTTCCAAATTCCGTCGAATGGTTTACTGAACATTGACATCATGATAGTAGAAACGACTACCAATCTTCCTCTTCTCAACTCTAACATGTGTGTTTATTTGTCATATAACTAATCATGAAAGTCAAATACTAAAAGTATCGATGCTGACACTAACGTCAACATGTTCTTGACCTCCAACTTGGAAACTTTGGATTCAAATCGAGTACTGGAGTCCCAAAAAGAACCAACAGTCACTTGGTTTCACACTAACACAACTCAGTAACCAATATACAGGCTCCATCCTACTCCTCATTTAAAACCGTATACCGCTGTTCGCCAATCCCTCACGCCATCATCATTTTCCATCTTCTTCGAAGGCACCTTCATCCCGAGTATTCCAAAACCCACCTGCTCCAGTATTTCCCAACAAATGGTCCATCTTCCTCATTCTATCCTCCCTCACCGATCCCCTACAAATCCACAACAAATTTACACTGAAGCTCATCTTACCTAGATCCGGTCATCGTCCTGTCAAATTAAACGAGCTCAACACCCATCTGCTCGTCGCGGCTTCAGGAGCTTGCTCGCATCTGTACAGTAACTCGTTACATCACTTGCTTCAAAACCCACCAGAGAACGCACGGCAGTGCCATTCGCTCACCTGGACCAAAATACGATACTAGAAACCCAATTCGAGGCTTCAAATTTCCCAAAAACGTAACCCTAGTTCGCTGCGTCCACCATCAGCGAACAAGAATGGAAGTCGAACACTGAGAAAAGGACATGAGTTTGAAGAGTATCATCTCAGGAAGTTGAATATATATGTAGTTTGACAAAATGGAATTTCTTTCCACTTTGTTTTGATTTCTCCAAGTTGGGTTTTACTGTGAGGAGCTCTGGCGGCTTGAAATCACTTTGACCACACAGAAAATGTATTTAGGGTTAGGAAGGGTGAGTGGTATTTATAGGATAGAGGAATAAATTTTTATATTCATTTTCAATTCAACTTTACTTGGATTTGTTAAAAATACTTACGGTCACAAACACTACCCAAAAATCATGAAAATTGGCATGAAGCTATAGTTCAACATTACGAACCCAACGAAACTGGTTTCATCTAATTCCGACTCCATATGCTCACACAGCGTATTTTTAAAGGTCAATGTATCGACTGTTTTTCACTCTAAAAATCCGTATGGCCACACAGTGACTCTAAAAATCACGGAACTTGAAATCTAGCAATAATTTGACATTGCGGATCCAACAAAATTAGTTTCGTCGAATTCCGACTTCGTTTTTAAAACTGGCTATTTTTAAAGCTCTGGATGACCCATTTAAATATATAAATATATTTAAATTAAATTAAATTTAATATTTAAAAATAAATATTATCGTCTATATTCACAGTGTTATACCATACAGCTCTAGAATATTCCTTTACGAATTTCTAACTTGATATTCACTTGTGGGTCAACCCGATATTCGATTTATATTGAAATTCCCTTTTAAAATATAAATAATTCCTTTATAAATTTCAACGGAATTCCACAGCGACTTTTCTGAAATTTGATTTGGACGTAAATCAAAATCTACCCGACGAAATCCTGATTTTTCTCTTCCACTAGAAAGATATACTCCACCAGCTCCACACGTTTCTTGTTTCACAGAAATCCGGCTTAAAACGAATCTTGTACATTCAATTGAAGTTCGAATCGCCAATTTACGAACTACAGCGCCATTTCGAGCTCGATATTAATTATATTATAACTCTACGTTCAAACTGTCGTTTATATAATATATTCGTTATTCTAATTCAATTCTAAACTGAATTAAATATCGCAGAGGATTCAGTTCACACCATATCGCCATTTCAGCCAATTCTGATTATTTCAGAATTAAATATATTATTTAATTTATTATTTTAATTACATATTCACCATTATTTAATTCCACGACCATTAAATAATCTAATTCACTGTATAAATAATTAAATAAATTAATTATAATACCTCTGCCAATGCGGGTCATTACACATACAATATCCAAAAATCATGAAAATGGACACACAACTAGAGTTTGACATAACGGACCCAACGAAACTTGCTTCATCGAATTCTGAATCTGTTTGCTCACACAACGTATTTTTAAAGTCAAATTATTGACTATTTTTCAAATTAAAATCCCGTACGGCCACATACTGACTCTAAAAATCACGAAAAATGAAATCTAACTGTAATTTAATATTCCAGATCCAACAAAATTAGTTTCATAGAAAACAGAGGTCGTTTGTAAAAATGACTATTTTCTAAGCTCAAAATAACCCATTTAAATATATAAATATATATATATATATATAATTAAATTAAATATCAATAAATAAATATTATCGCATATATCCACATACAATATCGTACAACCCCAAAATAAATACCACGGGATTTATAACTTGATATTCCAAAGTTTCCAGTTATATTGACATTCACTTTATATTAAAAATCCATTTATAATATAAATAATTCGTTATAAATTATAAAGGAATTCCATAGCGACTATTTGAAAATTTGATTTAGACATAAATGAAAATCTACATGATGAAATCTTGATTTTTCTCTTCCATTAGAAAAATATAGTTCACCAGCAACGAATGTTTCTTGTTTCATAGAAATCCGGCTTAAAACGAATTCTGTATATTCGTTTAAAGTTCGAATTGCCAAATTACAAACTTTCGCGCCATTTCGAGCTCAATTATAATTATAATATAGATTAATACGTTCAACTGACATTTATAAATAAATTCGGTAATATAATTCAATTCTAAACTGAATTATATATTTTAAACTGTCCAATTCACACAATATTGCGAATTCTAATATTTCTGACTATTTTAGAAATTAAATATATTATTCTATTATTTATATTAATTAAATATTCAATATTATTTAATTAAACGACCATTTAAATCCCTAAATCACTATTTAAATAATTAAATAAATTAATTATTATACCGTAAGAATACGGGACGTTACATTCTTCCCCCGTTAAAATAATTTTGTCCTCGAAATTGCAAAGGTATAAAACAAACCCTATTAACTAGGTTAAAAATTATTTGTTAACTTCTTAACTTCAGTTTGACTATACCAATTAATTTCAATTAAAATATTAATTAATTTCTTATTAACAAAAATTTCCAAAAACTCTGAAAATTTTCTAACACCCTAAATTTTTAGAAAATTTTGCCACCACCTTCTTTGTATGGCTCAATCGGTACAATTAGAACTCGCCTCTCTAGGCCTTCTCCAACCCCAAAAAAAATCAAATAGCCAGGCGACTTGCCAAACAGGCTCATAAATCACCAAACTCAAATAAAAGTAAACATGTACCTTTTTGTTAGACATATCATTATATCGTTTCCATCTGTTACCAATTCCGCGTATATCAATATCATTCCAATCAACTCCGATCAATTTATCCTCAACATAGCTATTCACTCAAACTAGCCAAATATCATTTCAAACTCAAGTTCCATTCTCGATTCCCAACTCCTAACTCACCAACCGAATACCATTTCAGATTTCTATTTCACAATTCAAAATCTGATTCTACTTGATACGTTATATTCCAATTCAATTTCCAGTTAATTGGTTACAATTCAATTCATATTTGCTTTCACAAATTTCTTTTCAGTTTGGTTTTAATTCAAACAGTTTTTCTTGGCAGTTTTAAACAGTTTACCCTATCAAAAATCAAATATTCCCTCTCGGAATCAAAACAACTAATTTTCTCAAAATATTTCCAAAACAATATCTTTGGTAGTAATCCATCACTTAGAGCCCAAAAATGAACACTGATGATGTGGCCTGCATCATCAGAATTATTTTCCAGATATCAAAGTGAGTTCAATACTATATCACTTTTCAAAACCATTTCTTAATCATTTCTATTTTGAAATTATTTCAAAATATCGTTCACAATTCTAGTTAAACAATTTAAAATCTCCGAGGATTTTAAAATTCTCATGTATTTGATTCCATTTATAAACACTTTTTTCAAATTTCCAGAGTTTTAATTCCAGTTCTAATTTAAATTTAGATTTACTTCATCTGATTTCACATACTACACTTATATGAATCCTAATTGGCTATTTACATAACCATTTTATTTTATAATCTCATTCGATTATAATGATAACCTAAACATCCAATATTCTTTTCCGATATTAATCATTCTTTATATCAAAATATAATTTGGGTAAAATTATCTCATTTACCCACTTTCCAAAACATATTGTGTCGGTTTATCGTATTCAAGTGTTTAGTAACCCTTATCGATACAGTGGATCAAACTAATCAACCAGAATTCACAAACTACTCAACCAATAAATTTCCATGGTATGAAATCATTTTATATCAAATAACAAATACGTTCACTCATATATATACTCTCAAACTCGATCTAGGGTATTACTAAACCCATTTCTATCCAGTTACGCTACAGAGCCAAGGTAATCATTTAACCTTCAGCTCTAATACCACTGTAACGACCCGGGGATTTTCGACTCTGAAAATCGACACAAATACCCATGTCGAATTCAAACATCGGAAATACCTGATAGTTAATAGAAAGCTGTTAGAGGGTGATAATAGATAAGATAGAAAACTAGAATAGAAGAAGAAGAACACAACAACATCAGAGTAACACGAATCTCACAGCGGAACAAAAAAAATTAGTATACAAAGTAAAATTGAAACACAAATCTGTATTTGTATATTAGAGTACAACACTTACATCACAGTGGAAATAAAGAATAGCTATAAAATACTGAAGCCTCCTGCTCCAGCTCCTCCAAGAATATCTGGAAATACCTGAACTACTTGACTTCCCGTACAAATTTGGGCACCCAAGAGTTTAGGATAAATCAAAACAAAATAAACTCTGGGTTAGTCACGGCACTGGTGTGAGTAAACTCCAACCACTTGGTTTAACTTTCAAAAATCATTTTCAAAAGAAATGATAATCGTAAGACCAATCCACACATAAAAACGGATGGTTTTTACCTTACGATAACCCAAAACATTTTCAAAATCAATACTTTTCTGATATTATAATAATGTCTAATCACAAATAATTAACAATCTAGCAGAATGCTTGTATCTCAAACTCCACATATATATAATATGCAATCAAAACCGAAGGCGCTTATTGGAGATTGGATTCTGACTTTGACAAGGTTTGGAACCACCTGCCGATAGTGTATCTCTAGAGAGGAATACACTGGGTTCAACAAGAACGTCTTGCAACCCGGTCCACACATGACCGACCACTCATTTCTCTTGAGTGTATCGAATATATTTTCACCTATGGTTGCTAGCAACATAACCATTCCCAGGAGATACAGAAGCGAAAAGAAGTAACAAATATGAATGTTCTCTAGATGGTGACAATACACCCTAATGGGGGCGACCCACATAGCCATGCTGCCTGCCCCATTTTTGTCATTTCCCAGTTAATGAGGCTTGAGGTCATAACGTATCTTTTGGCAGATCACACCTCCATTTACTTTGAATGCCACATCGTCATACCCACCAAATCACAAATTTATTTCCACAAAAATATCACGAGTATAAAGCTAAGAGAAACGAATTCCTCCACCACCAAACGTGGATACGTTTGAAGCGATCAACTTATGAGATCCATAAGATATACTCTGTCTGACATTCGTCCATACACGTTGTCCTGGGTCTGACAAACCGAAGCCACTATTCTGTAAATCCATCTTAGACAAATTCTACTGGGATCGCCAGAACAACCCTTGCACAACTCCGTCTTCAATTATCTTCATCATATTTAATTCGCAATGCTAATGCCTATACGGAGTGGTTTTCAGATAATAAATCTGATCCCGCACTCTCCGCATTGACAATGGAAAATGGTCAAAACTTTGATAGTCGGTGATTTAACTATCAAAGGAAAACATGTGCACAAACAACAGTCGTATTTTCAAATGGAAATCTTCACCGACCCCCAATCAGTCGGTGATTTATCTCTTTAGTTCGTTTTTCCTCTCCTGTTTCCATATATGCAACATTTCCTACTTTCCAAATTTAGAAAATATACGTTATTAACATTGGGAAATATTTCCATTTCTTATTTTCTATATTAGAAAACATTTCTGATTCTTATTTGGAAAACATTTCCAAAACTCCTACATTGGATTTAAATAGATGTTTAAATCAAACAATGCTATGCCAACTCAAACCATTTTACTCGTTAACTACATTCACTTAACCAATCTTCATTGTCGAACCTTAACCATTCCTTAGTTAAAAACGAAGCCAATCAAGTTGGGGTATAACTACCTCTCAGACCTTAACTGAACAACATTTCTAACATCGAAATAGACACAGTTCACCTTCTAAATCTTTAACAAACTTCATTACGAAAATCTTGGATTCTATTTATGAATCCACTTCTTTATTGAAAAACATTGTTTATAACTATAGCGTTAAAATCCCTACTTCTGAAATATCTAACTCAAAAATATAACTCGATTAACTTTAATTCATTAACTCTTATCACTTAACTCCTTTCAAATAAACTATATTCGACTAACTCCTTTCGAATAAACTATATTTGATAACTCCTTTAACTCTATTCGAATAAACTATATTTGATTAATTCCTTTAACTCTATTCGAATAAAATATATTCGAAAAATTCCTTTAACTCTATTCGAATAAACTATATTCGATTAATTCCTTTAACTCTATTCGAATAAACTATATTCGATTAATTCCTTTAACTCTATTCGAATAAACTATATTCGATTAACTCCTTTCGTATAACTAATATTCGATAACTCCTTTCGAATAACTAATATTCGATAATATCTTTTCAAATAACTAATATTCGATAATCTCTCTTCGAATAACTAATATTCGATAATCTCTTTTCGAATAACTAATATACGATAATCTCTCTTCGAATAACTAATATTCGAATAACTCTAATCCGACTAACTCTAATTCAATTAACTCTATTCGAATAATTAATATTTGACTAACTCTTGTTCGATTAACTCTATTTGAATAACTCTATTCCGATTTAACTCTAATCGAATTATCTCTAACTGATTATCTCTAACTGGTTAACTCTAACTGATTAACTCTAACTGATTAACCCTATCCAATTTACTCTTCGTCCATATTCAATTTCAAATATCGATGTTGAAATCGATTCTTACTTCTCTATATAAGTCCTGACTTATATATTCTATTTATCTAATGATAAATATTTTACTTAATTTATAAAACCTTATTTATAAATTAATCTTCTTACTTTATCTGTTAAAACAGATTTCTCTTAAATGTTCACTTTGAATTCATATTCTGTTATACCTGAGATGACCCCGAACCCCGTACTGACGGTGGCAAGGGTAATCTTTGGAATATAACACATAAACAGATAATAGCAGAACAGAAATAAATAAATACACCAGATAATGAACAACAGAATATACTGGATAAACGTAATCATCAGAGTTACACAGTATACAGGATCATACTTAGTACAAATACAGTTCAGCTATACATAAATGTCTACAGCGGAAACAAAACATAATGTACAATAGGAGCTGAACAGCATAAAAAGAGATAAATGATATAATCCATCTTCAGTTCCAGCTATCCAGAAAGAGCCTGCTAAAACCTGAAGACAAGGCTGCCCGTGTAGAAAAAGGGGCACCCGAGTTTGAAAGTGAAACAAACTACGAGTCAGTCATGGGACTGGTACGAGAAATCTACTCAACACATTTAAAATTTGGCTAATCGCAGGACCACGCCACTTTCGTGGAACGGGTTTACTCCATCGGATTGCCAGTGCTTTTAAAACAAATAATTCTTTTAAACATCGCAGTGCTTTTTATAAAAATGAAGCCATTATAAGACTCAGTTCCCACCACACAATGCGACGCAAACCGGAGGATAGAGTTTTTACCTTATAATGGCCAAAATATGCTTGATACGTATAAAACAAAAGCATTTGATATTACTACTAGTGTTTATAGGTTTCAAAAAAACAATTTCAAATCATAACTATCAATCATAGACGACATTAATGCCCCAGACCACTATGTCGCCATATATAGGTATACAATCAAAACCGCACAGTCACGTATTTGGAAATTGGATTTCCGTCACGAACCAAGGCAAAAGATAGTCCTTACCGACTTCGAGACAATCTAGCCCATGTCTCAGGCAAGTACTCAGTCAAGCCTTTAGAGCGACAGGGCCGGTCCACCGATGTGGATTAAAATTCCTGAGCACTACGTTTCCCCGCCCTATGGGGCGTAAATGAGCCAACGAATCACTCCATCGGTCCCGGATCGACCGATATATCCGAGGCGCCTCGCTATCAATCATCCACATAAGTAAAATGTCAGGCCGTGTAAAAACACAGACACAACTCCTAGCTAGAAATAAATGCATGCCCTCCCTGAGGTCCTTCTCCCGTTTCTGGTTCATACCGGGGTGTGAGGCTCGCGAATTCACGTTATACACAAAGCTACGCCACACAGGCGGTGCTTTTATCATCAATCACAAGACTTTGCTTTTCAACAGAAGCCCTGATCACCGCATCTTAGCATGCCACACAGACAATTCACACCATGCAACTGATGGCTATCAATCACACAGAATAAATTCCAATGTCAGACACACAATCCATTTACAAGTCCGTTCTCGGTCGGAACGAAACCGGAGGCACTATATACCTCGCAAACCCATCGATCTCCACGTATGTCTGGACGATCACCACTCATTATCCATATTTCGGGATGCCTCCCAATCAGGACATCAGTTACCATCCAAACGAGGTAAAGAACTCTGGTCTTCGACCACCGTCTTCATCTTCGATTTCTTATCGTCGATTCAGTTATTTAGAATGGGATAAACCCGGTCTTTCTGAGCAACTCACGTATATAATAAACAAGTGATACATGAACACTACATACACATCATTTCAATTCATTAGTCACTAACCGTCAATCAGTAAGAGAACGATTTCCCAAATATTAACCCCGAAGGCCGAAACCAACATCAGATCAAAATCCAGGAAACCATTCGACTTAGTTAACCTTCATTTAATTTCTAAATATCACATCTATATCGTTTATAATATTTTATAATGATTTATCGCTATTTTTATTTATTTTAAAATAGCCAATTTATTCAAACGACGCTTCGGGCCATAACGCGGCGGTTGCGCTATTTTTCTTCAGATTTGATTTACACATATCTGAAAATCTAACCGTTGGATCATCACAAAATTTATATCATTAGAAAGATCTTTTCAAAACGAATCTAACGGTTCCAGTTTTGGGAAAATCCGACGGTCGGATATCCCGATATAATCGTTTGAAGTTTCGGTTTCAAAATACGAACTGCAGCGTCGTTATTCGATTTAATTCAATTATATATATATATATATATATATATATATATATACATATATATAATCGATTCTGGCGCTGTTTTTCTTCATATTTGAATTAAACATTCCAGACAATCCAACCGTTGGATCTTTACAAAGTTGGTGTCGTTGGAAAGATATTTCCAAAGCGAACCCAACGGTTTCGGTTTCGGGAAACTCCGATGGTCGGATCTCCCGGACTAATCGTTCGAAATCACGGTTTCAAAACACGAACTGCAGCTTCATTATTCGATATATTTCAATTCTACTTATATATATATATATCGATTCTTCGATTTCAAAACTATATTCTTTTCATGCATTTGATAAAAATGATATTTTTATCTAACCGAAAATTATTTCAACACTTCGCTATTTTTAACCATTCATGTATATAGAAAAAAAAATTGATTTTTATTGTAAAACAATTTATTTCTAAACACGACTATTTTATATAGTCTATATAGATGATAAAAATATGATTTTTATTATGAAACAATTTCTTTCGAACCCGAATACCATTCAACACATGAATTTCTATTCAACGAATGAATTTCTATTCAACACATGAATGTTATTCAAAATTCTTATATATACAATAAAAAGGTGATTTTTATATTGTTAAAACAGTTTATTTAAAACACGAATACCATTCAACACATGAATTTCTATTCAACGAATGAATTTCGATTCAACACATGAATGTTTTCTATAGTTTGTATATATAGAGTAAAAATGTGATTTTTATTGTTAAAACAATTTATTTAAAACACGAATACCATTCAACACATGAATTTCTATTCAATGAATGAATTTCGATTCAACACAAGAAGGTTTTCTATTCAACACACGAATATAGTTTCAACACAGGAAAATAATTCTAACACATGAATATTATTCAAAATTTCAGCAGCACAACGACAGGGTAGTTAAAACCGGGACCGTCCCTAGTACGGTTCCTCGCTCTACCTTAAAGCCTCGCAGCTTTTGACAATGTGGAATCATGCATCTAGTTCGCGCGCAGGCGGCATGTATATTTTTTTCATTTCCACAAACTAATCCTATGTGGTTTCAACCAAATATTTCTCAACCACAAACGGGTATTTTTCAACCACAATCAATCAATTTCAACCACAAACAATTCTAATCGACCATTCGTAATCAACCAATTTTCACACCAATCACAACCAATAAATATCGTCCATGGTTTGTGGACGAGGGGCGTATATATATATATATATATATATATATATATATATATTTATATATAAGCATTTCACTTCTATTTCAACACATATATAATTTTTACAATGCATATATAACTTATACATCGAACGTACAACTTATACAACGCTTATACAAGAGGTGTACAACGCTTATATAACTCATACATCGACTATATAATTTATACATCATCGTTTTCCATATCGTTTATAATTTAGAAATCTCACATTGGGTTCCACTCCACCAAAAATAGCAGAAGGCTCAGAAAAATATGCGGTCTCTTCTAGAATGTAGAAGACGTCCACACGAGTCCACTATCTCTTGTTTCACTGAATTTCGACAACACAGCAAAAAGATATGATTTTTACAAGTTTGTAACGGTTTTAAAGTGTTAAAACTGTTTTAAATTAACAAAGCCGTTTACCTTCAACAAATCTTCAAAACTAGGTTTTGATTCTGCGTTCAATCCGCGAAGCTAGGGGACAATCGGCCAGCACCACCGCGTAGATCGTCGAGAGTGCTTCCAGGTGCTGGGTACCACGTTGAACTCGCACGTGGCATGAGGGTGTGGCGGCGGGTTGAAGTCTTCGACTTCACGACCACGATTCTCGAGAAAGAAACGATGATAGATGGCGAGGCTGGTACGGATGTGGAGCTCGTGGGAGGATCTACAAATTACTCCAAAGAAGCAACGTGTTTTGATGCGTGTGGGAGGAGAAAAAGAGGAGAGAAGGAAGAAGGGGTAGCCGCCGATCGTTTCAGGGTATTTACGGGGAGAGAGAAAGTTGGGTGGACCAATGATAATTTTTTTATATTTATATATTTTTAAAATTCGAAAATGCCCTTTATCTCTTACGAACTCCAATCCAAACCCAACGACTGTCCTCCCTAGCTAAATACCCCCATTCCGAACACAATTGGATATGTTTCGTAGGCCCATTCAACTGTTTTAGTCAGTTTTCATTCAAATTAAAATATAAAACATTCAATATTTAATTTGAACGTACATTTCAATTTGCCGGGGCCACATACTGCTTCTAAAAATTCCAGAAAAATAAATCTAGCTATGTTTTGATGATACGGTCCCAATAAAACTAGTTTCGTCGAATTCTGAGGCTGTTTGCAAAATGGCCCTTTTCTGGTCGATCCATTTTAACTGTAATTGACCAAAACACATTTTCTTTGCTACGCTCACATATTAGCTTCAAAAATTATGAAATTTGAAACCTAGCAATAGTTTGACATCCCGGATCCAACAAAAGTGGATTCGTCGAATTCCGAGGTCGTTTGCAAAATGGCCATTTACACGGGCTATATAAATTCCATAGCGACCTTTCAGAAAATTCATTTGGCCATAACTTTTGCTTCCCGCTATGAAACTTCGATTTTTTAGATTTGTTAGAAAGGTATTCACTAACAGATTTAAATATTTTTGGTTTGACTCAAATCCGTTTTGTTTTGCACCCGGTACAGTCATTCAAAGTTTGAATTCAAATTTTGAAACTACTGCGCCATTTCAGGCCTTGTTTATAATTAGAATTAATTATATTCGTTTTCAAATGTCGATTCAAACTTACTTTTCATCGTTATTTTTTAAAATATTTATTTTAAATATTTAAAATTCACTAAGATAGCCAATTTAAAAAAATTAAATTGGTTCAGATTTTCCGGTTCGTTACAATCTCTCCCACTTAAAACTTTTTGTAATAACCCGAAAATCTGGGCCAGTTTAAAATTTTTATTTTGGCAATTTTAATGAATTTTGAATATTTAAAATAGATTATTTTAAATAAAATCGATGAGAAATTTATTTTGAATATAATTCGATGTATATATCTATATACGTCGTCGTTAGAATATAAATATTTATTTATAATTATAAAAGGAATCGAAAATGGCGCGGTAGTACGATAATTCGATTTCAAACTTCAATTGAATGTACCGGGTGCAAAACAATCCGAATTTTGGCGAAACCAAAAATATTATAATCTATTCGTGAATATCTTTCCAACGAATCTGAAAAATCGAAATTTCATAGCAGGAATCAAAAGTTATGCCCAGTTGAAAATTCAGAATAGTCGCTATGTAAATTATATGCGGCGCCAAAAAGTCATATTTTGCATACGGATGAATTTGGACTCGAAACCACTTCCATTGAGTTCAAAATGCCGTTTAGAACTCCGAAAAGTATAAGCTTTGATATATTCCGATATCCGGAATAGTGGCTATGGGCTGGAGTTGTTCGGTTAACAATACATAGCCCTTAAAAAGTGAAATTTTGCATATGAACTCAGAATTCGACGAGATAAATTTTTATGGATTCATAATGACAAATCATTGTTGAGTTCCAAATGGCGCATCGAACGGAGTCAGTATGTGGCCGTGCGAGCTGAAACAGTTCAGGGTAAAGCGAGCAGTCATTTTACAAAGGAACATTATTGATACGACCTCGGAATTCAATTCTACTTTTTTTTCTAGATTCGTATCATCTAATAATGGTTAAATCCAAGAGGGCTTGATTTTTTTGAGTTAGCATGTGAGCGTGCGAGAAGAAAATGTGCGCCAAAATCGCATTTTTAGAGCTTATCTGAGCATTTTTGTGATTTTTTTTGAATGGTCAAACGAACTCGGAATTCGACGAAACTTGTTTCGTTGGATTCGTCTTCACGTCTACTATCTCATGTCCGAAATCCGCGGCCATCGGAGATCGTTTGTGTTCGGACGATACGAGAGAAACTAGCATATAAACACTTTTACTTCCTTTTCTTCCTCACTTTCTCTTTTTTTTACATTTTCCTCTTTAATGGCCACCGCACCCCATGCCATCGCTGTCGCACCCTTCCCCGCTGCCACCACTGGCCGTCGGCCTCCTCCACCCTCCTCCGGCCACCTCCTCCTCCTCCTCTCTCTCTCCTCTTCTCTCTCTCTTCAATTAGCAAACCCTACACCCAAACACCACCACCGCGGCCACCACGGGCCCCACCACCGCCACCCACACCCTCCCCCACGTCCAACAGGCCCGCGCCCCCCCTCCAGCCCCCTCAATTCCGGCCGTGGGCCCCGCTACACCCAAAAACTCATTTTCACCAAAATTACCCGTTTTGCAAATAAGTCCCTGACCGTATTTCGCGAATAACTCCCAAACGGTGCGTTTTTGGCCAAAGTTTCTCAAGACCAAAGTTGTAGAGCACGAAATTCTCTTCGATTTGGTATATGATAAGCCCTATTTTGCATTGCGGAGTTATCGGGAAAACGCGTCTGAAGTCTGCTGTTCAAACACTGTCAAAATGCTGTCTTTTCGCGATTTCCGGCGAAATGGCACATTTTCGGCAAGAAGACCACTAGGCAAAAGTTGTTCAGAATGGCGTGCTTGTGCTAGAAAAAAAGATGGTGTGAAGATTGAAGCTCGTTTGCAAATTCTAGGACCCAAACAGCGAATCCGGGCGTTAGAGAAAAAAGTGAGTTTTATCCGCTTTAAAGCTTCTATGATTTTTGACATATGAAGTTAATAAAAATATGATTTTTATGTTATAGAGATGATAAAAATATGATTTTTACATTATAGAAGTATTAAAAATTTGATCTTTATTATGTAAAAGGAGCAAAGATGTGATTTTTATATAAGTGGCGATATAAAAATATAATCTTTATTATATGGACACCGTTGTAAAAATAGAATTTTTATCTATATAGTAGTAGTATAAAAATGTGATTTTTATATACATAGCAACAATATAAAAATGTGATTTTTATATACATGGCAACAATATAAAAATGTGATTTTTATATATGTAGTGACTACGGGCGGTGAAAGTGACAAAAGGCGAGAACGACGAAGATTTCTACATAAAAAGAGTAGTGGTATTGGGATAACTAGTCGGTGAGAACTTCTCACTCTAAATTCTCTTTTTCTAGTTATATATATATATACTAGGATGCAGACGGTGCTTAGTAGCACCCGACACCCGTCATCCACAGACCATGGATGGCTTGTTTGTTAAATTGTTTGGTTGAGTAGTTGGTTAGTTTATTTGGTGGGAATTGAATTGTTTGGTGAAATGGAATGGATTTGATTGATGTGTGAATGGCGTGGGCCTTCACTAGACCGGGGATAAGGCTAGGCCTCGTCCCGTTTCTAGTATCGTGCCGTTATGCCGCCGAAATTTTCTAAAATATGTTAGAAAAATAAAAATATATTATCGTTAAAAATATAATTTTTAACGTGAAAGTGAATAAGTGAATAAGTGAATAAATAAATATTTATAAACAAATCGGCCGATTTGTTTATATACACTGATTTGACTGATATTGATGGAGACGATAAATTTTACACATCGCCCAACTGCACAAATAAAATCTGTGTTTGATTGTTTGAAACCCCACACGGGTGTTGGGATGAAATTTGAAGTTCACTCATCCTGATTGATTAAATATGTCGATTGATTGATTGACAGGCTGTTATAAGCGTAAGATATCTATATTGATGCTTATACAGTGTAGTGCACTTTGGTTGATGGTTGATTATTTTTCAATGCTATTATATACATGTGTTGTATGGAATCCATATAATTAACGTTATATGGTGATTGATTGGGCCTCATTCCAATCGGAAAAATAAGGAATATTATAAAAGAAAATTCATGTGTTGAATATAAAAATAGTCATGTATTGACGATGTTCATGTGTTGAGTGAAATATTTTATACAATGAAATTTACATCTTTATCATATTTAAAATTAGAACTACTTCTCAGTAGGAGTCTAATTGAAAATCAAACGATAGATACCATAGTTTTATAAAATATTTTACATAACAAAAATAGTGATGTGTTGACAGTACTCATGTGTTGAGATTAGTCAGGTGTTGGAAGAAATATAGATTCATGTGTTGAATGGAATAAATATTCATTTGTTGAATAGAATAACGGATTTATTGAAATATATAAAACCGTGTTGATTAGAGTTGCGCCATTTTGACGTGAACGATAGTTATATCGATTGCATTCGTTTTTAAAATGAATATAGAAAAGAAGTGATTTCAAAATATAACGTTTTGAAAATATTATCATTTATATAGTAATGATATGAAATATTCAATTTTGATTAGAAATTGAATATAGAGTTGAAATGGTTTTGAAAACGAATTTAAAACGATTTATAAAATGCGTTTTAAAGGGAAATCGACGAAATATATATATAATATATAAATATATTATATATATAATGGCCTGAATAGAACGCGCCGCACCGCGGCAGTTCGTGAATTTCGACCATTGACTTCGAATTGACATTACGGGAGATCCGACCGTCGGATTCTCCTAAAACCGGAACCGTTGGGTTCGTATCGAAAAGAGCTTTCCAATGAATATTAGAAATTTGAAATCTAACGGTTGGATTTGGAATTATGTCCAAATCAAATTCGAAAAAGGTCGATGTAAGTGCAGTCCGATGGCCGTTGTTGGAAATCGACTGTACGGGCCTTGATAAAATTATTAAATATATCAATAATTTGTGTAAAATCATAATATGTGAATTGGAAAGAACTGGGGTGAAAAACTCCACATTTGAAAAGATAAAAATAGATTTTTGTCGAAATGAACTAGTTTTGAACTAGAATTAAAATCAATTTATTTGTGAAATAAATAAATTGAATTTGAAAGTGATTTTAAAAATAATCAATATTCCCAATACGTGGATTGGACTGGAGTTGAATCGAAATTATCTTCGGGATATTTCGATGTTGGATTTCGTGACTATACAGATATTGTTATGGGAATTTGAAAGATATATTTTATATCGTTATTTCCAATACAATATTTGTTGGTTTCAAAATTTGATATTGAATATAAGCCGATATATTTTCTATTCAGAGCCTTGTATTTAATATCAAATGTGATTTGGATTTATCGTGAATCGTGTTTAAGATGACATTGGTTCTTTAACCCAGTTAAAGGCAAGATATCGATTTTTGAAAAGATTAAAACTAAGTGGAGTTTTAATGAATCTTTAATTAGATTAAAAAGTGAATTGATAATTTAAATTATCAAATCTGAAAAGTGATCGAGAGTGGAGTATCACCAGTTTTGCTCCAAAGCGATAGTTAAATCTTTAATTAGATTTGAACGTGAAATGGTAATTAATTTTACCGATAACACTGTGGTGTTAGATATGGAGTATCACCAGTTTTGCTCCATGGGATATATAGGTTGGGATTGGGAAATAAAACAAATAATTACTTCGGTGTGGTTCGCTAATCCCGACTAGTTAGAAATGATATCCAAAGGAAGATCAAAGAATAAATTTAGAAGAATTTATCTTGGATAAAAATAATGGGAACCTTTCCCTAAGAATGTGATTTTGTGAATAAAAGAATATTCTGAATTGGAATGAGGCGTTCATTGTGTTTGTGTAACATTTGTTTATTATATACGTGGGTTATTCAGAAAGGCCGGGTTATACCCATTCTGAATAACCGATTCGACGAGATGTCAAAGATGAAGACGGTGGTTGAAGACCGGAAGTCTTCACATCGTTTGGGTGATTACTGATGATCTTGATTGGGCTGTACACCCAGGATGAGGGAATCAGTTGGTGATCGTCCAGACGTACTTGGAGATGGATGGATATGCGAGGAAAGTGCCTCCGGTTTCGTTCAGACCCAGAACGAACTTGTAAATGGATTGTGTGTCTGACATTGGATTTTATTCTGTGTTGATTGATCTCTATTAAATATACATCTGTTTGGCGGCGGAGAATTTATTCTCTTGCTTAACGCCCTTCTCTGAGACGTACGAGCTCAGAGGTTGTATATCGATGGACATCAGTCACATGGAGTGAATTGCCAATGTGGCACGCGTAAGTGGCAATTGATCAGGGCTTCTGTTGAAAAGCAAAGTCTTGTGGTTGATGATCAAAGCACGGCCTGTGTGGCGTAGCTTTGTGTATAACGTGAATTCGCGAGCCTCACACCTCGGTATGAGTCAAAAACGGGATAGTGACTGCAGGGAGAGCACGACGTTTCTTTCTAGCTAAGGTGGTGTCAGTGACCTACCAGCCCTGACATTTATATACTTTTCACCTGTGTGGTTGTTGGATACGAGGCGCCTCGGATATAGGTCTGTAAGGACCGGGAAACGTGTGTTCAGGAATTGCCAATCCTCAAAAGTAAGAGAGGACCGGCCCTGAAGATCCAAGGATCATAGTGGGGTCCTGAGACATTTGCTAGAGTGTCTCGAACGCGGAGAGGAGCTTGCCCCTTGCCTCGGCTCATGACGGAAATCCAATTTCCAATACGTGATATTGCGGTTTTAATTGTAGAACTAGTATGGCGACATGATATATGGTACCCATGCCGTCTATGATTGATATTTATGATTGAAAATGTTTTGACACTACACACCTATTATAGTATCAAATGATTTGTTTTAATGTACCAAGCATGTTTGGCTATTATAAGGGAAAACCCTATCCTCCGGCTTGCGTTGCATTGTGTGATGGGACCTGGGTCTTATAATAGCTTCATTTTTCCAAAAAGCATTGCGTTGTTTTGTTATATGCACTAGTATTCTTGGGAGGAAACCCGTTCCGTGTTATACGGCGTGGTCCCTTGAATTACTCTCTTTTAAAGTAAAGCTTTAAATAACTGTTTTAGTTCTCACACCAGTCCCATGACTGACCTGGAGTTTATTGTTTTAACCTAAACTCTGGGTGCCCCTATTTTCCACACGGGCAGCTAGTAATTTTGGTTTTGCAGATTTATATTCACAGGGTCCTGATTTACAACTGGAACGATGCTCGGAAAGCTCTGTATCCGTGTATCACTTCTAGTTGTGATTTTGTATTATTTTCCGCTGCTATGTAATTTATTGTAATCTCTGATATTTATCGAATGTAATTTATTCATTTATACCCTGTATATTCTTGTATCTGATGGAATTGTTGTAATAACAATGAAATGTTCTCCTGTACGCGTTCTATTTTGTCTTGTCCTCAATTCTATCCGTGCTTTCCTTTACGGGGAAGTTCGGGTCGTCTCAGTTTGGTATCAGAGCTTTGGTTTACAGAGCTCGAGAACAAGACACATTAGAACCATATGAAAGAATTCATCAGATATTGGATTAGCAACATCCAATAAGAGTGACTCGTTAGAGATAGGATCAGTAGTATCCTAGAACGAGTGTGAAGAGTATATTTTTCAAATGAAAACAATTTTGTTTTGAAAATTTAAATCGCTTTATACGTATTTGATTATTTATTTATTTTGAATATGGACAATCCAATATATAAATATTTCGCGTATACGCGTCATGAACGTATATTCGAAGTTTTAATATACTGGGTAGATATAGAATCACATTCTAGATATCCGGGGATGATTATGATGATGGTGCATCATCATCAGTATTCATATTCGAATTTCGAAGGTGTGATTTCTATATATTTCCATTAGACTGGTGTAAGAACCAAAACCTATATAGCTAGAATACATTGTTGTGAATTGGCATCAAAAACATGATTTTTTGTATATATATCAAAGTTATGAATTTGAAACTCTAATTCACTAATTGATTGATGTTTGTGTTGTTTGCTTATTTTTTGATAATTTTGAACCATTTAGCCTAATTGAACCAAATATTGAATTGTATTGAAAATTGGTCGCATTTGCTTGCATATACATGTACTTACATTGAACAGGTCATAGCAAGGAGGCTAGAGCAGAGAATAAAATTTGTTTGCCCGACAAATAGGTACATGTTTACTACATAATTTACTGTTTTGTTTGGGTGATGATGAATTTATGAGCCTATTGGCTAGCCGCTTGGCTTTTCCTTTTTCTTTTTGAGATCAGAAGGCCTATATGGCATTTTCGGGATTTTCCCGTGCTCCCCGTACAAAGGAGGTTATGGCGAAATTTTTCGAAAATTTAGGGTGTTAGCCAAATTTTTGAAATTTTTGAAAATTCTCATAAACTGAAAAGTTGGAGAATGGAAGCCAGATCGAACGTAGAGTTGATTAATCAAACCACTTACGACTTTGTTCCTTTTCGGGGACGAAAAGTTTTAAGTGGAGGAGACTGTAATAACCCGAAAATCTGGGCCAGTTTAAAATTTTTATTTTGGCAATTTTAATGAATTTTGAATATTTAAAATAGATTATTTTAAATAAAATCGATGAGAAATTTATTTTGAATATAATTCGATGTATATATCTATATACGTCGTCGTTAGAATATAAATATTTATTTATAATTATAAAAGGAATTGAAAATGGCGCGGTAGTACGATAATTCGATTTCAAACTTCAATTGAATGTACCGGGTGCAAAACAATCCGGATTTTGGCGAAACCAAAAATATTATAATCTATTCGTGAATATCTTTCCAACGAATCTGAAAAATCGAAATTTCATAGCGGGAATCAAAAGTTATGCCCAGTTGAAAATTCAGAATAGTCGCTATGTAAATTATATGCGGCGCCAAAAAGTCATATTTTGCATACGGATGAATTTGGACTCGAAACCACTTCCATTGAGTTCAAAATGCCGTTTAGAACTCCGAAAAGTATAAGCTTCGATATATTCCGATATCCGGAATAGTGGCTATGGGCTGGAGTTGTTCGGTTAACAATACATAGCCCTTAAAAAGTGAAATTTTGCATACGAGCTCAGAATTCGACGAGATAAATTTTTATGGATTCATAATGACAAATCATTGTTGAGTTCCAAATGGCGCATCGAACGGAGTCATTATGTGGCCGTGCGAGCTGAAACAGTTCAAGGTAAAGCGAGCAGTCATTTTACAAAGGAACATTATTGATACGACCTCGGAATTCAATTCTACTTTTTTCTCTAGATTCGTATCATCTAATAATGGTTAAATCCAAGAGGGCTTGATTTTTTTGAGTTAGCATGTGAGCGTGCGAAAAGAAAATGTGCGCCAAAATCGCATTTTAAGAGCTTATCTGAGCATTTTTGTGATTTTTTTTGAATGGTCAAACGAACTCGGAATTCGACGAAACTTGTTTCGTTGGATTCGACTTCACGTCTACTATCTCATGTCTGAAATCCGCGGCCATCGGAGATCGTTTGTGTTCGGACGATACGAGAGAAACTAGCATATAAACACTTTTACTTCCTTTTCTTCCTCACTTTCTCTCTTCCTCTCTTTTTTACATTTTCCTCTTTAATGGCCATCGCACCCCATGCCATCGCTGCCGCACCCTTCCCCGCTGCCACCACTGGCCGTCGGCCTCCTCCACCCCCCTCCGGCCACCTCCTCCTCCTCTCTCTCTCCTCTTCTCTCTCTCTTCAATTAGCAAACCCTACACCCAAACACCACCACCGCGGCCACCACGGGCCCCACCACCGCCACCCACACCCTCCCCCACGTCCATCAGGCTCGCGCCCCCCCTCCAGCCCCCTCAATTCCGGCCGTGGGTCCCGCTACACCCAAAAACCCATTTTCACCAAAATTACCCGTTTTGCAAATAAGTCTCTGACCGTATTTCGCGAATAACTCCCAAACGGTGCGTTTTTGGCCAAAGTTCTTCAAAACCAAAGTTGTAGAGCACGAAATTCTCTTCGATTTGGTATATGATAAGCCCTATTTTGCATTGCGGAGTTATCGGGAAAACGCGTCCGAAGTCTGCTGTTCAAACACTGTCAAAATGCTGTCTTTTCGCGATTTCCGGCGAAATGGCACATTTTCGGCAAGAAGACCACTAGGAAAAAGTTGTTCAGAATGGCGTGCTTGTACTAGAAAAAAGGATGGTGTGAAGATTGAAGCTCGTTTGCAAATTCTAGGACCCAAACAGCGAATCCGGGCGTTAGAGAAAAAAAGTGAGTTTTCTCCGCTTTAAAGCTTCTATGATTTTTGACATATGAAGTTAATAAAAATATGATTTTTATGTTATAGAGATGATAAAAATATGATTTTTACATTATAGAAGTATTAAAGATTTGATCTTTATTATGTAAAAGGAGCAAAGATGTGATTTTTATATAAGTGGCGATATAAAAATATAATCTTTATTATATGGACACCGTTGTAAAAATAGAATTTTTATCTATATAGTAGTAGTATAAAAATGTGATTTTTATATACATAGCAACAATATAAAAATGTGATTTTTATATACATGGCAACAATATAAAAATGTGATTTTTATATATGTAGTGACTACGGGCGGTGAAAGTGACAAAAGGCGAGAACGACGAAGATTTCTACATAAAAAGAGTAGTGGTATTGGGATAACTAGTCGGTGAGAACTTCTCACTGTAAATTCTCTTTTTCTAGTTATATATATATACTAGGATGCAGACGGTGCTTAGTAGCACCCGACACCCATCATCCACAGACCATGGATGGCTTGCTTGTTAAATTGTTTGGTTGAGTAGTTAGTTAGTTTATTTGGTGGGAATTGAATTGTTTGGTGAAACGGAATGGATTTGATTGATGTGTGAATGGCGTGGGCCTTCACTAGACCGGGGATAAGGCTAGGCCTCGTCCCGTTTCTAGTATCGTGCCGTTATGCCGCCGAAATTTTCTAAAATATGTTAGAAAAATAAAAATATATTATCGTTAAAAATATAATTTTTAACGTGAAAGTGAATAAGTGAATAAGTGAATAAGTGAATAAATAAATATTTATAAACAAATCGGCCGATTTGTTTATATACACTGATTTGACTGATATTGATGGAGACGATAAATTTTACACATCGCCCAACTGCACAAATAAAATCTGTGTTTGATTGTTTGAAACCCCACACGGGTATTGGGATGAAATTTGAAGTTCACTCATCCTGATTGATTAAATATGTCGATCGATTGATTGACAGGCTGTTATAAGCGTAAGATATCTATATTGATGCTTATACAGTGTAGTGCACTTTGGTTGATGGTTGATTATTTTTCAATGCTATTATATACATGTGTTGTATGGAATCCATATAATTAACGTTATATGGTGATTGATTGGGCCTCATTCCAATCGGAAAAATAAGGAATATTATAAAAGAAAATTCATGTGTTGAATATAAAAATAGTCATGTATTGACGATGTTCATGTGTTGAGTGAAATATTTTATACAATGAAATTTACATCTTTATCATATTTAAAATTAGAACTACTTCTCAGTAGGAGTCTAATTGAAAATCAAACGATAGATACCATAGTTTTATAAAATATTTTACATAACAAAAATAGTGATGTGTTGACAGTACTCATGTGTTGAGATTAGTCAGGTGTTGGAAGAAATATAGATTCATGTGTTGAATGGAATAAATATTCATTTGTTGAATAGAATAACGGATTTATTGAAATATATAAAACCGTGTTGATTAGAGTTGCACCATTTTGACGTGAACGATAGTTATATCGATTGCATTCGTTTTTAAAATGAATATAGAAAAGAAGTGATTTCAAAATATAACGTTTTGAAAATATTATCATTTATATAGTAATGATATGAAATATTCAATTTTGATTAGAAATTGAATATAGAGTTGAAATGGTTATGAAAACGAATTTAAAACGATTTATAAAATGCGTTTTAAAGGGAAATCGACGAAATATATATATAATATATAAATATATTATATATATAATGGCCTGAATAGAACGCGCCGCGCCGCGGCAGTTCGTGAATTTCGACCATTGACTTCGAATTGACATTACGGGAGATCCGACCGTCGGATTCTCCTAAAACCGGAACCGTTGGGTTCGTATCGAAAAGAGCTTTCCAATGAATATTAGAAATTTGAAATCTAACGGTTGGATTTGGAATTATGTCCAAATCAAATTCGAAAAAGGTCGATGTAAGTGCAGTCCGATGGCCGTTGTTGGAAATCGACTGTACGGGCCTTGATAAAATTATTAAATATATCAATAATTTTTGTAAAATCATAATATGTGAATTGGAAAGAACTGGGGTGAAAAACTCCACATTTGAAAAGATAAAAATAGATTTTTGTCGAAATGAACTAGTTTTGAACTAGAATTAAAATCAATTTATTTGTGAAATAAATAAATTGAATTTGAAAGTGATTTTAAAAATAATCAATATTCCCAATACGTGGATTGGACTGGAGTTGAATCGAAATTATCTTCGGGATATTTCGATGTTGGATTTCGTGACTATACAGATATTGTTATGGGAATTTGAAAGATATATTTTATATCGTTATTTCCAATACAATATTTGTTGGTTTCAGAATTTGATATTCAATATAAGCCGATATATTTTCTATTCAGAGCCTTGTATTTAATATCAAATGTGATTTGGATTTATCGTGAATCGTGTTTTTGATGACATTGGTTCTTTAACCCAGTTAAAGGCAAGATATCGATTTTTGAAAAGATTAAAACTAAGTGGAGTTTTAATGAATCTTTAATTAGATTAAAAAGTGAATTGATAATTTAAATTATCAAATCTGAAAAGTGATCGAGAGTGGAGTATCACCAGTTTTGCTCCAAAGAGATAGTTAAATCTTTAATTAGATTTGAACGTGAAATGGTAATTAATTTTACCGATAACACTGTGGTGTTAGATATGGAGTATCACCGGTTTTGCTCCATGGGATATATACATTGGGATTGGTAAATAAAACAAATAATTACTTCGGTGTGGTTCGCTAATCACGACTAGTTAGAAATGATATCCAAAGGAAGATCAAAGAATAAATTTAGAAGAATTTATCTTGGATAAAATTAATGGGAACCTTTCCCTAAGAATGTGATTTTGTGAATAAAAGAATATTCTGAATTGGAATGAGGCGTTCATTGTGTTTGTGTAACATTTGTTTATTATATACGTGGGTTATTCAGAAAGGCCGGGTTATACCCATTCTGAATAACCGATTCGACGAGATGTCGAAGATGAAGACGGTGGTTGAAGACCAGAAGTCTTCACATCGTTTGGGTGATTACTGATGATCTTAATTGGGTTGTACACCCAGGATGAGGGAATCAGTTGGTGATCGTCCAGACGTACTTGGAGTTCGATGGATATGCGAGGAAAGTGCCTCCGGTTTCGTTCAGACCCAGAACGAACTTGTAAATGGATTGTGTGTCAGACATTGGATTTTATTCTGTGTTGATTGATCTCTATTAAATATACATCTGTTTGGCGGCGGAGAATTTATTCTCTTGCTTAACGCCCTTCTCTGAGACGTACGAGCTTAGAGGTTGTATATCAATGGACATCAGTCACATGGAGTGAATTGCCAATGTGGCACACGTAAGTGGCAATTGATCAGGGCTTCTGTTGAAAAGCAAAGTCTTGTGGTTGATGATCAAAGCACGGCCTGTGTGGCGTAGCTTTGTGTATAACGTGAATTCGCGAGCCTCACACCTCGGTATGAGTCAAAAACGGGATAGTGACTGCAGGGAGAGCACGACGTTTCTTTCTAGCTAAGGTGGTGTCAGTGACCTACCAGCCCTGACATTTATATACTTTTCACCTGTGTGGTTGTTGGATACGAGGCGCCTCGGATATAGGTCTGTAAGGACCGGGAAACGTGTGTTCAGGAATTGCCAATCCTCAAAAGTAAGAGAGGAACGGCCCTGAAGATCCAAGGATCATAGTGGGGTCCTGAGACATTTGCTAGAGTGTCTCGAACGCGGAGAGGAGCTTGCCCCTTGCCTCGGCTCATGACGGAAATCCAATTTCCAATACGTGATATTGCGGTTTTAATTGTAGAACTAGTATGGCGACATGATATATGGTACCCATGCCGTCTATGATTGATATTTATGATTGAAAATGTTTTGACACTACACACCTATTATAGTATCAAATGATTTGTTTTAATGTACCAAGCATGTTTGGCTATTATAAGGGAAAACCCTATCCTCCGGCTTGCGTTGCATTGTGTGATGGGACCTGGGTCTTATAATAGCTTCATTTTTCCAAAAAGCATTGCGTTGTTTTGTTATATGCACTAGTATTCTTGGGAGGAAACCCGTTCCGTGTTATACGGCGTGGTCCCTTGAATTACTCTCTTTTAAAGTAAAGCTTTAAATAACTGTTTTAGTTCTCACACCAGTCCCATGACTGACCTGGAGTTTATTGTTTTAACCTAAACTCTGGGTGCCCCTATTTTCCACATGGGCAGCTAGTAGTTTTGGTTTTGCAGATTTATATTCATAGGGTCCTGATTTACAGCTGGAACGATGCTCGGAAAGCTCTGTATCCGTGTATCACTTCTAGTTGTGATTTTGTATTATTTTCCGCTGCTATGTAATTTATTGTAATCTCTGATATTTATCGAATGTAATTTATTCATTTATACCCTGTATATTCTTGTATCTGATGGAATTGTTGTAATAACAATGAAATGTTCTCCTGTACGCGTTCTATTTTGTCTTGTCCTCAATTCTATCCGTGCTTTCCTTTACGGGGAAGTTCGGGTCGTCTCACTTTTTGTCCCCGAAAAGGAACAAAGTCGAAAGTGGTTTGATTAATCAACTCTATGTTCAATCTGGCGTCCATTCTCCAACTTTTCAGTTTCTGAGAATTTTCAAATTCTTCAAAAAAATTGGCTAACACCCGGAATTTTCGAAAATTTTCGCCATAACCTCCTTTGTACGGGGAGGGGTTTGGAAATTTATTGGGCCGTATTAGGTACCCAATAAATCCTATAAAGCATACACATATTTATAGTGACATATTCTGGTGTTTACAGTGGAGCGTGTATAGATAATAACTCCAGAGAATAAATTCTCGTCACCCTGTCAAAGCCTGAGGGAGTGTGTATTTTAATTGCTCCAGAGAATAAATTCTCGTCACCTTGTCCCGTGTGGGAAATAAATAATCCATGTGCCGTATCTAATAACTAGAGAGACGTGATTATTGTCAACTCCAGACCCGTATGGGGTTTTTATTAATCTGGCAATTTATCATTACAATTTTATATGGTCATATCAGTCATCAGTTCAACCTGTAAAATATAGTCATTGCCATACAAGCCTCTCGCTCGTATGGTAAATCTTCCACCTCGTCACACAAGCTCCAAATGCTTATGTGGTATATGATGAAGTATGCCTATCTTCAAGAAGTATGCCATGTAGTGTAGTTCAAAATTAATTGTTACTATCTTATGGCGATATTTATTATTACACACTAAACAACCAGCACTCCGCATCCAATGGCATTCACAGGAGTTGATATAATAATAAAATGGCGCATCCAACTCATTAAGGTTTACCTATTTGTCAGGCACGCAAATAAAATCTTTACTCAACAGCTAATGCATTTACCCGTTCAAACATATATAATGCATATGTATATATTTCTATCTATTTTTAAATCAGTTCAATGTGTGAGCTAATCGAATAAATTCTACCATTCATTCTATTATTGATTAAATTAACTATCATTCTAATAATTTAATTAATCAAATCTACTATGACACAACACAAACAACAATCAAATTGTTTTTAACTTTTCAAAAATATACTAATCAATTTCTATACTCTTTTACTTTTCAAATATATATCTTTTATATATTCAAAAAATCATATTTTTTAAACCAGGCTATAAATATATAATCACAAGTACGTTATTTATAAACATATAACTCTCGACTCGTTCTGGGGCACTTCTGACCCCATTTCTAACGAGTTGTTCTGATTCTGCTATACTCATACTAGGATATTGCTGATCTTATCTGCACTGAGTTACTCGTCCTAGAACTCTACTGGTTCTATCTCTGACGAGTTCGTTAATGTGTTATATACCAGAGCTAAGCTTAACCAAAGCTTTGATACCAAATGAGACGTTACCGCGAAATCCGGTAGGCTTTGCAACCATCCCTTCATCCTCCAGTACAACAGGTAAAACCCACCGCGGCTCACAATAGTCCCCCAGCCCCTTGTTTTACGGCGACCCTCTCGAGTCTCTCGGCACTGGCAAACCAACCCTCAACAGGGACATGTAGGGGTAAGAGTCTCCCGTTCGCCACCAAACCGCGAAGCGAGAACCCCCTATCATGCGTACCCAGCCTACTCAGGTTCAGCAACAAGGATTGGTATGAGAAATCTACTCAACACATTTAAAATATGGCTAATCCCAGGACCACGCCACTTTCGTGGAATGGGTTTACTCCATTGGATTGCCAGTGCTTTTAAAACAAATAATTCTTTTAAACATCGCAATGCTTTTTATAAAAATGAAGCCATTATAAGACTAAGTTCCCATCACACAATGCAACGCAAACCGGAGGATAGAGTTTTTACCTTATAATGGCCAAAATATGCTTGATACGTATAAAACAAAAGCATTTGATATTACTACTAGTGTTTATATGTTTCAAAAAAAAAATTCAAATCATAACTATCAATCATAGACCGCATTAATGCCCCATACCACTATGTCGCCATATATAGGTATACAATCAAAACCGCACAGTCACGTATTTGGAAATTGGATTTCCGTCATGAACCAAGGCAAAATATAGTCCTTACGACTTCGAGACAATCTAGCCCATGTCTCAGGCAAGTACTCAGTCAAGCCTTTGGAGCGACAGGGCCGGTCCACCGATGTGGATTAAAATTCCTGACCACTACGTTTCCCCTCCCTATGGGGCATAAATGAGACAATGAATGACTCCATCGGTCCCGGATCGACGGATATATCTGAGGCGAATCGCTATCCATCATCCACATAAGTAAAATGTCAGGGCATGTAAAAACACTGACACAACTCCTAGCTAGAAAGAAACGCATGCCCTCCCTGAGTCCTTCTCCCGTTTCTGGTTCATACCGAGGTGTGAGGCTGCGAATTCACGTTATACACAAAGCTACGCCACACAGGCGGTGCTTTGATCATCAATCACAAGACTTTGCTTTTCAACAGAAGCCCTGATCACTGCATCTTAGCATGCCACACAGACAATTCACACCATGCAACTGATGGCTATCAATCACACAGAATAAATTCCAATGTCAGACACACAATCCATTTACAAGTCCGTTCTAGGTCGGAACGAAACCGGAGGCACTATATACCTCGCAAACCCATCGATCTCCACGTACGTCTGGACGATCACCACTCATTATCCATATTTCGGGATGCCTCCCAATCAGGACATCAGTTACCATCCAAACGAGGTAAAGAACTCCGGTCTTCGACCACCGTCTTCATCTTCGATTTCTTATCGTCGATTCAGTTATTCAGAATGGGATAAACCCAGTCTTTCTGAGCAACTCGCGTATATAATAAACAAGTGCTACACGAACACTACATACGCATCATTTCAATTCATTAGTCACTAACCATCAATCAGTAAGAGAACGATTTCCCAAATATTAACCCCGAAGGCCGAAACCAACATCAGATCAAAATCCAGGAAACCATTCGACTTAGTTAACCTTCAGTTAATTTCTAAATTTCACATCTATATCGTTTATAATATTTTATAACGATTTATCGCTATTTTTATTTATTTTAAAATAGCCAATTTATTCAAACGACGCTTCAGGCCATAACGCGGTCGTGGCGCTGTTTTTCTTCAGATTTGATTTACACATATATGAAAATCTAACAGTTGGATCATCACAAAATTTATATCATTAGAAAGATCTTTTCAAAATTAATCCAACGGTTCCAGTTTTGGGAAAATCCGAAGGTCGGATCTCCCGGTATAATCGTTTGAAGTTTCGATTTCAAAATACGAACTGCAGCGTCGTTATTCTATTTTATTCAATTATATATATATAATCGATTCTAGCACTGTTTTTCTTCATATTGGAATTAAACATTCCAGACAATCCAGCCGTTGGATCTTTACAAAGTTGGTGTCGTTGGAAAGATATTTCCAAAGCGAACCCAACAGTTTCGGTTTTGGGAAAATCCAATGGTCGGATCTCCCGCACTAATCGTTCGTAAACACGGTTTCAAAACACGAACTGCTGCTTCATTATTCGATATATTTCAGTTCTACTTATATATATATATCGATTCTTCGATTTCAAAACTATATTCTTTTCATACATTTGATAAAAATGATATTTTTATCTAACCGACAATTATTTCAACACTTCGCTATTTTTAACCATTCAAGTATATAGAAAAAAATGTGATTTTTATTGTAAAACAATTTATTTCTAAACACGACTATTTTATATAGTCTATATGGATGATAAAAATATGATTTTTATTATGAAACAATTTCTTTCGAACCCGAATACCATTCAACACATGAATTTCTATTCAACGAATGAATTTCTATTCAACACTTGAATGTTATTCAAAATTAGTATATATACAATAAAAAGGTGATTTTTATATTGTAAAAACAGTTTATTTAAAACACGAATACCATTCAACACATGAATTTCTATTCAACGAATGAATTTCGATTCAACACATGAAGGTTTTCTATTCAACACACGAATATAGTTTCAACACAGGAAAATAATTCTAACACATGAATATTATTCAAAATTTCGGCAGCACAACGGCAGGGTAGTTAAAACCGGGACCGTCCCTAGTACGGCTCCTCGCTCTACCTTAAAGCCTCGCAGCTTTTGACAATGGGGAATCATGCATCAAGTTCGCGCGCAGGCGGCATGTATATTTTTTTTCATTTACACAAACTAATCCTATGTGGTTTCAACCAAATATTTCTCAACCACAAACGGGTATTTTTCAACCAATATCAATCAATTTCAACCACAAACAATTCTAATCAACCATTCGTAATCAACCAATTTTCACACCAATCACAACCTATAAATATCGTCCATGGTTTGTGGACGAGGGGCGTGTGTGTATATATATATATATAAATATAAATATATATATATAAGCATTTCACTTTTATTTCAACACATATATAATTTTTACAACACATATATAACTTATACATCGAACGTACAACTTATACAACGCTTATACAAGAGGTGTACAACGCTTATATAGCTCATACATCGACTATATAATTTATACATCGTCGTTTTCCATATCGTTTATAATTTAGAAATCTCACATTGGGTTTCACTCCACCAAAAATAGCAGAAGGCTCAGAAAAATATGCGGTCTCTTCTAGACTGTAGAAGAAGTCCACACGAGTCCACTGTCTCTTGTTTCACTGAATTTCGATAACACAGCAAAAATATATGATTTTTACAAGTTTGTAACAGTTTTAAAGTGTTAAAACTGTTTTAAATTAACAAAGCCGTTTACCTTCAACAAATCTTCAAAACTAGGTTTTGATTCTGCATTCAATCTGCGAAGCTAGGGGACAATCGGTCAGCACCACCGCGTAGAGCGTCGAGAGGGCTTCCAGGCACTGGGTACCACGTTGAACTCGCACGTGGCAGGAGGGTGTGGCGGTGGGTTGAAGTCTTCGACTTCACGAGCACGATTCTCGAGAAAGAAACGATGATAGAGGGCGAGGCTGGTACAGATGTGGAGCTCGTGGGAGGATCTACAAATTACTCCAAAGGAGCAACGTGTTTTGATGCGTGTGGGAGGAGAAAAAGAGGAGAGAAGGAAGAAGGGGTAGCCACCGATCGTTTCAGGGGATTTACGGGGAGAGAGAAAGTAGGGTGGACCAATGATAATTTTTTTATATTTTTATATTTTTAAAATTTGAAATTACCCCTTATCTCATACGAACTCTAATCCAAACCCAACGACTGTCCTCCCTAGCTAAATACCCCCATTCCGAACACAATGGGATATGTTTCGTAGGCCCATTCGACTGTTTTAGTCAGTTTTCATTCAAATTAAAATATAAAACATTCAATATTTAATTTGAACGTACATTTCAATTTGCCGGGGCCACATACTGCTTCTAAAAATTCCCGAAAAATAAATCTAACTATATTTTGACAATACGGTCCCAATAAAACTAGTTTCGTCGAATTCTGAGTCAGTTTGCAAAATGGCCCTTTTCTGGTCGATCCATTTTAACTGTAATTGACCAAAACACATTTTCCTTTGCCACGCTCACATATTAGCTTCAAAAATTATGAAATTTGAAACCTAGCAATAGTTTGACATCCCGGATCCAAAAAATGTGGTTTCGTCGAATTCCGAGGTCGTTTGCAAAATGGCCATTTTCACGGGCTATATAAATTCCATAGCGACCTTTCAGAAAATTCATTTGGCCATAACTTTTGCTTCCCGCTATGAAACATCGATTTTTCAGATTCGTTAGAAAGTTATTCACTAACAGATTTAAATATTTTTGGTTTCACTCAAATCCGTTTTGTTTTGCACCCGGTACAGTCATTCAAAGTTTGAATTCAAATTTTGAAACTACTACGCCATTTCAGGCCTTGTTTATAATTAGAATTTATTATATTCGTTTACAACTGCCGATTCAAACTTACTTTTCATCGTTATTATTTAAAAAATTTATTTTAAATATTTAAAATTCACTAAGATAGCCAATTTAAAAATTTTAAATTGGTTCAGATTTTCCGGGTCGTTACAATACCCGTGTGCGAAGCACGGGTCTAAACCTTCGTAGTGTAAAATTCTCTTTTTATACAATTCTATTCATTTTTCAAGTATTTCTTTTATAATCTATTTATTTTCTAAATAAATATTTCCTTTATAACTCTATCTATTTCATAAATAAATATTTCCATTTATAATCTATTTGTAAATGTTTTACAAATATTTCCTTTTCAATTCTATTTGTAAATGGTTTACAAATATTCCTTTTCTATTCTATTTGTAAATGGTTTACAAATACTTCCTTTTCTATTGGTAAATGTTTTACAATATTTCCTTTCATATTCTATTTGTGAATGTTTTACAATATTTCCTTTCAATTCTATATGTAAATGTTTTACAATATTTCCTTTCAATTCTATTTGTAAAGTTTTACAATATTTCCTTATGGTATTTAAAATACCAAATAACAATGATCAATATCATTCTAACACACATCATCAACAACAGATTATATATCACATCATATATCATCTTATATGAAAAACAACAGGGTTATAAATATTGAGGAATCCAGGTGGATTCCTCCAAATTGTTTCCTTGCATCACAGATGTTACACAATGTAATTCACATCAATTTAATTTCAATATGAAATATTCTGATAAACAAAATCAATATTTGATTAACGATATATATATATATATAACTATATCGATATTTTCAACCAATCAATTAGTAGTTCAACCAAACAGTCAACACACAACAATCAATCATCATTTATCAGTTCTAAAAATACGTTATAAAATTATGAACTGGTAGAGTTGGGGAGTTTTACTCACATTGGACGATCATCGTTAATAACGATAACCATCTCTTGATTCAGACGGACAATTTATTTTACTATAAATTGTAACGAGCTCCAATTCACTTCTTATCAGTTCCATGGTGTAGCCATCTTCCATACGATCCTAACGGATCTGACCGTTCGTTAATCTGACATTGTATGACCAAGTTATAGTGTTTACAAGCTAATACACTATTTTATATTTAAAATAAACTTAATTCAGTCTTACTGGGCTTAACCTTTGTTTCTTTCCGGCCCAATAGAACTCCACCGACCCACACTAACATTCCCTTCCTTCTCCAAATTTGTATATAGTATTTTACATGCAGGGACTTCCGATTTTTCAACCATTTCAGAACTTCAGAGCTCCTTTTCTCACTTGTTCCTTCACAAGATTCAAAACCCTCACCACCGATGGCTTTTCCCCGCAAGTTTTCGGGTCCATTAATCTAAATAGAAAATAGACTAATTTAATAATAAAAACTTAAGTCTTCTTAATCACGTTTAAGGTCCCTTAATCTTTCTCCTACCTAGTAAAACGCGCTCCTCAAACATACCATTGCTGAAGACTTCGACCGCTCCCTCCTACTCCATTATCCCACGATTCAACAACTAACAACACCAGGTTCTTTCTCTCCCAACACCCTTCCTCCTCATCACTTCAAACTCTAACCCGAGTTCATCAATTACAACACGACATCGAGGTCATCAACCTGTTGTACACAGTGATGCCGACATCAAGCAGAACCGATTCTCACCAAAAATTGCCTCGATAAGCTAAACCTTGTGCTAAACCCAAAGTTAAACTCCATTTCGTGAATAAATATTTCGATTACACAAAACTTGGAACCCTAAGACTCAAGAATAGAACGCTGGAAAAATGTCGAGATCCTAAACACTTGACCGCAACAAGAAACAAGACTACCAACTTGAAGCTCTTAATCTCAACGACTCTTATATATGTACTTAGTGATTTATAGAATTTTCTACAATTTGTTTTGAATTTACAAGCTCTCCTTTTGCTGAAAAGAAAATAAAAGTAGCGGCGGAAAATGCCTTGACTACTGAAGAATGAAAATAGGGTTAGAGATGTAATGGTACTTATAGGATAGATTTTATAATATTTTATTCGAATATTATATTAAATTATAACCAATCGCTATATATATTTGTCTTCTAAAAATTCGTACGACCACATACAATACCCAAAAATCATGAAAACTGGCATGCAGCTGCAGTTCGACTAACGGACCCAACGAAACTAGTTTCGTCGAATTTCGACTCCGTTTTCTCACACAGCGTATTTTTAACTGTCAAAACACTAAAATTCCGTACGGCTACATAATAACTTCAAAAATCACGAAAATTGAAATCTAGCAATAATTTAATATTGCGGATCCAACAAAATTAGTTTCGTAGAAAACGTAGGACGTTTGCAAGACTGGCTATTTTTAAAGCTCTAAATAACCCATTTACATATATAAATATATTTAAAAACAACTAAATTAAATATTTATAAATAAATATTATTGTATATATTCACAATAGAATATCATACAGCTCCAATTGGATTTATAACTTGATATTTCAAATCCCGGTTAAATCGATATCCAATTTATATTAAAAATCCTTTTATAATATAAATATATATATTTATAAATTTCAAAGGAATTCCATAACGACTTTTCTAAAATTTGATTTGGACATAAATCAAAATCTATACGACGAAATCTCGATTTTTCTCTTCCATTAGGAAAATGTACTTCACCAGCTCCGAATGTTTCTCGTTTCACAGAAATCCAATTTAAAACGGATTTTTTATATTCATTTAAAGTTCGAATCGCCTAATAGCGAACTGTCGTGCCATTTCGAGCTCGATTATAATTATAATATAATCTATACGTTCAACTATTGTTTAAATTATATATTCGCTATCGTAATTCAATTTTAAAATGAATTATATATTTTGAATTTCCCAATTCACACAATATTGCCATTTCAGCTAATTCTGATTATTTCAGAATTAAATATATTATTTAATTATTATATTAATTAAATATTCCATATAATTCAATTAAACAATCATTTAATTCTCTAAATCACTATTTATATAATTAAATTAATTAATTATTATATCGTAAAAAATACGGGACATTACATTCTCCCCCCTTAAAATAATTTCGTCCTCGAAATTGCTAAGGTAGAAACAAACCCTATTAACTAGTTAGAACTTATTTGTTCACTTCTTAACTTTAGTTTAAACTGAACCAATTTAATTTCAAATAAATATTAATTAATTATTATTAACTAAATTTTTCAAAAATTTTCTAACATCTTAAATTTCGCCAGCACTTCCTTTGTACTGGTTAATAGCTCAAACTCAATCTCGCCTATCTAGGCCTTCTTCAACCCAAAAGAAAATCAAACAGCCAAGCGGATTGCCAATTCGGCTCATCAAAATCTTAAACCCATATATAAATATAAACTTGTACCTTTTTGTTGGGCGTACCATGGTATCATTTGCATCTGTTACCAATTTACCATATACCAATGTCATCTCAGTCAACTCCAATCAACTTCCAATCGGTTTTCATCCACTTATATTCAAACCAGATCTCATTTCAACTCGAGTTTCATTCTCGATTCCAATTCTTAACTTATCACTTCAACGCAATTCCAGATTATCTCTAATCTAGTCCAATTCTATTTCAATTCAAATTCACTTTATTCCCACAAATTTTTATTTAAATTTGTTTTTAATTCAAACAACCTCTTCCTGGGTTTTAAACAGCTAAGCTTTTCAAAAATCAAATATCCCTTATAGAATCAAACAAATTGCTTTCCACAAAACAATTCAAAAACAAAATCTTTGGTAGTAATCCGTCACTTAGCAACTTGAAAATGACACTGATGATGTGGCCATCATCATCAGGGTTATTTTCCAGCTTATTGAAGTGAGTTCAATACTATAACAATTTCAAAACCATATTTAAACACCTTCATTTTGAAATCACTTTCAAAATATCCTTTACAATGCTTGTAAACAATTTAAAATCTCCTAGGATTTTAAAATTCTCTTATATTTAATCCAAATTCAATTACAAATACTTTTACAAATTTCCAGAGTTTTAATTTCATTTTTAATTTAAATTCAGATTTAATTCACTTCGTAATACTTATACGAATTTTATTTGATTATTTACATAACCGTTTCAATTATAATCTTTTCGATTAATATAATTAACCAACACATTCAATATACTATAATAATTCCAATATAAATCCTTTATATCAAAATATAATTTGGATAAAATTATTCTATTTACCCTTTTTCACAACATACTATGTCGGTTCATCATATTCGAGTGTTTATAAACCCCTACCGATACAGTGGATCAAACTGATCGACCAGAACTCATAAACAACTCAACCAATAAATCTCCACAATATATAACAATTTTTTTATTAAATAACAAATACATTCACTCATATATATACACTCAACTCAATCTCGGGTATTACTAACCCCATCTCTACCGAGTCACACCAGAGAGCCAAGGCAATTACTTAACCTTCAACTTTGATACCACTGTAACGACCCAGGGAATTTGCGATCCTGAATATCGGCATACAACACTATTTCGACTATTCAAGCATTGGAAACGCCGGATAGTCCATGAAAGAAATTAGAGGGTAAGAATAGATAAGATAGAAACTTAAAATAGAAGAAGAAGAAGTACATACAACATCAGAGTAACACGAATCTCACATCGGAACGAACAACATATAATAGATAACATATCCTTGAAATAAAATCAGTATATGTATACAGTAACATTATCAGAGTACACCACTTACAACATAGCGGAAATATCAATAACTATAAAATCCTGAAGCCTTCTGCTCCAAGCTGTCCAAGTATATCTGTAAAATCTTGACTACTTGACTGCCCGTACAAGATTGGGCACCCAAGAGTTTAGGGAAAACAAAACAAAATAAACTCTGGGTCAGTCATGTGACTGGTGTGAGTAAAACAGTTTAAACAATTAAACGATATCTCATAAGACTACGCCGTATAATGGAATGGGTTTTCCCTTATGAGAATACAAATCAATTTGATTTAACTTTCAAATCATTTTGAAAGAGAAAATGATCTTTTGTATCAAAACTCTTTTGATATTATAATAGTGTCTATCAACCACAATATAATAATCATCTTGCAGAAACGCTTTCATCTCATGTTCTACATATATAGTATATAATCAAAACCGCGAGCACTTACTGGATAACGGATTACCAACTATGACAAGGTATGGAACCACATTCCGATAGTGTACTATAGAGAGGAATACACTGGGTTCAACAAGAACATCTTACAACCCGGCCACACATGACCGACCACTCATTTCGCTTGAGTGTATCGAATGTATATCACCAACGGTTGGGATCAGCAACCATTTCCCGAATGGGACAGCATCGAATAGATTAAAGAATGAAATGAATATCTCTAGATAGGTGATAATACACCCTAATTGGCTGCCAACCACTTAGCCATACTGCCTGCCCGAGTTTTGTCATTTCCTGGTTGTGAGGCTAGAGTCCACGCTTATCTCTGATGGATCACACAATTATTCACTTTGAATGTCACATCGTCATACCCGTCAAATCAGAAATTGATTTCCCCAAAAATACAATGGGTATACAGCTAAGTGAAACGAATTTCCCTGCCACCAAACGTAAATACGTTTGAAGAGATTAATTTAAGCGATCCATTAAATATACTCTATCAGACATTCTTCCATACGGGTCGTCCTGGGACTGGACAAACCGAAGGTACTATTCTGTAAATCCATCTTAGGCAATTTCTACCTAGGATCGCCAGAACATTCCTTACATAACTCCGTCTTCAATTATCTTCATCATATTTGATTTGCAACGTTAATGCCCATACGGAGTGGTTTTCAGACAATGAATTTGATTCCGGTCTCTCCGTATTGCCGACAGAAAAATGGTCAAAACTTCGATAGTTGGTGAGTTAACTATCAAAGCAAAACATGTGTGCCAACACCGATATTATTCCCAGATGGAAATTATATCAATCAAACATCATTTAACATTTATCTATTTAGTTCATTTTTCCTCTCATGTTTCCATATATGCAACATTTCCTATTTTCTAAATTTAGAAAATATATGTTATTAACATTGGGAAATATTTCGATTTCTTGTTTTCTATATTAAAAAACATTTCTGATTCTTATTTGGAAAACATTTCCAAAACTCCTACATTGGATTTAAACAGATGTTTAAATCAAACATCGCTATGCCAACTCAATCCATTTTACTCGTTAACTACATTCACTTAAACAATCTTCACGGTCGAACCTTAACCATTCCTTAGTTAAAAACAAAGCAATTCAGGATGGGATATAACTACCTCTCTGATCTTAACTGAACAACATTTCTAACTTCGAAATAGACACATTTCACCTTCTAAATCTTTAACAAACTTCCTTATGAAAATCTTGGATTCTATTTACGAATCCACTTCTTTATTGAAAAACATTGATTATAACTATAGCATTAAAATCCCTACTTCTGAACTATCTAACTCCGAAATATGTGACGAAATGGAATTTCGCTCGGTCCGAACCAGTCGCTAAACCGACCCAGATCGTTCGAAACGCCCTATCGTTTGAGAACACGACAAAATAGAACGCATACAGAAGAACATTTCATTGCATATTACAACAATGCATCAGATTACAAGAATATACAAAGTATAATTGAATATTACACAGAAATATCAGAGATTTAAATCACTTTTAAATACATAGCAGCGGAAAATAATACAATACACAACTAGAAGAGATATACGGATACGAAGCTTTCCGGATATCGTTCCAGCTGTAAACCAGGATCTTGTGAATATAAATCTGCAAAACCAAAACTACTAGCTGCCCGTGTCAAAATAGGGGCACCCAGAGTTTAGGTTAAAACAATAAACTCCAGGTCAGTCATGTGACTGGTGTGAGAACTAAAACAGTTATTAATCTTTATTTTTAAAGTTAGGTAAAACAAGGGACCACGCCGTATAACACGGAACAGGTTTCCTCCCAAGAATACCAGTGCATAAAACAAACAGCGCAATGCTAAATAAAGAAAAATGAAGCTGTTATAAGACCCAGGTCCCATCACACAATGCAATCGCAAGCCGGAGGATAGGGTTTTTACCTTATAAGAGCCAAGAATGCTTGATACGTTTAAAACAAATCATTTGATACTATTATAAGTGCATAGTGTATAAAACAACTTCAAATCATAAGTATCAATCATAGGCGGCATGAGCGTCCTATGCCACTATGTCGCCATATATAGGTTTACAAATAAAACCGCAAAGTCACGTATTTGGAAATTGGATTTCCGTCTATGAACCGAGGCAAAAGATAGTCCTCAACCGATTCGTGACTCTCTAGCCCGAGCCACAGGATCAGAACGCATCAACCCTTTAGATCGTCAGGGCCGGTCCACCGATGTGGATTATTATGCCTGAACACTACGTTTCCCCACCCTATGGGGTGTAAGTCTGGTCCGTCCGCCGACCAGAATGCATCGGCCGAAACCGATATAACCGAGGCGCCTCGCAACAGCAACAACCACATAAGTCAAACTCGTCAGGGCGTGTAAAACCACTGACGCCACTTCTAGCTAGAAAGAAACGCAAGTCCTCCCTGAGGTCCGTCTCCCGTTTTTGGTTCATACCGGGTGTGATACTCGCGAATCAACGTTACACAAAGCTACGCCACACAAGGCCGTTCTTTGATCATCAACCACAAGACTTTGCTTTTCAACAGAAGCCTTGATCACTTGCCACTTAGGCATGCCACACAGGCAATTCACTCCATGCGATTGATATCCATCAATATATAACCCCTGAGCTCGTACATCTCAGAGAAGGGCGTTAAGCAAGAGAATAAATTCTCCGCCGCCAAACAGATATATATTTAATAGAAATCAATCACACAGACTAAAATCCAATGTCAGACACACAGTCCATTTACAAGTCCGTTCTGGGTCTGAACGAAACCGGAGGCACCAAGTACCCCGCATATCCATCGATCTCCAAGTACGTCTGGACGATCACCAACTATTTCCATCTTCTTGGGTGTACAGCCCAATCAAGATTATCAGTAATCACCCAACGACGTGAAGACTTCTGGTCTTCGACCACCGTCTTCATCTTCGACACCACGTCGAATCAGTTATTCAGAATGGGATAAACCCGGTCTTTCTGAATAACTCGCGTATATATTATAAAAGTGTTACACAAACACAACATACGCCTCATTCCAATTCAGAATATTCTTTTATTCAAATATTCCTATACTTTGGGAAAAGTTCCCATTAATTTTATCCAAGATAAATTCTTTAAATTTATTCTTTAATCTCCTTTGAATATCAATTCAAACTAGTCGGGATTAGCGAACCACACCGAAGTAATCATTTATTTTATTTCCCAATCCCAACCTATTCATCCCATGAAGTAAAACTGGTAATACTTCATATCTAACACCACAGTGTTATCGGTAAATTCAATTACCATTTCACGTTCAAATCTAATTAAAGATTTAACTATCGCCTGGAGCAAAACTGGTGATACTCCATTTTCGATCATTTCAATCTAATTAAAGATTCATTAAAACTCCACTTAGTTTTAATCTTTAACTGGGTTAAAGAATCAGTGTCATTTAAAACACGGTTCACGATAAACCCAAAATCACATTCATTAATTATCGGGTTAAAGAACGAGTGTTATTTAAAACACTCTTCACGATAAACCCAAAAATCAATATCAATTCAATTCCAATTAAATATTATTTAATTGGTACACTTCATTAAATCTAAATAAAAAGATTTAATCATTTCTCCACTGGGTTCAAGAACAGTGTTAGTGAAGACACCATTCACTACAAACCCAAATCACATTCGATATTCAATACAAGGCTCTGAATAGAAAATATATCGGCTTATATTCAATATCGAATTCTACGACTAACAAATGCCGTATTGGAAATAACGATATAAATATATATCTTTCAAATTTCCATAACAACATCTGTATAATCACGAATTCCAACATCGAAATATTCCGAAGACAATTTCGATTCAAATCCATTCCAATGCAATCATTGGAAATTCTGGTGATTTTCAAAACCATTTCAAATTCAATTTATTTATTTAAAAATAAATAGAATTATAATTCTAGTTCAAAACTAGTTCATTTCGATAAAAATCTATTTTTATCTTTTCAAATATGGAGTTTTTCATCCCAATTCTTTCTAAATCATTTCTTATGATTTTACACAAATTATTACTATTTTTAATAATTTTATCAAGGCCCGTACAGTCGATTTCCATCAACGGCCATCGAACTGCACTTACAGCGACCTTTTTCAAATTTGATTTGGACGTAACTCCAAATCCAACCGTTAGATTTCAAATTTCTAATATTCGTTAGAAAGCTCTTTTCGATACGAACCCAACGGTTCCGGTTTTAGGAGAATCCGACGGTCGGATCTCCCGTAATGTCCGTTTGAAATAAATGGTCGAAATTCACGAACTGCCGCGGCGCGGCGCGTTCAATTCAGGCCATTATATTATATATATAATATATATAATATATACTTCGTCGATTTCTATTTAAAACGAATTATATAAATAGTTTTAAAGTCGTTTCAAAAGCAATTTCAACTTTCTTTTCAATTCAAATCAAAATTGAATTCTTCTTTATAAATTCGTTTTAAAATTCCTTTCTATTCCATTCAAATTTCAATTCAATTTGAATTCATTTCAATTCACTTTCAATTCAATTCGAATTCGTTTTCAATTCAATTCATTTCGAAATCGTTTTCAATTCAATTCATTTCGAAATCGTCAATTCATTTCGAAATCGTTTTCAATTCAATTCATTTCGAAATCGTTTTCAATTCAATTCATTTCGAAATCATTTTCAATTCAATTCATTTCGAAATCGTTTTCAATTCAATTCATTTCGAAATCACTTTCAATTCAATTCATTTCGAAATGAATAAAACCGATATAAATATCGTTTACGTCAAAATAGCGTCAATCTAATCAACACGGCTTCATATGTTTCTATTTTCAAATATTCTATTTCGAATATTTCTATCTCAAATATTTCTTTTCAAATATTTCCTTTTTCAAATATTCTATTTTCAAATATTTCCTTTTTCAAATATTCTATTTTCAAATATTTCTTTTTCAAATATTTCTTTTTCGAAACTGGAATGAGGCCCAATCAGTTACCATATAATGTTAATTATATGGATTTTCTACAACACATGTATATATCAACAACGATGAATAGTCAACCATCATCCAAAGTGCATTCTACACTGTATAAGCATCAAATATTCAACGCTTATAACAGCCTGTCAATCGATCGATCGACATATTTAATCAATCAGGATGAGTGAACTTCAAATTTCATCCTAACACCCGTGTGGGGTTTCAAACAATCAAACACATATTTTATTTGTGCAGTTGGGCGATGTGTAAAATTTATCGTCCCAATCAATGTCCTTCAAATAGGTGTACATAAACAAACCGTTCGGTTTGTAAATGAATATCTTATTTTATTCACTTCACGTTAAAAATTATATTTTTAACGATAAAAACATTTTTATTTCAACATATGAATTTCTATTCAGTTCATTTATTCAATAAAATGATACTTTTATTTTTCTAACATATTTTAGAAAATTTCGGCGGCATAACGGCACGATACTAGAAACGGGACAAGGCCTAGCCTTATCCCCGGTCTAGTGAAGGCCCACGCCATTCACACATCAATCAAAATCAATTCATTTCACCAAACAACTCAAATTTCAATCAAATAATTTAACCAACTACTCAACCAAACAATTTAACAAACAAGCCATCCATGGTCTGTGGATGACGGGTGTCGGGTGCTACTAAGCACCGTCTACATCCTAGTATATATGTATATATATATATAACTAGAAAAAGAAATTGAAAGGTGAGAAGTTCTCACCGAAAGCTATCCAAACATCTTGACTCTTCTTCGTCATCTTCGTTGCCCGTAAACACTGTATATATATAAAAATCACACATTTTTATATTTCGATGTCTTTTAAAATAAAAATCACATTTTTATTTATTCATTTTCAATCTATAAGTCATATTTTTTTATAAACACTTCATATATTTAAAAATCGAATTTTTACTATGCTATTCAATATATAAAAATCCCACTTCAAAAATATAGATTTCGCCTTTATAAAAATAAAGTTTTCGCCTTTATAAAAATAAAGTTTTCGCCTTTATAAAAAAATAAAGTTTTCATCTTTATAAAAAAATAAAGTTTTCATCTTTATAAAAAAATAAAGTTTTCATCTTTATAAAAAAATAAATTTTTCATCTTTATAAAAATAAAGTTTTCATCTTTATAGAAATCTCATTTCTATTTTTCTACACATATAAAGATGATATTTTTTTTGTATTCCTATCATGTAAAAATTATATTTTTAATTCTCTACCTAACCAAAAATCATATTTTTACCTCTTCTACCTAATAAAGATTATATTTTTAATACTTTAAAAATATAAAAAATCATATTTTTAATTCTTTAAAAATATAAAGATCATATTTTTAATACTTCTACATAATAAAGATTATATTTTTAATACTTTAAAAATATAAAAAATCATATTTTTAATTCTTCTACCTAATAAAGATTATATTTTTAATACTTTACAAATATAAAAAATCATATTTTTACTTTGCTACATTATAAATAAAAATCAAAATTTTCTTCGTCTTGCAAATTATATATATAAATCGGTTCTCTATTCTATGTTAATAACATTTTTAAGTGTAACAATTAAATCGATTATTGCTTAAAGGAGAAAACAAAACAAAATAAAACTCACTGTGTTCTCTTTTAGGCTCGAACCCATACCCGTGCCTCTAGGGCCCCGCCGTTGCCACCATAGAGGCCATTGGCCTTCGATCCGGGTGTACCACTCTTTCCGCCCACGCCAGAGCTTCCTACTCCGGCGGTGGCGCACCGCTCGAGGACCAGGAGGCGCTGGAAATTGCATTGGAGGGGTGGCGCTCCGCGGTCTTCGATTTGCAGCGTCGAGATGAGGAGAGGGAGGTCGGATTGAGGAGGAGGGGGCGTGGAGCATCGACGAGGTGGGCGGCGATTTCCTGGCGTCGCGGTGGACGGGAGCGAGGTCGATTTGAAGAACATCGGGGTTTTTTTCTTTTCCCTTTTTTTTTAACTGAATGAATTATGAGGGAGAGAGGGTGAGGTAAGTAAATATATATATTATTTTATTTTAAATTTCAAAAAGGGTTGACTTTTACATACGACCTCGAAACGAGGCCCACCGCCTGTCGTCCATAGCGTTTTACCCCCATTCTGTACACAATGGGATATGTATCGTAGGCTGATTCGGCTGTTACAATCAGTTTCCGTTAAATTTACATTTAAATCACTTTATTGAATTTTAAACGTACATTTCGAATTACCGGGGGCACATACTAACTTTAAAAATTGCAGAAAAATATTTTCTAGCTTCGTATTGACGATACGGTCCTAACCAAACTAGTTTCGTCAAATTCTGAGACCGTTAGAAAAATGGCCATTTTCCAGTCGATTAAAATCAACTGAAACTGGTCAAACGCGTTTTCCTTTGCCACTCTCACATATTGATTCAGAAAATTACGAAATTTGAAACCTAGCAATAATTTGACACTGCGGATCCAACAAAAGTGGTTTCGTCGAAATCCGAGGTCATTTGCAAAATGTCCACTTTTAAGGGCCTGAATTCCATAGCGACTATTCAGAATTTTCAACTGGACATATCTTTTGATTCCCGCCATGAAATCTTGATTCTTCGGATTCGTTAGAAAGATATCATCAATTAGATCCTAATGTTTTTGGTTTCACTAAAATCCGGATTGTTTTGCACCCGGTACATTCAATTTAAGTTTGAAATCGAATTATCGAACTACCGCGCCATTTTCAATTCCATTTATAATTATATATAAATATTTATATTCTAACGACGACGCGTATAATATATACGTTCGAATTATATTCAAAATAAATTTTCGTCGATATTATTTAAAATAATTCATTTTAAATAATCAAAATTCGCTAAAATTGCCAAAATAAAAATTTTAAACTGGCCCAGATTTTCGGGTTGTTACAAAATATAACTCGACTAACTTTAATTCATTAACTCTTATCACTTAACTCCTTTCAAAAAACTATATTCGATTAACTCCTTTCGAATGAACTATATTCGATAACTCCTTTAACTCTATTCGAATAAAATATATTCGATTAATTCCTTTAACTCTATTCAATAATTCCTTTAACTCTATTCGAATAAACTATATTCGATTAATTCCTTTAACTCTATTCGAATAAACTATATTCGATTAACTCCTTTCGAATAACTAATATTCGATAACTCTTTCTAATAACTAATATTCGATAATCTCTTTTCGAATAACTAATATTCGATAATCTCTCTTGGAGTAACTAATATTCGATAATCTCTTTTCGAAAAACTAATATTCGATAATCTCTCTTCGAATAACTAATATCCGAATAACTCTAATCCGACTAACTCTAATTCAATTAACTTTATTCTAATAACTAATATTCAACTAACTCTTGTTTGATTAACTCTATTTAAATAACTCTATTCTGATTTAACTTAAATCGATTAACTCTAACTGATTAACTCTAACTGGTTAACTCTAACTGATTAACTCTAACTGATTGACCCTATCCAATTTACTCTTCTTCCATATTCAGTTTCAAATATCGATGTTGAAATCGATTCTTACTTCTCTGTATAAGTCCTGACTTATATATTCTACTTATCCAATGATAAATATTTTACTTAATTTATAAAACCTTATTTATAAATTAATCTTCTTACTTTATCTGTTAAAACAGATTTCTATTAAATGTTCACTTTGAATTCATATTCGGTTATACCCGTGTGCGAAGCACGGGTCTAAACCTTCATAGTGTAAAATTCTCTTTTTATACCATTCTATTCATTTTTCAAGTATTTCCTTTTATAATCTATTTATTTTATAAATAAATATTTCCTTTATAACTATATCTATTTCATAAATAAATATTTCCATTTATAATCTATTTGTAAATGTTTTACAAATATTTCCTTTTCAATTCTATTTGTAAATGGTTTACAAATACTTCCTTTTCTATTCTATTTGTAAATGGTTTACAAATACTTTCTTTTCTATTCTGTTTGTAAATGGTTTACAAATACTTCCTTTTCTATTTGTAAATGTTTTACAATATTTCCTTTCATATTCTATTTATGAATGTTTTACAATATTTCCTTTCAATTCTATTTGTAAATGTTTTACAATATTTCCTTTCAATTCTATTTGTAAATGTTTTTTAATATCTCCTTATGGTATTTAAAATTCCAAATAATAATGATCAATATCATTCTAACACACATCATCAACAACAGATTATATATGACATCATATATCATCATATATGAAAAACAACAGTATTATAAATATTGAGGAATCTAGTTGGATTCCTCCAAACAGTTTCCCTGCATCACAGATGTTACACAATATAATTCACATCGATTTCATTTCAATATGAAATATTCCGATAAACAGAATCAATATTTGATTAACTATATATATATAACTATATCGATATTTTCAACTAATCAATTAGCAGTTCAACCAAACAGTCAACACACAACAATCAATCATCATTTATCAGTTCTAAAAATACGTTATAAAAATATGAACAGGTAGAGTTGGTGAGTGTAATGACTCATATTTTTAGCGATATTATAATTCATTTATTTAATTATTTAAATAGTGAATTAGAGATTTAGTACGACTTGAATTAAAAATATATTGAATATTTAATTAATATCTATAATATAATAATATATTATAATTCCAAAATAATCAAAAGAAAAGAAAAAGGGAGCTTCATCCTTAAGTTAGACAGGCCACGTCCACACTTAAATCTCTGTCATGTAATATTCCATCGCCTAGCTGATCCACATTCTATTACTTTTAGCCACAAAGTATCTCAATATGTTAAAAATATTGGATCTTATTACTTTGTAGTGAGGGAAACTAACACCATAAATACAAAAGAAAGGGGGGATCCATCTTTTTCCACGTTTAAGTTTTCTCCCCGATCAAAATGAAGCCACGCATCGTTTTCTCAACCGCATCTCGTACATCCCCTTTTTCTATAAATAATCTTTAACCCTTTCTAAACCTAAATAACCCTCTTCATCGGTCAAGGAAAAACATTCCGCCGCTCCTATCCTCATTCTTCTCAGCAAAATGGAAATTTCTAAAATCAAAAATAAATCAAAGAAAATCCCATTAACCACAAAACGTGCATATTTGGATTCAGCAACCAAGGAGCTTCTTCTTGATACCTGTATTACAAGGTTTGACTTCATTTCTGGAGCTCGACTAATTTCCAGTCATTGCTAGGTCCTGGAATGAACGTCGATGGTGGGGGATTCAGGGTAGCTCGAAGTGTCAGATGAATTTCTGGCATCAAGGTGAACCCGTCGGCAATGTTTGGAAGAATTCCGACACAAAAAGTGTCGATCACCTGTAGCGTTAACTACTGTGGAAGGCGGACGTCGGATTTTGAAGTAGGCTACCGGAGCAGTGGAGGAGTGGTTCACCAGGTCGAGGTTCAGGAGGGCAAAACGCTGACGCCGTCGGTTTGGTGGATGGGGCTCTGAAGCTCGGTGCCACCATTGGGGATTTAAGTTTGGGGTAATGGCTGTTAAAGGAGAACGGGTTCTTTGTTGAGAACGGGTTCTTTGTTGCGCAGGTTAACAGAAGTTAGCGGCAAAGGAAGAAAGAGAGGAGCGCGAGTGGAATGTGGACTTAACAAAGTGATGGAGCATTCTAAAGTTATGGGGAGAGCTGTGCATGCTGAAACTTGGATGGGGGACGGTTGAAACAAGACGGTGGAGATGTTATGCTCATGACAGTGAATTGTTTTGTTACAGGAAATGGCGATTTAAATATATAGAAGGAAGGGGATTGTTCAAGATTTATTGTTTGCATTTACTTATGAAGTTGGAAGAGTAACTGAAGCTTAAAGCTTCGATAATGGAGGAATAAAAGTTTTACTGGGCTGTGATCTTTTGGTTTGGGAGATGGCACTATTGTGAGCTTCGGTTTACAAAGGAGTACGATGGGGTTTATTTAAGGGAAGACGTACTGTTGGTTTGGGTCAAGAGCTTTTTGGGCCAGGATGAAATAAGAATTAGAATTAACCGTCACTAGTCACGTTGGATCCGTATCGATGATATCTACACACTGAAACTAGATTGGAATGAATTGGAGCTCGTCTCAATTTATGGCAAAATAAATTGCCTGATCCGAATCGACAGCCGTAAATCGTTATTTAACGATTACGGACAATGTGAGCAAAACTCACTAACTCTATCAGTTATATTTTTATAACATATTTTTAGAACTGCTAAATGATGATTAATTGCTATGTGTTGACTGTTTGGTTGAACTGCTAATCGATTCTGTTTATAAGAATATTTCATAGTGAAATGAAGTTGATGTTAATTATGTTGTTTAACATCTGGTGATGCAGGGAAGCAAGTTGGAGGGATCCAACTGGATTCCTCAATATTTATAATACTGTTCTTTTCATATATTGTAATATATGATGTGATATATAATATGTTGTTGATTATGTGTGTTTGAATGATAGTGATCATTGTGAATTGGAATTTTAAATACCATAAGAAATACTGGGATGTAAAAAGGGGATTTTCAAAGTATATTTTGAAAATAAATTACTTATATAAAACCAATGGATTATATATATAAAAGGAAAACGATTTTTTATAAAAGGAAATAATTATAAAATCAAAGAGTTGAAAAGGGAATTATTTGTAAAACAAATATAGAGGGAAATATTTGTAAAACAAATATAAAGGAAAATACTTGTAAAAGAAGTGTAAAAGGAATATTTATTTAGAATGTAAATAGAATAATTTTTAAAAGGAAATATTTATTTTGAAAATAAATAAAGTTATAAAAAGAAATATTTATTTAGGAAATAAATAGAATTATCAAAAGGGAATTGTTTGATAAATAAATAGAATAGTATAAAAAGAGAATTTTACACTAGGAAGGTTTAGACCCGTGCTTCGCACACGGGTATAACAAAATATGAATTCAAAGTGAACATTTAAGAGAAATCTATTTTAACAGATAAAGTAAGAAGTTTAAATTATAAATAAGGGTTTTTTTAAATTAAGTAAAATATTTATCATTGGATAAATAGAATATATAAGTCAGGAATTATATGGAGAAGTAAGAATCGATTTCAACATCGATATTTGAAACTGAATATGGACAAAGAGTAAATTGTATAGGGTAAATCAGTTAGAGTTAACAGATAGAGTTAATTGAACATAGTTAATCGAATTAGGATTTAATTAAATATTATTTATTCAATTAGAGTTGATCGAATATAGTTATTTGAGATAGAGTTAGTCAAACATAGTTATTCAGGATTAGTTGCCATTTTGTACGACTGCTAGCGTAATTCGCAGGACTGCAGATAGCCTACGGTGGTTGGATGTTTCCTGAGGGAATCAGGCGTAACCATTGTGATCGCTGCGATCTAGAGTCAAGCGAATGGTGTTAAATTGAATATTAGCTATTCGAAATAAAGTTAAAACAAACGTAGTTTATTTGAATAGAATTAAAAGAGTTAATCGAATATAGTTATTCGAATAGAATGAAGGAGTTAATCAAAAGAAGTTAATCGAAATGAGTTAATTGAATTAGAGTTAATCGAGTTAGAGTTAGTTGAGTGTTAGTTAATCGAGTTAGAGTTCGTCGAGTATTGATTTATCGAAGATAAGAATTTATCAAATAGAGTTATTCGAAATAAGTTAATCGAATATTAGTTATTTGAAGTGAGTTAATCGAATATTAGTTATTCGAAGTGAGTTAATCGAATATTAGTTATTTGAAGAGAGTTAATCGTCGAATTCGATTATATCGAATTCGGGAAAGTACTTATACTTTCCGGTGTTTAAATCAAGATTTATTTATTTATTTATAAATTTGGTGTTTATTTATTTATTCAAATTAACGAATGAAAGTTATATTTGAAGTTAGATATTTCGAAAGTAGGGATTATAACGTTATCGCTATAACCAATGTTTTTATAAAAGAAGTGGATTCGTAAATAAAATCCGTGAGGTTCGCATGGAAGTTGTTAAAGATTTAAAAAGATAAACTTTGTCTATTCCGAAGTTAAAACGTTGTTCAGTTAAGGTCTGAGAGGTATTTATAACCCAACTTGATTGACTTCCTTCTTAACTTTGGAATGGTTAAAGTTTGATAGTAATGGTAGGTTAAGTGAATTTAGTTAATGAGCGTAATGGTTTGTGTTGACATAGCGATGTTTATTTAAACATCAGTTTAAATCAAATGAAGGAGTTTTGGAAATGTTTTCCAAATAAGAATCAAAAATGTTTTCTGATAATAGAAAATAAGAAATGGGAATAAATATGGAAACGTTTTCCAGTGATTAATAACGTATATTTTCAAAGTTTAGAAAATAACGATTTACGAATATATGAAAACGGGAAATAAGGAAATGATTAAATTAATGATAAATCAATTTAAAGGGATAAATGTTGAATGTTGATTGATTGATAAAATTTCCATTTGGAAATAATATCTTTGTTTGCATACGAGTTTTCTTTTGGTAGTTAAATCACAGACTATCAAAGTCTTGACCATATTTCCGTCGTCAATAGGGAGAGACCAGTTGGGTTATTATCTGAGAGCCACTCCGTACGGGCGTTAGCATTTCGAATCAAATAGATCGAAGACAAATTGAAGACGGAGTTATGCAAGGGCTATCCTATTTACAGAATAGTGCCTTCGGTTTGTCCAGTCCCAGGACAACTTGAATGGACGAATGTCTGACAGAGTATATTTAATAGATTGCGTAAGTTGATCTCTTCAAACGTATATAAATTTGGTAGCGGAGGAATTCGTTTCTCTTAGATTTATACGCGTGATATTTTTTAGGAAACCAATTTGTGATTTGGCGGGTATGACGATGAGGTATTCAAAGTAAATGAATGAGTAATCTGTTGAAAGATACGTTATGACCTCCAGCGTCATCAACTGGGAAATGACATAAATCGGGCAGGCGGCATGGCTAAGTGGGCCGCACCCAATTAGGGTATATTTTCACCATCTAGAGAATATTCTTATTTGTAATTCTTTCAATTCTGTATCTCTCGGGAACGGTTATGTTGGAATACTAACCGAGGGGTGGCAATATATTCGATACATTCAAGAGAAATGAATGGTCGGTCATGTATGGCCGAGTTGCAAGATGTTCTTGTTGAACTCTAGTGTGTCGCTTCTAGAGTACACTGATCGGAAGGTGGATCCATACCTTGTCATAGTTGGAATCCATTTCCCAAATAAGAGCCTGCGGTTTTGATCGTATATTATGTATGTAGAACGCTAGATGCAAGCGATTCTGGTAGATTTCTGTAACGACCCGGAAAAATCTGAACCAATTTAAAAATTTTAAATTGGCTAAAATAATGGATTTTAAATATTTAAAATAAATATTTTAAATAATAGCAATGAAAACTGAGTTTGAATCGACAATTGAAAACGAATATAATTAATTCTAATTATAAACAAGGCCTGGAATGGCGCTGCAGTTTCAAAAATTGAATTCAAACTTTGTCGGACTGCACCGGGTGCAAAATAAAACGGATTTGAGTGAATCCAAAAATATTTAAATCTATTAGTGAATCCTTTCTAACGAATCTAAAAAATCGAAGTTTCATAGCGGAAAGCAAAAGTTATGGCCGAATGGATTTTCAGAAAGGTCGCTATGGAAATTATATAGCCCGTTTAATTGGCCATTTTGCAAACGACCTCGGAATTCGACTAAACCACTTTTGTTGGATCCGGGATGTGAAGTTATTGCTAGGTTTCAAATTTCATAATTTTTGAAGCTAGTATGTGAGCGTGGCAAATGAAAACGTGTTTTGGTCAATTACAGTTAAATTGGATCGACCAGAAATGGGCCTTTTTGCAAACAGTCTCAGAATTCGACGAAACTAGTTTTGTTTCGACCGTATCGTCAGAACATAGCTAGATTTATTTTTTTGGAATTTTTCGAATCAGTTTGTGGCCCTGGCAAATTGAAATGTACGTTCAAATTGAATATTGAATGTTATATATTTTAATTCGAAGTAAAACTGGCTGAAACAGTCGGATGGGCCTTCGAAACATATCCTATTGTGTTCGGAATGGGGGTAAAACGCTAGGGACGACAGTCGTTGGGTTTGAATTCGTGTTCGTGTGTGACAAGGGGTATTTTCGGATTTTTAAAATATATAAATAAATAAATAAAACTATTGGTCAAACTACTTTCTCTCTCCCCGACTATTCTTTATCGCGCACAGCGGATATTGTTTCCCACCATCTCTCCTCCGTTCCTCCTCCTACAGCAAAATTACGCCTTCCTCCTGTTGAGGATTTTGTAGAGCTCGGAGAGATCTTCAAATCCATACAAGGGTGGTATTTTTTCGTTGCCTGAATTGAGAGAATCACCTCTCTGAAGTCGACGACTTCAATTCACCGCCGCCGCCTACAGGGACCACCGAAGTGGACCCCGCTCCAGGCGCCAGTACGCTTCACTCCCCTCTTCGTCGCTGCGAAGGCCGATCGTCGAACCGCTTCACCGTTTGCACGAAAAATCCAAACCTAGTTTGGAACCTTTTGCTGAGAGGTACGGGTTTATTTATTTTAACTGATTTCGACAAATAAAAGCGTTGCAAACTTCTAAAAATCATATCTTTTTCGTTTCTTGACGAAATTCGATGAAACAGGAAACATCGTGACCGTGTGGACGTCTTCTACATTTTAGAAGAGACCGCATATTTTTCTGAGCCTTCTGCTATTTTTGATGGAGTGGAACCCAATGTGAGATTTCTAATTTATAAACGATATGGAAAACGACGATGTATAAATTATATAGCCGATGTATGAGTTATATAAGCGTTGTACACCTCTTGTATAAGCATTGTATAAGTTGTACGTTCGATGTATAAGTTGTATATGCGTTGTAAAAAATATATATGTGCTGAAATAGAAGTGAATTGTTATATATATATATATATATATATATATATATATATATATATATATATATATACGCCCCTCGTCCACAAACCATGGACGATATTTATTGGTTGTGATTGGTGTGAAAATTGATTGATAGCGAATGGTTGATTGGAATTGTTTGTGGTTGATATTGATTGATTGTGGTTGAAAAATACCCGTTTGTGGTTGAGAAATATTTGGTTGAAACCACATAGGATTATTTGTGGAAATGAAATAAATATACATGCCGCCTGCGTGCGAACTAGATGCATGATTCCCCATTGTCAAAAACCGCGAGGTTTTAAGGTAGAGCGAGGAGCCGTACTAGGGACGGTCCCGGTTTTAACTACCCTGCCGTTGTCCTGCCAAAATTTTGAATAATATTCATGTGTTTGAATTATTTTCATTTGTTGAAACTATATTCATTCGTTGAATAGAAAACCTTCATGTGTTGAATCGAAATTCATTCGTTGCATTGAAATTCATGTGTTGAATGGTATTCATATTTTGAAATAAATTGTTTTATAATAAAAATCACATTTTTATCATCTATATGAACTATATAAAATAATCTTGTTTTGAAAGAAATTGTTTTATAATAAAAATCCTATTTTTATTACCTATATGAACTATATAAAATAATAATGTTTTGAAACGAATTGTTTTACAATAAAAATCACATTTTTATTATATACATGAATTGTTAAATATAGTGAAGTGTTGAAATAGAAGACAGTTAGATAAAAATATCATTTTTCTCAAATGTATGAAAAGAATATAGCTTTGAAATCGAAGAATCGATATATATATATATATAAGTAGAATTAAAATATATCGAAGAACGACGCTGTAGTTCGTATTTTGAAACCGTGATTTCAAACGATTTTACCGGGAGATCCGACCATCGGATTTTCCTGAAATCGCAGCCGTTGGGTTCGCTTTGGAAATATCTTTCCAATGGCACCAACTTTGTAAAAATCCAACGGTTGGATTGTCTGGAATGTTCAATTCAAATCTGAAGAAAAACAGCGCCAGAATCGATTATATTTATATATATAAATATAATTATATTTAATCGAATAACGACGCTGCAGTTCGTATTTTGAAATCGAAACTTCAAACGATTATACTGGGAGATCCGACCGTTGGAATTTCCCGAAACTGGAACCGTTGGATTCGTTTTGAAAAGATCTTTCTAACGATGTAAATTTTGTGAAGATCCAACAGTTAGATTTTCAGATATGTGTAAATCAAATCTGAAGAAAAACAGCGCCACGGCCGCGTTATGGCCCGAAGCGTCGTTTTGAATAAATTGGCTATTTTAAAATAAATAAAAATAGCGATAAATCATTATAAAATATTATAAATGATATGGATGTGATTTAGAAATTAACTGAAGGTTGGCTAAGTCGAATGGTTTCCTGGGTGTTGATCTGATGTTGGTTTCGGCCTTCGGGGTTAATATTTGGGAAATCGTTCTCTTACTGATTGACGGTTAGTGACTTATGAATTGAAATGATGCGTGTGTATGTTAGTGTTGCACTTGTTTATTATATACGCGAGTTGTTCAGAAAGACCTGGTTTATCCCATTCTAAATAACTGAATCAACGATAAGAAATCGAAGATGAAGACGGTGGTCGAAGACCGGAGATCTTCACCTCGTTTGGATGGTAACCGAGGTCCTGATTGGGAGGCATCCCGAAATATGGATAATGAGTGGTGATCGTCCAGACGTACGTGGTGGTCGATGGGTTTGCGAGGTATATAGTGTCTCCGGTTTCGTTCAGACCCAGAACGGATTTGCAAATGGATAGTGTGTCTGACATTAGATTTTATTCTGTGTTGATTTATCCCTATTAAATATACATCTGTTTGGCGGTGGAGAATTTATTCTTTTGCTCAACGCCCTTCTCTGAAACGCACGAGCTCAGAGGTTGTATATCGATGGACATCAGCCGCATGTCATGAATTGCTAGTGTGGCATGCCTATGTGGCAAATGATCAGGGCTTCTGTTGAAAAGCAAAGTCTTGTGGTGATGATCAAAGCACCGCCTGTGTGGCGTAGCTTTGTGTATAACGTGAATTCGCGAGCCTCACTCCCCGGTATGAACCAGAAACGGGAGAAGGACCTCAGGGAGGGCATGCGTTTCTTTCTAGCTAGGAGTTGTGTCAGTGTTTTTACACGGCCTGACATTTTACTTATGTGGATGATGGATAGCGAGGCGCCTTGGATATATCGGTCGATCCGGGACCGATGGAGTCATTCGTTGGCTCATTTACGCCCCATAGGGCGGAGAAACGTAGTGTTCAGGAATTTTAATCCACATCGGTGGACCGACCCTGTCGCTCCAAGGGCCCACCTGAGTCTGGGCCCTGAGACACGGGCTAGAGCGTCTCAAATTCGGTAAGGACTATCTTTTGCCTTGGTTCATGACGGAAATCCAATTTCCAAATACGACATCGTGCGGTTTTGATTGTATATATATATGGCGACATGATATATGGTACCCATGCCGTCTATGATTGATAGTTATGATTGAAATTGTTTTTGAAACATATAAACACTAGTAATAATATCAAATGCTTTTTTTTATTCGTATCAATCATATTTTGGCCATTATAAGGTAAAACTCTATCCTCCGGTTTGCGTTGCATTGTGTGATGGGAACTGAGTCTTATAATGGCTTCATTTTTATAAAAAGCATTGCGATGTTTAAAAGAAAGATTTGTTTTTAAAACACTGGCAATCCAATGGAGCAAACCCGTTCCACGAAAGTGGCGTGGTCCTGTGATTGCCCATATTATAAATGTGTTGAGTAGATTTCTCATACCAGTCCCATGACTGACTCGTAGTTTGTTTCACTTTCAAACTCGGGTGCCCCTTTTTCTACACAGGCAGCCTTGTATTTAGGTTTAGCTGGTTCTTTCTGGAAAGCTGGAGCTGAAGATGGATTCTATTATTTATCTCTTTTTTTGCTGTTCAGCTCCTATTGTACATATTTTGTTTGTTTTCCGCTGTAGACATTTATGTATAGCTGAACTGTATTTGTACTAAGTATGATCCTATATACTGTGTAACTCTGATGATTACGTTTATCCAGTATATTCTATTGTTCATTATCTGGTGCATTTATTTATCTCTGTTCTGCTATTATCTGTTTATGTGTATATTCCACGGATTACCCTTGCCACCGTCAGTACGGGGTTTGGGGACGTCTCATTTGGTATCATAACTTTGGTTAAGCTTAGTTCTGGAATATAACATATGAACGAACTCGTCAGAAATAGAACCAGTAGTGTTCTAGGACGGGTAACTCTATACAGATAGAATCAGTAATATCCTAGTATAAGTAAAGCAGAATGGAATACACCCTAGTAGACACATTTACATTGAAGTATTTGTCTCTATATTTTGAAATATCTTTTATGTAGACCTGAAACTTTGTCTGCTAATTGCAGACGCACTAGCAAGTGAGTGACAGGAATAGAAGAAATAATCGTATGGATTGACCAGCTAATGAGCCAGTTGTGCTCCCACAGCCAGAATCAGATATAGAAGTTCTATTGAAGAGATTTCGAAATCTGGGTGGATCGCCATTCTTAGGCAAAGAGTCCATTATGGAAACACAAGCTTGGATTCGTTCTGCAGAGGAAATCTTTGAGGGTTTAAAGCTGAGAGATGATCAAAAAAGATTACTGGCCTCCTGGGCACTCAAAGATGAAGCTTTGTTTTGGTGGGATTCAGTTGTTAAAGATAATCCAGATGGTGATATCACCTGGGACTGATTCAAAGTGATTTTCTTAGAAAGATTTACTCCTCCCGAAGCGACTGAGCGATTATGCGATGAATTTTCTTATCTGATACAAGGAGATATGACCATTCCAGAATATCATAAGAAATTCAACGAACCTTCTCACTTTGCTCCCCATCTAATTCAGAATACGAAGAGAAAGAATCTGTGATTTATTAACGGGCTTCAAAGGAAATACCAGAATAAAGTAATGGGGCATGTGAAGCTTCCTTTTTCAGAAATGATTTATATGGCTTATCAATATGAAGATCTCCATAAGAGAGGTATGTTACAGTACGAAGAGGAAGTCAGCTCTAGTAATAAAAATGAGTCTGAAACTGATCGTCCTGAGGCCAGTACAACGTCTGAGGTCAGTAAGAAGCCCAGTGCTAAGAGAAAAAGGGCTAAATCTGAGAAGGAACCAGTAACGACCGCCGTATGCAATAACTGCCACCAGAAAGGGCATTTGTCGATAAATTGCGGACCCTTAAAGAAACGAATCAAGAGTGGGTCTAATCCCGATAAGAAGGTTCATGAGGGCAGAGGATGCCATAAGTGCCACCAGACCGGTCATATTGCGAAAAATTGCCCGCTGTTCATAAAACCTGAAGCAGTACAAGTAAATGAAGTGGCAGAAGTGCCTACATCTTCATTTGCTCAGGAAAGGTCTGATGATTTAGAAGGCACGTTCAATGTCAAGAACATTCCAGTTAAAGTACTGTTTGATACAGGCGCATCACGAAGCTTTATTGCAAAGAGTGCAGTCAAGAAGTTGGATTTGAAATTGAAGAAGCTCAAAGAGCCAATGACTGTCCAAAATCCAGTTGGGGGTTCCATCAATCTCAGTTGGGTTTGTGCAGTACCTGTCTCTTTTTCCTGCTATAAATTCCCTACTATCTCTATCATCATGAATTTTAATGAATTCGATCTTATCCTGTGATTGGATTGGCTAACTAAATATGAAGCAGAGGTTAGATGCGCCGAGAGAGTTGTTAAGGCAAAGGCCCAATTGGGGAATTATATAACCATACCATGTGATGGCCCGACTTCAAATAGAAAGGACTTCTGGGCAGCTTTGTATGTTTCTCCAGCTCAAATAGGAAATATCCCTGAAGTCACAGAGAATATTCCCGACCTCGTAAAAGAATATAGAAATTGATTTGTATGATTTTGAAAATTTAAGAACAATTTGATTGTTGTTTGTGTTGTGTGATAGTAAATTTGATTAACTGAATTATTGAAACAATAGTTAATTTAATCAACAATAGAATAATGGTAGAATTTATTCATTTAAATCACACATTGAACTGATTAGAAAATAGATAGAAATATATACATGTGCATTATATATGCTTGAATAGGTATTTGGATAGCTGTTGAGTAAAGATTTTATTTGTGTGCCCGACAAATAGGTAAACCTTAATGAGTTGGATGCGAAATATTATTATATCAACTCCTCTGAATGCCATTGGATGCGGAAAGCTGGTTATTCTGTGTGAAATAATAAACATCGCCATAGGATAGTAACAATTAATTTTGAACTACATTACATGGCATACTTCTGAAGATAGGCATACTTCATCATATACCACATAAGCATTTGGAGCTTGCGTAATGAGGTGGAAGATTTACCATACGAGCGAGAGGCTTGTATGGCGATGACTATATTTTACAGATTGAACTGATGACTGATATGGACTATTTAAATTGTAACGATAAAATTGCCAGATTAATAAAAACCCCACACGGGTCTGGAGTTGACAATAATCACGTCTCTCTAGTTATTAGATACGGCACATGGACTATTTATTTCCCACACGGGACGAGGTGACGAGGATTTATCCTCTGGAGCATTTAAAATACACACTCCCTCAGGCTTTGACAAGGTGACGAGAATTTATTCTCTGGAGTTATTATCAATACACGCTCCCCTGTAAACACCAGAATATATCACTATAAATATGTGTATGCTTATTAGGATTTATTGGGTACCTAATACGGCCCAATAAATTTCCAAACCTCTCTCTGTACAAAGGAGGTTATGGCGAAATTTTTCGAAAATTCCGGGTGTTAGCCAAATTTTTGAAGAATTTGAAAATTCTCTGAAACTGAAAAGTTGGAGAATGGAAGCCAGATTGAACGTAGAGTTGATTAATCAAACCACTTTCGACTTTGTTCCTTTTCGGGGATGAAAAGTTTTAAGTGGGGGAGATTGTAACGACCCGGAAAATCTAAACCAATTTAAAATTTTTTAAATTGGCTAAAATAATGGATTTTAAATATTTAAAATAAATATTTTAAATAATAGCAATGAAAACTGAGTTTGAATCGACAATTGAAAACGAATATAATTAATTCTAATTATAAACAAGGCCTGGAATGGCGCTGCAGTTTCAAAAATTGAATTCAAACTTTGTCGGACTGTACCGGGCGCAAAATAAAACGGAATTGAGTGAAAACAAAAATATTTAAATCTGTTAGTGAATACCTTTCTAACGAATCTGAAAAATCGAAGTTTCATAGCGGAAAGCAAAAGTTATGGCCGAATGAATTTTCAGAAAGGTCGCTATTAAAATTATATAGCCCGTGAAATTGGCCATTTTGCAAACGACCTCGAAATTCAACGAAACCACTTTTGTTTGATCCGGGATGTGAAGTTATTGCTAGGTTTCAAATTTCATAATTTTTGAAGCTAGTATGTGAGCGTGGCAAATGAAAACGTTTGTTGGTCAATTACAATTAAATTGGATCGACCAGAAATGGGCCTTTTTGCAAACAGTCTCAGAATTCGACGAAACTAGTTTTGTTGGGACTGTATCGTCAGAACATAGCTAGATTTATTTTTCTGGAATTTTTCGAATCAGTTTGTGGCCCTGGCAAATTGAAATGTACGTTCAAATTGAATATTGAATGTTATATATTTTAATTCGAAGTAAAACTGACTGAAACAGTCGGATGGGCCTTCGAAACATATCCCATTGTGTTCGTAATGGGGTAAAACGCTAGAGACGACAGTTGTTGGGTTTGAATTGGTGTTCGTGTGTGACAAGGGGTATTTTCGGATTTTTAAAATATATAAATAAAAAAAACTATTGGTCAAACTACTTTCTCTCTCCCCGACTATTCTTTATCGTGCACGGCGGATATTGTTTCCCACCTTCTCTCCTCTGTTCCTCCTCCTACAAGCAAAATTACGCCTTCCTCCTGTTGAGGATTTTGTAGAGCTCGGAGAGATCTTCAAATACATACAAGGGTGGTATTTTTTCGTTGCCTGAATTGAGAGAATCACCTCTCTGAAGTCGACGACTTCAATTCGCCGCCGCCGCCTACAGGGACCACCGAAGTGGACCCCGCTCCAGGCGCCAGTGCGCCTCACTCCCCTCTTCGTCGCTACGAAGGCCGATCGTCGAACCGCTTCACCGTTTGCACGAAAAATCCAAACCTAGTTTGGAACCTTTTGCTGAGAGGTACGGGTTTATTTATTTTAATTGATTTCGACAAATAAAAGCGTTGCAAACTTCTAAAAATCATATCTTTTTCGTTTCTTGACGAAATTCGATGAAACAAGAAACATCGTGACCGTGTGGATGTCTTCTACATTTTAGAAGAGACCGCATATTTTTCTGAGCCTTCTGCTATTTTTGGTGGAGTGGAACCCAATGTGAGATTTCTAATTTATAAACGAGGTGGAAAACGATGATGTATAAATTATATAGTCGATGTATGAGTTATATAAGCGTTGTACACCTCTTGTATAAGCGTTGTATAAGTTGTACGTTCGATGTATAAGTTGTATATGCGTTGTAAAAATTATATATGTGCTGAAATAGAAGTGAATTGCTATATATATATATATATATATATATACACACGCCCCTCGTCCACAAACCATGGATGATATTTATTGGTTGTGATTGGTGTGAAAATTGATTGATAGCGAATGGTTGATTGGAATTGTTTGTGGTTGATATTGATTGATTGTGGTTGAAAAATAACCGTTTGTGGTTGAGAAATATTTGGTTGAAACCACATAGGATTAGTTTGTGGAAATGAAATAAATATACATGCCGCCTGCGTGCGAACTAGATGCATGATTCCCCATTGTCAAAAACCACGAGGTTTTAAGGTAGAGCGAGGAGCCGTACTAGGCACGGTCTCGGTTTTAACTACCCTGCCGTTATCCTATCGAAATTTTGAATAATATTCATGTGTTTGAATTATTTTCATTTGTTGAAACTATATTCATTCGTTGAATAGAAAACCTTCATGTGTTAAATCGGAATTCATTAGTTGCATTGAAATTCATGTGTTGAATGGTATTCATATTTTGAAATAAATTGTTTTATAATAAAAATCACATTTTTATCATCTATATGAACTATATAAAATAATCTTGTTTTGAAAGAAAATGTTTTATAATAAAAATCCTATTTTTATTATATGAACTATATAAAATAATAATGTTTTGAAACGAATTGTTTTACAATAAAAATCACATTTTTATTATATACATGAATTGTTAAATATAGTGAAGTGTTGAAATAGAAGACAATTAGATAAAAATATCATTTTTATCAAATGTATGAAAAGAATATAGCTTTGACATCGAAGAATTGATATATATATATATATATATATAAATAGAATTAAAATATATCGAAGAACGACGCTGCAGTTCGTATTTTGAAACCGTGATTTCAAACGATTTTACCGGGAGAACCGACCATCGGATTTTCCAGAAATCGTAGCCGTTGGGTTCGCTTTGGAAATATCTTTCCAATGGCACCAACTTTGTAAAAATCCAACGGTTGGATTGTCTGAATGTTCAATTCAAATCTGAAGAAAAACAGCGCCAGAATTGATTGTATTTATATATATATAAATATAATTATATTTAATCGAATAACGACGCTGCAGTTCGTATTTTGAAATCGAAACTTCAAACGATTATAACGGGAGATCCGACCGTCGGAATTTCCCGAAACTGGAACCGTTGGATTCGTTTTGAAAATATCTTTCTAATGATGTAAATTTTGTGAAGATCCAACGATTAGATTTTCAAATATGTGTAAATCAAATCTGAAGAAAAACAGCGCCACGGCCGCTTTATGGCCCGAAGCGTCGTTTTGAATAAATTGGCTATTTTAAAATAAATAAAAATAGCGATAAATCGTTATAAAATATTATAAACGATATGGATGTGATTTAGAAATTAACTGAAGGTTGGCTAATTCGAATGGTTTCCTGGGTGTTGATCTGATGTTGGTTTCGGCCTTCGGGGTTAATATTTGGGAAATCGTTCTCTTACTGATTGACGGTTAGTGACTAATGAATTGAAATGATGTGTGTGTATGTTAGTGTTACACTTGTTTATTATATACGCGAGTTGTTCAGAAAGACCGGGTTTATCCCATTCTGAATAACTGAATCGACGATAAGAAATCGAAGATGAAGACGGTGGTCGAAGACCAGAGATCTTCACCTCGTTTGGATGGTAACCGAAGTCCTGATTGGGAGGCATCCCGAAATATGGATAATGAGTGGTGATCGTCTAGACGTACGTGGTGGTCGATGGGTTTGCGAGGTATATAGTGCCTCCGGTTTCGTTCGGACCCAGAACGGACTTGCAAATGGATAGTGTGTCTGACATTAGATTTTATTCTGTGTTGATTGACTTTATTAAATATACATCTATTTGGCGGTGGAGAATTTATTCTTTTGCTCAACGCCCTTCTCTGAAACGCACGAGCTCAGAGGTTGTATATCGATGGACATCAGCCGCATGTCATGAATTGCTAGTGTGGCATGCCTATGTGGCAAATGATCAGGGCTTCTGTTGAAAAGCAAAGTCTTGTGGTGATGATCAAAGCACCGCCTGTGTGGCGTAGCTTTGTGTATAACGTGAATTCGCGAGCCTCACTCCCCGGTATGAACCAGAAACGGGAGAAGGACCTCAGGGAGGGCATGCGTTTCTTTCTAGCTAGGAGTTGTGTCAGTGTTTTTACACGGCCTGACATTTTACTTATGTGGATGATGGATAGCGAGGCGCCTCGGATATATCGGTCGATCCGGGACCGATGGAGTCATTCGTTGGCTCATTTACGCCCCATAGGGCGGAGAAACGTAGTGTTCAGGAATTTTAATCCACATCGGTGGACCGGCCCTGTCGCTCCAAGGGCCCACCTGAGTCTGGGCCCTGAGACACGGGCTAGAGCGTCCCAAATTCGGTAAGGACTATCTTTTGCCTTGGTTCATGACGGAAATCCAATTTCCAAATACGACATCGTGCGGTTTTGATTGTATATATATATGGCGACATGATATATGGTACCCATGCCGTCTATGATTGATAGTTATGATTGAAATTGTTTTTGAAACATATAAACACTAGTAATAATATCAAATGCTTTTGTTTTATTCGTATCAATCATATTTTGGCCATTATAAGGTAAAACTCTATCCTCCGGTTTGCGTTACATTGTGTGATGGGAACTGAGTCTTATAATGGCTTCATTTTTATAAAAAGCATTGTGATGTTTAAAAGAAAGATTTGTTTTTAAAACACTGGCAATCCAATGGAGTAAACCCATTCCATGAAAGTGGTGTGGCCCTGTGATTGCCCATATTATAAATGTGTTGAGTAGATTTCTCATACCAGTCTCATGACTGACTCGTAGTTTGTTTCACTTTCAAACTTGGGTGCCCCTTTTTCTACACAGGCAGCCTTGTATTCAGGTTTAGCTGGTTCTTTCTGGATAGCTGGAGCTGAAGATGGATTCTATTATTTATCTCTTTTTATGCTGTTCAGCTCCTATTGTACATATTTTGTTTGTTTTCCGCTGTAGACATTTATGTATAGCTGAACTGTATTTGTACTAAGTATGATCCTGTATACTGTGTAACTCTGATGATTACGTTTATCCAGTATATTCTATTGTTCATTATCTGGTGTATTTATTTATATCTATTCTGCTATTATCTGTTTATGTGTATATTCCACGGATTACCCTTGCCACCGTCAGTACGGGGTTTGGGGTCGTCTCAATTTCTATCTACTTGATCTAGATATTATTATAATATCAGACAAGTATCGTTTTAGAAATATTTTTGGGTTATCATAAGGTAAAAGCCATCCGTGTTTATGTGTTGGATCAGTCTTATGATTATCCTTTTTTTTAAAGGATTTTGAAAGTTAAATCAAATGATTTGAGTTTACTCACACCAATCACATGACTGACCCAGAGTTTATTTTGTTTTGTTTTCCCTAAACTCTTGGGTGCCCAATTTTGTATGGGTAGTCAAGTAGTCAGGATTTACAGATACTTGAAGAGCTGGAGCATGAGGCTTTAGAATTATATAGCAATGGTTATTTCCGCTGTGTTGTAAGTGCCATACTTTGGAAATGATATGTATATTCAAGTACAAATTTATATTTCAAAGTTATGTTATATAATATATGTTATTCATTCTGCTGTGAGATTCGTGTTACTCTGATGTTGTATGTTCTTCTTCTTCTATTCTAAGTTTCTATCTTATCTATTCTCACCCTCTAATTTCTTTCATGGACTATTCGGTATTTTCCGACGCTTGGAGTGTCGACATTGAGTATTTCGGTAACCAAGGTCGACAAAATCCCCGGGTCGTTACAGTGGTATCAGAGCTGAAGGTTAAGTATTACCTTGGCTCTGTGGCATGACTCAGTAGAGATGGGGTTAGTAATACCTTAGATTGAGTTTGAGTGTATATATACGAGTGAACGTATTTGTAGAATGTATAAAAGCAATTTTATGTTGTGGAGAATTATTGATTAAGTAGTTTCTGAATTCTGGTTGATCAGTTTGATCCACTGTATCGGTAGGAGTTTCTAAACACTCTAATACAATGGGTCGACACGATATGTTTTGAAAAGAGGGTAAATGAAAATAATTTTACCTAAAGTATATTTTGATATAGAGGAAATATTTATATTGGAATTATAATATATTGGATGTGTTGGTTGTTATTATAATCGAATAAGATTATAAAATGTGAAATGGTTATGTAAATAACCAATCAGAATTCATATAAGTGTAATACGTGAAATCAGATGAATTAAATCTGAATTTAAATCAGAATTGGAATTAGAATTCCTAAAATTCGGAAAGGTGTTTGTAAATGGAATTGGATTAAATATATGAGAATTTTAAAATCCTGGGAGATTTTAAATTATTTACAACATTGTGAATGATATTTTGAAAAGATTTCAAAATGGAAGTGTTTAGATATGGTTTTGAAAATGATATAGTATTGAACTCACTTCGATAGCTGGAAATAGATTTTGATGATGATCCTGACATCGTCGGTATTCATTTTCGAGTGGTAAGTGACGGATTACTACAAAAGAGATTATTTTTGAATTGTTTTGAGAAAAGCAAATTGTTTTGAATTCCGAAAAGGAATATTTGATTTTGAAAAGCTAAGCTGTTTAAAAACTCGCAGAAACAGATTATTTGAGTTAAAACAAATTAAATTAGAATTTGTAAAAGAAAACTGGAATTTGAATTGAAACCAGTTAAGTGGAAAATGAATTGAGATAGAAAGTATCGAATTAGCTTGGATTAGAGATAATTCGAAATGGAATTTGACCGGTAAGTTAAGAGTTGAAATGAATATTGGAATCTAAGTTAAGAACAGAATTTGGCTTGGGTATAACCAAATGATTGGGATGACATTGGTATATGCAGAATAGGTAACAGATGGAAAAGATATATTGATATGCCCAACAAAAAGGTACCAGTTTATATTATATATGGGTTTGAGATTTTTATGACCCGAATTGGCAAGCTGCTTGGCTATTTGATTTTCTTTTGGGTTAGAGAAGGCCTAGAGAGGCGATTTGTGGTTTGACGTATTGGCCGGTACAAAGAAGACGCTGGCGAAATTTTTCGAAATTTTAAGGTGTTAGAAAATTTTCAGAATTTACGAAAATTTTAGTTAGTCGGAAAAAAACTTTAAATGAAATTAAAACAGTTCAATTAAAACTAAAATTAAGAAGCATAACAGGTAGATTTTAAATCCAGTTAGTAGAGTTGGTAGCATATTCCTAGCTTAGCAATTTCGAGGACGAAATTATTTTAAAGGGGAAGAATGTAATGACCCGTATTTTTAGCGATATTATAATTCATTTATTTAACTATTTAAATAGTGAATTAGAGATTTAATACGACTTGAATTAAAAAAATATCGAATATTTAATTAATACTTATAAAATAATAATATATTATAATTCTGAAATAATCAAAACAAAAGAAAAGGGGATCTTCATCCTTAAGTTAGACAGGCCACGTCCACACCTAAATCTCTGCCATGTAATATTCCATCGCCTAGCTGATCCACAGTCTATTACTTTTAGCCACAAGTATCTTAATATGTTAAAATCATTGGATCTTATTACTTTGTAGTGAGGGAAATTAACACCATAAATACAAACGAAAGGGGGGATCCATCTTTTTCTACGTTTAAGTTTTCTCCCCAATCAAAAGGAAGCCACACATCGTTTTCTCAGCCGCATCTCCTACATCCCCTTTTTCTATAAATTATCTTTAACCCTTTCTAAACCTAAATAACCCTCTTCATCGGTCAAGGAAAAACATTCCGCCACTCCTATCCTCATTCTTCTCAGCAAAATTGATTCTAAAATCAAAAATAAATCAAAGAAAATCACATTAACCACGAAACGTGTATATTCAGATTCAGCAACCAAGGAGCTTCTTCCTGATACCTATGTTACAAGGTTCTACATCATTTATGGAGCTCGACTAATTTCGAGTCGTCGCTAGGGCCTGGAACGATCATCGATGGTGGGGGATTCAGGGAAGCTCGAAGTGTCGGATGAGTTTCTGGCATCAAGGTGAACCCGTTGGCAATGTTTGGAAGAATTCTGACACAAAAAGTGTCGATCACCTGTAGCGTTAGCTACTGTGGAAGGCGGACGTCGAATTTTGAAGTAGGCTACCGGAGCAGTGGAGGAGTGGTTCAGGAAGGAAAAACGCTGACGCCTTCGGTTTGGTGGATGGGGCTCTGAAGCTCGGTGTCACCATTGGGGATTTAAGTTTGGGGTAATGGCTGTTAAAGAAGAACGGGTTCTTTGTTGCACAGGTTAACAACAGTTATCGGCAAAGGAAGAAAGAGAGGAGCATGAGTGGAATGGGGATTTAACAAAGTGATGGAGCATTTTGAAGTTGTGGGGAGAGCTGTGTATGCTGAAACTTGGATGGGGAACGGTTGAAACAAGACGGTGGAGATGCTATGTTCATGGCAGTGAATTGCTTTGTTACACGAAATGGCGATTTGAATATATAGAAGGAAGGTGAGTGTTCGATATTTATTGTTTGCATTTACTTATGAAGTTGGAAGAGTAATTGAAGCTCAAAGCTTCGACAATGGAGGAATAAAAGTTTTAATGAGCTGTGATCTTTTGGTTGAGGAGATGGCACTATTGTGAGCTTCGGTTTACAGAGGAGTACGATTGGGTTTATTTAAGGGAAGACGTACTGTTGGTTTGGGTCAAGAGCTTTTTGAGCCAGGATGAAATAAGAATTAATTATCACTAGTCACGTTGGATCCGTATCGATGATATCTACACACCGAAACTAGATTGGAATGAATTGGAGCTCGTCTCAATTTATAGAAAAATAAATTGCCAAATCCGAATCGACAGCCGTAAATCGTTATTTAACGATTACGGACAATGTGAGTAAGACTCACCAAATCTATCAGTTATATTTTTATAATGTATTTTTAGAACTGCTAAATGATGATTAATTGCTGGGTGTTGACTGTTTGGTTGAATTGCTTATGTATTGGTTGAAATTATATATATATATATCATTAATCAAGTATCGATTCTGTTTATCAAAATATTTCTAGTGAAAAGAAGTTGATGTTAATTATATTGTTTAACATCTGTGGATGCAGGGAAGCAGGTTGGAGGGATCCAACTGGATTCCTCAATATTTATAATATTGTTCTTTTCATATATTGTAATATATGATGTGATATATAATCTGTTGTTGATTATGTGTGTTTGAATGATAGCGATCATTGTGAATTGGTATTTTAAATACCGTAAGAAATACTGAGATGTAAAAAGGGAATTTTCAAAGTATATTTTGAAAATAAATTATTTATATAAAATCAATGGATTATATATGTAAAAGGAAAAGGATTTTTATAAAAGGAAATAATTATAAAATCAAAGAGTTGAAAAGGGAATTATTTGTAAAACAAATATAAAGGGAAATATTTGTAAAACAAATATAAAGGAAAATACTTGTAAAAGAAGTGTAAAAGGAATATTTATTTAGAATGCAAATAGAATAATTTTTAAAAGGAAATATTTATTTAGAAAATAAATAAAGTTATAAAAAGAAATATTTATTTAGGAAATAAATAAAATTATCAAAAGGGAATTGTTTGATAAATAAATAGAATAATATAAAAAGAGAATTTTACACTAGGAAGGTTTAGACCCGTGCTTCGCACACGGGTATAACAGAATATGAATTCAAAGTGAACATTTAAGAGAAATCTGTTTAACAGATAAAGTAGGAAGATTAAATTATAAATAAAGTTTTTTTTAAATTAAGTAAAATATTTATCATTGGATAAATAGAATATATAAGTCAGGGCTTATATAGAGAAGTAAGAATCAATTTCAACATCGATATTTGAAACTGAATATGGACGAAGAGTAAATTGGATAGGGTAAATCACTTAGAGTTAACCAGATCGAGTAAATTGAACATAGTTAATCGAATTAGGATTTAATTGAATATTAGTTATTCAATTAGAGTTGATCGAATATAGTTATTTGAGATAGAGTTAGTCAAACATAGTTATTCAGGATGAGTTGCCATTTCATACGACAGCTAGCGTAATTCGCAGGGCTGGAGATAGCCTACGGCGGTTGGATGTTTCCTGAGGGAATCAGACGTAACCATTGTGATCGTTGCAATCTAGAGTCAAGCGAATGGAGTTAAATCGAATATTAGCTATTCGAAATAAAATTAAAACAGACATAGTTTATTCGAATAGAATTAAAAGAGTTAATCGAATGTAGTTATTCGAATAAAGTGAAGGAGTTAATCAAAAGAAGTTAATTGAAATGAGTTAATCGGGTTAGAGTTAGTAGAGTGTTAGTTAATCGAGTTAGAGTTCGTCGAGTATTGATTTATCGAAGATAAGAATTTATCGAATAGAGTTATTCGAAATGAGTTAATCGAATATTAGTTATTCGAAAAGAGTTAATCGAATATTAGTTATTCGAAGTGAGTTAATTGAATATTAGTTATTCGAAGAGAGTTAATCATCGAATTCAATTATATCAAATTCGGGAAAGTACTTATACTTTCCGGTGTTTAAATCAAGATTTATTTACTTATAAATTAGGTGTTTATTTATTTTTTCAAATTAAAGAATAAAAGTTATATTTGAAGTTAGATATTTCGAAAGTAGGGATTATAACGTTATCGTTATAACCAATGTTTTTATAAAAGAAGTGGATTCGTAAATAGAATCCGTGAGGTTCGCAAGGAAGTTGTTAAAGGTTTAAAAGATAAACTTTGTCTATTCCGAAGTTAAAACGTTGTTCAGTTAAGGTCTGAGAGGTAATTATACCCCCAACTTGATTGACTTCCTTCTTAACCAAGGAATGGTTAAAGTTTGATAGTAAAGGTAGGTTAAGTGAATTTAGTTAATGAGCATAATGGTTTGTGTTGACATAGCGATGTTTATTTAAACATCAGTTTAAATCAAATGAAGGAGTTTTGGAAATGTTTTCCAAATAAGAATCAGAAATGTTTTCTGATAATAGAATATAAGAAATGAGAATAAATATGGAAATGTTTTCTAGTGATTAATAATGTATATTTTCTAAGTTTAGATAATAAGGATTTACGAATATATGAAAACATGAAATAACAAAATGATTAAATTAATGATAAATTAATTTAAAGGGATAATTGTTGAATCAACGAAGTTAAAACGTTGTTTAGTTAAGGTCTGAGAGGTAATTATACCCCAACTTGATTGACTTCCTTCTTAACTAAGGAATGGTTAAAGTTTGATAGTAAAGTTAGGTTAAGTGAATTTAGTAAATGAGCGTAATGGTTTGTGTTGATATAGCGATGTTTATTTAAACATCAGTTTAATTCAAATGAAGGAGTTTTGGAAATGTTTTCCAAATAAGAATCAGAAATGTTTTCTGATAATAGAAAATAAGAAATGGGAATAAATATGGAAACGTTTTCTAGTGATTAATAATGTATATTTTCTAAGTTTAGATAATAAGGATTTACGAATATATGAAAACAGGAAGTAACTAAATGATTAAATTAATGATAAATTAATTTAAAGGGATAAATGTTGAATGTTGATTAATCGATAAAATTTCCATTTGGAAATAATATCGTTGTTTGCATACGAGTTTTCTGTAATAATCCGGAATTTTGGGGCCAATTTAAAATTTTTATTTTAGAAATTTTAATGGATTTTAATATTTAAAATAATTTATTTTAAATAATAATGACTAAAAATTTATATTAAAGAAAATAAGTTTAATTTAAATATAAAAGGAGTTTAAAACAGCGCTGCAGTTTGAAAATTTGAATTTGAACTTTGACTGAATGTACATCCAAAATAAATCGGATTTGAGCAAAACAAGAAATATTTAAATCTGTTTAGTCAAACCTTTCTAATGAATCTGAAAAACTGAAATTTCACTTTATATTTTGAAAGTTATGGCCAGTTCAAAATTTAGAAAAGTCGCTGTAGAATTTATATATTTTAATTAAATATATTGCCCTTAAAAATAGCCATTTTGCAAACGACCTCGGTTTTCGACGAAACCACTTTTGTTGGAACCGGAATGTCAAATTATTGCTAAGTTTCAATTTTCATAAATTTTCGAATTAATATGTGAGCGTGGAAAAGGAAAATGTGTTTTGACTGTTTCAGTCAAATTTAATCGACTAGAAAATAGCCATTTTTCAGACAGTCTCAAAATTCGACAAAATTAGTATTGTTAGAACCGTATCGTCAAAACATGACTAGAAATAATTTTTCTGTAATTTTTAGAGGTCGTATGTGGCCCCGGTAATTTAAAATATACGTTTGAATTTAATAATTAAATGATTTATATTTAATTTAAAGAAAAACATATCGTAGCAGCCGAATTGGGTTACGAAACATGTTCCATTGTGTCTGGGATGGGGGTTATTAGCTGCGGGCGACACTCGTTGGGTTTGATTTGGAGTACGGGACGTTAAACAATAATTTTTGAATTAAAAGAATTAAATAAAAGGGAAAATACACTGTATAAATACAGTTGAATACGCTCAACCCTAATCCTCTATCCTGTAGCCACCGTATACAATCTTCAATGACTAAAACGCTCCGAATTTCTTTCCTCTCGTTCTTCCAATTCTCACAACAAAATCTAAATATACAAACACCAAATCGAAGAGCATCGTGAGCTCTAGCTTCTCAACGGTCAAGATCGAATTTATCGTGGTAAGTTGGGAGTATTGCTGTCGCAAAGGCCGGGCGTTTGGAGGGGAACTCGCGAGGCAAGGGGGGTGCGAGTTGGCCAGGCTCGGGGGCGTTGGGTGGTGCCACGTCAGCGCTTGGAGGGGCGGTGTCTGATCAGGGTTTAACCCCCTCGGGTGGCGCGCGCAGGGATGGATTGAAGGGCAAGAGTTGGGTTCGAACGATATAGGTGCTAACAGGAAGAAGAACGGCCAAATTTTATAACTAAGGTTTAAGGAAATTAATTTTTAAACTAATTATTCTATTATATTTTTTAATGTTTGAAGTACCATAACTTAAGCAAACGAAAACGAAATCAAATGATTTCAGGTGCGTTGGAACCGTAGTGAAGCGAACTAGACAATGAAACTGACCAGGACTGAAACTGAGAAAATCAGGATTTGGGGTAAATTCGAATTTGAATCGTACAGAAATGGAAATCAATATTTAAAACTGATCAAGGTGAGATTTCTTCTTTTTAATAATTAAGTATTTAATTTATTTGCTAAGTGATGATTGAATGTGTATAATTCAGACCAGTTATGTGATGATATTGTGGATGATTGTCTGTTTGTTGGTGATCTACGAACATAGATTTGTTCGTTAAATTATAGATCTGTATGCGTTGGTTAAAATAAATCATGCTTGTTAATATTTTGTTCAACAATATATATTAAACAAAAATGGATTTTCATATTTGTTGAATTGAATTATATTGTCAGTTCAATATAAATAAAATATTATTTTGATCATTTTTAGTGAAAAATGTATATTAAGGATAAAATATCATTCTTAGTGTAAAAGTACATTAGAACAAAAACAACATTTTTGTAAAAACATGCTTAGTGAAATGAAATCACATTTTTATCAAAACTTGATTATTGAATTGAAATATCACTTTTATCAAAACTTGATTAGTTAATAGAAAATTCATATTTTTATCAAAACTTGAATTAGTGAAATAAATATACATTTTTGGTCAAACTTGATTAGAGGTGCAAATATATATTCAAAATAAAATTTGTTCTTTTATTTGCATTCACAAATGCAAATATATATTCAAAATAAAGTTTGTTCTTTTATTTGCATTCATAAATGCAAATATACATTGAAAGTAAAATCTGTTCTTTTATTTGTATTCACTAATGCAAATATTCATTGAAAATAAGATTTATTCTTTTATTTGCATTCACTAATGTAAATATTCATTGAAAATAAGTTTGTTCCTTTTTACATTCACTCAAATATACATTGAAAATTAAAAAGTAACATTTTTCTTTTATTTACATTCCTTGATGTAAATAAAACTAGAAATAAAAAGTTAATTCTTTATCTGCATTCCTTGTTGCAAAAAAAAAGCATGAAATAAAAAGTTATGTTTTTTATTTGTATTCCCTTGTTGAAAATAAATCATGTAATGAAATATATACCTATTTCATTATGAAATATGTTTAACATTAAAAACCCATTTTTAATGTTAATATTATAAAGAGTAGAAAAATTTACATATTTCATTATGAAATATGTTTCACATTAAAAACACATTTTTAATGTTAATATTAGGAACTTAGAAAAAGAATCATTTTATGTTTTGTTTAATCAAAACATTATCATTTACCTGTTAGTAGAAAAATAATCCTTTGTAATTATATGTTTTGTTTATTTAAAACATTACCATTTACATGTAGTAGAAAAGTAATCATTATATGTTTTGTTTATTCAAAACATTATCATTTATATAGTGAATTAGAAAAATGTTCATTTGTTAAGTAGGTATCGATTCATTAAAATCATGATATTTACATTTGATCGATGTTAATATAAAAATGACCATTTGTTAATATGCTTTGTTAGACTAAGAAATAAGGTCATTTACATGTTAGTCATATAGAGATAATTCGAACCAAATTATAATTGGTTAAATTTATTAACCAATGATTTGTGTATGTAAATTGTTGTTGTGTGAAAACCCCACACGGGTGTTGGGATGATACATGTCATACACTAGTCCCAATATTTAGCTGTATGTCAATCGATGGATTGACAGTCTGTGATGAGCGTTATTTATTTATTTTAATGCTCGCACAGTTATAAATTTCACTCTGGATGTGAATGGATTGTTTAGTGGTTATTTATCATTACTGTTATATACGTATGCAATGTATGAAATCCATATAACCGAATTTATATGGTAATTGATTGAGTCGCGTTCCGGTTCAGAATATCTTTAATAAAACCATTGTTTAAATTAAAGAATAATTTAAAACAAAGAATCGTTTAAAATAAATAATATTTTAAAATAACTAATATTTTAAGATAATATCCATTGAAGGATAAAATATAAAAATATAAAGCCATGTTATGTAGAAACGCTAATTTAACCCGAATGGGTTATCGATCGATTTTTATTCATTTTATAATGAATATTAAAGAAATAACTGATTTCAAAAAATATTATTATTTTAATATAATAAAGATATAGAATATTCAATTTTGCTTTAAATTGAAAATGAAGTTAAAATCATTTTTAATGAATTTGCAAATGTTTTATAAAATATGTTTTAAATAGAAACCGACGATGTATATATTATATATTTATATAATGGCCTGAATAGAACGCGCCGCGCAGCGACCGTTCGCAAATTTCGACCATTAACTTTAAATTGACGTAACGGGAGATCTGACCGTCGGATTCTCCTAAAACCAGAACCGTTGGGTTCGTATCGAAAAGAGCTTTCCAATGAATATAAGAGTTTTGAAATCTAACGGTCGGGTTTGGAATTATGTCCAAATCAAATTTGGAAAAGGTCGCTATGGATGCAGTTCGGTGGCCGTTATTGGAAACCGACTGTACGAGCGATAATAAAATTATTAAAAATATTTATAAATTATGTAAAATCATAATAAATGATTTAGAAAGAATTGGGATGAAAAATTCCATATTTGAAAAGATAAAAATATATTTTTATTAAATGAACTAGTTATTAACTAGAATAAATCATTAAATTAAGATTTAATGATGTTTTCCAATTAGTGAATATTTAATTGAAAATTAAATTAATTTAATTGGATTTTGGATTTGTCGTGAATGGTGTCTTCAATAACACCTTTCTTAAACCCAGTTGAGAAAAGAATAAATCTTTTAATTAAAGATCATTAAAGTTTTCAGTTATATTTAGTAATTGGAATAAGATGAAACGTGAGTTGGGTTTATTGTGAACGGTGTTTTTAAGCGACATTTGTTCTTTAACCCAACTGACAGTGAAAATATGATTTGGAATCTATAAATCTTTTATTAAGATTTAATGAAGATTTTTCCAAAGTAAAGTTTTCCAATTTAATATATTAAATTGGTATTGAATGGAATTCGAATTAATAATAACTGAGATAAGCTTCTGTAAAAGAAGACCGATACTACATATGGAATTTAAGAGGCTTTGCCGTTATTCCATTTATAATATTGGTCGGATACAGAAATTTATAACGATTATATATTGATTTGATTTGTGTGAAGATTCCATATTTAATACAAGTCGATTTTGGGTTTATCGTGAATGGTGTTTTAAAATGACATTAGTTCTTTAACCCAGTTAAAGATAAGATTAATTTCTTAAATTTAATTAATCATTGAATAATGATTTGTGATATTTAAAACCAAATTGGGTTCTTAATAAATCTTTAAAAATAAGATTTAAGAATAATTTAAAGAGTTTATCTTTGATAAAATAAAGAGAATATTTTATTAGAAGAATATTTTGAATTGGAAGGAAGCGTTAGATGTGTTTTTATAGTACTTGATTTTTAATTATAAAATACGTGAGTGATTCGGGAAGACCGGGTTTAACCCATTCTGAATAATTACTACGACGATGAAGAGTCGAAGATGAAGACGGTGGTTGAAGACCGACGATCTTCACATCGAATGGATGTGTTGCTACAGAGACCCTTGATGGGAATAGCTACCTTGAAGGGGCTTCAGTGGTGGCCGTCCGGACTGTTGTTGATTGTTCGGATTTGGTTTTTGCTCAGACCCAGAGCATAAGCTAGTAAATGGATGAGTGTCTGACATTGGATTTCGTTCCATGTGAATTAAATCGATTTCTGTTAATGTATGTCTGTTTGGTGGTGGAGGATTTATTCTCTGCTTAACACCCTTGTATATATTAATAGTGATTGATCGCATGGCGTGAATTGTCAATGTGGCACGCCAAGATGCAAATGATCAAGGCTTTTGTTGAAAAGCAGGGCCTTGTGGGATGATCAAAGTATAGCCTATTAAGGCATAGCTTTGTGTATATCGTGACTTCGCGAGCCTCACACCCCGGTATGAGTCAAAAACGGGATATGGACTGTAGGGAGTGCACACGTTTTGAAACGACCCGAAATCCCCCTTGCGAGAAATCACGGATTGAGTTGAGGACAAGCCACAGAAGAACGCAGACGGAAGAACATTTCATTGTATATTACAACAATTCCATCAGAATACAAGAATATACAGAGTATAAATAAATATTACAGTTCATAAAATATCAGAGATTACAATAAATTACATAGCAGCGGAAAATAATACAATACACAACTAGAAGTAATACGCGGATACAAAGCTTTCCGAGTATTGTTCCAGCTGTAAATCAGGATCCTATGAATATAAATCTGCAAAACCAAAACTACTAGCTGCCCTGTCAAAATAAGGGCACCCAGAGTTCAGGTTAAAACAATAAACACCCGGTCAGTCATGGGACTGGTGTGCAAACTAAAACAGTTATTTAAAACTTTACTTTAAATCAGATATATCAAGGGACCACGCCGTATAACACGGGACGGGTTTCCTCCCAAGAATACCAGTGCATATAACAAAACAGCGCAATGTTTTTTGGAAAAATGAAGCTATTATAAGACCCAGGTTCTATCACACAATGCAACGCAAGCCGGGGGATAGGGTTTTCCCTTATAATAGCCAAACATGCTTAGTACGTTTTAAACAAATCATTTGATACTATTATAAGTGCATAGTGTATAAAACAACTTCAAATCATAAGTATCAATCATAGGCGGCATGGGTACCATATATCATGTCGCCAATACTAGGCTCTACAAATAAAACTGCAAAGTCAACGTATTTGGAAATTGGATTTCCATCTGTGAACCGAGGCTAGGGATCGTCCTCTACCAATTCGAGACTGTCTAGCCCGAGTCTCAGGGACAGAACGCATCGACCCTTGGAGCGACAGGGCCGGTCCACCGATGTGGATTAGACGAAATCCTGAACACTACGTCTCCCCGCCCTATGGGTTGTAAATGAGGCAACGAATGACTCCATCGGTTCGAGAACGACCGATATATCTGAGGCGCCTCGCACAACAACAACCACATAAGTCAAACTCGTCAGGGCGTGTAAAACCACTGACGCCACTTCTAGCTAGAAAGAAACACATGTCCTCCCTGAGGTCCTCTCCCTTTTTGGTTCACAACCGAGGTGTGAGGCTCGCGAATCAACGCTACACAAAGCTACGCCACAAAGGCCGTGCTTTGATCGTCAACCACAAGACTCTGCTTTTCAACAGAAGCCTTGCTCACATTGCCAGTTAGGCATGCCACACAGGCAATTCACTCCATGCGTTTGATATCCATCAATATATAACCCCTGAGCTCGTACGTCTCAGAGAAGGGCGTTAAGCAAGAGAATAAATTCTCCGCCGCCAAACAGATATATATTTAATAGAAATCAATCACACAGACTAAAATCCAATGTCAGACACACAGTCCATTTACAAGTTCGTTCTGGGTTTGAACGAAACCGGAGGCACCTAGTACCCCGCAAATCCATCGATCTCCAAGTACGTCTGGACGATCACCAACTGATTCCCTCCTCTTGGGTGTACGGCCCAATCAAGATCATCAGTAATTATCCATACGACGTGAAGACCTCCGGTCTTCAACCACCGTCTTCATCTTCGACTTATCATCGTATCAGTTATTCAGAATGGGATAAACCCGGTCTTTCCTAATAACTCGCGTATATAATAAACAAGTGTTACACAAACACAACATACGCCTCATTCCAATTCATCAGTCACTAACCGTAAATTAACAAGAGAATAATTCCCCAAATATTAACCCCGAAGGCCGAAACCAACATCAGATCAATACCCAGGAAACCGTTCTACTTAGCTAACCTACAGTTAGTTTCTAAATTTCACATTCTTAGGGAAAGGTTCCCATTAATTTTATCAAAGATAAATTCCTTTAAATTTATTCTTTAATCTTCCTTTGGATATCATTTCAAACTAGTCGGGATTAGCGAACCACACCGAAGTAATCATTTATTTTATTTTCCAATCTCAACCTATTTATCCCATGAAGTAAAACTGGTCATACTTCATATCTAACACCACGGTGTTATTGGTAAATTCAATTACCATTTCACGTTTAAATCTAATTAAAGATTTAACTATCGCCTGGAGCAAAACTGGTGATACTCCACTCTCAATCTTTCCAATCTAATTAAAGATTCATTAAAACTACACTTAGTTTTAATATGTGACTGGGTTAAAGAATCAGTGTCATTTAAAACACGGTTCACGATAAACCCCAAAATCACATCACATTTCAATTAGTCCCTAACCGTAAATTAGCAAGTGAGCAATTCCCTAAGCATTAACCCCGAAGGCCGAAACCAACATCAGATCCATACCCAAGAAACCATTCAACTTAACTAATCTCCAGTTAGTTTCTGGTTTTCTTAACTCCGTTGGGTCTAAGAACAGTATTATTGAAGATACCGTTCACGACAACCCAAAATCACATTTCATTAATTATCGGGTTAAAGAACAAGTGTTATATAAAACACTGTTCACGATAAACCAAAAAATCAATACCAATTCAATTCCAATTAAATATTATTTAATTGGTACACTTCATTAAATCCAAATAAAAAGATTTAATCTTTTCCTCAGCTGGGCTTAAGAACAGTGTTAATGAAGACACCATTCACGACAAACCCAAATCACATTTGATATTAAATACAAGGCTCTGAATAGAAAATATATCGGCTTATATTCAATATCAAATTCTACGACCAACAAATATCGTATTGGAAATAACGATATATATATATATCTATATCTTTCAAATTTCCATAACAACATCTGTATAATCACGAAATCCAACATCGAAATATTCCGAAGACAATTTCGATTCAAATCCATTCCAATTCAAATATTGGAAATTCTGGTTATTTTCAAAACCATTTCAAATCCAATTTATTTTAAAAATAAATAAATTATTATTCTAGTTCAAAACTAGTTCATTTCGATAAAAAACTATTTTTATCTTTTCAAATATGGAGTTTTTCATCCCAATTCCTCACAAATCATTTGTTATGATTTTACACAAATTATTGATATTTTTAATAATTTTATCAAGTCCCGTACAGTCCATTTCCATCAACGGCCATCGAACTGCACTTACAGCGACCTTTTCCAAATTTGATTTGGACATAATTCCAAATCCAACCGTTAGATCTCAGATTTCTAATATTCGTTAGAAAGCTCTTTTCGATACGAACCCAACGGTTCCGGTTTTAGGAGAATCGACGGTCGGATCTCCCGCAATATCCATTCGAAGTCAATGGTCGAAATTCACGAACTACCGCGGCGCGGCGCGTTCTATTCAGGCCATTATATTATATATATAATATATACTTCGTCGATTTCATTTTAAAACGTATTTTATAAATCGTTTTAAATTCGTTTTCAAAACGATTTCAACTTCTTTTCAAATTCAAATCAAAAATGATTTTTTCCTTATAAATTCGATTTAAATCCATTTCAAATTGATTTCAATTCAAATCGATTTTTAATTCAATTTCAATTCGTTTTCAATTTCATTCAATTTCAATTCGAATTCATTTTTATTCACTTTCAATTCGAATTCGTTTCTATTCACTTTCAGTTCGAATTCATTTCTATTCTATTTCAATTCGAATTCCAATTCTTTTCAAAATATCATATTTTGAAATCACTTTCGATATTCATTATAAAATGAATAAAATCGATATAAATATCGTTCACGTCAAAATGGCGTCAATCTAATCAACACGGCTTTATATATTTCTATTTTCAAATATTCTATTTCAAATATTTCTTTTTCAAATATTTCTACTTTTCAAAACTGGAATGAGGCCCAATCAATTACCATATAATGTTAATTATATGGACTTTCTACAACACATGTATACAATAACAACGATGAATAATCAACCATCATCCAAAGTGCATTCTACCCTGTATAAGCATCAATCAACGCTTATAACAGTCTGTCGATCAATTGATCGACATACAACTAATTATTGGGATTACTGTATGTCATATATCACCCCAATACCCGTGTGGGGTTTTCAAACAATCAAACACAGATTTTACTTGTGCAGTTGGGCGATGTGTAAAATTTATCGTCCCAATCAATATCAGTCAAATGTGTATATATAAACAAATCGTCTGATTTGTTTATTTTTATTTCATTTCACATACACGTTAAAATTCTATTTTTAACTATAAAATATTTTCAAACATAAAATATTTTATTCCGACTATATAAATATTTTATTTCATTTCACATCGCATTACACAATCAACTACACATCAAAATCAAACAAACAAGCAAACAAGCCGACCATGGTCTGTGGACGACGGGTGTCGGGTGCTACTAAACACCGTCTGCATCCTAGTATATATTTTAACTAGAAATAAATTTAAAAGTGAGAAGTTCTCACCGACTAGCTAAACCAAACGCCACGACTCTTCATAAGTAGAAATCCTCCGCCGTTTCTTCTTTCATCACTTTCGTCATCTGTATTCACTACATATATAAAAATCGAATTTTTACTTCGCTATTCAATATATAAAAATCAAATTTTTACTTCGCTATTCAATGTATAAAAATCGAATTTTTACTTCGCTATTTAATATATAAAAATCGAATTTTTTCTTCGCTATTCAATATATAAAAATCGAATTTTTTCTTCGCTATAAAAATCACATTTTTATTTCAACATAAATATAATAAAAATCAGATTTTTATTTCGCTACATATATAAAGATAATATTTTTATTCTTTCTATAATATAAAAATCATATTTTCAGTCTCTACATTATGTAAAAATCATATTTTTATCTAATTAAAAATCCCTTCTTTCTCTAATTAAAAATCTAGTCTCTTACGATTTAAATATCAAATCTTTTTAAGTATAAATAAAATCAGTTTTAATCCTATATAAATTCAGTTTTTTTTAAAAGCAAATAAAAATCGGTTTTAATCCTATATAAATTCAGTTTTTATCACTACTAAAAAAATCATAAAACTCACTTCTTCTTTTTTGTCAGTCGAACTTGGTTGGAGGATGGTCGGAGGTCACTCCAAGGGTGGCGCACTCGCATGGACGTGGGTGGCGGTGCCTCTGGCCAGCGGCTCGGTGGGCTTGGTGCTCGAATTGGGTTGGGGTTGAACGGGTACAGGATTTGGGGGGGGCGCTGAGGGTCGATGCAGCAGAGAATGGGGGAGAAGGAAGCGGAGGAGGGGAGATGGAGCTGATCGGAAGGGGCGGCGGTCGGATCTCCGACGATGGCACTGGGAGAGGCGGCGTTTGATTTGGACGAGTGGGTTTTTAAAAAAAAAAGGGGCCCGAGGTTTGACTGAAGGGAAAACCTAGATTTAGGAGATATATATTATATTTAATAATTTATTATTTTAAACTCCCAAAAAGTAGCTTTTAAATTCAAACTCAAAATCAAACCCAAAGACTGTCGCCCCTAGCTAATTACCCCCATACCGAACACAATGGGATATGTCACGTAGGCTGATTCGATCGTTTCGATCAGTTTTCGTCAAAATCAAAATATAACTCTATATATTGAATTTGAACGCACATTTCAATTTACCGGGGCTACATACTAACTAGAAAAATTCCCAAAAATTATTTTCTAGCTTCGTATTGACGATACGGTCCTAACAAAACTAGTTTCGTCGAATTCTGAGACCGTTTGAAAAATGGCCATTTTCCAGTCGATTAAAATCAACTGAAACTGGTCAAATGCGTTTTCCTTTGCCACGCTCACATATTGATTCTAAAATTTATGAAATTGGAATCTGGCAATAATTTGACATCGCGGATCCAACAAAAGTGGTTTCGTTGAAATCCGAGGTCGTTTGCAAAATGGCTATTTTTAATGGCCGAAATTCCATAGCGATTATTCTGAATTTTCAACTGGGCATAACTTTTTATCCCCGCTATGAAATTTTGATTTTTCAGATTCGTTAGAAAGATATCCTCTATTAGATTCAAATATTTTTGGTTTCACTAAAATCCGGTTTATTTTGAATCCTGTACATTCATTTGAAGTTTGAAATCGAATTATCGAACTACCGCGCCATTTTCAATTCCTTTTATATATATAATAAATATTTATATTCAAACGACGATCTATATAAATATATTCGTTCGAATTCCATTCAAAATAAATTTCTCGTCATTATTATTTAAAACAATTCATTTTAAATAATCAAAATTCGCTAAAATTGCCAAAATAAAAATTTTAAATTGGCTCAAGTTTCCTGGTTATTACACTTTTCTTTCTAGCTAGTGGTAGTGTCAGTGCTTAAACTGGCTGGCATTTTACTTATGTGGATGATGGATTTTGAGGCGCCTCGGATTTTTATAGGCCGTTAGTGGTCATACTATAGGTTCAAAGGGACCGGGAAGCATGTGTTCAGGCATAACTAATCCACTGCCGAGAGGCGGGGATCGGCCCTACCGCTCCAAGGGTTCACTGCGGGGGATCCTGAGGCATTTGCTAGAGTGTCTTGAATCGGAGAGGAGCTTGCCCCTAGCCTCGACTCATGATGGAAAACCAACTTCCAATACGACCTTGTGGTTTTGATTGTATAACTAGTATGGCGACATGATATATGGTACCCATGTCGTCTATGATTGATACATTATGATTGAAATGTTTTATCAAAACATATATACACTAGAATTAATATTAAATCCATTCTATCGTATCAAGCATCTTTTGACCCTTATAAGGTAAAACCCTATCCTCCGGTTTACGTTGCATTGTGTGATGGGACTTGGGTCTTATAATGGTTTCATTTTTCTAAAATGCATTGCGTTGTTTAACGATTTACCTTATGTTATGCACTGGTAATCTAATGGAGTAAACCCGTTCCGCATTAGCGGCGTGGTCCTGTGATTGGCCTTATTATTATCTAGGTTAAGTTAAGATTTCTCATACCAGTCCCATGACTGACCTGTAGTTTGTTTCACTGGCAAACTCAGGTGCCCATATTTTCCACACGGGCAGTCGAGTAGCTTTTTGCAGATATATTTATAGGATCCTGGCTTATAGCTGAAGCGATATTAGGAAAGCTCTGTATCCGTGTATTCCTTCCAGTTGTATATTTGTATTATTTTTCCACTGCTATTTAAATGTAATTTAAAACTCTGATATTAATGTATTTCTATTATGTAATAAGTATTCATACTCTGTTATATTTTTATACCCTGATGTAATTGTTGTAACCAACAAAAATGTTCTTCAGTTTATGTTCTGATGTGTATTGTTCTCAAAGCAATCTAGCCTTTCCTTTACTGGGAAGTTTGGGTCATCACATTTGGTATCAGAGCTTTGGTTTACAGAGCTCGAGAACAAGACACATTAGAACCAAACGAAAGAATTCATCAGGGATTGGATTAGTAATATCCAATGAGAATAACTTGTTAGAGATAGGATCAGTAGTATCCTAGAACGAGTGTGAAGAGTATTATTTTCTTTAAAATAAATAAAAACAAATTCAGTTTTGAAAATTTTATCTAAATATACGTATTTGAGTATATTATTATATTTTTATGTGGACAATCAAGTATATAAAGATTTCGAATATACGAGTAATTAACGGATATTCGAAGTTTTAATATACTGGATAGATATAGAATCACACTCTAGCCGCCCGGGGATAATTCTGATAATGCTGCAGCATTATCAGTATTTATTTCCGAGTTTCGAAAGTGGTATATCTATATATTTCCATTGACTGGTATGAGAACCAAAACTTAGTTGGTATACATTGCTACACATTGCTATGATTTGCACTAAAAATATGATTTTTGACAATATATAAAAGTTATATATATTTGAAAAGTTAATCACCTAATTGATTGTTGGTTGTGATGTTTGATTGTTAATTTAACTAATAAAAGTATAGAAATGATAATTGCTTTAACTAACAAAATTATAGAAACCAATAAATAAAAATTTAAAGTTGAGTTGTGATTGACATAGAAATGTGTTTATTTTATGCTCTTATTTCTTATCTTTTGTATATAAATGAATATTACTTGGGTATTGTTTTGTTACTTTTATAGATATTCCAACCCAGCCCGCATGCAACCAGAAATGTAGAGAAATAGAGATCAATTTGCTGTGTATTTGCAGTTTGAAGAATTGTAGATGAAGATCTCACATCTAGTTGCTGTTGGACAAGAAAAGGATTGATAAAAAGGCTTTGAACATCACAAATCAATGAAGAAATGTCAAGGAAGCAAGAGGAAAAAGAGAAAAGGCCCAAAATTGCTTTAATTATCAAAGGCCCATTTATATTTTTCATTGTAAACTAATTAGTGATGTAATGACCAGGCCCAATTATCATTAGGGTTAGGGTTAGGGTTTGGCTATCTACCCTATATATACCCCTGTAATAACCTTGTAGCCACCATCTCATCTCTTATTCCATTGTTCTAATAAAAGTTCTTCTTTCTCTTTTATTTTCTGCATTTTTTTGTTTTCTTAGCAATTAGTGTGTCTACACGATTAGATTCGGTAGAACACTATTTGTGTTTTGCATTTCTTTTCATTAGTGATTGACCGTCTGATTAGATTCAGCGGTAATCCTAATTTTATTTCCTGTTGTTATTTATATTCTGCACTTTTATTTTCTGTATTTTAATCGCGTTCATAGGTTAAATTGGATTTGATTAGACTTGAATCTGATTCATAGTTTCATTGCTTTTCCATTGAAATTGTGATTTGATCGTCGGTTCAGTTAGATCTGTTCTGAATCAAATTACAGTTTTAATTTTGTTTTGTTTTGCAAAATCAACCTCCAGCTTCGTCTAACTCGCCCAAGAGATTAGATAAATAATTTGATTTAATTCACCTCCCTGTGTTCGACCTGTATGCTACACACCTGTATGCTTGCAGAATTTATTACAAATGTCACGCTTTTCTAATTCATAGACTAGCGTCGATCAAGTTGGTTAATTAAACAACTATTAGCTACGTTCCTTTTCGAGGACGAAAAGATTTAAGTGGGGGCAATTGTAACAACCCGGAATTTTGGGGCCAATTTAAAATTTTTATTTTAGAAATTTTAATGGATTTTAATATTTAAAATAATTTATTTTAAATAATAACGACTAAAAATTTATATTAAAGCAAATAAATTTTATTTAAATATAAAAGGAGTTTAAAACAGCGCTATAGTTTGAAAATTTGAATTTGAACTTTGACTGAATGTACAGCATCCAAAATAAATCGGATTTGAGTGAAATAAGAAATATTTAAATCTGTTTAATCATACCTTTCTAACGAATCTGAAAAACTGAAATTTCACTTTATATTTTGAAAGTTATGGCCAGTTCAAAATTTAGAAAAGTCATTGTAGAATTTATATATTTTAATTAAATATAAAATAACCATTTTGCAAACGACCTCGGTTTTCGACGAAACCAATTTTGTTGGAACCGAAATGTCAAATTATTGCTAAGTTTCAATTTTCATAATTTTTCGAATTAATATGTGAGCGTGGCAAAGGAAAATGTGTTTTGACTGTTTTAGTCAAATTTAATCGACTAGAAAATAGCCATTTTTCATACAGTCCCAGAATTCGACGAAATTAGTCTTGTTAGAACCGTATCATCAAAACATGACTAGAAATAATTTTTCTGTAATTTTTAGAGGTCGTATGTGGCCCCGGTAATTTAAAATATACATTTGAATTTAATAATTAAATAATTTATAATTTAATTTAAAGAAAAATATATTGTAGCAGCCGAATTGGGTTACGAAACATGTTCCATTGTGTCCGGGATGGGGGTTATTAGCTGCGGGCGACACTCGTTGGGTTTGATTTGGAGTACGGGACATTAAACAATAATTTTTGAATTAAAAGAATTAAATAAAAGGGAAAATACACTGTATAAATACAGTTGAATACGCTCAACCCTAATCCTCTATCCTGTAGCCGTCGTATACAATCTTCAATGGCTAAAACGCTCTGAATTTCTTTGCTCTCGTTCTTCCAATTCTCACAACATCCAAATATCCAAACACCAAATCGAAGAGCATCGCGAGCTCTAGCTTCTCAAAAGTCAAGATCGAATTTAACATGGTAAATTGGGAGTATTGCTTTCGCAAAGGCTGGGCGTTTGCAGGAGAACTCGCGAGGCAAGGGGGGTGCGAGTTGGCCAGGCACGGGGGCGTTGGGTGGTGCCACGTCAGTGCTTGGAGGGACGGTGTCTGATCAGGATTTAACCCCCTCGGGTGGGGCGCGCAAGGACGGATTGAAGGGCAAGAGTTGGGTTCGAACGATACAGGTGCTAACAGGAAGAAGAACGGCCTAATTTTATAACTAAGGTTAAAAGAAATTAGTTTTTAAACTAATTATTCTATTAAATTGTTTAATGTTTGAAGTACCATAACTTAAGCAAACGAAATCAAATGATTTCAGGTGCTTTGGAACTGTAGTGAAGCGAACTAGACAATGAAACTGACCAGGACTGAAACTGAGCAAATCAGGATTTGGGGCAAATTCGAATCTGAACCGTACAGAAATGGAAATCAATATTTAAAACTGATCAAGGTGAGGTTTATTCTTTTTAATAATTAATTATTTAATTTACTTGCTAAGTGATGATTGAATGTGTATAATTCAGATCTGTTATGTGATGATATTGTGGATGATTGTCTGTTTGTTGGTGATCTACGAACACAGATTTGTTCGTTAAATTATAGATCTGTATGCGTTGGTTAAAATAAATCAAGGTTGTTCATATTTTGTTCAACAATATATATTAAACAAAAATGGATTTTCATATTTGTTGAATTGAATTATATTGTCAGTTCAATATAAGTAAAATATTATTTTGATCATTTTTAGTGAAAAATGTATATTAAGGATAAAATATCATTCTTAGTGTAAAAGTACATTAGAACAAAAACAACATTTTTATAAAAACATGCTTAGTGAAATGAAATTACATTTTTATCAAAACTTGATTATTGAATTGAAATATCACTTTTATCAAAACTTGATTAGTGAATAGAAAATTCACATTTTTATCAAAACTTGAATTAGTGAAATAAATATACATTTTTGGTCAAACTTGATTAGAGGTGCAAATATATATTCAAAATAAAATTTGTTCTTTTATTTGCATTCACAAATGCAAATATATATTCAAAATGAAGTTTTTTCTTTTATTTGCATTCATAAATGCAAATATACATTGAAAGTAAAATTTGTTCTTTTATTTGTATTCACTAATGTAAATATTCATTAAAAATAATATTTATTCTTTTATTTGCATTAACTAATGTAAATATTCATTGAAAATATGTTTGTTCCTTTTTACATTCACTCAAATATACATTGAAAATTAAAAAGTTACAATTTTCTTTTATTTACATTCATTGATGTAAATAAAACTAGAAATAAAAAGTTAAATCTTTATCTGCATTCGTTGTTGCAAAAAAAAAGCATGAAATAAAAAGTTATTTTTTTTATTTGTATTCCCTTGTTGAAAATAAATCATGTAATGAAAAATATACATATTTCATTATGAAATATGTTTCACATTAAAAACCCATTTTTAATGTTAATATTATAAAGAGTAGAAAAATTTACATATTTCATTTTGAAATATGTTTCAAATTAAAAACACATTTTTAATGTTAATATTAGGAACTTAGAAAAAGAATCATTTTATGTTTTGTTTAATCAAAACATTATCATTTACCTGTTAGTAGAAAAATAATCCTTTGTCATTATATGTTTTGTTTATTTAAAACATTACCATTTACATGTAGTAGAAAAGTAATCATTATATGTTTTGTTTATTCAAAACATTATCATTTATATAGTGAATTAGAAAAATGTTCATTTGTTAAGTAGGTATCGATTCATTAAAATCATGATATTTACATTTGATCGATGTTAATATAAAAATGACCATTTGTTAATATGCTTTGTTAGACTAAGAAATAATGTCATACACTAGTCCCAATATTTAGCTGTATGTCAATCGATGGATTGACAGTCTGTGATGAGCGTTATTTATTTATTTTAATGCTCGCACAGTTATAAATTTCACACTGGATGTGAATGGATTGTTTAGTGGTTATTTATCATTACTGTTATATATGTATGCAATGTATGAAATCCATATGACCGAGTTTATATGATAATTGATTGAGTCGCGTTCCGGTTCAGAATATCTTTAATAAAACCATGGTTTAAATTAAAGAATTTTTTAAAACAAAGAATCATTTAAAATAAAGAATATTTTAAAATAACTAATATTTTAAGATAATATTCATTGAAGGATAAAATATAAAAATATGAAGCCGTGTTATGTAGAAACGCTAATTTAACCCGAATGGGTTATCAATCGATTTTTATTCATTTTATAATGAATATTAAAAAAAAGTGATTTAAAAAATATGGTATTTTGAAATATTATTATTTTAACATAATAAAGAAATAGAATATTCAATTTTGCTTTAAAATTGAAAATGAAGTTAAAATCATTTTTAACGAATTTGCAAATGTTTTATAAAATATGTTTTAAATAGAAACCGATGATATACATATTATATATTTATATAATGGCCTGAATAGAACGCGCCGCGCAGCGACCGTTCGCGAATTTCGACCACTAACTTTAAATTGACGTAACGGGTGATCTGACCGTCGGATTCTCCTAAAACCAGAACCGTTGGGTTCGTATCGAAAAGAGCTTTCCAATGAATATAAGATTTTTGAAATCTAACGGTCGGGTATGGAATTATGTCCAAATCAAATTTGGAAAAGGTCGCTATGGATGCAGTTCGGTGGCCGTTATTGGAAACCAACTGTACGAGCAGTAATAAAATTATTAAAAATATTAATAAATTATGTAAAATCATAGTAAATGATTTAGAAAGAATTGGGATGAAAAATTCCATATTTGAAAAGATAAAAATATATTTTTATTAAATGAACTAGTTATTAACTAGAATAAATCATTAAATTAAGATTTAATGAATTTTTCCAATTAGTGAATATTTAATTGAAAATTAAATTAAATAAATTGGATTCTGGGTTTGTCGTGAATGGCGTCTTCAATAACACTTTTCTTAAACCCAGTTGAGAAAAGAATAAATCTTTTAATTAAAGATCATTAAAGTTTTCAATTATATTTAGTAATTGGAATAAGATGAAACGTGAGTTGGGTTTATTGTGAACGGTGTTTTTAAGCGACATTTGTTCTTTAACCCAACTGACTGTGAAAATATGACTTGGAATCTATAAATCTTTTATTAAGATTTAATGAAGATTTTTCCAAAGTATAATTTTCCAATTTAATATATTAAATTGGTATTGAATGGAATTCGAATTAATAATAACCGAGATAAGCTTCTGTAAAAGAAGACCGATACTACATATGGAATTTAAGAGGCTTTGCCGTTATTCCATTTATATTATTGGTCGGATACAGAAATTTATAAAGATTATATATTGATTTGATTTCTGTGAAGATTCCATATTAATGGAAGTCGATTTTGGGTTTATCGTGAACGGTGTTTTAAAATGACATTAGTTCTTTAACCCAGTTAAAGATAAGATTAATTTCTTAAATTTAATTAATCATTGAATAATGATTTGTGATATTTAAAACCAAATTGGGTTCTTAATAAATCTTTAAAAATATGATTTAAGAATAATTTAAAGAGTTTATCTTTGATAAAATAAAGCGAATATTTTATTAGAAGAATATTTTGAATTGGAAGGAGGCATTGGATGTGTTTTTATAGTACTTGATTTTTAATTATAAAATACGTGAGTGATTCGGGAAGACCGGGTTTAACCCATTCCGAATAATTACTACGACGATGAAGAGTCGAAGATGAAGACGGTGGTTGAAGACCGACGATCTTCACATCGAATGGATGTGTTGCTACAGAGACCCTTGATGGGAGTAGCTACCTTGAAGGGGCTTCAGTGGTGGCCCTCCGGACTATTGTTGATTGTTCGGATTTGGTTTTCGCTCAAACCCAGAGCATAAGCTAGTAAATGGATGCATATCGGACATTGGATTTCGTTCCATGTGAATTAAATCTATTTCTGTTAATGTATGTCTGTTAGGTGGTGGAGGATTTATTCTCTGCTTAATAACCTGGTATATATTAATAGTGATTGATCGCATGGCGTGAATTGTCAATGTGGCACGCCAAGATGCAAATGATCAAGGCTTTTGTTGAAAAGCAGGGCCTTGTGGGATGATCAAAGTATAGCCTATTACGGCATAGCTTTATGTATATCATGACTTCGCGAGCCTCACACCCCGGTATGAGTCAAAAACGGGATATGGACCGTAGGGAGTGCACACGTTTCTTTCTAGCTAGTGGTAGTGTCAGTGCTTAAACTGGCTGGCATTTTACTTATGTGGATGATGGATTTTGAGGCGCCTCGGATTTTTATAGGCCGTTAGTGGTCATACTATAGGTTCAAAGGGACCAGGAATCGTGTGTTCAGGCATAATTAATCCACTGCTGATAGGCGGGGACCGACCCTACCGCTCCAAGGGTTCACTGCGGGGGATCCAGAGGCATTTGCTAGAGTGTCTCGAATAGGAGAGGAGCTTGCCCCTAGCCTCGACTCATGATGGAAAACCAACTTCCAATACGACCTTGTGGTTTTGATTGTATAACTAGTATGGCGGCATGATATATGGTACCCATGTCGTCTATGATTGATACATTATGATTGAAATGTTTTATCAAAACATGTATACACTAGTATTAATATTAAATCCGTTTTATCGTATCAAGCATATTTTGACCATTATAAGGTAAAACCCTATCCTCCGGTTTGCGTTGCATTGTGTGATGGGACTTGGGTCTTATAATGGTTTCATTTTTCTAAAAAGCATTGCCTTGTTTACCGATTTACCTTATGTTATGCACTGGTAATCCAATGGAGTAAACCCGTTCCGCGTTAGCGGCGTGGTCCTGTGATTGGCCTTATTATTATCTAGGTTAAGTTAAGATTTCTCATACCAGTCCCATGACTGACCTGTAGTTTGTTTCACTAGCAAACTCGGGTGCCCATATTTTCCACACGGGCAGTCGAGTATCTTTTTGCAGATATATTTACAGGATCCTGGCTTACAGCTGAAGCGGTATTCGGAAAGCTCTGTATCCGTGTATTCCTTCCAGTTGTATATTTGTATTATTTTTCTGCTGCTATTTAAATGTAATTTAAAACTCTGATATTAATGTAGTTCTATTACGTAATAAGTATTCATACTCTGTTATATTCTTGTACCCTGATGTAATTGTTGTAACCAACAAAAAAATGTTCTTCAGTTTATGTTCTGATGTGTATTGTTCTCAAAGCAATCCAGCCTTTCGTTTACTGGGAAGTTTGGGTCGTCACATTTTCTTTTGATAGTTAAATCACATACCATAAAAGTTTTGACCATTTTTCCGTTGTTAGTACGGAGAGACCGGTTGGGTTATTATCCCATAACCACTCCGTATGGGCGTTAGCGTTTCGAATCAAATAGATCGAAGACAAATTGAAGACGGAGTTATGCAAGGGCTATCCTGTTTACAGAATAGTGCCTTCGGTTTGTCCAGTCCCAGTACAACTTGAATGGACGAATGTCTGATAGAGTATATTTAATAGATCGGGTAATTTGATCTCTTCAAATGTATATACGTTTGGTGGCGGAGGAATTCGTTTCTCGTAGCTTTATACCCGTGATATTTTTGAGGAAATCAATTTGTGATTTGTCGGGTATGACAATGTGGTATTCAAAGTAAATGAATGAGTAATCTGTTGAAACATACGTTATGACCTCTAGCCTCATCAACTGGGAAATGACAGAAATCGGGCAGGCAGCATGGCTAAATGTGTAACACCCCGAATTTTCTGATAACACTAAGGTTGCTAAAATAATAATAAGTGTGTAAAAGAGGGGATGTATCTAATATGCATATAAAAATAATAATAAGTGTGTAAAAGAGGGGATGTATCTAATATGCATATAAAAATAATAATAAGTGTGCAAAGGGGGGATGTATCTAATGTGTACGTATTTATATGAATTAACAAATAATAGTAAATGTTGATAATGTACATTAAGAGAGTAATTATGGCATAAGTAAAATTAGGAATTATTTACATATAGGATTTGTCCTAAATGAGAAATGTGTACATTGTAGAATATATATATATATATATATATATATGCTAAAACATGAAATTACATGTAATTGAAATAGTAATTATGGCATAATTCAAAATGGGGGTAATTTGCATGCATAGTAATTATGGCATAATTCAAAATGGGGGTAATTTGCATGCATAGTAATTATGACATAATTTAAAATGGGAGTAATTTACAGTCCTTAATTGTGAACATAATTGGCCTCTTTTGAAATTGATGGCCTTGATTAACCCTAGCATTATCGGACGGCTCAAATCAAAATGCAACTCTATAAAAAGACCTTAGGTCTCCAACTAAATATTCACATGAAAATAAGAGTTGAAGCCGCCATGCTGTCGAATGAGAATTAGAGGGAGCCTCCATTTGAAAGAGATGAACAACAAAGCTAATACAAGTAAAATATTAAAGCTACAACAAATAAATCAAAACAACATCTACAACAAAGGATAGCATCACCAGATTCAGAATTCAGAATTCAAAATTCAGAATCCTGAATACAAGATTCGTCATACGTTGTAAGTAGAGTGCTATTCCGATATGAATAACAATTGGATCTTGATTTGTATAAAATGTAAATGGAATTGTGCATAATTTGTAGTGATGATAATTCTTAATTGTGTGATGCTATGATCCAAATTATAAATGAATTGGAGATGTTGTGGTGTGATAATATTAGATCTATTGGGTATTTGCAAGTACATGATTCATAGTGACACTTATATGCTTGTGGTAGTTTGTTACAATCAAGTTGAGATTCATGCAAGTATGTGACCCACTATTATGTCAACATAACTTAGACCCTTGAACATACATGACTATGATCATTGCAAGTGTAGCTTTGACCCTTTTTTGTAACATGATTCATATAAGTTTAGGTTGGAATAATTCTAGTTGAATCATACTTTTGTATTAGTGACAAAAGTAAACACCTTTGTGAACACCTAATGACTTTATGGACATGACTAGTTTATGTTTAGTGTTATGCCTAAATGAAAATATGTTTTAGGCTTATGTTGTTATCAAAATCATGTGATAATATATGTGACACCTAATTGAGTAGATTCATAATCTAGAATGCAAGTTTACGTGATTTGATTGAAACCCATGATTCATGTTTAGGTTCATGTTTTATGTCAAAAATAGATGATATTACAATGCAAGTACACAAGCCTCTAATTTGTGTTAATTAAATGGCCATATTGCAAGTTCATGCACCTCTAATTTGTGTTAATTAAATGGCCATATTGCAAGTTCATGCACCTCTAATATGTGTTAATTAAATGGCCATATTGCAAGTTCATGCACCTCTAATTTGTGTTAATTAAATGGCCATATTGCAAGTTCACGCACCTCCAATTTGTGTTAATTAAATGGCCATATTGCAAGTTCATGCACCTCTAATTTGTGTTAATTAAATGGCCATATTGCAAGTTCACGCACCTCTAATTTGTGTTAATTAAATGGCCATATTGCAAGTTCACGCACCTCTAATTTGTGTTAATTAAATGGCTATATTGCAAGTTCACGCACCTCTAATTTGTGTTAATTAAATGGCCATATTGCAAGTTCATGCACCTCTAATTTGTGTTAATTAAATGGCCATATTGCAAGTTCATGCACCTCTAATTTGTGTTAATTAAATGGTCATGTTGCAAGTTCATGCGTTCACACACCCCTTTTATGCTGCTTAGAATATATCATGTTCTAGGCTTTCCCTTTTTATGTTTCTAAATTGGGCTGAAATGTTGAAGCCCAACATATGTCATAATATAGCAAACATATAAAACGGGGGTAATAACGTTGGGGTAAAAATAAAACATATGTGTTGGCATGTTTGACACATGCCAACGACTTGAGAACATTTATGTGGTATAAGTTATTATACCCAATAAGAATGAATTTGAATAATGGGCCGCAAATATTTACATATAAAATGGAAAGAGACAAAATATGTAAACTAAGAAAATATGATGTAGGTAGGCCTAAAATCATGAAATGGGTTAGGGCCATGATTGGTGTAAACCTTTACACCATTAGTTTTAAAATTAAAATATATGACATCCCTTCTAATCACATACACCAAAATGTTCTAGGGTGACAGAGAGGATAGTGTCTAGGCTTGGGTTTGGAAAATACAAGTTTCCTGCCCTCCCTGGCTATCCCTAACTGATCCAATGGACGGGATGGTTATGAATTTAGAAAGATGTCTGACCCGAGGTTAGACTGAGTTGTGGTGTAAACCTGCCCGGAACCGACCGGCACATCCAGTAACCGCAACGATACCTGTCTAATGTGAGTGGTTAGTGCTTTAGTTAATAAATTAAGGCTAAGTCAGGATTGATAGGGTTAAGTCAATTAAATAAATACTTAACCAAATTCAACATATTAACTAAATTGGTGGGTAGGGTTAAGTTAATCTGGACACTTAACCAATTTAATATGTTGACTAGGGGAGTGGGTAAGGTTAAGCAAATGTTTAACCATTATAACATGATCAACTGGACTAGAGAGTGAGGTTAAGTTAATTAGAACACTTAACCATAGAAACAAGTTAGTTAGACAAGTGATTGAGGTTAAGAAAAAAATTAGAACTCTTAACCATGATAACAAGTTGATTTGACAAATGGGTTGGGATTAAGTAGTTAGAAATACTTAACCGATATAGCATGAATGATTAGAGTTAAGTAACAAGAACACTTAACCAGTGTAATTTGACTTGTAGTAAAGTTAAACGTGAATGGACAACACTTAACCATTATAACCTGTTAATTAAACAAGTAGTAGGGTTAAGTTAGCTAAGGAGACACTTAACCGTTGTAACAGGTTAGTTAAACAAATGGTGAGGTTAAGTTAACACAAGGAGGCAACACTTAACCAGTATAATCTGAGTTGTGGTAGGGTTAAGTCAACAGGAATAACACTTAACCAGTTTAATATGACAAAAGGGATGGGTTAAGTTAACTTGAATTGACTAATGACACTTAACCAAACCAACTTGACGAGAAAGAAAACTAAGTAGTAAACCTTAGTTAAAAGGGACTAAGTAGAGAACCTTAGTTAAGAAAACAACGGTTCTAGAAACTAAGTGGTAAATCTTAGTTAACAAAACTAAGTAGTAATTCTTAGTATAACACGAGAAGGAGCGGACGTCCATCTAATTTTAAAAGAAGGCTCCAACGAATTGGGTTACGAAGCCCGAGGCTTCGAGGGGACGTGAGGGTACTCTTGGTATCCCTCTGTGAGGCTGCAGATGATCCTCCTGGGCCCACAGAGGTTAAGGTCTGCGTTAGAAGAACCAAGGGTATGCCTTGGTTGCAAAATATGGCAACCTAAAGACTAGGTTGGACCAGCGTGATTCGGCGAGAAAACAGTGGCCCTGTGATAGCAACTCGTCGTCTACCTACCATCTTCAGTCAAGCGAGACACGTGAAGCAGGGAGGCGAAGAACTCATACGGACCACATACTTGCTATCTAGTTGTGGTTGCGGGGTGTTGTTGGCCATAGATTAGTGGGGCAGATAGGGGCCTTCGTACAGTTCTCATTTTACAAGGGTGTCTTCCATTAGTTGAGGGAGGGGTCGAGTGGGACCATAGCCACTGGAAAAACAGACCTTAGCATCTGCATCAGCAGATATTGAAAGCTCCCGACCGAGTTCCGTATTTCTAGAGTAGCCCTGACAACGGATCTCGGGTAGCACATTACAGGACATGTGCATCTAGACAAGCGATAACGATTCGCGATACATGCGTGGGGAAAGTCTAGGAACATATACCACTCTAGGTAGTGTGTCCTAGACTAAAGGGCATCGTTCGATCGGATGCATAATTCCTAGTTAGACCTTGGTGGCATCAAACCCGAATCCAAGAAGCATTCAGCAGATAGCGTAAAACTCTAGTAGAAGCTAGAAATCACTTGATAAGAAACCCTAGATTAGATCTAGGTAATAAATAATAAATGTATGCCTGAAGGCAACCGAAACAACCAGAATTGGGATCACGTTAACATTACTAGTTTGGACACTAGTTAGGTGGTGCAGAGATTAGTATGGGGTACGACAGTAGATTCGGTCCTAGACAACTTAACTTAGTTTATGGTGCTTTCCCATTTCCAGTTTATACTTATCATGCTCTTTTTCTTATCCATAGACTGAATAGTCACTAGACTTACTCAGGCTTTATGTCTGACTCTACTTTTCTTTCGTCTTCTTTCCTTCCGTTTCCCCCCCAAGGTAGTTGAGGAGCGAATAGTACAGCTCAGGTTAGATTGGACCGCTGCTCTTTCCAAGCTCGAAGATTTGTGGAAGTTTTGCTTGGATTCTCTTTTCTATTGCTATGGCTGGCTCATGCTATATTGGGGAATACAAATGTATTTTTTTATGCTTCTTTAATTTGTAAAGAGAGACAATACTCTGATATTGTAAAGCAATCTTGTACAAACTATTTTATAAATAAAGCAAAATTTTATTTTCCACTGTTTAATGTTTGTCTGTCTTGTAATTTATCTGCATCTTTTACCCATAATGCTCCACAGAAGTTAGTGCATTCCCTTTGTGAGTGACACTAACGGACGTGGGGTGTTACACGTGGTATCAGAGCTGAAGGTTACCGGATCAGATAAAAGATCTGAAAAATTATTTTCAAAACGGTTTTTAAAGAAGCATTTTCGAAAGAAAAGTTTTGTTTTAAAGGCATATTCCCCAAAGCCATACGCATTGTCTTCTCTTCCTCTGTTTGAATTCTTGTCTCCTTCTATCTTGAGTCTCTGGGGCTCCTGGCTTTCGGGGAGATAACCTCATCAAAGGGCGAAGTAGTGCCCGACTTCCATCTATAGCCGTAGTTGTTCCACTTACGGCCAGTCTTCTTTCAAGCTTAGTAGGGTCTTCGGTATGATGGAAGTAGCTTTCAAGATATTTGCCAACATAGTTACACAGAAAAAGGATGAGGAGTTTGGCAAAGGGACACAACCCTAGGATGAGGAATTCATGGATGTAGGTTTAGCTCACGAAGGAGGAAGAAATTATAAAAGAGGAAGAATCTTCACTAGGGTATGATATGGCATATGATTAAGGACAAGGGCAAGGACGAGGGACAAGATTTTAGAAGGGCAAGTACATGCTAAGCATACCTAAGAGATAGGTGGTAAAAGTTTCTGTTGGAAAGAGTCTAGTTTTTCTGTTCGTACTCTTTCCTTCGGTTTTAGCGCTTCGCATTTGTTCATATTTGCTTCCATAGTTGATCTCTGCACCTTAGTACTTGTATAGCAGAAAGATCCCAATCTGTCTCAAACCCAGTGGGTGGTATGACCTGTTTATTTCTAGTTAGTAGGGGTTTGAGAATAGCTATCGAGTTTATTTATATCATATCACGTAGATCGTCCAAATTCGGAGGAGATATTCCTTGGTTGCTTGTCTGATATTGGTTTAGGCCTTTGGGGCTTGTACTTGAGGAATGTCGAGTTCGACTAGGATGGTTTGCGTGAGAGATGAATAGTTGTGAAAAGCGCGTAGTGACCTTTCAACCCTTATAGTTATGGCATGATGGATAAGATAGGAGGAGAGATCTCTAATCATCCTAGTATATACACTTGGTTGACATTTGTTTATTTTGGAAATGGAGGTCAAGAAACTTCGCAATGGTGAAGTTGAATCTGTTAAGGTACAGTTGAGTAAAGCTCGAGAAGACGTGATACGGGAGATTGAAGATAAGGCATACGCGCCTCATACCCTTTTTCTTAAGGGTACATCCTTGATTCCTTTTTTTTTAGGAAGTCTATGCATACTAATTTCTAGCTTTTAAGGTATATCCTCTAGGACGTATCATCGATCCTTAGATAGAAGCCCTTTTGGATGTAAACATTTATTTGAAACATATTATGGTTGATGGTTGCGAATGGTTGCTAGTGGTTGCTCGTGAATGAATATACACACGTATTAGGCACTAGATCAGCTCAGACGCCTTCATATTTCATTTACATATATGTATTTGTTTATGAATTGAACTTAATGTGCTATCATATGTATGTTGCATTTGAGTGAATGGTTGTGCACTCATATAGAAATAAAATGTATCATTAGGATTTGCATACATATTGGACGCATGGCACAGACATTATTTGCATTAAGGAGGTCAACTGAATCAGTAGACCGCCTGATTTTGCATTAGATAAAGACATATACACACACTATGCATATGAACATGAAAGCATTAGAAATCTTTTAAGGATAATGAATGCTTGTGATTGAATGGTTGAGTAGATGGGTGATTGGATGGTAGGACACATTCTTCCTAACTTGAAGATTTCGGGGACGAAATCCTAAAAGGAGGGGAGAATGTAACACCCCGAATTTTCTGATAACACTAAGGTTGCTAAAATAATAATAAGTGTGTAAAAGAGGGGATGTATCTAATATGCATATAAAAATAATAATAAGTGTGTAAAAGAGGGGATGTATCTAATATGCATATAAAAATAATAATAAGTGTGCAAAGGGAGGATGTATCTAATGTGTACGTATTTATATGAATTAACAAATAATAGTAAATGTTGATAATGTACATTAAGAGAGTAATTATGGCATAAGTAAAATTAGGAATTATTTACATATAGGATTTGTCCTAAATGAGAAATGTGTACATTGTAGAATATATATATATATATATATATATATGCTAAAACATGAAATTACATGTAATTGAAATAGTAATTATGGCATAATTCAAAATGGGGGTAATTTGCATGCATAGTAATTATAGCATAATTCAAAATGGGGGTAATTTGCATGCATAGTAATTATGACATAATTTAAAATGGGAGTAATTTACAGTCCTTAATTGTGAACATAATTGGCCTCTTTTGAAATTGATGGCCTTGATTAACCCTAGCATTATCGGACGGCTCAAATCAAAATGCAACTCTATAAAAAGACCTTAGGTCTCCAACTAAATATTCACATGAAAATAAGAGTTGAAGCCGCCATGCTGTCGAATGAGAATTAGAGGGAGCCTCCATTTGAAAGAGATGAACAACAAAGCTAATACAAGTAAAAGATTAAAGCTACAACAAATAAATCAAAACAACATCTACAACAAAGGATAGCATCACCAGATTCAGAATTCAAAATTCAGAATCCTGAATACAAGATTCGTCATACGTTGTAAGTAGAGTGCTATTCCGATATGAATAACAATTGGATCTTGATTTGTATAAAATGTAAATGGAATTGTACATAATTTGTAGTGATGATAATTCTTAATTGTGTGATGCTATGATCCAAATTATAAATGAATTGGAGATGTTGTGGTGTGATAATATTAGATCTATTGGGTATTTGCAAGTACATGATTCATAGTGACACTTATATGCTTGTGGTAGTTTGTTACAATCAAGTTGAGATTCATGCAAGTATGTGACCCACTATTATGTCAACATAACTTAGACCCTTGAACATACATGACTATGATCATTGCAAGTGTAGCTTTGACCCTTTTTTGTAACATGATTCATATAAGTTTAGGTTGGAATAATTCTAGTTGAATCATACTTTTGTATTAGTGACAAAAGTAAACACCTTTGTGAACACCTAATGACTTTATGGACATGACTAGTTTATGTTTAGTGTTATGCCTAAATGAAAATATGTTTTAGGCTTATGTTGTTATCAAAATCATGTGATAATATATGTGACACCTAATTGAGTAGATTCATAATCTAGAATGCAAGTTTACGTGATTTGATTGAAACCCATGATTCATGTTTAGGTTCATGTTTTATGTCAAAAATAGATGATATTACAATGCAAGTACACAAGCCTCTAATTTGTGTTAATTAAATGGCCATATTGCAAGTTCATGCACCTCTAATTTGTGTTAATTAAATGGACATATTGCAAGTTCATGCACCTCTAATTTGTGTTAATTAAATGGCCATATTGCAAGTTCATGCACCTCTAATTTGTGTTAATTAATTGGCCATATTGCAAGTTCATGCACCTCCAATTTGTGTTAATTAAATGGCCATATTGCAAGTTCATGCAACTCTAATTTGTGTTAATTAAATAGCCATATTGCAAGTTCACGCACCTCTAATTTGTGTTAATTAAATGGCCATATTGCAAGTTCACGCACCTCTAATTTGTGTTAATTAAATGGCCATATTGCAAGTTCACGCACCTCTAATTTGTGTTAATTAAATGGCCATATTGCAAGTTCATGCACCTCTAATTTGTGTTAATTAAATGGCCATATTGCAAGTTCATGCACCTCTAATTTGTGTTAATTAAATAGCCATATTGCAAGTTCATGCACCTCTAATTTGTGTTAATTAAATGGTCATGTTGCAAGTTCATGCGTTCACACACCCCTTTTATGCTGCTTAGAATATATCATGTTCTAGGCTTTCCCTTTTTATGTTTCTAAATTGGGCTGAAATGTTGAAGCCCAACATATGTCATAATATAGCAAACATATAAAACGGGGGTAATAACGTTGGGGTAAAAATAAAACATATGTGTTGGCATGTTTGACACATGCCAACGACTTGAGAACATTTATGTGGTATAAGTTATTATACCCAATAAGAATGAATTTGAATAATGGGCCGCAAATATTTACATATAAAATGGAAAGAGACAAAATATGTAAACTAAGAAAATATGATGTAGGTAGGCCTAAAATCATGAAATGGGTTAGGGCCATGATTGGTGTAAACCTTTACACCATTAGTTTTAAAATTAAAATATATGACATCCCTTCTAATCACATACACCAAAATGTTCTAGGGTGACAGAGAGGATAGTGTCTAGGCTTGGGTTTGGAAAATACAAGTTTCCTGCCCTCCCTGGCTATCCCTAACTGATCCAATGGACGGGATGGTTATGAATTTAGAAAGATGTCTGACCCGAGGTTAGACTGAGTTGTGGTGTAAACCTGCCCGGAACCGACCGGCACATCCAGTAACCGCAACGATACCTGTCTAATGTGAGTGGTTAGTGCTTTAGTTAATAAATTAAGGCTAAGTCAGGATTGATAGGGTTAAGTCAATTAAATAAATACTTAACCAAATTCAACATATTAACTAAATTGGTGGGTAGGGTTAAGTTAATCTGGACACTTAACCAATTTAATATGTTGACTAGGGGAGTGGGTAAGGTTAAGCAAATGTTTAACCATTATAACATGATCAACTGGATTAGAGAGTGAGGTTAAGTTAATTAGAACACTTAACCATAGAAACACGTTAGTTGGACAAGTGATTGAGGTTAAGAAAAAAAATTAGAACTCTTAACCATGATAACAAGTTGATTTGACAAATGTGTTGGGATTAAGTAGTTAGAAATACTTAACCGATATAGCATGAATGATTAGAGTTAAGTAACAAGAACACTTAACCAGTGTAATTTGACTTGTAGTAAAGTTAAACGTGAATGGACAACACTTAACCATTATAACCTGTTAATTAAACAAGTAGTAGGGTTAAGTTAGCTAAGGAGACACTTAACCGTTGTAACAGGTTAGTTAAACAAATGGTGAGGTTAAGTTAACACAAGGAGGCAACACTTAACCAGTATAATCTGAGTTGTGGTAGGGTTAAGTCAACAAGAATAACACTTAACCAGTTTAATATGACAAAAGGGATGGGTTAAGTTAACTTGAATTGACTAATGACACTTAACCAAACCAACTTGACGAGAAAGAAAACTAAGTAGTAAACCTTAGTTAAAAGGGACTAAGTAGAGAACCTTAGTTAAGAAAACAACGGTTCTAGAAACTAAGTGGTAAATCTTAGTTAACAAAACTAAGTAGTAATTCTTAGTATAACACGAGAAGGAGCGGACGTCCATCTAATTTTAAAAGAAGGCTCCAACGAATTGGGTTACGAAGCCCGAGGCTTCGAGGGGACGTGAGGGTACTCTTGGTATCCCTCTGTGAGGCAGCAGATGATCCTCCTTGGCCCACAGAGGTTAAGGTCTGCGTTAGAAGAACCAAGGGTATGCCTTGGTTGCAAAATATGGCAACCTAAAGACTAGGTTGGACCAGCGTGATTCGGCGAGAAAACAGTAGCCCTGTGATAGCAACTCGTCGTCTACCTACCATCTTCAGTCAAGCGAGACACGTGAAGCGGGGAGGCGGAGAACTCATACGGACCACATACTTGCTATCTAGTTGTGGTTGCGGGGTGTTGTTGGCCATAGATTAGTGGGGCAGATAGGGGCCTTCGTACAGTTCTCATTTTACAAGGGTGCCTTCCATTAGTTGAGGGAGGGGTCGAGTGGGACCATAGCCACTGGAAAAACAGACCTTAGCATCTGCATCAGCAGATATTGAAAGCTCCCGACCGAGTTCCGTATTTCTAGAGTAGCCCTGACAACGGATCTCGGGTAGCACATTACATGACATGTGCATCTAGACAAGCGATAACGATTCGCGATACATGCGTGGGGAAAGTCTAGGAACATATACCACTCTAGGTAGTGTGTCCTAGACTAAAGGGCATCGTTCGATCGGATGCATAATTCCTAGTTAGACCTTGGTGGCATCAAACCCGAATCCAAGAAGCATTCAGCAGATAGCGTAAAACTCTAGTAGAAGCTAGAAAGCACTTGATAAGAAACCCTAGATTAGATCTAGGTAATAAATAATAAATGTATGCCTGAAGGCAACCGAAACAACCAGAATTGGGATCACGTAAACATTACTAGTTTGGACACTAGTTAGGTGGTGCAGAGATTAGTATGGGGTACGACAGTAGATTCGGTCCTAGACAACTTAACTTAGTTTATGGTGCTTTCCCATTTCCAGTTTATACTTATCATGCTCTTTTTCTTATCCATAGACTGTATAGTCACTAGACTTACTCAGGCTTTATGTCTGACTCTACTTTTCTTTCGTCTTCTTTCCTTCCGTTCCCCCCCAAGGTAGTTGAGGAGCGAATAGTACAGCTCAGGTTAGATTGGACCGCTGCTCTTTCCAAGCTCGAAGATTTGTGGAAGTTTTGCTTGGATTCTCTTTTCTATTGCTATGGCTGGCTCATGCTATATTGGGGAATACAAATGTATTTTTTTTATGCTTCTTTATTTTGTAAAGACAGACAATACTCTGATATTGTAAAGCAATCTTGTACAAACTATTTTATAAATAAAGCAAAATTTTATTTTCCGCTGTTTAATGTTTGTCTATCTTGTAATTTATCTGCATCTTTTACCCATAATGCTCCACAGAAGTTAGTGCATTCCCTTTGTGAGTGACACTAACGGACGTGGGGTGTTACAAAATGGGCCGCACCCAATTAGGGTATATTGTCACCATCTAGAGAATATTCTTATTTGTACTTCTTTCAATTCTGTATCTCCCAGGAACGGTTATGTTGGAATACTAACCAAGGGGTCACAATATATCCGATACATTCAAGAGAAATGAATGGTTGGTTATGTGTGGCCGAGTTGCAAGATGTTCTTGTTGAACTCCAGTGTATCGCTTCTAGAGTACACTGATCGGAAGGTGGATCCATACCTTGTCACAGTTGGAATCCATTGCCTAAATAAGAGCCCACGGTTTTGATTGTATATTATATATGTAGAACGTTAGATGCAAGCGTTTCTGCTAGATTTCTATTTACTTGATCTAGACATTATTGTAATATCAGACAAGTATCGTTTTAGAAATATTTTTGGGTTATCATAAGGTAAAAGCCATCCGTGTTTATGTGTGGATCAGTCTTATGATTATACCTTGTTTCAAAAGGATTTTGAAAGTTAAATCAAATGATTTGAGTTTACTCACACCAGTCACATGACTGACCCAGAGTTTATTTTGTTTTGTTTTCCCTAAACTCTTGGGTGCCCAATTTTGTATGGGCGGTCAAGTAGTCGGGATTTACAGATACTTGAAGAGCTGGAGCAGGAGGCTTCAGAATTATATAGCTATGTTTATTTCCGCGGTGTTGTAAGTGCTGTACTTTGGAAATGATATGTATATTCAAGTACAAATTTATATTTCAAAGTTATGTTATATAATATATGTTATTCGTTTTGCTGTGAGATTCGTGTTACTCTCATGTTGTATGTTCTTCTTCTTCTATTCTAAGTTTCTATCTTATCTATTCTCACCCTCTAATTTCTTTCATGGACTATCCGGTATTTTCCGACGCTTGGAGTGTCGACATTGAGTATATGTCGGTAACCAAGGTCGACAAAATCCCCGGGTCGTTACAGTGAGTTTTAATCACATTGGACGATCATCGTTAATAACAATAACCATCTCTTGATTCAGACGGACAATTTATTTTACTATAAATTGTAACGAGCTCCAATTCACTTCCAGTCAGTTCCATGGTGTAGCCATCTTCTATATGATCCTAACGAATTTGACCGTTCGTTAATTTGACATTGTATGACCAAGTTATAGTGTTTACAAGCTAATACACTATTTTATATTTAAAATAAGCTTAATTTAGTTTTACTGGGCTTAACCTTTGTTTCTTTCCGGCCCAATAGAACTCCACCGACCTACACTAACATCCCCTTTCTTCTCCAAATTTGTATTCAGTATTTTACATGCAGGTACTTCCAATTTTTCCACCATTTCAGAACTTCGGAGCTCCTCTTCTCACTTGTTCCTTCACAAGATTCAAAATCCTCACCACCGTTGGCTTTTCCCCGCAAGTTTTTGGGTCCATTATTCTAAATAGAAAATAGACTACTTTAATAATAAAAGCTTAAGTCTTCTTAATCACATTTAAGGTCCCTTAATCTTTCTCCTACCCAATAAAACGCGCTCCTCAAACATACCATTGCTGAAGACTTCGACCGCTCCCTCCTACTCCATTATCCAACAATACAACAACTAACAACACCAGGTTCTTTCTCTCCCAACACCCTTCCTCCTCATCACTTCAAATTCTAACCTGAGTTCATCAATTACAATGCGACATCGAGGTCATCAACCTGCTGTACACGGTGATGCCGACATCAAACTGAACGGATTCTCACCAAAAATTGCCTCGATGAGCTAAACGTTGTGCTAAACCCAAATTCAAACTCCATTTCGTGAATAAATATTTCAATTACACAAAATTTGGAACCCTACGACTCAAGAATAGAACGCTAAAAAAATGTCAAGATCCCAAACACTTGATCGCAGCAAGAAACAAGACTACCAACTTGAAGCTCTTAATCTCAACAACTCTTATATATATACTTAGTGATTTATAGAATTTTCTACAATTTGTTTTGAATTTACAAACTCTCCTTTTGTTGAAAATAAAATAAAAGTAGCGGCGGAAAATGCCTTGACTACTGAAGAATGAAAATAGGGTTAGAGATGTATTGGTACTTATAGGGTAGATTTTATAATATTTTATTCGAATATTATATTAAATTATAACCAATCGCTATATGTATTTGTCTTCTAAAAATTCGTACGAACACATATAATACCCAAAAATCATGAAAAATGGCATGCAGCTACAGTTCGACATTACGGACCCAACGAAACTAGTTTCGTCGAATTTCGACTCCGTTTGCTCACACAGCGTATTTTTTGATACGTCGTATGTTTCAACTCCTTCATACCATAATGTATTCAAATTTTTGATTAACGGTTGTAAGCAAACATCAATGCCCTCTGTTGGATCATAAGGGCCAAAGACGACAATTGTGAGAAACATATACAGAGTTTTCATACGCTTCCATGAGGTTAGATTGTAAGGTGTGATTATTATAGGCCAAGATGAATATTTAAAATCAAATTTAGAAAATGGTGAGAAGTCATCCGTATATAAACATAGTCTAATGTTGCGACTCTCCACTGCTAAATCGGGATATTTCTTATCAAAATATTTTCATGCTTTTCCAACGGATAAGTGTGTTAACGTACCTTCTTGAGGTGTTCTCACAATCTGCCATCTCATATGATACGCTGCTACGAATGATGCATATTATCTTTGAAATCTAGGAGTGATAAGTAAATAATTCTTACGCTTGTACGGAACTTCTTTCCCTTCTTTTTCCTTAGTTTGTATCTTTCTTGATTACATATTTTACAATTTCTAAGATAGATGTCTTCTTTCTAATATACCATGCAACCATTTGAACTTGTATATATTTTCTGATACGACAAACCAAAAGATGACATAAGTTTTTCCACTTCATAATAATTTTCGCACATTAAATTATTGGATGACATATGACATTTAGCAGTTTGAACAACAGCTGTAAATCCAGCTTCCATAAGGTTGTATTTTGATTTCATTGTAATGTATTCTGCAGTTAACGATAATTAAGTGTTGTTTGTACATCCATTCCAAAGGGGTTTTATAGCAGCGCCTAATGAATCATATATATTTTCAGCTTCAACATTTGGTTGCTTTTCGACATTAGCATCGTCGTTATCAATTTCAACAGTAGGAAACATTGATCATGTTGTATCTTTGACCATATGTTCTATGAGATTCGTCATACTAATTTCATCACCAATGACCTCCATCGACTATTCATGATTAAAGGACACAATTTCTCCATGACGATCTCATACCAAATAAATGGGTACAAAACCATATTGGTTAGGGTGAGAATTCAGTAAGTTCAGGCGGTTTTGAAGTAAAATATTTCATACCGAATTAAAACCGAAATTTTTCAAAATCAAGTCGAACTGAAATAATTTCGGGTAATTCGGTCAGTAACTCATTTAACCGAAGTTGAAAGATATGTTATTGTTTAAATGATTAATTCACTCGAAGTAAAACATGAATTTATGTTTGAAGAAAATTTGCTCATTAAATTTAATGTTTACAGTAGAATTTGACTTGTCTTTAACATATGCCTTTGTATTTTATCATTAAGCCAGTTATTTAAAGTACAATAATACCATAAAATTGCATAATACATTAATAGTTCGGTTAAACCGGTAACCAAAAAATATATTTTACAAACCGAATTCAAACCGATTTAGTTTCAAAACTGTATTTCTTGTATCGTACACCAATGCGTGTACATAAGAAACAAAAAGAAAATGCCTCGAAATTTAATGAATTGTTTAAAGTGATATGATTTACGAAACGAAATTACTTTATAGTGTTTGTAAATTATCCAATACAGAGACAAATTCAACAAATGCTGTATCAGATGAATAGGGATGCCCGTTTTGCAGAAAAACGAATATCTATGTAACGATCATATACAACACTTATTAGACGAGGCCAAATAATATCCAACGGTTTAAATATTTGTTTATATTAAATTTAAATATATAATTTGTTTATATTTTATTGTTTTGAGCATATGTACTAAATTATTATTATTTTTACTATTTTGCATACTAAATAACTCGTTTTTGCTTATATATTGCGTTATATACTAAATTAAATATATAATTTGTTTATATACTAAGTTATACTATTTAAGGAATTCTAACAATGATGAATCGTAATAAAATCATCCGTAATCATTCAAAACTTATTAAACACCAAAACAATTCATGTGTTCGCATAAATATACAATTCGTTTTCACATAATTATCCAAAACTACGATTAATTCTAATGTAATACATCATTCGTGGTCACATAATTAAACTGTTTACAAAACTTATCATATGCCTATGATCGACCCAAAAAAATTATCCTACACATATAATTAAACCTAGCTATTAGTAATAATCTGAACATTTTGATGATAGTAATAAGAATTAGCATGCAATATGATGTACTTAATAAATACTCATAGCTATTAGGAATAAGCATAATACAAACTTAGGCCTAAACTAAAAAACCTAAATAATTAAGATTTAATTGAAAACCCTGATTTTGAGAGGCTGGAGAGTGAAGGGGCAGCAAGAGTAGCTTAGTGGCAACGCCCGGAGGTGATTTGGAGGAGTGCAGCATTTGGCAAGGATGATTGGGAGGTGGGTTTTGATTGATTTGGATAGAGGAAGATGGAATGAGAAACTTAGGAGTCCATTGACTACAAACGACATATATTGCAACGGTTTCCAACGGCTTCAAATGACATGTTTCGAAATCAAAGGACCGTTGGATAAGCCGTTGGCAGTCGTTAGAATATGGACATTGGAATACGTTATAGTAGTGTACTCTCTCATAGTGATGTTGTCTTCCTTGATTATGAAGTTGTCTCTTATAAAACATCACTTTAGCATAGAATTTGATTGTTGGATGATTTTTCAACTGTCTGCCACAAATCACTAGTTGTCTTGCAATCTATAACTTGAGGTAATAGCTTTTCACTAATGGATGATCAGAGCCAAGCACTGATTAGTCTGTTTTTCCTATGATACTTGTTGAATTCTTCATTGTGGATAATGTTGTTGGCTTGGTCAATAATGAACTTTTGTGGTACAATATTGGTGTCCATGATAGATCCTTCAAGCCCAAATCCTTGTATTGCTATTTCGATCGATTTGAAGTTTCCATAACAGATAATTATTATCATCTAGCTGCACTGTTATTAATTGAGACTGAGGACTAACAATTGTTTTTATCAAATGTTCCGTAGCATTGTTGGTGTTAGTTGAACAGACAGAAGGATCAGAGATTGTTGTTGAACTGTTATTTGCCATGATGGAAAGAGAACGAAGAAATATGATGAAACGAGATTCAAGAGAATATATCTGATGAGCCAAGATGACTCTATGAAGCCTGCGCTGATGCATCATGAAGGAGAATTTGCTTTTGCAATGTTCGTACATAAATACATGATAACAATATTTGTATTACACGTGTTTACTATTTTAGAAAGATCATGAATAATCAGCTAGTGTACAACTTTTTGACGTGAACAGATTTTATGTTTTGCTGGTATATTAGTTTTTTGCTTTCTTATTACCATCGTTATCATCCCATTGCATAAATAACCTCATTTCATGTAGATCCTCATTTCATGTAGAACAAAAAAAACCATGCAAAAGATAATATTTTCAACGTCAAAGCACAAAGCACGTCGTTTGTATGTACATCATCACATGGTTTCGAAATCTGAATGCTAGTTTTGGAAAAACCCTAAAAGAGTGCCCATTAGTACCTTGTTTCCTCGTAAACAAGAAAGGTTCTCTTAGAAGATTTCTTGGTCTGCTTTGTACACCCGTTCCCAATTTTTATTACTTCCATGCCATTGCCAATTGGCAACACACCTGACTCAAACATTCCATCCTCCCTTCTGCTCATTCCCTTCTTTAACTTGACATAAGAAGACGATGCTTTCTTCTTATTATTATTTTGATGAAAGAAATTGCTCGATATAACTACAGAACCTTCAGGGTTCATATCCATGTCAAACAGCACTTCCCCACAATCACCAATCCCACTATCCACAACTGCAAATTCAATGTTCTTGAACAATTTTATCACTTCACAAAGCTCTCCCACTTTGAAGCTTGCCACATCTCCAAGCCCAAATCCTTCCAATTGTAACTTTATTTGGTTAGCGGCATTTTGGTCATTGCACACACAAATCAGATGGCCATCAGTATATTTTGCAGCGATCGCTAATGCCAATGTTGAAGGAGATAATCCTTCCTCGGACATGACGTTCACCATTAGCTTTGCCTGGTTGCTTGCTGCTAGTGCTGATATGTACTCTATGCATTCTGGCTCCACAAGTGTATTGCTGCTATTTACTGAAAACTTCTGGCTCTTGAAATTCATGCACTGAAATTGAACATAGAAAGGAAAAAGAAAACAAAAAATTAGGGGCATGTAATTTTTCACCTCAGACTTTAGTTAATTGAACATAGAAAGGAAATGAAATAATTAGTAAACACATACCAAATCTAGGGTGTGTAAATAGGCTCTCCTTGCATTCGTAGCAGACCAGATGCCCATTTCTACTGCTCCTTTTATATTTGAAGTTCTGGAGAATCAGGGTGAGGTGTTAATAAGAGTTTACCAATTAATATACTCAGTAAAGCCTTATGGAGGAAACTATATATTAAGTGCTCCTATTAATAGCAGAATTCACATGAATTAGTGCATGAAAGTTATCAGACATCTGTCCATCTAACGTGTACAAAGTAATTTGAGGCTTGGTAGGTAGCCGAATATTTATTAGAATATTTTCATAGCGGTGCAGTTGTACAAGATTGTGTGTCTGAATTTGCCACACAATATGTTTTCAACTTTTGGATTCACCAACAAAATTCAATCGAGTTTTGATTGGGAATGAGAAGTACACATTTTCGTTCAGTGGAAACAATACTTGGTTTTGACTCCAAAACCAATTTTGATGTTGGAGGTTTTGACTCCAAAATCAAAATATATACCCTCTTCAGTAACACAACATTTGGGACATATTCGTTGGTTAGCTCTTACGTTTTTCACTGTTGTTTTACGAAATATATCACTTGACTAAACCAAATGATATCAATGTTACAGTGTCCTAAACAAATTACTTCACTTCAGGCTCAGAGTGCTCTCAGACTTAATTCTATATCTCCTCCAATAAACTAGTTACTCTAGTTAGAAGTGCAACATGCCTAATTCGTGTCTTTTTCAGTTTTTAATCATGCATCAGATCCAAGAAATATAATCATAATCTTTTTTGACTTAAAGTTAATACCCTAAACTGAATGTTCGACAGGTGTTTGGTGCTCTTGAACCTAATTTACATGACATATATTTGTTGAAGCACGTCTCTTCAACTCTACTCTTTGAATATTGGAGCACTTCTCACCCACAACTCTAGAATAATTTTTCTTCCACGGCCACTTGTGCAATGTTCTCTTTCTCTTCATCTTTGAATCTACAATTCCTTGCCATATGCCCAAAATTTTGACACTTGAAACACCTAGGTTTTCCCTTATGTCAACAATCATTTTCTTCATGACCAGTTTTGTGACAATTATTGCATTGGAGAAATTTGCCTCTCCCTTTTTGAATTTGATGCTTTGCTATTAAAGGTTTTTCAGTGTTGTTTTCACTATCTTCATTTCTCATGATCCTCCTTTGATCCAATGCAAGGAGTGAATTGATCAATTCTGAAAATGTTAACTTGGACAATTTTTAGTATCTTCAAGTGAAGAAATTTTACCTTCATACTTTTCTGGAAGAGTGATAAGAAGTTTGTCCACCACCCTTTGGCTTGTAAATTCTCCACCAAGCAGCTTGATTTGGTTGGCAATGGACATCAGCTGACTCCCATACTCCTTAACACCTTCATAACTTTTCATCCCCATCATTTCAAATTCCCTCTTAAGAATCAAAATTTGCATTAATTTTGTTTGATGATTTCCTTCATACTCCTCTTTAATTTTCTTCCATGCTTCTTTGGGAGATTCACATCCCATAATAGTTGTGAAAATTTCTTCAGACACGGCCCCATGCAGATATGAAAGTGCCCTCGACTTTCTCGCCATATCTTCGTTATATTTTTTGGCTTGAGTGACTGTTGGATTTTGAGGAAGAGGAGTGGGATCAATATCACTTTCAATGACATCCCATAAACTTAAAGTTTTAAGATATAACTTCATTTTGATAACCCATGATTGATAATTTTCTCCTTTGAATAGAGGAATGGAAAGTGAAAAATTTATTGTAGTGGACTTTAGAAGAATACTAACAATTTTTTGTTAACCTCACAAGCCCTAAGAATAACTAGCTCCGATACCACTTTGTTTGAAATTTTAGAGGACGAAGAGAAAAAATGTATAAGAAAGAGGAATAATTAATAAAACTTTTATTGCTTCATTTTTCTTTATACCACAAATGAGAGAGTATAATTATATTTATAACACAACAAAAATTCTAGACTCTTCTTCTCTAGATTTTTCCTTATCCTCTAATTTCTAGACTTGCCTTAATAAACCATTCTCTAGATAATTCTATTACATATATAATAACTCTAATATTTATTGCCATTTATTTTTATCTTTTCCTAAATACAATAATTAAATCTATTACATAATTTATGTTTTCTTTTAAAACCAAGTTTATTTTCAACATATTTTACCAAATTAAGCTGCGGTTTGTATAAAGAAATTACTACAATTTAGTCTTTAAGAACGAACCATGAGACCAACCATGATAAATTAATGCTTAAAGGTTCGTCAAAATTAAGCATTTTTTTTATATTCTACAACTTGCGCATTTAAATAAAAGTAACACGCAAAATTATTAATATTGAAATATGATAGAATTTGATGATTTGAGTATTTGGTTGATATTGAATTACTGGAAGAGAAATCTGAATATTACTGACACTCAAAATGTTGATACAATCTCCTGAACATTGATACATTCGTTTGTATTTATAATATGTAACCTGTTAAGCTATTGGACCATGGCTGCTTCTATATCTTTGTACCCGAACTATTGTTGTGACGATATAAATTGTTTGATTGTCATGTTAAACTCGATTGCTCACTTCATTCATTTCTCAATACCTCATTCAAATAGATATTGGGATTGCAATTTCTTGGGTTTTATGATTTCCCTAATTTATCATATCTCTTCAAGTTTCTTCATGACAATGAAATTTTCTTTTGCCTTCTTAAGTTTGATTCATGTTTTGATCTCAAGACATCTAGGATTTTGTAAATTCCATATCTAATTGCTGCTATTTTCAAATTTCTTTATGATGTTATGAAAATTGGCTTATGCCTTCTTCAATCCACAATTTAGTTAATGTTTTGTGCTTGCAATCTCTAGAGTTTTGCAAGTTTCGAACTTCCTTGCTGCTGTTTTCAGATCTGTTCATAAACTAATGAAGTTTGGCTTTTGACATCTTTGATCTTTAGCTCCTTCAATCTGATGAATGTTTCAGCTGAAAGTGAGTTGGTAGGTATATTAGCCCATCAATAAGTAGTAGGCACGTGATTCACACAACGATTGGAATTTAACATGTACAATTTAAATAAATGTATTTGACAAGAAGAGAAATGTAATTTGTATTGGGCTGAAGAAAACGAAATGTATTGATAGTTTGTACATAGTTCTCGATTGTTTGTATAAGCTTAAGTGTATGATAATGGGCCAAGCCCAAAACACAGCAATATAAAAATAAAATGATAAAACGGGTAATAGACCCACATATTACATAACAGTATCCAGAACCCACACCCTCCCTTTCTCCCTCTACCCCCACCTCCATCCCCTCCTCCCCTAACACACAAAATCTAAAACAAGGTTATGGTTCCAAAAAAAAGAGGGTTACGGTTCCGAAATAAGAAATGGTTGTTGCTCCTCAAATCCGTGGCAATCTGATCTTCCAGATCTTGACAAATTGAAGCTTCAAAAGGATAATCTAAGTGCTGGATTGATGGAAGATGAGAGTTCTCAGGCCGTTTGAGGCTCTGTAGGAGGACTAACTTGACAATTCCTCCAATAGTAGCAAATCGAGTCAGAGTAAGTGATAAGATGAAGTCTTCTTGTTTAAACTCTCTCCGATATTTCACTTTTAACTCAGATTTGAGTCTTGTAAACTTAGTGCTCGAAAGAGATTTTGTGAGTATATCTACTTTTGGATAGAAAGATGGAACATGACATACTTGAAGTTCTTCCTTGATGATTTGCTCTCGAATACACACACACATACACACACACAGACACACACACACACACACACACACACACATATATATATATATACACATATATATGTGTTTTGTTCGAGAGTGAAGAATCAGATTTCTTGACATGTATACTGTACTTTGGTTATCACAATAGAGTGTATCTTTATCCATTTTAATCTACAATTCCATAAGTAGTGATTATAGCTACATAATTTCTATAGTAGCTCTCACCATACTTTTGTATTTTGCTTCACTGCTTGATTCTGAATTATAGATTGCTTTTTTGAGCTCCAGAAGATTAGGTTGTTTCCAAAGTAAATGCAATATCCAGTAACTGATTTTCTGTCATCTATATCCCCAGCACAGTCAGCATCATTGTACCCAACAAAGTCCAATCTTGTACTTTGGCTAATATGCAGACCAAAGTTTATTGTCCCTTTTAGGTATCTTAGGACTATTTTTGACACCTCTTTAGTGAGTATCCAAGGGATTTTGCATGAATTGAGACAATTTGTTAATATTGAAAGATAAACCAAATCTAGTTAAAGTAACATACTAGAGAGCTCCAATAATATTTCTATATTATTTAATGTTAGATATAGGTTCCCCACGTTTTTGGAGTACCTTTGACTGTTTATCCTTGGGGTAGGTTGTGGATTGGCATTATATTGATCATCTGTGTTTTCTCTAGTAGTTTAATGATGTATTTCCTTTCACTCGGAACCAGACTTTGAGATGTTGGTCTGGTCGCGTCTATACCCAGAAAATAATTTAGCTCAACCAGATCTTTCAATGAAAATTGTTGGTTAAGATACTTGATTAAGTCACTGATTTGCTTCTGATCATCACCCGTAATGATCATATCATCAACATAAATTAGAATGTAAGCTGATGAGGTAGAAGTGATGTTAACAAATAATGAGTTATCTGATTTGGTAAACTAAAAGCCTTTATTAATAAATGTTTCTTTCAGTTTATCAAACCATACTCTGAGAGCTTGGTGAAACCCATATGTTGCCTTTTTAATTTTGCATACAAGGTTTTTATCTTGTATGTAACCTTGTGGCTGTTGCATATAAATTTCTTCTTGCAATTTGCCATTCGAAAAGGGATTGTTAACATCCAGCTGCCTTATGTACTAGTTTTTGTAAATTGCTATAGTCAGAATGAGTCTAATAGTAGTGGGTTTAACCAGTGGAGAGAAAGTTTCAGATTAATCAGACCCATATTCCTGAGTGTATCCTTTAGCTAAAGTCTTGCATTGTACTTGTTGACACTCTCATCTTTGTTCCTCTTTAACTTGTATGTCCATCTACAGTTAACTATATTTTTATTCTTCGGTGGATGGACTAATTCCTAAGTTTTATTGTTAACTAAAGCATTGAACTCTTCATCCATTGTCGCCTTCCAATTTTCATTGTTGATGGCTTGATTGAAGTTTTCATGCTCATATATAGTTGTATATATCTTGGGTTTGAATATACCACTTATAGATCTTGAGATCATTGGGTGTCTGTTGCTACTTGACTAATATTTAGTGGAGTTTTCTTCACTTTATAAATCATTGCTAGTTTCATAAGTTTAATTTTGCTCTATTGTTTGACTTGAATTCCTTGAAGTGATATCAGGATACTAAATTGTGTAACTGGATGTGTGATCAGCTTCTTGACTTGACCCTAGTGGTAGAGTGTGTTGAGATTGTGAAGAACCACTGGTCCTTTCAGTCTCCACACCTTTTGTGAACTTAATATATAAAGGTAAGTATGGAATAGATCCTTTTGGGTTGTATATTTTTTGGTAGTTTTAATTTCTTGATCTTTAAATGGAAACACACGCTCGTTGAACACTACATGTAAACTGACAGTCACCTTACAATTCTCATCTAGACACTTGTACCCCTTTTGATTGACACTAGAACCAATGAATGTACAAGGTTTTGATCTGAAATTCAGTTTATTTTAATTGTAAGGTCTAATACATGAAAAACACAAACACCCAAAAGTTTCAAGCATTCTATAGTCTGGTTTAATTCCAAATAGCTTTTCCATAGGGCATAGAATACTTAAAACTTCTGTAGACAACCTATTAATTAAATAAAATGCAGTTAAAAGCATCAGGCTAAAAAATTTAAAGGCATTGACACTTGAGCTAGTAAAGTTAGACCAGACTAAACAATGTGTCTGTGTTTCCTTTGCACCAGTCCATTTCATTCTGATGTATATGGACAGGTGGTTCTTTGTACTATCACTTTTTTTTTATGAAAGAGATCGTTGTGAGTTTTATATTCACTCTATATTTTGAAATACTTTTGTTTGACATTGGCTTGCTTTTCTTCCATATTTATAAAGTTAATAACAACATTGTAGACATCTTATTTGAATTTTAGAAAGTATATCCATATGTGTCTTGAATATATAAGAGTCAACAAAGGAAATATAATATTTGTATCCATAGTCAAAACTTAGAGGTGTAGGACCCCACGAGTCTGAAGCAACCATAGTTAATGGTTGTTTATAATCAGTTTCAGAATTAGCAAAAAGTAGTTTATGACTTTTATCAAACTGACAGTAAGTGCACACAAATGGAGATGTACAAGTGTCAAAGGGAATTTATTATCTAACAATATTATTTGACAGTTTTGTCACAGGGATGACCTAATGCCAAACATCAAATTCAATTTACACTTAGTATTAGAAACTATTTCAGAAACATTACAGTTACTATTATTATTGGAAAATTTCTTGCATATTATAGAATTGAACTTATATAGTCCTTTATCAGCTTTACTGTGTAACAGAATCTTTAGTTAGTATGTCTTTGATCATGCGGTATTCAGGATAAAGCTCAAAAAACACATTATTATCACTTGCAAATTGAGACACACTAATAAGATTTTTCCTAATTTTAGGAACTCTTAGCAGATTATTTAGAAATAACTGCCTTTTCCTTTTGACATGTGCATTTCCAATGTGTGTTATACTTATGCAATCACCATTACCCAAGCATATAAGTTGTTTACTTTTGTACTCCTTGTTGCCAACACTTAAGTTTTCCAAGTTGCTTGTAATGTGATTTGTTGCTCCAGTATCTAGGTACCAAGTATTATCCAATATATCTTCAGATTTAGCAACTTCACTTAACTGACGTGTTTAAGCACCATCTTGTTGGTCTGAGATGTTTCTGGCTAGGGTAAACTTAGCACTTCCATTGTTGTTTCTGGAATTCCCATGGTTTTGACCAGGCATGAAATCTTATGTGAATTTAAATATCACTTAGCAGATGTGTGGCCAAGTTTTTCGCAGATTTGACACTTGGGCCTTGAGTTGTTATTCCATATTCCCCTACCTCTGGATCATAGAGAAACCTCTGGATCATAGAGAAACCTCCTCTCTGACTGGTTTGATCGTTTCTTGAATTATTATTTTTACTGCTTGCTGCATAATTTATAGACATGTCTGGATTTGCGTATTTCAAGTGATTAATTCTAGCTTCGTGAGCAAGAAGTGCGGAGTACACATATTTCATATCAGGGGTATTTCTTTTAGATGAATGAATAGCTACTATAGCTTCATATTCGTGCCCCCAAACCATTCAAAACAGTCAACACTTGTTCATCCTCTACGACTCTATGTACAGCAAAATCAAGTAAGTTGTATAATTTCTTTATTCTGGCAAGGTAATTCCTTATAGGTTCTGTGCCTTCTTTTCTGATATTTTGAAGTTTCCTTTTGTAATGCATGGCTCTTGCTGCTGATTGAGTGCTAAAAACTCTTTCATTTGTAGATTATATCTCATAAGCAGAATTACACCTTATAAGCTGAGGTAAAAGATTAGAGCTAATTAAGGAAGCCAAGAACTTATTAACTAGTCTTGTCTGAAGTGTTTTGTGTATTCGGTATTGTTGACCATCTTGTTTTCACTATCAGTTATGAATTTAGGAGGTACTGATAATGTTCCAAGAATGAAACCTTCTAGACCATAGCCTTGAATCACAGTTTCCACATGAAGTTTCCAATCTTCTTATGAATGTACAGTTATCAACTGACTTTGCGGACTAATAATGGTCTTGATCAGTTTGTTGGCTTCAACAATGAGATCAGTTTGACTTGGTTGCTGAGGAGGCATAAAGAAAGGCTGTGATGATTCAACATGACCAGTTTCTGATTGATTATCTCCAGCCATTGATGAAAAATAAATGGAAGAAAACAGGAAACCAGATGAGCCTATAGGTAAAACTTTTTTTTTTAGGAAATATGATGGTACTGTTATCTAATGAAACCAACATTTATGAAGATATTGTCTTCTAAAAGGTAAGGATAGCACAGACTTAATTATGGTTTCTTAAAAAGAAGGATTTTACTCTATACTGGTTTTCTTGATTTCTAAAGAACAAGTTTTCTTCAGAAAATCTTCATGCAGTAGTGAATTTTAACACAATTTTTTGCGTGGCACTTGATTTAGGAGATAAACTGTTTTAATCTCCTAAATGATGAGAAAAATTCTAATAGGAGATACTTTTAACTCACAATCTTTGTTAGAATCTCTTTCTTGATGAATACTTCTTTCAAACTGTACTAGATGCAAGGCTTTATGATCAATATCAAGGATCATTTGTTGCTGTTAAGCTTGTAGAAAGCTTTGATACTAGATTGGAATTTAACATGAACAATTTAATTGATAAAAATGTATTTGAGAAGAAGAGAAATGCAATTTGTATTGAGCTGAAGAAAATAAAATGTAACGATAGTTTGTACATAGTTCTCGTGGCTTATATAAGCCTAAGTGTAAGATAATGGGCCAGCCCAAAACACAACAAAATAGAAACAAAAAGATAAAACGGGTAATAGACCCGTATATTACATAACAATATCCAGAACTCTAATGACAACACTTAGATTATCACACCATATAATCGGTTTTAAGTTTGTATATGACGTTGATTCATTGGGTGGAGATTGTGTTTCCATGATTTTTGGTATAACACTTGCTATTAATGTATGCTTCAATATTCTACCTCTATGCTTGTTCTAGAAATAGTGGTTTGTTTCTTTAAACACCATAAAATTGGGTTAACTTCAATGTACATGCAATATCCTATGGGAGAATTTCGGTCACTTCCCAATTAATATTAATGTATCCTTTTATGTTGAGATTTTTTCAAACATTTTGATTTGATTTATGATCATCGGTTTCTTTTAGATATCTCAAAATTCTTTCATGTACTTTTTATTGTTCATCCTTTGGATCTTGCATAAATTGGCATATTTGGTTAATACTAAAAGAAATTTCTGATATTGTTATGGTTATATATTGTAATGTACCAACAACGATTTTATATTGTTTCTTCCCTATTATTTTGATAGATGTTGTTTTAAGCATTGGATTTGCACCATGTATATATGCTTTGATATGTATCTCTATGATATATTTTTTCTAACTAAGAAAGATTTATGAGTTTGATATTCTTTTAATTTCAATGCCCAAAAATTAATTTAGAGCTCTAAGATATTTGACCAAAAGTTGTTTGTTCATAATTGAATAAGGATATTGATTATTGTATTATTATCGCATACAATAATCAAGTCAATAACATATATTAATAGTTGATACAATGGTAATTTTAATAAACAAAGTGTTGTCTAATTTGGCTGACTGAAAACACAAGTTTATTAATGTTGTTTCCAGTCTGTCAAACCAAGCTCTAGGAGTCTACTTAAGTCCATTTATGTCTTTATTTAGTCTGCACACATAATCTTTTGTCATTGTTAAAGCCTGAAAGTTGCTCCATATGTAATTGTTTATGTAAATCTTCATTTAAAAAAGCATTATTTACATCTAGCTATTTGATACTCCAATTTCTATGTAATATTATAATAGAGTGATTTTCATTGTTGCTTCCTTTACAACTGGAGAAATTTTTTCATTAAGTCAGATCCATGTTGCTAGGTATATCCCCTAGCTAGCTACAAGTCTTAGTTTATATCTTCCTATTGTTCCATCTGGTATTTTCTTTCATTTGTATGTCCATTTGTTCCCAACAACATTTTAAGATAAACTAGATTCCATGTCTTATTCCTCATAAGTGCATGATATTCTTCATTTATGGCTTTCTTTTAATTTAGATCTTTTACTGCCTAAGTATATTTTTCTTGCATTTCTATTGTTCGCTGTTTAAAGTTTAGGTTTAAGATTTCCACATTTTTAGCTTATTGTCATATGATGACCAACTTAAACATGTAATATTTCATGTATCTTTTCAGTTGTATTGGCTCTTGACTATTCTCATTGTGCTTGGATTATCTTGATTATTTTCTTGATTATTATTTAATGTATGGCTATTTATATATTTAAGAGTGTGGTCGAAAAGATCAGGTACCTCTATATGTTCATGGCCTGCCTCACTAAGCAATGTGAGTTGTGCATAATAGCCAACTTGGTTCTTCTCAAACCATTCCTTGTTCCAGTGAGTATAATACAAAGGTATGGATGGTATTGAGCCATTCCAATTGTAAATTATTTGTGTTTTTTTGTATATGTACCAAAGAAAATAAACAGAATTTCATTAAACATTACTACTTACAAGTGTTTTTCCCATTTTTGGCTAAATATCTATACCCTTTTTCATTTGTTGAATAACCCAAAAATGCAAAAGGAGTTAATGTAAAATTTAATTTATGACATTGTAAGTCTCAAACAAGGAAACCAGAAGCACGAAAATGTTCTTAAACCTTTATAATATTGTTTTATGTTAAATAAAATTTTAATTATGCACATATTTATCAAAATTTTGGTTAGCAATCAATTAATCAAATAAACAGTTAAATTAAATTAGCCTAGCCAAATTATAGAAGAGGTGCTTGTACTTAAAGTGTATAACTATATTCTACTATATGTCTATGCTTCTTTTCATTTAGTCCACTGCTCAGATGTAGATGGATATTTAATTCTATGTAATATTCCTTTCTTTTAAAGAAATTGTTGAGTGGTTTGTACTCAGCACTATCATCAGTTTGAATAACTTTAAATTAATAACTGGTTTATTTTTTCTTCTTAAAAAAATTAAACTATTGCCTCTTTACATGTCTCATATTTTTCTTAGAGAAAAAAAATCCATGTGCATCTAGTGTCTGCATTGACAAATGATATATAATATTTGAAGCCATAATCTGAACCATTGGATGATGGACCCCATAGATTAGTAAAAACCATTTCAATTGGCTTATTGTTTCTGGTTTGTGAGTCAGAAAAAAGTAAGCTTGTGGCCTTTTTCCATTTAATAATATATACATACATTAAGTAAAGATATATTTATGAATTAAATTTCATTATCTGCTAAAATCTACTACACAACATTTGCATTAGGATGACTAAGTTTATGGTGTTATACATTAAATACATTGCTATTTCTTTTTTATGGTCTAAAAGATTACAACAGTTTCCTTTACTTTTGGAATTTTTGATTAAAATGGTTGAACTTGTACAATGCCATCACAACATCACCCTACAAAAGATTATCTCTTGTTGGAGTCTCTCTAGCAAAACAATATTCAAGATTATGTTGTCACTTGCAAATTGTGATACACTCATAATATTTTTCTTTGTTCTTATGCTACACTTAGTAAATTATTAACACAAAATTATCTTTAATCTTTGATGCAAGCAATTCTAATGTGTTTTATTTTAACTGGACCAACATTGCCTATATGTTTGGATTACTTACCTTTATATTTTTTTGTTGCCAAAATTTATGTTGTCAAAATTGCTTTTGATATGATTTATTGTCCCAGTGTCAGGATAACAGCTTTGATTATTTATATCTTCTGCCTTTATTTTCAAGTGATAATTTCTTGATTGATCTATCTAAATATTTGTCTCTTTCTATGTTTGCACCATGTATTATTTCTTTGCCTATTTGAATTTTGATTTGGAGTGTACACTACACCATAAATGGCCTTCTGCTACCCCCAAGATATGATGCAGTAAGAGCCAAAAAATTTGCTATAGGCAAAAAACGATCAAAGGCAACATTTTCCTAGTGATGCATTTTGTCGCGTTGCCCTAGAGTCAAAGGAAATATCTTTACCATCCAATGACAACATTTTCCTGATGTTGTCATAGATACTAATTTTATTTAAAAGTGGGCCGCACATTATCTATAGTAACACTTTTACCATCAATGACAACACTTTGCTAGTTTATCACAACATTTACCATCAAATATTGCAACATTTACTATCACATACTGCAACATCTACCATCACATGCTACAACATTTTGTTGAATATAACGATATTTATTAAATAATGTACCGCTGACATAATTGGATATTCAAACACACTATTTTATTCAAACAAATATTTTATTTCAACATTTCAAATAGTACAAATTTTCTGACTCCTCTATTGTACATTCATTGGTATATTACACATTCATTCATATTTAAATACATTCCTCACTACATTTTCACTCGATTCACTCATATATAAACTCATTGACACTCTCTGACACACATAGTCTTCAGCTGCTTCCATATCTATCTGTCTAGCCATCTGACACCTGTCAATTATAGAAACACACACAGTAGACTAGAACAAAAATAGATTTAAATTAGAGCAAATACAAATTTATTTTCAATTTTATTTGCCTCAGATTTCTGGTGTGTTTCTCATTATCTTTCTAGACTTGGTCTGATATGTATTTTTGATGATATTCAAGTACGGCACAATACTATACGAGATAGTATATAATCAAGTATAACGAGCAAGCCTGATACTTGAATATATCAATCTAGAATGCATTTAAACTAGACCAAATGTAACACCCCTAAGTCCCACATCGTGGAAGCCTGTGTGCAGTGGGTACTTATATAGTAGAGCCCATCTCTTACTAAAGCCGAGGCCTTTTGAGGAACAAAACCCCACACCTATACGGTGGCTAAGTTGGGGACAATATCTTGCGTGAACGGAGGTGCGGGTTGTTACACCAAATAAATATCTGTATTTTTTAGTTTAATATGTAAGATAGGTCATAAATGTTAGCGTAATTAATATTCTACTAAAGGACAACATAGTCTTTTGTTTTATGTTTTGCCTATATATAAAGGCCTCTTTTGTTATTTTAGGGTTAAGGCTTTCTCTTCTATCAGCCTCCACTCTCAATGTATTTTATTTTTCATTAACGTTATCATGGTATCAGAGCCTATTTTTCTCCATTGGTATTTTTTTTCTAATCCCTAAAGAACAAATCCGCCGATCTCTAGTTCCCTGCCCTCTCTAATCTCTCTCAGAAATCAGTTGTCCCTTCGCTATCCCAAATCCGAAGCCATCGAAGCATACAATCATTGCACCGCCGTCGTAACTTCTCCAAATCTGAAGCCACCGAAGTCCATCGCAGCCACCGAAGCTCAGAACACCGCCTGCCCTAATCTGTCGTTCCCTTGCACAGAAACCGTCGAACCCACCATCCCTACCCAAAGTCCTATACCGCCAATCCCTACCCAGAACCTGCCGGTCACTGAAGCGCCTCTTCAAACCCGAAGTCCTCAGACCCGAAGTCCTCTTTGCAGACCCGAAATCCAAAGTAATTTCAGACCCAAAGTTCTCTATTCAGACCCGATGCCCTCTTTTCAGACGAGAATTGTGGAGTTTTTCAGATCTGAACATTTGCTGACCCGAAGTTTTTCTTTTGATTTTTTTTCCTCTCTATTTTGAGAGTTTGGTTGTTCTGTGATTTATTAATATGGCTGAAACTAGAGATGATTCACTTCAAGCTGTCAGTGTTCAGTTAGATGGTAAAAATTATGCATATTGGAGTTATGTGATGAAAAAAAATTGAAGGATAAACAAATGTGGGGCTATATTTCAGGTGCCATTGTCAAGCCTATGGATAGCACAGCTGCTAATTATGTGTCTTTGTTTGACAAGTGGGAAGTTGCAAATTCTAAGATTATTACTTGGATTAATAACTCAGTCAAGCACTCGATAGGCACTCAATTAGCAAAATATGAGACAACTAAGGAGGTTTGGGATCATCTAGCTAGATTGTATACATAGTCTAATTTTGCAAAACAGTACCAATTGGAGTATGATATTCGTGTGCTGCAGCAGAAAAGCATGTGTATTCAGGAGTTTTATGATGCTATGACAAATTTGTGGTATCAGTTGGTGCTCACAGAATCTGCTGAATTACACACCTTTGGACCATATATTGCACGAAGAGAGGAGCAAAGATTGGTATAGTTTTTAATTGATCTTCGTGACAAGTTTGAAGGACTTCGTGGGTCTATTCTACGTCGTCATCCTCTACCTTCTGTTGATTCTGTTGTTAGTGAACTTTTAGCAGAGGAAATTCGTCTTTAGTCCTCTGTTGCAAAGGAAATCTCCACTCCGTTAGTCTTCGCCATGCCTACACGACTAAATTCAAATTCGCAAGTCAGAACTTATGTTCCAGTTGCTCGTGATGAATGCAGTTTTTATAGACAAAAAGGTCATTGGAAATCTCAATGTCCAAAGAAAGGAAAGCAACAACAGCTCTATCAGCATCCTCAGCAATTGAAAAAAATTCGACTAATAATCCCTCATAATGGACCTCTTTTTCTTCCTCGCCCTCATAATGCTCTTACAGCTCCTTCTTTAGATTCATCAATGATTGAACAATTTCAGAAATTCCTTGCATCTCAGCCACATGCTATGTCAGCTACATCTCAACAAGGTTTGTCATCTAATTCATCAAGTATATCTTCTTCTACCTGGATTTTAGATTCAGGCGCTTCAAATCATATGTCACCTAATTTATCCTCTTTCACTTCTTTGGCTCATAAAGTCTCTGTGCCTGTCATGAGTGTTAGTGATACATCTATGCCTGTTCAAGGTGTTGGTTCAGTCATTACACCTTCTTTGTCCTTATCTAATGTCTATCACATTCCTATACTTGCATTAAATCTTGCTTCTGTTGGTCAAATTTGTGACAATGGCTACTTGGTTTCTTTTTCTTCTTCTGCATGTTACTTTCAGGATCCAAAGTCTCAGAAAGTGATTAGGACCGGCCATAGAGAAGGAGGACTTTATGTATTGGACCAAATCAAAAATCCTAAAATTTCAGAGATTGCGGCTTCTGTTCCTGGTGTGGATGTTTCGTATTTTTGAGTCGGTCACCTTCTATGTTTTATTTGTGGCATTCTCGTTTGGGTCATGTTTCTAAGTCTCGATTACAATTCTTAGCGTCTACAGGAGTTTTGGGAGAATTGAAAACTCATGACATTTCTGATTGTAGTGGTTGTAAACTTACAAAATTTCTACTTTGCCTTTTCCCCAAAGTAATATAATTCTACTGCACCTTTTGATCTTATTCATTCTGATGTTTGGGGACCCTCTCCTGTTTCTACAAAGAGAGGGTCTCGTTATTATGTCTCTTTTATTGATGACTGCACTCGTTATTGTTGTATTTATCTTATGAAATGTCACTCAGAATTTTTTAGGCATCTATAATGAGTTTCGATCTCCTATTAAATCTCAGCATGGAGCTGTTATTAAATGTTTTAGATGCGACTTAGGGGGAGAATATACTTCTCATGCTTTTAAGGAACTTCTTGCTTTAGATGGCACAATTTATCAGACTTCTTGCACTGATACTCCTGAACAAAATGCGGTTGCTGAAAGGAAACATAGACATATTCTTGAGACTGCTAGATCTCTTTTATTGTCCGCTAGTGTTCCAAGTGAATTTTGGGGAGAGGCAGCTCTTACTTCTGTTTATTTGATTAATAGAATTCCTACTTCTCATAATTCTGGCTTGTCCCCCTATGAGAAGTTGTTTGGGTGTCCACCAGATTATTCTTCTCTTTGTGTTTTTGGTTCCACATTCTTTGCTTCTTCCTCATGTCCAACGGAGTAAGCCAACTTCACGGTCTGCTATATGTGTTTTTCTTGGTTATGGTGTAGGACAAAAAGGATATTGTTGTTTTGATCTAGTCAGTCACAAGCTATATGTTTCTCGTCATGTTGTTTTTCTTGAACATATTCCTTATTTTACAATTCCTGATCGTACTCATAATATATCTATGTCTGATATTGTTCATATTGATCCTTTCACTGCTGATGATGATGAGCCACCTCCTGCTGAAAATCCAGACACTTCCATTGACTCAACAACCACCCAATCACCTTCTAAGACAGTAGATACTAGTGAACGTCGATATCCTATCTGAAATCGTCAGTCTACCAGGCGACCTGATTTTGAATATTCTTGTCTTTCCAGTTCATTTTCTTTATTTCTTGCTTCTTTACATTGTCTCTCTGAGCCTTCACCTTTCAAAGATGTGGTTCGTGATCCTCTTTGGCAACGTGCTATGGCTGAGTAGCTGACTGCTCTTCATCAGACTCATACTAGGGATTTAGTACCTCTTCCTGCAGGAAAATGTGTTATTGGTTCTCGTTGGATCTATAAGATTAAAACTAAAGCTGATGGATCTACTGAAAGGTATGAAGCTCACTTGGTTGCTAAAGGTTATTCTCAAGAATATGGTATGGATTATGAGGAGACTTTTGCTCCTGTTGCAAAAATGACTTCAGTCGAACTCTTATTGCGGTTGATTCTGTTCGCCACTGGAATATTACTCAAATGGATGTTAAAAATGCTTTTTTGAATGGAGATCTTCATGAAGAAATCTATATGGTTCCTCCTCCTGGTATTGATCATCAACCTGGTGAAGTCTGCAAACTTAGGAAAGCTCTTTAAGGTTTCAAACTGGCTCCCGATGCTTGGTTTGAGAAATTCTCTACTGTGATTACTTCTCTTGGTTTTTGCTCGAGTAACCATGATTCCGCTTTGTTTGTCAAGTGTATCTCGGCTGGATGAATTTTTCTTTCCCTTTATGTTGATGATATGATTATTAAAGGCGATGATGTTGTTGGGATTAACTTGTTGGAGTCTGAGTTAACTCGAAGTTTTGCTAAGAAAGACTTGGGTCCCCTTCGTTACTTCTTGGGTTTTGAAGTTGCTTCTTATCCAGAAGGTTATCTTCTTTCTCAATCTAAGTATATTTCTGACATTTTTGAGTGTGCTCGTCTCTTAGATAATAAGACTGTTGATACTCCAATTGAGCTCAATGCTCGATACTCTATTTCTGATGGATCTCCATTGCCATATCCTAATCTTTATAGAACGATTTTTGGAAGTTTGGTTTATCTCACTATCACTCACCCTGACATTGCATATGTTGTTCACATAGTCACTCAGTTTGTTACTTCTCCTACTACAGTTCATTAGGCTTCTGTTATTCGCATTTTGAGATATCTCCGTGGCACTTAGTTTCAGACTATTTTGCTTTCTTCCACTTCATCTTTAGAGTTATGTGCTTACTCTGACGCAGATTGGGCTGGTGATCCTACTGATCGCAAATCCACTACTGGCTTTTGTATTTTTCTAGGAGATTCTCTAATCTCTTGGAAAAGTAAGAAGCAGGATGTTATATCTCGGTCTTCAACAGAAGTAGAATACCGTGCTACGGCTTCTACTACTTGTGAAATTGTTTGGCTACGATGGTTGCTTGCGGATATGGGTGTTTTCTTACGACGACTAACTCCTTTGCACTATGATAATAAAAGTGCTATTCAAATTGCTCATAACTCTGTTTTTCACGAAAGGACCAAGCATATTGAGATCGATTGCCATATTGTTCGTCACCACCTTCAGAATGGCACATTGACATTGCCATTTGTCTCTTCCTCCTTGCAACTTGCAGATTTGTTTACTAAATCTTTGTCATCTTCACGCATCCGATTTTTGACTGAGAAAATCTCGATGCCCATTGCTATCGCATCATGAGTTTGAGGGGGGATGTTAGCGTAATTAATATTCTACTAAAGGACAATATAGTCTTTTGTTTTATGTTTTGCCTATATATAAAGGCCTCTTGTGTTATTTTAGGGTAAAGTCTTTCTCTTCTATCAGCCTCCACTCTCAATGTATTTTGTTTTTCATTAATGTTATCAATAAATATACAATTGCAAGGTGCATTAATAAAGGGAAAAAGTTTCAAACAACAAATGTATAAGTGGAGCAACACATACACATATACAAACATATATATATATATATATATATATATATATATATATATATATGTGTGTGTGTGTGTGTGTGTGTGTGTGTGTGCGCATGAGTCCAGTGAAATACAAGCAAGGAGCATTTTAGATTTTTAAAGTGATCAGTGCAAATGCATGGCCAACAACATAATAGGGGACAAAGCAAGAGCAAATCAGGTCAAGAGTGTACGAGTGTGTGTCCACATATATATATATATATGTATGTATGTATATATATACATGGAACTGCATACACAATAGCACAAGCCAACACGCATGCCATCAGGGGTCAAGACCAGGTTATGCAAAACTTATATGAATAGGTATGGTAAAAGATACAACAGATACACAAGTAAGATGCAAGTGTATTAGCTCACATATGTAAATTGCACTTGCACGATACATGTATACGTGTATGCATATACACAAATATTAATGTGCAAGTGAATAGGTTCTACATGCAAAACATGAATCAAAATCGACAGAGCATGAAAATGCACGGCACTACATGGTGCAACACATAAAGTGGCATATTGGCAAGCATTCAAATGAAACAACAAATAAATTGCATTAGTCAGAGGCATGAGCATTCACATTGAAACAAGTCAACAAGAGATGAATGTCCAAAATGGCAACAAGGTGAATACTATATAGCAAGAAGCATGTGTACAAGATCACAACTATAGCAAAGTGGTGCATGGCCAAGCAAGTGTAGAAGGACATAAATGCACATGAACAAGGCAGATTCAACGTCAAGTGAATACAAAATATGCAGACTTAGAATATCAAAAACATCAGAAAAACAAACCTGAACATACAAATGCAGCAATAATTCCCTAATATCACAAAGTACAATGCACCTTCATGGACATAGTTTTTATTTAGTTGGACGTGGTTATGAAATTTCGATCCTAACAAGGATTCACTTAGATTAATCTAATTGATTGTAACACCCCGAATTTCAATTAACACTAATGGTTAGTAATTAAAGTATAATTAATCTCAGATGTAAGAATCAGGGGAAACGGGCTGCGTCATTGCGTTCGTCTCGGAAAAATACGCGAAATAGAGTCCGAGTTTGCGTAAAACGGGTACCGTATGAAAGAGATATGGACGAACGAAGTTAGGCAGAAAAACCCTAAACAGGCCAGAAATGCACTGGCGCACTTGTGAAGTGCGCCAGCACAAAAATACACTGGCGCACTTGGGAAGTGCGCCCATGTCGGGACAGGAAACCTGCACAGTTTCTAGAGAGTTCTGTGGTTGGGTGCACCAGTTTGGGGTTTGGGCTTGGTCTTAGGGCTGGTTTCTGGAAGGTTCCGAAATCTAAGGGTCCTAATCTAATTTAGGGTTAATCTAAGGGCCTAAAACACTCACCTAATCTATAAATACACCCTAAACCTACCCTAATCCATACTAAAAATAGAATTGAGGGCTACATGCCGCCAAATTAAATCTTAGAAGGAGCCTCCACTAATTTATGAAGAGGGTTGCAAGCTAATCACTCTCTAATCAACCTCTAATCCATTCTAAGCATCTTAATCTTCTTCATTTGGAGTGCAAATTGGCTAGTTGTGAGTTTCTATCACTCTAATGATCAATTGCTAAACTAAGTAGATGAGATATGATGAGATCATATGGTTTTGTTTGTGGATTAATGGGTTTTAAGTCATATGACATGATGTTAGTTTGCTAATGTATGTGGGTTATGCAAGTTTGGTGCTTTGTGATCATATGTTAATATGCAAGTTACATGCATGATAATATGCAAGTTACATGTATGATAATTATGCAAGTTGTATGTTTCTTCATATGCAAGTTTATGAGTTCATATGCAAGTATGTAACATGTTATGCAAGTTCATATGCAAGTTTATGAGTTCATATGCAAGTTATGTAACATGTTATGCAAGTTCATATGCAAGTTATGTGACATATTATGCAAGTTCATATGCAAGTCATGTATTTGTTAATATGTAAGTTTATGTAACATGTTATGCAAGTTAATATGCAAGTTATGTGACATGTTATACAAGTTAATATGCAAGTTATGTGACATGTTATACAAGATTATATGCAAGTTATGTGACATGTTATGCAAGTTCATATGCAAGTTATGTGTTTGTTAATATGCAAGATGGCACCTTTGAAACATGTTCATACATATGCAAGTTGACACCTTTTATATGTGTTATGTCATGAGAACGAAATTACGTGGGAACGATGGGGTTAATTAAATGCATATGTTAATAAGATTGTGTGAAATTAATATAATTATGCATAACATAAAATAAATGAACATAGTATGGGAATTTGCCTATTAAGTTAGGTGTACCCATACTATGTGTTGGGAATTTGCCTATTAAGTTAGGTGTACCCACACTTTGGAGTTGGGAATTTGCCTATTAAGTTAGGTGCACCCATATTCCTAAAATAAACATGATAATTAACACAAATTATGGGGGTGATTAATTAGGAGTAATTAATCGATTAAGACACGAGGTTGGACCCGTTTGTAGTGTAAGACTGCCCGGAGTTTACCGGCTTAACCAGGCATCTACAAATGACGGTCCAATGTGAGGGGTCTTAATCATAAATTAAATACGTAACAAGGGTAAATGACACGAGGTTGGACCCGTTTGTAGTGTAAGACTGCCCGGAGTTTACCGGCTTAACTAGGCATCTACAAATGACGGTCCAATGTGAGGGGTCCTTTACACGGTTACGGTGTTAATCAACTAAGAAACACTTAACCAGATAAGCATGTAGTGGGGTATGGGGGTTAAGTGGGTACCTTGGGTGGTATGTGGAAATTGCTAGTGGTTGCCAATAGAAAATATGATAAAATACTTAACCAAGATGAAACATGTAATTAAACATGATTAAAGGGTTAAGTGGGAAACACTAGTGTGTGGGCCAAGCTTAGGAGGATGGCTTGTGCTGGGGGCCCATTTCAACCAGTAACCCATACGTATCTTAGTGGGCTCGACCCATGTCGAGGACGGGACACGCATACTGGGCTTGACTATAAGAGGCCAAAATGGGTTAGCGGTGGCAACGCATGACCAACGGGTTTCATATGCGTGTGTGGACCCGGGCTGGTAAATAAGACGTTGTTGCATCGTGTAGATATAAGCCGTGCACCGTTAGTTTTATCAGGTTGCCACATTGGGGAATGGTACACCCCACGGTGGGGCCAGCACGGGTATCTACGTTAGGGAGCCGATCGAATGGGGAGTAGTGTGTACACCTAGTGGATTGTAGGGCCCCGTGGCGTCTACTTAGTCACCTAGGGGTACGCGAGAACTATTAAGTTAATTTTATAAGTCCATGGGTGGAATCAACCTTTAAGTTAGGAATGACTGGTGTGGTGCAGTTTAGTAATTTACCTTTGGAAGGGTAGATGCGCCTTTATCTTTTATCTTAGTTTAGTTGACTGCTTAGTGTAGCCATTCATCCCCATTAGTTACCGTATATCAGTTTATGTCTTCTCTGGTTACTTTAACGATTGTATTGTTAAAGTTATAGGACTCGCTCAGACTTATGTCTGACCCCTTGTTTTTATCTTTTTCCCAACCCTCAGGTCCTACGGTGGATCCTAGCAGTAGTAGAGCTTGATCGGATTGCTGTTCCAGTCTTTAGGAGCTTGGATTGATGTAAAGCTCCAGTTACCCAGTTATCTTTTCTTTTGTCATGGCTATTGTATGAGAGTGGGATTATGTACTTCTTTATTTTGATGGATATTGTACTTGACTTTTATTGTGGTTTTATGATGTAACCAGACATGTTTTACTTCCGCTGTTATGAGATGATGTTTTAAATTTCAAGTACTATTTATATCTGTCTTGTTGTAATTTTTCTGTTCTATATTCACTAAAATACTCCACCGATGCTATGGCATTCCCTTAGTGAGTGACCATAGCGGGAGTGGGGTGTTACACGTGGTATCAGAGCTGAAGGTTACCGGAACAGATAAATTTTTGAGAAAAATACTTTTTTTTTTAGAAAATAGTAAAGGTATTATTTTTGGAAAAAGTATTTTCAAAAACATGTCTTTTAAGAGAAAAGTTTTTGAAAAAGAAAAGCATAATCCCCAATAGCCATATCTTTATCTTTCCGAATCTCCTTTTTGAATCTTTCCTCTTTCGTTTCAGCATGGCTGAAGATCTTAACATCCCGGAGGGCTTAGTTATACCACTATGGTATAGGAGGTTACAAGAGGCTAGGGCCGCGGCTGCGGGTCCAGCCAATGCTACTACACCAGAGGCAACCGCTCCTCCTCCTCAGCCTAGAGTGGATAATTTTGCTAAGGTTTGCAAGGAGTTCAAGGCTATAGGAGGAAAACCTTTTCTAGGTTCAGAGACTTTCGTAGAGGCTAGAGATTGGCTTAAGGAAGTGGAAGAGTTGCTAGATATCTTTGAAGTGGAAGAGGGAAAGAAAGTCAAGTTGGCGGCTTGGTTAATGAAGGGAGAGGCCTCATTCTGGTGGGAGGTCACTAATGGAGAACGCCCTGTTGACTCTTGGGCAGATTTCAAGCAAAGGTTTGGGGCTAAGTTTCTCTCAAGGGCGGAAGAGAATCTGTTTATGGAGAAGTTCTTGAATTTGAAGCAAGGGAATCTCACGGTGAAAGAATATGTCAACAAATTCAATCAATTAGCAAGGTTTGGCATAGAGTTGGTGAATACACCGGAGAAGAAGGCTTTGAGGTTCGTTAGAGGCTTGAACGAACCATTGCAAGGAATAGCTATGACTCACATTCCTATGGGGGCCACCTTTGAGAAGCTTGTCTACATGGCACTTATGCATGAGGATGATAAGAGTTCTAAGGCACCAGAGAAGAAGGGGGATTAGAAGAAACCGCAACAACAACAACAAGGCAAGGGTGGAAAAGGCAATGGTGACAAGGGGAAGAAGAAGAAGTGCTTCAATTGTGGGACCCCAGGCCACCTCAGCAAGGATTGTCGCAAAAAGAAGAAGACCAGTTGCTTTCATTGTGGTGAAGCAGGACATCTTGTGAAGGACTGCCCAAAGAAGGGGCAGAAGACGGGGTCTACCTCAGGAGGTCAGGTGCAAGCTCTTATGGCACCAGCTCAGGCAGGGGGGCAAGTTCAGGCTCTCTCAATTCCACCGATTCAGCAGAGAGGTAGAACTATTTCCGTTGAAAGTCTGGTTTTTCTGTTTGATCATCCAGTTCGTACTTTGTTTGACTCTGGCGCATCGCATTCTTTTATCTCATCATCGTTAGTTGAGTCACTGCACTTAGACACCAGTCTAGTTGATGATCCCTTGGTTGTTTCAAACCCAATTGGGGGCTCCATATATCTGTCTATGATATGTTTGGGTTTGAAGATTTCTATACTTAGCGTTGAGTTTGGATGTGATGCTTTTGTATTGGGCTTCACGGGCTATGGGTTGATTTTGGGCATGGACTGGTTATCCAGTAATGGTGCCGTTCTTGATTGTGAAAGGAGAGTTGTCAGGCTTATGACCCGCTTGGGTAATACTCTCGAGATCTCTTGTAATCCCATGGAATCTGTTTTGCTAAGTTATCTTGAATCGCTCGATGCTTCGGTCGAGAGTTTGCGTTCTGTCAGAGTGGTCCGGGAATATCCGGATGTGTTTGAAGAGGTGAAGGGTTTGCCTCCGAAGCGGAAGATGGATTTCCGAATTTATTTGGTGGATAATGCCAAACCAGTGTCTTTTCCAGTGCGCCACATGGCTCCTCGTGAGAGAAGAGAACTTCATAAGCAAGTAGGGGAGTTGCTTGAGAAGGGGTTCATAAGGCGAAGTATATCGGAGTGGGGAGCTCCAGTAGTGTTTGCCACGAAGGCGGATGGGTCCCTCATACTTGGTGTGGATTATAGAGAACTTAATAAGCTCACGAAGAAGAATAGACACCCATTACCGAGGATAGATGATCTCTTTGATCAGTTGGTTGGCGCCTCAGTGTTTTCGCAGATGGACTTAGCTACATGGTTTCATCAGTTGAGAGTGGCGGAGGACAGTATAGAGAAGACTGCTTTCCGGACACCGGATGGTTTTTATGAGTGGCTTGTGATGCCATTTGGGTTGACAAACGCCCCTGCATACTTTGTTGATCTGATGAGTAGAGTGTTCAGAGAGTATCTGAATAAGTTTGTAGTGGTCTTTGTGGATGACATCTTGGTCTTTTCCAAGAGTGAAGAAGAGCATGCCTTACATCTCAGAGAAGTGTTGGAGACTCTTCGAGCACATAGACTTAAAGCTAAATTCTCTAAATGTCATTTTTAGAGAAGAGAAGTGCGATTCTCAGGGCATGTGGTCTCTAAGGAAGGGATAGCTGTGGATCCCGCAAAGATAGTATCTATCCAGGATTGGAAAGTTCCTAGAAATGCTACCGAAGTAAGAAGTTTCTTGGGGTTGGCAGGATATTATAGGAAGTTCATCAAAGACTTCGCGAAGATATCAGCCACATTAACCCGCTTGACGAAGAAGAATCTGGTTTTCTCATGGGACGTAGATTGTGATGATGCTTTCCGACGGTTAAAGAGAGCTTTGACCACCGCTCCAGTTTTAGTGCTTCCAGATGGGAGTAAGCCGTTTGTTGTTTATACCGATGCTTGTGGGACAGGATTAGGCGCAGTCTTGATGCAGGAGGGAAGGGTAATAGCCTATGGAGGGAGGCAATTAAGAGTGCATGAGAAGAATTACCCTACCCATGATCTAGAGTTGGCCGCGATTGTTTTCGCACTTAAGTCTTGGCGCCATTATCTTCTTGGTGAGAGATTCGAGTTGTTCACTGACCATAAATCATTGAAGTACTTATTCTCTCAGAAGGATTTAAACTTAAGACAGCAAAGGTAGATGGAGTTCTTAGCATCCTATGATTTCGAGATAGCGTATACCCCTGGCAAGGGTAACATGGTGGCGGACGCCTTGAGTAGAAAAAGGCTATCTTTGAGTCCATTGTTCGTGGAACGGCGAAGCTTGGAGTTTCTTTCTTTGTTCGACTTCAGACCTTCTGTTGACTTTGTACCTGGTTTGTTAGCATCCTTGGAGGTTAGACCTACTCTTTTGGGACGGATTGGCGAGGCTCAGCGAGACGACCCACAGTTGGTTGAGTTGGTAGAGAAGCTTATAAGGGGGGAGTCGTCCAGTCATTTGGGTAGATACACCATAGATGATAGGGCATGGTTGCATATAGACGGTAGACTTTGTGTACCGCAAGATGAGGGTTTGAAGAAGGCTATTTTGGATGATGCACATCGTTCAAGAATGACTATTCATCCCGGTGGATACAAAATGTACCAAGACATGAAGAGAGTTTTCTTCTGGGCCGGTATGAAGAAAGATGTGGCCGAGTATGTGGCTAGATGCTTAGTGTGCCAACAAGTTAAAGCGGAGCAAAGGAAACCCGGTGGGTTGCTACACCCATTGGAAGTTCCGCAATGGAAGTGGGATAGTGTCTCGATGGATTTCATCGATGGGTTACCGAGATCGAGGAAGGGCAATACGGGAATTTGGGTTGTGGTAGACAGACTTACCAAGAGTGCCCATTTTATACCCGTGAAGAGTAAGAGGACCGCTCCATGGCTTGCTTCAGTCTATGTTAGAGAGATTGTTAGATTGCATGGTGTACCATCCAGCATTGTGAGTGATCGAGATCCTATCTTCACTAGTGAGTTTTGGAGAAGTTTGCAAGAGGCGGTAGGGACTCAGTTGTGTTTGAGCACCGCATATCATTCTCAGACGGACGGTCAGACCGAGAGGGTGAACCGTATCTTAGAAGATCTCTTGAGGCTTTGTATCTTGGATTTTGGAGGTACATGGGAAGAACATCGTCCTTTGGTGGAGTTCGCATACAATAACAACTTTCAGTCTAGTATTGGCATGGCACCTTTCGAAGCTCTTTATGGAAGGCCTTGTCGATCTCCTACATGTTGGTGGGAATCTACGGATAAGATCTTGCTTGGGCCAGATATGGTTAGAGAGACTTCAGAGAAGATTGATTTGATTCGAAGAAGGATGAAGGCAGCGCAAGATAGACAGAAATCTTATGCGTATCGGAGAAGGACGGATCTTGAGTTTGAGGTTGGGGACATGGTTTTTGTCAAAGTATCTCCGTTGAGAAATGTTGTTCGCTTTGGGTCCGTTGGGAAGTTAGCACCGAGGTTTGTTGGGCCGTTTCCTATTAAGGAAAGGATTGGACGGATGGCATATAGGGTGGAGTTGCCCGACAGACTTAATGGTGTTCATGATGTATTCCATGTATCACATTTGAGGAAGTGCTTACATGAGACCGCAGAGGTGGTAGAGCCGAGCTTGCTTAGATATGTAGAGGTAGAGCGTGATGCGACGATTCGACGAGCTCCTACTCGCATCCTTGGGTCAGAAACTAGGAAGTTGAGGAACAGAGAAGTTCAGCTAGTTAAAGTGCAATGGGGAGATGACGAAAGCAATGCTACTTGGGAGACGGAAGCGAAGATGCGTTCTTTGTACCCATTTCTTTTTGAGAGTATGTCTTTTAACTTCTCCTTTATCGCTTGTCTAGTACTTATCTTATCTTTAGTATATCCTCTCGCTAGTACCTATGACCTTTAGATAGGGTAAAACCTATGGTTGAAACATGTGTTTGAAACATGTTATGGTTGATGGATGCATGTGGATGCAATTGTTTGCTAGTGGTTGCTCATTGATGCATATACACACACATTAGGCACTAGATCGGCTCAGTCACTTCATGTTGCATATCGCATAAATGGATGTGGTAGTTAGATTGATGGATGTATCATGGCTGTGTTATCATGTGGATGATGCATTTTTGTGTATGGTTGTGCACGCATATAGAAATTGTATGTGTCAATAGGGTTTCGCATACATATTGGATGCATGGCACTATCATGGTTTGCATTAAGGAGGTCGACTGAATCAGTAGACCGCCTGATTTTGCATTAGTATACGGACATATACACACACTTTCTGCATATGTTCATACATCAGTAGAAGTTTCTAAGTATAATGGTTGCTTGTGGTTGATGGTTTAGTAGATGGTTGTTTGGTTGGTAGGATACGTTCTTCTTGACTTAGAGATTTCGAGGACGAAATCCTTTAAGTAGGGGAGAATGTAACACCCCGAATTTCAATTAACACTAATGGTTAGTAATTAAAGTATAATTAATCTCAGATGTGAGAATCAGGGGAAACGGGCTGCGTCATTGCGTTCGTCTCGGAAAAATACGCGAAATAGAGTCCGAGTTTCCATAAAACGGGTACCGTATGAAAGAGATATGGACGAACGAAGTTAGGCAGAAAAACCCTAAACAGGCCAGAAATGCACTGGCGCACTTGTGAAGTGCGCCAGCACAAAAATACACTGGCGCACTTGGGAAGTGCGCCCATGTCGGGACAGGAAACCTGCATAGTTTCTAGAGAGTTCTGTGGTTGGGTGCACCAGTTTGGGGTTTGGGCTTGGTCTTAGGGCTGGTTTCTGGAAGGTTCCGAAATCTAAGGGTCCTAATCTAATTTAGGGTTAATCTAAGGGCCTAAATCACTCACCTAATCTATAAATACACCCTAAACCTACCCTAATCCATACTAAAAATAGAATTGAGGGCTACATGCCGCCAAATTAAATCTTAGAAGGAGCCTCCACTAATTTATGAAGAGGGTTGCAAGCTAATCACTCTCTAATCAACCTCTAATCCATTCTAAGCATCTTAATCTTCTTCATTTGGAGTGCAATTTGGCTAGTTGTGAGTTTCTATCACTCTAATGATCAATTGCTAAACTAAGTAGATGAGATATGATGAGATCATATGGTTTTGTTTGTGGATAAATGGGTTTTAAGTCATATGACATGATGTTAGTTTGCTAATGTATGTGGGTTATGCAAGTTTGGTGCTTTGTGATCATATGTTAATATGCAAGTTACATGTATGATAATATGCAAGTTACATGTATGATAATTATGCAAGTTGTATGTTTCTTCATATGCAAGTTTATGTGTTCATATGCAAGTATGTAACATGTTATGCAAGTTCATATGCAAGTTTATGAGTTCATATGCAAGTTATGTAACATGTTATGCAAGTTCATATGCAAGTTATGTGACATATTATGCAAGTTCATATGCAAGTCATGTATTTGTTAATATGTAAGTTTATGTAACATGTTATGCAAGTTAATATGCAAGTTATGTGACATGTTATACAAGTTAATATGCAAGTTATGTGACATGTTATACAAGATTATATGCAAGTTATGTGACATGTTATGCAAGTTCATATGCAAGTTATGTGTTTGTTAATATGCAAGATGGCACCTTTGAAACATGTTCATACATATGCAAGTTGACACCTTTTATATGTGTTATGTCATGAGAACGAAATTACGTGGGAACGATGGGGTTAATTAAATGCATATGTTAATAAGATTGTGTGAAATTAATATAATTATGCATAACATAAAATAAATGAACAGTATGGGAATTTGCCTATTAAGTTAGGTGTACCCATACTATGTGTTGGGAATTTGCCTATTAAGGTAGGTGTACCCACACTTTGGAGTTGGGAATTTGCCTATTAAGTTAGGTGCACCCATATTCCTAAAATAAACATGATAATTAACACAAATTATGGGGGTGATTAATTAGGAGTAATTAATCGATTAAGACACGAGGTTGGACCCGTTTGTAGTGTAAGACTGCCCGGAGTTTACCGGCTTAACCAGGCATCTACAAATGACGGTCCAATGTGAGGGGTCTTAATCATAAATTAAATATGTAACAAGGGTAAATGACACGAGGTTGGACCCGTTTGTAGTGTAAGACTGCCCGGAGTTTACCGGCTTAACCAGGCATCTACAAATGACGGTCCAATGTGAGGGGTCCTTTACACGGTTACGGTGTTAATCAACTAAGAAACACTTAACCAGATAAGCATGTAGTGGGGCATGGGGGTTAAGTGGGTACCTTGGGTGGTATGTGGAAATTGCTAGTGGTTGCCAATAGAAAATATGATAAAATACTTAACCAAGATGAAACATGTAATTAAACATGATTAAAGGGTTAAGTGGGAAACACTAGTGTGTGGGCCAAGCTTAGGGGGATGGCTTGTGCTGGGGGCCCATTTCAACCAGTAACCCATACGTATCTTAGTGGGCTCGACCCATGTCGAGGACGGGACACGCATACTGGGCTTGACTATAAGAGGCCAAAATGGGTTAGCGGTGGCAACGCATGACCAACGGGTTTCATATGCGTGTGTGGACCCGGGCTGGTAAATAAGACGTTGTTGCATAGTGTAGATATAAGCCGTGCACCGTTAGTTTTATCAGGTTGCCACATTGGGGAATGGTACACCCCACGGTGGGGCCAGCACGGGTATCTACGTTAGGGAGCCGATCGAATGGGGAGTAGTGTGTACACCTAGTGGATTGTAGGGCCCCATGGCGTCTACTTAGTCACCTAGGGGTACGCGAGAACTATTAAGTTAATTTTATAAGTCCATGGGTGGGATCAACCTTTAAGTTAGGAATGACTGGTGTGGTGCAGTTTAGTAATTTACCTTTGGAAGGGTAGATGCGTCTTTATCTTTTATCTTAGTTTAGTTGACTGCTTAGTGTAGCCATTCATCCCCATTAGTTACCGTATATCAGTTTATGTCTTCTCTGGTTACTTTAACGATTGTATTGTTAAAGTTATAGGACTCGCTCAGACTTATGTCTGACCCCGTTGTTTTTATCTTTTTCCCAACCCTCGGGTCCTACGGTGGATCCTAGCAGTAGTAGAGCTTGATCGGATTGCTGTTCCAGTCTTTAGGAGCTTGGATTGATGTAAAGCTCCAGTTACCCAGTTATCTTTTCTTTTGTCATGGCTATTGTATGAGAGTGGGATTATGTACTTCTTTATTTTGATGGATATTGTACTTGACTTTTATTGTGGTTTTATGATGTAACCAGACATGTTTTACTTCCGCTGTTATGAGATGATGTTTTAAATTTCAAGTACTATTTATATCTGTCTTGTTGTAATTTTTCTGTTCTATATTCACTAAAATACTCCACCGATGCTATGGCATTCCCTTAGTGAGTGACCATAGCGGGAGTGGGGTGTTACATTGATCCACCAAAGCAATTAACTTTTGTGGTACGTAAAGATGGATGGGCTGCAGTTTGATTAGTAACTAATAATCCAGGTGTTTGGTATATACTTCCAAAATTCAAATATTACAAGGCCAGTGCAGTTTCAAGGGAATGAATGATGTCCTATACACAATGGTGAACACATCAAGGCAAATTCTCAATGGAACTGCACAGATCAGGCCATACAAAGATTTGAGACAGAAGCAAATATGGATAGTACACATAAATTACAAGCCGAGCCAAGGGAAGGCTGGATATGCTCGGGTCATACATAGTATACACAAGACACGAATGTTAACTGCCAAGATAAGGAGCAACAAAGAGGAAAACATACTATACGTGTACTAAGGTGAGCTAAACAAACACAGTGGCCAAAGCATAAACACAATGATATTAACCGACCAAACCAAGAAACAACAGGAAAGAGTAACAAGTTCAGTAACCATTCAAATGCTCAAATGTACAAGTATAATATCAGTTATTAAGCAGCATGGCAAGTTCAAAAGAAATTTCAAGTGCAATATCCATTCAAATGTCAAAGAGGAATGTCAATTCACTATTTTTTGGCGTCTATTCTTAGTAGATTAAGAAAAGCATGTCAAGAGACATTTGGTCAAACATTAACATGCAATAATTTTATTTTGGAAAGTTTGAAGTTCTATAAATCACCAAGATATTATTTTTCCAGGAAAAAAAATATACGGCAAGTATCAATTTTTCTGAAGCAACCAATTCAAAGCCATGAATGTAAAGCAATAATTCAATCGGGTTACATTAGAAATCAAACCCATTATTTTTGCGAATATCAATAACCAAATCTATCAATGAAATTAGAGATTATTTCAAAATCTAAACTCTATAAATTCATACACAATTCATCATTGGCATTTATCGAAAATTCAAGCAGTAAATCAAATAAGTAAATTTAAAGAACTCACAACAATTCAGAAGATTTTCGATCAATAGCAAACACCAAATCGTTCAACCAAGATCATCGAGTAATCAAAGCAACAAAAAGCAACTTCCAAAGCAGTTGAAGTCGCAATTTGGGACAGAGAGGATAACCCTCGGTGGCTATTGAAGAGCAATAAAATGAGCCGAAGTTCACATAGCAAATAATAAAAATGGGCATGTAAGAATCATGCAAAAGGGAGATTTTTTCTTCTTCTGTGGGATCAAAGATATCCATCCGCGTCTTATTTCGTTTGTTGAGGAAGTCGATAATTTAGGGATTTAGCTTTTTGTATACTCCGTGCTTGTAACGACCTAAAACTAAAAACCTAGATCTACTATTAGCGATTTAGGGGACAACAAAATGAAAAGGAAGCACCTAAATGAAAATGTTTGCGGGAAACAGAGGAAGCATAGTAGATAGCGGATGGATGGTTGAGATTTTGTTTTAACTAATGGTGTGGATCGCTAGGTTGTAAAAAAATTTCATTTTTTAATTGGAATATATCTTTAGCTACAACAACATCGTGTTGATATCTATGCTAACATCCTAAAGAGAATGTTGTAATAAAAAAAAATCAGCATAGCTATCGTTAATTTTGGCTAGCAACATCATGTAATTTTGTTGTAGCAGGCCATTGATGACATAGTGGTATGAGGTGTTACAATATAATCAACTCAGCCGATAGCGATATGGTTATCACTATCACACTGGTCAAAGTTTGTCGCCTACGTTGATTTAAAGAAATTTAAGGTAGAGACAATCTGGCTACTTATAACTTGCCTTCATCATTGGTTACTAATGCTTGTCCTCCTCAGAAGAACTCAAGCTTATTGTCTAAATCGTTAAGGAAGGGCTTATTAACATTGAAGCAATGTAAACCAAAATATTATTGCTTTCTTCCAACAAAGGAAGACCTGTTATCTTCCTATTGAAGGGATCATCAAGCGAGCATATTAGCTTGAGCAGTAGCCTCACTACAAATCCTTAGGAGATAAAGAATCCTAAGCATACCATTAAGTCTATCACAAAGAACTTGTCAAATTGAGAAGGCTTACTGCTTAGATGACTTGTCGCTTTCATCTCCAAGTCTTTTCACCTTCAACTACTAGCCTTATCATCATTAATAAAGTAGACGCCCTATCACTATTGTCTGGATTACTGAACCGATCCACTAAAAGCAATAGAAGTATTATCCTACCCAAGTTAAGGCATTAAAGACACCAAGTCTCCTATATGTCCGAGCCTAGTTAAAGCAATAGAGACAACAAAGATGATATGAAGAAATGAGGTAGAAACAACATGGCATCCAGGAACAAACCTATCGACTAAGTCAATATGCGTAGACGTGACAAGGATCGAATCAACATACCCTGCTAACCCTATAAATAGAGTTGGAAGGGTGTTGTATAACGGGATTCTCTAGTCTCTCCTCACCGTGTGACATTTGTACTTCAACACATATTTGTAAACTCTAAATCCAATTGAGCATAATCAATTTAATTTCAATTTCAAGAACTTCCAATAAACATAGTACATCATGCAAAGATTGAATAAAGAGTATACTAGTTTAAGAATTTTTTACATAGTCGATAAGATATCATTGATATCGATCGTTTATTGATTCTCATCTACTAAGTCGTCATGTCTACTAGGCCTTGCCCACTAGGCAGATAAGCCCATATGGACTAGCTCGAAAAGCACTTCCTATCTACGATTGAAGTCATTTGGATCTTATCTATTTGGTCGATAAACCTCTATCAACTATCTCGGTAGGCTTTACCTATGACTTGGGCTGCTAACAAATTTCTTGTTAATATTTTGGCCACTGATTTCCTAAACCTTATTGGCTTCATAAGACGTTGAAAACTCCTTTGATAAACGTGACAAGAAACGTCAAGTCAATCACACCATCTCCCCAATTCTACCTATAATCTCCCTTGGTCAAAACGCCTATTCAATCAGAGTTAGAATCATCAAAACATTTTAAATGAGAGCCAACTTCATTGCATGTCAAGAATTTTCAACACCAAAATGAACACGTTGAGGTTTGCTGCTTTCTACATTCCGAAAAATGAGAAAAGAAAAGTGTGCCCTTATAGTCTAAAAAAATGAAGCTTAAATCCATTACATATTGGTCTGACCCCCCATATTCACTTTGGAAAAATAGTGCAATAACGACCACTCTTTCTTACGTCTAAGGAAAGATGTCCAATAAATGGGTAATCAAACTGTCTTTGACAGGGAAATTGAAATGGAATTCCATGACCTAGCTACTAAATGGACAAATCGGATCGGTCAATCTCTTAACACACTTAGTTAATGTTACTACCAAAATTCAACACTGAAACGAGCTATCGGTGAAGGGGTATCGAACTGTCACCGGCATTGGGAATGATCTAAGAACATGGACCCGACACCATGCTAAAGCCGAAAGCATAAAAGTGGCAATTAAAACCATAAGCAATCGAGACCATCATAGAAAAAGAAAGTTTGGAACTGACACAAAGAAAGGATATCGACAGGGTAATATCGGCATGAAAGGCGGCTAACGCAGGCTCAATTCCGTAAGTAAACCACCTAAAACCGGAAGTAGATGGAAATAAAGGACTAAAGTTTATGACCCAAAACCAAAAGAATGGCAAAAGGCACCAGGACAAGCTAAAGGAGAGGAAAGGGCTATCGGCATTAACTTGCTTAATGCCGATACGAAAGGAGATGAAGGCGTCAAAGGCATAAGGTGCCAAAACATAAAAGGAACCTTCCGAAAACAAGCTATTAAGATCTAAGCTTGATGATCACCGAGAGAAAACTTCGGAAATAAACAAGTAATACACCGAAAGCATCCTGCCGGAAGACCAAAACCATTTCCAGAAAGGCAACGAGGGAAAACCAAAGCTTTTAGGAAGAAGAACTATCCACACTAACACGATTAGTGTCGATATCGAAAGGGGTGACTGTTCCTAGAACATGAGTAAATAAAGCATGGAAGCAAGCACCATGAAGGTTTGAAAGCAAGATCGGAAACTTATTTCAAGAGAATGAAGACCATTCCCAAAGCTGTCTATACCAACAGGCTTGGCATTGATACGAAAGGTAGAAATAGCATCAAAAAAAATTCTGAAGGCCGAGGCCAACTTGCCAAGAGAAAAGGCCGACAAACCGAAAGATATGTTGCATCTATTAGACAATGCCAAAAGAGCAGCCAAAACCAAGGCAACCGGAACCGAAAAGCAAAAGGTGGACGACACCTAGTTGCCGCATCCGAAAGAGGCTTTTGCCGACATGATGTCAAAAGGGGTCTTGATTTATCTATAAATAAGACCCCAGGGTTCAAAATTTAGTGGACTTTTTCTCATTCCCCAATCTTATACTCTTTTCTTATAAAGAAAACACTAATTCCTAAATCAATTTGAGGATTTCCTTTATAGACACTTATGTACTCAAATCAACGATCAATAAAGAGCGAATCGACACTTAGCATGAGTTTCTATGAGTTGTTTAGCTATCTCCAGCACTGATTACCTTATGCTTTATACACAACAAAGGTGTCCTACACAAGACCTAATCCTTCCCCAAGATTACTGAAATACCCTTCTACATATCCTTTAGCTTTCTATCTTGTGTTGTGCTTAAGGAACCCTTATCTCAAGGTAACTGTTGGTTGCTAAATCTCGTAAGCGTGATACTCATCCCTTAAGGGAAGAGTAACGGGATTAAGACCTTGATAACTAGGAAATGGTGAACTAACTCAAGCTCGTAGGAACTAAATAATCTCATTTCTCCCTTAGGTCCATTTCTTTAGACATATCTCTAGTGTTGACGAAAAATGTTGTAAACATTTAGGCGCTAGAAGGAGGGCTTGAACCTCGGAACTAGTGGTTTACAGCTACATGTCTAAGTGTGTTGTCCCGCCAGACTTGGCTTTGAAGAAGTAGAAACCATGAATAGATGGTCTCTATGAGTAACTACTAAATTTCCCATGGTTACATCAAGTATTAGTGAACCATGGACTATCGAAAGGAAAAGAATTAAGCTGGAAGCCTAGCAAATCCAAAATAAGGAAAACAAAGTAGAGCCTTATGATCCTAATCACTGGAGCATTACCCTTTTCCATTTAGGACCAACCCCTAAGCAATTATATGCCAAGCGAATACAACTCTCCTTCATATCAAGGAAGCCATTCAAGCACATACTAAGGGAACGATATTTGGACAACGAGTTGAGAAAGATTTCAATCACCTCGCCATAAGAGGGTTTAAGAAGGTTACAACTCAATCTCAAGACACATCTAAAAGGTATTTTGAAGACGAAGAAAAGACAATGGAATTGAGTAATAAAGAAAGCTAAGTCCCAATGTCGAAAGAAATCCTTTGAATAAAGGTTGGCAAAAGGATGCGAGTTTATTACATATATTGAAAGTATCCATTTCCTGACTAAGCATGAGTTAGACTTTTGTTGTAACACCCCACCTCCGCCAGGTCACTCTTGCAAGTACACTAGCTTTGGAGGGGTGTTGGACAAGGTAAACATGCATAAAGATATTCCAAGACAGAACATATAAGTAAAACAGAGGAAGTAAAGCAGCGGATAAAACTACTATTTCAAAACCATAGTCAACTTACATCAAAAGTACTGAGTCATTATTCTCCAACTACTACAAGTCTAGAAACATAAACTGAAAACTGGAAATAACATAAAGTAAACTATCCCCAAAGTAGACGTGGTAAAGCCATAGCGAGCTCACGTCCAAACCTTACATGAGCTATCCAGTAAGCAAGCTAAAGATCGAAGCTAGGTGCTAGTGTTCCCACCCTGAGAACTTGGGGGGGGGGGGGGGGGAACGGAAGAAAAGAGGCGAAAGAAAACGGGTCAGTCAAAAAGACTGGTAAGTCCTACCTACTATTAGTATAAAAACTAATAAAGTTAATTGGACATGTAAAACAGAGATGAAACATAGGATGATAATTGGCATATTGAAAAGTTAACAAGATAGATCAAGTGTGGCATCGCATATACAAGGTTAAGTTTTGCACCAATAGTACTAGTAATCCAATCCATGTCAAGTATAAACAAGAAAAGATCCCTTGGCCCAAGTTTGGCCCAACATCATGAGATGACCTAAATCAAGGTTCAACTACACGGTCTAGTCGATCGGCTCCCTATAAGCCTAACTCGTCGTGTATCGGTGTCATACGACTTAATCATGGAATGTAGTTAACTGTGCAAGGTCCACCCTAGGGTGTATCTAGCCCTAAGGTGTAAACCACAGACACAAATCAAGCACGCAAAGTCTAAACCTACTGGTGCCCATGTTCAACTCCGGACTTAATGTGCACGACCATGGTCCGCCTGAACAACCGGTGCACCATTCAGCCGTCTCTTTTGGTCTCTTACAATCAGTCAAGTAATCGTGCCCCACCCTAGCCTAGTCCAGGTTATCCAGATACTCCCAAGTGGGTTACTGCTGAAAAGGACCACGTAACTAGGATTTCAAGCGGGTTAAGTGTGGTTAACCCTATCCTAACCATGTATTGAGTTGGTCAAGTGTATCCAAGCAGTTCATGACTTAACCCTATCAATACATCGTGTTTAATTGGTTAAGTATTCAAGTAGTCCATGACTTAACCCTACCAACCCATCGTGTTTAATTGGTCAAGTATTCAAGCGGTCCATGACTTAACCCTACCATGTGGCATCAATTTACTTAATGCACCCCAACCTCTCACATTAGACTTTGTTGTGGTTACTAGTTAAGCCGGTCGGGTCCGGGTAGCTTTACACCACAACCTAGTCTAACCTGGGGTTTTAAGTGCGATGTGACCAACTACTCATATTGGGTCCTTTTGTTTGTAGCCACTAGTTAAGCCGGTCGGTTCCGGGTAGATTTATGCTACAAACTCAACCCAACCTCGAGTTGGCCACTTTCATGTTTTCTACATGTCATGTCCACGTTCATGTTTCAGACATAATCACATGTCATATTTCAAGTCATGTTTCATGTCATTTAAGTTTACCCATAACGTAACCCCATCGCATGTAAGTTCGCATCAACGCAAATAGATCAAAAAGGGGGAACATAAGAATATGACAAGGTGGGCATAAGATGGCAAAGTCTATCACAAGCTAAACGTGGTGATATTTGAGGCAAAAGGGGTTCATCATACTAGCATATGGCCTCAACATGTATGATAGCATAAAAGGTGACTTGGCCTCAAACATATCAAATAGCATAAGGGTGCTTTGGCCTCAATCATGCATAATAGCATAAGGGTGATTTGGCCACAAGCAGGCATAATAGCATATAGGCTCAATATCATCATATGCATGTTAAGAAACATGAGGGGTTAAGGTTGGTTAACATGCATAAGCCATAATCCATTTCATAGCATTTTTCCCAAAGGTCAACATGAACGGTACTAGGTTCATGATAGGTCCACAATCATTGATCAAGAGAGGCATGAATAGATCTATGCATACAATGATAGGTTCAAGGCAAATATTGCACTTAGGTCCAATTCCAATCAACATATGTATGGCATTAAACTTAGCAAATAGGGTGATACACTTGTGATTAGCATATAGGTTCATAACATCATATGCAAGTTAACATCAAGGTTTTAAGATGGTTCTATGTTGCATTTATGCATAACTACCAAGTTCTATGTTGCATTATGCATAACCAACAAATAAAGCTCATAGCTTTCTACACAAAAATCAAGGTAAATGATACTAGGTTCATGATAGTGCCACAATCATAGATCAAAAGAGTCATACATGGATCTATGCATACAAATATAGCCCAAAAGTCACATTTCAACTTGCTACATGATCATATTAACTTCATAGTTTAAATCTAAGAGTAGAATAGGGCTTACAAATCGTGGCTATGAGAACTAGAACACAATAGAACAAGATAGAGACGTTGTAGAAGCTCTAGGGACCCTCAAATCAAACAAAGCTCCAAGTTGTCTTGTTGGAGAAGAAGCAAATCCCTTGATTTGGTGAAGAAAGCTAACTCTACTCTCTTGGTTTGAGGTAGAAGGATTGCACTTTGGCCTTGAATCTAGTTTTGGAAGCTCAAGTTCACATGAATGAAGATGGAGGCCATGATCAAGAGGAATTTTGGCAGCACTTAGTTACCAGATTGATTTGTGTGAGTTTTGGGTAGGTCTAGGGGTGTTTTTATAGGAGTAGAGACAAGTTTAGCCCATAGGATTAACCCTAGTTTAGATCTAAACCATCAAAAATCGTCACAGGCCAGCAGAACAGACCAGAGAACCAAAACAGGTGCACCAGGCCAGCCAGGGTCAAGCCAGAAAGCTGTGCAGGTTTCTACCTCGACACGGGCACACTTCCCAAGTGTGCCAGTGTAATTTTGTGCTGGCGCACTTCACAAGTGCGCCAGCGCATTCTGGCTTGTTTTCGGTTTTTCTGCCTAACTTCGTTCGTCCATATCTTCTTCATACGGACTCCGATTTTCGAAAACTCGGACTCTATTTCGCGTATTTTTCTGAGACGAACGCAATGGCGCAGCCCATTTCCCTTGATTCAGATTTTAAAATTTAATTCTGCCTTGATTTATGTTATAACATTTTATAAAAATTCGGGTTGTTACATTTGTCCATCATTAAAGAAGAAACCCAAGAACGAAGCCAAGCTAGGAGAACCTTATTGTTACTATCATATGATGAATGGGCATGAAACCAATCACTGTAGAGTCCTAGAAGGGATGATCATCAAATTCTTTAGCCAAGGAAAACTACATAAATATGTAAAGAAAACATAGTCAACTACAACAACGAATTCCTTGAGGAAAGAATGCAGACATGATTAAGGTTATGGACCTTCTCAAAATTTGGAATAACCCCAAAAAGGGTCAAAATACAAATGGATAAAAACCCTTGTCATTCCCAAGTTGGCCGGGGTAAGGCACCCATCGGAGGAGGGGGGGTTGAGCAAGCCTTTCTCTGCGCCCAAATCAGAATGGGTCGGTTTAAAGCATCGAAAGCGTAAGCGTCCAATCCACACCAGGAATGGTCGGGATGGAGCATCTAATTAGCACGCTCTGCCTGCGCTCACAAAAAAGTACATCATGCCTCTGCTATGAACTATGCACGTCCTACCTCTGCTTGTAGAAAAGCACATCCTACCTCTGTCTATGTTCCTAGTTACCCGCAGAAGGGAATGAAAATCCTTATCACCGCCTACAATGGCCAGGGTAAGGCACTCCTTGGAGGGGGTGGAGTGTAAGCCTCTATCATCGCGTACGATTGCCGGGGTGGATCATCAAAAGATAATCCTTAATTCTGTGTCTACGATGTACCAATTTAAGCATCTAAAACCTTATCATCGCCTATGATGGCAGGGGTAGTGCGCCTCCTGGAGGGAGGTCAGGTAAGTCCTTGGTCCCTACTTGAGAATAAGCTGGCCAAGCTCACCAGACACACATGACCAGAGAGTGGCCAACGAAACATGTACATCCTCTGCTTTGACAATCAAAAGCCCAGAGAGTGGGTCATGGAGCACATACATCTGCTTTGACAATCAAAAGCCCAAAGAGTGGCGCACGGAGCACGTACATCCTCTACTTCATAAATCAAACCCGAAGTGGGTAACGAAACTAATTGTCAAAAGTAGATTTCTGGTCTTCTATCTTAATACCCGGATCTGGATTAGTTTGGGACTTCTACTAACTGCTAGAAGTGGATTTTTGGACTTACATCTTCAACACCCGAGTCAGGGTTGATTTGGCATTTTCACTATTACCAGAAGTGAATTTCTAGTCCCTCATTAAATAGTCGAATCTAAAGCATAGTTTGAGACTTATCCTAATAGCCATAAGTGGAATTCTAGTTTTCTAACGAATATCTAAATCTAATTCGATGGAGGGATCCTAAATACTCACCAAAGGGAAGTTTCTGGACTTCTCTTATTAATACCCTAATATGGGTTGCAAGATTCTAATTCTTATCCCTAAAGAAAGGATCCAACTATCCGCACTCAAGGCGATGGCTTGAGTCTACAACCTAAGTGCTATCAAACGAAGATCATGATCCTTAATCTTGCGTAGAGAGATTTCTTAAACTCATTACATACAAATTTCTATTATTTATGTAAATTATAAGCAAAAATCACATGTCAAGTAATAGATATCCCATTTACTAATTCGTTCACAAAGTTATGTCATTAACTATTCAAAAGAAAGTTAGGCATTGGTAACACTTGATGCAACGTTCTATGCTTCCATATTTTAGGGTAAAGGGAGGATAATAGCATGACGAAGTGTTATGCATAAGAGCTCGTTGATCTTTTGTCTCTTTTCCATAACTTTATCAGGGCCATCTGAAGGCTTAATTTGAACCTTCAAAGCTTAGTTATAGGCCTTACACATGGCCTGAAGAGTCTTATTTTCTTTCTCCAAACTGAAAGCACTTTTCGTAAAACATGTCATTCTTTTCGTAATTGCTTACCTTTGGAAACATAGTAGTCAATATGTCAGAGCGTGTCCTCGTTATATTTTCTATCATAAAAGCCTTTTATGTCAGCCTTAACTTTTCGGCACTACCTTGTAGCAATAGAATCGTCTAACCTAGGAGGAGGGTTCTTCGCATAACAACCTATCTCAAACGTTGGTGCCCCAATTACGGCCGTGACTTGTGGAGAATTAGATATAGAAATGTCGGTGGCGCACTTAAAATTTTTTTCCCAAGTTTTACAATTTGTCAATGCATTGTTGCATTCAACTTCCAAATCAACAAATTGATGATGTAGTCATCTACTTCTTTATCAAAATCAATAGAGGGATTCATTTTTTATTTCTCTTTATAGATTAAGAATAGCTTTATCCTTCTGCCTTAGCTGGCCCTCCAAAATGTTTACTTGTTTGCTCAAATACTCCGCAGATGATTCCTTAGATAAAGTAAATCCACATATAGTGTTGACAGAAGAGTCCTCTAAAAAATCTCTTTGACCCGTAGGTCGTAGTGCATCCTTCCCAGTAAAGGAGGGAAAATCTTTGATTGGAATTCCCTATTATATAAAAATAAAAAACTGTTGCTTATCGTACTTATTTTAAGAATAAAACAATAATAGTAAACCATAGTTCTTTTCATTCAAAAGGGGCTAACACATGAGTTACCCTAAGCCCATCCAAACAAGCTTTAACTACAAAGATTCATAGTTAAGTCATTTCCTTCAATACATTCATTGTTCATATTGCATATCATCTTTGCATGATAAGCTTTAAATTTCCTTAATGTCGCCTCTCTATTGTCACCCAAGAATTTAAAAGGGAGCTGGGGATACTTCATGTAAATATGCTTAAGATCTTTCAAAAAGCAATCTCTGCCGGACTTACAAGGTGATTTTGTGAGGAACCCTCTGCTCAACCTAGATAATGAATGTAAATCATCCTAGGGAAAGATATCATTAGTAAAAACAGGGTTCTGTTGTAATGCGAAAAGAAGAACAATGGTTATAAGTAACAAAGGGACACCCTCAGAAGCATATGTTCATGGAATTATGTTTTTCAAATACAAGTAAGTTCCAAGTTGAGATAAAATAATCAAATGCAGAGAGGAAAGTGTCGTAGGGGAAAATCTATACCTGAGAAATAGAAGAAGCAGATTGTATGGGTTGTTCTTTTTCATCAGAATTTGAGAAACCAGTCTCTTTAGTAGATGTACCAACATGAGATGGGGTAGCAGGAACACATGAGAGATCAGGGTTCACCTCCTTCGAGCTTGAGGCGCCTCTAACAGGTGGGGGAGGATTTCCATCATCTTTGTCAAAACTATCCTGGCGGCCTCCGCACTCAGAGCTAGGGTCATCATTATGACCGTCACCATTTTCATCAACAAAAAAATCTTCCTCCTCCTCGTCACCAGATTCTGAATCATCTGGAAAATCCTCAATGTACAAAAGGTCCTTGAATTTCATTTGTTCCCTCTTTGGAACCCTAATGCCCTGTTAGGATAAGTTTATTCTTTCCATGACTCTATTTCAAAAGAAGGATGAATAGAAGGAAAATCCATGCCCTAAAACTTCTCAAAATTCTCAAAGTAAGCAAGGAAGAAAGCATTTTCGTAGTATTCCATCACCACGTCCGAAAGATGTGTCTTCAAGAACCAAGATATCCTGTTTTTAGCTTCATAGATAACCCGTCTGGCATTACAAAGTGCATCATCCTTCACTCTCAATTTCTCGGCATGCTTAGCTAATATATATGCCCGCTCATCCTCGAAAGTCGAAACCTTATCGATCAAAAGATTTTTGGTTTCCCTTTCTTTTTAATGGGATGTTTTTTGCTGTTCGCGTTCCTCGTCACTTTTTCTCTTTGCCATATTAAAAACATGAACCTTGGACTCTATCGCAGTTTTTTCTTCTTTAAGTTTATTCACTTCAAAAGGTTGTGAACCAATTACTGTGCGAAGAGAGTACCAACCTTTGGATACCTACAAAAAGAGTGAGATCATATCAGTCCATGTGTCGAAATGAAAAAGAAAAAGAAAAATTGGAAAAGATAAAAGATAAACCAAAAGTTGTTGCTTGATGAGATAATGATAGAAATCTGACCGATCCAGAGGGGAAGGCAATGGCATGTCGAAAACGTCAGCGAAAGGAAGGACATATTTCACAATTCTATCAAAGTCACGAGTTGATAAAGGAAATCTTGAAGAATCATCATAGTAGGGAGAAGGTAAAGAGCTCGTGAAACACCCCACCTCCGTTAGGGTCACTCTCAAAGGGAATGCCCTAATTTTGGTGGAGGTTTTATAAGTATAAGTTACAGATATACAAGACAGATATAAGAACACATATTTTTGAACAGCGGAAAACAACATCTTCTATTTCATCAAAATACGTGTTACACAAACCATGCCATAATTGTCTTACAATACTTCCAAAATCATAATTGTCTTGATTACATTATTTAAAGAAGCATAAAGAAAACATAAATAAACTGCAAAAGTCCCATAATTGCTGTCCAAAGCCATAGTCCAAAACGAAAAGATCCAAGCAATACATTCTTTCTCTTCAAGCTGGATATGAAGGCTGGTCAAGCTGCGGTATTCCCTCCCTGTGGACCTTGGGGGGAGGGGGAAACGGAAGAAAAGAAGACGAAAGAAAAGTAGAGTCAGACATAAAGCCTGAGTAAGTCTAGGACTATTCAGTCTATGAATAAAGAACTGGGTATGATAAGTATAAACTAGAAATGGGAAAGCACCATAAACTAAGTTAAGTTGTCTAGGGCCGAATATACTATCGTACCCCATATTAATCTCTGTACCCATATAAACTAGTTCCCAACAGGCACCCCATAATCGGGGTGAAGTGATCCATTTTATGATGATCGGCTCCTACTCGCATAGTTACATGTGTCTTACAGCCCCCGATGTTGTAGTTACCTATGCTGGTCCCACCATGGGGTGTATCAAGTCCCATGGTGGCGGCCCAACACAATCCTAGAATGCACAGGTATGCTACTGGTGCCCAGTGCCTTACTTTTCTGCGCCGGAGTGTGTGCACGCCCGCACCCCGTTAGAACCTACACTGCTGCACCACCACCGTCGATTTGACCTCTTACAGTCAGCCCAGTAATCGTGCCCCACCCTGCCTAGTTTCAGGGTATCATGATACCTTGTAGGGTTCCCGCTGAAAAGGGTCCCCCACTACTAGGTTTTTCTATTTCTAGCCAACATGCTAAGTTGGTTAAGTGTTTTATAAACCTAACCCCCAATCAGTCTGTTTAGTTTAGCATGTTCCATTTTGATTAAGTCTTAATTCACTTAATCCGGTCAATCCTGACTCAGCCTTAATTGTCTTATTAAAGCCTTGACCTCTCACATTAGACAGGTATTGTTGTGGCTGCCTGTTGCCGGTTGGGTCCGGGCAGTCTTACGCCACAACTCAGTCTAACCTCGGGACCTTATTGGGCTCCGTGTTTAACCACCCACATTGGATAGGTATTGTTGTGACTACTGGACAGCCGTTCGGTTCCGGGCAGGTTTACATCACAACTCAATCCAACCTCGGTTTAAACACATCGTATTTTCTACATTTACATATTTTGTCTCTTTTCTTTTTATATGTAAATATTTGCGGCCCATTATTCAAATTTATCTTTATTGGTTAAAATTTATTTATGCCACTTAATTGTTTTTCAAGGTTATTGGCATGCGTCAAACATGCTAACACATATGTTCTATATTTTACCCCAAACGTCTTTACCCCCGTTTTACACGTTCTTTCCAATGTAAGGTGTGTTGGGTTTAATACTTAAACCCAATTTAGCCAAATGAAAAGGGGAGGCTTATAACATGGTGTTTATAAGGTAACTGAAAAAGGGGAGTGTGAACGCATGAACTTGCAACGAACGATTCAATTAACATGAAGTAGCCACATGTGAACTTGCAATTGTAACATCATATAATCATGGCATGACGTGAATCATTTTATCCATATAATCATAGCATAAACAATACTTAAACATGAATCATTCTATTCATATAATTATGGCATAAACAATACCTAAGCTTGAATTATTCTATTCATATGATTATGGCATAAACAATACTTAAACATGAATCATTCTATTCATATGATTATGGTATAGACAATACTTAGACATGAATCATTCTATTTATATGATTATGGCATAAACAATACTTAAACATGAATCATCCTATTCATATGACTATGACATAAACAATACTTAAACATGAATTATTCTATTCATATGATTATGGCATAAACAATACTTAAACATGAATTATTCTATTCATATGATTATGGCATAAACAATACTTAAACATGAATCATAGGTTCAACTAACCATGTAAACTTGAAATTAAGAATCTAACTAAATTAGATATCATTATTATTGGCACATGGTCTTGACTAGAAATATAAGCCTATATTTTTATTTAGGCATAATATATAAACTAATCATGTTCATAAAATCACTACATGCTAACAAAAAGGTACTTACTTTTGTCACTAATACAAAAGTATGGTTCAACTAGAATTATCCCAACCTAATTCTTATATGAATCATGGTTTTTAATCCATTTATAGAATTATAGCATAAACATACCTGAACTTAAATCTTGGTTTTTATTCTATCTATGTAAACTTGCAAGTGGAATGTAATTCTAATGTAATTCTAATGTAACTTATGTGTCACATATATTACCATATGATTATGATAACAACATAAGCCTAAAAACATGTTTTTCAATTGGGCATAATAACAAACATAGTTTAGTCATGTTCATAAAATTAATACAAGCTTACAAAGATGCTTGCTTTTGTCACTATCACAAAAGCATGATTTATACTTGAACTATAATGCCAATTCCAACATAACTTCATATGAATCATAATACTCAAATGGACCAAATTACACTAAAGATGACCATAGAATTATACATCATGTTGGCATAACAATAAATCATATACTCGCATGAATTTCGAATAAACTATTACAACATATAGTTGTTATTTTCAACATGAATCATATACTGGCAATTATCAAATGGGTGTTATAAATAACTACCACAAACATGTAATTTTCAATATGAATCATATGCTTGTATGAATCCCAATCAAAATTCCACAACATGTGGTTGTCAACATAAACCGTATACTTGTATGAATCCAATCGTACACCATAGCATTGCCAATTCGTTTAGAATCAAAATAACATACAAATATAAGTTATTATCGCCACAATTCCATTTCGTTGTTAACTTCCAATGCAAATCGCGTACTTGCAAATATCCAATCGTATACCATAATATTCCCAAATCGTTTAGCATCAAAATAACATACAAGTATATATTATTATCACCACAATTCCATTTCGCATCTTACACAAATCAACACAATTATTTAATTTACATCGGAATAGCACTCTACTTACAACGTATGACGAATCTTCAATTCAGGAATCTGAATTCTGAATTTGGAGATGCTATCCTTTGTTGTAGGCGTTGATTCGATTAACGTTGCTTTAAGCTTTGAATTATCTCCTAATTGTCTCTCTATTTCTGACGGCCATCCTTAGTCTCTCCTCAGCAACATGACGGTCTCATCTCCATTTTAGTTTGTGTTAATTAGGGTTAGTCTTAGGTCCTTTTTACAGAGTTTGTGAGTTGATTTAGACCGTCGATGAAGCTTGGTTTAATAATAGCCGTTCGTTCAACGGAGAGGCCAATCAGGAGCTGACACCTAGCCCTAGTGACAAGGCAAGGCTCAGAAAATCGACCAAACACAGACTAGGCTAGCCAGGGGGGTTGGGTTCGACCTAGCTCAGGTGCCACATCGACTCCCCAGTCGACCACCTGGTCGACTCTAGAGTCGACCTGCCTGGGGCAGGTCGACACCTAGGTCGACTCCCAGGTCGACCTGGCCTGGCAGGTCGACCCTAGGGTCGACCCCTAGGTCGACCTGGTGGGTTTAGGTGGGAATTTTCCCGCCTACTCTGATTGGGCTGAAATTCAAATCTGTTTTCGAAATTTGAATTTTCTGAAACTTCATCGGGTCATAATTTGGTCATACGGGCTCCGTTTTTCGAAAACTCGGACTCTATTTCGCGTATTTTTCCGAGACGAACGCAATGGCATATCCCGTTTCCCTTAATACTTTGATTTGAGATTTATTCTATTTTAATTTGTGAATTTCACTGTTATAAAATACATGGGGTGTTACATTCTCCCCCACTTAAAAGGATATCGTCCCGAAATCTTCAAGTTTAGGAAGAATGTACATCCTAACATCCAAACATCCAAACATCCATCTACTCATCCATCAAACACGAGCATCCATTGTCCTTAAAAGAATTCTAATGCTTCATGATAATATGCGAAGTGTGTGTGTACATGTACTTATCTAATGCAAAATCAGGCGGTCTACTGATTCAGTTGACCTCCTTAATGCGAATTATGTAAGTGCCATGAATCCATTATGTATGCAAATCCTCCTATTCATGATTCTACATGAGTGCACAATCATTCATCCAAATGCAACATCCATATGACAACACATTAAAGTTCAACCATATACGAATGCAACCATATATGCATATGCAATATGAAGTGATTGAGCCGATCTAAAACCTAGATTGTGTGTGTATATGCAACCACGAGCAACCACTAGCAATCACTTGCAACCACTTGCAATCATCATCCATAACATGTTTCAATTACATGTTTCCATCCAAAGGGTTTCTTCCTAAAAGATAAGGTCGAGGGGATATACCTAAAAAGATAGATAAAAGCGCAACTTAAGGAAAAAGGAAAGATCAAAGATGTACCCTCGAAAAGAAAAGGGTAGGCTGCGTGTATTCTAGCTTCAGTTTCCCAAGTTGCATCTTCTTTGGCGTCGCTCCATTGAATTTTGATGAGCTTGACTTCGCGATTGCGTAGCTTCTTCATTTCCGTTCCTAATATGCGGGTTGGAACTTTCCTTACGGTTGCTTCGCGTTCTACTTCAGCTTCTTCTAGGATATTTGGCTCTACCACTTCAACAGACTCATGTAGACATTTTCGGAGATATGAAACGTGAAAGACGTTGTGAACTCCAGCCAATTTTTCGGGTAGCTCTAATCTATAGGCCATTTTCCCAATTCTCTCAATAATAGGAAATGGTCCTACCTAAAGATATAGTCAAATGATAGAAGCAAGTAAAAACTTTGTGCCCATTAGGCAATGTCAAAACTGGAAATCTATGCCACATATATATTGATTAGGAGAAGAACCCTCTAAGTATCAGCCCCGAAGACTGAAATCAACATCAGACTGACACCCAAAGAATTACTCAACCCAACTACTATATATGATTCTAAGAAATTAAGCATGATGGACTCCTTTTAGGTCACAAGGGAGTCCCTTCCTAAGACCAACCTATAAAACCCAAAAAGTTTAGTCAAACCAACGAACACCCTCAAGCCCCAACATGTGTTACTAACAGATGAGTCATACTCCCTATGGGGTTTGCAACAGAAATTGGATTGAGAACGGGACCGAGAGGATATACAAAAGATAGCATGCAAGTAAGCTCTACAGGAAGAGAGGGATCAAAGATATACTCTTAAGAAGAGATATGATGCACGAATCTAGTCTTCAATCTTCTAAGTCGCATTTTCTTGAGCTTAACTCCATTATGCTTTGTCCGTCTTTAACTTCACAATTTCGTAGCTTCTTAATTCTTGTTTCCAAAATATGAGTTGGAACCTATTTCACTGTTGCCTCTCGTTCCTCTTTCACTTACTCTACTTCTAGTATACTCGGCTCAAGCATAACTGCGTACTCATGGTTTCATGCAAGCTCTCCAAAATTCACTAGTGAATCTTGGATCTCGTCCACTTACTATCAGGTATTCCACGTAGAAGAACTATCTCTTGGAAATAAATGCCAACAATGTTGCCAAATGTACTTACTAAGGTGATTCTCCACAACTCATGCATAAGCGAAATGAACCTTCTGCCTTAGTGGCGAACACCACTGGAGCGCCCCATTCTGAAATGCTCCTCCTAATGAACCCCTTTTCTAGAAGCTCTTTAATCTGTTTACTAAGCTCTTTCCTTTCCCGTGGAGCCATGTGTCTAACGGGCAACGCAACGGGCTTTGCATTATCTACAAGGTATATGCGGAAGTCTATCTCCCGCTTCGGAGGCAAGCCCTTCACCTCTTCGAAGACATCCGGATATTCCCAGACCACCCTAACCGATTGCAAATTTTCAACGGAGGCATCTAGCGATTCAAGGTAACTAAGCATAACCGCATACGAGGGATTACAAGAAATTTCCAAAGTGTTACCGAGCTGGGTCAGGAGCCTAACAACCCTTTTTTCACAATCAAGGATGGCCCCATTACTGGATAGCCAATCCATGCCCAAAATCAAACCATATCCCGAAAAGCCCAAAACAAAGGCACTACATTTAAATTCTACGCTTAGAATAGAAATTTTCAATCCCAAACAGATCATAGACAAATGAGCTGGGCCCCCAATTGGGTTTGAAACAATTAAGGGGTCCTCTACCATACTAGTTTTTAGGTGCAGAGATTCTACTAAAGCAGTCGAGATAAAGGAGTGTGATGCGCCAGAATCAAATAAAGTGCGAACGGGGTGATCGTAAAGATAAACTACAGTTTCTACAGAAGTATTTATACCTCGATGTTGCATAGGTGGCGCCTCTAGCACATGAACTTGTGCCCCTGAGGTGGATCCAGCCCTCTGCCCCTGTCCTCGTTTCTTTGGGCAATCCTTAGCCATGTGGCCTGTCTCACCGCAAGAAAAGCACCCGTCGTTCATCTTGGCCTTCTTTTTCCGGCAATCTTTCACTAAATGCCCCACTTTGCCACAGAATTTACACTTCCTCTTCTCTTGGGACTTGTTGTCTTTCCCGCCCTTCTTAAAGTCTGTCTTCTTAAGCTGTAAACCCTCTTTCTTCCCTTGAGAGCTTTCCGCCTTTGTCTCCTTCTTCCTTGGGCAGTCCCTAGCCCAGTGGCCTGTCTCCCTACACTGAAAGCAAGTAGCGCTCATCCTCCTCTTCTTCTTCCTGCAGTCTCCCTCCAGATGCCCAAGAATTCCGCAGAAATAACATTTCCTTTTTTCACGTTTCTTGTCATTACTGTTACGATCCTTTCTTGTTTGACTATTATTCGTCTTCCTACTTTGGGACTCTTCCGCTTGCTGGTTTACGTGGAGGAGGAGGAGTGAAAGCGTCTGCAGCTGGAGAGTAAGGTCTCCAGACAAGCTGAAACAGAAAGGATAGATTCAAAATGAAGGATAAGAGATAGTACCTATGGCTTTGGGGGGGCTTTGCCTTTTAAAATAAATTAATATTTTATCTTTTAAAAATGCTTCTTTAAATTTCCTTTTTGAAAATAAATTTTCAAAACTTTTTTTTTTCTTATCTGGTAAATCTATGCTCTGATACCAAGTGAAACACCCCACCTCCGTTAGGGTCACTCTCAAAGGGAATGCCCTAATTTTGGTGGAGGTTTTATAAGTATAAGTCACAGATATACAAGACAAATATAAGAACACATATTTTTGAATAGCGGAAAACAACATCTTTTATTTCATCAAAATACATGTTACACAAACCATGCCATAATTGTCTTATAATACATCCAAAATCATAACTGTCTTGATTACATTATTTAATGCAGCATAAAGAAAACATAAATAAACTGCAAAAGTCCCATAATTGCTGTCCAAAGCCATAGTCCAAAACGAAAGGATCCAAGCAATACATTCTTTCTCTTCAAGCTGGATATGAAGGCTGGTCAAGCTGCGGTATTCCCTCCCTGTGGACCTGGGGGGGAAAACGGAAGAAAAGAAGACGAAAGAAAAGTAGAGTCAGACATAAAGCCTGAGTAAGTCTAGGACTATTCAGTCTATGAATAAAGAACTGGGTATGATAAGTATAAACTAGAAATGGGAAAGCACCATAAACTAAGTTAAGTTGTCTAGGGTCGAATATACTATCGTACCCCATATTAATCTCTGTACCCATATAAACTAGTTCCCAACAGACACCCCATAATCAGGGTGAAGTGATCCATTTTATGATGATCGGCTCCTACTCGCATAGTTACATGTGTCTTATGGCCCCCAATGTTATAGTTACCTATGCTGGTCCCACCATGGGGTGTATCAAGTCCCATGGTGCCGGCCCGACACAATCCTAGAATGCACAGGTATGCTACTGGTGCCCAGTGCCTTATTTTTCTGCGCCGGAGTGTGTGCACGCCCGCACCCCGTTAGAACCTACACTGCTGCACCACCGCCGTCGATTTGACCTCTTACAGTCAGCCCAGTAATCGTGCCCCTCCCTGCCTAGTTTCAGGGTATCATGATACCTTGTAGGGTTACTGCTGAAAAGGGTCCCCCGCTACTAGGTTTTTCTATTTCTAGCCAACATGCTAAGTTGGTTAAGTGTTTTATAAACCTAAACCCCAATCAGTCTGTTTAGTTTAGCATGTTCCATTTTGATTAAGTCTTAATTCACTTAATCCTATCAATCCTGACTCAGCCTTAATTGTCTTATTAAAGCCTTCACCTCTCACATTAGACAGGTATTGTTGTGGATGCCTGTTGCCGGTTGGGTCCGGGCAGTCTTACGCCACAACTCAGTCTAATCTCGGGTCCTTATTGGGCTCCGTGTTTAACCACCCACATTGGATAGGTATTGTTGTGACTACTGGATAGCCGGGCGGTTCCAGGCTGGTTTACATAACAACTCAATCCAACCTCGGGTTAAACACATCGTATTTTCTACATTTACATATTTTATCTCTTTTCTTTTTATATGTAAATATTTGCGGCCCATTATTCAAATTTATCTTTATTGGTTAAAATTTATTTATGCCACTTAATTGTTTTTCAAGGTTATTGGCATGCGTCAAACATGCTAACACATATGTTCTATATTTTAGCCCAAACGTCATTACCCCCGTTTTACACGTTCGTTCCAATGTAAGGTGTGTTGGGTTTAATACTTAAACCCAATTTAGCCAAATGAAAAGGGGAGGCTTATAACATGGTGTTTATAAGGTAACTGAAAAAGGGGATTGTGAACGCATGAACTTGCAACGAACGATTCAATTAACATAAAGTAGCCACATGTGAACTTGCAATTGTAACATCATATAATCATGGCATGACATGAATCATTTTATCCATATAATCATAGCATAAACAATACTTAAACATGAATCATTCTATTCATATAATTATGGCATAAACAATACCTAAGCTTGAATTATTCTATTCATATGATTATGGCATAAACAATACTTAAACATGAATCATTCTATTCATATGATTATGGTATAGACAATACTTAGACATGAATCATTCTATTCATATGATTATGGCATAAACAATACTTAAACATGAATCATCCTATTCATATGACTATGACATAAACAATACTTAAACATGAATTATTCTATTCATATGATTATGGCATAAACAATACTTAAACATGAATTATTCTATTCATATGATTATGGCATAAATAATACTTAAACATGAATCATAGGTTCAACTAACCATGTAAACTTGAAATTAAGAATCTAACTAAATTAGATATCATTATTATTGGCACATGGTCTTGACTAGAAATATAAGCCTATATTTTTATTTAGGCATAATATATAAACTAATCATGTTCATAAAATCACTACATGCTAACAAAAAGGTACTTACTTTTGTCACTAATACAAAAGTATGGTTCAACTAGAATTATCCCAACCTAATTCTTATATGAATCATGGTTTTTAATCCATTTATAGAATTATAGCATAAACATACCTAAACTTAAATCATGGTTTTTATTCTATCTATGTAAACTTGCAAGTGGAATGTAATTCTAATGTAATTCTAATGTAACTTATGTGTCACATATAATATCATATGATTATGATAACAACATAAGCCTAAAAACATGTTTTTCAATTGGGCATAATAACAAACATAGTTTAGTCATGTTCATAAAATTAATACAAGCTTACAAAGATGCTTGCTTTTGTCACTATCACAAAAGCATGATTTATACTTGAACTATAATGCCAATTCCAACATAACTTCATATGAATCATACTACTCAAATGGACCAAATTACACTAAAGATGACCATAGAATTATACATCATGTTGGCATAACAATAAATCATATACTCGCATGAATTTCAAATAAACTATTACAATATATAGTTGTTATTTTCAACATGAATCATATACTTGCAATTATCAAATGGGTGTTATAAATAACTACCACAAACATGTAGTTTTCAATATGAATCATATGCTTGCATGAATCCCAATCAAAATTCCACAACATGTGGTTGTCAACATAAACCATATACTTGTATGAATCCAATCGTACACCATAGCATTGCCAAATCGTTTACAATCAAAATAACATACAAATATAAGTTATTATCGCCACAATTCGATTTCGTTGTTAACTTCCAACGCAGATCGCGTACTTGCAAATATCCAATCGTATACCATAATATTCCCAAATCGTTTAGCATCAAAATAACATACAAGTATATATTATTATCGCCACAATTCCATTTCGCATCTTACACAAATCAACACAATTATTTAATTCACATCGGAATAGCACTCTACTTACAACGTATGACGAATCTTCAATTCAGGAATCTGAATTCTGAATTTGGAGATGCTATCCTTTGTTGTAGGCGTTGATTCGATTAACGTTGCTTTAAGCTTTGAATTATCTCCTAATTGTCTCTCTATTTCTGACGTCTATCCTTAGTTTCTCCTCAGCAACATGACGGTCTCATCTCCATTTTAGTTTGTGTGAATTAGGGTTAGTCTTAGGTCCTTTTTATAGAGTTTGTGAGTTGATTTAGACCGTCGATGAAGCTTGGTTTAATAATAGCCTTTCGTTCAAAGGAGAGGCCAATCAGGAGCTGACACCTAGCCCTAGTGACAAGGCAAGGCTCAGAAAATCGACCAAACACAGACTAGGCCAGCCGGGGGGGGGGGGCTGGGTTCGACCTGGCTCAGGGGCCAGGTCGACTCCCCAGTTGACCCCCAGGTCGACTCTAGAGTCGACCTGCCTGGGGCAGGTCGACACCTAGGTCGACTCCCAGGTCGGCCTAGCCTGGCAGGTCGACCCTAGGGTCGACCCCCAGGTCGACCTGGTGGGTTTAGGCGGGAATTTTCCCGCCTACTCTGATTGGGCTGAAATTCAAATCTGTTTTCGAAATTTGAATTTTCTGAAACTTCATCGGGTCATAATTTGGTCATACGGGCTCCTTTTTTCGAAAACTCGGACTCTATTTCGCGTATTTTTCCGAGACGAACGCAATGGCATATCCCATTTCCCTTAATACTTTGATTTGAGATTTATTCTATTTTAATTTGTGAATTTAACTGTTATAAAATACATGGGGTGTTACAGTTCGTCTCATGTTCCCTCAAATCCAAAGCTTCTTGAGGATCAGACATTAGGAGCCAGTAATAAAGTCACTGCCTGTAGTCTCAGTTGGAGAAGAACCCACATTGAGGGTAGTACCAGCAGCATGGGCAATGGAATCAAGCAATGACCGGCCTATAGGCGAAGCAACAATCCCTTTATAAAAAAGGGGAGATACGAAGATATCACCTTTGTGCCTTTTAGAGGGGCCATTGTCAGCATCTAAAGCAAATATTTTTATGGCTAGATCGCTAGAGTGAACAATGGCAGTTAAAGCAGTGGACTCATTAGCATCTTTGGCGGTTGATCACAAAAAAAAAAAGAGTTGGAATATTAAATGAAGGCTTGCAGCCTTTCTAATAAAATTACCTTACATGAGGAACCCATAAATCAGGATGATGAAAGATAAAAGTCATCAGAACCGAAAGACAAGCAAATAGCACCTGAAAAATGGATAATGGGTTGCCCCAAAATCTTTTGGCCAAGAGGCAAGAGGGCATGTTTGCGGAGATCATCCAAAGTCAATAGAATATAACATCGTCCTAATTCTTCAGATACCTTGGGAAAAGCATCAACAGCCTGGGTCTCTTCTGCCTCTTGCTCCTTCTTTTTATGGATGAAAGTTGGAAAGAAGCAATGACCGATGAGATGTGATAAAGACAAAGAAAATCCCAGAAAAAGAGAAGCAACATACCAGGGTCGTAAAACCCTAAGTCCCACATCGTGGAAGCCTGTGTGAGGTGGGTACTTATATAGTAGAGTCCATCTCTTACTAACGCCGAGGCCTTTTGAGAAACAAAACCCCACACCTATATGGTGGCTAAGTTGGGGACAATATCTTGCATGAACGGAGGTGCGGGCTATTACATTAGTATCAGAGCCAATACCGAGCCAGAATTGTGGCTCTTGTGTGGACCACAGTGCCTGAGTTAGGTGTTTGTGAGCCAACGAGGATGTTGGGACCTATAGGGGGAGAATGTAACACCCCTAAGTCCCACACCGTGGAAGCTGTGTGAAGTGGGTACTTATATAATAGAGTCCATCTCTTATTAAAGCCGAGACCTTTTGAGAAACAAAACCCCACACCTATATGGTGGCTAAGTTGGGGGACAATATCTTGTGCGAATGGAGGTGCGGGTAGTTACAAGGGTTGACAAAAGTTCCTGATATACTAGGATGACACCTGATATAGAAAAACCGGTTTTTTCATTGTTTAGATTTATTGATGTGATCACTAATCCATTCTTCACAGGACTGGGGCGAAGAATAAACGAATCTGATAATTTGGCCACATGAAACAGAAACCGTAGAAGATTGACATCAAGGGAGGCTGACCTGACTCGAGCGCTAAGGTTTCCAATCATAATAGAAGGGTATATGTGTTCGGGAAAAGATGAATAGGGGCAACCCCCAAGTGGTGCAGGAATTTGGATACGAACTCCAGGAAAGGAAAGAAACCTCCATGCCAGATGTAAATGGCAGTATATACAAAGTATCCCTCTGGAGGACTTTGAATGGTATCTTGAGGAGAAGCAGGAATGGCATCAACACCAGTCATACCAAAACTTTGGAGGACAACCTTCACCTCTACTTGGGAATTAATAAAAGTGCATTGTGGGATGGGCGCCTTTTTGGATAAGGCGCAACAGATTTACCCGACTAGGAAATACTACCCTGTTGTTTCCAAAACATAATGTTGCTAGGTGATATCATGCTATAACATATATATTAGTACAATTTTCTCTTACATAAGAATGCACATAACATACATAAGTGGGTGGGCAACATAAAAAAAACTTGCTAATATTAGGGGTTTGAGCAGTAAAATATCAAGTAGATCATAAGAATTAATATTGACAAGGCCTACACATAGGTCGCATACACTAAGAAACGGTTAAGTCTTTGGTGGTGATCAAACTAACAATTCCGACACCAAGGCCAAAACATTGGAAGGAAGGTGTCGAAAAACTGAGACGTTCGATAATATTTGTTAACGGTTCGAACGAAATAAATTAGCTTAATATCATCACCGAAGACCTAATTGGTCTTGAAATCCAGTGCAATTGAAAGCAAGATCAAAATACTTCAAATTTTGCCAGCACTAAAACCGAAAGGCGACAAAGCTTTCAGTGATACCTTCACACCAAACTGACACCCACTAGGTCGAGAGACAAATAAACACAAATATGGATGTCGGCAAAATCAGAAGCAAAATGGGTTAACGACAGTGATATTGAATTCATTCGTACCGAAAGCATAACATCTTGCTAACTAACCTTCTGCATGCAATTTTGCATTTTAAACCTCAAAAATATATTGGGGAAATAGGTAACTTCTTTGATCCACCATTAATCACTATCCAAACTATCATCATTAGTTAACTCACACTAAATACATGAATATCCTGATCGTTTTTCTAGTTAGCTTAAAAGCATATCTTAGATTCCCACTTGCAGTTGAAAGAGAAGTACTTACAGAAAATTTTGTTTGCAATCCTGAAAAGTTCGAAAAAATCTCGAGGAAAAGTAACCTTGTTTGAGCAATATAATTCGCAGATGAAAAGGCGAAGAAGAAGAAGAAGAAGAAGAAGAGGAAAGGGCATTTATGCCAAACCTTTAATCTCAGCCACATAAGCAAGATTGAATCAACTGATCAAATCCGATCCAAAAAGCTGAAAGTGGAAACCCTATATGTTCAGAGTAGTATAGTACGAAGACCAAAAGACATTGACTTGAAAAGTCAAAAAGACCCCTTCATAGGGGGGCAATGTTACTACCAAAATTCAACACCGAAACAAGCTATCGGTGAAGGGGTATCGGACCGCCACCAGAATTAGGGAATGATCCAAAAACATGGACCAGGTACCAGGCTAAAGACGAAAGCATAAAAGAGGCAATTAAAACCACAAGTAATCGACACCATCATAGAAAAAGAAATCTTGGACCCGACACAAAGAAAAGATACTGGCACGTAAGGCAACTAACACAAGCTCAATTCTAAAAGCAAACCACCTGAAACCGGAAGTAGATGGAAAGAAAGGACTAAAGTTTGTGACCCGAAACCAAAATAATGACAAAAGGCACCAGGCCAACCTAAGGAAGTGGAAACGGCTATCGGCATTAACTTGATTAATGCTAATACGAAAGGAGACGAAGGCACCAAAGGCGCAAGAAGCTGAAACATAAGAGGAACGTTCCGAAAGCTAGCTATTAAGATATATGTTTGATGATCACCGAGAGGCAACTTCGGAAATCAACAAGTAATACACCGCAAGCATCCTTCCGGAAGACCGAAACCCTTTCCAAAAGGGAACCGAGAGCAAACCAAAGCTTTTGGGAAGAAGAGCTATCCACACTAACATGCTTAGTGTCATACCAAAAGGGGTAATGGTTCCCGGAACATGAGTAATTGAAGCATGGAAGCAAGCACCATGAAGGTTTGAAGCCAAGACCGGAAGCTTATTTCCGGAGACCGAAGATCACTCCCAAAGCTATCTATACAATAGGCTTGGTATTGATACGAAAGGAAGAAGCAACATCAAGAGGAAGTTTCAAAGGCCGAGACCAACTTGCCAAAAGCAAAGGTCGACACACCGAAAGTTACGTTGCATCTATTAAACAATGCCGAAAGAGCAGCCGAAACCAAGTCAACCGGAACCGAAACGCGAAAGGATGCCGACATCTAGCTACCGCATTCAAAAGAGGCTTCTACCGGCCTGATGACAAAAGGGTTCCTGATTTTTCTATAAACAAGACCCCAGGGGTCACATTTTAGTGGACTTTTTCTCATTTCTCAATCTTGTACTCTTTTCTTATAGAGAAAACCATAATTCCTAAATCAATTTGGGGATTTACTTTGTAGACACTTATGTACTCATATCAATGATCAATAAAGAGTGAATCGACACTTAGTATAATTTTTTATGAGTTGTCTAGCTATCTCCAACACCGATTACCTTATGCTTTCTACACCACAAAGGTGTCCTACGCAAGACCTAACCCTTCACCAAAATTACTGAAATACCCTTCTACATATTGTTTAGCTTGCTATCTTGTGTTGTGCTTATGGAACCCTTATCCCAAGATAATTGTTGGTTGTTACGTCTCGTAAGCGTGATACTCACCCCTTGAGGGAAGAGTAACTAATCTTTGGTCTTAAGACCTTTATATCTAGGAAACGGTGAACTAACTCGAGCTTGTAGGAACTAAATAAGCTCATTTCTCCCTTAGGTCCATTTCCATAGACCTATCTCCAGTGTTGACGAAAAATATCGTTAATGGGTAGCTCAAAAGAAAATCAAATCAAGAAGAGTTCAATACCTATTCCAAGAGGATCTAGCATTCATCTTAGAAGAGCATTTCGAATAAATTCCAAGCTTCAAATGAACCATCCTTAACTACTCCCTACCGAAACATCTAAATCTTAACAAAGGATTATCTCTGTTACTGAACTTAAAAAAAAGTGCCCCTAAAGAGAAAAGAATCTAGGCGGATCTTACTATCTCTATCATCTCCCACTGACCATGAAACTAATGAATGCCGAGGACTCAAAGTAGCTATCACATACTTTGTCAAATAGGGAAAACTTATTAAATTTGTACATAGAAATTAAACTCATTTGCCAAATAATGTTCATTCACTTACCATCAATTGATATCGAATGGATAAGTGTGATTCAACATATCAAGTCCATGGCACATCTAATTCCCTTCGCTAAAAAAGTAACGTGTTTTTGGCATATCCAAAATACAATGTCCTGGCATATCTAAGCCCACTTTAAAGGGAGAGTCGACATGGGCACATCCCAGGAAATGTTGGCACATCCGAGCCTGCTCCAAGGAATAAGTCGGACCTGGGCACATCTAAAGCACCTTTTGTAACGAGTAAATCCTAGACCTGCTTAATGGCACCAATGCCACCAATCCTTCAGTGCCTTCTATATGCCTTTCTGGAGCATCTTATGGAGAGAGGAAACCCTTGACCTGTAGTCTTCAACACGGGATCAACTCCCTATTGTAGCACCTCTTAGAGGGAGGACATCAACCAGATAGAAGTTTCTGGCTCGTTAATTCAGCATGCCAGCTATAAGTTTTTGGTCCATTAGTTCATCATACCAGGTAGAAGTTTGGTTAATCAATTCACTAAACTAGATAGAAGTAGTTGATTCATCAATTCACAGAACCAGATGGAGGTTTTTGGACCATCAACTCAACAAACCAAATGGAAATTTCCAGTTCATCAATTCAACATATGGGATGAAATCTTCTTAATCATTAACTATTGTACGAGGTTCTCACGGTCATTAACCAGCAAACCACTACAGATAAAGAGTATCAGTTTACTTTACTGTAACTAATAGAAATATTTACCCATCACTAACTTTCATAGGAAAGGAATTGCCATCAATTTATTGCCATATGACAACTCCTGGCTAGTTCTTAACAGATTGAGATTTCTGGTCCACCTTTATCATCCAATGAAAATTCCTACTTTGAAGCTCGCAAATAGAAACAACATTGGCAGTCAAAGAGGGGAAGACAAAAATAAAATCAGAAGCAATAAATTAGACGATAATATTCAATGAAAAACGAATAATGTCAACACTTGCTTTATACAAAAGGCAATTACATCAAGTATGACTTCACAAAACATTTATACATTTGTACACATAATTTAAGATGCTTTTCAAGGTGAATATCATGTGCGGCTTCCCGGAAAACACTGGGCCTTGGGAGTAAAGTTCATAATATGACAAACAGGACCATTAACTGTTTTAGCTTTTCCATATTCATTCTAGTAGTACCAACATCATCGGCAAATGAAATTTGGATATTTAGCGCTTTTTCAGGTGTTTTCACCAGTCCATTCAAAAGCTTAATGTGACGACCGCCCATAACCCCCGCACTAAACAAGTGGAAAATGCGCTGAAAGGTGTGCCAGGCTGCTATGGACGATCATCAGAGTAGGTAAACACATCGAAACCTGTCGTAGAGCTCACAGCGTAAGGATAAAATATAATAGAACATATACAACAGGTAATAGCAATGAGGTGTCATATAACAAACTTTTGAAACTTTGTCAACATCCAGAAAGATTATCCAACTGATATCAAAGTTTGTACATAAGGCCTCACTATAACTCTCCAGCAACTCAAACAGCGGAAACAGAAATACTAGATAGTAATAAAACTGGTACGCCAGCCTCCTGCTCGTCATCGCTCAGCTTCCTCGTCTCACTAAGCTCAATTACCTGTAACCTGCTACTTAGTCTGCCCATCCACAACCGGGTGAACAGCCCAAGGTAATAAGAGGGAACAAAAACCTTGAGTCAGACAATAGTCTTAGTGAGCGATAAAACACCTAACAAACTTCAACAAGAAAGTATATGAGAATGGGTAAATGAACAACTTCTCTACCCACAACACCAGAGAAGAACTCAACCTTATCTTCCCCACATCGGATAGTGATAGCATTTACACCAAGCATTTCAACCATTAATCCATAGAAACCAGAACAACCATTTGTTCATAGCAAACAGAAACAATCAACAATAGCAATCATGGGATCAAGATTATATATCTCATGCAAAACATCCAGCATACATGACAGACTCTGGCTATCACCGCCAATCCTGCTTTGAAACCATCGTTAATCGTATGACGACCAACCTTGCCATATGTCAAGGGCTAATGGTAACCCCAGTTCTAGCATGAACTCCATATGTCCAACCTTGAAAATGTCCAACCTTGACACTAGGCCTTTCCCCAAGACCCAAGGTACTCGACCAGCAACCTACTAGTCTTTTGGGTGCCCCCATCGTACCCTTGCTTTGAGCCTGCTTGAACTTACGACAACGATGACCTCTCGGCCTTCGCATCTCTGGTCGTCCAACCTTGACGATGTTTCATAATTCAAGCAACCTTCTCGAGCAGACATTATCCATCAACTCACGACCTTTGAGTTGTCACCGAACACATTCATCACTTCGAGCCTTCCTACTTGAACCACCTCGAAGCTACACCATCACCGAGCCCTCTGGGAGGACCCTAAAACCGACCCCTCCTGGGAAGACCCAAAACCTGCTCTTTCTGGGAAGACCCAAAACCTACTCTTCCTGGGAAGACCCAAAACCTGCTCTTCCTGGGAAGACCCATAATCTACTCTTCCTGGGAAGACCCAAAACCGAACCTACCTGGGAAGACCCAAAACCTGCTCTTCCTGGGAAGACCCAAAACCGACCCTTCTGTGGAAGACACAAAACCGACCCTTCCTGGGAAGACCCAAAACCTGCTCTTCCTGGGAAAACCCAAAACCGACCCTTCCTGGGAAGACCCAAAACCTGCTCTTCCTGGGAAGACCCAAAACCGACCCTTCCTGGGAAGACCCAAAACCGACCCTTCCTGGGAAGACCCAAAACCAACCCTTCATGGGAAGACCCAAAACCTGCTCTTCCTGGGAAGACCCAAAACCTACTCTTCCTGGGAAGACCCAAAACCGACCCTTCCTGGGAAGACCTAAAACCTGCTCTTCCTGGGAAGACCCAAAACCGACCCTTCCTGGGAAGACACAAAACCGACCCTTCCTGGGAAGACCCAAAACCTGCTCTTCCTGGGAAGACCCAAAACCGACCCTTCCTGGGAAGTCCCAAAACCGACCCTTCCTGGGAAGACCCAAAACCTGCTCTTCCTAGGAAGACCCAAAACCTGCTCTTCCTGGGAAGACCCAAAACCGACCCTCTTCTGGTCCTTCCGGACCGACCAGAATCCTTCTGAACCACCCAGACTCCCTTCTGGTCCTTCTGGACCGACCAGAACCTTCTCTGCTCCTTCTGGACCAACCAGAACCTTTTCTGGTCCTTCTGGACCGAGCAGAAACCTGCACAGCTCCTTTTCGACTTCGATTTCGACCAAAACTTCGCCAAACGACGAATCCGACGAAACCAGCTTATCCGATTCATCCAAACGCAACCACAAACATGTTATGCAACCAACAATATCATCAATCTAACAATTTCCATCAAAACACATAAATTTCCCAAAACATGATAAGTGAATCATATGAACATAAAAACGGATCTAACTTGCATACACTTGTGAAAAATCATGAAATTAACCATTTAAATTATCTTGATCAGATCCTAAGGCGATTCATATGTAAAATGGACTTAGCATGGTGTAGATCTAAAGAAAATAACATGAAAATGATGAAATTAACATTCTATAACTCACATACTTTCATGAATCCGAATGAGAGATGTAAATCACTCACCGATTATCCAAAACAAAGCTAAAACGATGATAAAGCAATCCGGACAGCGAACACTTCGAATCAATCTCTTCAATCCGATGAATTCGCCCTTGAAACGATGTTGATCTAGCCTCGAATGGTATAGATCTTCGATTTCCCTCGTTGGATTTGGAATTTTAATGGTGGAAAGGTGTTAGAGGAAGGAGATCAAAGCCTCCCCATAAGAGAACGGAAAATTCCAACCTTTCTCCATATCCCTTACCCCCTATTTATAGCCTCCACCAAGCCCTTAATGGGCCTTCTCCAAATCAGCCCATTAGCCTTCCAAAACCTGAACAGCCAACTGAAAAACCTTAAAACAACGATTTCTCCCAAACCGCTGAACCAAATCCTTAATGTAACCACTCTACGGAAAGAGAATCATCAATTCCTTTCCAATGGCACAGGTCTCACCCTCTGATTCGACCTGAGTCAAAAGTTATGCCCAATACAAGACTGATAGGGGCAAAATGGTCACAAACAAAATCGGTAAAAATTATGGACATGTCACACATCCCCATAAGCAACATATTAAAAAGATGAGAATGATCCAACCCTCAGAGAATAAAATAAAATTATTTTACGATCTTCCGATACATAAAATGCGGGCTGTTACATTCTCCCCCCTTAAGAATTTCGCCCCCGAAATTCCAAGCAAATACAAGCAACCACAACAATTCCGCATGCCTATCATCCATGAGAAGCCAATCCTATCATCCAAACTAGCAACCATCAAGCTATGCATCCATAGCCTTATCCTAGCACGCGGAATTCTATCAAACAACAACAAGATACAACGATATAACGACGATACAGTCTACGGGTTCTACCGATGAAATTTTTTGGATGAGTCTCCCTCATGCTCTCTTCCGTCTCCCATGTACAATCGTCGCTATCTTCACTCCATTGTACCTTGACTAGCTTAACCGTCTTCCTCCTAAGCTGTTTCGTGTCATTCCCCACAACACGAAGTGGCCTATGAGGTTTCGCAACTGCGGTCTCGACTTCTAAATCTTCATACTGTTCTGGAGATTCCACCACATTCGAGTCATGCACAAACTTCCGTAGAAACGACACATGGAAAACATTATGCACACTCGACATCCTCTCGGGTAACTTCAACCTATATGTGAGCTTTCCTATTCGCTCGACTATCGTAAATGGTCCAACAAACCTAGGAGCCAACTTCCCTTTACTTCCGAATCGAACCACATGCTTCAACGGTGAAATCTTCACGAAAACCATATCTCCTACGTCGAATTCCAAATCCTTACGACGCTTATCGGCGTAATTTTTCTGAAATCTTGGGCCGCCTTCATTCGTTGTCGAACAATCTTGATACAACCCGAGGTTTCTCTAATCATTTCAGGCCCAAGTACCAACTTATCTCCAGTTTCTAACCAATAAGCTGGAGAATTGCACGGCCTTCCATACAACGCCTCGTATGGTGCCATCCCAATACTCGACTGGTAGCTATTATTATACGCAAACTCAACTAGACGTAGATGGTCCTCCCATGATCCTCCAAAGTCTAACACACAAGCTCTCAGGAGATCTTCTAAAACTCGGTTGACTCTCTCGGTCTGACCATCAGTTTGGGAATGATATGCCGTACTTAAACACAATTCGGTTCCCAAAGCTTCCTGTAAACTTTTCCAAAATCCACTCGTGAACAATGGATCTCGGTCACTTACTATACTCTTTGGAACACCATGGAATCGAACTATCCATTTCACATTAAGCTCAGCCAATTTTGATGCTGTCCTAGTCGTCTTGATAGGAATGAACCTTGCACTTCTGGTCAAATGAACAACAATGACCCAAATCCCTTCATTCCCTATCCTAGTTCTAGGTAGTCCATCGATAAAATCCATCGATATCTGCTCCCACTTCCATGTAGGAACCTCTAATGGTTGAAGTAAACCACTCGGCTTCTTCTGTTCAGCTTTCACCAACTGACAGTTCATACACTTAGAAATGAATTTCCCAATATCTCTTTTCATCCCTTCCCAGTAGTAGGCTCGCTTCATGTCCTGATGAATTTTATTACCACCCGGATGAATCGTTTTCTTCGAGTGATGACATTCTCTCAGAACCTCATCCCTCAATCCATCGACATCAGGAACAACAAATCGTCCTTGCTTTCGAAGCCAACCTTCTCAGTCGACCTCGAAATCTTTATCCTCTGGTTTCAGTTTCTGAATAAACTCGACAAGCTTCGTATCTTTCTTTTGGCCCTTGCCAATCCTTTTGATAAGAGTAGGCCTTATCGACAAGCTTGCCAATATCTCAGGTTCCAACTCACACCTTGGCATGAAATCGAACCTTTCCAAGTACTCGAGGCCCTTCCATTCTGAAAACATCGCTCCAAACTTGCGTGTCTTCGACTCAATGCATCTGCAACTGCATTGCCTTTGCCAGGAGTATAGGCTATCCCAAAATCATACGATGCTAGAAACTCTAAACATCGTTGCTGCCGAAGATTCAAATCCTTTTGGGAGAAAAGATACTTCAACGAGTTGTGATCCGTAAACAACTCGAATCGTACTCCCAACAGGTAATGTCTCTACATCTTCAGAGCAAACACAATCGCTGCCAACTCCAAATCATGAGCCGGATATTTTCTCTCATGTGGCTTTAGCTGTCGACTTGCGTAAGCCACTACTTTATCCTTTTGCATTAGCACTGCTCCAAGTCCAGTACCACACGCATCAGTATATACCACCATCTCTTCATTCCCACTTGGAATGGTCAACACAGGTGCACTCGTCAATATCTCTTTCAAAATTCCGAACGCTTGTTCACACTTTGCATCTCATGCGAATACTTGATTCTTCTTCGTCAATCCTGTTAATGGTGCAGCTATCTTGGAGAAATCCTTGATAAACCTTCGGTAATAACCAGCCAACCCAAGGAAACTCCGAACATCCGTCGCATTCTTAGGTCTATCCCAATCCTGGATTGCTGCAACTTTAGCAGGTCAACCGCTATACCTTTTCCAGAAACAACATGACCTAAGAACCTCACTTCATCCTTCCAGAAGTGACACTTTAAGAACTTAGCCTTAAGCTAATGCTTTCGCAAGATCTCTAACACAACTCTCAAGTGTGTCTTATGTTCTTCCACATTTCTGGAGTAACCCAGTATATCATCCACGAATACCAGCACAAACTTACTCAACTGATCTCTGAACACTCTATTCATAAGGTCCACAAAATACGCTGGCGCGTTAGTCAACCCGAATGGCATCACCAACCACTCGAAAAACCCGGACGGAGTCCTAAAAGCAGTCTTTGGCACACTATCCTTAGCCACTCTCAATTGGTGAAATCCCGTTGCCAAATCCATCTGAGAAAACACTTTGGCTTCGTGAAGCTGATCGAACAAGTCATCAATCCTTGGCAACAGATACTTGTTCTTCTTAGTCACCTTGTTCAGCTCACGATAGTCCACACACAATCTTAACGAGCCATCTGCCTTAGTTGCAAACACGACCGGTGCACCCCACTCGGAAACACTCCTCCGAATGAATCCTTTTCCCAAAAGGTCACGAACTTGCACCTCTAACTCTCGTTGTTCCCTAGGCGCCATCCGCCTAAGTGGCATAACAATTGGTCTAGCACCTTCGACCAAATCGATCCTAAACTCGATCTCACGATGCGGCAGCAACCCTTTGACCTCGCCAAAGACATCTACATACTCATTAGCGATCAGCACTGATGATAGGTCTTCCTGTGGAATCCCAAGCGAATATAAATAACTCACGAAGACCCCGTCTTCGCGCTTACATCTAATCGACACCTTTCGCCCTTCCACATCCCCGACCCTCACCTCTAGCTTCTCGCAATTCACCCTTGCCGCATATCTCTTGAGCCAATCCATGCCCAAGATGATCCCATACCCAGCGAAGTTAAGAACAAAGCAATCACACAAAAAGAGCAACCATGACTCGATAACACTAGACCATGGCAAATCTTGCACAAACTGGACGAACCCCCAACTGGATTAGTCACAACCAATGGTCTATCACAATTCTCGGGTTCCAAACCCATTCAATATACAATTTATTATAGGTAAATGGTGACGATTCTCTAGTACCAAATAGAACTCAAACAACTTCACTAGCTGGAAGTACATCCAGACAACAACTTCTCCTAGTTCTCTTCAGGAATACAATAAGAAATTGGAATAGCTTCCACAACACATGCTTCCTCCAGTTGCTTATTCTTTGGAAGGTTCGGACAGTCTTTCTTCTTATGTCCAGGCTTGCCGCATCGAAAGCACTTCCATTCTTCCTTACAATCCCAAGAATAATGGCCTTCTAATTGACAATTAAAGCAGAGCACATTCCTCTTAGATTTCTTCCTTTGATTACCATTCTCATTCGGTGAAACACTAGGACCAATAGAAACTTCCTCATCCATTGGAGAGCAGTCCCTCTGTCGCTTAGCAAAATTCCTTAAGGGTTCTTGCACTGGAATGCCACGTCCTATTGATGCTTCTGGAACAGGCATCCCTAGCATGGCTACTGCCATCATGGCCGCCCCAAACATAACCAGGTATTCCGGTGCATCTGCTAAGACTCCAAATTGACTTCTTCCATCTCCTACTCTTCCCATCTCAGGCTCACTCCTAGAGATTTGACGACTCATTCTAAATCTACAATAGAATGATTAGTCCACTTACAAGATAAACTGCTAAAGAGATACAACCGCTACTACTATATATGCTAATATATATAGTAAACATCCAATTGAAATCTACAAATACGTCCCTCATACGTGATTACGTCTTCGAACTTTGGCCAAAATCGTTGACCAGAGCTCTGATACCAAATGTGACGACCGCCCATAACCCCCGCACTAAACAAGTGGAAAATGCGCTGAAAGGTGTGCCAGGCTGCTATGGACGATCATCAGAGTAGGTAAACACATCAAAACCTGTCGTAGAGCTCATAGCGAAAAGATAAAATATAATAGAACATATACAACAGGTAATAGCAATGAGGTATCATATAACAAACTTTTGAAACTTTCTCAACATCCAGAAAGATTATCCAACTGATATAAAAGTTTGTACATAAGGCCTTACTATAACTCTCAAGCAACTCAAACAGCGGAAACAGAAATACTAGATAGTAATAAAACTGGTACGCCGGCCTCCTGCTCGTCATCGCTCAGCTTCCTCGTCTCACTAAGCTCCATTACCTGTAATCTGCTACTTAGTCGTCCCATCCACAACCGGATGAACAGCCCAAGGTAATAAGAGGGAACATAAAACCTTGAGTCAGACAATAGTCTTAGTGAGCGATAAAACAGCTGTTAGACCCAAAAGTGGTTCTAACACCCAAATTGATTAGAAACAAGATTATATGAGACAATAATAAAAATGAACACACAGGATTTATAGTGGTTCGGCGAAGAAATGCCTACGTCCACTTATTTTTCACTATATTCAGTAATCCAGTTACAAATGCAATGTAAGATTCACTCACAACTCACTTTTGTTCACTCAAATGATTAAAACAAGAAATGAAAGATGATTTGGATTCTCCGGGAGTAAAGGAGTTCGGATGATGGAGGTACTTGGATTCTCAAAAGTGCTGAAAAAAGATCCTTCTCTTTGTCTCTAGATGGGGTATTTATAGGTGTGAATTTGCCTGAGATTCAATCCGGGTCGGAACACGTGTCATCCATCGCACTCTCTTCGGGTTCGGATGAACTATCAAGCTGACAACACATCAAAGAGATGGACGTTAGGGGTAGGAATTAGTCATATCCGGTCCGGTTCTCCAGGTTATTTTACAGGAGACTAACTTGGATCATGGGTGCGGGTCGGAGGCGCGCAGGCAAGGGGTTCGGATCGGGATACCCGATCCGAACCGGAATGGCTTGGACGTCTCTCCCTCTCTAATCTATTCCGCTCCGCTCCAGCGTCGTGACAAGCAGATGGATTTCCATGCGAGATTTAGTTGTCCTCCGATCCGACTGGATATGCTTTACCAATCTATCCAGTAAGAGACCACCGATCCGAACCGAGATCTCTATCTGATCCGATCCAATATGCTGCTCTAACCCGATCCGAATAGAGGATCCTATCCGATCCGAACAACCGCAGCTATCAACTTGAACTGTAGTGTTTTCTTCCAATCCGAACCGAGGTCTTATAACTTAAAATACTCTTCAATGGTTGGTTTTTTTGACTTTGTGTTGCCTAGTTCACAAAGTAGGCTAACATTTTTCCCCCTCAAAGGATGCTTCTGTTGTACGAAGCGTGCTTTGATGTCGTTTAATCAGAATTGTCAGGAGTAATGCACAGATTTCTATTCGGTTCGGTGTCCGACCCGAGCACCTTTTCTTCATTTCTGAGCAAATTTGGGGATTTTTCTCGACATATAATGCTTCGTGCAGGTATGTTCTTCCTTTATTCTTCTTCTCTTGAACTCAATTCTAGTCAGATGTTAAATTAATGTATGAAACCTGTCCGGTTCGGGTGCCGATCCGAAACGCTTTGATTCTTGGGCAGTGGGCCTTCAGGCAGAGTTGTGCTACTGGGCCTTTACTCCGGTCCGAGCGGGTGAGAGAGAGAATAGGAATACGAGGAATCAACTTCACCTCCTATATAAATCCGCCACTATCTTCTTTCCTTCCTTCTTCTTTTCTGCTGCCGCTCCCAACCCTAGCATTGAAAACGTTAGAAACTCCAATATTCTAAAACTATTTCCTGTAGATTTCCCGAATCAAACATATAGGTAGCTTTTCTAATCTCGAATAACTTCGTTGTAACCGTTTTCGATTTCAATTCGTGTTGGATTGGGATGGTTTGGCCATAAGCTTCGCTTGAACCCCCCGCCGCTGCTGGTGGATGCGCCATCACTTCGAGGCGTTACGAGGCTGGAGAGGGCAAATATTTATCCTCAACGGTGGCTTTGGTGATAAAGCGGACTCGTTTGTGAGTAGGGGGGAAAGAGGAAGGAGATGAAGAGTGGGATGACAAACTGGAGTCGGTTCGGGTAGAAGACGGAGGATCAAAAAAGGAAGGAGAAGGAAAGGGGATCGGCTCGGATTGCACATTTTAGAAAGACGGGAGGAAGGAAAATGTCGGCTCGGGTCGGAGATGAGAATGAGATAAGAGGCTGACATGAACGGACTGGTTGAGTGATGCTGGTTCGGTTCGGATCGGGTCACCCGATCCGATCAGATCAGTCCTGCTTCCGAACCCACTGTCTCCCTTGTCTTGAACTGTTCAAGCTTTAACGATGCATCCGAACCGAACCTACATCTGCATCTGTATTGAGCCAATCATCATATGCATAACCGAACCGAACCGAATGTATCACACTTGGCGCATAAAGACTACTCAACTAATTCAACCAACATTTACTCTAGACGATAACTTTGCAGACAGTTAGGATAGTGCCCTGTGAACATAAACGAGAATTAAGAACAACTCTGACTATCACTTTCTCTTCAAAGCTTCGTCTTACATTGCTGTACTTTTATTTTGCATTTCCCACATTTGCTGCACACACTTTAGTTCACACACATACACAAAGGGGGACACGGGATAATTTACTCTAATCCATGCTATTGCTTCTTCAATAGTTCCATGACGATGAGGCCCAGACGCTCTTCCCGTCTAGCTGAGAAGAAAAAAGCTCCGGAAACTTCTGGCAAAATCACTCTTGAGGATATATCTTCTTCATCTGATCCAGAATGGGACAGCGAGGGTCCAGATTACGGAATTGGTCATCGGGAAAGCGACGAAGCGTCTTCAGAGACTGAAGTTTCCCTAGGCTTTGAGGAGGAAGGAGGGATTGGTGACAATCGAGCACCCGATGAATTTGACTCAGCCATTATATTGGAGTCACCTCCAGATTCCGTAGAATCGACAATCGACAACGACCGACTTGTTCGAATTTGCTTGAAGTATGGAATAATGAAAAGGGACACCCTAGTGCCCTCACGCTCTGACCGTCCCCACAACCCTCCGGAAGGATATATGACGGTCACTCGACTGATGTGCATGGTCGGCGCCATTCCTCCGTTCTCGCCTTTCATCGTCGATTTCTTAAGACAAATGCGGATTGCCCCCATGCAGCTGCATCCCAATTCATATGCCTATTTGCACACCTTGTACATAGCATATCGCGAAATCCTAGGCCTAGAGCTCACATTTGATGACGTTCACTTCTTTTATAACTTTAAACATCGGACTCGAGAGACTCCATCCTTCTGCTACTTCGAATCAGTCCCGAAGAGAAAGATAATTTCTGTACCATTTAGCAGTAAAGCCGGAGACTCCAGATTAGAATGGTTCTATATAAAGCAACAGTCTGGATGCGCCAGGAGATGGACAAAATCAAGTAAAGCGTTGATTTTCTAAGCCCGGACTCTATACACTTGAATCATCACCCTGACCTGTTTTCCCTTTTATTTGCAGTTGACAACCCCAGACAGATATCAGATCCGGTGTTCTTTGATCGGATGCACCTACTTCTCAATGGTGATCAAAAATTCTTGACGATCGACGAGGTCCTTAAAGATGAATACCTTCACTTTCATGGGCTGCTATCTGTCTTTCGTAGCATTGGACATGGGACGGTTCCATACGCGTACATTCCTCCAGTGGAGGTGGTCCCAGAACTAGGAGAAGGTTCAGGAATCCCTACAGCTTCTCTTCACACTTCACCTTCTCTCTCTTCCACACAAGATGATGAACTGGCTAATCTGGCCAAAAAGCATCGTGAAGGGTATATTGCCCCTGAGGAAACTACTTCTTTAGACAAGTCAAAATCTTCCCAAGAGTCGCCACTTCACGCTTCCGAAGGGGATGTCCCTGGCACTGACGAACACATATTTCAGGGTTTGGGGGATCTCCCCTTACCTGAGACTATCTATACTTCAGAGGATTTCAGGAAGGATCCTTTAGTCTTTACTTCTTCCGAAGAAACTACTCCCGCTAAGGCCAAAGAGCCTGCCCGCACCAGTCTAGCTTCAGACTCGGGTTGGTTGGGGGGACACACACCACTTAGGATGCACTTTACACCACATCATTAGCATTCATCGTACTTCTTTTCTCCATGAATTCGTTGATTCTAAACTTCGTTTATTTTATCGTGCAGGTACAATGTCTCGATCTTATTATGATATAAGAAAACTTCGTCGCAGCATGTCCAATCCTCCTCAAGATGTTGAATATGATCGCCGGGATGACCGTGGTAGGGAGGAAAGAAGACCTTATGATCCCTATCGATCTCGGCCCTCACGCTCCCGCTCACCAGTTCGACCGGAACAAGAAAAATACAAGAGCTATCAAGGTCGTAGGGAGGAGGATAGACCACCATCTAAGGATTCCACTTCCTCCCATGAAAAGCGGAGTAGAGAGAAAACTCCTCCAAAGGAAACCGGGTCTCGAAGCAAGCAAAAGGTCCCTGCTACCAAACGACCTAGGACAGACAAGGGCACTACCGAATCTTCTTCAGGAAGGGATGCTGAATTAACAATCCTCGCTCCTCCTCCACCAGATGCGGGAACTGCAGTAAGACGGGCATATTTGGAAGAGCAGTTTCCTGAACACTACTTCCAGACTCTGACTTTTTTACCTGCCCTGGAACCTATTTCGTCTAATTGGGCAGAGGAGGCCAAAGCAAAGATTGATTTGGTGGAGAAACAATATTCCGAGATGTTCAAGTATTCCCGCAATCTCTCTAGAATCATTCGCACCCTAATGACAAACACTGATTCAATGCAAAAGACTGCGGAGGAGGATGCCAAAGCTTTAAAAGCCTTAGGAAAGGACTTGGAAGACACTCAAGCTCAACTGGCTGTCGCTCAAAAGAACGCTTCTAATTTCAAACAACAGTTTGAGGACATGCAAAAGCGTTATCATGACTTGCTCGAGTCTCATACTCAGGAGCGCTCTGAACTAAAAAAGCAAGCTGACGAGGCCAAATCAGAAGCTGCTAAAACACACCTTGCTTATGCTGAGCTTGAACGGAAAAACGCCGAGTTAGCGAAAAGGAGTGCTGAATTAGAAAAGAAGAATGCTGACTTGGCTTCGAAATTGCTGGAGGCAGAAAACAGGGCTGCTTTAGCCGAGGGCAATGTAGAATGCGCTATTAAATCTGCGGAGGAAACCCGCAAGCAATTATCTGATGCGGAGGCTGAGATTCAGGGTTTCGGCGAGCTAATGATTGAATTCTTCGCGTATATTATTCGTCGTCGAAACATTTCCTGGATTGAAGACTATCCGTCCACTCTAGTTCAAGTATGGAATCAAATCGTCGAGTGGGAAAGGGAAGAACTCAAGGTCGATTCTCTTGATGAAGATAAATTGATGGAAAAATACTTGAGAGAAGATGAACCGGAGCGCCTAGCTGAAGGGCGCCGCCTTATTGCTGAGGCCATGGAAGAAGAGAGACGGAAGTCTAAACAGAAAACCATTCCCGAAGCTGGCTCCTCTTCTTCTGCTCCTATAACTCCCGAAGTAGAAGGGTATGATCCCGAAAACCCGGGAATTTCCCGGATAACTTTACTATCTCCCATTCCTGAAATAACTCCAGAGGTAGTAGTCACCCCCGCTGAAAAGTCTTCAGAAGGTATTCCTATCTTTTCTCCTCAATTTGCCAAGGCTACTACTACCTTTGGCTTCGTGATTGAACGTTCGATGCGAAACCCTTTGCTTTCGCCTGAGTTGATAACCGATGTCTCTTATTCTGTAGGCGCTGAACCGTTCGCAAAAACGGATGTAGCTCAAGGAGCTACCGCTGGGACAAAGCCCGCTGATAGGGCCAAAGAAGGGGAAGACAAGGCTGCTCCTGCAGACTCGGGAGACGGAAATGAGCCAACTAAGGTCACCACTCCCCATGACGAAGAAATGATCGCAGCTTTAAAAGTCGACGGAGGAAACGAGGGGCATGATGAGGAACCGGAGGTTGCAATAACTGGGGAGTCGAGAAGCGCCGATGATGTTACCTTGGCTGCCATGAAGGCTGATCAAGATAAGCGCTTGCAATTAAAGGCCGAAGAACTAGACCCTGAGGTCCTCAAGCCCCTCGCAGTTGTGGATGCGGGTTCAAGGTTAGTTGTTAAGCTCTCAACTAGATCTATTACCGAAGAACTTGCTAAAAAATCTTCTCTTGACTCCAGTGTCCCGCCCTCCGGGAAGAAGTCTACTGGCTCCAGCACCGCATCTTCAGGGAAAAAGAAAACAAAACGAATCTTGACTGAAGCCGAGAAGGAAGCAAAGGATGCGGAGAAAGCCGTCAAGAAATCTAAGGCTCATTCCAAACCTAAGTAGCGGATTCCCCTGTATTCCTTTTAGTATCTTCGTAACCCAATAATTGCTGCTACAAAAGCGGCTCCTGCACTTTCTTCTTTAGTTATTTCCCTGTACAGATTTATTCATTTGTAAATAAAAATAATTCACTTTTTTGCAATATTTATTGATTAGCAGTTCTGCACTTATGTAAAAATGCGTGTCTATAGTTATGAAACAAAGTTGTAAAGGGGGAAAATATGTGTATGCATATGTGTCCCCAGTCAATTTCCATAAGTTATTCAATGCTTATCCATGCAATCTGAATGCTCCCAATTCCCTAGCGGGATAGCATTTCCTGTGTCGTCAATACCTGTTGTTTTTCCTGGCATTTCTTTTATACTCTCTCTCTTTCTCTTGAGAGTTAGAGTTCGAGTTTAATCATCTATTCATTCCCCGGTCTCTCAACAGGAAAAGATTTCTTTCTCGGCGCTCGGTCGGAGACGCCTTTATACTCTCTTTCTCTCTGGAAAGTTAGAGTTCGGAGGAGAATCTCTTTTTCAGCGCTCAGTCGGAGACGCTTTTATACTCTCTCTCTTTCTCTGGAGAGTTAGAGTTAAGAATAGAATTTCTTTTTCAGCGCTCAGTCGGAGACGCTTTTATACTCTCTCTCTTTCTCTGGAGAGTTAGAGTTAAGAATAGAATTTTCTCATTCTTTTACGTCTTATTGCACAAATAATCATTGTGCTTCTTTTTATGTCCAAACTGTTTTCAACCTTTTTTAGGCTTTGAGTTATCCTGTATTTCATAATCATAACAGAACAACTAATGAATGTAGATGCATAAAAGTAAATAACACACAATATTTTTATAGTGGTTCGGCTAAGTCATAGCCTACATCCACTTTATAGTCCTTTATTCATATCGTCATATTTTCCCAAGGCAAGTCGTGCCTTATTACAGAGTTTACAGGAAGAACAGCAAAAAGTATAGCATTTCTAATCCAAATATCGCATTAAGTGTTGGGCATTCCATGCTCGAGGGACTTCTTCGCCATCTACGGTCGTTAACTTGAATGTTCCTTTATCAAGTTTCCGTTGGATGACAAAGGGTCCTTCCCATTTTGGGCCGAGGTGAGGAAGAGATGGAAAAACTCTCTTTAGCACCAAATCTCCTGGTTCAAAAGTTCTGAGGCGAACTTTTTTGTCATAATAGCGTGCCATCTGACGCCGATGTCTTGCTGCACGCAAGTCTGCTTCGTCCCTTTTCTCTTCAACTTCATCAAGAGACTCAAGTAAAAGTGCCCGATTCGTCATCGGGTCATAATACGTCACCCTGTGGGAAGGAACTTCCAGTTCAACTGGAATTACTGCTTCTGAGCCAAAGGAGAGAGAGAAAGGGGTATGACCGGTAGCCGTTTTAAACGTTGTTCGATATGCCCACAAGGCTAGGGGCAATTCGTCAACCCATCTTGCCTTTGCACGCTCCAACCGTTTCTTGAGGATGGATTTTATAACTTTGTTTACTGCCTCTACTTGCCCATTCGATTGTGGATAGGCAACTGCAGTATATCGCTTGTCTATCTTATATTTTTGGCAAAAATTTCGGAATTCAGAGCTATCAAACTGGGTTCCGTTGTCAGTTATAATCGTCCTTGGAATCCCGAACCGGCATATAATATTTCTGACTACAAAACTTATCACTTTTCTTGTTGTGATCTTGGTCAAGTGCTCAGCTTCCACCCATTTCGTGAAATAATCCACGGCTACTATCGCATACTTAGCTCCTCCTTTAGCAATCGGTAAAACTCCAATGATATCAATTCCACATGTGGCAAATGGCCAAGGACTCACCATCGATTTAAGCTGGTTCGACGGTGCCCTGGGGATTTTGGCGAATCTCTGGCACTTATCGCAGCGTCGCGAATAATCAGCTGCATCTTTGTTGATCGTCGGCCAGAAGTATCCGTATCGCAATATCTTCTTTGCTAAAGTTTGACCTCCTGTATGATCTCCACACTCACCTTCGTGCACTTCTCTTAGTACACGCTTGATGTCGTCGTGTGCGATACATCGTAACAGGGGCATAGAAAATCCTTGTCTATAGAGAGTATCGTCTTGTATAACATATCTGGTAGCTTTGCGAACTACAGCTCTTTTCTCACTCTTCTTCGATGGGAGTGTCCCATTCTTAAGAAAGTTCTTAATTGGAGTCATCCATGACTCCTTCTCTGGTTCCGCTTCAAGAGCGAATTCAATTTCCATTGACTCAAAGCTTGGCGATTCCAATGTTTCAATTGGAATTACCTCGGTCCCTTCAGGATTGTCAGAGCTAGCCACTTTTGCCAGTCTATCCGCTTTCTGGTTTTCAATTCTGGGAATATGTGTTATGCTGTACCGCTCTAAGCTATTCAATAGCTCTTTCACTTTCTTGAGGTAGGCGATAAGTCGAGGTCCTCGAGCCGCGAATTCCTCTCGCACTTGACAAACAACAATCTTAGAGTCACAAAATATGTCCATCATTTTTACTCCGAGGTCTTTAGCAAGTTTCAGCCCGGCAATAAGGGCTTCATACTCAGAGTCATTGTTAGTTGCCGAAAATTCTAACCGTAGGGCGTAATATAACGACCGTCCCTCGGGAGTGACTAAGACAATTCCAGCTCCGGACCTTCGGTCATTTTTAGCTCCATCTGTATATAATCTCCACGGATTCATCTCTAGCTTATCCTCGGATTTGACCACTTGGTCATTGATTATTTCCTCCTCTGGAATGGTGAACTCCGCAATAAAGTCTGCTAGAGCTTGCCCCCTGATAGACTTTCGTGGTTGAAAATTCAAATCAAACTGGCTTAGTTCTATGTTCCATTTGATCAACCTTCCCGACGCTTCGGGTTTCTGCAACACCTGTCTTAACGGCTGGTCGGTGTATATGGTTATTGGATGGGCTTGGAAGTAGTGACGAAGTTTTCGGGATGCGATCAGGAGGCTGTAAGCAAGCTTCTCAATCTTTGGGTAGTTGCGTTCTGCCGCTGCTAATTTCTTACTCACATAGTACACTGGCCTTTGTACTTTGTCTTCTTCTCGAACCAGGGCTGTGCTGACAGCGTGAGCCGAGACTACTAGATAAACAAATAATTCTTCGTGATCTACGGGCTTTGATAAGATTGGCGGTTTCTCTAACAGCTCTAACAGATTTTGGAAGGCCTCAACACAATCGGGAGTCCACTGGAAGTTCTTCTTTCCCCTTTTTATCAAATCAAAAAACGGAACACACTTATCTGTGGCTTTAGAGATGAATCTACTCAACGCCGCTACCTTTCCTGCCAGACTTTGGACGTCTTTAATTCTTCTTGGTTCTTCGATGTTTCTAATCGCTGCTATCTGGCTAGGGTTAATTTCAATTCCTCGGGAACTCACAATGAAGCCAAGAAACTTTCCCGATGCCACTCCAAAAGAACATTTTAAAGGATTCAATTTCATACGGTATTTTCGCAAGATACCAAACATTTCCGCTAAGTCTTGCATATGACTGGAAGACTGCTTTGATTTGACAAGCATATCATCCACATAAACTTCCATAGTTTTTCCTATTTGACCATAAAACATTCTATTTACCAAGCGCTGATATGTAGCTCCAGCGTTTTTTAACCCAAATGGCATTACAACATAACAATATAGCCCCAAATTCGTAATGAAACTCGTATGCTCTTGGTCCGGTACATGCATAGGAATTTGGTTGTATCCAGAGTACGCATCCATGAAAGACAGGAGTTCATGACCTGCTGTCGAGTCTACAAGCTGGTCAATCCTGGGAAGTGGGAAACTATCTTTTGGGCAGGCTTTATTTAAGTCTGAAAAGTCAATACAAGTTCGCCACTTTCCGTTTGGCTTCTTTACCAAGACGGGATTCGATATCCAGTCGGGATAAGTCGAATCTCGAATGAATCCATTCTGCTTCAACTTCTCTACTTCCTCTTTGAGAGCAGCTGACCTCTCTGGGCCCAGCATGCGTCTCTTTTGCTTCACAGGCGGATGCTTCGGATCCACATTCAATTTGTGACTGATAATGGAAGGTGATATCCCACACATGTCAGCATGGGTCCAGGCGAACACATCTAAGTTTGCCTTCAAGAAGTCCGTCAGCTCTTCAGCACGACGTGGATCCAATTGAGAACCAATCTTCAAAACTTTCGTCGGATCAGCTTTATCAATGGGAATTTCCACTGTCGCTTCGTTAGGAGTTGCATTCCTAGCCTCTGATTCCTCGTCTTTTCTAGGATCCAGGTCTTCAGGTGTTCCTTTGGGCAACTCCTTTGGGGTCAATTTCTCTAGTTGCTATGCCGAGTCCCCCTTTGAGGGAGACGAAGCATCCTTACTCTCAGCATTAACTCCTTTCATCAACATCTTCAGTTCGGCCACATAGCAGGCCCGTCCCGAAACCTGATCCCCTCTTACTACTCCAGTCCCGGCTTCGGTTGGGAACTTTAGTAACAAGCACCAAGGGGCGATACAAACTCTAAATTCAGCGAGGGCAGGTCTCCCTAAAAATGCGTTATATGGCGAATCTACGTCCAATACTACGAACTGAAGCATTCGCACTCTTCTACGTTCTCCTTGCCCTAGGGTCACGGGCAACTCTATATATCCCATGGGAGCTGTCGTCGCTCCGTTGAAGCCTCTAATCCATCCTTCACAAGGCTTCAGATCTTCAGGCTCAAGCTTCATCTGATCAAATGATTTCTTGAACAAAATATTAACAGAACTTCCGTTGTCTACTAATACCTTATGGACCAAGGCCGGCCCAATGGTGGTAGTAATAACCAACGGATCATTGGTGGGAGATTGTATCCCCGTGTTGTCTCGGCTACGAAATACCACGTCGTCGAACATGGTTTTTTGTTGTTTTATGGGAGTGACATCTTCCAAATCGTCACCTTCATTCACATCTAGATGCTTGGCAGCATTCACATATTGGTCCATCGACCTAAAACTTCGGATTGCCGGGTGAGGTCCGCCTACTATGGAGTTGATGACAATCCCTTTACCTTTCTGCTGCGCGGTAGGCTTAGGAGCAGGTAGGATCTGTTTTGGAGCCTGCTCTCCTTGCCCCTTGTCCCTCGGGGCAACCTTATACTCATCCAACTTTCCTTCACGCAGCAGCTTTTCAATTACATCCCTCAAATGCCGACATTCATTGGTCGAATGTCCATGTGTTCCGTGGAACAAGCAAAACTTCCCTGTCGCCATTTCTTTCTCGGTCGAATCACGAGGTGGCGGTCTTTTGTACTGCAACACATTGTACGTATCCAGGTAAATATTTTCCAGGGTGTCATTCAATGGTGTATAGTTCTCGTAGTTCTGGAATCGAGGCCTTTTGTTAGGGTCGCTTCCCCTATTTCTGTTTCTCCTGTTACCGTTTGAATTACGGTTGTTGTTGTTTCCCCCATTTCCAGTATTGCTGTTTCCACCCTTGTTTCCTACATTTACTTCAACCTTGGCAGAACTTTCCCCAGACTGCTTCACGGCAATATTACTCTGCACATTCTCCTTTGAGGCTGTCTCAGACTTTCTCTTTCGGTTTGCCCTAGCCTCCTCTCGTCTTAGATAAATATCGGCTTTTTCGTAGAATATCGCCCTAGTGGGGGGTGTCTTCCCGGAAAGGTAGTCTCCAAACTCAGATTCAGGATCAACTCCTTCCTTTAATGCCATCAGAATAGTGGGCTCATGCGGATCACTGACCTCAGTTACAGCTTGGTTAAAACGATCAAGATATGCCCTTAAAGATTCTCCTGGTGCCTGTTTGATTCTTGACAATTCAATAACACTTTTGGACTTTCGGGCATGGAGACGGAATTGGTTCATGAAACGCTCGCTTAGTTCCTTATAGTTTGAAATCGAACGAGGCGGAAGTCGGGTAAACCAGAACAATGCCACGTCTTCTAGGTAGATTGGGAATGCTTTACACTTCACTTCATCTGGGGCAGCAGCAGCATTCATGAGCCACGAATATCTCATTAAATGCTGTCCCGGGTCAGTCCTTCCGTTATATTTGTCCATCTGTGGCAAGTTAAAGCGTCGGGGAAATTGGAAGTCGAGGATATCGTCGGTGAACGGAGTATGGCTTCGTTCAATGCCATAGTCTTCATTTGTATAATTCCGGCTCTCGGTCATAATTCGGCGAACCATTGCCTGTACATCGGCACTAGTTAGGGGCTGCTCAAGTTCCCTGGCCCTAGTATCCGAGTTCCTTCTGGGCTCTTGCTCAGGGGATGCCCTTCTTCTTCGAGCTGCCTCTGCTCGATTCCGTTCCCTGCGTTCCCGGTCGATCTCGGGAAGAGGGGACTGGAGTCTTTGCCCCCGAGTGGGGTCATCATTTCCTAATGCTCGTGCGATATCCTCGCGAGATCCCAAAGATCCAAATGTCAGCTGCTCCACATTCTGAGGGCGTTCGAGTGGCCTTCGTTCATGGGGCCTCTCTTCCTCGGAAGATGAAGATTGATCTACTGGTGTGTGACGAACCGGTGATGGAGTTCTTTGCCGACGGAGTTCACTAATCTCTCGACTCATGAGCCTCATATTTTCCTGCATCATGAGATTAGTGCGCTCATGAACTCTCATAGCTTCCCTTGTGCTCTCAAGCATGTCAAGCAAGCGCGAAAAATCTCCTTGAGTGATGGGCGCAGATGGATTGACCTGATCTCCAACCCTGGCAGCTGGAATTGGAGCATTCGTAGGGACTCGAGTAGAGGTTCCAGCTTCACCAAGCATCGGGTCGGGTCGGAGGTAAGAGGTCGGGTCGGATCGGAGCTGGGGTGCCTGGTCGGATCGGTGCGCAGCGAGCAGCTCAGGTCGGTTCAAATTGGGGGAATGCACTGCTTCAGAGTCCCCTACCCGGTTCGGATCGGAGCTCTCCCCCTGCTGTCGGTTCGGATTTCCTGCACTGATTCTTCCTGCTGCTGAACTCTGCCCCCGAGACCTTGTTACAACAGCGTTTTGCTGATCTTCGCCAGCTCCATTTCCTCGGAAAGTCTGAACTTCCTTGCCTTTTCCTTTGGCCACGAGTCTTCAACAATTACTTCAACGAATGTAAGAAAACGGAGAAACTTAAGGATTCACTTCTTTGAACTCAACAGTCCAAAAAGTAGAAAGAGATCCCAGAAAATAAAGAATTTAGATGAGGTCCTGAGTTCAGTTCTCAGTGAAAGCACCAAAATGTTAGACCCAAAAGTGGTTCTAACACCCAAATTGGTTAGAAACAAGATTATATGAGACAATAATAAAAATGAACACACAGGATTTATAGTGGTTCGGCGAAGAAATGCCTACGTCCACTTATTTTTCACTATATTCAGTAATCCAGTTACAAATGCAATGTAAGATTCACTCACAACTCACTTTTGTTCACTCAAATGATTAAAACAAGAAATGAAAGATGATTTGGATTCTCCGGGAGTAAAGGAGTTCGGATGATGGAGGTACTTGGATTCTCAAAAGTGCTGAAAAAAGATCCTTCTCTTTGTCTCTAGATGGGGTATTTATAGGTGTGAATTTGCCTGAGATTCAATCCGGGTCGGAACACGTGTCATCCATCGCACTCTCTTCGGGTTCGGATGAACTATCAAGCTGACAACACATCAAAGAGATGGACGTTAGGGGTAGGAATTAGTCATATCCGGTCCGGTTCTCCAGGCGATTTTACAGGAGACTAACTTGGATCATGGGTGCGGGTCAAAGGCGCGCAGGCAAGGGGTTCGGATCGGGATACCCGATCCGAACCGGAATGGCTTGGACGTCTCTCCCTCTCTAATCTATTCCGCTCCGCTCCAGCGTCGTGACAAGCAGATGGATTTCCATGCGAGATTTAGTTGTCCTCCGATCCGACTGGATATGCTTTACCAATCTATCCAGTAAGAGACCACCGATCCGAACCGAGATCTCTATCTGATCCGATCCAATATGCTGCTCTAACCCGATCCGAATAGAGGATCCTATCCGATCCGAACAACCGCAGCTATCAACTTGAACTGTAGTGTTTTCTTCCAATCCGAACCGAGGTCTTATAACTTAAAATACTCTTCAATGGTTGGTTTTTTTGACTTTGTGTTGCCTAGTTCACAAAGTAGGCTAACAACAGCTAACAAACTTCAACAAGAAAGTATATGAGAATGGGTAAATGAACAACTTGTCTACCCACAACACCAGATAAGAACTCAAGATTATCTTCCCCACATCGGACAGTGATAGCTTTTACACCAAGCATTTCAACCATTAATCCATAGAAACCAGAACAACCATTTGTTCATAGCAAACAGAAACAATCAACAATAGCAATAATGGGATCAAGATTATATATCTCATGCAAAACATCCAGCATACATGACAGACTCTGGCTATCTCTGCCAATCCTGCTTTGAAACCATCGTTAATCGTATGAAGGCCAACCTTGCCATATGTCAAGGGCTAATGGTAACCCCAGTTCTAGCATGAACTCCATATGTCCAACCTTGACAATGTCCAACCTTAACACTAGGCCTCTCCCCAAGACCCAGGGTACTCGACCAACAACCTTCTAGTCTTTTGGGTGCCCCCATCGTACCCCTGCTTTGAGCCTGCTAGAACTTACGACAACGATGACCTCTCGGCCTTCGCATCTCTAGTCGTCCAACCTTGACGATGTTTCATAGCTCAAGCAACCTTCCCAAGCAGCCATTATCCATCAACTCACGACCTTTGAGTTGTCACCGAACACATTTATCACTTCGAGCCTTCCTACTTGAACCACCTCGAAGCTACACCATCACTGAGCCCTTTGGGAGGACCCCAAAACCGACCCTTCCTGGGAAGACCCAAAACCTGCTCTTCCTGGGAAGACCCAAAACCTACTCTTCTTGGGAAGACCCAAAACTGACCCTTCCTGGGAAGACACAAAACCTGCTCTTCCTGGGAAGACCCCAAACTGACCCTTCCTGGGAAGACACAAAACCGACCCTTCTTGGGAAGACCCAAAACCTGCTCTTCCTGGGAAGACCTAAAACCGACCCTTCCTGGGAAGACCCAAAACCTTCTCTTCCTGGGAAGACCCAAAACCTACTCTTCCTGGGAAGACCCAAAACCGACCCTTCCTGGGAAGACCTAAAACCTGCTCTTCCTGGGAAGACCCAAAACCGACCCTTCCTGGGAAGACACAAAACCGACCCTTCCTGGGAAGACCCAAAACCGACCCTTCCTGGGAAGACCCAAAACCGACCCTTCCTGAGAAGACCCAAAACCTGCTCTTCCTGGGTAGACCCAAAACCTGCTCTTCCTGGGAAGACCCAAAACCGACCCTTCCTGGGAAGACCCAAATCCGACCCTCTTCTTGTCCTTCCGAACCGACCAGAATCCTTCTGAACCACCCAGACTCCCTTCTGGTCCTTCTGGACCGACCAGAACCTTCTCTGCTCCTTCTGGACCGACCAGAACCTTTACTGGTCCTTTTGGACCGACCAGAAACCTGCACAACTCCTTTTCGACTTCGATTTCGACCAAAACTTCGCCAAACGACGAATCCGACGAAACCAGCTTATCCGATTCATCCAAACGCAACCACAAACATGTTATGCAACCAACAATATCATCAATCTAACAATTTCCATCAAAACACATAAATTTCCCAAAACATGATAAGTGAATCATATGAACATAAAAACGGATCTAACTTGCATACACTTGTGAAAAATCATGAAATTAACCATTTAAATTATCTTGATCAGATCCTAAGGTGATTCATATGTAAAATGGACTTAGCATGATGTAGATCTAAAGAAAATAACATGAAAATGATGAAATTAACATTCTATAACTCACATACTTTCATGAATCCGAATGAGAGATGTAAATCACTCACCGATTATCCAAAACAAAGCTAAAACGACGAAAAAGAAATCCGGACAGCGAACACTTCGAATCAAACTCTTCAATCCGATGAATTCGCCCTTGAAACGATGTTGATCTAGCCTCGAATGGTATAGATCTTCGATTTCCCTCCTTGGATTTGGAATTTTAATGGTGGAAAGGTGTTAGAGGAAGGAGATCAAAGCCTCCCCATAAGAGAATGGAAAATTCCAACCTTTCTCCATATCCCTTACCCCCTATTTATAGCCTCCACCAACCCCTTAATGGGCCTTCTCCAAATCAGCCCATTAGCCTTCCAAAACCTGAACAGCCAACTGAAAAACCTTAAAACAGCGATTTCTCCCAAACCGCTGAACCAAAACCTTAATGTAACCACTCTACGGAAAGAGAATAATCAATTCCTTTCCAATGGCACAGGTCTCACCCTCTGATTCGACCTGAGTCAAAAGTTATGCCCAGTACAAGACTGGCAGGGGAAAATGGTCACAAACAAAATCGGTAAAAATTATGGACATGTCACACATCCCCATAAGCAACATATTAAAAGATGAGAATGATCCAACCCTCAGAGAATAAAATAAAATTATTTTACGATCTTCCGATACGTAAAATGCGGGCTGTTACACTTAACTTTGGCTCGCAAATGTCAGCCACATATCAAGATGGTATTTATCTCTTTTATGTTCTTGAACTCCTACGACATAAGAATTAATACCTCCAGATGTTGTAGAGTTTATCCATCACTTACAAATTTAGTACATTCATAACTAACTCTACAACACTAGTTCCTAAGTTCTGCGTCGTCTAAGGTTCCTAGGGGACTACGTATAGCAGAAAATTTCTTCTTGTCGACAAGATCAGCTTCATCCCATCTTTCGATCAGCTTGAGCTTTTAGCGACTTAACTTCATAATCCATGATCTTTTGATAGATTAAGTTGTACTTATATATTAATACAATAATTAATATAATTTTGATTCGAAGTGTACTTATATATTAATACATTAAATTAATATAATATAATTTTAGTTACTAATTGATTAAGTTGTACTTATATATTAATACATTGAATCTCAAATATATATATATATATACAAACAAGCTGGGAATATATTAAATAGGATAAGCGTGAAAAGAATATTCCCTTTTATTTCAAACTTATGTGTATATATTCACACACAGTAATGGACAAGAATAAATTAACCTTGGAAAGAAATAAAGAGAATTAATTAATGAACGATCAAAAATTAATGTTGTAGAGGAATTTCCTCATGGGCTTGACCCTTAAAGGGGGGTTGACCGTCCTTTTAGGAGGGGTGTCGACCGCCTTTCTGGGGGTGCCGACCGCCCTACTATAGGGAGGCTAAATGATGGTTGTTTTATGTAGGGACTTATTTATAATATTTATCACATGGACTGTTTAGATTTAAACAAACTAATCTAATAGTGCATACACACGATAGCAACTATAAATAGCCCTTCAAACCCTCATTCTAAACCCTACAGCCATTTTTCTCAGCGCCTCTATTCTACCTTTCTTCTGTCTCAAATTCCAGAAAGCTTGAAGAATTTAGATGTCTTCTATTTTGTAAACCTATTTTAATCTATTATTTCTTCCCTATCTTATGCTTACATTGGATTTAAAATTTATTTAGAATTTAGATTCAAACATATATGTATATATATAAGATTCCAACGGTGATTCTTATATATATATATATATACACACACACACATGCACACACACACATTTAAATTTGAAAGGCTTGGATTGTACATTTGTTCTTGAAGGCCAAATCCAATTTCTGTTCTATTCAATCTTGTTGCTACTCTTCCTAATAGCTCTATGAATGGAATCCATCTAAGTTATTATATTGTGTAATTTGATGGTTATGGATTTGGAATTTTATGCCTTGAGAGGATTTGGGATATACGAAAAGAAAACATGATTAAACCCCTCAAATCCTCCGCTTATTTTATCGTTCGTAGATATGTTCAGTCTAGTGATATTTAGTTTTTGGTTGTCATGGTAATAAAAGAAGAACATGATTCTTTTGTGTGATTTTCTGTATTGTTTAGGTTCTTTGTTGTTGTATTTTTATGTAAATTCACATGTTTGATTTTTAAGCAAAAGATTAAGATTTAGATAATTTGTAAATTTAATAGGATTGAATCTCTATTTCTCAAGATAGAGAATTTGAAATTATTATTTATTATATATATAAATATTAATGTTTTGCGTATAAACCAACATAAGGAAAAGGAATATACTCAAAATAAGAGTTATAGACATATGTAATTGACATTATGTTCATCGTTTGTTGTTGTAATTATCAAGTCAAAACCTGGTTTGCAAGTTTATATGTTGTTGTGATTATTTTTCGCATTTTATTGTCATATGCATACCTATGTTATCGGTGGGGAGAAATATGGAAAAATGAGTTGTACACCTTAAAAATTTAATAGGATTGACATTTCAAATACCTGGTAAGGACGCTTATCTCGTTCGCTGTAACAACCCGGAAAATCTGAGCCAATTTAAAATTTTTAATTTGACTATTTTTGTGAATTTTAGATATTTAAAATAAATTATTTTAAATAATAACGACGAAAAGTACATTTGAATCGATGTTTGAGAATGAATATAATTATTCTAATTATAAACAAGGCCTGAAATGGCGCGGCAGTTTCCAAAATTGAATTCAAACTTTGACTGACTATACCGGGTGCAAAATAAAACGGATTTTAGTGAAACAAAAAATATTTAAATCTGTTAGTGAATATCTTTCTAATGAATCTGAAAAATCGAAGTTTCATAGCGGGACTCAAAAGTTATGGCCAGATGAATTTTCAGAAAGGACGTTATAGAGTTTAAATAGCCCGTGAAAATGGCCATTTTGCAAACGACCTCAGAATTCGACGAAACTACTTTTGTTGGATCAGGGATGTCAAATTATTGCTAGGTTTCAAATTTCATAATTTTTGAAGTTAGTATGTGAGCGTGGCAAAGGAAAATGTGTTCGGTCGATTTCTGTTAAATTAGATCGACCAAAAAGGGGCCATTTTTCAAACGGTCTCAGAATTCGACGAAACTAGTTTTGTTGGGACTGTATCGTCAAAACATAGCTAGATTTATTTTTCGGGAATTTTTGGGATCAGTATGTGGCGCAGGCAAATTGAAATGTATGTTCAAATCAAATATTGAATGTCGTATATTTTAGTTTGAAGAAAACTGACTAAAATAGTCGAATAGGCCTACAAAATATATCCCATTGTGTTCGGAATGGGGGTATTTAGCTAGGGACGACACTCGTTGGGTTTGGATTGGAGCTAGTATGTGAAGAGGGGTATTTTTGAATTTTTAAAAATATATAAATATAAAAAAATCTCGACCAATCACACTCCTTCTCTCCCCTCCGCGTTGACTCAGAAACGCGCTCCCTCTTCTAAAACCCTACGGTGGAAAACTTCTCCTCCTTCTCTCCTCTTTAATTCAAAATCCATGCAATATTCATCCACTCCAGTTGGGTTTTTTGTAGAGATTTTCCTCAGCTACCAATCCATACAAACCTCGTGAGGTATCGAGCCGTATTCATCGAGTTCTAAAGCTCTAAAGTCGATCTGTTTGGCCCACGAGTTCACCGCCGATTCAATGGCTAGTTCGCCCTCCTCCAGCGCGGTGGTGCACCCCTCCGGGGTCTTCGGCGTGAGGTAATCCGATCACATTCAAACTGCGCGGATTTAAAGAAATCTGAAGACCTAGTTTTGAAAGTTTTTTGAAAGGTATCAGTTCGTATTAATTAAACTGAACATAACACCTTAAAACCGTCGCGGATTTTCATTTTCATTTAAAAATCAAATCTTTCTCGTTTGTTGACGAAATCCAGTGAAACAAGAGACAGTGGACTCGTGTGGACGCCTTCTACATTCTAGAAGAGACCACATATTTTTCTGAGCCTCCTACTATTTTTGGTGGAGTGGAACCCAAGGTGAGAATTCTGAATTATAAACGATATGGAAACAACGATGTATAAATTATATAGTCGATGTATGAGTTATATAAGCGTTGTACACCTCATGTATAAGCGTTGTATAAGTTGTATGTTCAATTTATAAGTTATATATGCGTTGTAAAAGTGATATATGCGTTGAAATAAATTGAAATGATATTGAAATGAAATCGAAATATAGTTATATACGTATATATATATTTATATATACACTCCTCTTGTCCACAGACCATGGACGATATATATTGGTTGTGATATTGTTTGGATTATTGGTTGATGTGAAAATTTGGTGAATATCATGAATGGTTGATTTGAAATGATTTGAAATCCCAATAGGATTAGTATATGGGAAAATTCGTCTGCGTACGAACTAGATATTGAAAATCCCCATTGTCAAAAGCTATGAGGCTTTAAGGTAGACGAGGAGTTATACTAGGGACGGTGCCGGTTTTAACTACCCTGTCGTTATGCTGCCGAAATTTTCTGAAATATTTTTGTGTTTGATTTAAATTCATGTGTTGAATGTTGAAATAAAATTCATGTGTTTAATGTTGAAATTAAATTCATGTGTTGAAGTAATATTCATGTGTTGAATGGAGTTCGTGTATTGAGTAAATTCTTTGGAAGATAAAAATAACATTTTTATCATATATATAGGCTATATAAAATACTAGTGGTTTAAATAAATTGTTTTGAAATAAAAATAACATTTTTACCTTATATATAAACTGTATAAAATAATCGTGTTTTGAAATAAATTGTTTTACAATAAAAATCACATTTTTATTATATATATATAAACTATAGAAAATATCCATGTGTTGAATAGAAATTCATGTGTTAAAATAAAATTCATGTGTTGAATAGGAATTCCTATGTTGAAATAAAATAAACGAAATTCATGTTTTGAATAGAAATTCATGTGTTGAAATAAAAATTCACGTGTTGAAATAAATATCTGTTGGATAAAAATATCATTTTTATCAAATATATGAAGTGAAATTGGTTTTGAAGTCGAAGAATCGATTATATTTATATATATAAATATAAATAAAATATATTGAATAACGAAGCTACAGTTTGTGTTTTGAAACCGTGATTTCAAACGATTAGTGCGGGAGATCCGACCATCGGATTTTCCCGAAACCGAAACCATTAGGTTCGCTTTGGAAATATCTTTCCAACGATACCCATTTTGTGAAAATGCAACGGTTGGATTGCCTGGAATGTTTAATTCAAATCTAAAGAAAAACAGCGCCAGAATCAATTATATATATATATATAATTAGATTAAATCGAATAACGACGTTGCAGTTCGTATTTTGAAATCGAAACTTCAAACAAGTGTACCGGGAGATCCGACCTTCGGATTTTCCCAAAACTGAAACCGTTAGATTCGTTTTGAAAAGATCTTTCTAATGATATAAAAAATTTGTGAAGATCCAACGGTTAGATTTTCAGATATGTGTAAATCAAATCTGAAGGAAAACAGCTCCACGGCCGCTTATGGCCTGAAGCGTTGTTTGATTGAATTGGCTATTTTTAAGTACATAAAAATAGCGATAAATCGTGATAAAATATTATATACGATATGGAACGGAAATAAACTAAATTTGCTCGGTTTATGTGATATTTGATGGTTGAATGTGTTTGGTGTGAAAAATTACATTAGTGAATTTAATTATTGGTGCCGAATAATTTAACCATTGAAATAGATTGATTTGAAATTCTAAATATACGTGAATTATTTGAAAAGGCCGAGTTAAATCTCATTTCAAATAATTGATCGGCGATAAGAAGTAGATGATGAAGAAGGTGGTTGAAGATCGGAGTTCTTCTCCTCGGTTGGTTGATTACTGATGTCTTGATTGGGAGGCATCCCGAAATATAGATAATAAGTGGTGATCGTCCAGACGTACTTGGAGATCGATGGATATACGAGGCATATAGTGCCTTCGGTTTCGTTCAGACCCAGAACGAACTTGCAAATGGACTATGTGTCTGACATTGGATTTTGTTCTGTGCTGATTGATCTCTATTAAATATATATCTGTTTGGCGGCGGAGAATTTATACTCTTGCTTAACGCCCTTCTCTGAGACGTACGAGCTCAGAGGTTATATATCGATCGAAATCAGTTGCATAGAGTGAATTGCCTGTGTGGCATGCCTAAGTGGCAGATGATCAAGGCTTTTGTTGAAAAGCAAATTCTTGTGGTTGATGATCAAAGCACCGTCTGTGTGGCATAGCTTTGTGTATAACATTGATTCGCGAGCCTCACACCCCGGTATGAACCAGAAACGGGAGAGGACCTCAGGGAGGGCATGCGTTTCCTTCTAGCAAGGGTGGTGTCAGTGACCTACCAGCCCTGACATTTATATTATTTTCACCTGTGTGGTTGTTGCTGTTGTGAGGCGCCTCAGATATATCAGTGACCATGTGAAGCCAATGGAGTCATAGGACTCATTTACGCCCCAAAGGGTGGGGAAACGCAGTATTCAGGCATTTTAATCCACATCGGTGGACCGGCCTTGTCGTTCCAAGTGTCCACCTGTGTTTGGGTCCTGAGGCTCGGGCTAGACAGTCTCGAATTCGGTAAGGACTATCTTTTGCCTTGATTCATAACGGAAATTTAATTTCCAAATACGTGACCTTGCGGTTTTGATTGTATACCTATATATGGCGACATAGTGGTATGGGGCATTAATGTCGTCTATGATTGATACTTATGATTTGAAATTGTTTTTGAAACATATAAACACTAGTACTAATATCAAATGCTTTTGTTTTATTGGTATCAAGCATATTTTGGCCATTATAAGGTAAAAACTCTATCCTTCGGTTTGCGTTGCATTGTGTGATGGGAACTGAGTCTTATAATGGCTTCATTTTTATAAAAAGCATTGCGATGTTTAAAAGATTTACTTGTTTTAAAGCACTGGCAATCCAATGGAGTAAACCCGTTCTGTGAAAGTGGCGTGGTCCTATGATTGGCCATATTATAAAATATGTTAAGCGGATTTCTCATACTAGTCCCATGACTGACTCGTAGTTTGTTTCACTTGCAAACTCGGGTGCCCCTTTTTCTACATGGGCAGCCTTGTATTCAGGTTTTAGCAGTCTCTTTCTGGATAGCTGGAGCTGAAGATGGATTCTATCATTTATCTCTTTTTATGTTGTTCAACTCCTATTGTACATATTATGTTTTGTTTTTCCGCTGTAGACATTTATGTATAGTTGAACTGTATTTTGTACTAAGTATGATCCTGTATATTATATAACTCTGATGATTATGTTTATCTAGTGTATTCTATTGTACATTATCTGGTGTATTTGTTTATTTATGTTCTGTTGTTATCAGTTTATGTGTTATATTCCAAAGATTACCCTAGCCACTGTCGTACGGGGTTTTGGGGTCGTCACATCCGCTTAAGTTACGTTTATATTTATATATATCTATAATTTAATCAACATATATAAATGTGTATTAAGTGCATTATAAATACGATTAAATTACGAGTAGAATTTGAATGTCCCCATAGGATTTTTTATGTTTGTATATGTGTGATTTAATGGCTTAATTAATATCAATGACACATAGACACAAGGTTAACCGTTACTTGTAGTAGAAGTCTACTCGGAACTGACTGGCATATCCAGCATCCACAAGTAAATTTGATTAATGTGAGCGGTCTAGGTGCCATTGGCCATTATATTTATATGCTACGATGCGAGGTTAGGACCAATTTGTAGTGGAAGCTTGCTCCGTACCACCTAACATATCCAACATCTATAAATGGTAGGCCTAATGTGAGATATCTCGTGTTATATATATATATATATATGTGTGTGTGTGTGTGTGTGTGTATGTGTGTGTGTGTGTGTTTGTGTGTGTGTGTGTTGTGTGTGTGAAGTAAGCCTGCTTTGGGAAAGTGTATTAAGTGGCTGACCTATCTCTTGTTGGGTATTAAGTGGTTAGGATTGGAATTGTTCCTAAGGTTCACTGCTTGATTCAGAACCTAAGTCCCTAGCCCGCCCTTCGAGAAGTAAATAGTTATTGGGCCTGCCTTTCTCCTATATGGTATTAAATGGTCATGGTAGACGATAACGTGTGTACGGTAGTTATCCAAATAATATTAACTTCTTATTTAGGGGTTAGAGAGGGATGACCTAGGGATAGATTATGTATACATGGCCTAAGGAACTTCCATGTACAGGATGAATTAAGTTACTAGGAGTTCTCCCGTAAGGACGGCTAAATAGTAACTAAAGGATTCGCCAAGGGGGTTCTTCTCATAAGAAGTCGTGTTCCTGACCCAAAGACTGGTAATAAGTAGTAATTACTTTTCTATCCATACAAGAGAGTTATCATTTATAATGTAATAATGTTAGAACAGGGTCTTAAGTGGCTTGAGGTCCTTCATTGGCTATTAAGTGACTAAAGGGATGGCCGCCCTAAATAAATATAGTATTAAGTGACCATAGGAGGTGCTCGCCCTTAATTTAGCTTTGGGTATTGAGTGGAATTTAGGTCATCCTACCTTTTATGTTTGCCTTATGTGTTTGTTGCAAAGACATAACTTGAAAAGTTTATAACCACCTAATGCAGAAAACATCCTTCTTAGCTTAATTGCATTCCATTTACTAGAACTTTATGTTCTGACCTCCCTCCTCTTAACATAACAGGACAATAGGTGAGACATGTGATTAAGTATGGAGAACGATATCTTGGAGGAGGAGCCTCTTGAAGATCTAGTTATTATGGCTATTGCTTATTTATTACTATTGTTATGTAATTGGGATGAATAATGATGTACCTTGAAGCTTGAGAAATGTCGTAATTATAAATTCTAGTTTTTAATAATTGGTACATCTAATATATGTGTTATTATATTTTGTCCCATCCGTTTTGTGAGATTCTGATTTTCGTTTTAGATTGATCGGTACATCTATTTAAGTTAATCCTTATAGGAACCAACGATCCATGTAGAGTGGCTCTAAGTTCCAATGAGCCTTTTATATATCAAAATTTAGACCCATTTTAGCATGTTGTTACATCTTATATCAGAGCATAGGTTACCCGTTACGGAGAAATATATGTATGTGAGACGTATTGGTTATTTGAAAAGGGTTTTTAAGACTATATATATAAGAACTATACCCCAGAACATACGTAATCATACTAGGCAATCTTCTCTTTTTTTTTTAGCCTTGATACTATTGTAGGAAGTCCACTGAACGGTTTTCCCTTTCTCAGATAGTAGATATGATAGACAATCAACCTGAACAGGGAAACCAAGCAAGGCCTCATTACTTGCCAGAGTGGTTCCAACAGTATCTTCGAACTATGAAACAAATCCTTATTGCTAATCATGCCCCAGCTGAACCAGCCGCTCAGCTCGCTAAAGGGGAACTCGGTTTCCCTTGCCTTTTTAAAGATTTTATAAGTTTAGGAGGCAAGACCTATTTAGGAACTGAGAACTTTGTGGATGGAAAAGCTTGGATATTGGAGTGTGAAAGGATTTTTGAGGCTACCCAATGGGAAGGTGAACTAAAGTGTAGGGTAGCAACCTAGCATTCAAAAGGGGGGGCCTGGAATGGTGGAACCTAATTTCATAAGAAAAATTGGGTAGAGTGTTTACATAAGCAGAGTTTAGGTCCCATTTCGAGAACAAATTCCTAATTAATACAGAGAAGACCCTCAGCTAGAAAAGTTTATCCACTTAAAGCAAGGAGAGATGGAGTTAAAAGAGTATGTGGCGAAGTTTATTGAGTTATGTAAGTTTAGTAGAGTGTTTTCGAACACCGCAACGGATAAAGCCCTTAGGTTTTTGAAGGGGTTGAATTCATCATTGATGGAGAAGATTTTGGCATAAGTTACTTTTGCAGCTACGTTTGAGACTACGGTTAAGGCAGCTATCTCATATTTGTTGTATCTAACAATTTTATGATTTTTGTTTGATGATAATAAACATATATTTATTATTATAAATGTGTTTGTAATTGTACTTTTATACTACATCACAAACAGAAATAATTATTTACAATAAAATAGAATACTACTACACAAGAATTTAAATATTCAAAGAGTATTTAATTTAAACATCTCAGCAGTACAAATTTACATCTCCACTATTTGTACAACTCACTGTAATTCAATATATTCAATTTTAAATTTCATTTGTACACTTGCTCCTCATTACAGTTCATTCAGTCACTCAGTTGTATAGTCACTCACTCTTATACAGTTACAGTCTTGTCTTCTGTCTTCTAAAAGCTTCACAGTTAGTCCTGTCTTCTACTTAACTATCACAGGAACACACACACACATAGAGAGTATCTAGAATAAAATATTTATAAATTCTGCAGATATAGTTTTTATTTTAAAATTTTATTTGCCTCGGAATTTTGGTGTATTTCTCATCTTTTTTCATTACATGATCTAATTTATATGGACATCCATCTGTCTCTAGACAGCTTTTGGTATTCACTGTGATGGACTATAAATACCACAAGGTAGACAATATTTCTAGTGCTCACATTTATATATATATTTTTTCTCTGGATGTGCACTATACATGTATACAAATATATTATATGTATATACACATACTTCCGTGCGGGGGCAATATGGTCAAACATCATGAATGGACTGAACCAAGAAATCCAGTACATATGCAGACACAAACACACACATATATATTCACGTATGTGCATATGTATGTATATATATATGTGTGTGTGTGTGTGTGTGTATGTACGTATGTATGTGTGTATATATCTACATAGTAGGAACAGCGGTTCAGCAAACTGAAAATATACCAGTGCACAACAATGACAAGTCATCATGTCGAAATGCAAAAGGAACAAGGTTCACAAAAGTGCATAAATATTTGCAAAAATACAAAACTCAGTTTGAAGCGTGAAGCAACAACAAACATATATAGTCACAACAGACCTTATGGATGAACATATACAGTGCAAATTATATGCATGTACACGCAAAAACTTGTGAATATATGTATATTTTTTACAGCATATTTATATTTATAAACATGTCATGACCGGTTGTGACATGTTCAATGGAACATATATACGCAAAGAAGAAGTTAGCAGACTAAAGACAGGTTCAAACAGTGGCAAGTGAAGTAATATAAAACATATGTACAGTGATCAAGCCATGTTCATGGCCAACACAATCATGTCGTGGCTCAAGCGCACATACAATTGCAAAGCAGCAGAGCAACATATCACAACAAGATGCAAAGAAACAAATCTATGTATCACAACTATATACATATACACACATATATCATGTGTGTATATGTAAATATGCAGACATGGAAAGACAGGTGAAGCCAGGGGTGTTGGAGAATGGAGTTTTGATGACAAAAACCATATTTCAATATTAATTGATTATAAAATATATACTAACACACTATCTAGAATATATATGTACATATATGAAGGATTTGTATACAGGAATTAATAATGAAAGACTGTATAATTTTAGAGTTTTAGAGATTTAAGAGATTCAGAATTCAGAGAAGATTCCAGAATCACGAGTAATCAAAAAATCAAGAGTTCAAGATAAATATAGTAATAGAGTCTAGTTTATGTAAGACCCTGAATAGCACTCCAGGTTCAAATTCAAATTCAAATTCAAATTACGATTTTCAAATTTCAAATTCTATTTTCAAATTCTGTTCAAATTTTAATTAAGTTTTCTATTTTACTTTTGATTTTAAACTTGAGTTTAAATATTATAAGTTTATATATATTTACATGGTAATATACTTTTATACTTACATATTTAAAATTTAAAATTTTATAAATAATAATTTATATTTATGATTTCATATGATTTTCTACTTTACAATACTTATTTATATCACTATGATTTAATTCAAGAATTTGCAGAATTATATATATATATATATATTAAACACCTGAAAAATTATAATTTTCAAATTTTCAAAGAACATATGTCGACATACATATGCGGCCATGTCGACATATAATTGTCATATTTTTAGTTTTGAAAGGAAGTGTATTTTCACCATTTGTAATGTTCCAAAAGCATTGCAACCTTTCAAATCTTATAAATAGTGGTTGAATTCGAATTTTTTAACCATTCTTCTTCTCCATCTTCATCCCTTTTCCTTACTCCATTATTCTTTCATATTTTAATGATTTCTACACTTATACTTTGCCAACTTCAATTCTATTTTTATAACGGCCTGCAAATCTGTACTATCTGAGTTGACTAATAACACCACATGTCCAACACCAAATTGCACAAAAATACGAATCATTATTAGAAAGAAGTTAGAGTATGAGAAATAGAAGGAAAGAAATATTAGAATAGAAGAAAACGAAGGTCACAAACTCGCAGCGGAATGAATAAAATATATTAGGTAACATAAACTTTGAAATACTATTTGGTAACTTTATATACATACCATCATCAGAGCAAAACTATTTCTGGAACAGTTATAAACACCTGTTTCCAGATACAAACATGGTACACAACGAAATATATGATAGTCTATAGCTAACTGGTGAAGCCTCTTGCTTCAAACTCCTCCAAGTGAAACTGTAAAATCCCGACTACTTGACTGCCCGTACAAATTTGGGCACCCAAGAGTTTAGGGAAAACAATAAAAAAAACTCTAGGTCAGTCATGGGACTGGTGTGAGTAAACTCCAACCATTTATTTAACTTTCAAAATACTTTCGAAAGAAAAGATAATAGTAAGAACAACCCACACATAAACAAGGACGGTTTTTACCTTACTATAACCCAAAACACTTTGATACGAAAATCCAGTGATATTATATTAGTGTCTAAATCTAATAAATAACAATCTAGTGGAACGCTTGCATCTCACGCTCCATATATAATATAAAATCAGAAACCGCAGGGCTCTTATTGGAGATTGTATTTCCAAAATGAAAAGGTATGGAACCACCTTCTTATAGTGTATCTCTAGAGGGGAATACACTGGGTTCAACAAGAACATCTTGCAAACCAGCCCACGCATGACCGACCACTTATTTCGCATGAGTGTCTCGAATGTATATCACCAACGGTTGGGATCAGCAACCGTTTCCCGAAAGGGACAACATCAATAGAAAAAGGAATTAAATGAATTTCTCTAGATACGTGATAATACACCCTAATCGGAGCGACCCACATAGCCATGCTGCCTGCCCGATTTTTGTCATTTCCCAGTTGTTGAGGCCTGAGGCTACGATTACTTTCCATTCATTGATAGAAGAATCACTTTGAATGCCACATTGTCAAATCCGTTAATCACTAATTGATTTGCACAAATATATTTTGGATATTATGCTAAGAGAATAAATTCTCCGCCACCATATATATTTATACAGATCAACATATGCGATCACTGGAAATACTCTGTCAGACATTCGTACATACACGTTCTGGGACTGAACGAAACCGAAGGCACAATTTATATTAATAGAAAAAGTTCTTTCATTTTACTCCGTCTTCGATTTTCTTCATATAATCTGATTCGCAACGCTACTGCCAATACGGAGTGGTTCTCGGATAATAATCCAACCGGTCTCTCCATATTGACAACGGTATTGGCAAACACTTCGATAGTTGGTTATTTAACTATCAAAGAAAAACAATCAAACATTCATCCATAACATCAAACAACCGCTGGGCCCTTTAATTAATTTTTTTTTATTTATTAAATTACTATTCCATTTCCTTATCAATATTTGTTAACCAAATATTTTCAACAATCATCTTGCCCTTTTACGCTATTTTGAAAATATTTCCATGTATAGCCTCCTTTTATTTCCTATACTTAGAAAAATATATTTTATTTGCAACTGGAAAACATTCCAATTACTTATCTGTTTCATGACTCATTTAATTCTGTACTCAGGAAATATTTATTATTATATTTCCAAATTTCCACTTAGTTGGGTTAAAATGAATGTTGTGTAAAACATCGTTACAACAACTCAAAATACTGCATTCAACTAACTATTATCCAACCATTTCTCTTTGAGACTGGATCTTGCTATTTATCAGTCAAAAATGAAGTCAATCAAGTTAGGGTATAATTACCTCTCATACCTTGACTGAAAACATCATTAACTTCAAAACGGTCAAAACCACTTACCTCGAATAATCAACATCATATTACCAATTATCCATATCTTTTAAATGTGTATACGTTTCTCTTTATATTTTTATCAGATTTAATTTATTTATTTCCTTTTTGTTTATAACATTCTATTTTAATTTCGTTTCATTATAGAATTCTATATATATCGATATGTCGATTTCTAGTTATCAATTCTTCTTAAAAATATTTTAACTCCTTAAATTTACGGGAAATTTCACCATAACCTCCTTTGTATCGGTCGATAGTTCAAACCTCAACTCGCCTCTCTAGGCCCATTCCATTCAAAAAGAAAATCAAATAGCCAAGTGGCTTGTTGATTCGGCGCATAAAATCTCATATGGAATTTAAACATGTACCTTTTTGTTAGGCACACAAATTATAATCTTCATATACTTCATTCCATACCTGTCTAACCCATGTACGTCCATTTACATTTTATTCCAACTCAATCTGGCCATTTTAATTCAATTTGCTAATTAATTCTCTAATTAGCTCATTTGCCTATTCCACTTTCTGTTTGAACATATCAGTTCAAATACAAATATTTACTTGCTTATAAACCAATTTGAATTCCATTTTCACTTCAATTTCCATATTCGATTTCGAATGTGAATTACAAACCCCATTCACTTATCCATTGTCCAATTCAACCCAAAGGTTCATTAACTAATTTTTCTTCTAATTAGGTAATTCTATTCAATAATTTAAAATCTGATTTTTGTTTCAAAAATCATTTTATTTACACAACTTGAGTTTGTATTTATTCTACAACTCAAATCCGGATTTTTCTAATGGGAATTAGGATTTTTATTTACTTAAAATCCTTATATTTGTTTATATAAACCATTATGGTTTTTAAATGTTTTTGGCATTGTTTTTCTGAAAATTTGATTTTGACATAACTCAAAATCTATAAGATGAAATCCAGATTTTTCTCTTCCATTAGAAAACTATTATTCCAATCGGTCCTGACGATTCTTGTTTCAAAGAATTCTGACTTAAATTGAGTCATGTATACTCAATTGAAGTTCGAAACGCTAATTTACGAACTACCGCACTGCGGCGAGTTCATAATAAATATATTTAATATCTAAACGTTTTAACTTCATTTATATATAAATTCCAACTCCATTCTAATATATTTTAATATATATTCAGCCTATTTACCAAACCCAACTTAATATTCTCGATTATCCTTATCCGTCGATTACTTCATAACTCAATTATAAATTTATTATAACTTAAATTTCTATATCTAATTCTAATTTATTTAGAAATAAATTATTTTATGAAATTCGATATAATCGAATTCCAATTATAAACTCGTTGGATTTTTCTAATGCAAATTCAACTTATATTTCGAAATAAAACCAATCGTTCTATTTCAAAACACTTCCCAATTCATTTTTAAATTCATTTTTGATTTTAAACTACTACATTATCAAATGATAATTTATTTCACTATATTTATAAATAATGTTTATAAATAAATTTTCTCATTTCACAAAATGGAACAAGCTTCCCTTTTAATTATCTATTTGAAAATTCAATTTCATTTATATTTTGAATTCCAAAATAAAACCCATTGTTCTCCTTTTCGAAATGATTTCAAATCCTATTTTCAAATTCACACCTGAATTTAATATTTTAAATTATCTCTTGATAATTAATTCATTCTATTTATAAACACTGTTTATAAATTTCTTGTTTTATATATTTAAAACAAGTTCCATTTTGATATCTATTTAAAAAAAAAATCTTATTTTGGAAATTTCTATTTTTAATAACTTATATATATAACACCCAACTTATTTTCATATTCAACTTAACTTCTATATAAATAAATTCGAATTCATCGAATTCAAATCATAAATCCTTATTGTAATAACCCGGAAATTCTGGGCCAGTTTAAAATTTTTATTTTAGCGAATTTTGAATATTTAAAATGAATTATTTTAAATAAAATCGACGAGAAAATATATTTTGAATATAATTCGACGTATATATTATATACGCCGTCGTTAGAATATAAATATTTATATATAATTATAAATAGAATTGAAAATGGCGCGGTAGTTCGATAATTCGATTTCAACTTCAATTGAATGTACCGGGTGCAAAACAATCCAAATTTTAGCGAAACCAAAAATGATAGGATCTAATTGATAATATCTTTCCAACGAATCCGAAAAATTGAAATTTCATAGCGGGAATCAAAAGATATGTCCAGTTGAAAATTCTGAATAGTCGCTATGGAGTTCAGGCCCTTAAAAATGGAAATTTTGCAAATGACCTCGGATTTCGACGAAACCACTTTTGTTGGATCCGCAGTGTCAAGTTATTGCTAGATTCCAAATTTCGTAATTTTTCGAATCAATATGTGAGCGTGGCAAAGGAAAACGCGTTTGACCAGTTTTAGTTGATTTTAATCGACTGGAAAATGGTCATTTTTCTAACGGTCTCAGAATTCGACGAAACTAGTTTTGTTAGGACCGTATCGTCAATACGAAGCTAGAAAATATTTTTCTGGAATTTTTCGAGTTAGTATGTGACCCCGGTAAATTGAAATGCGCGTTTAAATTCAATATATAGAGTTATATGTTGATTTTAACGGAAACTGATCGAAAGGATCGAATCAGTCTACGATACATATCCCATTGTGTTCGGAATGGGGGTAATTAGCTATGGACAACAGGCGGTGGGCCTCGTTTAGAGGTCGTATGTGAAAGTGAACTTTTTGAATTAAATAATTAAAAAAAAATCTTCCTCTCCTTTTATCAGCTGGCCCCCCTTCTTTCAATCAGAAAAGAAAAAAATAAAAAAAATATGGCGGGGGGGAAATTGCGATCGCCGCCTCCCCCCATTTACTCGTCGCCGGCGCCTCCATCCGTCGCCACCCCCACCCCGCATCCCCTCCGCCTGTTCGAGAGCCCCCCCCCCCTCCCGCTTCCAATGAAACCAACGCCCTAACCCAACCCCCAAACCAATCGAAGACGCCATCACCAGGACCCGCCAGACCCTCCACCACCAAGCCGCAGCCCATGCCGCCACTACAGGTCGAGCCGCCCTCTATGGCACCAACTCCGGTGATGAAGCCCCTCCCCTTGAGCAAAAACCAATGTGAAACTCCTCTTCCCTTCTAGATCCGAAAATTGTAAGCTTTTACTTTTATTTACATTGTTTTTGCGAATTCTTTTATGAAATAGGTTTAAAGCAAAAATGAATGATTTTTATAAAGCAAAAATTAATGATTTTTATAAAGCAAAAATGAATGATTTTTATAAAGCAAAAATGAATGATTTTTATAAAGCAAAAGGAATGATTTTTGTATAAGTAACGAGTCAAAAATATGATTTTTGTTTATGTAGAGGAGTAAAAATATAATTTTTACATGATAGAAATATTAGAAATATCATCTTTGTGTGCGTAGCAAAGGCGAAATCTTTAAAAATTGAAAAGGCGAGATCTTTATATAGAAAATAGCATAATAAAAATTCGATTTTTATATATTGTATAGCGTAGTAAAAATTCGATTTTTATATATTGAATAGTGAAGTAAAAATGTGATTTTTATATGTGTAGTGAATACGGGCAACGAAGGTGACAAAGAGGTGAGAGCAACGAAGATTTCTATAAATGAAGTGTCGTGGTATTGGATAGCTTTCGGTGAGAATTTCTCACCTTTCAATTTCTTTTTCTAGATATATATATATATACTAGGATGCAGACGGTGCTTAGTAGCACCCGACACAATCGTCCACAGACCATGGACTTGTTTGTTTGATTGCAAAAATTAGTTAGATTATTTGATTGAAATTGATTGTTTGGTGAAATGAAATTGATTGGATTGATTTGTGAATGGCGTGGGCCTTCACTAGACCGGGGATAAGGCTAGACCTTGTCCCGTTTCTAGTATCGTGTCGTTATGCCGCCAAAATTTTCTAAAATAAGTTAGAAAAATAAAATTATCATTTTATTTAAAGAATGAACTGAATAGAATATTCATTGGTTGAATAAAATATTTTATTCGTTAAAAATATAATTTTTAACGTGAACGTGAATAAATAAATATTCATTTACAAACCGGACGGTTTGTTTATGTACACCTATTTGAAGGACATTGATTGGGACGATAAATTTTACACATCGCCCAACTGCACAAATAAAATCTGTGTTTGTTGATTTGAAACCCCACACGGGTGTTGGGATGAAATTTGAAGTTCACTCATCCTGATTGATTAAATATGTCGATCGATTGATTGACAGGCTGTTATAAGCGTTAGATATCTATATTTGATGCTTATACAGTGTAGTGCACTCTGGATGATGGTTGATTATTTATCGTTGCTATTATATACATGTGTTGTATGGAATCCATATAATTAACATTATATGGTAATTGATTGGGCCTCATTCCAATTTAGAAAATAAAGAATATTAAAATATAAAGATTCATGTGTTGACCGTACTCATTCGTTGAGATTAGTCATGTGTTGAACGAAATATTTTTATAATAAAATTTACATCTTTATCAATATAATATAAAGGTTCATGTGTTGACTGTTCTCATCCGTTGAGATTAGTCATGTATTGAACGAAATATTTTTATAATAAAATTTATATCTTTATCAGTATAATATAAATGTTCATGTGTTGACCGTACTCATTCGCTGAGATAAGTCATGTGTTGAACGAAATATTTTAATAATAAAATTTACATCTTTATCACTATAAAATAAAGGTTCATGTGTTGATAGTACTCATTCGCTGAGATTAGTCATGTGTTGAACGAAATATTTTAATAATAAAATTTACATCTTTATCACTATAAATTAAAGGTTCATGTGTTGACCGTACTCATCCGTTGAGATTAGTCATGTGTTGAACGAAATATTTTAATAATAAAATTTACATCTTTATCATATATAGAATTAGAAATCAACTGGAAAATAGATGAGATGAGTGGTCTCCTGGATATTGATCTGATGTTGGTTTCGGCCTTCGGGGTTAATATTCAAGGAATCGTTCTCTTACTAGTTTACGGTTGGAGTCTAATTTTAAATCAAACGATAGATACCTTAATTTTCATAAAATATATTAAATAACAAAAATAGTCACACGTGGACAGTACTCATTCGCTGAGATTAGTCATGTGTTGACAAGGATATAGAGTCGTGTATTGAAAGAAATATAGATCCACTTGTTGAATATAAAGCCGTGTTGATTAGTGATGCGCTATTTTGACGTGAACGATATTTATATCGATTATATTCGGTTTTTGAATATAAAACGATTTCGAAATGAATTGAATATAAAACGATTTCGAAATGAATTGAATATAAAACGATTTCGAAATGAATTGAATATAAAACGATTTCGAATTGAATTCGAATTGAATATATAACGGATTTGATTTCAATTGAATATATAATGGATTTGATTCAAATAGAAAACAAAATGAATTTGATTTGAATAGAAAATGAATTTGATTTGAATAGAAAAAGAATTTGAATTGAATAGAAATGAAATTTGAAAACGAATTTATAAGGAAAAATTCAATTTTGATTTGAATTGAAATGGAAGTTGAAATGTTTTAGAAACGAATTCCAAACTATTTATAAAATTCGTTTTAAATAGAAATCGACGAAATATATTATATATATATTATATATATAATATAATGGCCTGAATAGAACGCGCCGCGCCGCGGCAGTTCGTGAATTTCGACCATTGATTTCAAACGGACATTACGGGAGATCCGACCGTCGGATTCTCCTTAAACCGGAACCGTTGGGTTCGTATCGAAAAGAGCTTTCTAACGAATATTAGAAATTTGAAATCTAACGGTTGGATTTGGAGATACGTCCAAATCAAATTTGGAAAAGGTCGCTGTAAGTGCAGTTCGATGGCCGTTGATGGAAATCGACTGTACGGGCCTTGATAAAATTATTAAAAATATAAATAATTTGTGTAAAATCATAAGAAATGATTTGAGAAAAATTGTGGTGAAAATCTCCGTATTTGAAAAGATAAAAATGGATTTTTATCGAAATGAACTAGTTTTGAACTAAATTTAAAACCCAATTATTTTTTTAAATAAATGAATTAGATTTAAAAAGGGGTTTTAAATAAATCGGAATTTCTAATATATTTGATTGGATTTGATATGGGTTTATCGTGAACGGTGTTTTAAATAACACTAGTTCTTTAACCCGATAATAAATAGAATGTGATTTGGGTTTGTCGTGAACAGTGTTTTAAATAACACCTAGTTCTTTAACCCAGTACAAGGAGTTTTAACGAATCTGCAATTAGGTTAAAATTTGAATCTATAATCTAAATTATCAAACTTAGAAGTGAGCGAGAATGGAGTATCACCAGTTTTGCTCCAAAGCGATAGTTAAATCTTTAATTAGATTTGAGCGTGAAATGGTAATTAATTTACCGATAACACTGTGGTGTTAGATATGGAGTATTACCAGTTTTGCTTCATGGGATGAATAGGTTGGGATTGGGAAATAAAATAAATAATTACTTCGTTGTGGTTCGCTAATCTCGACTAGTTTGGAAAACCATAATTTGGTTTGAAATGACATCCAAAGGAAGATTAAAGGATAAATTTGAAAGAATTTATCTTGGATAAAATTAATGGGAACCTTTCCCAAAAGATGTGGATATTTAAATAACATAATATTCAGAATTGGAATGAGGCGTATGTTGTGTTTGTGTAACATTTGTTTTTAATATACGCGGGTTGTTCGGAAAGGCCGGGTTTATACCCATTCTGAATAACCGATTCGACGATAAGTCGAAGATGAAGACGATGGTCGAAGACCGGAAGTCTTCACATCATTTGGGTAATTACTGACGATCCTGATTGGGCTGTACACCCAAGAGGATGGAAATAGTTGGTGGTCGTCCAGACGTACTTGGAGAACGATGGATATGCGAGGAAAGTGCCTCCGGTTTCGTTCAGACCCAGAACGGACTTGTTAATGGATTGTGTGTCTGACATTGGATTTTATTCTGTGTGGATTGATTTATATTAAATATACATCTGTTTGGCGGCGGAGAATTTATTCTTTTGCTTAACGCCCTTCTCTGAGACGTACGAGCTCAGAGGTTGTATATCGATGGACATCAATCGCATGGCATGAATCGCCTGTGTGGCACATTAAGATGCAATGATCAAGGCTTTTGTTGAAAAGAAGAGTCTTGTGGTTGATGATCAAAGCACGGCCTACGTGGCAGCTTTGTGTATAACGTGAATTCGCGAGCCTCACATCTCGGTATGAGTCAAAAACGGGATACGGACTACAGGGAGAGCACGACGTTTCTTTCTAGCTTTGGTGGTGTCAGTGACTTACCAGCCCTGACATTTATATACTTTTCACCTTTGTGGTTGTTGGATGAGGTGCCTCGATTATTGGTCTGTAAGGACCGGGAAACGTATGTTCAGGAATAAATAATCCTCAAACGTAAGAGAGGACCGGCCCTGAAGATCCAGGGGTTGCCCAGAGTGCGTAGCCCTGGGACATTTGCTAGAGTGTCTCGAAAGCGGAGAGGAGCTTGCCCCTTGCCTCGACTCATGACGGAAATCCAATTTCCAATACGTGTATTGCGGTTTTAATTGTAGAACTAGTATGGCGACATGATATATGGTACCCATGCCGTCTATGATTTATATTTATGATTGAAATTGTTTTGACACTATACACTTATTATAGTATCAAGTGATTTGTTTTAAACGTACCAAGCATGTTTGGCTATTATAAGGGAAAACCTTATCCTCCGGCTTGCGTTGCATTGTGTGATGGGACCTGGGTCTTATAATAGCTTCATTTTTCGAAAAAGCATTGCGCTGTTTATTCTATGCACTGGTATTCTTGGGAGGAAACCCGTTCCGTGTTATACGGCGTGGTCCCTTGAATTACTCCCTTTTTAAAGTAAAGTTTTAAATAACTGTTTTAGTTCTCACACCAGTCACATGACTGACCTGGAGTTTATTGTTTTAACCTAAACTCTGGGTGCCCCTATTTTCCGCATGGGCAGCTAGTAGTTTTGGTTTTGCAGATTTATATTCACAGGATCCTGGTTTACAGCTGGAATGATATCCGGAAAGCTCTGTATCCGTATATCACCTTCAGTTGTGCTTTGTATTATTTTTCCGCTGCTATGTAATTTATTGTAACCTCTGATATTTATCGAATGTAATTTATTCAATTATACTCTGTATATTCTTGTATCTGATGGAATTGTTGTAATATAAATGAAATGCTCTTCCGTCTGCATTCTGTTTTGTCTTGTCCTCACAGTAATTCGTTCTTTCTCATCTCTTCGGAGACCGGGGAAGTTCGGGTGGCTTCATTTGGTATCAGAGCTTTGGTTTACAGAGCTCGAGAACAAGACACATTAGAACCATACGAAAGAATTCATCAGATATTGGATTAGTAATATCCAATTAGAATGACTCGTTAGAGATAGGATCAGGGGTATCCTAGAACGAGTGTGAAGAGTATATTTTTCAAATGAAAACAATTTGTTTTGAAAATTTAAATCGTTTTAAAACGTATTTGATTATTTATTTATTTTGAATATGGACAATCCAATATATAAAGATTTTGCATATACGCGTCATGAACGTATATTCGAAGTTTTAATATACTGGATAGATATAGAATCATATTCTAGACACCCGGAGATGATTCTGATGATTGATATATCATCATCAGAATTTGTGTTCGTGTTTCGAAGGTTTGATTTCCATATATTTCCATTAGGCTGGTGTGAGAACCAAAACTAATATAGTTAGAACACATAGTTGTGGATTGGCATCAAAAACATGATTTTCTGTATATGTATCAAAATTATGAATTTGAAACGTTAATTCACTAATTGATTGATGTTTGTGTTGTTTGTTTATTTGTTTGCTAATTTTGAACCATTATGCCTAATATAATCAAATATTGAATTGTATTGAAAATTGGTTGCATTTGCTTGCGTATACATATACTTACATTGAACAGGTCATAGCAAGGAGGCTAGAGCCGAAGAATAAAATTTGTTTGCCCGACAAATAGGTACATGTTTACTATAATTTACTGTTTTGTTTGGGTGATGATGATTTTCTGAGCCTATTGGCTAGCCGCTTGGCCTTTTCTTTTTCTTTTTGAGATCAAAAGGCCTATATGGCAATTTCGGGATTTTCCCGTGGCTCCCGGTGCAGGGGAGGTTATGGCGAAATTTTTCGAAAATTTAGGGTGTTAGCCAAATTTTTGAAAATTTGAAAATTCTCATAAACTGAAAAGTTGGAGAATGGAAGCCAGATCGAACCTAGAGTTGATTAATCAAACCACTTTCGACTTCATTCCTTTTCGGGTTCGAAAAGTTTTAAGTGGGGGAGATTGTAATAACCCGGAAATTCTGGGCCAGTTTAAAATTTTTATTTTAGTGAATTTTGAATATTTAAAATGAATTATTTTAAATAAAATCGACGAGAAAATTTATTTTGAGTATAATTCGATGTATATATTATATACGCCGTCGTTAGAATATAAATATTTATATATAATTATAAATAGAATTGAAAATGGCGCGGTAGTTCGATAATTCGATTTCAAACTTCAATTGAATGTACCGGGTGCAAAACAATCCGGATTTTAGCGAAACAAAAAATGATAGGATCTAATTGATAATATCCTTCCAACGAATCCGAAAAATCGAAATTTCATAGCGGGAATCAAAAGATATGTCCAGTTGAAAATTATGAATAGTCGCTATGGAATTCAGGCCCTTAAAAATGGAAATTTTGCAAATGACCTCGGATTTCGACGAAACCACTTTTGTTGGATCCGCAGTGTCAAGTTATTGCTAGATTCCAAATTTCGTAAATTTTCGAATCAATATGTGAGCGTGGCAAAGGAAAACGCATTTGACCAGTTTTAGTTGATTTTAATCGACTGGAAAATGGCCATTTTTCTAACGGTCTCAGAATTCGACGAAACTAGTTTTGTTAGGACCGTATCGTCAATACGAAGCTAGAAAATATTTTTCTGGAATTTTTCGAGTTAGTATGTGACCCCGGTAAATTGAAATGCGCGTTCAAATTCAATATATAGAGTTATATGTTGATTTTAACGGAAATTGATCGAAAGGATCGAATCATCCTACGATACATTTCCCATTGTGTTCGGAATGGGGGTAATTAGCTATGGACGACAGGCGGTGGGCCTCGTTTAGAGGTCGTATGTGAAAGTCAACTTTTTGAATTAAATAATTAAAAAAAATATCTTCCTCTCCTTTTATCAGCTGGCCCCCCTTCTTTCAAAAGAATCGATTCAGAAAAAAATATGGCTGGGAGGAAATCACGATCGCCCCCCCATTTACTCGTCGCCGGCGCCTCCATCCGTCACCACCACCACCCCGCATCCCCTCCGCCTGCTCGAGAGCCCCCCCCCGCTTCCAATGAAACCAACGCCCTAACCCAACCACCAAACCAATCGAAGCCGCCATCACCAGGACCCGCCAGACCCTCCACCACCAAGCCGCAGCCCATGCCGCCGCTACAGGTCGAGCCGCCCCCTATGGCACCAACTCCGGTGATGAAGCCCCTCCCCTTGAGCAAAAACCAACATGAAACTCCTCTTCCCTTCTAGATCCGAAAATTGTAAGCTTTTACTTTTATTTACATTGTTTTTGCGAATTCTTTTATGAAATAGGTTTAAAGCAAAAATGAATGATTTTTATAAAGCAAAAATGAATGATTTTTATAAAGCAAAAATGAATGATTTTTGTAAAGCAAAAATGAATGATTTTTATAAAGCAAAAGGAATGATTTTTGTATAAGTAACGAGTCAAAAATATGATTTTTGTTTATGTAGAGGAGTAAAAATATTATTTTTACATGATAGAAATATTAGAAATATCATCTTTGTGTGTGTAGCAAAGGCGAAATCTTTAAAAATTGAAAAGGCGAGATCTTTATATAGAAAATAGCATAATAAAAATTTGATTTTTATATATTGAATAGCGTAGTAAAAATTCGATTTTTATATATTGAATAGTGAAGTAAAAATGTGATTTTTATATGTGTAGTGAATACGGGCAACGAAGGTGACAAAGAGGTGAGAGCGACGAAGATTTCTATAAATGAAGTGTCGTGGTATTGGATAGCTTTCGGTGAGAATTTCTCACCTTTCAATTTCTTTTTCTAGATATATATATATATATACTAGGATGCAGACGGTGCTTAGTAGCACCCGACACAATCGTCCACAGACCATGGACTTGTTTGTTTGATTGCAAAAATTAGTTAGATTATTTGATTGAAATTGATTGTTTGGTGAAATGAAATTGATTGGATTGATTTGTGAATGGCGTGGGCCTTCACTAGACCGGGGATAAGGCTAGACCTTGTCCCGTTTCTAGTATCGTGCCGTTATGCCGCCAAAATTTTCTAAAATAAGTTAGAAAAATAAAATTATCATTTTATTTAAAGAATGAACTGAATAGAATATTCATTGGTTGAATAAAATATTTTATTCGTTAAAAATATAATTTTTAACGTGAACGTGAATAAATAAATATTCATTTACAAACCGGACGGTTTGTTTATGTACACCTATTTGAAGGACATTGATTGGGACGATAAATTTTACACATCGCCCAACTGCACAAATAAAATCTGTGTTTGTTGATTTGAAACCCCACACGGGTGTTGGGATGAAATTTGAAGTTCACTCATCCTGATTGATTAAATATGTCGATCGATTGATTGACAGGCTGTTATAAGCGTTAGATATCTATATTTGATGCTTATACAGTGTAGTGCACTCTGGATGATGGTTGATTATTTATCGTTGCTATTATATACATGTGTTGTATGGAATCCATATAATTAACATTATATGGTAATTGATTGGGCCTTATTCCAATTTAGAAAATAAAGAATATTAAAATATAAAGGTTCATGTGTTGACCGTACTTATTCGTTGAGATTAGTCATGTGTTGAACGAAATATTTTTATAATAAAATTTACATCTTTATCAATATAATATAAAGGTTCATGTGTTGACTGTACTCATCCGTTGAGATTAGTCATGTATTGAACGAAATATTTTTATAATAAAATTTATATCTTTATCAGTATAATATAAATGTTCATGTGTTGACCGTACTCATTCGCTGAGATTAGTCATGTGTTGAACGAAATATTTTAATAATAAAATTTACATCTTTATCACTATAAAATAAAGGTTCATGTGTTGACCGTACTCATTCGCTGAGATTAGTCATGTGTTGAACGAAATATTTTAATAATAAAATTTACATCTTTATCACTATAAAATAAAGGTTCATGTGTTGACTGTACTCATCCGTTGAGATTAGTCATGTGTTGAACAAAATATTTTAATAATAAAATTTACATCTTTATCATATATAGAATTAGAAATCAACTGGAAAATAGATGAGATGAGTGGTCTCCTGGATATTGATCTGATGTTGGTTTCGGCCTTCGGGGTTAATATTAAGGGAATCGTTCTCTTACTAGTTTATGGTTGGAGTCTAATTTTAAATCAAACGATAGATACCTTAATTTTCATAAAATATATTAAATAACAAAAATAGTCACACGTGGACAGTACTCATTCGCTGAGATTAGTCATGTGTTGACAAAGATATAGAGTCGTGTATTGAAAGAAATATATATCCATTTGTTGAATATAAAGCCGTGTTGATTAGTGATGCGCTTTTTTGATGTGAACGATATTTTTATCGATTATATTCGGTTTTTGAATATAAAACGATTTCGAAATGAATTGAATATAAAACGATTTCGAAATGAATTGAATATAAAATGATTTCGAAATGAATTGAATATAAAACGATTTCGAATTGAATTCGAATTGAATATATAACGGATTTGATTTCAATTGAATATATAATGGATTTGATTCAAATAGAAAACAAAATGAATTTGATTTGAATAGAAAATGAATTTGATTTGAATAGAAAAAGAATTTGAATTGAATAGAAATGAAATTTGAAAACGAATTTATAAGGAAAAATTAAATTTTGATTTGAATTGAAATGGAAGTTGAAATGTTTTAGAAACGAATTCCAAACTATTTATAAAATTCGTTTTAAATAGAAATCGACAAAATATATATTATATATATTATATATATAATATAATGGCATGAATAGAACGCGCCGCGCCGCGGCAGTTCGTGAATTTCGACCATTTATTTCAAACGGACATTACGGGAGATCCGACCGTCGGATTCTCCTAAAACTAGAACCGTTGGGTTCGTATCAAAAAGAGCTTTCTAAGAATATCAGAAATTTGAAATCTAACAGTTGGATTTGGAGATACGTCCAAATCAAATTTGGAAAAGGTCGCTGTAAGTGCAGTTCGATGGCCGTTGATGGAAATCGACTGTACGGGCCTTGATAAAATTATTAAAAATATAAATAATTTGTGTAAAATCATAAGAAATGATTTGAGAAAAATTGGGGTGAAAAACTCCATATTTGAAAAGATAAAAATGGATTTTTATCGAAATGAACTAGTTTTGAACTAAATTTAAAACCCAATTATTTTTTTAAATAAATGAATTAGATATAAAAAGGGGTTTTAAATAAATCGGAATTTCTAATATATTTGATTGGATTTGATATGGGTTTATCGCGAACGGTGTTTTAAATAACACTAGTTCTTTAACCCGATAATAAATAGAATGTGATTTGGGTTTGTCGTGAACTGTGTTTTAAATAACACCTAGTTCTTTAACCCAGTAAAAGGAGTTTTAACGAATCTGCAATTAGGTTAAAATGTGAATCTATAATCTAAATTATCAAATTTAGAAGTGAGCGAGAATGAAGTATCACCAGTTTTGCTCCAAAGCGATAGTTAAATCTTTAATTAGATTTCAGCGTCAAATGGTAATTAATTTACCGATAACACTGTGGTGTTAGATATGGAGTATTACCAGTTTTTCTTCATGGGATGAATAGGTTGAGATTGGGAAATAAAATAAATAATTACTTCGTTGTGGTTCGCTAATCTCGACTAGTTTGGAAAACCATAATTTGGTTTGAAATGACATCTAAAGGAAGATTAAAGGATAAATTTGAAAGAATTTATCTTGGATAAAATTAATGGGAACCTTTCCCAAAAGATGTGGATACTTAAATAACATAATATTCAGAATTGGAATGAGGCGTATGTTGTGTTTGTGTAACATTTGTTTTTAATATACGCGGGTTGTTCGGAAAGGCCGGGTTTATACCCATTCTGAATAACTGATTCGACGATAAGTCGAAGATGAAGACGATGGTCGAAGACCGGAAGTCTTCACATCGTTTGGGTAATTACTGACGATCCTGAGTGGGCTGTACACCCAAGAGGATGGAAATAGTTGGTGGTCGTCCAGACGTACTTGGAGATCGATGGATATGCGAGGAAAGTGCCTCCGGTTTCGTTCAGACCCAGAACGGACTTGTAAATGGATTGTGTGTCTGACATTGGATTTTATTCTATGTTGATTGATTTCAATTAAATATACATCTGTTTGGCGGCGGAGAATTTATTCTTTTGCTTAACGCCCTTCTCTGAGACGTACGAGCTCAGAGGTTGTATATCGATGGACATTAGTCGCATGGCATGAATCGCCTATGTGGCACATTAAGATGCAATGATCAAGGCTTTTGTTGAAAAGCAGAGTCTTGTGGTTGATGATCAAAGCACGGCCTACGTGGCAACTTTGTGTATAACGTGAATTCGCGAGCCTCACATCTCGGTATGAGTCAAAAACGGGATACGGACTGCAGGGAGAGCACGACGTTTCTTTCTAGCTTTGGTGGTGTCAGTGACTTACCAGCCCTGACATTTATATACTTTTCACCTTTGTGGTTGTTGGATGAGGCGCCTCGATTATAGGTCTGTAAGGACTGGGAAACGTGTGTTCAGGAATAAATAATCCTCAAATGTAAGAGAGGACCGGCCCTGAAGATCCAGGGGTTGCCCACAGTGCGTAGCCCTGGGACATTTGCTAGAGTGTCTCGAAAGCGGAGAGGAGCTTGCCCCTTGCCTCGACTCATGACGGAAATCCAATTTCCAATATGTGTATTGCGGTTTTAATTGTAGAACTAACATGGCGACATGATATATGGTACCCATGCCGTCTATGATTTATATTTATGATTGAAATTGTTTTGACACTATACACTTATTATAGTATCAAGTGATTTGTTTTAAACGTACCAAGCATGTTTGGCTATTATAAGGGAAAACCTTATCCTCTGGCTTGTGTTGCATTGTGTGATGGGACCTGGGTCTTATAATAGCTTCATTTTTCGAAAAAGCATTGCGCTGTTTATTCTATGCACTGGTATTCTTGGGAGGAAACCCGTTCCGTGTTATACGGCGTGGTCCCTTGAATTACTCCCTTTTTAAAGTAAAGTTTTAAATAACTGTTTTAGTTCTCACACCAATCACATGACTGACCTGGAGTTTATTGTTTTAACCTAAACTCTGGGTGCCCCTATTTTTCGCACGGGCAGCTAGTAGTTTTGGTTTTGCAGATTTATATTCACAGGATCCTGGTTTACAGCTGGAATGATATCCGGAAAGCTCTGTATCCGTATATCACCTTCAGTTGTGCTTTGTATTATTTTTTCGCTGCTATGTAATTTATTGTAACCTCTGATATTTATCGAATGTAATTTATTCAATTATACTCTGTATATTCTTGTATCTGATGGAATTGTTGTAATATAAATGAAATGCTCTTCCGTCTGCGTTCTGTTTTGTCTTGTCCTCACAGTAATTCGTTCTTTCTCATCTCTTCGGAGACCGGGGAAGTTCGGGTCGCTTCACTTATGGATTTCTTCTAGTTCAATTTATATTCTGAACATCAGAATAAATCCCATCGTTTATTTCTTTAAAACGATTTCCCCATTTCTATTTTTAAATTCACATTTGAATTTAAATATTAAAATTATCCAATGTTAAATTTTCCACTTTCTTTATAAACACTGTTTATAATTTCACTTCAAATCTTATTAATTCACTACTTGTTTTATGTATTCAAACAAGTTGATATATTTATAGTCCAATTAAAATTCAAATTCTATTTTAGATAAATAGATTTTTCCATTTAAATCATTTTACCGATATTTTATATTTCGATATTCAGGGCCAGTGACATTCAACCAACTGAAAACACAAAATTTTCTACCATGGGTTTTCTATCACATCATATATGATAATGTATATGAAACAAACAAATAATAATATTTTTGAGGAATCCAGTTGGATTCCTCCAACCTATTTTTCCTGCATTCACAGATGTTAGCCAACATGAATAATACCCATCCTACTTCGAGGCAGGATATCGTGGTATAGAAGGTCATCCACTATCATAGCGTGGGGGCATATAGGGTCATCCGCTAATGATACTACGGGCATCCGCTAATGATACTGCGGGAATCCAACCACCAATATATGTATAATAACCAAAACAACCAATCCTAAATAACTAATATATATTTAACAATAGCCACGGTAATATTTTAATGCAACCAAACAACCATCAAACAATTATTTTTAACTGATAAAAATAATTTAAATAAAATTCTTGAGTGAGAATTACTCACAGTTATTTTTAATTGCAGTCTGGTCCAGCTTTAAATTTATCTGGCTTTAGAAGATTTCTAGATTCTCTCCAACTCATCTACACTCCTTGTTACGAGTCTACATGATGGATTTCTGTAATTCGGACCTCATATACACATTTAACATATATTATTTAAGTTATTGAATGATTTAAATGTAATTAAAAATTTAATTACTAAATAAAAATAATTACGTTACTGTTACATAGCTGCTGATCAACATCTGAATACATAACCCAACATTTGCAAATTTTGAATTCCACATCACTTGCTCATCTTTCCATTTCCAAGGCCTAAACCTGAACTGCAAATTCTATACCTTGGTTCCCGGCGCAGGACACTAGTCGTCCCCAAAATAAAATAAAAAACTTCCCTTATCCTCACTGCTAAACACCGGATCGACGTTAGAATGTCGAACTACAGTAGCCAGCCATACAGTCCTCACCCGTCATCCTCATTCTTCTCTATCCCAGAAAACAAAGATCTGAATCCTCATTGTTCTATTGTCAAACTTCCATACCTCCCCATTCTTCGTCGACCAATGCTAAGCCAACATTTCCGAATGGATACCCAAAACCAAATTTACTGTTAGAAGTTTTGAATAGCATCGCACCCTCTCCAGTTCGTCCCCAACATCCAATTCGACTTCCACTTTGACAAACAAAACCATCGCATCCTTCAAAAAGGCACGCGCCTCCAACCTGTCGTGCCCTTCCTCCAAGGTTCGTCACCCCCTTCACCTGATACCATCGTAGTTCCCAAGTATACCGTCAATGCCTTCGAACTCCCCTATCAATCTCCACGCGGCTTCCTCAAATCTCAACTCCAGGCCTCCAATGTGATGTATATAAGATTGAACAGGACCGGTTGAAACCCTAAAGCCAAATCTCAAGTTCCAGAGGTGCGGTTTCCGTCTTGATCCCATATTCGATTTCAATTCCTTTTTTGTTAATAACAGGATAGGTTTTGGACTGAGATCTTAGAAGGAGAAAAGAATTCACGGATTTAAAATTGAAAAGGGTTAGGCTAATGATTGTTTTAAATGCAAAACACACGGCCATTTTTATCTTTATATTCGAAGTTTTCTGGTTTGATTTTTATTTTCTCCAGAGGAATTGAAAATAAAAGGAATTAAGGAAAAAGGGTCGTGCGAATTTATATAGAACGATAGCTTTGGCATTAAGGAAATTTAGCCTGCGTTGTACACTATAGGTGTATAGCTTAAGTAAACATTTAATTAAATTGATTTGATTTAAATTAAATTTTGATTTGATACAAAGGGATTTTGATTTTATTTATACGGATTCTGATTTGAATTTGATTTAACCGCGATTTGATTTAAAGAGATTTTGTTTCTTTTTAAATAGATACTGATTTGATTTCGATCCTATCCACAATCAAATATCTCGGAGTTCAAAGTTAAAAATCGTGAACCGCTATTTTAGCGTACCGACCGTTGTTCCAATGTGATAACGGTGTTTTGAGTTTAACAGAATACATTATGAAATTAAATTTGAACGTGTTTATATATATATAAAGTAACCATAATAAATTTATATAATATAATTTAAATTCAAACAAATAATTTCTCGATGATAAATTATTATTATTATCGTATATATTCAAACATAATTCATACCGGCCATCTGGATTGTTTTGATTCAATTTTTAACTCCGACTTCAATTATATTTCGTATTTCGAAAATTTAATATATTCATTATTAAATCGAAACTGATATTTAAATCGATAACTTAATATAAAAAAATCATTTATATTATCATCTCAATATTTAAAACAATATTAAATATTTAAAATAAACTGTTCAAAAATCTGGGTTATTACATTCTTCCCCTCTTAAAAGAATTTCGTCCCCGAAATTACTATGGTAGGAAGAGTGCTACAAACTTATTTACTTTTCAAAAATTCACTTATGTTGAACTCAACATTTCATATTTTAACAAATTTTCATTTCCAAAAAACTTTTTGTTTCCATTTACATTGCTCATCATATTTGCTTATATTCTTTCAGTTAACACATTCATATCTGATTCATATTCGATTCAAATCGATTTTACTCAATTTATTCACTTCGACTCATTTAACTTATTTAAGTTAAATTTTAAATTTCAGAATTGACATTCCTGGTTTTCATTTCAAATTCCTTTTGAAATAACATATATATATACATATACATATACATATATTGATTACCATCTCAAATTCAAAATATTTGAATTTTGCAACTAACTTATTTTCTCAAGCAAATTTCGTTCAATAACTTTTTTAAGGCAGCAATCCATTCACTTAGAAACTCGAAAATGAACACTGGTGATGTTGTAGTCATCATCAGAACTGTTTCCCAGTCACTGAAGTGAGTTCAGTACTTTATCACTTTACAAAATCCATTCAAAATGATTTCTACTCAAAAATCCTTTCAAAATAAAACTATTTTATTTTATATACTTTGGAAATATTTTCCAACTTCCAGGATTTAAATTCCAAATTTTGGTTTGAATTTAATTTTAATTCTTCTCATTTGTATATATTTCATTCTTATACAAATTCTGTTTGTTTATAAATAACCATTTTAATTTTTTTTATAATCTCATCTGATTATAATAATAACATCCAACACATCTATATATTATAATTTTAAAGAGTTATTCCTTTTTATATAACAATAGAATTTTGGGTAAAATTATTCCATTTACCCACATTAAAACAACACCATGTCGAAATTTTCTGTTCAAGTATTTAGAAATTCATATCGACTTCGTGGCGTCCTACGATTCGATCAGAATTCATAAACCACTCAACAGACTAACCAACACAATATAAAACAACTTTTATATCCATTTACTAATACGCTCTCTTGTATATATACGCTCAACTCATTCTAGGGTACTACTGACTCTATCTCTAATGAGCACATCCCTCCAAAGCCCTGGTATTCGCTCAGACTAAGCTCTGATACCAAATGTAATGGCCCGACAATTTCGGTAGGCTTTTCAACCATCCCTCAACCCCCCAAGCAGCAGGATAATATCCCACCGCGGCTTACATTAGTACCTCAAAACTGCTTTTACGGCCAGCCTCGTGACTAGACCAACCCACATTGTCGGGAGATGTAGGGGTAAGAGTCTCTCATTCGCCACCTAACGCAAAGCGAGAACCCCCTATCATCCGTATTAATTAAGCAACTAGCTCCGATACCAACTGTAACGGCCCGCAAATCCGTACTATCTGAGTTGACTAATAACACCACATGTCTAACCCCAAATTGCACAGAAATACGAATCATTATTAGAATGAAGTTAGAGGATGAGAAATAGAAGGAAAGAAATATTAGAATAGAATAAAACGAAGATCACAAACTCACAGCGGAATGAATAAAATATATTAGGTAACATAAATTTTGAAATACAATTTGGTAACTTTATATACATACCATCATCAGAGCACAACAGCTATTTCTGGAACAGTTATAAACACCTATTTCCAGATACAAACATGGTACACAGCGGAATATATGATAGTCTATAGCTAACTGGTGAAGCCTCCTGCTTCAAACTCCTCCAAGTGAATTTGTAAAATCCCGACTACTTGACTTCCTGTACAAATTTGGGCACCCAAGATGTAACACCCCGTGTATTCTATAACAGTGAAATTCACAAATTAAAGTATAATTAATTTCAAATCAAAGAAATAATGGAAACGGGATACGCCATTGTGTTTGTCTCGGAAAAATACGCGAAATAGAGTCCGAGTTTTCGAAAAACGGAGTCCGTATGAAGAAGATATGGCCTCCGGAAGTTTCAGAATTCAGTTTGAAATTCAAACAGACAAAAACAGCTCAGAAAACAAGTTTAAAATTCAAAATCGGGCCCAATTGGCCAGGGCGGGAAAATTCCCGCCTAAGGCACCCAGGTCGACTTGGCAGTCGACCTGGGCTAGAGGTCGACAGGGCTGTCGACACCCGTGTCGACTGCCAAGTAAACACTGTGTCGACTGGGCTGTCGACCTGGCCCCAGAGCCAGGTCGAACCCAGCCCACCCTGGCTGGCCTGGTCTATGTTTAGTCGATTTTCGATTTTCTGAGCCTTGCCTTGTCACTAGGGCTAGGTGTCAGCTCCGGATTGGCCTCTCCTTCAAACGAACGTCTATTATTGAATCAAGCTCCATCGACAGTCTAAAACAACTCACAAACATTATAAAAAGGACCTAAGACCTAGCCTAAATCATACTATTTCATTTTAGCCTCAAGCCGCCGCCATTAAACCTAGAGCTCTGAATTAAAAATATAAAGAATAAAATTATAGAAGATGGAGGACGATTCTTGAAGGCTACAACTAGAAGCTACAACAACTACGACGCTTTAGACAACGAATTTGGGACTATTTGATTTGGGATTTTTATTTGGGTTATTTTCTTCATATTGTAAGTTCTATGTTACTTTTTAGGCAAAAACGCTAAAACAATATGGACATGCCATGAATTGAAATCGGATTTAGGAACTACTGTTAATCCATTGTTTATATTGTTTATCTTTGAATTATAATTTGGGGATATTGCTATGGCAACGTTGCAAGTTAAACTTGTCATGATTTTGATGTTGTTATGAATCACTTGGGCTTAATTGTTTGGCAAGTTGGACTAATACATGTCCATGGAATCGCTATGTTTATTGAAATATTTATGTTGATTAAACCATGCCTATGGTGCTAATTAAACCATGGCTATGACTATTGATGGAATTATGCCTATAATGTTATTATAACCATCATGATTAATGAAAAATAGGGTATTGCTAGGTTATGATGCTAAATTGGAATCATTATGTCTATCATGTTAATTATGTTAAAAACGCTAAATTGGAATCATTATGTTAATTATGTTAAAAACGCTAAATTGGAATCATTATGTCTATCATGTTGATTGAGAATCATTATGTTAAAAACGCTAAATTGGGATCATTATGTCTATCATGTTAATTGAGAATCATTATGTTAAAAAACGCTAAATTGGAATCATTGTGTCTATGAGAATTATTATGTTAAAAATGCTAAATTGGAATCCACTATGCCTATTAGGATTACTATGCCTTTAATGTTTCATGTTTATAATAAAATTATTATTATGCCCGCAATGATTATTATGCCTATGATGTAAAGTTGAAATCATCATGTTAAATTAAGTTGGAATCATTACTATGCCAAGTTATCATCATGCTAGTATTGAAACCATGTGATATGTTATAGCCTATTTATTATGCAAGTGATGTTGGAATTTTCACATATGCCTATCACATGTTTGGTGTTATTCCCCTTTATCTCTTGAATTATTTATGCTTGTGAACGAAGTACGTTTATATACGTTGGGGATACGATTGGGTAGAATAGGCAAAAACTTGAATTAATTATAAGAATAAACTGTGAAATTTGGTATAAGTAGAACATGAAATATGGCACGAAAACTTGACTTGAACATGCCATAACTTGACTTTAAACATGCCTTAGTTGGGCACGAAGTTGACATATGAACATGATGTGGAAATAGCAAAATCTGATAAGAACATGGGCATGACTTTAGAAAACAAGAAAGTGGCCAACTCGAGGTTGGGTTGAGTTTGTAGTGTAAATCTGCCTGGAACCGCCCGGCAAATCCAGTTGCTACAAACAATAGGATCCAATGTGGGTTGTTGGTCACATCGCGCTTGAAACCCGAGGTTGGGTTGAGTTCGTAGCGTAAACCTACCCGGAACCGCCCGACAAATCCAGTGGCTACGAACAATAGGATCCAATGTGAGTGGTTCGGTGCATTAACGAATCAATTAATGCCAATTAGGGTTAAGTCATGAACATGAAAAGACAACTTAACCAATTTGAACATGATTTGTAGGGCTAAGTCATGAACTTGAAAACGACAACACTTAGCCAACTTGACATGACACGTAGGCGGGTTAAGTCGTGAACTGAAATGACATACTTAACCATCTTGACATGACTAGACTAGAAAAGGATTAAGTCACGAATTACATGACTTAATCTGTTAGGCGGGTTAGGTCACGAATTACATGACCTAATCTATTAGGCGAAACCCTAGACACGACCCCTTTCAGTAGTAACCCTCTAGAAGTATCAAGGTACCCTGGGGCTAGGCCGGGTGGGGGCACGATTACTGGGCTGATTGTAAGAGGTGAACGACGGCAGTAGGGTACGCCAGTGTAGGTTCGGCGGACTACGATCGTGCACGTATCCGGGGCAGACACTGGGTATCCGTAGATTTATCTGTGCATCTTGAATCGTGTCAGGGGTTGACACCCTAGGGCTGATACACCCGAAGGTGGACCCAGCACAGGTGACTACATTCGTGATTAGCCGTATGACACGGACACTTGACGAGCTAGAACTTGTAGGGAGCCGATCGACTAGATAATCGCTCCGTAGGACCCCGTACTTGGGTCAGACCCCGTTTCAGGGTCATTTCATGACATTGGGCCGTAGGATTTATTCCGTGATTAACTTGTGATATGGGCTTAGTATACTAGTACAGTCGATGCAACGAATCTCGAACATGTGATGCTTTACTTGACTTGTCTTGACTTATCCTGATCACCTTAGTCTATCTTGTTCACTTTGACACCATTCTTAAGTTTAGTTCCAGTTCATACATGACAGGTTGTTTTAACCGTTTCTACACTGAAAGTCACTAGAACTTACTCAGTCTTTATGACTGACCCTTTTCCTTTCGCCTCTTTTTCTTTCGTTCCCCCCCCCCCCAGGTTCAACATGTTAACTAGACAATTCAACATGTTAGCTAGAAATGGTGAGGTTAAGTAATTAAGGAAACACTTAACCAACTTAACATGTTAACGAGACAAGAAGGGTTGGGTTAAGTAATTGAGAAAACACTTAGCCAATTCAACATGTTAACTAGACAAGATTGATAGGGGTTAAGTTAATTTGACATTTAACCAACTTAACATGTAAACAAGGCAAGATTTGTGGGGGTTAAGTAACTAAGGAAACAATTAACCATTATATATAACATGTAAACTAGACAAGTGGGTAAGGTTAAGTAAATGTTTAACCGTTATAACATGCTAACTAGACTAGATGGTGGGGTTAAGTAAACTTAGAACACTTAGCCGTTATAGCATGATAAATAAACAATGTTAAGTTAATGGGAGACACTTAACCAGTATAACCTGACGAATGAGTAAGGTTAAGGAACACTTAACCAATTTGACATGATGTAGGGATAGGTTAAGTCAACGTGAACTGCTAGATAACACTTAACCAATTTGACATGATATATGGGTAGGTTAAGTCAACGTAAACTGCTGGATAACACTTAACCAATTTAACATTACGAGGAAGAGAATTAAGTAGTAAACATTAGTTAAGAGGACTAAGTTGTAAACCTTAATTAAGAAAATGAACGATTCAGGAAACTAAGTAGTAAACCTTAGTTAATAGAACTAAGTAGTAAACCTTAGCCAAGAAAACCAAGTAGAATACGAGGAGGAGCGAACTTCCATCAGATCATGAAGAAGGCTCCAATGAACCAGGTTATGATGCATGCAGCTTCGAGGGGACGTGAGGGTACTCTTGGTATCCCTCTGTAAGGCTACAAATAATCTTCCTGGGCTCACAGAGTTTAAGGTCTACGTTAGAAGATCCAAGGGTGTTCCTTGGTTGCAATAATAAGGCAACCTAAAGACTAGGATGGACCAGCGTGATTCGACAAGACCAATTTTTGCCCTGCGATAGCAACTCGTCGTATACCTACCATCCTGAGTCAGTCGAGATACGTGAAGCGGGAAGGCAGAGAACTCCAACAGACCATATACTTGCTATTTAGTTATGGGCCAGGTTGGCCCATAGGTTTGTGTGGAATAGAGGGGCCTGCGTACAGTTCTCATTCTTGATTTTCTTGGGTGCCTTTCATTTGTTAGTTGAGGGAGGATTTAGTAGGACCATAGCCACTGTAAAAGCAGACCTTAGCATCTGCAATCGGCAGATATCTGAAAGCTTCCGACCGAGTTCCGTGTTTCTTGATTAGCTCTGCCACGGGACTCGGGTCGCACATATAGAGGACATGTGCATCTAGACAACGATAACGATTCACGACACATACGTAGGGAAAGTCTACGAACATATACCACTCTGGGTAGTGTGTCCTGGACTAGGGGGCATCGTTCGATAGGTAGCATAATCCCTAGTTGGACCTAGGTCGCGTAAACCCTGGATCCGAGAAGCATTCAATAGGTAGCATAAACCCTAGTGGCCATAGGTAGCGTAAACCCTGGTTGAATCTAGGAAGCATTCGATAAGTAAAACCTAGTTGGATCTAGGTAACACTCGATGGATAAGGGACTGCATACACAATAAAAAGGGGATCATTTTATCATGAAAACCCAGTGATAGTTGAAACAGTCCTTAGCAGGTGCAGAGAAATAGAAGTGGATGCGATAGCCAATTCCGTTAATCTTACCTTGTCTTATTTTAGGATTATCTTATCACTATGGTATGGTTGTAAGTTTAGTTTGTTCGTGTCATAGTCCCTTTTCTTGTTTACATGCTGAAGTATAACTGGACTTACCAGACTTATGTCTGACCTAGTTTGTTTTCACCTCTTTTCTTCCGTTCCCCCCACCCCCCAGGTAGCCAGGGAGGGAATAGCTTAGCTCATTTTGGACCGTTACTCTTTCCGAGCTTGAAGATTCTTTGACGCGTTGTTTTGAACTCCATTTTCTACTGCTATGACTAGCTCATGCTTTATTGGGGAATATCATTGTCAGTTTATGCTTCTTTATTTTAAACAAGACAGATGCTTTGCTGTAATAAGTATTGGTGTTGTAAAACAATCTTTGTGCAAGCTGTGTTTTAATCAATAAAGGTTATTTATTTTCCGTTGCTTTATTTGTCTGTCTTGAAATTTTTCTGCAACTTGTACCAAAAATGCTCCACCGAAGTAAAGGCGTTCCCTTTGTGAGTGACCTTAACGAAGGTGGGGTGTTACAGTTGGTTATTTAACTATCGAAGAAAAACAATCAAACATTCATCCATAACATCAAACAACCACTGGGCCCCTTAATTAATTTTTTTCATTTATTAAATCACTATTCCATTTCCTTATCAATATTTGTTAACCAAATATTTTCAACAATCATCTTGCCCTTTTACGCTATTTGAAAAACATTTCCATATATAGCCTACTTTTATTTCCTATCCTTAGAAAAATATATTCTACTTGCAATTGGAAAACATTCCAATTACTTATCTGTTTCATGACTCATTAAATTATGTACTCCGGAAATATTTATTATTATATTTCCAAATTTCCACTTACTTGGGTTAAAACGAATGTTGTGTAAAACATCGTTACAACAACCCAAAATACTGCATTCAACTAACTATTATCCAACCATTTCTCTTCGAGACTGGATCTTGCTATTTATCAGTAAAAATGAAATCAATCAAGTTAGGGTATAATTACCTCTTAGACCTTGACTGAAAACATCATTAACTTCAAAACGGACAAAACCACTTACCTCGAATAATCAACATCATATTACCAATTATCCATATCTTTTAAAATGTGTATACGTTTCTCTTTATATTTTTATCAGATTTAATTTATTTATCTCCTTTTTGTTTATAACATTCTATTTTAATTTCGTTTCATTATAGAATTCTATATATATCAATATATTAATTTCTAGTTATCAATTCTTCTTAAAAATATTCCAACTCCTTAAATTTTCGGAATATTTTTCCATAACCTCCTTTGTACCGGTCGATGGTTCAAACCTCAACTTGCCTCTCTAGGCCCTTTCCATCCAAAAAGAAAATCAAAATGCCAAGTGGCTTGCCGATTCGGCGCATAAAATCTCATATGGAATTTAAACGTGTACCTTTTTGTTAGGCACACAAATTATAATCTTCGTATACTTCATTCCATACCTGTCTAACCCATATACGTCCGTTTACATTTTATTCCAACTCAATCTGGCCATTTTAATTTAATTCGCTAATTAATTCTCTAATTAGCTCTTTTGCCTATTCCACTTTCTGTTTGAACATATCAGTTCAAATACAAATATTTACTTGCTTATAAACCCATTTGAATTCCATTTTCACTTCAGTTTCCATATTCGATTTCGAATATGAATTACAAACCCCATTCACTTACCCATTGTCCAATTCAACCCAAAGGTTCATTAACTAATTTTTCTTCTAATTAGTTAATTCTGTTCAATAATTTAAAATATAAATTTTGTTCCAAAAATCATTTTATTTACACAACTTGAGTTCGTATTTATTCTACAACTCAAATCCGGATTTTTCTAATGGGAATTCGGATTTTTATTTACTTAAAATCCTTATATTAATTTATATAAACCATTATGGTTTTTAAATGTTTTTAGCCCTGCTTTTCTAAAAATTTGATTTTGACATAACTCAAAATCTATAAGATGAAATCCAGATTTTTCTCTTCTATTAGAAAACTATTATTCCGGTCGGTCCCGACAATTCGTGTTTCAAAGAATTCCGACTTAAATTGAGTCCTGTATACTCAATTGAAGTTCGCAACGCCAATTTACGAACTGCCGCGCTGCAGCGAGTTCGTTTTAACTATATTTAATGTATAAACATTTTAATCTTCGTTTATATATGAATTCCAACTCCATTCTAATATATTTTAATATATATTCAGCCTATTTACCAAACCCAACTTAATATTCTCGATTATCCCTATCTGTCTTTTACTACATAACTCAGTTATAAATTTATTTATAACTTACATTTCTATATCTAATTCTAATTTATTTAGAAATAAATTATTTTATGAAATTCGATATAATCGAATTTCAATTATAAACTCGTTGGATTTTTCTAATGCAAATTCAACTTATATTTCGAAATAAAATCAATTGTTCTATTTCGAAACACTTTCCAATTCATTTTTAAATTCATATTTGAATTTAAACTGCTACATTATCAAATGATAATTTATTTCACTATATTTATAAACATTGTTTATAAATAAATTTTCTCGTTTCACAAAATAGAACAAGCTTCCCTTTCAATTATTTATTTTAAAATCCAATTTCTTTTATATATCGAATTCAGAAATAAAACCCATCGTTCTCCTTTTCAAAATGATTTCAAATTCTATTTTCAAATTCACACCTGAATTTAATATTTTAAATTATCTCTTGATAATTAATTCATTCTATTTATAAACACTATTAAATTTCTTGTTTCATATATTTAAAATAAGTTCCATTTCGAAATCTATTTAAGAAAAAAACTTATTTTGGTAATTTCTATTTTTAATAACTTATATATAACACCCAATTTATTTTCATATTCAATTTAACTTCTATATAAATAAATTCGAAATAATCGAATTCAAATCATAAATCCTTATGGATTTATTTTAGTTCAATTTATATTTTGAACATTAGAATAAATCCTATCGTTTATTTCTTTAAAACGATTTCCCCATTTCTATTTTTAAATTCACATTTGAATTTAAATATTCAAATTATCCAATGATAATTTTTCACTTTCTTTATTAACACTGTTTATAATTTCACTTCAAATCTCGTATTATTAATTTATAAACAACGTTTATAAATTCACTACTTGTTTTATGTATTCATACAAGTTGATATATTTATAGTCCGATTAAAATTCAAATTCTATTTTAGATAAATAGATTTTTTTTCCATTTAAATCAATTTCCCAATATTTTATATTTCGATATTCAGGGCCATTAACAATCAACTAATCAAAAACACACAATTTTCTACCATGGGTTTTCTAACACATCATATATGATAACGTATATGAAAAAACAAATAATAATATTTTTAAAGAATCCAGTTGGATTCCTCTAACTTGTTTTTCCTGCATTCACAGATGTTAGCCAACAAAAATAATACCTATCTTGCTTCGAGGTAGGATATCATGGTATAGAATGTCATCCACTATCATAGCGTGGGGCGTATAGGATCATCTGCTAATGATACTGCAGGAATCCAACCACCAATATATATAATAACCACAACAACCAACCCTAAATAACTAATATATATTTAACAATAGCCACGGTAATATTTTAATGCAATCAAACAACCATTAAACAATTATTTTTAACTGATAAAAATAATTTAAATAAAATTCTTGAGTGAGAATTACTCACAGTTATTTTTAATTGCAATTTGTTCCAGTTTTAAATATATCTGGCTTTAGAAGATTTCCAAATTCTCTCCAGCTCATCTACACTCCTTGTTACGAGTCTACATGACGGAATTCTTGAATTTGGACCTCGTATACACATTTAACATATATTATTTAAGTTATTGAATGATTTAAATGTAATTAAAAATTTAATTACTAACTAAAAATAATTACCTTACTATTACAGAGCTGCTAATCAACATCTGAATACATAACCCAACATTTGCAAACTTTGAATTCCACGTCACTTGCTCATCTTTCCATTTCCAAGGCCCAAACCTGAACTGCAAATTCTATACCTCGGCTCCCAACGCAGGACACTAGTCGTCCCCAAAATAAAAGACCAAACTTCCCTTGTCCTCACTGCTGAACTCCAGATCGACGTTAGAATGTCGAACTACAGTAGCCAACCATACAGTCCTCACCCGTCAGCCTCATTCTTCTCTATCCCAGAAAACAAAGATCCGAACCCTCATTGTTCTATTATCAAACTTCCAGACCTCCCCAGTCTTCATCGACTAATGCCAAGCCATCATTTATGAATGGAAACCCAAAACTAAATTTATTATTGGAAGCTTTGAACAGCGTCGGACCCTCTCCAGCTCGCCCCCAATATCCAATTCGACTTCCAGTTTGACAAATAAAACCATCGCATCCCTCAAAAAGGCACGCGCCTCCAACCTGTTGTGCCTGTCCTCCAAGGTTCGCCACCCCCTTAACCTGATACCATCGCAGTTCCGAAGACACCATCAATGCCTTCGAACTCCCCCTTCGATCTCCATGCGATTTCCTCAAATATCAACTCCAGGCCTCCAACGTGATGTATATAAGATCGAACAAGACCTATTGAAACCCTAAAGCCAAATCTCAAGTTCCAGAGGCGCGGTTTCCATCTTGATCCCAGATTCGATTTCAATTCCTTTTTTGTTTATAACTGGATGGGTTTTTGTTTTAGATCTGAGAAGGAGGAAAGAATTCACGGTTTTAAAATTGAAAAGGGTTCGGCTAATGATTGTTTTAAATGCAAAACACACGGCCATTTTTATCTTTATATTCGAAGCTTTCGTGTTTGATTTTTATTTTCTCCAGAGGAATTGAAAACAAAAGGAATTAAGGAAAAAGGGTCATGCAAATTTATAGAGAACGATAGCTTTGGCGTTAAGGAAATTTAGCCTGTATTATAAACTATAGGTGTATAGCTTAAGTGCACATTTAATTGAATTGATTTGACTTAAATTAAATTTGGATTTGATATAAAGGGATTTTGATTTTATTTATACGGATTTTGATTTGATTTTGATTTAACCGCGATTTGATTCAAAGAGATTTTGTTTCTTTTTAAATAGATACTGATTTGATTTCGATCATATCCACAATCAAATATCTCGGGGTTCAAAATTAAAAATCGTGAACCGCTATTTAAGTGTACCGACCGTTGTTCCAATGTGATAACGGTATTATGAGCTTAACAGAATACGTTCTGAAATTAAATTTGAATGTGTGTATATATATATATATAAAGTAACCATAATAAATTTATATAATACAATTTAAATTCAAACAAATAATTTTTCGATAATAAATTATTATTATTATTATCATATATTCAAGTAGAATTCATACCGGTCGTTTGGATTGTTTTGATTCAGTTCTTAACTCCGATTTCAATTATATTTCGTATTTTGATAATTAAATATATTCGATATTAAATCAAAACCGATATTTAAATCGATAACTTAATATAAAAAAATCATTTATATTATCAACTCACTATGTAAAACAATATTAAATATTTAAAATAAACTATTCGAAAATCCGGGTCATTACAATTTTTATAAAACTTCTTCTTCTCACTCTCTATTCATTACTCTCTGAATCGAAGTGTTATTTAAGAGTTATAGAGTTGTTGTAATCATTTGAGATTGTTTTGGGATAGTCTGGAAATGGTGTGTTCCTTGTAGCCGTGAAATCAAGGAACGAAATGGTGTTAACCTTGTAGCCGGGGAAATCAAGGGTGGTAGAAATTGTGGTAACCTTGTGGCCGCGAAATCAAGGGTGTTGTACTTGGATAGTGATATGGTAATAAAACTCTATGCAATCCAGCGTTACGTGGGACATGACATAGGAGTACTCCGAACAAGTATAAAATCTGGTGTGTTCTTTCCTTTTCTGCATTTTATTTCATTTTATTTCTGTGTTTGTGTTTGATTCTATGTCTGTGATCCTCTCTGCTGGTGTGTTATTCATATAGTAGATCATATTAGTTTTATATTTTCTTAAATTCCTTGAAAACACTATTCACCCCCTTTAGTGTTAGTTTTTCCTTAACAATCCATTCAACATTCCCTAATAACAGTATCGAAGAAAGGTCTTTCAAAAAGTTCATAATTTAATTTTTGATTTTTTTTTAAAATGGCAACTAACATTGGTAATAATAGTTCCTTTATAGAGGATCATTCCACTGTTAGACCACCACTATTTGTTGGTAGTAATTATTCCTATTGGGCATGTAGAATGAAAATAAATTTACAATTATTAGGATTAGACACATGGAATATAACACAGACTGAATATGTAGAACCCACAACTAATTTTGCACAATGGACTAAAGAACAAAAGGCTGCTGCACGAAGCAATTCTAAAGCCGTGAATATGTTGTTCTATTCATTAGATAGGAATGAATTTAATAGAGTGTTAGTTTGTAAATCTTATTATGAAATTTAGATAACTTTACAATTTATTCATGAAGGAACTAGTTAAACAAACAAAGATATCGATGTTAGTTAGTTAGTTTGAGTTATTCAAAATGAACGAGAATGAATCTATCTCTGATATGTATTGCAGATTTCAAGAGATAGTGCATCCATTAACAACACTTTGAAAAACTTATTATGAAGAAGACCAAGTCTGAAAAATATTGCATTCATTGACTTCAGAATGGGATCACAAAACATTGGCAATTGAAAAAGCCCATAATGTCAGTCAAATGAGGAATGAGGAGTTAGTCAGAAATCTGATGTCTTTTGAAGTTCAATTATAGAAAAGAAAGGAAAACAAGCTAACTGAAAAGAAATCCATAGCATTTAAAGCAACAACAAATGATTCTGATTCAAGCGTTGAAGATGATGAGGAAACAACCTTAATGACAAGACATTTCAAAAAATTTCTGAGATACAAAAAGAGAAATAATTTTCAAAGTAATAACCGAGGAATTTTAGGAAGAAATGATGGTCGATGTTATAACTGCAATAAACCAGGCCATATGAAGAGAATATGTCCATATCCAGACAAATCGATTCAATAGACGGAAAATAACAATTCGTCAAATAAAAGAAAGAGAGCATACTCAGGAACTTTAGACGATTCAAATTCATCATCAGGTGATGAAGGGCCAGAAACCAGAAACTCAAACATGTGCTTCACGGCAATTCAAAATTCAGAAAATATCGAAGAAAAGGAACTAAAAACCGGGTACGCCTTAACTAATTTTTTTTTTTTTGGTTGAATGGATGCTTTGATTATTTGATTTGAAATTTAAACTTTAAAATTCAAAACTTAAAACTCAAAATTGAAAATTGAAATTAAAAATTGAAATTAAAAATAATAATAATAATTAATAAAATAAATTTTGGATGTTTGCTAGGATTAGTATTATTTCAGGATATAATTAAACCTGAAATATAAATCAATAATTTAAAATCAAAAGTCACGAAAACCATATGTCCCTTGAAATTGAATATATATGTCGACATATATATGTTGACATACATATGTCTATATGTCGACATATCAACCTGTAATTTGAAATTCAAATTTTGAATTTCAAAGGTTTAAACTTTCAAACTTCCCTACAACGTTTGACCAACTCCCAAGGTTTGAAAAGGTGTCATTGATTTCTGAAAAGTTGTGCCTATTTAATTCATATCCATTCAATTTCTATTTATACATATATTCTCTCTACCTCATTCACAATTCAAACTATATTCTTCATATCTATACTCTTCAAAACAAACACTTCAATGGCTTCCTCAAGTTCATCTCAGAAATTAAAGTTAACCAAAACCGTCAAAGGTTATCTTCATAATGATAGAGAAGCAATCAAAAACTATGTTGACTATTTAGCAAATGCAAAAGTCAGTACGTGTGCTTTCGCCGTCTTTAGAGACTTTCCATCGTGTGATCTTATCTCTCTCTTTAATCACAATGAAGTATTAAGCATAATTGACTCTCGGGATAACGATGAAGTGTGTTACCCGAAGCTTGTCGAAATGTTCTATGCGAATCATAATCGTGGATTTTTCGAAGGCAATGAAGATCAAATTTGGAGCATTGTCAAAGGCACGTAAATTGTTCTAGATTGCGAAATCTTGGGCAATATCTTAAATTATAGAAGCACGGGCTCAGATTTTTCAGATTTCAAAATTGATGAAAATGATTTAGAAACTTATCACAATATATTTGAAAGTGATGCTCACACGGAATTCAAAGCTCTCTTTTTCCACCCAAAAACAAGAATCGTAAGCCTTCTCCTTCAACATACCATCAATCCTCGTTCCTAAATTTTAACAACCCAACTCTCTAGGTCCAAAAAGACACTCTTTGCAATTATTGGTGGTTATGACATCAATTGGGCCGAGAAGATTTTAAGAGAATTCAAGCACATGCTAACTTCATCAAGAGAAAATACTCTTTATTATGGAGTTTATCTCACTCGTATTTTCAAATATTTCGGAGACGATCTTCACCGAGAAGTATTTGTACCAAGAAAGGTGTTGAACTCCACAAACATACACTTAATGCAAATTCCACTCACTTATAAGCATTATGGGACATTCAAAGACAAACAAGCTTGAATGCAACAAGAGTAAGAACCTATGGAAATCGAAGAAGAAGAAGAAAAAACTTCTTTAGAAAGTGTTGACTGCCCAACATCACTAGAACCATTTCTGGATAGACGATTGTTCAAAATCAAGTGAAGATAGTCAAAAATCAAAAGAAGCTCAAAAAGAGTTTTTCCAAAATGACCAAGTTCACGAGAAAGATAGGAAGAAAGCTTGGAATTTCATCTTCCTCATCACCATCTGCCGTAAGCTAGCCTATCTAGTGTAAGTTTTCTTTTGTATTTGCTTTCGAATCTCGTATTTAAATGTGTCTTAATTAGTTGGATGTATTTTCTTTCTTAAGGAGTTTTATTTATTTTAAATCATCTTTAAGTTACTGTAAAAAATTTAGAATTAAATATAATATAAAATAAGAACATAAGATTCAAAATGTGAAAAACTTCAAAATTATTTACTAAGTATGTCGACATACATAGTTGACTATGTCAACATATAATCGCTAGTTTTTCAAAAATTCTCAAATTTTAAAGTTAAATAACTAACTCATGTCCATTTAAATCCAATGAATTCCATACCCTACTTAACTTATTTCTTCAAGAAAAATTCAATATTTCATTTCTCCTTCTTCTCTATTTAATTCTAATCAAAACTATGACAAATCAAATTCATAACTTAAGTGAGAATCTTGAAAAGACATTGAGTTCCTTCAAGAACATCCTCTTTATAATACTACGAAACCAACATAATTTTGAATTAAGCCAATTAAAGATGTTTGAACAACAAAAGAAGTACTTTGATGCCATTCGTTGGCTAATCTCTTCTCTTTTCAAAGATGAAGATAACAATCTCGCTAAAGCACTACCAACAAAAGAAGATGAATATTGTGAGGTCATAAAGAAGGATTCTATCTTTGGAGAAGATGATTAAGTAGAAGTCCCAAGAAACGTTTGATTGTTTGGTATGATTTGATTGTTCTGATTTGTTTAGATTGCTTGACTTAAAACTGTATATGTTAAAACATATGTAAATATTACTTGGATTGGTGTGCTTGGATTGATTTGTATATATGATTTGAAACAAGTGTAATTATGATATTTGGATTGATTTGTTTATATACTTAGTATAAATATAGGCATAAATTTAGGGGGAGTAATTTATTTTAGCATAGGAATTATATAAATAGATACTGGATTTAAGGGGAGTATTTTTAGAATTTCTTTTTGATAATGCCAAAGGGGGAGAAATTATAAAATATAAACTTAGTTTAAGTAGAGCATATAGGATTCATTTTGACATGGGGAGTATTAGAAGGATCGACATCAATAGGTATTAACATGTATGAATATTTTATAAACTAAGGTTGTCATCATCAAAAAGGGAGAGATTGTTGGGGAATGCAGTTTTGATGACAACAACCTTATTTCAGTATTAATTTATTATAAAATATATACTAACATCGCTATCTAGAATATGTATATATATGTGTGTATATGCAGGATTTATATACAGGAACTAATACTGAAGATTGTACAGTTTTAGAAATTCAAGAGATTTAGAATTCGAAGAAGATTCAAGACTCATGAGTAATCAAGAAATCAAGAGTTCAAGATAAATATAGTAATAGATTATAGCTTATGTAAGACTCTGAATAGCACTCCAGGTTCAAATCCAAATTCTGATTTTCAAATTTCAAATTCTATTTTAAAATTCTATTGAAATTTTAATTAAGTTTTTCTATTTTACTTTTAATTTCAAACTTGAGTTTTAAATATTACAAGTTTATATATATTTGTATAGTTATATATTTTTATACTTATATATTTAAACTTTATAATTTTTTAAATATGTTCATATAATTTATATTTATGATTTCATTTGGTTTTCTACTTTATAATACTTATATATATCACTATGTTTTAATTCAAGAATTTCAAGAATTATATATATATATATATATATATTAAGCCACTTGAAATTTTTTCAATTTTCAAAATTTCAAAGAACATATGTCGACATACATATGTAGCCATGTCGACATATAATTGTCATATTTCCAATTTTGAAAGGAAGTGTCTTTTCACCATTTGTAACATCCAGAAGCGTTGCAACCTTCCAAATTTTATAAGTAGGGGTTGAATTCGAATTTTTTCAACCATTCTTCTTCTCCATCTTCATCCCTTTTCATGACTCCCTTATTCTTTTATATTTTTATGATTTCAATGCTTATACTCTCCCGATTTCAATTCTATTTATATAAAACTTCTTCTCTTCTCATTCTCTACTCATTACTATCTAAATCAAAGTGCTATTGAAGAGTTATAGGGTTGTTGTAATCATTTGGGATTTTTTTGGGATAGTCTGGAAACGGTGTGTTCCTTGTAGCAGTGAAATCAAGGAAGGAACAATGTTAACCTTGTAGCTGGGAAAATCAAGGGCGGTGGAAACGGTGGTAACATTGTAGCCGTGAAATCAAGGGTGTTGTACTTGGATATTGATATAATAATATAACTCTGCGCAATGCAGCATTGCATGGGACTGGACGTAGGAGTAATCCGAACCAATATAAAATTTGGTGTGTTCTTTTCTTTTCTGCATTTCATTTCGGTTTATCTCTGTGTTTGATTCTATGTCTGTGATCATCTCTATGGTGTGTTATTCATATAGTAGATCGTATTAGTTTTAGATTTTCTTAAATTCCTTGAAAACCCTATTCACCCCCTCTAGTGTTAGTTTTTCCTTATTGACCCATTCCGCATTTCCTAACAATGGGGAAATTACAAGTGCAGCACACATGCATGGAGTCAAGTGATGAGGCAGATTAGCACATAATGGAAGCAGGTCCAACCAACAAAACAACAAAGCCATGCTTCAATCTATATGAAAAACAACTCAAATATTTTCGAGCAAGTATAAAAAGAAATGCAAGTGCAAATAGGTTTGCACATTGCCAAACAATGTGGGATGCAATATAAATGCAAGTCAATAGATCAAACCCATTTATGTATACTATTGAATGAAACCTCAAACCACAAAGAAGTTTTCAAAGCAATTCTAGAATTGTCCTAAGAAATCAGTAAAAGTTTTTTCAAATGAAAGTAATCAGGTGAAAATTAGATGTGCACAATTAAAACTCAGCAAGAAACAAAATGTTTTTGTTTCCAGAAATGAAACCAATCATGTTAACAATTGGTAAGAGCAAGATTTTTTTTAGAATTTATAAAGGATGAATACCAGTTGTTCATATATGGGAAGTGTTCAACAAATCAATTTTTCGCCAAATTATATTTCAAGTAAACAAGAAACGGTAAGAAAATAATATCATGCCTTTCCAGGTTTTACAAAGAGCAAGAAGTATTTTTTGGCAAATATGAATATTTCTAAAAATCTTATGTCATCATTTCTGGCAAGATTTAATTTTGCCAAACAGGATAACATCAAGTTATTTACGGCTTGGCCTCAAGAAATCAATCAATAATATTTTTGGCAAGCAAAACTTTTGGCAAGAATTTTCCAAATTTACAGGGGATCGTCTATAATAAAATCATGTGAAGTTCTTCCGAGAAATAAACAAGTTTTTCATGGCATGTTTTCTAAAGAACTCAATCACTTTTTCAAGGCAACAAATCAGGGGATTCTCAGCCAAACAAATCAGGCAACAAAATCACGCAATCAAGTCAAGCAAATTTTTTTAGAAATCAGAGAAGATTATAGGATTGTATTATCCTATATATGACACCTATTTTCATTACAGTCATCAAATCGAAAATAACAACAAACTCGAGAGCAACAAAGAAAGAAAATTAGAAATACACACTTCTGTTTTTTCGACCGTAAGCAAATTTCCAAGCAAGAGAGCCAGAAGATTTCAATCATCAGAGAAATAATTTTGTACAAGAGACTCAATTCGAGATTTGGGTAAGAGGTTCAAAAAAAAAACCAAATTTATCAGCTGCCCGACATTTTTAGGAGAGAGGCAACCAAATGAAATAAAAATAAAAAGGGCTGGGCTTTATTCTTTAGTTAGAAGGGTTTTTGTTTTTCTTAATTTAGATTGTACTTGTTTTATTTCTTCTTTTGTAAACCTTTTACTAGTTTTCTAGATTTCCTATAAAACAAGGATTTCCTAGTTTGTCTATAAAAACTAAGCCATCTAGTTATAAGATTTTAACTTGAAGTTTTATAATGTATGTAATAACTAGGGTTTAATAGCTACGAGTTTGTAGTTTGGGGAAGTTTGATCTTGGGGATAAAGATCAGTCTAGGGCTTTGAGTGTAGGATTAGAATAGGAGCAGGGTTTGCTAGTTTACATGGTATTGTAAGCGGGATCTATTTTAATACCTAGTAAAGATCTTGGGAATGTAGCAATAGGTAATGTTTACCAAAGCTAGTAAAAATTGTGTTATTTATTTTATTTGCTGCAATATGTTCTGTGATATTTTTAATATCTCTAATTAACTTAATAAACCCTATTCACCCCCCCTTTCTGATTAATCTAGATCCAACAAGTTGTATAAGAGCTGGTATAAGGTAATAGCATGATAGGGGGTTTTCGCTCTTTGATCGAGTGGCGAAGTATTGACTCTTCCCCCTACATGCCCTACTGGATTGTCCGGTGTCGAGATGCAGGACGTAAAATAAGAATATAAGATACCCTTGTTAGCCACCGGGGTAGTATTAAAATCCTCGTTAGTGGAGATAACAAGTGGTATCAGAGCAAGTATTTCATTAACTCTAGATTCATGATATTCCTTAGTTGTCAACCCAGTGAGAGTCAGTCCAGTCGTATTCAGCTATTTTTAATGGTACAAATGTTTTAAATTAGAAATGGAAACCTATTTAAAATCTGTTGATATTGAATGTAGGAATATTATTACAAATGGGTATGATATGGTTAATACGAAAGATATTGGGTTTAATTCTCATGCTGTTCATATTTTATATTCTTATGTTGGTGATGCTCAATATAGCCTTATCTCCTATTGTTTAACTACGTAGGAAATCTGGAGTACTCTCAATACATTGTATAGACAAAAGGAAGCCAACTGCTCAGAACCCCAAAATGTCAACTCGGATTCAGATCTCTCCCTGAAAGGAGAAACGGTTGATGATTGTGATGGAGGCTCAACAGGAGATTTTTCTTATAAGGATTTAATTCATCTTTTAAATGGCTTAACTGGATCTGTTGAGAATCTCAAATCCAAAAATAAAACTCTGAAATCTGAGAAACTTGAGTTGATCAGCAAAAATAATGTTCTAGAATAAAAACTTAAAAATGTCAAGAAGTCTTCAAACTCTAATTGCAAAAATTGTTTGAGATTGAAAAATGATCTTGTTCATCAAAATTAAAATATTCAAAAACATTAAAATGAAATCTTGATTTTAAAAGAGGACAGGATTGAGCTTGAAAGTACAAACAATTTTCTGTAAAAAGAATTTGAAAATCTTAATACCTCAAAAAATTCTAAATATGATTTTTCTAAAAATCAAAATTTGCTAAAAACCAAATCTATTTTGAACGAGCTTGAAAACAAGATTAAGAAATTCAAATTTTGTGAAAAACTTTATCTGAAAACAAAAAACATTTTGATTTTGAAATTTCCGAATCCCAAGCCAAAATTAAATTACTTGAAAACGATAATTTGGTTCTGAAACAACATGAGGCTAAAAGAAAGATCACTGATAATCGTTGTTTAGATTTAATAAAAGAAAGTTGTGATCTTAAATCCAAAATTCAACAATTAGATTCAACTTTTGATAAATTCTCTAATGGGGAAAAATCAATGAATATGTTGTTACAAAATCAAGTTTCTGTTGGAAATAAATGTGGTATTAGCTTTGGGTAAATAAATGTATTTGAAAAATAGAATTCAAATGGTTTAAGAAATCCTTCAAATTGATTTGTGAATGTTCGTTCTAAGAATTTGAATTCAAATAATTTAAAAGGACTTTTGAATCACGAATATGAGGAAAATTTGTTATGTAAGAAAGAAATTAAACAATCTTGGATCCCAAATGGAAATAAAATGAGTTCAGTCGAATTCAAATAGATATGGGTTTCTAAATATACAAAGACAAATTCAAATGGTTTGTTATACAAACAGGTTTGGGTACCGAAAGATGTGAACAAAATTGTGAGTGGTTTTACTAATTTTATTAGACCACCCGATCCCCTAAATTGTTGGGTGCCGGAAGATAGCTGAGGAACTGCTTTGCGAATAAGGATTTGATTAAAAATTATTCCATATCACTGTATCATTCTATGCTCCTTGGCCAAGATTTTTTTTGAGTTAGAGATTCATTTGCTCACATCGTATTGTGGTATAATCTCTAACTCGTCTCTGTTAATATTCCTTTTTTTTATTCATTGTTGTTTATATCTCCTTCCACCTTTTCTATTCCCTCTTGGTTATTTTTGATTTGAAATTGACACTACCATATTTTTTAATTTTTTATTGTTTATTATCTCCCAATTGCCGAATTCTTTTTGGAAAATAGCTTCATTTGGATAAAACTCTTTTGTTTTAATTATTTCCAGATCCTAAATTTAAAATTGTAAATATCTGCAATTGTTTTTGAAGTTTATTTTTTAAATACCGAATAGTGTTGAAGCATTCTAGTTATATCTTCAACACTTCTAATTTGATTTTACTTTTGAAGATCTGAAAAATTAATGAAACTTCATACATCTTTGCTATTTTGAGTTTCTTTTAATTCATTTTGGAAAGACTCGAAAATTTGTACTCGTGTAATACCTCATGTCCGTTAATGTCACTCACAAAGGGAATGAATTAAGTTTCATGGAGCATTGTAAGTAAATAGAACAGAATATTAGAAGACAGATACATAAAATAGTACTTGAAAAATTTATAACTTTATTTCAGTGGAAACAGAAATAAGTTTGGTTACATCTTTAAACCCATTACATCAAAGCCAAGTGCATAATATCAGTCTTGTACAAAAGTCATCAGAGTACATAATTTTTAAAATCATAATCCCCAATCCAAAATGCCATATGAAAGAGAAACAAAGCTAAGCATTGCTTTTAGCACTTCAAGCAGGAAAGTCCGAATCAAGCTTCAACGTGCCCACCCTGAGAACTTGGTGGGAAAGGAAAGAAAAGAGGCAAAACAAAAAGGGCCAGGCATAAAGTCTGGCGAGTCCAGTGACTTTAACAGTATAATTAGTAAAGCAACATGATAAGAACATAAACTGGATGTAAGAGATGACTGTAACATAAGCAGATGTAATAAGGTAACAAGACGGGCATGATGTAATATTGACTGCGCTTCTAACCACTGTAAGATATTCTCTGCACCGCACTGATACTAGTTTCAAACTAAAAGATGATCCCACTTGGCTAAATAGAATGATGATAGTTTCGTGTACTTCTAGCTGCCATCAGAGGTAACCTTTGTGCACCTATCACCACTAGATGTACCCACTATCCTCCTTGTTCTATTATGTACTCCTAGCTACTCTCGTAGGTGCCCCACTTGCTCCCACCACCACTAGTTGTAACCTCCCCACTAATCATAATAGTAATGATGATGATGGTGGTGGTTTCGGGTACTCCTAGCTGCTGTCATAGGTGCTGCCTGCTCCTATCTCCACTAGTTATACCCCCTTACTAAACATAATAATAATAATAACGATAGTTCCGTATACTCCTAGATGCTGTCATTGGTGCTGCCTGCTCCTATCTCCACTAGTTGTACCCACTACCTTCCCTATTCGATCGACTCCCTAACTCGTAGATACCCGTGTTGGTCCCATAGTAGGGTGTACCACTCCCTAAAGTGGCAACCCGATACCACTAGAATGCACGGCTTATACCTGCACAATGCAACAACGACTTACCTACCAGCTGGGACCCACGCATGCACATGACTCTGTTGGACTTGCACTGCCATCGCTATCTCTTCATTGACCTCTTACAATCAACCGAGTAAGCGTGTCCCGTCCTCGACCTAGTTCGAGCTCACATAGGTAAATGGGTTACTGGTTGAAAACGCTCCACCCATTTGACACAAGCTTCCCTCCTAAGCTTGGTCCCCACTAGGAATTCCCAATTAACCCCTCTTAATCCCAATGTCTAATCACATGTCTCATCTTGGTTAAGTGCTTTTATTATGTTTCACATGCTACCCATGTTACCCACTTAACCCTTTATGCCTTGCCACATGTCTTACCTTGGTTAACTGCTTATTATTTATGTTATACATGCTACCCATGCAACACATGCTTCCTATGTCATCCACTTAACCCTTTTTCTATTCCCATGTCTTATCTTGGTTAATTGTTTTTAATTATGTTTCACATGCTATCCATGTCACCCACTTAACCCCTTTTTCTATTCCCATGTCTTACTAATGTCTTATCTTGTTTAAATGTTTTTAATTGTGTTTCACATGCTATCCATGTCACCCACTTAACCCCTTTTTCTATTCCCATGTCTTACTACATGTCTTATCTTGGTTGAGTGTTTTTTATTGTGTTTTACTTGCTATCCATGTCACCCACTTAACCCCTTTTTCTATTCCCATGTCTTACAACATGTCTTATCTTGGTTAAGTGTTTATTAATTCATTATAACCGTAATCTTGCAAGACCTCCCACATTAGATTGTCGTCTTGCGGTTGCTGGATATGTCGGGCGGTTCCGGGCAGTCTTATACCGCAATCCATATCTAACCTCGTGTCTTTGCACTATTATGCATCTAATTTTGTGCCTTTGACCTCTCACATTAGATTACCAAATTGCAGTTGCTGGATGTGTCGGGCGGTTCTGGGCAGTCTTATACCGCAATTTGAATCTAACCTCGTGTCTTAGGGGTTCATTATCACTTTCTTTAGTTCATCAAATTATGGATTATAGTGATTCCTAATTACCCATAAATTCCAATCCAAATTTATGTGACAAATTCTAATCCAATTTTATACATATAATCCCATGTATACAAGTTACACCAAATTTTACCCAAACCCACTTATGCCGAATCTCATACTTACAAGTTATGTACAATTACGCCCAATCCCTAGTCATCATCAATTTATGCCCAATTACAAATTACATATTATTTCAATTTTCCTAAACTTTTACCAATCGTTCAAACGTTATTCGTACGCAAATCTCACGTAATATATTAAGCTCGAAGTTAGCCTAATCTCATAAAAAGAAAAAGGAAAAGGAAAAGGAAAAGGAGGAGGGAAGAGAATCATGACATCAAAACTGTCATAAACATAAGAACATGCATATGAAAATAAACAGGCATGTAATGATAATAAAGATCAGAAAGGCATATGACAGGTTTATGGATATGAATCAAAAAGGTGACAATTTGCAATCTTGATAAGATTCATTACAGGCATACACATTCAATCCAATTTACAACTCATCACAGTCACTTTTAATTAATTATCTTGTGAAAGTGACATAGACTCACATCGATATGATTAGGGATAGAGAATAATTCTGAAATCTTATTTCTGAAGTTGATTAGCTAAACCGTTGATGTAGGCTTTGGTGCTTGTCTTCCAACTTGAATTTGATTTGTTTTGGTGGAGGCTAGGTTAATTTAGTTTTTAGCAGCATGAAGGCGCCATGGATTTGTTTAATGAAATTTGGGTTAGGTCTAGGTGTGCTTATATAGGTGTATTAGGTGAATTAGGGCCTTTAGATTAGGTTAGGATCCATCCAAACCATCCAAACTAGAAAAACACATCATCCAGCAAATCAAAGAATACCACATAAGCCCTAATTCTCCAAAATTCACATATCTGGCCGATGGGGTAGACCCCTATAGGGGGGTCAACACCTATTTCGGCACCCCTATAGGGGGGTCGACACCTATGTTGACTCCCCTAGGGGGGTCGACACCCTAGAGCGGGATAATTCCCGCCCATCCCGCATCTTGCTGATTTGAATTTTGAATTTGATTTTAATTAATATTTTAATTTTGGTTTAAACTAAAATCTTCTAAGCTCCATAACTTCATCATACTATATCTATTTTACGCAAACTCGAACTTTATCTCAAGCAGAATTTCGAAACGACCGCAGTGGCGCAACCTGTTTCCCCTGATTCTTCTTATAAAAATTAAGTATTCTTTAATTTGTCAATTTTAATATTATAAAATTATGGGGTGTTACATTCTTCCCTCCTTAAAGGATTTCGTCCCCAAAATCTCCATGTTAAGAATAATGTATCCTACCATCCAATCATCCATCTACTCATCCATCATCCACCAGCATCCATTGTCCTAAAAAATTTGTAATTCTATATGAACATATGCAAAAGTGTGTGTTTATCTAATGCAAAGATCAGGTGGTCTACTGATTCAATTGACCTTCTTAATGCAAAACATTATAGTGCCATGTGTCCATTATCTATGCAAAAGAATCCTATTGATGCATATTATCTCTACATGCATGCACAATCATTCATCCAAATGAAACATCCTTATGATAACACATCCAATTTCCATCCATAAAATAAAATAAAAGTGTGCACACACATCCATATGCAATATGAGATTGACTGAGCCGATCTTAGTGCCTAAAGTGTGTGTATATGCGTCCAAGAGCAACCACTTGCATCCACTTGCAACCATCAATCATAACATGTCTCAAACACATGTTTATATCCATTGGCTTCTACCTAAGGATCGAAGATATAATCAAGAGGATGTACTAAATGACAGAAAGAAATATGAACAAAGCTGGTAGAAAAGGAGAAGTTAAGAACATATCCTCAAAAAGGAAAAGGTACAACGCACGTATCTTGTCTTCAGTCTCCCAAGTCGCGTCTCCTTGATCATCTTCCCATTGGACTTTAACCAACTTGATCTCTCGGTTGCGTAATTTTTTGACCTCAGATCCAAGGATGCATGTAGGAACTCGTCTAATCATGACATCTTACTCTACTTCCACTTCTCTAAGCATGCTCGGCTCTACTACTTCCGCGGTATCGTGTAAACACTACCTCAAATGTGACACATGAAGTACATCATGAACACCACTGAGCTTCTCAGGCAACTTCACTCGGTAGGCCATCTGTCCAATTCGCTCTGTAATGGGGAATAGCCCAACGAACCTTAGTGCCAATTTCCCTACGGACCCAAAACGAACTACATTCCTCAACGGTGATACTTTAATAAAGACCACGTCTCCAACACTGAACTCAAGATCGGTCCTTCTCTTATCAACATATGACTTTTGCCGGTTCTGCGCCGTTTTCATGCGTCTTTGAATAAAGTCAATCTTCTCTGAAGTTTCCCTAACCATCTCGGGCCTAAGAAAAATATTCTTCGTAGACTCCCACCAACAAGTTGGTGATCGACAAGGTCGTCCATATAGAGCCTCAAAAGGTGCCATGCCAATACTAGTCTGATAGCTGTTGTTGTAGGCAAACTCTAGTAATGGAAACCTCAAAAGATCTTCTAAAATCCGATTTACTTTTTATGTTTGGTCGTCCTTCTGAGGGTGATAAGCGGTGCTTAAACACAATTGCGTTCCTACCACCTCTTGCAAGCTCTTCCAAAACTCACTAGTGAAAATGGGATCTCGATCGCTTACGATACTAGAAGGCGTGCCGTGTAGACAAACTATCCCTTGGAGATAAACAGATGCTAACCATGTTGTTGTTCTTTTACTCTTAACGGGAATGAAATGGGCGCTCTTGGTAAGTCTATCTACTACTACCCAAATCCTTGTATTACCCTTCCTTGACCTCGGCAACCCATCAACAAAATCCATGGAAACAATTTCTTATTTCCACTGTGGAACCTCTGAAGGGTGAAGCAAACCACCAGGCTTCTTTTGCTCATCCTTGACTTGCTGGCACACTAAGCATCTAGAAACAAACTCGGCCACATCCTTCTTCATTCCGGCCCAAAAGAAAACTTCTTACTTCTGTTGCGTTCTTTGGGATCTTCCCATCTTGGATTGCCACCACCTTCGTGGGATCCACTGCTATCCCCTCCATAGAGACCACATGCCCTAAGAACCGTACTTCCTTCCTCCAAAAATGGAATTTGGAGCCTTGAGTTGATGTGCTCGAAGGGTCTCTACAAATTCCCTAGGGTGTAGGGCGTGCTCTTCCTCGCTTTTAGAACACATCAAGACGATATTCAGAAAGACTGCCACGAACTTGTTTAGAAACTCCTTAAACACGCTACTCATCAAACCTACAAAATACGCAGGTGCATTCATCAAACCAAACGGCAATGACGGGCCACTCAAAGAGACCGTCGAAAGACCTAAAACCAGTCTTATCTATACTATCCTCAGCTACCCTCAACTGATGAAATCCTGTAGCTAAGTCCAACTGCGAGAAAACCGAAGCACCAACCAACTGATCGAACAAATCATCTATCCTCGGTAATGGGTGTCTATTTTTCTTTGTGAGTTTATTTAGCTCCGTATAGTCCACACACAGTCTAAGTGAACCATCAGCTTTCGTAGTAAAAACAACTGGAGCACCCCACTCCGAGATACTTCTTCTTATGAACCCTTTCTCAAGAAACTCTTCCACTTGTTTACTAAGTTCCCTCCTTTCTCTTAGAGCCATGTGGCACACCGACAATGCAAGTGGATTTGCATTGTCCACCAGGTATGTATGAAAATCTATCTCGCATTTTGGAGGTAAGCCACTAACCTCCTCAAAGACATCTCTATACTCACGGACTACTCGAACAAATTGCAAATCATCAATAGATGTGTCAAGAGATTCTAGGTAGCTAAGCATAACAGAACCCTTAGGATCACATGAGATATCGAGAGTATTACCCAAAATAGTCAACAGTCTAACTACCCTCTTTTCACAGTCGAGAACGGCACCATACCTGGTTAGCCAATCCATTCGTAGAATCAACCCATAGCCCGTGAAGCTAAGCACATTAGCGTTGCATTCGAACTCAACGCCATACACGTATATTCTCAAATCCCGACAAATCAGAGATAAATGAGCCGAACCACCAATAGGATTTGAGGCTACAATGGGATCCATAACTAAACCAGTATTTAGGTGCGAATTTTCAACTAACGAAGCAGATATAAACGAATGGGAAGCGCCAGAATCAAACAAAGTTCGAACAGGATGATCAAAAAGAAAAATCAAACTTGCAACTGAAATGTTTCTACCTCTCTCCTGTCCTGGTGCCATAAGAGCATGAACCTGCCCTCCAGAAGTAGGCTTTGTCCTCTACCTTGCCATAATGAAAACAACCATGCTTCTTCTTCTTCCTACAGTCCTTAATTACATGGCCCGTTGTACCACAATAAAGGCACTTCCTCTTGTCACGGGGTTTATTATTCTTTCCACTCTTCTTAAGTTCTGCTTTCTTGTTCTGTGATTCTTCCACTTTCTTTACACCTTCACCTTCTTCGTGGATTAAAGCCATATCAACAAGTTTCTCATCCTTCGATTGTGCTCCTTAGCCTAAACTCCCTCATTACGATTTTTACCATCCTTGTGTAACATGTTAACAAGTCTCTTGAAGGCTGCCTCCATCGCATGAAAAACCCTACGAAGCTTGAAATAAGATTAGTCGCATGTGAAACTAGTGCGGAGGTTAGGCACTTCTTTGCCCTTCGACAGGAATGGTAGTCTCATCATGTCTACGTAACCGTGCCACGATGAGGTTACCTACCAGAAAACCGGGAGCCCCGGAGACTCAGAAAAGAAAGAAACAAGGATTCAAACAGAAAAATCAAAAGATAGTACATATGGCTTTGGGGAATATGTCTTTCAAAACAAAATTTTCTTTTGAAAATACTTCTTTTAAAACTGTTTTGAAAACAACTTTCAAAATCTTTTATCTGATCCGGTAACCTTCAACTCTGATACCACGTGTAACAACCTACATCCTCAAAGGGAATGCATTAAGTTTCGTGGAGCGTTGTAAGTAAACAGAACAGAATATTACAAGACAGATACATAAAATAGTACTTGAAAATTTTATAACTTTATTTCAATGGAAACAGAAATAAGTTTAGTTACATCTTTAAACCCATTGCATCAAAGCCAAGTACATAATATCAGTCTTGTATAAAAGTCATCAGAGTACATAATTTTTAAAATCATAATCCCTAATCCAAAATTCCATATGAAAGAGAAACAAAGCTAAGCATTGCTTTCAGCACTTCAAGTAGGAAAGTCTGTATCAAGCTTCAACGTGCCCACCCTGAGAACCTGGGGGGAAAGGAAAGAAAAGAGGCGAAACAAAAAGGGCTAGACATACAGTCTGACGAGTCAAGTGACTTTAACAATATAATCAGTAAAGCAACATAATAAGAACAAAAACTGGATATAAGAGATGACTGTAACATAAGCAGATATGATAAGGTAACAAGACGGACATGATATAATATTGACTGCGCTTCTAACCACTATAAGATATTCTCTGCACCGCACCGATACAAGTTTCATACTTAAAGATGATCCCTCTTGGATAAATAGAATGATAATAGTTTTGTGACGATAAGGAATTTCTCTCGATTCGAATCGATCGCTAAACCAACGAAGACTGTTCGAAACCCCTGATTGTTTTGAGAACACGACAAATCAGAATGCAAACAGAAGAACATTTCATTGTATATTACAACAATTCCATCAGAATACAAGAATATACAGAGTATGAATAAATATTACACAGAAAATATCAGAGATTTAAATTACATTTAAATACATAGCAGTGGAAAAATAATACAACGCACAACTGAAAGAAATACACGGATAAAGAGCTCTCCGAGTATTGTTCCAGCTGTAAACCAGGATCATGTGAATGTAAATCTGCAAAACCAAAACTACTAGCTGCCCGTGTGGAAAATAGGGGCACCCAGAGTTAAGGTTAAAACAATAAACTCCAGGTTAGTCATGTGACTGGTGTGAGAACTAAAACAGTTATTTAAAGTTTTATTTTAAATCAGATATATCAAGGGACCACGCCGTATAACACGGAACGTGTTTCCTCCCAAGAATACCAGTGCATATAACAAAACAACGCAATGCTTTTTGAAAAAATGAAGCTATTATAAGACCCAGGTACCATCACACAACGCAACACAAGCCGGAGGATAGGGTTTTCACTTATAATAGCCAAACATGCTTGGTACGTTAAAAACAAATCACTTGATACTATTATAAGTGCATAGTGTATAAAACAACTTCAAATATAACTGCATAAATCCTAAACGGTATGGGTACCATATATCATGACGCCATACTAGGCTCTACAATCAAAAATTGCAAAGTCACGTAATTGGAAGTTGGATTTCCATCTATGAACCGAGGCCAGAGATCGTCCTCTACCGATGCGAGGCAATCTAGCCTACCATGTCTCAGGCAAGCGCGCAGGCAAGCCTTGGAGCAACAGGGCCAGTCCACTCGATGTGGATTAAACTTAAACCCTGGACACTACGTCTCCCCACCCTATGGGGTGTAAATGAGCCAAATGACTCCATATCCGAGGCGCCTCACATTTCAACAACCACACAGGTGAAAATAATATAAATGTCAGGGCTGGTAGTTCACTGACACCACCCCAAGCAAGAAAGAGACGCATGTCCTCCCTAAATTCCTCTCCCGTTTCTGGTTCACAACCGGGGTGTGAGGCTAGTGAATTAACGCTACACAAAGCTATGCCACATAGGCGGTGCTTTGATCATCAACCACAAGACTTTGCTTTTTAATAAAAGCCTTGATCATTTGCCACTTAGGCATGCCACATAAGCAATTCACTCCATGCGACTGATATCCATCAATATATAACCTCTGAGCTCGTACGTCTCAGAGAAGGGTGTTAAGCAAGAGAATAAATTCTCCATCGCCAAACAGATATATATTTAATAGAAATCAATCACACAGAATAAAATCCAATGTCAGACATACAGTCCATTTACAAGTTCGTTCTGGGTCTGAACGAAACCAGAGGCACCTTGTACCTCGCATATCCATCGATCTCCAAGTACGTCTAGACGATCACCAACTGATCCCTCCTCTTGGGTGTACAACCCAATTAAGATCATCAGTAATTATCCAAACGATGTGAAGACCTCCGGTCTTCGACCACCGTCTTCATCCTCGACACATCATCGAATCAGTTATTCAGAATGGGATAAACCCGGTCAATCTGAATAACTCACGTATATAATAAACAAGTGTTACACAAACACAACATACGCCTCATTCCAATTCAGAATATTCTTTTATTCAAATATTCTTATATTTTGGGAAAGGTTCCCATTAATTTTATCAAAGATAAATTCCTTAAATTTATTCCTTAATCTTCCTTTGAATATCAATTCAAATCAAATTATTGTTTATCCAAACTAGCCGGGATTAACGAACTTTACCGAAGTAATCATTTGTTTTAATTTCCCAATCCCAACCTATTCATCCCATGAAGTAAAACTGGTAATACTTAATATCTAACACTATGGTATTATCGGTAAATTCAATTACCATTTCACGTTCAAATCTAATTAAAGATTCAACTATCGCCTGGAGCAAAACTGGTGATACTCCATTCTCGATCATTTCAATCTAATTAAGGATTCATTAAAACTCCACTTGGTTTTAATCTTCCCAAAAATCAATATTAATGATTGTTTAACTTGGGAAACCATATCCTGTCTTTATCTGGGTTAAAGAACCAATGTCATTTAAACACGATTCACAATAAACCCAAAATCACATTCTATTGCATCAGTCTTTAACCTTAAATTAGCAAGTGAATAATTCCCTAAGTGTTAACCCCGAAGGCCGAAACCAACATCAGATCAATACCCAGGAAACCATTCAACTTAACTGATCTCCAGTTAGTTTCTGATTTTCTTAACTCCGTTGGGTCTAAGAACAGTCTTATTAAAGATATCATTCACGACATCCTAAATCACATTTCATATTAAATACAAGGCTATGAATAGAAAATATATCAGCTTATATTCAATATCAAATTCTACGACCAATAAATATCGCATTGGAAGTAACGATATAAATCTATCTTCCAAATTTCCATAACAATATCTGTATAATCACGAAATCCAACATCGAAATATTCCAAAGACAATTTTGATTCAAATCCACTCCAATTCAATTATTGGAAATTTCTGGTTACCTTTAAAACCCTTTCAAATCCAATCTATTTATTTCAAAAATAAATGGATTATAATTCTAGTTCAAAACTAGTTCGTTTCGATAAAAATCTATTCTTATCTTTTCAAATAAGGAACTTTTCATCCCAATTCTTTCCAAATCATTTCTTACGATCTTACACAAATTATTACTATTTTTAATAATTTTATCAAGGCCCGTACAATCGATTTCCATCAACGGCCATCGAACTACACTTACAGTGACCTTTTCCAAATTTGATTTGGACATAATTCCAAATCCAGCCGTTAGATTTAAAATCTCTAATATTCGTTTGAAAGCCCTTTTCGATACAAACCCAACGGTTCTAGTTTTAGGAGAATCCGACAGTCGCATCTCCTGTAATATCCGTTCGAAGTCAATGGTCGAAATTTGTGAACTGCCAAAGTGCGGCGCGTTCTATTCAGGCCATTATATATATATATATATATATATATATATATATATGTATATGTATAATATTTCGTCGATTTCCATTCAAAATGTATTCTATAAATCGTTTTAATTTTGTTTTCAAAACGATTTCAACTTCATATTCAATTTCTAATCAAAATTAAATACTCCATATCATCGATATATAAATGATATTATTTTCAAACCATTAGATTCTGAAATCAATTCCTTTTCGATATTCATTATAAAAATGAATAAAATCGATATAAATATCGTTCACGTCAAAATGGCGTCAATCTAATCGACACGGCTTTATATATTTCAATAACTTCGTTATTCTATTCAACAAATGAATATTTTCTTCAACACATGAATTTTTCTTTTATTCAACACATGAATATATATTTTATTCAACACTTGAATTTTCTTTTATTCAACACATAAATATATATTTTCTTCAACACATGAATTTTCTTTTATTTAACACATGAATATATATTTTATTCAACACATGAATATATATTTTATTCAACACATGAATTTTATTTTATTCAACACATGAATATATATTTTCTTCAACACATGAATTTTCTTTTATTCAACACATGAATATATATATTTCATTCAACACATGAGTTTTCTTTTATTCAACACATGAATATATATTCTATTCAACACATGAATTTATATTTTATTCAACACATGAATATTTATTCTATTCAACATATGAATTTTCTTTTTATAATATTCTTTGTTTTCCAACTTGGAATGAGGCCCAATCAATTACCGTATAATGTTAAGTATATGGATTTCATACACATACGTACACTACAACAATCTCACACAGTAAACCATCACCCAAGGTGCATTCTACACTGCATAAGCATCAAATATAAATATTTAACGCTTATAACAGCCTGTCAATCAATCGATCGACATTTAGCTAATTATTGGGACTAGTGTATGGCCAATTTCATCCCAACACCCGTGTGGGGTTTTCAAACAATCATACATAGGTTTTATTTGTGCAGTTTGGCGATGTGTAAAATTTATCGTCCCAATCAATATCAGTCAAATCGTTGTAAATAAACAAATCGTTCGATTTGTAAATGAATATTCATTTTATTTACATCAATGTTAAAAATTATATTTTTAACTATAAAATATTTTATTCATTCCACATCACACAATCCATATTCACACCACAAACAAACAAACAAGTCATCCATGGTCTGTGGACAACGAGTGTCAGGTGCTGCAAAGCACCGTTTGCATCCTAGTATATATTTCAACTAGAAAACAAATAAAAACAAAAGTGAGGAGTTCTCACCGACTAGCCAAACCAATTCACCGCAACTCTTCATACGTAGGAAATCTTCGCCATGTTTCCCACGAGATCTATCTCACGCGGTATACGTAAAATATCGCATTTTTATTCTTGTACTATTCGTATAAAAACTAATTTTTAAAACGAAGTTATTTAAATAAAAATCATATTTTTATTTCGCTACCCAAATAATAAAAATCATATTTTTAATTCGTTACATATATAAAAATCACATTTTTATATTCTCTAGTATATTAAAATCATATTTTTATCGCTACTTCATATATGTAAAAATCTCGTCCGTCTATATATAAAAATCTAAAACTTTCTTTATTTAAAAATATAACCTTTCTTTATTTAAAAATAAAATCTTCTTTATTTAAAAATATGACCTTTCTTTATTTAAAAATATGGCCTTTCTTAATTTAAAAATAAAATCTTTCTTATAGTAAAAATCTAAATTTTCATGCATTAAAAATCAAATCTTTATAAAAAGAAAAATCCAATATTTTATAACTTGAAGATCATATATAAAATCGAATCCTTACATTACCATTTTCTATATAAAAATATGACCTTTATTTCATTACATGCAAAGGATCTGATTTTTATAACTAATTATATAGAAAATAAATTAAATAAATAAAGAAAACTTACTGTTCTTTGATGGAGGAGGGTTTTCACGTTGGAGAAGAGGAGAGAGATCACGCGAGGAGGGAGGAGACTGAGGGGGGGGGCGGTTTTGGCCAAGGGATCCACGGCGGTCGATTTTAGGCGGAGGTGGCGGGTCCTAGGTTTTTGGGCATCGAGAGAGGCGAGAGGAGAGGTGGGAGGTGGCGTTGCCGTCAGGGGAGGTGGCGCGGTCGTCGGAGCGGGCTTCGGCTGGTGGCGGCGCTTGGAGGATCGAAGTCGATGCGGGTTTTCTTTCCTTTTAATCTCAATTTCTGTTATGAGGGAGGGAGAGAGAGAGAAACGAGGGGTGAGGGATTTTATTTATATATTTTTTTTCTCCGATAATGTTGACTTTTAATTCGAACACCAAACGAGACTCAACGACTGTCGCCCACAGCGTATTACCCCCATTCTGAACACAATGAGATATATTTCATAAGCCAGTTAGACAGTTTCGATATGTTTTCATCAAAATCGAAATATAACTCTATATATTAAATTTGAATGCACATTTCAATCTATCGGGGCCACATGGGCTCTAAAAATACCCGAAATTTTTTTTCTATCTTCGTATTGACGATACGGTTCTAAAAAAAACTAATTTCATCAAATTCTGAGACCGTTTGGAAAATGGACATTTTCTGGTCGATTGAAATTGACTGAAACTGTTAAAACACGTTTTACTTCGCCATGCTCACATATTGATTCGAAAAATTATGAATTTTGGAATCTAGCAATATCTTGACATCCCGGATCCAACAAAAGTGGTTTCTTCAAAAACAGAGGTCGTTTGCAAAATTTCCATTTTTAAGGGCTAGAATTCCATAGCGACTATTCTGAATTTTCAATTGGACATATCTTTTTATTCCCGCTATGAAATTTTGATTTTTCAGATTCATTGGAAAGATATTCTCAAATAGATTCTAATATTTTTGGTTTCGCTAAAATCCGGTTTATTTTGAATCCTGTACATTCATTTGAAATTTGTAATCGAATTTTCAATCTAACACGCCATTTTCAATTCCTTTTATAATTAACATAAAATATTTATGTTCTAACGTCGATTCAAATAAATATATTCATCCTAATTCTATTCAAAATAACTTTCTCATCGTTATTATTTAAAATAATTCATTTTATATATTCAAAATTCATTAAAATTGCCAAAATCAAAATTTTAAATTGGCTTAGAATTTCCGGGTTATTACAATCTCCCCCACTTAAAACTTTTCGTCCCCGAAAAGGAACGAAGCTGAAAGTTGTTTTACTAACCAACTCAACTTTCATTATTTTCATTATGGCTTAAGTTCTTCAACTTTTTAGTTTCTAAGAACTTTTCAAATTGTTCAAAAATTTGGCTAACACCCTAAATTTTCGAAAAATTTCGCCATAACCTCCCCTGCACCGGGAGCTTCGGGATATTTCAAATATCCTCCCATGGCCCTCACCAATCCAAAATGAAAAAGAAACAGCCAAGCAGCTAGCCAATCGTCTCATAAAATCATCAAAAACCCAAGAAATACAATAAACATATACCTATTTGTCGGGCAAACAATTTTATTCCTCTTCTCTAGCCTCCTTGCTATGACCTGTTCAATGTAAGTACATGTATATGCATGCAAATGCGACTAATATTTAATACAATCCACTATTTGGTTCAATTTGGCTAAAGGTTCAACATTTAATTAATCAACCAACACAATCATCAATCAATTAGTTGATTATCTTTTCAAACTCGTGACTTTGATATATAGTCAAAAATCACATTTTTGATGCCAATTCACAAGAATAAGCCCTTTCTAGTTTTGGTTCTCACACCAGTCTAACGGAAATATATAAAAATCCCATTTTCGAAACTCGAACACAAACTACTAATGCTATATAGTCATCAATAGTTTCATCCCCGAGCGACTAGAGTGTTATTCTATATCTACCCAGTATATTAAAACTTCGAATACCCGTGGATCAAACGTATATGCGAAATCTTTATATATTGGATTGTCCAAATTTCAATACAAATAAATATTCAAATACTTTGAATAAAGTTTAAATTTTCAAAGCAAAATTCGTTTTCATTTTAAAAATATACTCTTCACACTCGTTCTAGGATACTACTGATCTCATCTCTAACGAGTCATTCTCATTGGATATTACTAATCCAATTTCTGATGAATCTTTTCATTTGGTTCTATTGTGTCTTGTTCTCCGAGCTCTGTAAACCAAAGCTATGATACCAAATGTGACGATAAGGAATTTTGCTCGATCCGAACCGATCGCTAAACCCACCAAGACCGTTCGAAACCCCTGATTGTTTTGAGAACACGACAAATAAGAACGCAAACAGAAGAACATTTTTCATTGTATATTACAATAATTCCATCAGAATACAAGAATATACAGAGTATGAATAAATATAACACAGAAAATATCAGAGATTTAAATTACATTTAAATACATAGCAGTGGAAAAATAATACAAAGCACAACTGAAAGAAATACACGGTACAGAGCTTTCCGAGTATTGTTCCAGCTGTAAACCAGGATCCTGTGAATATAAATCTGCAAAACCAAAACTACTAGATGCCCGTGCGGAAAATAGGGGAACCCAGAGTTTAGGTTAAAACAATAAACTCTAGGTCGGTTATGTGACTGGTGTGAGAACGAAAACAGTTATTTAAAGCTTTACTTTAAATCAGATATATCAAGGGATCACACCATATAACACGGAACGATTTTCCTCCTAAGAATACCAGTGCATATAATAAAACAGCGCAATGCTTTTTGGAAAAATGAAGCTATTATAAGACCCAGGTCCCATCACACAATGCAACACAAGCCGGAGGATAGAGTTTTCACTTATAATAGCCAAACATGCTTGGTATGTTAAAAACAAATCACTTGATACTATTATAAGTGCATAGTGTATAAAACAACTTCAAATATAAATGTATCAATCCTAGACAGCATGGGTACCATATATCATGTCGCCATACTAGGCTCCACAATAAAAAATTACAAAGTCACGTGTTTGGAAGTTGGATTTCAATCTATGAATCGAGGCCAAGGATTGTCCTCTACCGATTCGAGACAATCTAGCCTACCATGTCTCAGGCAAGCGCATAGGCAAGCCTTCTAGAAACAGGGCCGGTCCACTCGATGTAGATTAAACTTAAACCCTAGACACTACGTCTCCCCACCCGACGGGGGCATAAATGAGCCAAATGACTCCATATCCGAGGCGCCTCACATTCCAACAACCACACAGGTGAAAATAATATAAATGTCAGGGCTGGTAGGTCACTGACACCACCCCTAGCTAGAAAGAGACGCATGTCCTCCTTGAAGTCCTCTCCCATTTCTGGTTCACAACCGGGGTGTGAGGCTCGCGAATTAACGCTACACAAAGCTATGCCACATAGGCGGTGCTTTGATAATCAACCACAAGACTTTGCTTTTCAACAAAATCCTTGATCATTTGCCACTTAGGCAAGCCACACAGGCAATTCACTCCATGCGATTGATATCCATCAATATATAACCTTTAAGCTCGTACGTCTCAGAGAAGGGCGTTAAGCAAGAGAATAAATTCTCAATTAATCACACAGAATAAAATCCAATGTCAGACACACAGCCCATTTACAATTTCATTCTGGGTCTGAACGAAATTGGAGGCACCTTGTACCTCGCATATCCATCGATCTCCAAGTACGTCTGGACGATCACCAACTGATTCCCTCCTCTTGTGTGTACAGTCCAATCAAGATTATCGGTAATTATCCAAACGATGTGAAGACCTCCGGTCTTCGACCACCGTCTTCATCCTTGGCACATCGTCGAATCAGTTATTCAGAATGGGATAAACCCGGTCTTTCTGAATAACTCGCGTATATAATAAACAAGTGTTACACAAACACAACATACGGCTCATTCAAATTCAGAATATTCTTTTATTCAAATATTCTTATACTTGGGAAAGGTTCCCATTAATTTTATCAAAGATAAATTCCTTAAATTTATTCCTTAATCTTCCTTTGAATATAAATTCAAATCAAATTATTGTTTATCCAAACTAGTCGGGATTAACGAACCTTACCGAAGTAATCATTTGTTTTAATTTTCCAATCCCAACCTATTCATCCCATAAAGTAAATTTGGTAATACTTCATATCTAACACCATGGTGTTATCGGTAAATTCAATTACCATTTCACGTTCAAATCTAATTAAAGATTCAACTGTCGCTTGAAGCAAAATTGGTGATACTCCATTTTCGATCATTTCAATCTAATTAAAGATTCATTAAAACTCCACTTGGTTATAATCTTCCCAAAAATCAATATTAATGATTGTTTAACTTGGGAAACCATATCCTGTCTTTAACTGGGTTAGAGAACCAATTTCATTTAAACACGGTTCACAATAAACCCAAAATCACATTCTATTCCATCAGCCTTTAACCGTAAATTAGCAAGTGAATAATTCCCTAAGTGTTAACCCCGAAGGCCGAAACCAACATCAGATCAATACCTAGGAAACCATTCAACTTAACTGATCTCCAGTTAGTTTCTGATTTTCTTAACTCCATTGGGTCTAAGAACAGTATTATTAAAGATACCATTCACGACAACCCAAATCACATTTCATATTAAATACAAGGCTCTGAATAGAAAATATATCGGCTTATATTCAATATCAAATTCTACGACCAACAAATATCGCATTGAAAATAATGATATAAATCTATCTTCCAAATTTCCATAACAATATCTGTATAATCGCGAAATCCTACATCAAAATATTCGAAAGACAATTTCGATTCAAATCCACTCCAATTCAATTATTGGAAATTTCTGGTTACCTTTAAAACCCTTTCAAATCCAATTTATTTATTTCAAAAAAAATGGATTATAATTCTAGTTCAAAACTAGTTCATTTCGATAAAAATCTATTCTTATCTTTTCAAATATGGAATTTTTCATCCCAATTCTTTCCAAATCATTTCTTGTGATTTTGCACAAATTATTACTATTTTTAATAATTTTATCAAGGCACGTACAGTCGATTTCCATCAACGACCATCGAACTGCACTTACAACGACTCTTTCCAAATTTGATTTGGACATAATTCCAAATCCAACCATTAGATTTCAAATCTCTAATATTCTTAGAAAGCTCTTTCCAATACGAACTCAACTGTTCCGGCTTTAGGAGAATCCGACGGTCGGATCTCCCATAATATTCGTTCGTAGTCAATGGTTGAAATTCGTGAACTGCCACAGCGCGGCGCGTTCTATTCAGGCCAATATATATATATATATATTCATATATATATAATGTATATATATTATATGTAACACCCCGTATTTTCTGTGTTCATAAGAGTAACAAATCAGGGAATAATTAAATTGTAACAGAATAATTAAGGGAAACGGGCTACGCCATTGCGTTTGTCTCAAAATTCTGCTTGGAATAGAGTCCAAGTTTGCGTAAATCGGACTCCGTATGAAGAAGATATGGTCTTCATAATTTTCAGCCCGAAATTCAAAACATACAGGACCCAGGTCGACACTAGGGTCGACCTAAGGGTCAACAGGTCAACACTAAAGTCGACCTGGGGGGTCAACCTAGGTATACAGGTCTACACTAAGGTCAACCCTAGGGTCGACCTCCCCCGTGTTTTCCAGATATGGGGACAGATCCATTTTTCTGCACCTGGACGCCTTTCTGACTAGATTCGTAAACCCTAGGCTATTTAAACATCCCCAAACCTAGCTTTCTCTCTACACAATTTCATTCTGCCTATACTCTGCCTCAATTCCAATTAAAATAAAAAATTGGCATCGCTACTCTGTAGGAATCAAAACTAGGATTAATGCATCTTCTTCCAAACTGAATAGAATTAAAAGAGAATCAATTTAAAGCTTCAAGTTGGACCGTAGGCATTCTGCTTCAAGCAACGTCACGCGAATCATAGAAAATCACCACAACGCTATCTTATTATCCTCTTCTAAACCGATCACTATAAGTTCGGTTATTCCTTAGATTTGAGCGTGTTATTGGACACATGAATGTAATAAATTAAAATATAGAACTGTGCCTATTGGCAAGTTAATTATCTTTGATTCATGCTTATGTCAAATCTAACGTTATATATGCCTTTGGATCTGATTCTCAATCGTGGCTAGAACTTATTGTGGCTAATTACCAATGACTATGATTATGGGACTTTTGCCTGAGACTATGACTATGAAACTGTTTCCCATGAAACTATCACCTATGACTATGATTCATGACAAGGAGACAATTACATATAACTATGACCATAAGACTGTTGCCTATGACTATGATTCATAATTTTGAGACTATTACCTATGATTCATGACTATGAGACTATGGCCTATGACATTGTTTAACAAACTATTGTGATTAGTCGCCCATGACTACTGTGGTTAATTGCCTATAACTATTGTAGTCAGTGGCTTATGCCTATTCCTATCAACCTATTAGGTTGTACTTCGAACTGGCATTATGTTGGACTAAATCACCTATGCCTATTCCCTTAATTATGTTGGATCTCATTTTTTTGGGTGTAACTTGTCTAGTTTATTCCTATTTACTGTTATGTACATCGAACCTATTGGAACCACTATTTTTGTATTTGTTCATTCTTGCATGGCAATTCTTTTATGTCAATTCTCGTGCTTATCCCCAATTCCTTGCTTAGATATAGTTAGTATCATTTCATGAGTACATAGAAAACTTGTGAAATCGTGTTATACGTACGATTACGGCGCGGGAATTTGGGCGTAGCTTAATTAAGTTAATCTGGCATAAGAAATATGATGGCATAATCTAAATTTGCTATAATAATGAGTGATTTACATGCATATTAGACTTCGGCATAAATTGATAAATTTAATTGGTCGCAAAGTGTGTAATTGCTATGTAAACAAAGTTTGGACATAAACGGTAAACTAGAATATTAAATCTAGTTTTGACATGAACCATAAATTGGAATATTAATCTAGATTGGGCATGAATTGTAAAAGGGGAATATTAAATCTAAATTGGTATAAACTGCAAGTTGGGTTAATTGTTTGGTAAATCAAGTTTTGGCACAGAATATAAGTATGTTAATTTGCATAACAGTTGAATATGATCTAGGCTAAATTGATTTACGGAAAATTTACGTAAATAGTACATATGTAAATTTAGTAAAAGACGAATATGCCTAACCTGAGGTTAGACTGAGTTGTGGTGTAAAACTGCCCGGAACCAACCGGCACATCCATTGACCACAACAATACCTGTCTAATGTGGGTGGTTAGCGCATCAAGCCCAGAAAGACCCGAGGTTAGACTGAGTTGTGGTGTAAACCTGCCCGGAACCGACCGGCACATCCAGTAACCACAACAATATATGTCTAATGTGAGTGCTTAGTGCTTTAATTAATTAGTTAATTAAGGCTCATGAATAAATCAAGCTAGAAATGGTGAGGTTAAGTAATTAGGGAAATAGTTAACCATAATAACATGTTAACTAGGCAAGTGGGTGAGGTTAAGTAAATTTAGAACACTTAACCGTTGTAACATGTTAATTAAGCAGATGATAGGGTTAAGTTAACTAAGGAAACACTTAACCAAAATATATAACGACAGGTGGTGGGGTTAAGTAATACAAGAGGAAAACACTTAACCAATTATATAACATGATGTATGGGAAGGGTTAAGTTAACACGAGAACAACACATAACCAATATAACAAGATTTGAGGTAGGGTAAAGTCAACACCAAAAGAAAACTCTTAACCAACATGACGTGACGGGTGGATGGGTTAAGTTAACTTGAATTGATTAATGACACTTGACGAATGTAACTCGATGAACGAATGAGGTTAAGTTAAATGGGAAATACTTAACCAATATAACCTGATGAATGAACAGGGTTAAGTTAATAAATCACACTTAACCAATCCAACATGATAAGCAAGAAAGGTTAAGTTAATAAGAACCACTTAACCAACACGACTTGACGAGTAGGAGGTTAAGTACACATCGGTAGGTGGGTAATATTAGTAAATATAGACCCACAAAACTTAACCATTAAATAAACCTGCTTGAATCCGTGGGAAGGTTAAGTACATCTCGTGTAGGTGGGCAATATTAGTACATATAGGCCGACAAACTTAACCGTTAAGAAAACATGCTAGAATCGGTGGGAGGGTTAAGTACGTCTCGTATGAGTGGGTAATATTTGTATATATAGGCCCACAAACTAAAACAGCAGGAAACCCTAGTAACGGTGACCCATTTCATCAGTAACCCTCATAGATGTATGATGGAACCCTGAAACTAGGCAGGGTGGGGCACGATTATTGGGCTGATTATAAGCGGTCAAAGATAATGGCAGGGGGTACGTCAGTGTAGGTTCCGATGGTTTACGGGCGTGCACGTACTCCGGAGTGGGAAAAAGCAGGCAGTGCATCTTGAATCGTGTCGGGTCGCTATCATAAGGCTTGATACACCTTATGGTGGGGCCAGCACAGAGTATCTACACGCAAGAGAGGGCCGACTAACACAGACACATGGAAAATTAATACATGGAGGTAGCATAATCCCTAGTTGGACCTAGGTCGCGTAAACCCTGAATCCGAGAAGCGTTCAATATGTAGCATAAAATCTAGTAGCCCTAGGTAGCGTAAACCTTGGTTGAATCTAGTAAGCACTCGATAGTGAACCCGAGATTGGATCTAAGTAATAAAACGAAATCACCATAATTGAAGCACACCTGAAGGCAACCGCGAGTACGAGGATTGGGATCACGTTATCATAGGATCAGAGATTACCAGTTTGGACACCAGTTAGGTAGTGCAGAGATATACAAATCAGTATAAACAGGGTAGTTGCGAAGCAGAGAAGGAGTAGAAGCGCATTCAGTTTATTAGTACATTCAGTTTATTGGTACATTCAGTTTATCTTGCCATATCCCATACGTATCCCATATTATCTTGTTACTATGGTTTAGTCTTATATTTAGTTTATTCATGTCATGACCCTTTTCACTGGACTTACCAGACTTTATGTCTGACCTAGTTTGCTTTCGCCTCTTTTCTTCCATTCCCCCCCTCGAGGTAGTCAGGGAGGGAATAGCTCAGGTTTGTTTTGGACCGTTACTCATTCCAAGCTTGAAGACTCTTTGATGTGTTGCCTTGGACTCTCTCTTCTACTACTATGGCTGGCTCATGCTTTATTTGGGGAAATCATTTTATGCTTCTTTACTTTTGTAAACAAGACAAGATACTTTAGTATTGTTAAACAATCTTTGTACAAGATGTTTATCAATGAAATAAAGTTTTATTTATTTCTCGCTGCTTTATTTGTCTGTCTTGTAATTTATCTGCATCTTTTACCTATAATGCTCCACCGAAATTAAGGCATTCCCTTTAAGAGTGACCTTAACGGAGGTAGGGCGTTACACTTGGTATCAGAGCTGAAGGTTACCGGATCAGATAAAAAGATTTGAAAAATTATTTCAAAATGGTTTTAAAAGAAGCATTTTCAAAAGAAAAGTTTTGTTTTAAAGCCATATTCCCCAAAGCCATATGCACCATCTTTTGATCCTCTATTTAAATCCTTGTTTCCTTTTTTCCTAAGTTTCCGGGGCTCTTGGCTTTCTGGGAAGTAACCTCATCGCAGCATGGTTTCATAGGCTCGACATGACTACGACACTTGTCAAAGGGCAAACAAGTTCCCAACTTCCATCTGTAGCCATAGCAATTTCACCTGCGGCTAATTTTCTTTCGAGCTTTGTAGGATTCTCCGTGCGATGGAAGAAGCTTTCGAGAGACATGTCAACAAGTTACATAAGGATGGCAAGGTTGAAAATGAGGGGGTCTGGCTACGGAGCACAACACAAGGATGAAGAACCCATGGGTATGGACTTGGCTCACAAAGGAGGGGAGGAAAAGAAATAGTAAAACCTAAGACAAGAGGAAGTATCCTTACTAGGGTATAACGGGCCATATAATTGAGGACAAGGGCAAGAACAAGGGACATGATTTTCCAGAAGGCGAGTGCATGCTCTCACCGCCAGCATACCTGAGAGAGAGGCAGTAATATTTTGGTTGAAAGAGTTTTTCCTTTTCGATTATCCTATTAGTACTCCTTCAGATTTTAGTGCTTCACATCCATATATATATATCTGCTTTCATAGTTGAGTCTCTGCACCCTAGATATTGTGTAGTAGAGGATCCCATTATAGTCTCGAATCCAATTGCTGGGTCGGCCCATCTATCTTTGACTTGTGAGGATTTGAGAATAGGTATATTTATGCTTATGTTTTTGGGCTATGGGCTGATTCTGGGCATTGATTGGTTAGCTAGTAATTATGAAACAAGGGTAGTTAGACTTTCGACTTGCCTCGAGAATACCCTTGAGATTTCGTACGATCCTAAGGGATCAGTTTGTCTTAGCTACCTAGAATCACTTTACTTATCTATCGACGATTTTCGATCCGTTGGGGTAGCCCATGAATACACAAGATGTTTTGATTAGGGTAGGGGTTTTCCCCCCAAAAATTCGAGACAGACTTCCGCATGTATCTAGATGACACTGCAAAGCCAGTTATGCAATCAACGATAATTCTAGAGCAAGATTGGCGAGGATAGCCAGAGTGAGTAAAGTGCTCAATTGTTTGGTTGTCATCTCACATAGATCGTCCAAATTCGGAGGAGGTATCCCTTGCGTGCTTGTCTGATTTTGGTTTAGGCCTTTGGGGCTTATACTTGAGGGATGTCGATTTCGACTAGGATGGTTTGCATGAGAAATAAATGGTTAGGGGCTGGCACCCTAAGTTAGACTGACCTTAAGAGAGGTAATAAGCACATAGTAACCATTAGCTTTGGACCCTCAAACTTGCAGGATGATGGATAAGCTAAGTGGAGGAGAGACCTCTAATCATTTTAGGATGTACACTCAATATCATGGTTAATATCTGTTTATCTTGGAAAGATGGTTCGACTACATTGGATGCCCTCTAGCATAGTAAGTGGTCGAGGGCCTATCTTTACTAGTGGGTTTTGGAAATGGAGGTCAAGAAGCTTCGCAACCGTGAAGTTAAATTAGATAAGGTATAGTGGAGTGAAGCCCAAGAAAATGTGACTTAGAAGACTGAAGACTAGATACACACATCTTACCCTTTTTAAGGGTATATCCTTGATTCCTCTTTTTCTGTAAAAATCTATTTGCATGCTAGTCTTTAGCTTTTAAGTATATCCTCTCGGTCCTATCCTCGATCCAAAGGTAGAAGTCAATGGATGTAAACATGTGTTTGAGACATGTTATGTTTGGAGGATGCAAGTGGTTGCAAGTGTTTGCTAGTGGTTGCTCATGGATGCATATACACACATTAGGCACTAGATCGACTTGGTCACTTTCATGTTTGCATATGCATATATGTATTTGAAGATGGATTAAAACTTGATGTGTCATCATATGGATGTTGCATATGGATGAATGAATATGCACACATATACTATTTACATGATTAGGGATAATTGCATACATGATGGACTCATGGCACTGACATAATTCGCATTAAGGAGGTCAACTGAATCAGTAGACCGCCTGATTTTACATTAGATAAGGACATGTACACACACTATGCATAGAATCATGAAAGCATTAGAAATCCTTTTTAGGGACAATGAATGCCTGTGATTGAATGTTGAGTAGATAGATGCTGGATGTTAGGATACATTCTTCTTAACTTGAAGATTTCGGGGACGAAATCCTTTAAGGAGGGGAGAATGTAACACCCCGTATTTTCTGTGTTCATAAGAGTAACAAATCAGGGGATAATTAAATTGTAACAAAATAACTACGGGAAACGAGCTACGCCATTGCGTTCTTCTCGAAATTCTTCTTGGAGTAGAGTTTAAGTTTGCGTAAATCGGACTCTGTATGAAGAAGATATGTCCTTCAGAAGTTTCGGCCCGAAATTCAAAACAGATAGGACCTAGGTCGACACTAGGGTCGACCTGGGGGACAACAGGTCGACACTAACGTCGACCTAGGGGTCGACCTGTGTATACAGGTCGACACTAGGGTCGACCCTAGGGTCGACCTCCACCCTATTTCCAGATCTGGGGACAGATCCATTTTTCTGCACCTGGACACCTTTCTGACCAGATTCGTAACCCCTAGGCTATTTAAACACCCCCAAACCTAGCTCTCTCTCCACACAATTTCATTCTGTCTATACTCTGCCTCAATTCTAATTAAAAATTAAAAAATGTCGTCGCTATTCTACTGGACTAAAAACTAGGATTAATGCATCTTCTTCCAAACTGAATAGAATTAAAAGAGAATCAAGTTAAAGCTTCAAGTTGGACCGTAGGCATTCTGCTTCAAGCAACGTCACGCAAATCATAGCAAATCGCCACAACGCTATCTTATTATCCTCTTCTAAACCAATCACTCTAAGTTTGGTTATTCCTTAGATTTGAACATGTAATTGGACTCGTGAATGTAATAAATTAAAATATAGAACTGTGCCTATTGCAAGTTAATTATCTTTGATTCATGCTTATGTTAAATCTAACGTTATCTATGCCTTTGGATCTGATTCTCGATTGTGACCTAGAACTTATTGTGGCTAATTGCCAATAACTATGATTATGGGACTTTTGCCTGAGGCTATGACTATGAAAGTGTTGCCCATGAAACTATCGCCTATGACTATGATTCATGACAAAGAGACTATTACATATAACTATGACTATAAGAATGTTGCCTATGACTATGACTATGATTCATAATGTTGAGGCTATTGCATATGATTCATGACTATGAGACTATTGTCTGTGACATTGATTAAGAAACTATTGTGATTAGTCGCCCATGACTATTGTGGTTAATTTCCTATAACTATTGTAGTCAGTGGCTTATGCATGTTCACATTAACCTGAACTAGCATTATGTTGGACCAAATCACCTATGCCTTTTCCCTTAATTATGTTGGATCTCATTTTTTTGGGTGTAACTTGTCTAGTTTATTCCTATTTACTGTTGTGTACATCGAACCTATTGGAACCATTATTTTTGTATTTGGTTCATTCTTGCATGGCAATTCTTTTATGTCAATTCTCGTGCTTATCCCTTATTCCTTGCTTTGATAATGTTAGTATCATTTCATGAGTACATAGAAAACTTGTGAAATCGTGTTATACGTACGATTACGGTGCGGGAATTTGGGTGTAGCTTAATTAAGTTAATTTGGCATAAGAAATATGTTGGCATAATTCAAATTTGCTATAATAGTGAATGCTTTACATGCATATTAGACTTTGGCATAAATTAATAAATTTAATTAGCCGCAAGTGTGTAATTCGCGTGTAAACCAAATTTTGGACATAAATGGTAAACTAGAATATTAATCTAGTTTTGACATGAACTGCAAATTGGAATAGTAATCTAGATTGGGCATGAATTGTAAAAGGGGAATATTAAATCTAAATTGGTATAAACTGCAAGTTGGTTTAACTAATTGGTAAATCAAGTTTTGGCATTGAATATAAGTATGTTAATATGCGTGACAGTTGAATATGATCTAGGCTAAATTGATTTATGGAAAATTTACGTAAATAGTACATATGTAAATTTAGTAAAAGACGAATATGCCTGACCTGAGGTTAGACTGAGTTGTGGTGTAAAACTACCCGGAACCGACCAGCACATCCAGTGACCACAACAATACCTGTTTAATGTGGGTGGTTAGTGCATCAAGCCTAGAAAGACCCGAGATTAGACTGAGTTGTGGTGTAAACCTGCCCGGAACCGACCGACACATCCAGTAACCACAACAATATCTATCTAATGTGAGTGGTTGGTGCATCAATTAATTAGTTAATTAAGGCTTATGAATAAATCAAGCTAGAAATGGTGAGGTTATGTAATTAGGGAAACACTTAACCGTAATGTGACAGCCCGCCCCACACCAGCCTGCATTTCCTTCGAAGGTGCGCTGTACACATGCCCGACTAGCACGGGACGGTCGTCAGAAGGAAGGAAAGAAGGGAATTAACTAATCAAGAACCTGTAGAATGTCTCACAGCGCATGGAGTAAAATATAATAATAATAACATATTTGACATAAAACAGGTGAGACAGTGCATAAGCTGATAACTAAAATCAACATCAACATCAGAGCAGCGGAAATCCAAGTACAGCTTATTACAACTTTTCCAAATTTACTGTATCTAAAACAAAAGAAAGTTTAAAGTAGAAGATGCACCACCAATGCCCAAGCAGTGATCTTCAACAACACGGGGAGAATACTATATATATATTACGTGGAAGCCTCCTGCTCGTCTTCGGATCATCTACCCGTGCATCACCAGCTAACCTGTCTCTAATCTGCTCGTGTGAGCACCCAGAGTAATAAGAGGAGACATAAAACTCTGGGTCAGACATAAAGCCTGGTATGAGCGATAAGCATCTAAACCGAACAATAACAGGTATACTAAACCATACCTGAACCTGGACCTGCAACCAAAGAGTTAGTACCACATACCGTACAGTACTCTATGGTGCCATAATAAATAGTGTAAAGAATACGGGGGTGGGGTGTGCATGTCATAATGATAGCAAACAAATCATCTATAGCAACCATCCTCACAACTCTCACTCAGTGCGTAAAGCATACGATGTCCACCACTGTCAATCACTAGACCCATCGAAGTAAGTGACGGAGTTCAACTTGTACAACTACTGCTACTACCAAGCTTACCACATGGAGTCATGATCAAATCTTTACGAATGACCCCACTTCATTGGTTTATAGCCCTTTAGTCGTACCTAGGCCATTGCAGCCCTGAATCCGTTCACGTACTTCCCATACATAGTGATCCAAAGTCATAAACATCGACTGCCCCTTGGCACACGTCCCGCAGCAAAGCCCAATCATGAAGTGAACTCATCGGTTCCCAACTGGATCCTGAGCTCTAACTTCCCATATTGGACTACCTTTGCATCTCGGGTTATTGGGCAACACTGGGTCGGGTCGGGTTCTCCTTCTAGCCATCGGTTCGGGTCGGGTCCCCTACTTTGAATTGGCTCCGTTCGTAGTCTACCCCTGTAGCGGTTCGGTTCGGGTCCACAGCGTTGCATCGGTTCGGGTCGGGCGTCCCACATCGGGTCGGGTCGGGTGTCCTCCTCCGGGTTAGGTCGGGTTGCTATCTTCCCTCCAGTTCATGCTCCTTCTCCGATCATCTCCCTCGTTCTCCATTTACTCTGATCTGATCCTCCTCCTTTAGCCGATCCGATCCTACTCCTCTAACCATCCGATCCCTTCGCCTTACCCCAGTCCTAGCCTTTCATCCTTAAGTCGATCCGATCCGAGCCCTTCATCTTTAAGTTAGTCCGATCCCCAGCTTAACCAACATGGCCTTTCTTTTTGCCAAGCCTCTTATGTGCCAGATTCTGATTCGGGTCGGGTTCCTTGCCCAGGTCTCCTATCCGATCCGAGCCCATATCCGATCCGATCCGAAACCCTGCACAACTTTCTGCAACTTTTTCCAGCAACTTGTTTACGCCATTCGACGACGTTTTCGACAAATATAACTATACTAATCGATCACAAATCATCCCAAACAGTCATAGCAACATAGTAAACCACCCACAAACACCAAAACAATGAATTTACATGTCAAAATGGATCAAATATACCCAAAATCCCATTTTTCCCTTAAGCATGATTAAATAAAACTAATCATAGGGTTAACGAAACTTAATCAAATCGAACCAAATTTCTAACAGAGGCATAAAATATTATTTTCGAATTTCTAAACATTTTTCCAGAATTTATTAGTGTATAAATTCGCTAATCTTCACTAATTACCCTTGATTAACTGTAATTAGTGCCAAACGATGCTAATCACTCACCTTGGCCACAAAATAAAACACCAAATCTGAAATACTCTCTGTTTGGGTCGAACTCCAATGTATAGCAGCAGCTCCAACCTTGCTCTGTTGCTATTTGGCCTTGTTTTGATGTAGTTTAGGCCTAATCTTCACTAAAAATGTGTTTTGGAGTGGTTTTAGAGGATGGAAGCCATTACTAAGGTCTCAAGAAGGTTTGTGGCGGCTCAAAACTGAAATGAAAGTGATTTCCCAACCCTAATCAGTCCTCCTATGCCTCTAAACCCGAAATTCCCCTCTGGGCCTAGCTGCTAATCACCCGGTTAAGCCCAATTAAGCTGTTTTTCACCATCTGAAACTTGTTTCAGCCCTATCTCCCAAACAGTGAGTCTGTTTGGCTAATGTGACCACTCTACGGAATTGTAAACCGTCATCCGGAGCCAATGGAAGTGGTTTCAGGTCAAAATTCCTTTCCAGTCAAAAGTTATGGCCAAAACAGTACCAACTAGGGATAAAATGGTCATTTAAAAATCGGGAAAAATCATGAACATGGGAAATGACCCCAGTAGTCGTCTCCCAAAGCTACATGACCATAAGACTTCGTATGTGAAAGGAATAAATATTCTACGATCCTATGATACGTAGAATGCGGGTCGTTACACTCTCCCCCCCCCCCCCTTACGAAATTTCGTCCCCGAAATTCCTTAACCCAAAACATACAAAAGATCCCGCATGCCTAATAACCACATACAACAATCAAACATGCAAAACAAGCAAACAAGCCTATCCTAGCATGCGGAAAACTAAATCGAAGTCAAAATCTTACCAGGCAAAGAGTTCTGGGTGTGTCTTCCTAATGTTCTCCTCTGTCTCCCAAGTACAATCATTCTCGTCCTCACCCCACTGAACCTTGTCTAGCTTCACCGCCTTCCTTCGAAGTTGCTTCATGTCGTGCTCGACAATACAGGCCGGCTTGCGGTTCCCTACCGCCTCGGGTTCTACTTCGAAGTCCTCTAACTGATCAGGTGAAATAATCATATCTGGGTCGTGAATGAACTTCCTTAGTTGGGAAACATGAAATACGTTGTGAACTCCCGCCATCTTCTCTGGTAAGTCAATTCTGTATGCCAAATTCCCGACTAGTTCAAGAACAGGGAATGGGCCAACAAACCTTGGTGCTAACTTGCCTCTCCTGCCAAATCGTATTACGCTCTTCAACGGAGAAATCTTGACAAACACCAAGTCGCCAACGGAAAATTTTAAGTCTCTTCTTCTCTTATCAGCACAACTCTTCTGCCTATCTTGTGCAGCCTTCATTCGTTGTTGAATGATCTTGATCTTATCTGAAGTTTCCCTCACCACATCTGGTCCAAGCATAAACTTCTCGCCAGTCTCTATCCAACATGATGGTGAGTTGCACGGTCTTCTGTACAAAGCTTCAAACGGAGCCATACCGATACTGGATTGGTAGCTATTATTATATGCAAACTCTAATAGATGCAAATGGTCATCCCATGATCCACCAAAATCCAATATACATGCTCTCAAGAGATCTTCCAAAATACGATTCACCCTCTCCGTCTGACCGTCGGTCTAAGGATGATATGCGGTACTGAGATGTAACTCTGAACCTAGAGCCTCTTGTAAGCTCTTCCAAAACCCACTAGTGAATAACGGGTCTCAGTCACTCACAATGCTTTTAGGTACTCCATGAAATCACACTACCCACTTCATATACAATTCTGCTAACTTAGCTGCCGTTCTGGTCGATTTGACTGGTATGAATCTTGCACTCTTAGTCAATCGATCCACGATTACCCAAATGCAATCATGTCCCGATCTAGTCCGTGGTAAACCATCGATGAAATCCATCGAGACTTGCTCCCATTTCCATTCGGGAATTTCTAATGGCTGTAAAAACCCACTAGGCTTCTTTTGCTCGGCTTTAACTAGCTGGGAATTCATGCATTTGGATATAAACTTCCTAATGTCTCTTTTCATCCCTTCCCAGTAGTAGGTCTGCTTCATATCTCGATACATCTTATTACCACCGGGGTGTATAGTCAGTTTTGAGTGATGACACTCTCTAAGCACTTCATCCCTCAATTCATCGACATTGGGTACAACAAGCTTTCCATTCTTTCTAAGCCATCCATCTCGATCAAGCCCATACTTGTTCATCTCCTCATCGATACCCATCTCTAACTTGGAGATGATTTCCAATAGGTTAGGATCGTCCCTCTGACTAGAGCCGATCCGCTCAATCAAAGTGGGTCTGATCATCAAACTTGCTAACATTTCTGGATTCAATTCGCACTTTGGTCTGAAATCATACCCATCGATGTACTCCAGTTGCTTCCATTCTAGAAACATAGCCCCTAAGCTGGCATGTCTCCTACTCAATGCATCAGCCACCACATTGCCCTTTCCCGGTGTATATGCAATGTCAAAATCATAGGAAGCCAAGAATTCTAACCACCTTTGTTGCCGGAGATTTAAATCCTTCCGGGAGAAGAGATACTTCAACGACTTATGATCTGTAAACAGCTCAAATCTTTCTCCCAAGAGATAGTATCTCCACATCTTTAACGCGAACACGATCGCTGCCAGTTCCAAATCATGGGTAGGGTATCTTCTCTCGTGCGGTTTCAATTGCCGACTTGCATAAGCTACAACTCTACCACTTTGCATCAATACAGCATCCAGTCCGGTACCACAGGCATCCGTGTATACCGTCATCTCTTCATTCCCCTTAGGAATGACTAACACTGGTGCGCTTGTCAACTTGTCCTTTAGACTCTTGAATGCATTCTCGCACCTTTCATCCCAGACAAAAGCTTGATTCTTCTTGGTCAACTGGGTCAATGGTGCTGCTATCTTGGAGAAATCTTGAATAAACTTACGATAATATCCAGCTAACCCCAAGAAACTTCTTACATTTGTTGCATTCTTGAGCGTAGGCCAATCCTGTACCGTAGCCACCTTTGCCGGGTCCACGGCAATACCATTCTCGGAAACAACATGGCCCAAGAACCTCACTTCCCTCCTCCAGAAGTGACACTTAGAAAACTTTGCTTTCAATTGGTGTTTTATCAAAAACTCCATCACTATTCTTAAATGTTACTTGTGTTCTTCCTCTGTCTTCGAATAGACTAAAATATCATCAACGAACACAAGGACAAACTTATTCAACTGATCTCTGAATACCCTATTCATAAGATCCACAAAATATGCTGGGGCATTGGTCAGCCCGAATGGCATGACCAACCACTCATAAAATCCAGACGGCGTCCGAAATGCCGCTTTAGCTATACTCTTAGCTTCCACTCTAAGCTGATGAAAACCTATCGCGAGATCCAACTGAGAAAATACTCTCGCGCCACTCAACTGATCGAACAAATCATCTATCCGCGGTAGAGGATACTTGTTCTTCCTCGTCACTTTATTCAACTCGCGGTAGTCTACACACAAACGAAGGGAACCATCCGGCATGGTAGCAAACACAACTAGTGCTCCCCATTCAGAAACACTCCTTCTGATAAATCCCTTCTTCAAAAGATCGCTGACTTGCACCTCGAGCTCTCGCTGCTCCCTTGGTGCCATACGACGAAGTGGCATCACAATAGGTCTGGCATCTTTTACCAAATCAATACGGAACTCAATCTCTCGGTGTGGTGGAAGCCCGGTAACTTCTTCGAAAATATCCGGATACTGGCCAACCACGGGCAAACCTGACAACTCACTATGCGGAATGTCGAGGGAGTTTAGAAAACTAGCCAATAACCCCTCACTGGGTAGACCACCAAACACTATCCTCCGCCCATCATCCACTCTAGTTGTCACCAAAAAGCCCTCACAGTCTACCACCACCCCGTATCTTCAGATCCCATCTACTCCCAAAATAATGCCAAACCCAGTAAAGCCCAAAACAAAGCAATCACAAACAAACATGCATCCATGACTCGATAAGAACACATTACGACAAATCAAGCTAAGGCTAGTCGAACCACCAATCGGGTTCATCACTACTAAAGGTCTATCGACAATCTCGGGCTCCAATCCCAACCTATCTACCAGGTCACTAAATATGAAAGAACTGGAAGCTCCGGTATCAAACAAAACTCTAAAAGGAACATCACAAACAGAAAGCATACCTTGAATGACGACATTCTTTCCCTTCTCCGCCAAAGTTTGGGCATTCGACGAAGAAGGAATAACATTAAGGGGATATGCTTTCACCATTTGCTTTTCTTTGGGGGGTTGCGGACACTTGTCCTTGTGATGTCCCATTTTGGCCACAATTGAAGCACTTCCTATCCGCTGGCTTGGCCCGACAATTACTAGCATAGTGACCCTTCTTACCACAGCTGAAGCACTCAACATCTTGCTTATTCCTTTTCTTCTGGCCATCCTTAGTCTGATTCTGCTTTCTCTTATTCTGGGAACCACCCTTGCCTCCACCACTTGCTTGTGGTTTTGGCTCTTCTGCAGATGCAACCTCGGTCTTCGGCTTAGGGTAGAGACTTTCTGATCTCAATGCTTTCCCCACAATCGATTCAAACGTCTCATCGATGTGGTTAATAAGCCTTTCCCCCAGGTACTGATCCAAACCAGTTATGAATTTCTAATTCTTCTTCTTGGTAGTATCAATAAGAGATAACCCATACTTCGACAAAGTATCGAATTCAGCAATATACTCCGAGGCAGCTCTGCCATTCTGCTTGAGCTCCAAGAATTTCTTAAACAGCACTGACTTCTGAGCAGCCGGAATGAACTTCTCGCTAAAGCGAGCTTTAAACTGCTCCCAAGTAATCTGATCTTCGGGAGTAGCTTCCTTTATAGCATTCCACCAATTCATTGCCCGCCCTTGCAGCTGACTGGACGCTAACTTTCTCTTCATCGCATCCTCGATACCCAAATCCTCGAAGATACGTTCGCAACTATCCAACCAATCCTGAACATCCGTGGCTGACTCCATTCCGTGAAACGGCTTCCCACCAAGGCAAGTATAATCCTTGTTCAGCTTGGCAAAGTCGACCCTCGGTGCCTGCACTATTGGACCACCACCATTTCCACCATTGGGAGTTGCTCTCTGCACATCCCTAAGCATCTCTCTCAAGAGGTCGGTAAACATCGTCCTCATGTCAGCAGCATTCCCATTATTGGCCCCTCTACCGGTACCTCTAACATATCGGCTCATCGTCAATCTGAAAAAGGAAATGATTAACGACCCCATAGTTGTGCTAGTGCAACACGACTTCATTCTTATACTACTAATAGTATATATATATAGCTTTTGAAAACCAAAATAATCACAAATACGCTCTCTCGTATACGTATATTATCTCTCTCTGATAACTTCCCTAGGTTAACTACGCAACCTAGAGCTCTGATACCAAGTGTGATGGCCCGCCCCGCACTAGCCTGCATTTCCTTCGAAGGTGCGCTGTACACATGCCCGACTAGCATGGGACGGTCGTCAGAAGGAAGGAAAGAAGGGAATTAACTAATCAAGAACCTGTAGAATGTCTCACAGCGCATGGAGTAAAATATAATAATAATAACATATTTGACATAAAACAGGTAAGACAGTGCATAAGCTGATAACTAAAATCAACATCAACATCAGAGCAGCGGAAATCCAAGTACAGCTTATTACAACTTTTCCAAATTTACTGTCTCTAAAACAAAAGAAATTTTAATGTAGAAGATGCACCACCAGTGCCCAAGTAGTGATCTTCAACAACACAGGGAGAATACTATATATATATATATTACCTGGAAGCCTCCTGCTCGTCTCCGGATCATCTACCCGTGCATCACCAGCTAACCTGTCTCTAGTCTGCTCGTGTGAGCACCCAGAGTAATAAGAGGAGACATAAAACTCTGGGTCAGACATAAAGCCTGGTATGAGCGATAAGCATCTAAACAGAACAATAAAAGGTATACTAAACCATACCTGAACCTGGACCTGCAACCAAAGAGTTAGTACCACATACCGTACAGTACTCTATGGTGCCATAATAAATAGTGTAAACAATACGGGGGTGGGGTGTGCATGTCATAATGATAGCAAACAAATCATCCATAACAACCATCCTTACATCTCTCACTCAGTGCGTAAAGCATACGATGTCCACCACTGTCAATGACTAGACCCATCGAAGTAGTGACGGAGTTCAACTTGTACAACTACTGCTACTACCAAGCTTACCACATGGAGTCATGACCAAATCTTTACAAATGACCCCACTTCATTGGTTTATAGCCCTTTAGTCATACCTAGGCCATTGCATCCCTGAATCCGTTCACGTACTTCCCATACATAGTGATCCAAAGTCATAAACATCGATTGCCCCTTGGCACACGTCCCGCAGCAAAGCCCAATCATGAAGTGAACTCATCGGTTCCCAAGTGGATCCTGAGCTCTAACTTCCCATATTGGACTACCTTTGCATCTCGGGTTATTGGTCAACACTGGGTTGTGTTCTCCTTCTAGCCATCGGTTCGAGTCGGGTCCCCTACTTTGAATTGGCTCCGTTCGTAGTCTTCCCTTGTAGCGGTTCGGTTCGGGTCCACAGCGTTGCATCGGTTCGGGTCGGGCGTACCACTTCGGGTCGGGTCGGGTGTCCTCCTCCGGGTCGGGTCGGGTTGCTATCTTCCCTCCAGTTCATGCTCCTTCTCCGACCAGCTCCCTCGTTCTCCATTTACTCCGATCCGATCCTCCTCCTTTAGCCGATCCGATCCTACTCCTCTAACCGATCTGATCCCTTCGCCTTACCCTTAGTCCTAGCCTTTCATCCTTAAGTCGATCCGATCCGAGCCCTTCGTCTTTAAGTTAGTCCGATCCCCAGCTTAACCAACATGGCCTTCCTTTTTGCCAAGCCTCTTATGTGCCAGATTCCGATTCGGGTCGGGTTCCTTGCCCAGATCTCCTATCCGATCCGAGCCCATATCTGATCCGATCCGAAAGCCTGCACAACTTTCTGCAACTTTTTCCAGCAACTTTTTTACGCCATTCGATGACGTTTTCGACAAATCTAACTATACTAATCAATCACAAATCATCCCAAACAGTCATAGCAACATAGCAAACTACCCACAAACACCAAAACAATGAATTTACATGTCAAAATGGATCAAATATACCCAAAATCCCATTTTTCCCTTAAGCATGATTAAATAAAACTAATCATAGGGTTAACGAAACTTAATTAAATCGAACCAAATTTCTAACAGAGGCACAAAATATTATTTTCGAATTTCTAAACATTTTTCCAGAATTTATTAGTGTATAAATTCAATAATCTTCACTAATTACCCTTAATTAACTGTAATTAGTGCCAAAACGATGCTAATCACTCACCTTGGCCACAAAATAAAACACCAAATCTGAAATACTCTCTGTTTGGGTCGAATTCCTATGTATAGCAAGCTCCAACCTTGCTCTGTTGCTATTTGGCCTTGTTTTGATGTAGTTTAGGCTTAATCTTCACTAAAAATGTGTTTTGGAGTGGTTTTAGAGGATGAAAGCCATTACTAAGGTCTCAAGAAGGTTTGTGGCGGCTCAAAACTGAAATGAAAGTGATTTCCTAACCCTAATCAGCCCTCCTATGCCTCTAAACCCGAAATTCCCCTCTGGGCCTAGCTGCTAATCACCCGGTTAAGCCCAATTAAGCTGTTTTTCACCATTTGAAACTTGTTTCAGCCATATCTCCCAAACGATGAGTCCGTTTGGCTAAGTGACCACTCTACGGAATTATAAACCATCATCCGGAGCCAATGGAAGTGGTTTCAGGTCAAAATTCCTTTCCAGTCAAAAGTTATGGCCAAAACAGTACCAACTAGGGGTAAAATGGTCATTTAAAAATCGGGAAAAATCATGAACATGGGAAATGACCCCAATAGTCGTCTCCCAAAGTTACATGACTATACGACTTCGTATGTGAAAGGAATAAATATTCTACGATCCTATGATACGTAGAATGCGGGTCGTTACACGTAATAACATGTTAACTAGGCAAGTGGGTGACGTTATGTAAATTTAGAACACTTAACTATTGTAACATGTTAATTAAGCAGATAATAGGGTTAAGTTAACTGAGGTAACACTTAACCAAAATATATAATGACATGTGGTGGGGTTAAGTAATACAAGAGGAAAACACTTAACCAATTATATAACATGATGTATGGGAATGGTAAAGTTAACAAGACCGATATAACAAGAATTGAGGTAGGGTCAAGTCAACACCAGAAGGAAACACTTAACTAACATGACCTGACGGGTGGAGGGGTTAAGTTAACTTGAATTGATTAATGACACTTGACCTATAATAACCCGGAAATCTGAGCAAATTTAAAAATTTTATTTTGGCAATCTTAGTGAATTTTGAATATTTAAAATGGTTTATTTTAAATAATAATGGCGAGAAATTTATTTTGAATAGAATTAGAACGAATATATTTATTTGAATCGACGTTAGAATAAAAATAATTGTTTATAATTACAAAAGGAATTGAAAATGGCGCGGGAGTTTGATAATTCGATTTCGAATTTCAAATGAATGTACAGGATTCAAAATAAACCGGATTTTAGCAAAACCAAAAATATTTGAATCTAATTGAGAATATCTTTCCAACGAATCCGAAAAATCAAAATTTCATAGCGGGGATAAAAAGTTATGCTCAGTTGAAAATTCAGAATAGTCGCTATGGAATTCAGGCCCTTAAAAATGGAAATTTTGCAAACGACCTCGCTTTTCGACGAAACCACTTTTATTGGATCCGGGATGTCAAGTTATTGCTAGATTCCAAAATTCATAATTTTTTGAATTAATATGTGAGCGTGTCAAAATAAAACGTGTTCTAACAGTTTCTATCAATTTCGATCGACCAGAAAATGGCAATTTTTCAAATGGTCTCAGAATTTGATGAAATTAGTTTCGTTAGGACCGTATCGTCAATACGATCATAGAAAAATTTTTTGGGGATTTTTCGAGTTAGTATGTGACCCCAGTAAATTGAAATGTGCGTTCAAAATTCAATATAATGATGTAAATGCTAATTTAAATGAAAACTGATAGAAACAATCGAGTTGGCTCACGAAACATATCCCATTGTGTTCGGAATGGGGGTAATTAGCTAGGGCGACATTCATTGGGTGTCGTTTAGAGTTTGAATGAAAAATCAACTTTTTGGAAAATTAAAATAATTAAATAATTGAATAAATGAGTGGGTCACAACCCTTTTCTCCCTAACCCGGTCAAAGCCCTCCCTCCCGTCATCGTTCACAAGAGATCGAGAATATATATAAAAAAGGAAAGGGCGACAGGGGGGACCGCCACCGCCACTCCATCCCCCCCCCCCCACGAGCCACCAACGCACCGCCCGCCCTACCAGAACCCTCCGACGCCTCTCCCTTCTTTCTGTCTCGCCATCGATCGAAATCCCAATCCCCACAAAAGCCACCGCGGAACCCTAAGCCCCCAATCACCGCCGTGGGCCCTACCACCTCCTCCGCCGCCATTGCGAGCTAAGCCCCTCCTCCGGCTGTTAGGCGCAGTGAAACCCTCCCCCATCCTTCCTTCGATTAGCGTTGTGAGTTTTATAATTTTTATTTACATAAAAATCTTAGTTTTATTTACATAAAAATTTCAGTTTTATTTACATAAAAATCTTGTTTTTACTATGGGAAGATTATATATTTTTAACATAGAAAAAGATTTGAATTTTAAAATAGAAAGGATATGAACTTTATATGCAAAAAGAATATTTTTTATATCAATGAAAGATGAGATTTTTATATGCGAGAAGTTTATGTTTTACTCGTATGAAATTTGTATTTTTAAATAAAGAAAGTAATATTTTTAAATAAAGAAAAATTGGATTTTGATGAAAGCAAGGTAAAGGTTTGATTTTGATTATCATGAAAGTAGCTAAAAAATATAATTTTTATATTATAAAAAGAATAAAAATATGACTTTTATATTATAGAAAGAATAGAAATATGATTTTTATATTATAGAAAGAATAAAAATGTGATTTTTATATATGTAGTGGCTACAGACAATGAAAGTGACAAAAGGCGAGCACGACAAAGATTTCCTACATATGAATAGTCATGGCGTTTGGTTTAGCTAGTCGGTGAGAACTCCTCACTTTTATTTTAATTTCTAATTTGAAATATATACTAGGATGCAGACGGTGCTTAGCAGCACCCGACACCCGTCGTCCACAGACCATGGATGACTCGTATGTATGATTGTTTGTGTTGTGAAAATTGACTGTTGGTTGTGAAATAAAATATATATTTATGTGTTGAAATAAAATATATATTCGTGTGTTGAAATAAAATATATATTCATATGTTGAAATAAAATATATATTCATGTGTTGAAATAAAATATATATTCATTTGTTGAAATCAAATATATATTCAAGTATTGAAATCAAATATATATTCATGTGTTGAAATAAAATATATATTCATGTGTTGAATTAAAATATATATTCATGTGTTGAAATAAAATATATATTCATGTGTTGAAGTCAAATATATATTCATGTGCTGAAATAAGATAAATATTCATGTGTTGAAATAAAATATACATTCTTGTGTTGAAATAAAATATATATTCATGTGTTGAAGTAAAATATATATATTCATGCGTTGAAGTAAAATAAATATTCATTTACAAATCGAACGATTTGTTTATGTACACCGATTTGACTGATATTGATTAGGACGATAAATTTTACACATCGTCCGACTGCACAAATAAAATATGTGTTTGATTGATTGAAACCCCACACGGGTGTTGGGATGATATTGACGTGCTCTAATCCCAATTGTTTAGTAGTATGTCGACCGATGGGTTGACAGACTGTGTAAGCGTTAGCGTTACTTATCTATATTTAATGCTTATGCAGTGGTGTGGTGCACTCTGGATGATGGTTGATGAATTATCGTGGTCATTATATACCTGTGTTGTAGGGAATCCATATAATTAACATTATATGGTAATTGATTGGGCCTCATTCTAATTTGGAAAATAAAGAATAGAATGAAAATTCATATGTTGAATAATATAAATTCATGTGTTGAATAGAATGAAAATTCATGTGTTTAATAATATAAATTCATGTATTGAACAGAATGAAAATTCATGTGTTGAATAATATAAATTCATGTGTTGAATAGAATAAATATTCATGTGTTGAATAAAATAAATATTCATGTGTTGAATAGAAGAAAACATTCATATGTTGAATAAAAGCAGTGTTGATCAGATTGACGCCATTTTGACGTGAACGATATTTATATCGACTTTATTCATTTTTATAATGAATATAGAAAAGAAAGTGATTTCAAAATATAACGTTTTGAAATATTATGATTTGTATATCGATGGTGTGGAATATTCAATTTTGATTCGAAATTGAATATGAAGTTGAAATCGTTTCAAAAACGAATTTAAAACGATTTGTAAAATACGTTTTAAAAGGAAATCGACGAAATATATAATATATATATATATATATATATATTAGAATGGCTTGAATAGAACACGCCGCGCCGCGGCAGTTCGCGAATTTCGACCATTGACTTCGAATGGATATTACGGGAGATCCGACCGTCTGATTCTCCTAAAACCAGAACCGTTGGATTCGTATCGAATAGCGCTTTCTAATGAATATTAGAGATTTGAAATCTAATGATTGGATTTGGAATTATGTCCAAATCAAAATTGGAAAAGGTCGATGTAAGTGCAGTTCGATGCCCGTTGATGGAATTCGAGTGTACGGGCCTTGATAAAATTATTAAAAATAGTAACAATTTGTGTAAACTCGTAAGAAATGATTTGTGAAGAATTGAGATGAAAAAATCCAAATTTGAAAAGATAAAAATAGATTTTTATCGAAATGAACTAGTTTTGAACTAGAATAATAATTTATTTATTTTTAAATTAATAAATTGAATTTGAAAGGGTTTTAAAAGTAACAAGAAGTTTCAATAATTGAATTGGAATGGAATGTGATTTTGGGTTTATAGTGAATCGTATTTTAAATGACATTGTTTCTTTAACCCAGTTAAAGACAGGATATGATTTCCCAAGTTAAATAATCATTGATAGTGATTTTTGGGATGATTAAAACCAAGTGGAGTTTTAATGAATCTTTAATTAGATTGAAGTGATCGAGAATTGGGTATTACCAGTTTTGCTCCAAGCGATAGTTAAATCTTTGATTAGATTTGAACGTGAAATGGTAATTGAATTTACCGATAACACCATGGTGCTAGATATGAAGTATGACCAGTTTTACTTCATTGGATGAATAGGTTGGGATTGGACAATAAAATAAATGATTACTTCGGTGTGGTTCGCTAATCCAGACTAGTTTGAATTAATATTCAAAAGAAGATTAAAGAATAAATTTAAAGGAATTATCGTTGATAAAATTAATGGGTACCTTTCCCAAGGTGTAAGAATATTTGAATAAAAAAATATTCTGAATTGGAATGAGGCGTATGTTGTGTTTGTGTAACACTTGTTTATTATATACGCGAGTTATTCAGAAAGACCGGGTTTATCCCATTCTGAATAACTGATTCGACGTGTTGTCGAGGATGAAGACGATGGTCGAAGACTGGAGGTCTTCACATCGTTTGGGTGATTACTGATGATCTTGATTGGGCTGTACACCCAAGAGGAGGGAATCAGTTGGTGATCGTCCATACGTACTTGGAGATCGATGGATACGCGAGGTACAAGGTGCCTCCAGTTTCGTTCAGACCCAGAATGAACTTGTAAATGGACTGTGTGTCTGACATTGGATTTTATTCTGTGTGATTGATTTCTATTAAATATATATCTGTTTGGCAGCGGAGAATTTATTCTTTTGCTAAACGCCCTTCTCTAAGTCGTACGAGCTCATGGGTTATATATTGATGGATATCAATCGCATGGAGTGAATGGCCTGTGTGGCACGCCTAAGTGGAAATTGATCAAGGCTTCTGTTGAAAAGCAAAGTCTTGTGGTTAATGATCAAAGCACCGCCTGTGTGGCATAGCTTTGTGTAGCATTGATTCGCGAGCCTCAAACCTCGGTTGTGAACAAGAAACGGGAGAGGACATCAGGGAGGACATGTGTTTCTTTCTAGCTAGGGTGGTGTCAGTGACCTACCAGCCCTGACATTTATATTATTTTCACCTGTGTGGTTGTTGCTATTGCGAGGCGCCTCGGATATATCTGTGACTATGTGGAGCCGATGGAGCCATTGGGCTCATTTATACCCCAAAGGGTGGGAAAACGCAGTGTTCAGGCATTTTAATCCACATCGGTGGATCGGCCCTGATGATCCAAGGGCCCACCTGAGTCTGGGTCCTGAGACATGGTAGGCTAGATTGTCTCGAATCGGTAGAGGACGATCCCTAGCCTCGGTTCACAGATGGAAATCCAATTTCCAAATACGTGACTTTGCGGTTTTGATTGTAGAGCCTAGTATGGCGACATGATATATGATACCCATGCCGTCTATGATTGATATTTATGAATGAAATTGTTTTGACACTATACACTTATAATAGTATCAAATGATTTGTTTTTAACGTACCAAACATGTTTGGCTATTATAAGGGAAAACCCTATCCTCTGGCTTGTGTTGCATTGTGTAATGGGATCTGGTTCTTATAATAGCTTCATTTTTTCAAAAAGCATTGCGCTGTTTTGTTATATGCACCGGTATTCTTGGGATGAAACCCGTTCCGTGTTATACGGCGTGGTCCCTTGTTATATCTGATTTAAAGTAAAGCCTTAAATAACTGTTTTAGTTCTTACACCAGTCACATGACTGACCTGGAGTTTATTGTTTTAACATAAACTCTGGGTGCCCTTATTTTCCACAAGGGCAGCTAGTAGTTTTGGTTTTGCAGATTTATGTTCACAGGATCCTGATTTACAGCTGGAATGATATACGAAAAGTTCTGTATCCGTATATCTCCTTCAGTTGTGTTTTGTATTATTTTCTGCTGCGATGTATTTAAATGTAATTTAAATCTCTGATATTCTCTGTGTAACATTTATTCATACTCTGTATATTCTTGTATTCTGATGAATTGTTGTAATATACAATGAAATGTTCTTCTGTTTGCGTCCCGATCTATCTTATCCTCAAAGTATCCTCTCTTTTCTTACTGGGGAAGTTACGGGTCTTTACATGACCAATGTAACTCAATGAACGGATGGGGTTAAGTTAAATGGGAAACACTTAACCAATATAACCTGACGAATGAACAAGGTTAAGTTAATAAACCACACTTAGCCAATCAAACATGATAAGCAAGAAAGGTTAAGTTAATAAGAACCACTTAACCAACACGACTTGACGAGTAGGAGGTTAAGTACACGTCGGTAGGTGGGTAATATTAGTAAACATAGGCCCACAAAACTTAACCATTAAATAAACCTGCTTGAATCCGTGGGAAGGTTATGTACATCTCGTGTAGGTGGGCATTATTAGTACATATAGGCCCGCAAACTTAACAATTAAGAAAACATGCTAGAATCGGTGGGAGGGTTAAGTACATCTCGTATGGGTGGGTAATATTTGAGTATATAGGCCCACAAACTTAACCAGCAGGAAACCCTAATAACGGGGACCCATTTCAACAGTAACACTCATAGTTGTATCATGGTACCCTGAAACTAGGCAGGGTGGGGCATGATTATTGGGCAGATTATAAGCGGTCAAAGATAATGGCAGGGGGTACGTCAGTGTAGGTTCCGACGGTTTACGGACGTGCATGTATTCCGGAGTGGGAAAAAGCTGGCACTGGGTACCAGTAGTTATACAATGTGCATCTTGAATCGTGTCGGGTCGCTATCATAAGGCTTGATACACCTTATGGTGGGGCCAACACAGAATATCTACACGCAAAAGAGGGCCGACCGACACAGACACATGGAAAATTAATACATTAAGGTAGCATAATCCCTAGTTGGACCTAGGCCACGTAAACCTTGAATCCGAGAAGCGTTCAATAGGTAGCATAAACCCCAGTGGCCCTGGGTAGCGTAAACCCTGGTTGAATCTAGTAAGCACTCGATAGTGAACCCTAGATTACATCTAGGTAATAAAACGGAATCCCCATAATAGAAGCACACCTGAAGGCAATCGCAAATACGGGGATTGGGATCACATTATCATGGGATCATAGATTACTAGTTTGGACACCAGTTAGGTAGTGACGAGATATAGAAATCAGTATAAACAGGGTAGTTGCGAAGTAGAGAAGGAGTAGAAGCGCATTCAGTTTATAAGTACATTCAGTTTATCGGTACATTCAGTTTATCTTGCCATATCCCATACGTATCCCATATTATCTTGTTACTATGGTTTAGTCTTATATTTAGTTTATTCATGTCATGATCCTTTTCCTCGTTTAAATACTAAGAATCACTGGACTTACCAAACTTTATGTCTGACCTAGTTTGCTTTCGCCTCTTTTCTTCCGTTTTTCCCCCAGGTAGTCAGGAAGGGAGTAGCTCAGTTTTGTTTTGGACCGTTACTCTTTCCAAGCTTGAAGACTCTTTGACGTGTAGCTTTGGACTCTCTCTTCTACTGCTAAGGCTGGCTCATGCTTTATTTGGGGAAATCATTTTATGCTTCTTTACTTTTGTAAACAAGACAAGATACTTTGGTACTGTAAAACAATCTTTGTACAAGCTGGTTATCAATGAAATAAAGTTTTATTTATTTGTCGCTGCTTTAATTGTCTGTCTTGTAATTTATCTGCATCTTTTACCTATAATGCTCCACCGAAATTAAGGCATTCCCTTTGAGAGTGACCTTAACGGAGGTAGGGCATTACATTATATATATATATATATATATTATATTTCGTCAATTTCCTTTCAAAACGTATTTTATAAATCGTTTTAAATTCGTTTTCAAAATGATTTCAACTTCATATTCAATTTCTAATCAAAACTGAATACTCCATATCATCGATATATAAATGATATTATTTTCAAACCATTAGATTTTGAAATCAATTCCTTTTCAATATTCATTATAAAAATGAATAAAATCGATATTAATATCGTTCATGTCAAAGTGGCGTCAATCTAATCAACACGACTTTATATATTTTGATAACTTCGTTATTCTATTCAACAAATGAATATTTTCTTCAACACATGAATTTTTCTTTTATTCAACACATGAATATATATTTTATTCAAGACATGAATTTTCTTTTATTCAACACATGAATATATATTTTCTTCAACACATGATTTTTTTTTATTCAACACATGAATTTTCTTTTATTCAACACATGAATATATATATTTTATTCAACACATGAATTACATTTATTCAACACATGAATATATATTCCATTCAACACAGAATTTATATTTTATTCAACAAATGAATATTTATTCTATTCAACACATGAATTTTCTTTTTAAAATATTCTGTAGGATCGATAATAACCCTAGAGGGGGGGGTGAATAGGGTTTTAACACAAAATTTAAACTAAACACGGTAATAAAGAAATGCAGTAAAAATAAAATCACACGCAGATATACCCAGCTTCGGCAAACTGTGCCTACTGCTGCCTTTCTAAGATTTTTAGTAGGAGATACAAACAGATCCCGCTTACAATCCTATGTAAACTCGCAACTCCTGCTCCTGTTTATCCCTAAGCTCAAAATCCTAGACTAGTCTGTATACCCTAGACTAGATTTTCTCAGATTACACTTCAATATTTTGTGCTCCCTAGTTTTACAATAAAACTAGAAAAGAAATTTCAAAAAATTCAATGACAAAAAAAAAGGCTTTAAAGGAAATAAGGTGAAGAGTTAAAAGTGGGGGTCATCCCCTTTTCCTTTGCACTAGTCCAAAGTGGTCGGGCCACTTTAATTTTGCGGTGCTCCCTTGTGTTTTCTTTAGCCCGATCCTCCCTTATTCTCTGAAACAAAAGAATGGCGGCTGCGATTAGGGTTTCAGTGATTTTTCCCTAAATCAATCTCGGTGATGTGTGTAATGGATCTCTGGAAGCTTGTTTTGCTTCTCCAGTGTATCTCCTTCGTCCTTGCGATCAATCTGAGTAAGTTTTATCAACTCTTGCAATTTAGGGTTTCGGATTTCTTTTGTGTGTATTGATTGATACCTCTGTCGATGATGAAGAGTGTGAATTTATAGGGTTTCCACGACCCTAAACTCTGATTTCGCTGTGAAAGCTTGCCCTTTTTGATGTTTGGAATATTCGGATCGAATTTTTCTTTTTCCTGAAAATGAGTCGTCCAATTTTAAATCGATTTCAAAAAAAAACTTCCTGATTGTATCCTTGATTTTCTCTGATTGAAATAAACCAAAAAAAGACCACTGATTTTGACTTTCTTCAAATAACCCGGTTAAAAAAAGATCAATTTGAAATCCAATAATTTTGCTGTGTTAAATTCTGCCTAGTCATTATCCATGAAAGAATACACTTTTTGATTTCGATTGAGATAAAAAAGGAAAGGAAAAAAGAAACTTCCTTCCTGATTTGTTGCATTCTTTTCATAGTGTGATTCCTACACTGCATTGAATAATTTTTAACCCTTTTGCCGGATTTGGATCTTTATTTTTCTGTTTAGAAACCTGACTTGATTAGCACTAACAAGGAATTTCGGTTTTGGCATGTTCAAATCATTTTTACTGACTTTCTCGCACATACATACTTACACTACACTCATCATTTCATTGCTATGAAAAAAAAAACTTGTTTCACTTTGCTGATGCCATCACTTGTTTCAGCAGCACTTGTCCACTTCCATATGTACACTTGGGTTTGCTTTGATCCCTTACTTGAAACCATGACATTGCATCCTCATTTTTGTACTTGCAGTCCACTTGTAGTTTAGTACCTGAGTTACACCATGCCTGAATTTGTATATACTGCTATACTGCTTTGAACTGCTTGCTAAAACATCACCATGTTGTTGCTCCATAATCATTTGTCTTTACTCTATTACATGTTCCATCCAGTTTTGCTAAAAACAAATTTGAGCTGCCATGTTGTATGTGCACACTTTTGTTTGCTGACTTGTTGCAAGTAAATCGCTGAGTCATTATTGCTTTGAGCTGTCTTCATGTATATGTGTTTTGAGTCACTTTGCACCTATGTAGTTTCATGCTGCATTTCAGTTTGTCTTTTCATGTATGCTCTTGCATCATTGTACATTGCACACTTGTGTTTCAGAAACTTGTATATGTTTTGTGACAATTTTGTTGTTCCTGCACCATTCTAGACTGTGTACACCATGTTGCTTGTACAACTATGTTCTGTCTGTATATCATGCTCAGTTGCACCATTTTCCTTATGTTGGCCTGACATTTAAAATTGGCTGAAATGTGATACTTGCACTCGACATCCCATTCTCCATGTACTCAGTTTTGCATTCTGCTTGAAGTTGATACATTGCACCATATTTGTGTTGCTCATACTTGTGCTTTACTGTCTTCACTTGTTTCTGTTGCATATGTGTGCTAAACTTGTTCATGTACATGGCTTGACCATTTAGCCTTGCTGATTTGGCTTGTACTTTGACTTTGTACTTGAACCATGATTTCAATTTCTTGCTCATTTTCTTTTGACTTTGATTTTGTCTTGTGACCCTGAAACATTAACAAAAAAAATAGCAGTCAAACTGTACTGTGTTGAGGCTGGTCAGAATCAGTTGGTTCTGATCAGCAAACCAGTATGGTTTTGATGTGGCTGTTCAAGTCTGCAATATGATGAGAAAAACACACAGAAAGCTGAGACAAAAAAAATTGAATCAATCACACAGAGAATCATTTTTGTCAAAAGTATTTGTTTTAGTTCCAGTGTACTGTGTATTTTTCTTTCTTTTGTGACAGGTTACAGGATGATGCTTTGGACAGCTAAGGTGTTCTTAACAAGAATAATCCAGCAAGAAATGAGAAGAAAAGAAAAAAAATGAAGTGCTTGTAAAAAATTGTATGTACTGAAATTATTTGTAAAGTGATTTGTAAAGTCTTGTGTGTAAATGAATTGTAAAATAAATAATATTATTGGAAATAAAATTTATTTGATTTTTCTATATTCTGTGTAAATTCTGTGTTATTTTATTTTCCAATAATACTAGATATTCCACAATCAAACACTCCAGTAACAAAAATCTATTTGTTATCATCAAACAAAAATATTAGTATCAACAAACTCCCCCTTTTGATGATGACAAACAGACTTAAGATTTTTGTGAATAACGAGATGTGTTTGAACAAGGGCTCCCCCTACATTTGAGCTCCCCCTATCAGTTGTAAACAGACATGAGTAAAGAATTTGAAAATAACAAAAAAAAATTAAACACTTAGCATGAATGGCAAAATAAAATCTATAGACGTCTGTAAACAACACAAAATCTTAACTTCTTCTCCCCCTTTGTAATCATCAAAAGAATAACAATTCTGGACATTTGTAAAGAGTATGGACTGTAATTAGTAATCAAGTCATTTGACAGTATCAGATTCAAACACTCCGAATAATCAAACAAAAAGATTAGAATAATCTGTAAAAGAAGAACACATTTCACAAGACAGAAAGTGGAACGATGGATTATTTAATATATATCAGGGATATTTTTTTTTTTTTTAAATATATTTCAATAGCAAACTAACCACGCATGACCAGAGCTTGGATTTTTAAATGGAATTAGCTGCAACATGAAAAAAAAAATTCAATACTATACTGACCACGCATAACCAGATCTTGGATTTTTAAATGGAATCAGTGATAGCATGAAAAATAAGTATTCTCATAACCATGCATGACCAGAGCTTGGATTTTTAAATGAGATTAGAGAAATACTTATTATTATTTTTTTTATTTATTTGTGTACACTTAAATCCCCTTGATATATATAAAATAATAATGATTGATAGAAGGGTGATAGAGACAGAAGATGAAAGTGAACAAAAGTTCCTCAATTACTCATATTATAAAGCATATTTGATCGTATCAGAGCTACAAATTTTCAAACATCTCATATTCTGAAAACTTACACAGTCACAAATTTATCATAAATGTCCAAAAAAAACAAACTGGTCTTTTCTTGATGATTTGAAGCATGGATTATTTGTCAGAAAGATAATTGCCAACAGAACATCTTAAGAGAAAATTTATCCAAAAATGCTAAAAGATTAATTTATTTCTATAATTCCCAAATCCAAACGTAATCTGCAAAATCTGTCTTCAGGAAGGGGTTTTGTAAAAATATCAGCAAGTTGAGATTCGGTTGGAATAAATTCTATACAAATATCTTCACAAGCAATATGATCTCTAAGAAAGTGGTGTCTTACATCAATGTGTTTCGTGCGTGAGTGATGTACTGGATTATTTGATAAGTCAATTGCACTCTTACTGTCACATTTTAAAGGAACTCGTTTATAACAAAGTCCAAAATCAGATAAAGTCTGCATCATCCATAAAATCTGTGCACAACAACTTCCTAAAGCAATATATTCAGCCTCAGTGGTGGATAAAGCAACACAGTTTTGTTTTCTACTTGACCACGACACAAGTGAATGACCTAGCATGAAACACGTTCCACTAGTACTTTTTCTATCAGTGAGTGAACCAGCATAATCAGCATCAGTAAACCCAACTAAATTAAAGTTATCACAAGAAGGATACCATAAGCCCAAATTTGGTGTGTGTAACAAATATCTTAGAATCCGTTTTGTGGCTTTTAGATGAGATTCTTTAGGATTTGATTGAAAACGAGCACACAAACAAACAGAAAACATAATATCGGGTCTAGAAGCAGAAAGATAAAGAAGTGAACCGATAATACCGCGATATTTCTTTTGATCCACAGCAACACCTTTTTCATCTTTGTCAAGTTTGGTTGTTGGACTCATCGGTGTTTTCATTGGCTTTGCATCTTGAACTCCAAATCTCTTTAACAACTCCATCACGTACTTCGTTTGGGAGATAAAGATCCCTTTGCTACTTTGTTTGATTTGGAAACCAAGGAAGAATTTCAGCTCTCCAACCAAACTCATCTCAAATTTGCCCTGCATAACTTTTTCAATTTTTTCACACAAGACATTATTAGTAGCACCGTATATGATATCATCAACATAAATTTGGACAATTAAAAAATCATCACCATCATGAGATAAAAACAAGGTTGTGTCAGCACTTCCCTTTTTAAAACCGTTTTCCAAGAGATATGTACACAGACAGTCATACCAAGCTCGAGGAGCTTGCTTAAGGCCATACAATGCTTTTTCCAGTTTGTATACATGATTTGGATAATCGTGACTCTCAAAACCAGGGGGTTGTTCAACATACACTTCTTCTTTTAGTTCTCCATTCAGAAAAGCACTCTTCACATCCATTTGCTTTAATTTGAACCCCTTAAAGCACGCAAAACTTAACAAAATTCTGATTGCTTCAAGCCTAGCAACTGGGGCAAAAGTTTCATCAAAGTCAACACCTTCGATTTGATTGTATCCCTTAGCGACCAACCTAGCTTTGTTTCTTGTTACGTTTCCAGATTCGTCAAGCTTATTTTTGAATACCCATTTCTTTCCAACAACTGGGTAGTCTTTTGGTCTGGGTACCAAGTTCCAGACTCTGTTTCTCTCAAACTGGTTAAGTTCCTCCTGCATAGCTAACAACCAAAATTCATCATTAAGAGCAACATCATAAGAACTTGGTTCTATTTCAGATACAAAGGCATTATGAATACAAAGAGTACAAACTTCCCTATTGAGAGAGGATCGTGTACGAACACCAGCAGTTGGACTTCCAATTACCAAATTTGGAGGATGACTTGGCTTGAATTTTAGTCTTTCGATATCTGTTGCTGCTTCAGTGGCTTTTTCATTGTTTGTCTCAACATCATTGTTTTCTTGTTCAATTTCTTGTGCACCAGCATCATCTTTATCATCTTTAGGTATCGTATCCATATCTGATTCATTGAACTTGACGTTGACGGTTTCCACGATTGTTCTTGACTGTTTATTGAAGATTCTGTAAGCCTTACTTCTTGAGGAATAACCCATGAAGATTCCATCAACCGTTTTTGACTCAAATTTCCCAAGCTGTTCACCTGTGTTCAAAATGTAACAAGGACATCCAAACACTCTAAAATATGAGATGTTAGGCTTTTTGTTAGACCACAGTTCATATGACGTTTTATTAAGTATTGGTCTAATCATAACTCTGTTCATTACATAGCATGAAGTATTGACTGCCTCAGCCCAGAAAGTTTGAGGCAATTGATATTCACATAACATAGATCTAGCCATTTCTTGTAATGTACGATTTTTCCTTTCAACCACCCCATTCTGTTGAGGTGTTCGAGGAGCGGAAAATTCATGTTTGAAACCATTTTCTTCACAAAGATTTTCAAAGTCTAAGTTTTCAAATTCACCTCCATGATCACTTCTTAAAGTTTTAATTGAAACCCCTTTTTCATTTTGGACAAGTTTTGAAAACTTTAAAAAATAATCAAAAGCTTCAGACTTTTTGGCTAGAAAGTAAACCCATGTAAACCTAGAGTAATCATTAACCAATACATAACAATAACGTTTACCATTTAAACTAGCAGTATCAGTAGGTCCAAACAAGTCCATATGAATCAATTCAAGCACTCGTGAAGTGCTAACAACATTTTTTGGACGGAAAGATGAACGACTAAGTTTTCCCATGGTACAAGCTTTACATACTTTGTTATTTTTGTAATTCTGATGTGGTAAACCCCTGACAAGTTCATTTGCTTTCAGTCTTTCAAGAAGACCCATACTTGCATGTGCCAACCTTCTGTGCCATAAGATTGCCTCCTCTTCTGTTGCTACCAAACACCTAGATACTGTTACATCATCGAAAGAGAGAGCATAGACATTTCCTTTTCTTTTCCCTGTAAACACAACTTTTCCAGAGGAGATCTCAATGATTTTGCAACTATTACTATCAAACACAACATTCATTCCTTTATCACAAAGCTGACTGATGGAGATAAGATTGTGAAAGAGATTATCAACATATAAAACATCAGTTAAGGCAAAGATATTGTTACCTACTTTTCCTTTACCAATAATTTTACATTTGCTGTTGTCACCTAACTTCACATTCCCACCTTTATGTTTTTCCAGGCTAAGGAACAGTCTTTTATCACCTGTCATATGTCTGGAGCAACCTGAATCTAAGTACCATTTTTGTTGCTCCTTAGCCCGCCAACATACCTACACAAACAGAGAAGGAGATGACCTAGAGAAACTTCTAGGCCTAATCATATCAGTAGTAGAAGAATGATAGTCATAAGATTCTTTTGGAATCCAAATTTGATTTTTCTTCTTATTTGTGTTCCAATCTTTGTGATAATTGTGTGCCAAGTGTTTAGGGACCCATACCTTTTTGAACTTCTGAATTTTACTGCTAATCTTGCAATTTTCATGACTGTGACCAATCACCCCACATTTTACACATTTGGGAAAAATACTTTTACCTTTAGCATTGTCACTTCCAGTTATTTCTTGTATCTTCCCAAAACCCAGTCCTTTTCTATTATTCCCAACCAATTGGTTTCCAAGTAACATTTTAAAAGATGTTTGACCGATTGAGAATTTATTCAATGTGACTTCTAGATCTTGGACTCTTGTTTTTAAGATTGTGTTCTCATTCACAAGTGAAGTGCATCGTTTAATGTAGTTCTTTCTTTTAGTGTCATCTTCAAATTTTAGAGTCAAGTTTTCTTTTTCAAGATTCTCAATGGTGCTCTTGAGTGTTAAAATTCCTAGATTCACATCTTTACACATTTCACAATCTAGATTATTGGTTTTTGAAGCATTTTTAATCTCAGATTCCAACTTCTTATTATTGTGAACAAGGTTGAAGTTTTCTGCTTTCAGTTTCTCTGCGTCTGATTCTAACGTGTCAATAATTTCAGAAAGATGTTTACACATTAAAACTAGATCGTCATAACTGTTTACCTCGGTGGTTTCCTCGTCAGTATCTTCTAGGTCTGATTTTGCCATGAAGCACAAATTGCTTTCCTCCTCACTGCTGTCTGAATCTTCTTCTCCTTCCTCGTCATCCCAAGTTACAGCAAAAGCTTTCTTTTTCTTCTTGTTTCTTTGGAGAAGTGGACAATTTGGTTTTATGTGTCCAGGCTTTTGACAGTTGTAGCAGAGTGGTTCGTCTTCTGAATTGTTGGTCTTTGGTTTATTTCTTCGAGGTTTGAATTTTCTCCACTTCGTGAGTTGTCTGACTGCCATGGCAAGCTGTTCAATAGGATCTTCACTATCGCTGGTGACAGTGTTGGACAAAGCTATTGACTTCTTTTTCAGATCTGAGTTGTTGCGATCTTCTCTTGCTTTCAGCTCCATTTCATATGTCATCAGATTCCCGATAAGCTCTTCCATGCTCAGCTTGCTCAGATCTTTGGATTCTTGAATGGCTGTGACTTTTGCTTCAAAGTTCATGGGCAGAACACGCAGAATCTTCCTCACAAGCTCCACTTCTGTATAGACCTTTCCAAGGGCTCTGGCATTGTAGACTAGTACGGAGAAGCGTCCATACATGTCCTTGATGCTCTCATCCTTCTGCATGTTGAAGTTTTCATATTCATTACTGAACATGGCAAGACGGGATTCTTTAACCTGAGAAGTTCCTTCGTGTGTGACTTCCAGAGTATGCCAAATTTCCTGGGCTGTATTAATATGAGAAATTCTGTTATATTCTGTTTTATCAAGAGCACAAATCAGAGCATTCATAGCTTTAGAATCTATAGAGTATAATTTCTTATCATTTGCATCCCACATACTTTTTGGTTTAGGTGTTACAATACCATTAACAGTTTCAGTCGGAGGTGTATATCCAGTTTCAATGATATCCCAGACATCATAATCAACAGACACTAGATAAATTTTCATCCTAGCTTTCCAATACGCGTAATCACTACCATTGAACATGGGTGGTCTAGCAATAGATTGACCTTCAGAAAAAGCATTGTTTATTGAAGTCATGATTCTAGGGTTCAAACACCTGCTCTGATACCAATTGTAGGATCGATAATAACCCTAGAGGGGGGTGAATAGGGTTTTAACACAAAATTTAAACTAAACACGGTAATAAAGAAATGCAGTAAAAATAAAATCACACGCAGATATACCCAGCTTCGGCAAACTGTGCCTACTGCTGCCTTTCTAAGATTTTTACTAGGAGATACAAACAGATCCCGCTTACAATCCTATGTAAACTCGCAACTCCTGCTCCTGTTTATCCCTAAGCTCAAAATCCTAGACTAGTCTGTATACCCTAGACTAGATTTTCTCAGATTACACTTCAATATTCTATGCTCCCTAGTTTTACAATAAAACTAGAAAAGAAATTTCAAAAAATTCAATGACAAAAAAAAAAGGCTTTAAAGGAAATAAGGTGAAGAGTTAAAAGTGGGGGTCATCCCCTTTTCCTTTGCACTAGTCCAAAGTGGTCGGGCCACTTTAATTTTGCGGTGCTCCCTTGTGTTTTCTTTAGCCCGATCCTCCCTTATTCTCTGAAACAAAAGAATGGCGGCTGCGATTAGGGTTTCAGTGATTTTTCCCTAAATCAATCTCGGTGATGTGTGTAATGGATCTCTGGAAGCTTGTTTTGCTTCTCCAGTGTATCTCCTTCGTCCTTGCGATCAATCTGAGTAAGTTTTATCAACTCTTGCAATTTAGGGTTTCGGATTTCTTTTGTGTGTATTGATTGATACCTCTGTCGATGATGAAGAGTGTGAATTTATAGGGTTTCCACGACCCTAAACTCTGATTTCGCTGTGAAAGCTTGCCCTTTTTGATGTTTGGAATATTCAGATCGAATTTTTCTTTTTCCTGAAAATGAGTCGTCCAATTTTAAATCGATTTCAAAAAAAACTTCCTGATTGTATCCTTGATTTTCTCTGATTGAAATAAACCAAAAAAAGACCACTGATTTTGACTTTCTTCAAATAACCCGGTTAAAAAAAGATCAATTTGAAATCCAATAATTTTGCTGTGTTAAATTCTGCCTAGTCATTATCCATGAAAGAATACACTTTTTGATTTCGATTGAGATAAAAAAGGAAAGGAAAAAAGAAACTTCCTTCCTGATTTGTTGCATTCTTTTCATAGTGTGATTCCTACAATGCATTGAATAATTTTTAACCCTTTTGCCGGATTTGGATCTTTATTTTTCTGTTTAGAAACCTGACTTGATTAGCACTAACAAGGAATTTCGGTTTTGGCATGTTCAAATCATTTTTACTGACTTTCTCGCACATACATACTTACACTACACTCATCATTTCATTGCTGTGAAAAAAAAACTTGTTTCACTTTGCTGATGCCATCACTTGTTTCAGTAGCACTTGTCCACTTCCATATGTACACTTGGGTTTGCTTTGATCCCTGACTTGAAACCATGACATTGCATCCTCATTTTTGTACTTGCAGTCCACTTGTAGTTTAGTACCTGAGTTACACCATGCCTGAATTTGTATATACTGCTATACTGCTTTGAACTGCTTGCTGAAACATCACCATGTTGTTGCTCCATAATCATTTGTCTTTACTCTATTACATGTTCCATCCAGTTTTGCTAAAAACAAATTTGAGCTGCCATGTTGTATGTGCACACTTTTGTTTGCTGACTTGTTGCAAGTAAATCGCTGAGTCATTATTGCTTTGAGCTGTCTTCATGTATATGTGTTTTGAGTCACTTTGCACCTATGTAGTTTCATGCTGCATTTCAGTTTGTCTTTTCATGTATGCTCTTGCATCATTGTACATTGCACACTTGTGTTTCAGAAACTTGTATATGTTTTGTGACAATTTTGTTGTTCCTGCACCATTCTAGACTGTGTACACCATGTTGCTTGTACAACTATGTTCTGTCTGTATATCATGCTCAGTTGCACCATTTTCCTTATGTTGGCCTGACATTTAAAATTGGCTGAAATGTGATACTTGCACTCGACATCCCATTCTCCATGTACTCAGTTTTGCATTCTGCTTGAAGTTGATACATTGCACCATATTTGTGTTGCTCATACTTGTGCTTTACTGTCTTCACTTGTTTCTGTTGCATATGTGTGCTAAACTTGTTCATGTACATGGCTTGACCATTTAGCCTTGCTGTTTTGGCTTGTACTTTGACTTTGTACTTGAACCATGATTTCAATTTCTTGCTCATTTTCTTTTGACTTTGATTTTGTCTTGTGACCCTGAAACATTAACAAAAAAAATAGCAGTCAAACTGTACTGTGTTGAGGCTGGTCAGAATCAGTTGGTTCTGATCAGCAAACCAGTATGGTTTTGATGTGGCTGTTCAAGTCTGAAATATGATGAGAAAAACACACAGAAAGCTGAGACAAAAAAAATTGAATCAATCACACAGAGAATCATTTTTGTCAAAAGTATTTGTTTTAGTTCCAGTGTACTGTGTATTTTTCTTTCTTTTGTGACAGGTTACAGGATGATGCTTTGGACAGCTAAGGTGTTCTTAACAAGAATAATCCAGCAAGAAATGAGAAGAAAAGAAAAAAATGAAGTGCTTGTAAAAAATTGTATGTACTGAAATTATTTGTAAAGTGATTTGTAAAGTCTTGTGTGTAAATGAATTGTAAAATAAATAATATTATTGGAAATAAAATTTATTTGATTTTTCTATATTCTGTGTAAATTCTGTGTTATTTTATTTTCCAATAATACTAGATATTCCACAATCAAACACTCCAGTAACAAAAATCTATTTGTTATCATCAAACAAAAATATTAGTATCAACATATTCTTTATTTTCCAACTTGGAATAAAGCCCAATCAATTACCATATAATGTTAATTATATGGATTTCATACACATACGTACACTACAACAATCAAACACAGTAAACCATCACCCCAGGTGCATTCTATACTGCATAAGCTCAAGTATAAGTATTTAACGCTTATAACAGCCTGTCAATCAATCGATCGACATTCAGCTAATTATTGGGACTAATGTATGGAAAATTTCATCCCAACATCCGTATGGGGTTTTCAAACAATCAAACACAGGTTTTATTTGTGCAATTGGGTGATGTGTAAAATTGGTCGTCCCAATCAATATCAGTTAAATCGGTGTATATAGACAAATCGTTCGATTTGTAAATGAATATTTATTTTATTCACATCAACGTTAAAAATTATATTTTTAACTATAAAATATTTTATTCATTCCACATCACACAATCAATATTCACACCACAAACAACAAACAAACAAGTCATCCATGGTCTGTGGACAATGGGTGTCAGGTGTTGCTAAGCACTGTCTGCATCCTAGTATGTATTTCAAATAGAAAACAAATAAAAATAAAAGTGAGGAGTTCTCACCGACTAGCCAAACCAATTCACCGCGACTCTTCATATGTAGGAAATCTTCGTCGTGTTTCCCACGAGATCCGTTTCAAGCGGTATACGTTAAAAATCACATTTTTATTCTTGTACTATTCGTATTTTATATTTAATTTTTAAAACGAAGTTATTTAAATAAAAATCGTAATTTTATTTCGCTACCAAAATAATAAAAATTATATTTTTAATTCGCATAAAAATCACATTTTTAATTCTCTAGTATATAAAAAATCATATTTTTATTGCTACTTCATATATGTAAAAATCTCGTCTGTCTATATATAAAAAATCTAAACCTTTCTTTATTTAAAAATATGACCTTTCTTTATTTAAAAATAAAATCTTTCTTTATTTAAAAATATAAACTTTCTTTATTTAAAAATATGACCTTTCTTTATTTAAAAATAAAATCTTTCTCATAGTAAAAATCTAAATTTTCATGCATTAAAAATCAAAGCTTTCTAAAAAGAAAAATCCTATATTTTATAACTTGAAGATCATATATTTACATTGCTATTTTCTTCATAAAATTCGAATCCTTACATTACCATTTTCTATTTTAAAATCTGACCTTTATTTCATTACATGCCAAGGATCTGATTTTTATCACAAATTATATAGAAAATAAATTAAATAAATAAAGAAAACTTACTGTTATTTGATGGAGGAGGGTTTTCACATTGGAGAAAGAGGAGAGAGATCGTGCGAGGAAGGAGGAGGAGACTGAGGGGGGCGGTTTTGACCAAGGGATCCACGGCGGTCGATTTCAGGCGGAGGTGGAGGGTCCTAGGGTTTTGGGCTTCGAGAGAGGCGAGAGGAGAGGTGGGAGGTGGCGTTGCCTTCTGGGGAGGCGGCGCGGTCGTCGGAGCGGTCTCCGGTTGGTGGCGGCGCTTGGAGGATCGAAGTCGATGCGGGTTTTTTTCTTTTAATCTCGATTTCTGTTATGAAGGATGGAGAGAGAGAAATGAGGGTGAGGGATTTTATTTATATATATATTTTTATTATATTTTTTTTTCTCCGATAAAGTTGACTTTTAATTCGAACACCGAACGAGACTCAACGACTGTTGCTCCTAGCATATTACCCCCATTCTGAACACAATGGGATATGTTTCATAAGCCAGTTAGACTGTTTCGATTTGTTTTCTTCCAAATCGAAATATAACTCTATATATTGAATTTGAACGCACATTTCAATCTACCGGGGCCACATACAAACTCTAAAAATTCCTGAAAAATATCTTCTAGCTTCGTATTGACGATACGGTTCTAACTAAACTAATTTTGTCAAATTCTGAGACCGTTTGAAAAATGGCCATTTTCTGGTCGATCGAAATTGACTGAAACTGTTAAAACACGTTTTACTTCGCCATGCTCGCATATTAATTCAAAAAATTATGAATTATGGAATCTAGCAATATCTTGACATTTTGGATCCAACAAAAGTGGTTTCGTCGAAAATAGAGGTCGTTTGCAAAATTTCCATTTTTAAGGGCCAGAATTCTATGGCGACTATTCTGAATTTTCAATTGGACATGTCTTTTTATTCCCACTATGAAATTTTGATTTTTCGGGTTCATTGGAAAGATATTCTCAAATTAATTCTAATATTTTTGGTTTCGCTAAAATCTGATTTATTTTGAATCTTGTACATTCATTTGAAATTTGAAATCGAATTTTCAAACTACCGCGCCATTTTCAATTCCTTTTATAATTAAAATAAAATATTTATATTCTAACGTCGATTCAAATAAATCTATTCATCCTAATTCTATTCAAAATAAATTTCTCATTGTTATTATTTAAAATAGATCATTTTAAATATTCAAAATTCATTAAAATTGCCAAAATAAAAATTTTAAATTGGCTCAGAATTTCCGGGTTATTACAAGTTTCGTGTACTTCTAGCTACCATCATAGGTAAACTTTGTGCACCTATCACCACTAGATGTACCCACTATCCTCCTTGTTCAATTATGTACTCCTAGGTGCTCTCGTAGGTTCCCTACTTGCTCCCACCACCACTGGTTGTATCCTCCCCATTAATCATAAAGATGATGATGATGACAGTAGTTTCGTGTACCCCTAGCTGCTGTCATAGGTGCCGCCTGCTCCATCTCCACTAGTTGTACCCCCTTACTAAACATAATAATAATAATAACAATAATAATAATAATGGTAGTTTCGTGTACTCCTAGCTGCTGTCATAGGTGCCGCCTGCTCCTATCTCCACTAGTTGTACCAACTACCTTCCCTATTCGATCGGCTCCCTAACTCGTAGACACCAGTGTTGGTCCCATATTAGGGTGTATCACTCCCTAAAGTGGCAACCCGATACCACTAGAATGCACAGCTTATACCTACACGATGCAACATCATCTTACCTACCAGCCCAGACCCACGCACGCACATGACTCCGTTGGACTTCCACTGCCATCGCTATCTCTTCATTGACCTCTTACAATCAACCCAGTAAGCGTGTCCTATCTGCGACCTAGTTTGAGCTCACATAGATACTAAATGGGTTACTGGTTAAAAAGGGTCCACCCATTTGACACAAGCTTGCCTCCTAAGCTTGGTCACCACTAGGAATTCCCACTTAACCCCTCTTTATCCCCATGTCTAATCACATGTCTCATCTTGGTTAAGTACTTTTTTTATGTTTCACATGCTACCCATGTTACCCACTTAACCCTTTATGCCTTACCACATGTCTTACTTTGGTTAAGTGCTTATTATTTATGTTATATATGCTACCCATGCAATACATGCTTCCCATGTCACCCACTTAACCCTTTTTATGTTCCCATGTCTTCCCACATGTCTTATCTTGGTTAAGTATTTTTAATTGTGTTTCACATGCTATCCATGTCACCCACTTAACCCCTTTTTCTATTCCCATGTCTTACTACATGTCTTATCTTGGTTAAGTGTTTTTAATTGTTTTTCACATGTTGTCCATGTCACCCACTTAACCCCTTTTTCTATTCCCATGTCTTGCTACATGTCTTATCTTGGTTAAGTGTTTTTAATTGTGTTTCTCATGCTATCCATGTCACCCACTTAACCCCTTTTTCTATTCCCATGTCTTACTACATGTCTTATCTTGGTTAGGTGTATATTAATTCATTATAACCGTAATCTTTCAAGACCTCCCACATTAGATTGCCGTCTTCTGGTTGCTTGGATATGTCGGGCTGTTCCGGGCAGTCTTATACCACAATCTGAATCTAACCTCGTGTCTTTGCACTTTACGCATCTAATTTTGTGCCTTTGACCTCTCACATTAGATTACCAAATTGCGGCTGCTGGATGTGCCGAGTGGTTCCGGGCAGTCTTATACCGCAATTCAAATCTAACCTCATGTCTTAGGCATTCATTATCACTTTCTTCAGTTCATACTCAAATTATGGATTATAGTGATTCCCAATTACCTATAAATTCCAATCCAAATTTTTGTGACAAATTCTAATCCAATTTTATACCTATAATCCCATGTATCCAAGTTACACCAAATTTTACCCGAACCCACTTATGCTAAATCTCATACTTGCAAGATATGTACAATTATGCCCAATCCATAGTCATCATCAATTTATGCCCAATTACAAATTACACATTATTTCAATTTTCCCAAACTTTTCCCAATCGTTCAAACGTTATTCGTACGCAAATCTCACATAATATGTTAGGCACGAAGTTAGCCTAATCTCATAAAAAGAAAAAGAAAAAGGAGGAAGGAAGAGAATCATGACATCAAAACTGTCTTAAACATAAGAACATGCATATGAACATAAACAGGCATGTAATTATAAAATAGATCAGAAAGGCATATGACAGGTTTATGGATAAAAGGTGACAATTTGCAAACTTGATAAGATTCATTACAGGCATACATATTAAATCCAATTTACAACTCATCACAGTCACTTTTAATTTAATTATCTTGTGAAGGTGACATAGACTCACAACGATAGGATTAAGGATAGAGAATAGTTCTGAATTCTGAAGTTGATTAGCTAAACCGTTGATGTAGGCTTTAGTTCTTATCGTCGAACTTGAATTTGATTTGCTTTGGTGGAGGCTTGGTTAATTTAGTTTTTAGCAGCATGGAGGCACCACGGATTTGTTTAATGAAATTAGGGTTAGGTCTAGGTGTGTTTATATAGGTGTATTAGGTGAATTAGGGCCTTTAGATTAGGTTAGGATCCATCTAACCCATCCAAACCAGAAAAACACATCACCCAGCAAATCAGAGAACGCCACATTAGCCCTAATTCTCCAAAATTCGTCACTTCCCAGATCTAGCCGATGGGGTCGACCCCTAAAATAGGGGTCGACCCTTATAGGGGGGTCGACACCTATGTCGACACCTCTATAGGGGAGTTGACACCTATGTCGACTCCCCTAGAGGGGGTCGACACCCTAAAGTGGGATAATTCCTGTAACAACCCGGAAAATCTAAGCCAAATTAAAAATTTTAATTTGGCTATTTTAGTGGATTTTAAATATTTAAAATAAATATTTTAAATAATAATGACGAAAAGTATGTTTGAATCGATGTGTCTTGTCCTCAACGTATCCGGGCTTTCCTTACCGGGGAAGTTACGGGTCTTTACAATTCCCGCCCATCCCGCTTCTTGCTAATTTGAATTTCAAATTTGATTTTAATTATTATTTTAATTCTGGTTTAAACTGAAATCTTCTAAGCTCCATAACTTCTTCATATTATATCCATTTTACGCAAACTCGGACGCTATCTCAAGCAGAATTCCAAGACGAACGCAATGGCACAACCCGTTTCCCTTAATTCTTCTTATAAAAATTAAGTATTCTTTAATTTGTCAATTTTAATATTATAAAATTAAGGGGTGTTACAACTCATTACAACACACTATTATCTTTTAGTTGTGATAATTTCATTGTTTTTTGGATTGGTTTGATCATTTCTGAATTGAAAATTTTTGTGACTTGAATCATTGTGTTAAATCTAGAAATTCATCTTTATTCATGATCATTTTGGTTGTATATTTGTTTGTTTGAAATCATCTTAGACTTTGGATATTTTGAATCTCACACATTCTTAGATTTGAAATTATTAATCTTGTGTGACTGATTCATTGTACTTCAAAATTTACCTCTATTAAAGTGATTTCAAGTAAATTATTTTTATTTTTGGATCTTGAATATCACTCAAACATGATGTAAATATTCTTAAAATTCTTCTTATGTTTGTCAGAAATAATTTCAAAAAATTATTTGAAAAACTGGTGTTGAAGCTCACTATTTTTTTCATAATCATTTGGCTTGAATATTTGATTATTTGAAATCATTTGAAATTATTGATTTCTTGAATCACACACATATCTAGGATTTGAAATTTATAATTTGGTGTGATTGATTCATTGAATCTTGGGATTTTCATATTCTTCCAACGATTTCAAATAAACTATATTTTGGATCATGAATCATTTTTGTGACTATCAGAAATAGCAATGAAAAAATCGCTTGAAAGTTCTACTTTGAATTTATTTGCTGTGCTGCTCTGAAAAAAGGAATTGTTTTTGAAAATGTGAAACTTGCTCTGAATGTGTCTTGCCGCTCCGATTGATGGAACTGAATTGTTAGATTTAATTACTTGGGCTTTGTGTTTCGATATTATTGTCTGAGATATCTACGTTAGCCACCGGCGTGGTATTAAAATTCTCGTTAATGGAGAAAACAAGTAGGATCAGAAGTGTATTATTTTTATCCTCATCTATTTTGATTTTTTATATTGTCTTCATCTTGTATATATTTTTTATATCCCTCTTGTCTTGTATAAATCACAATTTGATTCCCTCTTGTAATCGATTTTTCAATTTTAAAATCATTTATTGATTATTTATTCAGAAATTGAAATCAATAACAGAAAAGAACTGTAATCAAAACTCATCAAAATTATTATCATATAATTGAGATTATGATGAATTGTGACTATAGTATATTTCACAACGAGAGGAAATTTTATTTAAATTTTCATGATGATTGAACAATTTTTATAATATCTTTGAATTGATGTTTATCTCACGAACCTCTCCTTATCGCCGTTATTCCGCCATCCACCATGATTTAATATTAATGTGAAGATTTTAATATTTTTAAAATCATCTTGACTAAACTGTGGAAATATTTGTGATGGAATTATGATTATATTATTTTTCAGAATTAGTGATAATTAAAAAAAACTCAAGAATCCTGGTACAGTTGAGCATATTTCAAAATATGATTAATTTAGAAATTTATTTCACAACCATTTCTGTGTCTACCACATTTCTATCATCCATTTTGGCTTTATACACTGAGGAGTTTTTCTTTTGATCCTGAAAATAATAAAAATATAATATTCATAAGTGTTTCTCTATCCACATTTAAAAATCAAAGCTCTGGTCGTGCATGGTTATGAGATTATTATTTTTTAAGCTGCAATTGACCTCGTTTAAAAATCCAAGATCTGGTTATGCATGTTCAATGTGCTCTTAAATAAAAAGAAAAAGAAAAGGAAACAATTTGCTATAAATGAATTTGTTTTTATGAAATTCTCCTTGGTTTGTAAAAACCAGACTATCAATCCATTTTCTATCTTGTGAAATGTGTTAATATTTTATGATGTATTATGATTTGTTGATTGGTAGATATTAGGATTTGAGATTATTTGATTGCGTCACTTAAATTGAATTTATAATCGTTGTCCAAATCCGTCCTTGCTCAATTTTTAAAACCTTATTTGAAAATAATTGGAAATCATTTGTTTTAAAAATCTCTCCATTTATATAAATTTCACCGTAAATCCATCATTCTACAATGTGAAATTTGTCAATAGTTCTTAGAATATTTTGATTTTTGTCTGATTAATTGAGATTTACGATGATCTCTCTTCTTCCTAAGATGATTTTATATTTTTAGTCATTTTTCATCACTATTTTAATTTCTATAACCTTTTGATGATAACAAAAGGGGGAGAATGGGTTAAGATTTTGATCGGCGAGTGGATATACTTCGAATATTTTAATATTGAAGTTTTGATTATTGTTTTTTCACTCATGCACAAATATAGGGAGAGTTTTGATGTAGGGGGAGCATTCAAATAGGGGGAGTTCAATAATTCATTGTCAAACACATTTATCATAATATTATATTCAAAATATTATTTTATGTTTGTCATTATCAAAAGGAGGAGATTGTTGTATCTAACAATTCTTTGATTTTTGTTGATGATATAAACAAACATATATTTATTATTGTAAATGTGTTTGTAATTGTACTATTATACTTCATCACAGAAAGAAATAATTATTTACATTTAAATAGAGTACCACTACACAAGAATTTAAATATTCAAACAGTATTTTATTTAAATATAATATTTTATTTTGACATCTCAACAATAAAAATTTATAACTCCACTATTTATACAACTCATTGTAATTCACTACATTCATTTTTCAATTTTATTTGTATACATTGCTCCTCACTACAGTTCACTTAGTTGTACACTCGCTCACTCTTATACAATTATGGTCTTGTCTTCTGTCTTTTGTCTTCTGAAAGCTTCACAGTCAGTCTAGTCTTCTACTTATCTGTCACAGGAACACACATACAATAATATGGAGAAAAATATTTTTAAATTCTATATATATATATATATTTTATTTTAAAAATTTATTTGCCTCAGAATTTTGCTGTGTTTCTCATCATTTTTCACGACTTGTCTGATTTATATGGATATCCATCTATGTCTAGACGGCATGTGATATTCACAATGATACATTGTAAATAACATAAGGTAGACAGTATTTCTAGTGCTCTGATATATATATATATATATATATATATATATATATATATATATTGTCTGGACGTGCACTATACATGTATACACATACATTGTATGTATATACACATACTTCTGTGCAGGGACAATACAGTCAAACATCGTGAATGGACTAAACCAAGAAATTCAGTACATGCAGACACAAATATATATATAGACACACACACACAAGCATCTGTGCATATATACATATGTATGCATCTACGCAGTTGGAATAATGGTTCAACAAACTCAAAATATACGAGTGCACAACAATGACAATTCAGCATGTCGAAATGCAAGTCGAACAAGGTTCACAAAAGTGCATAAATATTTGTAGGAATAAAAAACTCATTTTAAAGAGTGAAGAGACAAAAAACATATATAAGCATGACAGACCATATGGACGAACATTTACAGTGCAAATTATATACATATACACACAAAAACTTGTAAATATATACATTTATTTTTACAGCATATAGACACACACACACACACAAATATATATATATATATAATAACATGTCATGATTGGTTGTGACATGTTCATGGCACATATATACACAAAGCAGAAGTTCAACAGACTCAAGACGGGTTCAAATAGTGGCAAGTGAAGTAATATAAAACATATGTACAGTGATCAAACCAAGTTCATGGCCAACACAGTCAAGCCGATCAAGCGGACATATAACTGCAAAGCAACAAAGCAGCATATCACAACAAGATGAAAAGAAACATGTCTGTGTAACACAACTATATACATATACACACATATATCATGTGTATGTATGTGTGTGTGTGTATATATATATGTTGACATGGCAAGACACGGGATGTCAGGGGGAAATTATAAGTGCATCATTCATGCATGGAGTCAAGTGATAGAGTAGATTAGCATTTAATGCAAGCAGGTCCAACCATCAAAACAGCAGATCCATGCTTCAATCTATATGCAAAACAACTTAAACATGTTTGAGCAATGTCAAAAGAAATGCAAGTGCAAATAGGTTTGCACATTTCCAAACAATGTGGGATGCAATATAAATGCAACTCAACAGATCGAGCCCATATATGTATACTGTTGCATGAAACCTCAAACCATAAAGGAGGTTTGAAAATAATTCCAGAATTCTCTCAGAAATCAATAGAAGTTTTTTCAGCATGAAATAAATCAAGTGAAAATTAGATGTGCACAATTAAAACTCAGCAAGAAATAAATTGTTTTTGTTTCCACAAATGAAACTAATCAAGTTAACAACTGGCAAGAGCACGATTTTTTTTTGAACTACAGAGGATGAATACCAGTTGTTCATATATGGGAAGTGTTCAAAAATTCAATTTTTGTTGCCAAATTATATTTCAAGTAAATAAGAAATGGCAAGAAAAAAATATCATGTCATTCCAGGTTTTACAAAGAGCAAAAAGTATTTTTAGCAAATATGAATATTTCTAGAAATCTTGTGTCATCATTTTTGGCAAGAATTAATTTTGGCAAATAGGATATCATCAAGTTATTTACGGCTTGGCCTCAAGAAATCAATCAATAATATTTTTGGCAAGCAAAATTTTTGGCAAGAATTTTCCAAATTCACAGGGGATCATCTACAATAAAATCATGTGAAGTTCTTCCTAGAAATAAACAAGTTTTTCATGGCATGTTTTCTAAAGAACTCAATCACTTTTTCAAGGCAACAAATCAGGGGATTCTTGGCCAAACAAATCTGGCAACAAAATAATGCAATCAATTCAAGCAAATTTTACAGAAATCAGAGAAGATTATAGGATTATATTATCCTATATATAACACCTATTTTCATCATAGGATTAAATCGAAAATAACATCAAACGCGAGAGCAACAAAGAAAGAAAATAAAAAATACTCTTGTTTTTCAATCGTAAGCAAATTACAAAGCAAGAGTGCCAGAAGATTTCAAACTCCAGAGAAACAATTTTGCACAAGAGATTCAAGTTAAGAATTGGGGAAGGAGTTCAAAAAAAAACCTAGTTTATCAGTAGGCCGACATATTTAGGAAAGAGGCAACCAAATGAAATAAAAAGAAAAACAGCTGGGCTTTATTCTTTAATTAGAAGGGGTTTTTGTTTTTCTTAATTTATATTGTACTTGTTTTATTTCTTCTTTTGTAAACTGTCCATTAGTTTTCTAGTTTGTCTATAAAACTAGGGTTTTTTAGTTTGTCTATAAAACTAGGTCATCTGGTTATAGGATTTTAACTAGCAATTTTCTATAACTAGGGTTTACTAGCTACGGGTTTGTAGTTAGGGGAAAATTGATCTTTGGGATAAAGACCAGTCCAGGGTTTGAGCATAGGATTAGAATATGAGCAGGGTTTGCGAGTTTATAGGGTTTTGTAAGCGGGATCTTTTCTAATAGCTAGTAAAAATGTTGGGAATGCAGCAGTAGGCAGGGTTTGCCGAATCTTGGTAGAAACTGTGTTATTTACTTTCTACATTTATTTTATATGTTGCAATTTATTCTGTGATATTTTTAATATCTTGATTAACTTAATAAACCCTGTTCACCCCCCCTCTACGGTTAATCTAGATCCAACAAGTTTGTTGAAAATGTTAAGGAAGTTAAGACAGAAAATAAAGAGAAAGTACTTATGGTATGGGAAGAATAAGAAAAATAATTGTGGAAATTAGGCTAAGGTCCCTATTTTGAAACTTAGTTAGCCTTACATCGCCCCCATGTTTCAAATGTAAACCCACCCCATATTTTTTCTTTCCGCCTTTTCTGTTTTTCTACAAAAAAAATAAGCTGGCTCATAAAAATTGTAAATTCTGGAAATATTTAGAGAAGTTTATGGAAAATTTTAAAAAAATAAAAGTTGCATACATGTATGAAATTTTTGGGAATAGCTGCATATATGTATGCAACTATTGCATACGTTGTTTCTTCTGAAAATCTGGACCGAAACTTGCATATATGTGCGCATCTTTTTGAAATACATGCACACATGTATGCAAGTATTGCATGCAGATATCTTAACTGATTTTTTTCCTGTACATTGTTGCACGCTTATGTGCACCTATAATGTTTTACGGCATGCTTGAATGCAAACAAATGTGAATTGATTTAAATGCGAATGAATTTTGCACATTTGTATGCAAGAAATATGCAATATTTGCACAGATGCATGCATTTAACTGCATTTTCGCTGATTTTTTGTATTTTCTAGGTTTTGATGCATTGTTTAATGGTTTTTTGATATGTTTTTTTTTGTATACATGTTTTATTTAAATATGAATTTACGTTATTTTTTCATTTTTTTACTGAATTTTTGAAAAATAGGGACTAAATTTACATTAAGTTTATGACCGGATGTGAGCTTAATTTTGAAACTTAATAGGGACATGTAAAAAAAGCACCCTTCTTTTCTGGCTCAAGAAGAAGAAGGGCGGTAAATTCAAGATGGAAGCCAAGACTTGTTCTAGGTACCACAAGAAAGGACAGGAAACGAAGGAATGTAAAATAAACTTGGCAAAGATAGATTTCAAAGGGAAATACTTTAACTGTCACGAAGATGGACACATAGCGAGGAACTGCACAAAGCGAAGGATGGTATGAGGATGCTAGAACTATGCATTAGAATTTGCTTTGATTCATAATCAACCACCTAGGAATCAGGGACAGCCCACACTGGAATGAATAATTTCTATTCTAGGAAATTCTTTGTGTACCTTATTTGATTATGGAGCAACCCACTCACTTATTGTTAGGAAGATCGTAGAATCCTTAAAGCATCCCTTATACTCTGCTAGCCATTCGACAGAGTTGCCTAATCCTACCGGATGGACTATACATCTTTCCGTCTTTTGTAAAGACCTAGTATTGGACATCAATGATGTCGACTTCTTTTGTGATTCTTATGCGCTTGATTTTGAGGGATATGGTCTTATTTTAGGCATGGAACTGCTATCGTTTTATGGGGTCATCCTTAACTGCGATGGGATAGTGGTTTGTTTGAAAAGTCGTGGAGGCCACAACATAGAGATTCCTTATAGGAAAAAGTGTACGATTTCAAGCTTATTTTCTGTAATGACCCGCATTTTATGCATTGGAGGATCGTAGATTATTTATTACATTTTCATACGAGGTTGTATAGTCATGTAACATTGGGGAACGACTATCGGAGTCTTTTCCCATGTTCACGATTTTTCCAGAATTTTATATGACTGTTTTGCCACTAGCGAATCTTATTTTGTCTATAACTTTTGATTGGTAAGGTGTTTTGATCTGAAACCACTTCATTGGATTTGGATGATGGTTTACCTTTCCGTAGATGGTCACATTAGTCAAACGAACTTACGGGTTGGGAGATATGGCTGAAATAATGTTTGGAAGGTGAAAAAGAGCTTAACCGGGACAAATAGTGTGATTAGCAGCTAGGCCCATTGGGGAATTTCGGGAATAGGGTGGCATAAGGGTTAGAGAAACATTTCTTTGTCATTTTTACAGCCGCCATGTAACACCCCATGAATTGTATAACGTTAAGCTTCACGAATTAAAGTATAATTAATTATAAATGATGAAATCAAGGGGAATGGGTTAAGCCATTGCATTCATCTCAAAATTCTGCTTGAGATAGAGCTCAAATTTGCGTAAAACGGATATCGTATGAAGAAGATATGGACGAACGAAGTTGGACGAAAAACCAGAAAACGGGTCAGAATGCACTGGCGCACTTGGGAAGTGCACCAGAACAAAAATGAACCGGCGCACTTGGGAAGTGCGCCGGTACATTTTTAGCCTGGCGCACCTGCCAAGTGCGCCCAGGTCAGAATGACCTGCTGGTCAGGTCTTGGTTGGCTTGATCAGGGTCTGGTCGAATTCTGATGCTTGGCTGAGTCACTAGGGCTTACGTGTCACCTTTTGAGTGGCTCTTTGAACTTTGTACGGTCTAGATTCCTCCTATCTTCATCCGACGGCTCAAAACAATTTAAAATTCTATAAATACAACTCAAACCTAACCCTAAACTCACACAAATAATAGAATACAATAGCCGTCATGCTGCTGGAGAGGAACTAGGAATGGCCGTCAATTAGAAACGCTAGAGACAAGCCAACAAGCCTAAGAGACAATTCAAAAGCTTAAAGCATCGACAACTAAATCAAAACTACGCCTACAACAAAGGATAGCATCTCCAAATTCAGAATTCAGATTCCTGAATTGAAGATTCGTCATACGTTGTAAGTAGAGTGCTATTCCGATGTGAATAAATAATTGTGTTTTGATTTGTGTAAAATGCGAAATAGAATTGCATTTGATTGGTGGTGATAATAATTCATATTTGAATGTTGCTTTGATTCTAAACGATTTGGGATGTTGTGGTATAACGATTGGATATTTGCAAGTATGTGATTCATGTTGAAAGTTAACAACTACATGTCTGTGGTAGTTTATTTGAGATTCGTGCAAGTATATGATTCACTATTATGCTAACATAATATATATTATAGTCACTTTTAGTGTAGTTGGATCCATTTGGGTATTATGACTTATGTGAATTTATGTTGGAATTGGCATCATGATTCAAGTGTAAAAACCATACTTTTGTATTAGAGACAAAAGTAAACATCTTTGTGAACTTGTGTTGACTCTATGAACATGACTAGACTATGTTTGGTGTTATGCCTAATTGGGAAACATGTTTTAGGCCTATATTATTATCAAAAATCATATGATAATATATGTGACACATAGCTAAGTTAGATTTACATTCCAATTGCAAGTTTGCATGAATAGATTAAAAACCATGATTTCATGTTTAGGTATATTTATGCCATGATTATATGAATAGATCAAAAACCATGATTTCATGTTTAGGTAGGTTTATGCCATGATTATATGAATAGATCAAAAACCATGATTTCATGTTTAGGTATGTTTATGCCATGACTATATGCTATTACAATGCAAGTTCACAAGTGCCAAATTTATGTTAATTAGTTCGCTATGTTGCAAGTTCATGCGTTCACACTCCCCTTTTTATGTTACTTAGAATATATAAACACCATGTTCTAAGCCTCCCCTTTTTCATGTGGCTAAGTTGGGTTTAAATGTTAAACCCAACATATGTTATATTGTAGCGAACGTATAAAACGGGGGTAGTGACGTTTGGGTTAAAATATAAAACATATGTGTTGGCATGTTTGACGCATGCCAACGACCTTGAAAAACAATTAAGTGGTGTAAATTAATTTTACCTAATAAAGATGAATTTGAATAATAGGCCGCAAATATTTACATATAAGAAGAAAAGAGACAAAATATGTAAATTTAGAAAATACGATGTGTTTAACCCGAGGTTGGATTGAGTTGTGATATAAACCTGCCCGGAACCGCCCGGCTGTCCAGTAGTCACAACAATACCTATCCAATGTGGGTGGTTAAACACGGAGCCTAAGAAAGACCCGAGGTTAGACTGAGTTGTGGCATAAGACTGCCTGGACCCAACCGGCAACAGGCAGCCACAACAATATCTGTCTAATGTGAGTGGTTGAGGCATTAATAAGACAATTAAGGCTGAGTTAGGATTGATAGGATTAAGTAAATTGAATTAATACTTAATCAAAATGGAACATTCTAAACTATACAGACTGATTGGGGGTTAGGTTTACAAAACACTTAACTAACTTAGCATGTTGGCTAGAAATAGAAAACCTAGTAGCGGGGGACCCTTTTCAGCAGTAACCCTACAAGGTGTATCAGGATACCCTGAACTAGGCAGGGTGGGGCACGATTACTAGGCTGACTGTAAGAGGTCAAATCGACGGCGGTGGTGCAGCAGTGTAGGTTCTAACGGGGTGCGGGCGTGCACACACTCCGGCACAGAAAAATAAGGCACTGGGCACCAGTAGTATACCTGTGCATTCTAGAATTGTGTCGGGCCGCCACCATGGGACTTGGTACACCCCATGGTGGGACCAGCATAGGTAACTACAACATCAGGGGCCGTAAGACACATGTAACTATGCGAGTAGGAGCCGATCATTAGAAATGGATCACTTCACCCTGATTATGGGGTGCCTGTTGGGAACTGGTTTATGTGGATGCAGAGATTAATATGGGGTACGATAAGTATATTCGACTCTAGACAACTTAACTTAGTTTATGGTGCTTTCCCATTTCCAGTTTATACTTATCATGCCCAATTCTTTATTCATAGACTGAATAGTCCTAGACTTACTCAGGCTTTATGTCTGACTCTACATTTCTTTCGTTCCCCCCCCCCCCCAGGTCCACAGGGAGGGAATACCGCAGCTTGACCAGTTTTCACATCCAGCTTGAAGAGAAAGAATGTATTGCTTGGATCTCTTTGGTTTTGGACTATGGCTTTGGATTGCAACTATGGGGACTTATGCAGTTTACTTTTGTTTTTATGCTTCTTTAAGTTATGAAATCAAGACAGTTATGAGAATGTAATGGTTTTTGGAAGTATTGTAAGACAATTATGACATGGTTTGTGTAACACGTATTTCATTGAAATAAAAATTGCTGTTGTTTTCCGCTGTTCAAAAGTATGTGTATTTATATCTGTCTTGTGTATCTGTGACTTATACTTATAAACCTCCACCAAAATTAGGGCATTCCCTTTGAGAGTGACCCTAACGGAGGTGGGGTGTTTCACTTGGTATCAGAGCATAGGTTTACCAGATAAGTTAAAAAGTTTTGAAAAATTCATTTCCAAAAAGAAAAATTTAAAGAAGCATTTTTAAAGATAAAATGTTATTTTATTTTAAAAAGGCAAAGTTCCCCCAAAGCCATAGGTACTATCTTTTATCTTTCGTTTTGAATCTATCCTTTTTGTTTCAGCATGTCCGAAGAACTTAACTTGCCAGAGGGTGTACCAATAACTAGTTGGTTAAGGCGATTCTTAGAAGCGAGGGCCACTCAGCCAGGTCCTACCGTTCCCCCTCCCCCAGCTGCGGGAAATCATCCAGCTGCAGCAGCACCTCTTCCTCCAGCTCCTCCGCGGGGTAATACTTTTGCTAAGATATGTAAAGATTTCAAAGCTATGGGAGGAAAGGACTTTCATGGAACCGAGTCCTTCGTGGCAGCCAGGAATTGGCTGAAGGAAACCGAGGACTTATTCGTCATCTTTGAGGTAGAAGATAGGCAGAAGGTACAACTGGCAGTATGACTACTTAAAGGCGAGGCTTCCTACTGGTGGGAAGTCACCAATGTAGAAAGACCAGTGGAAACATGGGAGGACTTTAGGGCAAGGTTTGAGGCTAAATTTCTCTCAGAAGTGGAAAGGAGTCTTCAGTTGGAAAAATTCTTATTTCTTAAGCAAGGGAATATGACAGTCAAAGAGTATGTTAATCAGTTCGATCAGCTGGCTAGGTTCGGACAGGACCTAGTCAACACTCCGCACAAGAAGGCTCTCCGCTTTGTCAAAGGATTGAATGAGCCATTACACAGTTTGGCCATGACCCATTTACCCATGGGAGCTACGTATGAAAGGTTGGTACAGATGGCATTGATGAACGAAGAGGATAAGGGCAAGAAGGAGACAAAGGCAGAAAGCTCTCAAGGGAAGAAAGAGGGTTTACAGCCTAAGAAAACAGACTTTAAGAAGGGTGGGAAAGACAACAAAGAGAAGAGGAAGTGTAATTTCTGTGGCAAAGTGGGGCACTTAGTGAAAGATTGCCGGAAAAAGAAGGCCAAGATGAATGGTGGGTGCTTTTCTTGCGGTGGGACAGGCCACATGGCTAAGGATTGCCCAAAGAAACGAGGGCAGGGGCAGAGGACTGGATCCACCTCAGGGGCATAGGTTCATGTGCTAGAAGCGCCACCTCTGCAACAGCGAGGTATAAATACTTCTGTAGAAAGTGTAGTGTATCTTTATGATCACCCAGTTCGCACTTTGTTTGATTCTGGCGCATCACACTCCTTTATTTCATCTGCTTTAGTAGAATCTCTTCACCTAGAAACTAGTATGGTAGAGGAACCCTTAATTGTTTCAAATCCAATTGGGGGCCCAGCTCATCTGTCTATGATCTGTGTGGGATTGAAAATTTCTATTCTAAGCGTAGAATTTAGATGTAGTGCCTTTGTTTTGGGCTTCTCGGGATATGGTTTGATTTTGGGCATGGATTGGCTATCCAGTAATGGTGCCATCCTTGATTGTGAGAAAAGGGTGGTTAGGCTTCTGACCCAACTCGGTAACACTCTGGAAATTACTTGTAATCCCTCGTATGCGGTTATGCTTAGTTATCTTGAATCGCCAGATGCCTCTGTTGAAAGTTTGCAATCAGTTAGAGTGGTCCGGGAGTACCCGGATGTCTTCGAAGAGGTGAAGGGCTTGCCTCCGAAGCGGGAGATAGACTTACGCATATATCTTGTAGATAATGCAAAGCCCGTTGCGTTGCCCATTAGACACATGGCTCCACAGGAAAGGAAGGAGCTCAGTAAACAAATTAAAGAGCTTATAGAGAAGGGGTTCATTAGAAGGAGCATTTCAGAATGGGGCGCTCCAGTGGTGTTCGCTACAAAGGCGTATGGTTCACTCCGCTTGTATGTTGATTATAGGGAGCTCAACAAGCTAACAAAAAAGAATAGGCGCCCTCTCCCCAGAATTGACGATCTGTTTGATCAGCTTGTAGGAGCGTCTGTTTTCTCCCAACTCAATTTGGCGACCGGTTTTCATCAGCTAAGGGTGGCTGAAGATAGCGTCGATAAGACAGCATTCAGAACCGCAGACAGCTTCTTTGAGTGGCTTGTCATGCCTTTTGGCTTGACAAATGCACCCGCTTACTTCGTGGACCTAATGAGTAGGGTGTTTAGAGATTTCCTCAACAAGTTCGTAGTGGTTTTCGTAGACGATATCTTGATCTTCTCAAAGAGTGAAGAGGGGCATGCCCAGCACCTAAGAGCAATCATGGAAACTCTGCGAGTCCATTAGTTAAAAGCCAAATTCTCCAAATGCCACTTTTGGAGAGAGGAAGTAAGGTTTCTTGGGCACATAGTATCCAAAAATGGGTTAGCTGTGGACCCTGCTAAAGTAGTAGCGGTGCAGGATTGGAAGACACCAAGAAACGCAACTGACGTCCGAAGTTTTCTAGGGCTAGCAGGTTTCTATAGAAAATTCATAAGTGATTTTGCGAAAAACTCAACTCCGCTGACAAGGCTGACCAAGAAGAATCTAGTGTTCAATTGGGACTTGGATTGCGAGTTTGCTTTCCAACGACTAAAAAGGGCTCTTACAACAGCCCCAGTTTTGACGTTGCCAGATGGAAGCAAGATGTTCACAGTTTATACAGATGCATGTGGGACAGGGCTAGGCGCTGTCTTAATGCAAGAAGGAAGGGTAGTAGCTTATAGCGGAAGACAATTGAAAGTTCATGAAAAGAACTACCCGACCCACGATCTTGAGTTAGCCGCCATCGTCTTTGCACTCAAGTCTTGGCGACACTATATCCTAGGTGAGAAGTTTGAACTTTACACTGACCATAAATCGTTGAAATATCTTTTCTCGCAGAAAGATCTTAACTTGAGGCAACAGAGATGGATGGATTTTCTAGCCTCGTACGATTTCGAGATCTCCTACACTCCGGGCAAAGGCAACGTAGTGGCAGACGCGTTGAGCCGAAAGAAACTAACCCTAAGCCCTCTTTTTGTTGAAAGACAAAGCCTAGAGTTTATGGCCAGCTTTGACTTTAGGCCCTCCTCCAATTTTGTACCGGGCTTGCTAGCATCTCTCGAAGTACGCCCGACTTTAGTGGACTCAATAGGGACAGCACAACGCGAAGACCCTCCGCTTGTATAGACAATTGATAGGCTAATTAGGGGTGAGACTTCAAGTCACCTCAGCAGATACTCCATCGACGATAAGGGTTGGCTAAGGCGAGACGGAAGACTATGCGTCCCACAGACAAGGGATTTGGTAAAGACGGTTCTCGAGGAAGCACATCACTCCAAGATGACGATACACCCAGGCGGAGATAAAATGTACAAGGACATAAAGAGAACTTTCTTTTGCAACGGCATGAAGAAGGACGTGGCAGATTTCGTCTCTAAGTGTATGGTGTGCCAACAGGTTAAAGCGGAACAGAAAAAGCCTGGCGGTCTGCTCCATCCTCTAGATGTCCCGCAGTGGAAGTGGGATAGCACCTCAATGGACTTCATTGGGTGGCTGCCTAGGTCTAGAAGAGGCAACACTAGCATTTGGGTAATAGTGGATAGGCTTACTAAAAGCGCCCACTTTTTACCTGTCAAAAGTAAAAGAACTGCCTCATCCCTAGCATCTCTTTACCTCAAGGAAATTGTTCGACTCCATGGAATACCCTCCAGCATTGTTAGTGACCGAGACCCTATCTTCACAAGTGAGTTTTGGCGGAGTCTGCAAGAAGCGGTAGGCACACAGTTATGCTTGAGCACAGCCTATCACCCCCAAACCGACGGCCAGATGGAAAGAGTGAACAGAGTTTTGGAGGACCTTTTAAGACTATGCGTCCTTGACTTCGGAGGGACGTGGGAAGACCATCTTCCTTTGGTGGAATTTGCCTACAACAACAACTACCAAGCCACCATCGAAATGGCGCCCTTCGAAGCTTTATATGGAAGACCGTGCCGATCGCCCACTTGTTGGTGGGAGTCTACTGATAAACTCATACTTGGGCCAGATATGATCCGAGAGACTTCAGAAAAAGTAGACTTAATACGGAGAAGAATGAAGACAGCCCAAGACAGACAAAAATCCTACGCCGACAAGAGGAGGACCGACCTTGAATTTGAGGTTGGGGACAAAGTTTTTCTTAAGGTATCTCCACTAAGGAACATTGTTCGTTTTGGAACCACAGGGAAGCTAGCACCAAGGTTCGTAGGGCCATTTCCTATCATCGAGAAAATTGGGAAAATGGCCTATAGATTAGAGCTACCCGAAAAGCTGGCCGGAATTCACAACGTATTTCACATTTCGCACCTCCGAAAATGTCTACATGAATCTGCTGAAGTGGTAGAGCCAAATATCCTAGAAGAAGCTGAAGTGGAACGCGAAGCAACCGTGAGGAAAGTTCCAACCCGCATATTAGGAACGGGATTAAAGAAACTACGCAACCGTGAAGTCAAGCTTGTCAAAGTTCAGTGGAGCGACGCCGAGGGAGACGCAACTTGGGAAACTGAAGCTAGAATACGCGCTGCCTACCTTTTTCTTTTCGAGGGTACATCTTTGATCTTTCTTTTTCCTTAAGTTGCGCTTTTATCTATCTTTTTAGGTATATCTCCTCGACCTTATCTTTTAGGTTGAAACTCTTTGGATGAAAACGTGTAATTGAAACATGTTATGGATAATGGTTGCAAGTGGTTGCAAGTGATTGCCAGGGGTTGCTCGTGGTTACATATACACACACAATTTAGGTTTTAGATCGGCTCAGCCACTTCATGTTGCATTTGCATATATGTATTTATATTTGTATATGGTTGAAGTTTAATGTGTTGCCATATGGATGTTGCATTTATATGTGAATGATTGTGCAACCATGTAAAATCATGAATAGGAAAATTTGCATACATAATGGATTCATGACACTTACATAATTTGCATTAAGGAGGTCAACTGAATCAGTAGACAGACTGATTTTGCATTAGATAAGTACATGTACACACACTTCACATATGATCATGAAGCATTAGAAGTCTTTTAAGGACAATGGATGCTCGTGTTTGATGGATGAGTAGATGGATGTTGGATGTTAAGATATACATTCTTCCTAACTTGAAGATTTCGGGGACAAAATCCTTTTAAGTGGGGGAGAATGTAACACCCTGTGAATTGTATAACGATAAGCTTCATGAATTAAAGTATAATTATTCATAAATGATGAAATCAAGGGGAATGGGTTACGCCATTGCGTTCATCTCGAAATTCTTCTTGAGATAGAGCTCAAGTTTGCGTAAAACGGATATTGTATGAAGAAGATATAGACGAACAAAGTTGGACGAAAAAACAGAAAACGGGTCAGAATGCACTGGCGCACTTGGGAAGTGCGCCAGAATAGAAATGAACTGGCGCACTTGGGAAGTGCGGCAGTACATTTTTAGCCTGGCGCACCTGCCAAGTGCGCCCAGGTCAGAATGACCTGATGGTCAGGTCTTGGCTGGCCTGATCAGGGTCTGGTCGAATTCTGATGCTTGGCTGAGTCACTAGGGCTTACGTGTCACCTTTTGAGTGGCTCTTTGAACTTTGTATGGTCTAGATTCCTCCTATCTTCATCCGACGGCTCAAAACAATTTAAAATTCTATAAATACAACTCAAACCTAACCCTAAACTCACACAAATAATAGAATACAATAGCCGTCATGCTACTGGAGAGGAACTAGGAATGGCCATCAATTAGAAACCCTAGAGACAAGCCAACAAGCCTAAGAGACAATTCAAAAGCTTTAAGCATCGACAACTAAATCAAAACAACGCCTACAACAAAGGATAGAATCTCCAAATTCAGAATTCAGATTCCTGAATTGAAGATTCGTCATACATTGTAAGTAGAGTGCTATTCCGATGTGAATAAATAATTGTGTTTTGATTTGTGTAAAATGCAAAATAGAATTGTATTTGATTGGTGGTGATAATAATTCATATTTGAATGTTGCTTTGATTCTAAACGATTTGGGATGTTGTGGTATAACGATTGGATATTTGCAAGTATGTGATTCATGTTGAAAGTTAACAACTACATGTCTGTGGTAGTTTATTTGAGATTCATGCAAGTATATGATTCACTATTATGCCAACATAATATATATTATAATCACTTTTAGTGTAGTTGGATCCATTTGGGTATTATGACTTATGTGAATTTATGTTGGAATTGGCATCATGATTCAAGTGTAAAAACCATACTTTTGTATTAGAGACAAAAGTAAACATCTTTGTGAACTTGTGTTTATGAACATGACTAGACTATGTTTGGTGTTATGCCTAATTGGTAAACATGTTTTAGGCCTATATTGTTATCAAAAATCATATGATAATATATGTGACACATAGCTAAGTTAGATTTACATTCCAATTGCAAGTTTGCATGAATGATTAAAAACCATGATTTCATGTTTAGGTATATTTATGCCATGATTATATGAATAGATCAAAAACCATGATTTCATGTTTAGGTAGGTTTATGCCATGATTATATGAATAGATCAAAAACCATGATTTCATGTTTAGGTATGTTTATGCCATGACTATATGCTATTACAATGCAAGTTCACAAGTGCCAAATTTATGTTAATTAGTTAGCTATGTTGCAAGTTCATGCGTTCACACTCCCCTTTTTATGTTACTTAGAATATATAAACACCATGTTCTAAGCCTCCCCTTTTTCATGTGGCTAAGTTGGGTTTAAATGTTAAACCCAACATATGTTATATTGTAGCGAACGTATAAAACGGGGGTTGTGACGTTTGGGTTAAAATATAAAACATATGTGTTGGCATGTTTGACGCATGCCAACGACCTTGAAAAACAATTAAGTGGTGTAAATTAATTTTACCCAATAAAGATGAATTTGAATAATGGGCCGCAAATATTTACATATAAGAAGAAAAGAGACAAAATATGTAAATTTAGAAAATACGATGTGTTTAACCCGAGGTTGGATTGAGTTGTAATATAAACCTGCCTGGAACCGCCCGGTTGTCCAGTAGTCACAACAATACCTATCCAATGTGGGTGGTTAAACACGGAGCCCAAGAAAGACCCAAGGTTAGACTGAGTTGTGGCGTAAGACTGCCCGGACCCAACCGGCAACAGGCAGCCACAACAATATCTGTCTAATGTGAGAGGTCGAGGCTTTAATAAGACAATTAAGGCTGAGTCAGGATTGATAGGATTAAGTAAATTGAATTAATACTTAATCAAAATGGAACATGCTAAACTGTACAGACTGATTGGGGGTTAGGTTTACAAAACACTTAACCAACTAAGCACGTTGGCTAGAAATAGAAAACCTAGTAGCGGGGGGAACCTTTTCAGCAGTAACCCTACAAGGTGTATCAGGATACCCTGAACTAGGCAGGGTGGGGCACGATTACTGGGCTGACTGTAAGAGGTCAAATCGACGGCGGTGGTGCGGCAGTGTAGGTTCTAACGGGGTGCGGGCGTGCACACACTCCGGCGTAGAAAAATAAGGCACTGGGCACCAGTAATATACCTATGCATTCTAGAATTGTGTCGGGCCTCCACCATGGGACTTGATACACCCCATGGTGGGACCAGCATAGGTAACTACAACATCGGGGGCCGTAAGACATATGTAACTATGCGAGTAGGAGCCGATCATTAGAAACGGATCACTTCACCCTGATTATGGGGTGCCTGTTGGGAACTGGTTTATGTGGATGCAGAGATTAATATGGGGTACGATAAGTATATTCGACTCTAGACAACTTAACTTAGTTTATGGTACTTTCCCATTTCCAGTTTATACTTATCATGCCCAATTATTTATTCATAGACTGAATAGTCCTAGACTTACTTAGGCTTTATGTCCGACTCTACTTTTCTTTCATCTTCTTTTCTTTCGTTTCCCCCCCAGGTCCACATTGAGGGAATACCGCAGCTTGACCAGTTTTCACATCCAGCTTGAAGAGAAAGAATGTATTGCTTGGATCTCTTTCGTTTTGGACTATGGCTTTGGATTGCAACTATGGGGACATATGCAGTTTACTTTTGTTTTTATGCTTCTTTAGTTATGAATTCAAGACAGTTATGAGAATGTAATGGTTTTTGGAAGTATTGTAAGACAATTATGACATGGTTTGTGTAACACGTATTTCGTTGAAATAAAAATTGCTGTTGTTTTCCGCTGTTCAAAAATATGTGTATTTATATTTGTCTTCTGTATCTGTGACTTATACTTATAAACCTCCACCAAAATTAGGGCATTCCCTTTGAGAGTGACCCTAACGGAGGTGGGGTGTTTCACGCCACTTACCTCTCTTCAACCCTAGCAGTGACTTTCACCTTCTAATTCACTTCCAAATCACCTTTTTGTCACTAATTAAGCAAATCAATGCCAAACCAAGTCAAATTAGCATCAAATCTGAGTTGGAGATGCTGTTTTGCATTGGAAACTACCCCAAAATAGTAGTAAAATTCATATCTATAATTCATTTGTGGCTAAGGTGAGTGATTTGCATTGTTTTTCACTAATTACGGCTAATTAGGGTGGTTAGTGATAATTAGCGAAATTATGCATGATAAAATTGTGGAAAAATATGTAAAAGTTCTTAAATATTATTTTAGGGCTTTGATAGAAACTTGGGTTAATTTGGATATGTTTTGCTAATCCTGCCATTAGTTATGGTTAAATACGATTAAGGGGAAAACAATGGGTTTTGGGTATGTTTGATCCATATTGGCATGATTATTCATTGTTTCGGTGATTATGGTTGATTATACATGTTGCTATGACTATTTTGTATGATTTGTGATTGCATATAACAGTTAAAATGGTCAAAAACGACGTTGTGTGGCGTAAACGGTTGCTGGAAAAGTTGTAGGAAATAATGCAGTGGAATGGGGAAAAGTGATTGTAACAGGGCTATGAGCCAGTGCAGTGAAGTTTTCATGACTCCATGGGGCAGAGTGGACATAGCAAAGGATTAGTAGCTATGGATCAGTGCAGTGGAGCCGTTATAACTCCGTCGGGCAGAGTGATCGTAGCAAAGAATTAGGTGATCAAAGTGGTAGATATCGTATACTTTACGCACTATGTGAGAGATGTGAGGATGATTGCTATGTTTGATGTTTGCTATCACCATGACATCCACACCCCTCCCCATTATTTTCACACCTGTGTTAGAATCACCTTAGAGTATTGTACATCCTGTTGTGCTAACTCTTTGGTTGCAGGTCCAGGTTCAGGTATGGTTATGTATACATGTTATTGTTCTGTTTTTGCTGCTTATCGCTCATACCAGACTTTTGTCTAACCCAGATTTTTATTTCTCTTCTTATTATTCTGGGTGCTACAAAACAAGAAAACTAGAGACAGGTTAGCTAGTTATGCATGAGTAGCTGTCCGGAGACGAGCAGGAGGCTTACACGTATTACTCCCATATATTCTCCCTGTGTTGTTGTTGGTCACTACTTTAGGCATTAGTAGTGTACCTTCCTATTTTTCTTTAGAGACAGTTTTAAAAGTTGTAATAATGTTGGTCTGGATCATAACCTGTATTTTTAATTTTTCCTCGGCTATGATGGTTTTGTTTTCAGCTTATGCACTGTCTCGCCTGTTTTATATCAAGTTATGTTAATATTATATTTTGTTCCATGCGCTGTGAGATATACTATAGGTTCTTTGTTGGTTCATCGTCTTCTTTCTTTTCTTTTGACGACCGTCCCGTGCTGGTTGGGCATTGGCACAACGCGTTATAGAGGAAATGTCGGCTGGTGTGGGTCGGGCCATCACATTTTGTATCAGTGCTCTAGGTTTCGTAGTTAACCTAGGGAAAGACACCAGGGAGAGATAGTACGTATACGAGAGCGCGTATTTGTGATATTTTGGTTTTCAAAAACTATATATATAAATACTGTTAGTATATCTAAGGTTGAAGTCGCACTGCACCGGGATCACTAAAGAGTTGGTTACCCGTTTTCTCTTTACAGATTGAACGATGAGCCGATATATAAGAAATATTGGTTCAGGAGCCAATAACAGGGCTGCTCCTGACATGAGGACGGTGTTCACTACCTTCATGCGAGAGATGCTGAGAGATGTTCAGGGAGCAGCTCCTAATGTTGCAAATGGTGGTGGTGCAGCGGTTCATGTGCCTAGGGTCGATTTCACCAAGCTCTGTAAGGACTACACTAGTCTTGGTGGAAAGCCATTCCATAGAACGGAATTGGCTATAGAAGTTCAAGATTGGCTTGATAGCTATGAGCGCATCATGTAGGATCTGGGAATCGAAGACGCGATGAAGAGGAAGCTAGCGTCCCGTCAGCTGCAAGGATGGGCTATGAATTGGTGGAATGCTATTAAGGCAACTACTTCTGAGGATCAAGTTACATGGAATCAATTTAAAGCTCGCTTCAGTGACAAGTTATCCCAGCTGCTCAGAAGTCAGAGTTGTTTAGAAAGTTCTTGGAGCTTAAAGAGAATGATAGGGTAGTCTCGGAATATATTGCTGTGTTTGATAATTTATCAAGTATGGATTATCTCTTATCGATACTCCCGAGAAGAAGAATGAGAAGTTCATAAGGCTTATAAACCATATTGATGAGACTTTTGAATCGATTGTTGGGAAAGCATTGAGATCAGAGAGCCTTTAACCTAAGCCTAAGATTGAAGTCGTTGTTGCATCTACAGGCAAGCCAAAGCCGCAAGCAAGCGGTGGAGGCAAGAATAATTTGCAAAATAAGAGGAAACAAAACCAAGCTAAGGATGGTCGAAAGAAGAGTAAGAAAGATATAGAGTGCTTTAGTTGTGGCAAGAAGGGCCATTATGCTAAAGAATGTCGAGCGAAGCCAGCAGACAAGAAGTCCTTCAACTGCGGCCAAGTGGGACATCATAAGGATAAGTGTCCACAACCTCCTAAAGAGAAGTAGATTGTGAAAGCATATGTTGTTAATGTTGTTCCTTCTTCATCGAATGCCCCAACTGCGGCGGAGAAAGGAAAGAATGTCGTCATTCAAGGTATGCTTTCTATTTATGATGTTCCTGTTTGAGTATTGTTTGATACCGGGGCTTCCCGTTCCTTCATATCTAGTGACCTAGTAGGTATGTTGGAATTGGAACCCAGGATAGTCGATAGACCTTCAGTGGTGACGAACCCGATTGGTGGTTCGACTAGCCTTAGTATGACTTATCGAAATTGGGTCGTATCGAGACATGGATATATGTTTGCTTGTGATTGCTTGGTTTTGGGATTTACTGGGTTTGGCATTATTTTGGGAGTCGATTGGCTCCAAAGATATGGGGCGATGGTAGACTGTGAGGAATTTTCGGTGACTATTAGGGAGGATGATGGGCAGAGGGTAGAGTTTGGTGGCCTACCTAGTGAGGAGGTAATGGATAGTTTTCTAAATTCCCTCGACATTCCGGAGGACGAGTTATCAGGGGTTCCCATTATTGGCCAGTATCCAGGCATCTTCGGGGAAGTGACCTGTGATGATCCCAAAATCCGAGGGGCGGTATTAAGGATAATCATTGGAATATAACACATCAATCATCATAGCAGAGAACAGATAATAGCAAAAGCAATAAATAGAATAATTTTACATGGGTATGACAGCGGAATCACAACATGTAACAACATCAGAATAGCACAGCGTAGGATATAACTTAGTAAATAAAAGGGAAGCGATCGGTCATCATCGCTAGAGGCGGAATACATACATGCAGTGAGACATAATAAGGGTATCAGTCTACATCGCCGAAGGCGGTACATATACATACGAGAATAAACACTGAAAGTAAAGCAGTCTGCATCGCCTGTGGCGGAATCATAATATAAGTACAATAATGGCGGAAAAAGTCAAAGTCATCCCTGTGAAGTCAGCCTTGCCATAAGCCAAAATGCACTCTATGCAATAGTGCAGAGCCAAAAACAACCTGTCACCTGTGAACTAGGCTTCCCGTGTGAAAATGAGGGCACCCGCGTTTGCAAAGTGAAACAAACAACGAGTCAATCATGGGGACTGGTATGAGGAATCTATTTAACAGTTTAAACAACAGTAAAAAGCAAATCATAGGACCACGCCACTTTCGCGGAACGGGTTTACTCCAGTGATTGCTAGTGCATTTAAAACAAAGTAAATTCTTTAAAACAACGCAATGCTTTTAAAAAGAATGAAGCCATTATAAGACTCAAGTCCCATCATACAATGCAACGCAAGCCGGAGGATAGAGTTTTACCTTATAATGGCCAAATATGCTTGATACGTGTAAAGCAAAATCATTTGATATTTTTACTAGTGCATGTATGTTTCAAAAATGAATAGCATCATAAATATCAATCATAGGCGGCATAGCTACCATATACTATGTCGCCATACTAGTTCTACAATCGAATCCGTTATTCCGTATTGGAAATTGGATTTCCGTCATGAGTCGTGGCAAGGGGCAAGCTCCTCTCCGCTTCGAGACATTCTAGCAAATGCCTCAGGACTACACACTCTGGGTAACCCTGGATGCTTCAGGGCCGGTCCTCTCTTACGTTTGAGGATTAGTTATTCCTGAACACACGTTTCCCGGTCCTTACAGACCTATAATCGAGGCGCCTCACATTCCAACAACCACATAGGTGAAAAATAGATATAAATGTCAGGGCTGGTAAGTCACTGACACCACCATAGCTAGAAAGAAACGTCGTGCTCTCCCCGCAGTCCTTATCCCATTTTTAACTCATACCGAGGTGTGAGGCTCGCGAATCCACGCTATACACAAAGCCAGGCCACGTAGGCCGTGCTTTGATCATCAACCACAAGACTTTGCTTTGCAACAGAAGCCGTGATCACAGCATCTTGGCATGCCACATAGGCAATCCACTCCATACGACTGATTTCTATCGATATATAACCTCTGAGCTCGTACGTCTCAGAGAAAGGCGTTAAGCAAAAGAATAAATTCTCCACCGCCAAACAGATATATATTTAACAGAGATCGATCAGTATAGAACAAAATCCAATGTTAGACACACAATTCATTTACAAGTCCGTTCTGGGTCTGAACGAAACCGGAGGCGTTAAATCCCTCGTATATCCGTCCAATCAACGCATACGTTCAGACGGCTACTACTTTCGTTCCTTCACGGTAGCTACTCCAGTCCGGAACCTCAGCAGCGCCCATCAAACCGATACGAAGATCGTCGGTCTTGAATCGTCTTTGCATTTCCCAATTCGAATCGCTCGATTAATTATTTGAAATGAGGGTTAGCTCGGCCTTTTCAAATAATTTACGTAATTAGAATTCAAATCAATTCTTTCTATGGTTATATTATTCGACATCCATATTTCAGTTCTTTAGTGTTATTTTCGTGTCAAACACATACAACCATCAAATATCAAACAGATTAAGCCAAATTAGTTTATTTCCAATCTATGTTGCTTATATTTTATAACGATTCTTCGCCATTTTTATTTATTTAAAAATGGCCATATTTAATTAAACGACGTTTCAGGTCGTGCCGTGGCACTGGCGCTGTTTTTCCTCTAATTTGTTTTACAAATATCGGAAAATCTAACCGTTGGATTTCTAAGAAGTCTATATCAGTGGGAAGATATTCCCAAAGCGAACCCAACGGTTCCAGTTTCGTGACAATCCGACGGTCGGATTCTTCACACTAGTCGTTTGAAGTTACTGCTTCAAAATTCGAACTGCAGCGTCGTTACTCGATTTTATTTAATTATATTTATGTTTTTATATAAATATAAACGATTCTGGCGCTGTTTTTCTTCAGATTTGAATTAAACACTCCAGACAATCCAACCGTTGGATTTTTACAAGGTTGGTGCCGTTGGGAAGATATTTCTAAGGCGAACCCAGCGGTTGCGGTTTCGGGAAAATCCGATGGTCGGATTCCTCGTACTAATCGTTTCAAATTACGATTCCAAAACACGAACTGCACAGCTTCGATTCCTTTTAATTATATTTATATTTATATATATAAATATAGTTCATTCTATAATTTCAAATATAGTTTATTCATTAATTTCAACTTTGTTTTCACTTCATATATTTCAGTAACGCCTTAATATTTCGAAAAATTTCGCCATAACCTCCTTTGTACGGGGAGGGGTTTGGAAATTTATTGGGCCGTGTTAGGTACCCAATAAATCCTAAAAAGCATCCACATATTTATAGTGATATATTCTGGTGTTTACGGGGGAGCGTGTATAGATAATAACTCCAGAGAATAAATTCTCGTCACCCCGCTCCGTGTGGAAATAAATAGTCCATTTGCCGTATCTAATAACTAGAGAGACGTGATTATTGTCAACTCCAGACCCGTGTGGGGTTTTTATTAATCTGGAGATTTATCGTTATATTTTATATAGTCCATATCAGTCATCAGTTCAACCTGTAGTATATAATCCTTGCCATACAAGCCTCTCGCTCGTATGGTAAATCTTCCACCTTGTCACACAAGCTCCAATTGCTTATGTGGAATATGATGAAGTATGCTTATCGTCAAGAAGTATGCCATATAGTGTAGTTCAAAATTAATTGTTACTATCCTATGGCGATGTTTATTATTTCACACAGAATAACCAGCACTCCGCATCCAATGGCATTCACAGGAGTTGATATAAAAATAAAATTGCGCAGCCAACTCATCAAGGCTTACCTATTTGTCGGGCACGCAAATAATTTCTTTACCCTACAGCTAATCCATTTTCCCTGTTCAACACATGTATATATATGCAGAACAAAGCTAATAATAATATTTCTAGCAAACTATTATTTATTTCGACACGTGAGTATTTTTATCAAAGCGTATACATGATAAAAGAAATATTTTTATCTTCAAAAATATTTATTCAACACGTGAATGTTTTTAACACTTCATATTCACAATAAAGATGTAGTTTTTATTGTCTATTCATTTTATTTTGAAATATGATAACATCCAACACATGAATTTCTATTCGACTAATGAATTTCAATTCAACACATGGATATTTTCTATAGTTTGAATATATATATATATATATAAAAATGTGATTTTTATCGCTAAAGCTATTTGTTTAAATTCAAATAATATTCAACACATGAATTTCGATTCAACGAATGAATTTCAACTCAACACATGAATATTCTCTATAGTTTGTATATATATAAAAATGTGATTTTTATCGCTAAAGCTATTTGTTTAAATTCAAATAATATTCAACACATGAATTTCGATTCAACGAATGAATTTCAACTCAACACATGAATATTCTCTATAGTTTGTATATATATAAAAATGTGATTTTTATCGCTAAAACTATTTGTTTAAATTCAAATAATATTCCACACATGAACTTCGATTCAACGAATGAATTTCAACTCAACACATGAATATTCTCTATAGTTTGTATATATATAAAAATGTGATTTTTTTTCAACAAATGGAAATTATTCTAACACATGAATATTTCAGAAAATTTCGGCAGCATAACGGCAGGGTAGTTAAAACCGGGACCGTCCCTAGTACGGCTCCTCGCTCTACCTTAAAACCTCGCGGTTTTTGACAATGGAGATCATGCATCTAGTTCGCACATAGGCGGCATGTTATATTTTCAATTCCACAATCCTATTCTAATTTGTTTCAACCTCAAGAGGGTATTTTTCAACCACAAAGGTATTTTTCAACCACAAAGGTATTTTTAAACCACAATATCAACCACAAACAACTATTTCCAACCATTCGTCATACCATATAATATCACGTCAATCACAAGCAATAAATATCGTCCATGGTCTGTGGACGAGGGGAGTATATATATATATATTATTTCTATAATTCACTTGCATTTCATCACAATTCAAAGCATATATGTTTCATTCAATGCTTGTATAATTTATACATCGCTAATATAACTTATACAGCACATGTACATGAAGTATACAATGCGTATATAATTTACACTTCGCTTATATAATTTATACAACGCGATTCCATTCACACAATTTAGTTTAGATTCCTCACATTGGTTTTTGCAGTGCTAAAAATCGTAGGAAGATCAGAAAAATCCGCGGCTTCTGCTAGATGGTAGAGAGCCTCCTTGCGGTCACGGTGTCTCCTGTTTCATCAAATTTCGTTAACGAACGAAAAAGATATTATTTTTCAAAGTTTTGCAACACTTAAAAGTGTTATTTTCAATTCATAATAATAAAGGTCGAACCTTTATTTTTCGTTTAGAACTAGGTTAGCGATTTTCGCGAAAACGGTGGCACGTGGGGACGATCGGGGGTGCTGACGTGGAAGGGGACGGCGAGGGCTTCACGGCGCTGGTGGTTTGAGGGGGTGCGGTGGCAGATCGGGGCGGCAGCGCTGGGAAGTCGATGACTTCCTGGCTTCGATTCAGGCAGAGGAGGTGATGGTGGATGTCGGGTTGGGGTCGGATCTGAAGAGGAGGCGAAGGCGAGTCGAGTGGTGGTGGTGGCGTCAGTTGTAGGTGGCGGTGGCGGCCGAAAAAGGAGAGGGAAGGATGGAGCGACGTGAATCATCGATATGAGGGTGGAGGCTAGGGTTTTCCGTAGTTTTTATTTATTTTTTTAAAGGAAAAAATCCTATTGGCCGAGGATTTATAGGAAATTTTAAATAGTGTTTTTATAAACGAACTCGAAATCAAACCCAACGACTGTCGCCCCTAGCTAAATACCCCCATTCCGGACATAATGGGATATGTTTCATTGGCCAATTCGACTGTTACAGTCAGTTATTTTTCAAATTAAAGTATAAAACATTTTATATTCAATTTGAACATACATTTCAATTTGCCAGGGCCACAAACTGAATCGAAAATTTCCAGAAAAATAAATCTAGCTTTGTTTTGACGATACGGTCCCAACAAAACCAGTTTCGTCGAATTCTGAGCTACTTTGAAAAATGGCCATTTTTAGGTCGACCCATTTTAACAGAAATTGACCAATCACATTTTCTTTTGCTCCGCTCACATACTAGCTTCAAAAATTATGAAATTTGAAACCCAGCAATAATTTGACATCCCGGACCCAACAAAAGTGGTTTAGTCAAATTCCGAGGTCGTATGCAAAATATCTATTTTCAAGGGCTATATATGCTATATAGCGACCTTTCTTAAAATTCATTTGGCCATAACTTTTGATTCCCATTATGAAACTTTGATTTTTCAGATTCATTGGAAAGGTATTCATAAACAGATTTAAATATTTTCAGTTTCGCTAAAATCCGTTATATTTTCCACCCGGTACAGTCAGACAAAGTTTGTATTCAAAATTTTAAACTGTCATACTAGTCCCAATCCATTATTTTATTGAAATAAGCTATTTCAATTGTTCAAATTCTTTGGTAATAACCAATTTTAAAAAATTTAAATTGGTTCACATTTTCCGGGTTGTTACATGACCTGACTTCCACCACACCAATAGATTGAATTCCATATTGATTTAGTGAAAGATGCCAGGCCTATATTGATGCCACATCGTCGTATGGCACCAAGGGAGCAGAAAGAGCTCGGGGTGCAAGTAAGAGATCTTTTGAAGAAGGGATTTATCCAAAGAAGTGTCTCCGAGTGAGGAGCACCAGTTGTATTTGCCACGAAGGCAGAAGGTTCCCTTCGTTTATGTGTGGACTATCGCGAGTTGAATAATGTGACTCGGAAGAATAAGTATCCTCTTCCATGGATAGATGATTTGTTTAATCAACTGGAAGGAGCAAGAGTGTTCTTCCAGATGGACCTCGCAACAAGATTTCATCAGCTGCGAGTAGCAGCTGAGAGTATTCCTAAAATGGCCTTTCGGACGCCGTCTGGATTCTATGAGTGGTTGGTCATGCCATTCGGGTTGACCAATGCACCAGCATATTTTGTGTATCTTATGAATAGGGTATTACGAGATCAATTGAATAAGTTTGTTCTTGTGTTCATGAATGATATCCTTGTTTATTCGAGGATAGAGGAAGAACACAAGGAACATTTGAGGATAGTGATGGAAGTGTTGAGAAAACACCAATTGAAAGTGAAATTTTCTAAGTGTGACTTCTAGAGGAGGGAAGTGAGATTCTTGGGCCATGTTGTTTCAGAGAATGGTTTTGCCATGGACCATGCGAAGGAGGCTACAGTATAGCATTGGTCTATGCCCAAGAATGCAAAAATAGTAAGAAGTTTCTTGGGATTAGCTGGATATTATCATAAGTTTATCCATGATTTCTCCAAGATAGCGGCACCGTTAACTCAGTTGACCAAGAAGAATCATGCTTTCGTCTGGGATGGAAGTTCTGAGAATGCATTTAAGGGTCTAAAGGGAAGGTTGATGAGTGCACTAGTGTTAGTTATTCCTAAGGGAAACAAAGAGATGACTGTATACACGGATGCATGTGGTACCGGACTAGGTGCTGTCTTGATGCAAGGAGGTAGGGTTGTAGCTTATGCTAGTCGGCAATTGAAACCGCATGAGAGAAGATATCCTACCCATGATCTAGAATTGTCAGCGATTGTGTTCGCATTGAAGATGTGGAGACATTATCTCTTGGGAGAAAGATTCGAGGTGTTTACTGATCATAAGTCATTAAAGTACCTTTTCTTTTAGAAGGATTTAAATCTTCATCAGCAAAGATGGTTAGAGTTCATGGCTTGTCTGATTTCAATATCGCATACACACCTGGGAATGGCAATGCAGTAGCTGATGCATTGAGTAGGATACATGCCAGTTTAGGGGTTATGTTTCTTGAATGGAAGCAACTGGAGCATATCGCAGGGTATGATTTCAGACCAAAGTGCGAATTGGATCCAGAAATGTTAGCAAGTTTGACGATCAGACCCACTTTGATTGAGTGGATTGGTTCTAGTCAGAGGGACGATCCTAATCTATTAGAAATCATCTCTAAGTTAGAAATAGTAATCGATGACGAGATGATCAAGTATGGGCTTGATCGAGATGGATGACTTAGAAAGAATGTGAGACTAGTTGTACCCAATGTCAATGGATTAAGAAATTAAGTGCTTAGAGAATGTCATCACTCAAAATTGAATATACATCACGGTGGTAACAAAATGTATCGAGACCTGAAGAAGACCTACTATTGGGAAGGGATGAAAAGAGACGTTGGGAAGTTTATATCCAAATGCATGAATTGCCAGCTAATTAAAGCCGAGCAAAAGAAACCTAGTGGTTTGTTGAAACCATTGGAAATTCCAAAATGGAAATGGGAACAAATCTCAATGGATTTAATTGATGGGTTACCAAGGACTAGATCGGGCCAGGATAGCATTTGGGTGATTGTGGACTGATTGACCAAGAGTGTAAGATTTATGCCCGTTAAGTCGAATAGAACAACTGCTAATTTAGCAGAACTGTATATGAAGTGGGTAGTGAGATTTCATGGAGTACCCAAAAGCATTGTGAGTAACCGAGATCCATTGTTTACTAGTGGGTTTTGGAAGAGCTTACAAGAAGCTTTAGGATCAGAATTACATCTCAGTACCGCGTACCATCCTCAAACCGACGGTTAAACAGAGAGGGTGAATCGAGTATTAGAAGATCTCTTGAGAGCTTGCATATTGGATTTTGGTGGATCATGGGATGACCATTTACATTTGGTTGAGTTCACATATAATAATAGTTATCAGTCCAGTATTGGTATGGCTCCATTTGAAGCTTTGTATGGAAGGCTGTGCAACTCACCATCATGTTGGTTAGAAACCGGTGGGAAATTTGTTCTTGGACCGGATGTGATAAGAGAAACCTCATATAAGATCAAGGTTATCCGAAAGCGAATGAAGGCTGCCCAAGATAGGTAGAAGAGTTATGCTGATAAAAGATGAAGAGACTTGAAATTCTCTGTTAGCGACTTGGTGTTTGTCAAGATTTCTCCGTTAAAGAGCATGATTCGATTTGGTAGGAGAGGCAAGTTAATACCAAGATTTGTTGGTCCATTCCCAATTCTCGAGCAAGTTTGGAATTTGACATATAAAGTTGAGTTGCCTAACAAGATGGCGGGAGTACACGACGTATTTCATGTTTCCTAGTTAAGGAAGTTCGTGCATGACCCCGATATGATTATTTCACCAGATCAGTTAGATGACATCAAAGTAGAACTTGAGGCGGTTGGGAACCGCAAGCCGATCCGTATTGTCATGTACGATACGAAACGACTTCGAAGGAAGGCGGTGCAACTGGTCAAGGTTCAGTGGGGTGATAACGAGCATGACTATACTTGGGAAACAGAGAAGTGCATAAGGGAGTCGTATCCAGAACTCTTTGCTTGGTAAGATTTTAGTTGCAATTTAGCTATTCCGCATGCTACGATGGACTTGTTGTGTTATTATATGTGTTTGATTATTTGTAAATGTCCGATAGGCACGTGAGACCCATTGTATATTTTGGTTAAGGAATTTCGGAGGCAAAATTTCTTGGGTGGGAGGGGGGAGGGGAGAATGTAACGACCCGCATTCTACGCGTCGGAAGATCGTAAAATATTTATTTCATTTTTATACGAGGTCGTATAGTCGTGTAACTTTGGAGAACGACTATTGGAGTCATTTCCCATGTTCACGATTTTTGCCGAATTTTACAGTTTTGCCCCTGACAAATCTTGTTTTGTCTATGACTTTTGATTAGGAAAGAGTTTGGTCTAAAACCACTTCCATTGGATCCGATGATGGTTTACATTTCCGTAGAGTGGTCACATTAATCAAACAGACTTACTGTTTGGGAGATATGGATGAAATAATCTTTGGAAGGTGAAAAACAGCTTAATCGGGCCAAATCGGGTGATTAGCAGCTAGGCCTATTGGATCCGGATGATGATTTACATTTCCATAGAGTGGTCACATTAATCAAACAGACTTACTATTCGGGAGATATGGCTGAAATAATCTTTGGAAGGTGAAAAACAGCTTAACCGGGCCAAATAGGGTGATTAGCAGCTAGGCCTATTGGGGGATTTTGGGATTAGGGTTGCATAAGGTGTGAAAAGGGTCAGAGAAGCCTTTTTTTGTCATTTTTACAGCCGCCATTTACCTCTCTTCAACCCTAGCAATGGCTTCCACCTTCTAAATCGCTTCCAAATCACATTTTTGTCACTAATTAAGCAAACCAATGCCAAATCAAGTCAAACTAGCATCAAATCAGAATCGGAGCTGTTGTGTTGAATTGGAAACCACCCTAAACAGTAGTAAAGTTCAGATCTATAATTCATTTGTGGCTAAGGTGAGTGATTTGCATTGTTTTTCACTAATTACAGCTAATTAGGGTGATTAGTGATAATTAGCCAAATTATGCATGATAAAAATATGTAAAAATTCTTAAATATTATTTTAGGGCTCTGATAGAAATTTGGTTAATTTGGATACGTTTTGCTAATCCTATCATTAGTTATGGTTAAATACGATTAAGGGGGAAACCTTGAATTTTGGGTATGTTTGATCCATATTGGCATGATTATTCATCGTTTTGGTGCTTATGGTTGATTATACATGTTGCTATGACTGCTTGGTATGATTTGTGATTGCATTGAACAATTAAAATGGTCGAAAATACCGTCCTGTGGCGTAAACAGTTGCTGGAAAAGTTGCAGGAAATAGTGCAGTGGATTTGTCATGACTCCATGGGGGCAAAGTGATCGTAACAGGGCTATGAGCCAGTGCAGTGGAGTTGACATGACTCCATGGGGAAGAGTAGACATAGCAATGTATTAGTGGCTATGGATCAGTGCAGTGGAGCCGTTATGACTCCATGGGGCAGAATGATCGTAGCAAAGAATTGAGTGATCAAAGTGGCAGATATCGTACACTTTACGTACTGAGTGTAACACCCCGTGTATTCTATAACTGTGGAATTAACAAATTAAAGTATAATTAATTTGAAATCAAAGAACTAAGGGAAACGGGATACGCCATTGCGTTCGTCTCGGAAAAATACGCGAAATAGAGTCCGAGTTTTCGAAAAACGGAGTCCGTATGAAGAAGATATAGCCTTCGGAAGTTTCTGAATTAAATTTAAAATTCAAACAGAATAAAACAATTAAATTCCGAAGTGGGGCCCAACGGGCCAGGGCGGAAAAAGTCCCGCCTGACGCACCCAGGTCGACTGGGCTGTCGACCTGGGCTAGCCATGTCGACAGGGCTGTCGACATCCCTGTCGACAGGGGTGTCGACCTGGTCGAGAGCCAGGTCGAACCCAGCCCAACCTGGCTGGCCAGGTCTGTGTTTGGCCGATTTTCTGTGGTCTGCTTTGTCATTAGGGCTAGGTGGCTGGCTTTAATTGGTCTCTCTTTCGAATGAATGGCTACGATCAATCCAGGCAACATCGATGGCTCTAATCAGTTCATAACTCCTATAAAAATGACCCTAGACTCTACCTAGGTTTCTTACACAATTCTCTAGCCTCCATTGCTCTCTTCTTCTAATAAAAAAATAAAAAAATGGCGTCGCTGCTCTGCTGGAATTAAAACTAGAAAATAATCAACATCAGCCTAAGCAACTCAATTCAAACTAGAGATTAAAGTTTCTGCAAAGATTCTACAACAAGTTAAAGTTCTTTCTTTAATCCAATCAAGGCAAGTACAGTTATTTTCCGCTATAGACGTTAATTATAATTTTGATATGTTTTCAATTCTGAATCTGAGGTTGTATATATATATTCTCTTCTGTCAGATTTGTTTTTTTTCTGTGACTGTTCTGTATCCCTTTTCTTCTTTTCTGTTTTTATAGCCAGGCTACCACGAGCCTGTGCCTAATCTCATAAGAGATGAACGTATGAACGCAAATTTTGGGATAAATAATGAATGATGCGAAATTTGACAAGACTAAATTAAATGTATGACTTTAGGTCTGAGGCATAAAATATATTGGACATATGCATAAATCTGACTATGAACATATAATTTATGCATGTTGTATGCATAGTTATGTTGTAATTTAGAACTGTAATTAATGAGCATATGTTGTAAACTAGATTTGGATCTATGCATATTCTATGATAAAAGAAAAGAGGAACCATTGTAAGATTACATATGATTTGAGACTTTGGACAAAATGCATATAAAAGTCAAGATCTGATTTTTAGAAGATATGATTTAAAGATTTATATTGTTGGGTATAGTTTGCATAATGATTCATGACTCAAAAAGAAGAAGATATGGAAACTTAGGTGTAAAGATTTACATTAATTAGGATATCTATTATTGTGATTACACCTAAATAGGGATTTTTGGATATATGGCATGCATTGAAATTAATGGTTATATTTGGTATAATTTATATGTGAATCTGCTGTAAGATGCTAGTTTAACAAAAATTGGAACATATGTTATATGGCAAATTATGTCCATATTCTGCGCTTATGCAAACATGGAGTATATGTTGTGAATCATGACAATTATGTAGGCATAGGAATTTAGGCCAATTTATGATTGGGCAAGGCATGTAAATAGAACTTTTAGAAATATTAAGTTTGCTAAATCTGCTAATTTGTCAAGTTACCTAAACTACTAGTTTTGTTATATTGCCTAGACTGCTAATTAGATTGAAATGCCTAATCTGTTAAATTTGTCGGTTGAAATGCCTAACCTGTTATATGTCAAGATCTGCTAAGTTGCTAAATCTGTTAAATCCGTTAAGTCATATAAAATCTGTTATCTGCTATGTTGATATAATCATCCGGTTATTGATATAATCTGAATTGGCATATATATTGGGCATGCGCATAAACGGTAAATTATTAATTAATTGGCCGCAAAGATAAGCATGGCTAACTCGAGGTTAGAATGAGTTTGCGGCGTAAATCTGCCCGGAACCGCCCGGCACATCCAGTGGCCGCAAACAATAGGTTCTAATGTGAGAAGTTAGTCATAACATGCGTAAGACACGAGGTTAGGTCTGGCTTGTGGCAGAAGTCTGCCCGGAACCGCCCGACATATCCAGCGGCCACAAGCTACCGACCTAATGTGAGAGGTCTGTGCATTAATAATTAATTAATGCAAAATCTAAGATAAGAATGACGTCTAAAATGTATTGGGGAAAAATAGGGTTAAACCAAAGGGATTAATAGATGTAGTAAAACCCGTCCATGAATCTGTAGGCCCAATACAAAGTTAGACAAATCTGAAAAATCTGTACATCTGACCTGTTAGTCTGAAAACTTGTTAACTTAATTTGTGAATTAGTAAATCTGAATTCTGTATGTCTGAACTGGTAAATCTAAAATCTGTTAGTCTGGGGGCACAAGGTTAGGAGGGGAATTACTTGTGTCATCTGTTGTTTGGGACCCATATTAGTCAGTAACCCTTTCTGGTATCAAAACTTTGACCCAACAGTAGGTAGGGTCCGGGCACGCTTACTGAACTAATTATAAGTGGTTCATTCTGATAATGGCGAGGGGTGTTGATGGTGCGTTCCAACCGGGTCATGTGCGTGCATGGATCCCGGTCTGCCTCTGAGGATGTAAGACGCCGTGACATCTGTAAATAGGTCTGTGCCAATTGGTTGTCACTTTAGGGAGTGATACACCCTACTGTGGGGCCGACACAGGATATTTATGTATTAGGGAGCCGATCGCTTGGGGTAGGGTTTTAGGGTACGCTTAGTTCTGTCTGTTTCTGTTGGTGCCGTCTGTTTCTGTTGGGTGGTAACACCTGTCTGTTTCTGTGTGGTACCGTCTGTTCGGGTGGTAAAGGCCCATTACTAGTGTACACCTAATTCCACATTCTGTTTCCGTAGAGATAAATCTGTTTCTGCTTCTGTCTGTTTCTGATCGGGTAGTAAAGGCCCATTATTAGCATTCTGTTTCTGTTAAAGTATTCTGTACCCGTTCTTGCTTCAATTTAGACATTAGGGAGACACCTAATTATGCTAGACTAGTAGTAGTGCAGAGAAGTGTAAAACAATAGTTTATATCATTCTGTTTTTCTGTTACATCTGCTACACCTGTTATAGTTATCTCGCATCCAGTTTTATGTTCATATCATATTATTATTATCTGTTCATATGCTGAAAGTCACTGGACTTGCCAGACTTTTTGTCTGACCCTTGTTGTTTCGCCTCCTTTCTTCCGTTCCCCCCCCCCAGGTTATCCAAGGAGGGAAATACTTTAGCTTGATCCGGATTTCTCTTTGCTTGAAGTGCTTAAAGTATGGCTTGGCTCTGTATAGCTTCCGTTCCATGGGGATTATGATTTTAAACTATGCATTTTGAAGGCTTTTGTACAAGACTGATATTTTGTACTTGAATTCTGAAATTGAAAGGATGTAACCATATTAATTTCTGTTTCCGCTGTAATAAAGTCAAAAATTTTCAAGTAGTGTTTTATCTGTCTTGTAAGTTTCTGTCCTGTTTACTAAAATGCTCCACCAAAGTTAAGGCATTCCCTTTGTGAGTGACCTTAACGGAGGTGGGGTGTTACACTTGGTATCAGAGCTGAAGGTTACCAGATTGGGTAAAGTTTTTGAAAACTGTTTTCAAAAAGGTTTTGAAAGGAAGTATTTTCAAAAATAAAGCTTATTTTGAAAAACATGATCCCCAAGAGCCATATATCTTTCTCTCAGTCCTTTTTGTATTGAACCTTTCCTTTTTCGTTCCAGCATGTCTGAAGCATCTGAGATACCAGAGGGTGTTCATGTACCCGGTTGGTTTCGTCAATATCTTGAGGCTAGGGTCGCCGCTGCAGGTCCAGCAAATGATCCCCCTCCTCCACTGTAACACCCCGTATTTTGGGTTAATGCTAAAATTCACTAATTACAGAATAAATAATCTCAGATGTGGGAATCAGGGGAAACGGGCTGCGTCATTGCGTTCGTCTCGGAAAAATACGCGAAATAGAGTCCGAGTTTTCGAAAATCGGAGTCCGTATGGCCCAGTTATGGCCCAATGAAGTTTGCAGAAAATTCTAAGCTAAAAACAGATTTAAAAATTTAAATTCAGATTTGAAATGGAACAGGCGGGGCCAGGCGGGAAGACTCCCGCCCTACCCATGTCGACAGGGCTGTCGACAGGCCTGTCGACAGGGGGGTCGACTTGCCTGTCGACTTGCCTGTCGACAGGGGTGCGGCGTCCAGAGAACCTGGGTGCACCAGGTTGCACCAAGTTGGGTTCTAGGCTGGCTTGGAGGGCTGGTTCTAGAGATTTCCGAAATCTAAGGGTCCTAATCTAATCTAGGGTTAATCTAAGGGTCTAAAATGCAACTTAATCCTATAAATAAGACCCTAACCCTACCCTAATTCATTCATAATTAGATCTTGTAACTAAACTATGGCAAAATGAAACTTGATCATGGCCACCACAAATCAATGAAGAGGAAAGCAAGCTAATCAACCTCTCTAATCAACCTCCAATCCATTCTAAGCATCTTAATCTTCTTCATTTGGAGTGCAAATTGCTAGTAGTGAGTTTCTATCACTTTAACATCAATTGTTAAAGCAAGTAGATTAGGTGTAATGAGACTTATGGTCTTGAATGCGGATTAGTGAGTTTGAATCATTTGTAATGATATGTTACTTTATGCTTTTCCATGTTTATGCATATTTAATAAGTTGGTTTATGCATATTTAATAAGTTGGTTTATGCATATTTAATAAGTTGGTTTATGCATGTTGAGTATGTAAGTTTATGCAAGTTTAGTATGATGTATGTTATGTTTACATGATGCTAAATATGCAAGTTGAGGGCTATGTGATCATATGCATGTTATGCAAGTTCATGATGATATGCTATGCAAGTTACATGTATGTTAATATGCAAGATATGCTATGCAAGTTACATGTATGTTAATATGCAAGATATGCTATGCAAGTTACATGTTTGTTAATATGCAAGTTCATGATGACACATTATGCAAGTTTATGAGTTAATATGCAAGTATGTGAATGCTTATGCAAGAATGTGAATGCTTATGCAAGTTATGTGTATGCTTAAATGCATGTTTAACATGTTATGCAAGTTGTGAGAATGCTTATATGCAAGTTCAACATGTTATGCAAGTTATGTATGCTTATGCAAGTTATGTGTATGCTTAAATGCAAGTTTAACATGTTATGCAAGTTATGTGAATGCTTATATGCAAGTTTAACATGTTATGCAAGTTATGTAAATGCTTATATGCAAGTTCAACATGTTATGCAAGATATGTGTATGATAATATGCAAGTTCATATGCAACATGTTATGCAAGTCATGTGTATGATAATATGCAAGTTTGGGGTTAAATGTAGTTGGGTTAATATATGCTCATATATGCAAGTTGACATCCTCTTAACCCGTGACAAAGTACATGCTAATATTTGGTTTAACCCATGATATTTGTGATAGATCTTTCCCTTTATTATGACGTGAAATGAGAACGATTTACGTGGGGAACGATGGGGTAATAAATATGTTAATAAAAGTATGATTGGGTATGATAAGCATACCATGAAAATAAATTAACATAAGTGGGAATTTACCTATTGAGTTAGGTCTACCCCATGGGAATTTACCTATTGAGTTAGGTCTACCCATGTTATGAAAAATGTGTAATTAATTAGGGATAATTAATTGTGGGGGTGATTAATTAGGTGTAATTAATCAACTAAGACACGAGGTTGGACCCTTTTGTAGCATAAGACTGCCCGGAACCGACCGGCAAATCCAGCGGCTACAAATGATTGGCCCAATGTGAGAGGTCTTAGTCATAAAGTAAATACATGATTAAAGTAAAGACACGAGGTTAGACCCTTTTGATGACAGAAGTCTGCCCGGAACCAACCGGCATATCCAGCAGTCATGAAAGACGGTCTAATGTGAGAGGTCTTTATGAGGTCATGATCTTAATTAATGAATTAAGAAACACTTAACCATAGTAGCATGTAGTGGGACATGAGGGTTAAGTGGGTGCCTTGGGTGGCATGTAGTAACTAGTGGGGGTGCCTCGGGTGGCATGAGGAAACTAGTGGGTTGCCTTGGGTGGCAATAGAAAATACGACTAGAATACTTAACCAAAGTGGAACATGTAATTTAAAACATGGGTGAAGGGTTAAGTAAGTGCTTTGGGTGGCATGTGGAAATCTAGTGGGTGCCCTTAGTGGCAATTGAAATATGATTGATGACTTAACCAAATCTTAACATGTAAGGAGGCATGATTATAAAAAAAGGGGTTAAGTGGGATGCACTAGATAAAAATAGCAAGCTTAAGTAGTAGCTTGTGGGGGCCCATTTCAACCAATATCCCAAACGTATCTTTGTGGGCCCGACTCTAGTCGGGTGACGGGACACGCATATTGGGCTTGACTATAAGTGGCCAAAACGGGTTAGCGGTGGCAACGCAGGACCAACGGGTTTCATATGCGTGTGTGGACCCGGGCTGGTTGGTAAGTCGTTGTTGCATCGTGTAGATATAAAGCCGTGCACAGTTGATATTATCTGGTAGCCACTTTGGGGAATGATACACCCCCTTTTGTGGGACCAGCACGGGTATCTACGGTAGGGAGCCGATCGCTTGGGATTAGTGGGTACACCTAGTAAAGATAGGGGCAGACGGCACCTGTGTAGGGGTACAAGAAACTACTGGGTAAAATTTACTAAGTACACTTAGTGGGATCAACCTTTAAGTAGGAATGACTGGTGTGGTGCAGTGTAGGAATTATCCTTGGGTGGATAGGTCTGGGGCGGTATAATCTAGTAATTATCCTTGGGTGGACAAATGCGTCTTTACGGTTATCTTAGTTTATCCTAAGTTTGCCAAGCTGCTTAGTGTAGCCATTCATCCCCAGGCGTTACCGTATATCAACTTATGTCTTCTCTGGTTACTTTAATGATTGTATTGTTAAAGTTATAGGACTCACTCAGACTTATGTCTGACCCCGTTGTTTTTATCTTTTTCCCCCAACCCCAGGTTATCAGAGTGGGCCTAGTGCTAGTGGGCCTTGATCGAATTGCTGTATCTATCCTTTGGAGCTTGGACCGTTGAAGTAAAGCTCAGTTCATCTTTCCTTTTATGGCTATTGTTTACTTGGTGGGATTATGTACTTATTTTTATCAAGATGGATATTTTGTACTTGACTCTTGTATGGTTTTGTGATGTAACCAAACATGTTTTACTTTCCGCTGCAATGAAATGATGATTTAAATTTTCAAGTATTACTTATATCTGTCTTGTTGTAATTTTTCTGTTCTATATTCACTTAAAATACTCCACCAATGTTACGGCATTCCCTTAGTGAGTGACCGTAGCGGGTGTGGGGTGTTACACGTGGTATCAGAGCTTAAGGTTACCAGAACAGATAAATTTTTTAGAAAAACTATTTTCTAAGAATATGTTTGAAAGGAGTATTTTCAAAAACAAGTCTTTTAAGAGAAAAGTTTTTGAAAGAAAAGCATAATCCCCAATAGCCATATCTATATCTTTCGAATTCTCCGTTTTGAATCCCTTCCTCTCTCATTTTGAGTTTCCCCTTCGTATATAGGTGATCTTTCTAAGATAGACAAGAATGGAAAACCACTTCAAGGGACTTAGACGTTAGTCGGATTAGAAGTTGGTTCAAGAAGGAGGAGGACTGGTAGGTATCTATTGGATAGACGAGGGGAGGAAGGCTCAAACAGTTGTTTGGTTAATGAAGGATGAAACCTCATTGGTGGAAGGTTACGAGTGGAGAATGGGAAGAAGAAGGCAAGTAGTTATCCTTTTGGGAAGGAATGGGACATCTTATTAGGATTGTCCAAAAGGGCATAGGCAAGCTATGGAATCTCCTGGAAGGTAGTTGTATTCCCTCGCGACTAGGGTACCTGATGGGGATAGGACCGTCTAGGTTGGAATTTGGATTTCTTCATTATCCGATTCGAACTTTAATTGATACTGACGCATCGAGTTCGTTTATCTCATCATTGTTAGTTGAGTCACTGCACTTAGACACCAGTTGGGTAGATGATCCCTTAGTTGTTTCAAACCCAATTGGGCTCCATGATGTGTTTGGGTTTGAAAGTTTCTATACTTAGCGTTGAGCTTAGGTGTGATGCTTGTTGGGCTTCACGGGCTATGGGCTAGTTTTGGGCATGGACTGGTTATCCAGTAGAGGTGCCGTTCTTGATTTTGAAGGGAGAGTTGTTAGGCTTATGACCCGCTTGGGTAACACTCTCGAGATCTCTTGTAATCCCATAGAATCTGTTATGCTAAGTTATCTAGAATCGCTTGACACGTCGGTCTAGAGTTTGCGATCTGTTAGAGTGGTCCGGGAATACTCGGATGTGTTTTGAGGAGGTGAAGGGCTTACCTCCGGAGCGGGAGATTGACTTCCGAATATATCTGGTAGACGATGCCAAACCAGTATCTTGGCCAGTGTGCCACAAGGCTCCTCGTGAGAGGAGGGAACTCCATAAGCAAGTAGGCGATTTGCTTGAGAAGGGGTTCATAAGACGAAGTATATCGGAGTGGGGTGCTCCGGTAGTTTTTGCCACAAAGGCGGATGGGTCCCTCAGACTTTGTGTAGGTTAAAGAGAACTAAATAAACTCACAAAGAAGAATAGACACCCAATTGTCGAGGATTGATGATCTCTTTGATCAGTTAGTGGGCGCCTCAGTATTTTCGCAGTTGGACTTAGCCACGAGGTTTCGTCAGTTGAGAGTGACTGAGGATAGTATGGAGAAGACTACCTTTAGGACTCCGGATGGTTTATATGAGTGGCTGGTGATGCCATTTGGTTTGACGAACGCCCCCGCATATGATGAAAAGGGTGTTCAGGGAGTACCTGAATAAGTTTGTGATGGTCTTTATAAATGACATCTTGGTCTTTTCTAGGAGCGAAATAAGTTTTCGTATGTGCTCAATAGGATGAGCAAAGCCAGTTACAGGAAAACGGTGGTTTTGGGAGCGAGACTGGCGAGGACATCCAGAGTAGGGCAAGGGCTTAATTATTTAGCCGTTTTTACTAGTATCATCTCACGTAGGTCGTCTGAATTCGAAGGAGGTATCCCTTGGGTGTTTGTCTGATATTGGTTTAGGCCTTTGGGGCTTGCATTTGGGGGATGTCGAGTTCGACTAAGGTGGTCTGCGTGAGAGATGGATAGTTGTGATGATTTTGCATGGGAGAATATCCTGATTTTCTCTAGGAGTGGAGAAGAACCTGCCCTACATCTTAGGGAAGTAGTGGAGACTCTCCAAGCGCATAGTCTTAAGACAGCAAAAGTGAATAGGATTCTTAGCATCCTATGAGTTTGAGATAGCGTACACCCACGGCAAGGGTAACATGGTAGCGGACGCCTTAAGTAGAAAAAGGTTGTCCTTGAGTTCATTATTCGTTGAACGACGGAGCTTAGAGTTTATTTCTAAGTTTGACTTTAGACCTTCCGTTGACTTTGTACCCGGTTTGCTAGCCTCCTTGGAGGTTAGACCTACTCTTTTGGGGCGGATTGGAGAAGCACAGAGGGACGACCCACAGTTGGTTGAGTTGGTGGGGAAGCTCATAAGGGGGGAGTCGTCCAGCCATTTGAGTAGGTACACCCTAGACGATAGGGGGTGCTTGTGTAGAGACGGTAGACTTTGTGTACCGCAAGGCGAGGGTTTGAGGAAGGTTATTCTTGATGATGCACACCGTTCTAAGATGACCATTCATCCCGGTGGGGACAAGATGTACCAAGACGTGAAGAGGGTTTTCTTCTGGGCCGGTATGAAGAAAGATGTGGCCGAGTATGTCGCTAGATGCTCGGTGTGCTAGCAGATGAAAGTGGAGCAGAAGAAACCCGGTGGGTTGCTTCATCCATTGGAGGTTCCGCTAAGGAAGTGGGATAGTGTCTCGATGGATTACCAAGATCGAGGAAGGGTAATACAGGAATTTGGGTGGTAGTAGACAGACTCACTAGGAGCGCCCATTTTTATACCCGTGGAGAGTAAGAGAACTGCTCCATGGCTAGCTTCAGTTTACATTCGGGAGATTATTAGATTGCATGGTGTACCTTCCAGTATAGTGAGTAATCAAGATCCTATCTTCACTAAAGAGTTTTGGAAGAGTTTGCAATGGGCGGTAGGGACTCAGTTGTGTTTGATTACCGCATATCATCCTCAGACGGACGGCCAGACCAAGAGGGTGAATCGTATTTTGAGGACTATGTATCTTGGATTTTGGAGGTACAGGGAAAGAGTATCTTCCATGGGTGGAGTTCGCGTATAATAACAGCTTTCAGTCCAGTATTGGTATGGCTCCTTTCGAAGCTCTCTATGGAAGGCCTTGTCGATCACCTACACGTTGGTGGGAATCTACGGATGAGATCTTGCTTGGGCCGATAAGGTTAGAAAGACTTCGGGAAAAGATTGACTTGATTCGAAGAAGGATGAAAGCAGCGCAAGATAGGCAAGAATCTTATGCGGACAAGAGGAGGACGGACCTTGAGTTTGAAGTTGGGGACATGGCCTTTGTCAAAGTATCTCCGTTGCGGAATGTGGTTCGCTTTGGATCCGTGGGGAAGTTAGCACCGAGGTTTGTAGGACCGTTTCCTGTTAAGGAAAGGATAGGACGAATGGCATATAGAGTGGAGTCTCCTGAAAAACTTAGTAGTGTACATGATATATTCCTACATGAGACCGCTGAGGTGGTAGAGCCGAGCATGCTTAAAGAAGTGGAAGTAGAGCGTGATGCGACTATTCGACGAGCTCCTACCTGCATCCTTGGGTCAGAGACTAGGAAGTTGAGGAATTGAGAGGTTCAACTAGTCAAAGTACAAAGGGTAGATGAAGAGAGCGACGCTACCTAGGAGACGGAAGCGAAGATGCGTTCGGGGTACCCTTTTCTTTCGGAGGGTGTGTCCTTTTGCTTCTCCTTCATCGCATATCTTGTACTTATCTTATCTTTAGTATGTCCTCTCATTTGTATCTTTGACCTTTAGATAGGGTAAACCTATGGTTGAAACATGTGTTTGAGACATGTTATGGTTGATGGATGCAAGTGGATGCAAGTGTTTGCTAGTGGTTGCTCGTGGATACATATACACACACTCTAGGCACTAGATCGGCTCAATCACTTCATATTGCATATTGCATAAAATTGTGTGTAGGTAGCTATATTTATGGATGTCTAATGATTGTGTTATCATATGGATGATGCATTTTGGTGAATGATTGAGCACTCATGTAGATATTGTATGTGTCGATAGGGTTCTTTCGCATACATAATGGATGCATGGCACTATCATGGTTTGCATATGTTCATACATTAGATAGGGAACATATACACACACTCTTTGCATATGCTCATACATCATTAGAAATTGTTCTAAGGACAATGGATGCCCGTGTTTGATGGATTGAGTAGATGGTTGTTTGGATGGTAGGATATGCATTCTCCTTAGCTTAGAGATTTCGGGGACGAAATCCTTTAAGGAGGGGAGAATGTAACACCCCGTATTTTGGGTTAATGCTAAAATTCACTAATTACAGAATAAATAATCTCAGATGTGGGAATCAGGGGAAACGGGCTGTGTCATTGCGTTCGTCTCGGAAAAATACGCGAAATAGAGTCCGAGTTTTCGAAAATCGGAGTCCGTATGGCCCAGTTATGGCCCGATGAAGTTTGCAGAAAATTCTAAGCTAAAAACAGATTTAAAAATTTAAATTCAGATTTGAAATGGAACAGGCGGGGCCAGGCGGGAAGACTCCCGCCCTACCCATGTCGACAGGGCTGTCGACAGGGGGGTCGACTTGCCTGTCGACTTGCCTGTCGACAGGGGTGCGGCGTCCAGAGAACCTGGGTGCACCAGGTTGCACCAGGTTGGGTTCTAGGTTGGCTTGGAGGGCTGGTTCTAGAGATTTCCGAAATCTAAGGGTCCTAATCTAATCTAGGGTTAATCTAAGGGTCTAAAATGCAACTTAATCCTATAAATAAGACCCTAACCCTACCCTAATTCATTCATAATTAGATCTTGTAACTAAACTATGGCAAAATGAAACTTGATCATGGCCACCACAAATCAATGAAGAGGAAAGCAAGCTAATCAACCTCTCTAATCAACCTCCAATCCATTCTAAGCATCTTAATCTTCTTCATTTGGAGTGCAAATTGCTAGTAGTGAGTTTCTATCACTTTAACATCAATTGTTAAAGCAAGTAGATTAGGTGTAATGAGACTTATGGTCTTGAATGCGGATTAGTGAGTTTGAATCATTTGTAATGATATGTTACTTTATGCTTTTCCATGTTTATGCATATTTAATAAGTTGGTTTATGCATATTTAATAAGTTGGTTTATGCATATTTAATAAGTTGGTTTATGCATGTTGAGTATGTAAGTTTATGCAAGTTTAGTATGATGTATGTTATGTTTACATGATGCTAAATATGCAAGTTGAGGGCTATGTGATCATATGCATGTTATGCAAGTTCATGATGATATGCTATGCAAGTTACATGTATGTTAATATGCAAGATATGCTATGCAAGTTACATGTATGTTAATATGCAAGATATGCAAGTTACATGTTTGTTAATATGCAAGTTCATGATGACACATTATGCAAGTTTATGAGTTAATATGCAAGTATGTGAATGCTTATGCAAGAATGTGAATGCTTATGCAAGTTATGTGTATGCTTAAATGCATGTTTAACATGTTATGCAAGTTGTGAGAATGCTTATATGCAAGTTCAACATGTTATGCAAGTTATGTATGCTTATGCAAGTTATGTGTATGCTTAAATGCAAGTTTAACATGTTATGCAAGTTATGTGAATGCTTATATGCAAGTTTAACATGTTATGCAAGTTATGTAAATGCTTATATGCAAGTTCAACATGTTATGCAAGATATGTGTATGATAATATGCAAGTTCATATGCAACATGTTATGCAAGTCATGTGTATGATAATATGCAAGTTTGGGGTTAAATGTAGTTGGGTTAATATATGCTCATATATGCAAGTTGACATCCTCTTAACCCATGACAAAGTACATGCTAATATTTGGTTTAACCCATGATATTTGTGATAGATCTTTCCCTTTATTATGACGTGAAATGAGAACGATTTACGTGGGGAACGATGGGGTAATAAATATGTTAATAAAAGTATGATTGGGTATGATAAGCATACCATGAAAATAAATTAACATAAGTGGGAATTTACCTATTGAGTTAGGTCTACCCCATGGGAATTTACCTATTGAGTTAGGTCTACCCATGTTATGAAAAATGTGTAATTAATTAGGGATAATTAATTGTGGGGGTGATTAATTAGGTGTAATTAATCAACTAAGACACGAGGTTGGACCCTTTTGTAGCATAAGACTGCCCGGAACCGACCGGCAAATCCAGCGGCTACAAATGATTGGCCCAATGTGAGAGGTCTTAGTCATAAAGTAAATACATGATTAAAGTAAAGACACGAGGTTAGACCCTTTTGATGACAGAAGTCTGCCCGGAACCAACCGGCATATCCAGCAGTCATGAAAGACGGTCTAATGTGAGAGGTCTTTATGAGGTCATGATCTTAATTAATGAATTAAGAAACACTTAACCATAGTAGCATGTAGTGGGACATGAGGGTTAAGTGGGTGCCTTGGGTGGCATGTAGTAACTAGTGGGGGTGCCTCGGGTGGCATGAGGAAACTAGTGGGTTGCCTTGGGTGGCAATAGAAAATACGACTAGAATACTTAACCAAAGTGGAACATGTAATTTAAAACATGGGTGAAGGGTTAAGTAAGTGCTTTGGGTGGCATGTGGAAATCTAGTGGGTGCCCTTAGTGGCAATTGAAATATGATTGATGACTTAACCAAATCTTAACATGTAAGGAGGCATGATTATAAAAAAAGGGGTTAAGTGGGATGCACTAGATAAAAATAGCAAGCTTAAGTAGTAGCTTGTGGGGGCCCATTTCAACCAATATCCCAAACGTATCTTTGTGGGCCCGACTCTAGTCGGGTGACGGGACACGCATATTGGGCTTGACTATAAGTGGCCAAAACGGGTTAGCGGTGGCAACGCAGGACCAACGGGTTTCATATGCGTGTGTGGACCCGGGCTGGTTGGTAAGTCGTTGTTGCATCGTGTAGATATAAAGCCGTGCACAGTTGATATTATCTGGTAGCCACTTTGGGGAATGATACACCCCCTTTTGTGGGACCAGCACGGGTATCTACGGTAGGGAGCCGATCGCTTGGGAGTAGTGGGTACACCTAGTAAAGATAGGGGCAGACGGCACCTGTGTAGGGGTACAAGAAACTACTGGGTAAAATTTACTAAGTACACTTAGTGGGATCAACCTTTAAGTAGGAATGACTGGTCTGGTGCAGTGTAGGAATTATCCTTGGGTGGATAGGTCTGGGGCGGTATAATCTAGTAATTATCCTTGGGTGGACAAATGCGTCTTTACGGTTATCTTAGTTTATCCTAAGTTTGCCAAGCTGCTTAGTGTAGCCATTCATCCCCAGGCGTTACCGTATATCAACTTATGTCTTCTCTGGTTACTTTAATGATTGTATTGTTAAAGTTATAGGACTCACTCAGACTTATGTCTGACCCCGTTGTTTTTATCTTTTTCCCCCAACCCCAGGTTATCAGAGTGGGCCTAGTGCTAGTGGGCCTTGATCGAATTGCTGTATCTATCCTTTGGAGCTTGGACCGTTGAAGTAAAGCTCAGTTCATCTTTCCTTTTATGGCTATTGTTTACTTGGTGGGATTATGTACTTATTTTTATCAAGATGGATATTTTGTACTTGACTCTTGTATGGTTTTGTGATGTAACCAAACATGTTTTACTTTCCGCTGCAATGAAATGATGATTTAAATTTTCAAGTATTACTTATATCTGTCTTGTTGTAATTTTTCTGTTCTATATTCACTTAAAATACTCCACCAATGTTATGGCATTCCCTTAGTGAGTGACCGTAGCGGGTGTGGGGTGTTACATCCACCCCCTCCTCGTGCAATTGCTTTCTCAAAGATCTGTAGAGATTTTAGGGCCATGGGTGGGAAGGATTTCAAAGGAACTGAATCATTCGTAGAAGCTAGGAATTGGCTCAAAGAAACTGAGGATCTGTTCGTTATCTTCGAGGTGGACGATAGGCAGAAGGTACAGTTGGCAGTATGGCTGCTCAAAGACGAAGCCTCCTACTGGTGGGAAGTCACTAACGCCGAGAGGCCGGTTGAGACATGGATGGATTTCAGAACAAGGTTTGAGACAAAATTCCTCTCGCAAGCTGAACGAAGTTTACAATTGGAAAAGTTCTTGTCTCTTAAGCAAGGAAGTATGACGGTCAAGGAATACGTCAACCAGTTCAACCAACTAGCAAGATTCGGATTGGATTTAGTCAACACTCAGCATAAAAAGGCTCTCCGCTTTGCTAAAGGATTGAATGAGCCACTGCACAGCCTAGCCATGACCCATGTACCCATGGGAGCAACTTACGAGAAATTGGTGGATATGGCACTACTGCACGAGGAAGACAAGGGCCCGAAAGAGACAAAGAAGGAAGAACCACAGAATAAGAAAGCAGGGCCCAAAAAGGAAACACAAAAGAAGGATGAGAAGCCTGAAGATAAGAAGGGGAAAAAAGTGCTTTACTTGTGGGAGCTCAACTCATCTGAACAAGGATTGCAGAAAAAGGAAGGGCGCTTGCTTCAACTGTGGGGAGATGGGACACTTCACTAGGGACTGCCCGAAGAGACGAGGACAAGGAGGGCAGGCGAACACTCTTGAGGCTAGTGGCTAGGATAGAAATAGGAAAATTTCTATAGTAGGTTTAATTTCTTTATCTGATTGTGACTTTTTTTTTGATTTTGGTATTTTGATTTTGTAATCGATACTCTGCACTTTAATGCTAGTATTATTTCTGAATTCCGCTATAGACTCAGACCCATAAGGGTTATGGATCATCTGTTTGAGACTGGGGTTTGAGGGATATCTGTGTTAGGCGTCAAGTATGACGCATACATTCTGAGTTTTCGTGGGGTGTCAATTTGATATTGGTTTCGGTCTTTGGGGCCGATACTTAGGACCCATGTCTAATAGGAACCAAATTTTCGTTCTATCTGTACTCGCTTCCATCATTCGACTATATCCTATCGATCGAATATTTGAACTTTAGGTAGAAACTAATGGGTGTAAACATGTGTTTGAGACATGTTATGTTTGATGGTTGCAAGTGGATGCAAGTGGTTGCTAGTGGTTGCCCGTGGATGCATACACACACACTAGGCACTAGATCGGCTCGAAAACACTCTCATACTGCATATGGATGGGTGAGCATTTTTCAATTCTTGTGGATGCAAATTGGTTGATTCAGCACATGGATGTTGCATTTGAGTGAATGGTTGTGCACTCATATAGAAATAATATATATCATCAGAATTCTATTGCATACATGTTGGACTCATGGCACTGACATAATTCGCATTAAGGAGGTCAACTGAATCAGTAGACCGCCTGATCTTTGCATTAGATAAGGAACATATACACACACTTTTGCATATGTTCATACAACATTAGAAGTTTTCTAAGGACAATGGATGCTTGTGGATGATGGTTGAGTAGATGGGTGATTGGATGGTAGGACACATTCTTCTTGACTTGAAGATTTCGGGGACGAAATCCTTTTAAGTGGGGGAGAATGTAACACCCCGTGTATTCTATAACTGTGGAATTAACAAATTAAAGTATAATTAATTTGAAATTAAAGAACTAAGGGAAACGGGATACGCCATTGCGTTCCTCTCGGAAAAATACGCGAAATAGAGTCCGAGTTTTCGAAAAACGGAGTCCGTATGAAGAAGATATAGCCTTCGGAAGTTTCTGAATTAAATTTAAAATTTAAACAGAATAAAACAATTAAATTCCGAAGTGGGGCCCAATGGGCCAGGGCGGAAAAAGTCCCGCCTGACGCACCCAGGTCGACTGGGCTGTCGACCTGGGCTAGCCATGTCGACAGGGCTGTCGACAGCCCTGTCGACAGCCCTGTCGACAGGGGTGTCGACCTGGTCGAGAGCCAGGTCGAACCCAGCCCAACCTGGCTGGCCAGGTCTGTGTTTGGCCGATTTTCTGTGGTCTGCTTTGTCATTAGGGCTAGGTGGCAGGCTCTAATTGGTCTCTCTTTCGAATGAATGGCTACGATCAATCCAGGCAACATCGATGGCTCTAATCAGTTCATAACTCCTATAAAAATGACCCTAGACTCTACCTAGGTTTCTTACACAATTCTCTAGCCTCCATTGCTCTCTTCTTCTAATAAAAAAATAAAAAAATGGCGTCGCTGCTCTGCTGGAATTAAAACTAGAAGATAATCAACATCAGCCTAAGCAACTCAATTCAAACTAGAGATTAAAGTTTCTGCAAAGATTCTACAACAAGTTAAAGTTCTTTCTTTAATCCAATCAAGGAAAGTACAGTTATTTTCCGCTATAGACGTTAATTATAATTTTGATATGTTTTAATTCTGAATCTGAGGTTGTATATATATATTCTCTTCTGTCAGATTTGTTTTTTTTCTGTGACTGTTCTGTATCCCTTTTCTTCTTTTCTGTTTTTATAGCCAGGCTACCACGAGCCTGTGCCTAATCTTATAAGAGATGAACGTATGAACGCAAATTTTGGGATAAATAATGAATGATGCGAAATTTGACAAGACTAAATTAAATGTATGACTTTAGGTCTGAGGCATAAAATATATTGGACATATGCATAAATCTGACTATGAACATATAATTTATGCATGTTGTATGCATAGTTATGTTGTAATTTAGAACTGTAATTAATGAGCATATGTTGTAAACTAGATTTGGATCTATGCATATTCTATGATAAAAGAAAAGAGGAACCATTGTAAGATTACATATGATTTGAGACTTTGGACAAAATGCATATAAAAGTCAAGATCTGATTTTTAGAAGATATGATTTAAAGATTTATATTGTTGGGTATAGTTTGCATAATGATTCATGACTCAAAAAGAAGAAGATATGGAAACTTAGGTGTAAAGATTTACATTAATTAGGATATCTATTATTGTGATTACACCTAAATAGGGATTTTAGGATATATGGCATGCATTGAAATTAATGGTTATATTTGGTATAATTTATATGTGAATCTGCTGTAAGATGCTAGTTTAACAAAAATTGGAACATATGTTATATGGCAAATTATGTCCATATTCTGCGCTTATGCAAACATGGAGTATATGTTGTGAATCATGACAATTATGTAGGCATAGGAATTTAGGCCAATTTATGATTGGGCAAGGCATGTAAATAGAACTTTTAGAAATATTAAGTTTGCTAAATCTGCTAATTTGTCAAGTTGCCTAAACTACTAGTTTTGTTATATTGCCTAGACTGCTAATTAGATTGAAATGCCTAATCTGTTAAATTTGTCGGTTGAAATGCCTAACCTGTTATATGTCAAGATCTGCTAAGTTGCTAAATCTGTTAAATCCGTTAAGTCATATAAAATCTGTTATCTGCTATGTTGATATAATCATCCGGTTATTGATATAATCTGAATTGGAATATATATTGGGCATGCGCATAAACGGTAAATTATTAATTAATTGGCCGCAAAGATAAGCATGGCTAACTCGAGGTTAGAATGAGTTTGCGGCGTAAATCTGCCCGGAACCGCCCGGCACATCCAGTGGCCGCAAACAATAGGTTCTAATGTGAGAAGTTAGTCATAACATGCGTAAGACACGAGGTTAGGTCTGGCTTGTGGCAGAAGTCTGCCCGGAACCGCCCGGCATATCCAGCGGCCACAAGCTACCGACCTAATGTGAGAGGTCTGTGCATTAATGTAACACCCCGAATTTCGGTTAATACAAAAATTCACAAATTAAAGAATAACTAATCCCAGATGTGGGAATCAAGGGAAACGGGTTGCGTCATTGCGTTCGTCTCGGAAAAATACGCGAAATAGAGTCTGAGTTTTCAAAAATCGGAGTCCGTATGAAGAAGATATGGACGAACGAAGTTAGGCAGAAAAACCCGAAACAGGCCAGAAATGCACTGGCGCACTTGTGAAGTGCGCCAGTACCAGAATGCACTGGCGCACTTGTGAAGTGCGCCAGTACAAAAATACACTGGCGCACTTGGGAAGTGCGCCCGTGCCGAGCCAAGAAACCTGCACAGTTTCTAGAGAGTTCTGTGGTTGGGTGCACCAGTTTGGGGTTTGGGCTTGGTCTTAGGGCTGGTTTCTGGAAGGTGCCGAAATCTAAGGGTCCTAATCTAATCTAGGGTTAATCTAAGGGTCTAAAATGCAACCTAATCCTATAAATAAGACCCTAACCCTACCCTAATTCATTCATAATTAAATCTTGTAAATAAACTATGGCAAAATGAAACTTGATCATGGCCTCCACAAATCAATGAAGAGGAAAGCAAGCTAATCAACCTCTCTAATTAACTTCTAATCCATTCTAAGCATCTTAATCTTCTTCATTTGGAGTGCAAATTGCTAGTGGTGAGTTTCTATCACTTTGATGATCAATTGTTAAGATAAGTAGATTAGGTGTAATGAGACTTATGGTCTTGAATGCGGATTTGTGAGTTTGAATCATTTGTAATGATATGCTAATCTATGTATAATATTAATCCTATGTTGAATATGTAAGTTTATGCAAGTTGAATATGAGAATTTATGCAAGTTAGATATGTGGGTTTATGCATAATAAGTAATTGATTTTATGCAAGTTAAGTATGTGGTTTTATGCATGATGAGTATGTGATTCTATGCATGCTAAGTAGGTGATATTATGCATGATGAGTATGTGATTCTATGCATGCTAAGTATATGATATTATGCAAGTTTAGTATGTGATTCTATGCATGCTAAGTATATGATATTATGCAAGTTTAGTATGTGATTCTATGCACGCTAAGTATGTGATAATATGCATGATTAATAAGTTGTTTTATGCATATTTAACAAGTGGGTTTATGCATGTTTAACAAGTTCGTATGCAAGTTACATGTATGATAATATATGCTATGCAAGTTACATGTATGTTAATATGCAAGATATGCTATGCAAGTTACATATTTGTTAATATGCAAGTTACATGTATGTTAATATGCAAGATATGCTATGCAAGTTACATGTTTGTTAATATGCAAGTTACATGTATGTTAATATGCAAGATATGCTATGCAAGTTACATGTTTGTTAATATGCAAGTTACATGTATGTTAATATGCAAGATATGCTATGCAAGTTACATGTTTGTTAATATGCAAGTTACATGTATGTTAATATGCAAGATATGCTATGCAAGTTACATGTTTGTTAATATGCAAGTATGTGAATGCTTATGCAAGAATGTGAATGCTTATGCAAGTTATGTGTATGCTTAAATGCATGTTTAACATGTTATGCAAGTTGTGAGAATGCTTATATGCAAGTTCAACATGTTATGCAAGTTATGTGTGCTTATGCAAGTTATGTGAATGCTTATATGCAAGTTCAACATGTTATGCAAGATATGTGTATGATAATATGCAAGTTCATATGCAATATGTTATGCAAGTCATGTACGATAATATGCAAGTTTGGGTCAAATGTAGTTGGGTTAATATATGCTCATATATGCAAGTTGACATCCTCTTAACCCATGACAAAGTTATATGCTAAGATTTGGTTAAAACCCATGATATTTGTGATGGATCTTCCCTTTTTATTATGTCGTGAAATGAGAACGATTTGTGTGGGGAACGATGGGGTTAATAAATATGTTAATTAAAGTATGGTTGGGTATGATTAAGCATACCATAAAAATAAATTAACATAAGTGGGAATTTACCTATTGAGTTAGGTCTACCCCATGGGAATTTACCTATTGAGTTAGGTCTACCCATGTTATGAGAAACTTGATATTAATTAGGGATAATTAATATAAATTATGAGGGTGATTAATTAGGTGTAATTAATCGACTAAGACACGAGGTTGGACTTAGTTGTAGCGTAAAACTGCCCGGACCCAACCGGCCTAACCAGTTGCTACAAATGTTAGCCCAATGTGAGAGGTCTTAGGCACAAACTAAATACGTGATTAATGTAAAGACACGAGGTTAGACTCGGTTATGACATAAGGCTGCCCGGACCCAACCGGCTTAACCAGCGGTCATAAAAGATAGTCTAATGTGAGAGGTCTTTATGAGGATCACGGTCTTAATTAATTAAGAAACACTTAACCGTATAAGCATGTAGTGGGGCATGAGGGTTAAGTGGGTGCCTTGGGTGGCATGTGGAAATTTGGTGGTTGCCTTGGGTGGCAATAGAAAATACGATTAGAATACTTAACCAAAGTGGGACATGTAATTAAACATGGGTAAAGGGTTAAGTAAGTGCTTTGGGTGGCATGTGGAAATCTAGTGGGTGCCTTAAGGGGCAATTGAAATATAATTAAATGACTTAACCAGGATTTATAACATGAAGGTAGACATGATTATTAAAAAGGGTTAAGTGGGATACACTAGATAAACTTACAAGCTTAGGTGGTAGCTTGTGGGGGCCCATTTCAACCAATATCCCAAACGTATCTTTGTGGGCTCGACTCAAGTCGAGTGACGGGACACGCATATTGGGCTTGACTATAAGAGGCCAAAACGGATTAGCGGTGGCAACGCAAGTCCATCGGGTTTCATATGCGTGTGCGGGCCCGGGCTGGTAAGTAAGACGTTGTTGCATCGTGTAGGTATAACCCGTGCACCAGAATCAGGCTCGCCACTTTGGGGAATGATACATCCCACTGTGGGGCCAGCACGGATATCTACGGTAGGGAGCCGATCGCTTGGGAGTAGTGGGTACACCTTGTAAAGATAGGGGCAGACGGCACCTATGTAGGGGTAAAAGAAACTACTGGCTAAAAATTACTAAGTACATTTAGTGGGATCAATCTTTAGATGGGAATTAATCTGGGGTAGGTAGAACTGGTGTGGTGCAGTGTAGGAATTACTCTTAGGTGGATAAGTCTGGGGCGGTGTAATCTAGTAATTATCCTTGGGTGGATAAATGCGTCTTTACGGTGATCTTAGTTTATCCTAAGTTTACCAAGCTGCTTAGTGTAGCCATTCATCCCCAGTCGTTACCGTATATCAACTTATGTCTTCTCTGGTTATCTTTAATGGTTGTATTGTTAGGATTATAGGACTCACTCAGACTTATGTCTGACCCCGTTGTTTTTATCTTTTTCCCCCAACCCCAGGTTATTAGAGTGGGCCTGGTGCTAGTGGGCTTTGATCTGATTGCTGTATCTATCCTATGGAGCTTGGACCTCTGAAGTGAAGCCGAGCTTATCTTTCCTTTTTATGGCTATTAGTTATGTAGTGGGATTATGTACTTCTATTTTATCAAGATGGATATTATGTACTTGACTCTGGTTTATGGTTTTGTGATGTAACCAAACATGTATTACTTTCCGCTGCAATGAAATGATAATTTAAATTTTCAAGTATGACTTATATCTGTCTTGCTGTAATTTTACTGTTCTATATTCACTTAAAATACTTCACCGAAACTAAGGCATTCCCCTGGTATGAGTGACCTTAGCGGACGTGGGGTGTTACACGTGGTATCAGAGCTTAAGGTTACCAGAACAGATAAATTTTTTAGAAAAACTATTTTCTAAGAATATTTTTGAAAGGAGTATTTTCAAAAACATGTCTTTTAAGAGAAAAGTTTTTGAAAGAAAAGCATAATCCCCGATAGCCATATCTTTATCTTTTTGAATCCTCCGTTTGAATCTTTCCCCTTTCGTTTCAGCATGGCTGAAGATCTTAATCTTCCGGACGGTGTAGCGATACCAGTATGGTATAGGAGGATGTTAGAGGCTAAGGCCGCAGATGCAAGTCCGGCAAATATTTCTCTACTACCCGTTACACCCGTTCCTCCTCGCGCGGATACTTTTGCTAAGACTTGTAAGGAGTTCAAGGCTATGGGAGGGAAACCTTTTGTAGGAGCTAGGGATTGGCTCAAGGAGACGGAAGAATTGATGGAAATCCTTGAAGTGGAAAAAGGAAAGAAAGTCAAGTTAGCCGCTTGGTTGATGGAAGGGGAAGCCTCGCTATGGTGGAAGGTCACTAATGAAGAACACCCTGTTAACTCTTGGGCAGATTTCAGGCAAAGGTTTGAGGCAAAGTTTCTTTCAAGAGTGGAAGAAAATCTGTACGTGGAAAGGTTCTTGAACTTAAAGCAAGGGAACTTGTCGGTGAAAGAATATGTTGACGAGTTTAACCAGTTAGCGAGATTTAACATAGACTTGGTAAACACACCGGAAGAGAAAGCTCTGAGGTTCGTTAAAGGCTTGAACGAACCGATGCGCGGATTGGCTATGTCTTGCATCCCTATGGGGGCCACTTTTGAGAAGCTAGTGGACATGGCACTTATGCATGAGGAAGAGAAGGGTCCCAATGCTATTAAAGCACCCGAGAAGAAAGGCAACGGTGGCAAGGGAAAGAAGAAGTGCTTCAACTATGGGACACTAGGCCACCTAAGCAAAGATTGTCGCAAGAAGAGGAAGACTGGTTGCTTCCACTGTGGGGAAGCAGGGCATCTAATGAAAGGCTGTCCCAGGAAGGGGCAAAGAACGGGATCTACCCCAGGAGGACAGGTGCAAGCTCTTGTGGCACCAGCTCAGGCAAGGGGGCAAGTTCAGGCTCTCGCAGCTCCACCGATTCGAGAAAAGAGGTAGAACTATTTCCGTGGAAAGTTTAGTTTTTCTGTTTGACCATCCGGTCCATAGTTTATTTGATTCTAACGCATTGTGTTCGTTTATCTCATCATTAGTTGAGTCACTGCACATAAACACCAGTTTGGTAGATGATCCCTTAGTCGTTTCAAACCCAATTGGGCTCCATGATGTGTTTGGGTTTAAAAGTTTCTATACTTAGCGTCGAGTTTAGATGTGATGCTTGCTGGGCTTCACGGGCTATGGGTTAGTTTTGGGGCATGGACTGGTTATCCAGTAGGGGTGCCGTTCTTGATTCTGAAGGGAGAGTTGTTAGGCTTTTGACCCGCTTGGGTAACATTCTCGAGATCTCTTGTAATCCCATAGAATCTGTTATGCTAAGTTATCTAGAATCGCTTGACACGTCGGTCGAGAGTTTGCGATCTGTTAGAAGTGGTCCGGGAATACTCGGATGTGTTTGAGAAGGTGAAGGGCTTACCTCCGGAGCGGGAGATTGACTTCCGAATATATCTGGTAAACAATGCCAAACCAGTGACTTGGCCAGTGTGCCACAAGGCTCCTCGTGAGAGGAGGGAACTCCATAAGTAAGTAGGCGATTGCTTGAGAAGGGGTTCATAAGAAGAAGTATATCGGAGTGGGGCGCTCCAGTAGAGTTTGCCATGAAGGCGGATGGGTCCCTCAGACTTTGTGTAGGCTAAAAAGAACTAAATAAACTCACAAAGAAGAATAGACACCCATTGCCTAGGATTGATGATCTCTTTGATCAGTTAGTTGGCGCCTCAGTATTTCGCAGTTGGACTAAGCCACGTGGTTTCGTCAGTTGAGAGTGGCTGAGGATAGTATAGAGAAGATTGCCTTTAGGACTCCGGATGGTTTTATGAGTGGCTGGTGATGCTATTTGGTTTGACGAACGCCCCCGCATACTTTGTTGATTGGATGAGAAGGGTGTTCAGGGAGTACCTAAATAAGTTTGTAATGGCCTTTGTAAATGACATCTTGGTCTTTTCAAGGAGCGTAATAAGTTTTCGTATGTGCTCAATAGGGTGAGCAAAGCCAGTTATGGGAAGAACGGTGGTTTTGGAGCGAGACTGGCGAGGACATCCAAAGTTGGTCAAAGGCTTAATTGTTTAGCCATTATTTATTTTAGTATCATCTCACGTAGGTCGCCTGAACTCGAAGGAGATATCCCTTGGGTGTTTGTCTGATATTGGTTTCGGCCTTTGGGGCTTGCATTTGGGGGATGTCGAATTCGACTAGGGTGGTCTGCGTGAGAGATGGACAGTTGTGACGATTTTGGATAGGATTTTTAGCATCTTATGAGTTTGAGATAGCGTATACCCCTAACAAGGGAAACATGGTAGCAGACGCCTTAAGAAGAAAAAGGTTGTCCTTGAGTTCATTGTTCGTTGAACTATAGAGTTTAGAGTTTATTCCTATGTTTGACTTTAGACCTTCCGTTGACTTTGTACCCAGTTTGCTAGCCTCCTTGGAGGTTAGGCCTACTCTTTTGGGGAGGATTGGCGGAACACAGCGAGACGACCCACAGTTGGATGAGTTAGTAAAGAAGCTCACGAGGAAGGGGTTGTCCAGCCATTTGAGTAGGTACACCCTAGATGGTAAGGGGTGGTTGCGTAGAGACAGTAGACTTGGTATACTGTAAGACAAGGGGTTTGAGGAAGGTTATACTTGATGATGCACATCGGTCGAAGATGAACATTCATCCCGATAGGGACAAGATGTACCAAGACAGGAAGCGAGTTTTCTTTTTGGGGCCGGTATGAAGAAAGATGTGGCCGAGTATGTCGCTAGATGCTTGGTGAACTAGCAAATGGAAGCAGAACAAAAGAAACCCGGTGGGTTACTTCACCCATTGGAGGTTCCGCTAAGGAAGTAGGATAGTGTCTCGACGGATTACCGAAATCAAGGAAGGGTAATACGGGGATTGGGCTTATGGTAGATAGACTTACTAAGTGTGCCCATTTCATACCCGGGAAGAGCAAGAGCACTGTTCCATGTCTAGCTTCAGTTTATATTCGAGAGATAGTTCGGTCGCAAAACATGACGTATTCCATGTGTCACGTTTGAGGAAATGCCTACATGAGACCGCAGAGGCGGTAGAGACGGGCTTACTTAAAGAAGTAAAGGTAGAGTGTGATGTGATTATTCGACGAGCTCCTACCCGCATCCTTGGGTCAGAGACTAGGAAGTTGAGGAATTGAGAGGTTCAACTAGTCAAAGTGCAATGGGGAGAAGATGAGAGCAACGCTACTTGGGAGACAGAAGCGAAGATGCGTTCGAGGTACCCTTTTCTTTCGGAGGGTATGTCCTTTTGCTTCTCCTTCATCGCATATCTTGTGCTTATCTTATCCTTAGTATGTCCTCTCGTTAGTACCTTTGACCTTCAGATAGGATAGTCCTATGGTTGAAACATGTGTTTGAGACATGTTATGTATGATGGATGCAAGTGGATGCAAGTGTTTGCTAGTGGTTGCTCGTGGATGCATATACACACACTCTAGGCACTAGATCGGCTCAGTCACTTCATATTGCATATTGCATAAAATTGTGTGTAGGAAGCTATATCTATGGATGTATAATGATTGTGTTATCATATGGATGATGCATTTTGGTGAATGATTGTGCACACATGTAGATATCGTATGTGTCGATAGGGTTCTCTCGCATACATAATGGATGCATGGCACTATCATGGTTTGCATATGTTCATACATTAGATAGGGAACATATACACACACTTTTTGCATATGCTCATACATCATTAGAAACTGTTTAAGGACAATGGATGCCCGTGGTTGATGGTTTGAGTAGATGGTTGTTTGGATGGTAGGATATGCATTCTCCTTAGCTTAGAGATTTCGGGGACGAAATCCTTTAAGGAGGGGAGAATGTAACACCCCGAATTTCGGTTAATACAAAAATTCACAAATTAAAGAATAACTAATCCCAGATGTGGGAATCAAGGGAAACGGGTTGCGTCATTGCGTCCGTCTCGGAAAAATACGCGAAATAGAGTCTGAGTTTTAAAAAATCGGAGTCCGTATGAAGAAGATATGGACGAACGAAGTTAGGCAGAAAAACCCGAAACAGGCCAGAAATGCACTGGCGCACTTGTGAAGTGCGCCAGTACCAGAATGCACTGGCGCACTTGTGAAGTGCGCCAGTACAAAAATACACTGGCGCACTTGGGAAGTGCGCCCGTGCCGAGCCAAGAAACCTGCACAGTTTCTAGAGAGTTCTGTGGTTGGGTGCACCAGTTTGGGGTTTGGGCTTGGTCTTAGGGCTGGTTTCTGGAAGGTGCCGAAATCTAAGGGTCCTAATCTAATCTAGGGTTAATCTAAGGGTCTAAAATGCAACCTAATCCTATAAATAAGACCCTAACCCTACCCTAATTCATTCATAATTAAATCTTGTAAATAAACTATGGCAAAATGAAACTTGATCATGGCCTCCACAAATCAATGAAGAGGAAAGCAAGCTAATCAACCTCTCTAATCAACTTCTAATCCATTCTAAGCATCTTAATCTTCTTCATTTGGAGTGCAAATTGCTAGTGGTGAGTTTCTATCACTTTGATGATCAATTGTTAAGATAAGTAGATTAGGTGTAATGAGACTTATGGTCTTGAATGCGGATTTGTGAGTTTGAATCATTTGTAATGATATGCTAATCTATGTATAATATTAATCCTATGTTGAATATGTAAGTTTATGCAAGTTGAATATGAGAGTTTATGCAAGTTAGATATGTGGGTTTATGCATAATAAGTAATTGATTTTATGCAAGTTAAGTATGTGGTTTTATGCATGATGAGTATGTGATTCTATGCATGCTAAGTAGGTGATATTATGCATGATGAGTATGTGATTCTATGCATGCTAAGTATATGATATTATGCAAGTTTAGTATGTGATTCTATGCATGCTAAGTATATGATATTATGCAAGTTTAGTATGTGATTCTATGCATGCTAAGTATGTGATAATATGCATGATTAATAAGTTGTTTTATGCATATTTAACAAGTGGGTTTATACATGTTTAACAAGTTCGTATGCAAGTTACATGTATGATAATATATGCTATGCAAGTTACATGTATGTTAATATGCAAGATATGCTATGCAAGTTACATATTTGTTAATATGCAAGTTACATGTATGTTAATATGCAAGATATGCTATGCAAGTTACATGTTTGTTAATATGCAAGTTACATGTATGTTAATATGCAAGATATGCTATGCAAGTTACATGTTTGTTAATATGCAAGTTACATGTATGTTAATATGCAAGATATGCTATGCAAGTTACATGTTTGTTAATATGCAAGTTACATGTATGTTAATATGCAAGATATGCTATGCAAGTTACATGTTTGTTAATATGCAAGTTACATGTATGTTAATATGCAAGATATGCTATGCAAGTTACATGTTTGTTAATATGCAAGTATGTGAATGCTTATGCAAGAATGTGAATGCTTATGCAAGTTATGTGTATGCTTAAATGCATGTTTAACATGTTATGCAAGTTGTGAGAATGCTTATATGCAAGTTCAACATGTTATGCAAGTTATGTGTGCTTATGCAAGTTATGTGAATGCTTATATGCAAGTTCAACATGTTATGCAAGATATGTGTATGATAATATGCAAGTTCATATGCAATATGTTATGCAAGTCATGTACGATAATATGCAAGTTTGGGTCAAATGTAGTTGGGTTAATATATGCTCATATATGCAAGTTGACATCCTCTTAACCCATGACAAAGTTATATGCTAAGATTTGGTTAAAACCCATGATATTTGTGATGGATCTTCCCTTTTTATTATGTCGTGAAATGAGAACGATTTGCGTGGGGAACGATGGGGTTAATAAATATGTTAATTAAAGTATGGTTGGGTATGATTAAGCATACCATAAAAATAAATTAACATAAGTGGGAATTTACCTATTGAGTTAGGTCTACCCCATGGGAATTTACCTATTGAGTTAGGTCTACCCATGTTATGAGAAACTTGATATTAATTAGGGATAATTAATATAAATTATGAGGGTGATTAATTAGGTGTAATTAATCGACTAAGACACGAGGTTGGACTTAGTTGTAGCGTAAAACTGCCCGGACCCAACCGGCCTAACCAGTTGCTACAAATGTTAGCCCAATGTGAGAGGTCTTAGGCACAAACTAAATACGTGATTAATGTAAAGACACGAGGTTAGACTCGGTTATGACATAAGGCTGCCCGGACCCAACCGGCTTAACCAGCGGTCATAAAAGATAGTCTAATGTGAGAGGTCTTTATGAGGATCACGGTCTTAATTAATTAAGAAACACTTAACCGTATAAGCATGTAGTGGGGCATGAGGGTTAAGTGGGTGCCTTGGGTGGCATGTGGAAATTTGGTGGTTGCCTTGGGTGGCAATAGAAAATACGATTAGAATACTTAACCAAAGTGGGACATGTAATTAAACATGGGTAAAGGGTTAAGTAAGTGCTTTGGGTGGCATGTGGAAATCTAGTGGGTGCCTTAAGGGGCAATTGAAATATAATTAAATGACTTAACCAGGATTTATAACATGAAGGTAGACATGATTATTAAAAAGGGTTAAGTGGGATACACTAGATAAACTTACAAGCTTAGGTGGTAGCTTGTGGGGGCCCATTTCAACCAATATCCCAAACGTATCTTTGTGGGCTCGACTCAAGTCGAGTGACGGGACACGCATATTGGGCTTGACTATAAGAGGCCAAAACGGATTAGCGGTGGCAACGCAAGTCCATCGGGTTTCATATGCGTGTGTGGGCCCGGGCTGGTAAGTAAGACGTTGTTGCATCGTGTAGGTATAACCCGTGCACCAGAATCAGGCTCGCCACTTTGGGGAATGATACATCCCACTGTGGGGCCAGCACGGATATCTACGGTAGGGAGCCGATCGCTTGGGAGTAGTGGGTACACCTTGTAAAGATAGGGGCAGACGGCACCTATGTAGGGGTAAAAGAAACTACTGGCTAAAAATTACTAAGTACATTTAGTGGGATCAATCTTTAGATGGGAATTAATCTGGGGTAGGTAGAACTGGTGTGGTGCAGTGTAGGAATTACTCTGAGGTGGATAAGTCTAGGGCGGTGTAATCTAGTAATTATCCTTGGGTGGATAAATGCGTCTTTACGGTGATCTTAGTTTATCCTAAGTTTACCAAGCTGCTTAGTGTAGCCATTCATCCCCAGTCGTTACCGTATATCAACTTATGTCTTCTCTGGTTATCTTTAATGGTTGTATTGTTAGGGTTATAGGACTCACTCAGACTTATGTCTGACCCCGTTGTTTTTATCTTTTTCCCCCAACCCCAGGTTATTAGAGTGGGCCTGGTGCTAGTGGGCTTTGATCTGATTGCTGTATCTATCCTATGGAGCTTGGACCTCTGAAGTGAAGCCGAGCTTATCTTTCCTTTTTATGGCTATTAGTTATGTAGTGGGATTATGTACTTCTATTTTATCAAGATGGATATTATGTACTTGACTCTGGTTTATGGTTTTGTGATGTAACCAAACATGTATTACTTTCCGCTGCAATGAAATGATAATTTAAATTTTCAAGTATGACTTATATCTGTCTTGCTGTAATTTTACTGTTCTATATTCACTTAAAATACTTCACCGAAACTAAGGCATTCCCCTGGTATGAGTGACCTTAGCGGACGTGGGGTGTTACAATTAATAATTAATTAATGCAAAATCTAAGATAAGAATGACGTCTAAAACGTATTGGGGAAAAATAGGGTTAAACCAAAGGGATTAATAGATGTAGTAAAACCCGTCCATGAATCTGTAGGCCCAATACAAAGTTAGACAAATCTGAAAAATCTGTACATCTGACCTGTAAGTCTGAAAACTTGTTAACTTAATTTGTGAATTAGTAAATCTGAATTCTGTATGTCTGAACTGGTAAATCTGAAATCTGTTAGTCTGGGGGCACAAGGTTAGGAGGGGAATTACTTGTGTCATCTGTTGTTTGGGACCCATATTAGTCAGTAACCCTTTCTGGTATCAAAACTTTGACCCAACAGTAGGTAGGGTCCGGGCACGCTTACTGAACTAATTATAATTGGTTCATTCTGATAATGGCGAGGGGTGTTGATGGTGCGTTCCAACCGGGTCATGTGCGTGCATGGATCCCGGTCTGCCTCTGAGGATGTAAGACGCCGTGACATCTGTAAATAGGTCTGTGCCAATTGGTTGTCACTTTAGGGAGTGATACACCCTACTGTGGGGCCGACACAGGATATTTATGTATTAGGGAGCCGATCGCTTGGGGTAGGGTTTTAGGGTACGCTTAGTTCTGTCTGTTTCTGTTGGTGCCGTCTGTTTCTGTTGGGTGGTAACACCTGTCTGTTTCTGTGTGGTACCGTCTGTTCGGGTGGTAAAGGCCCATTACTAGTGTACACCTAATTCCACATTCTGTTTCCGTAGAGATAAATCTATTTCTGCTTCTGTCTGTTTCTGATCGGGTAGTAAAGGCCCATTATTAGCATTCTGTTTCTGTTAAAGTATTCTGTACTCGTTCTTGCTTCAATTTAGACATTAGGGAGACACCTAATTCTGCTAGACTAGTAGTAGTGCAGAGAAGTGTAAAACAATAGTTTATATCATTCTGTTTTTCTGTTACATCTGCTACACCTGTTATAGTTATCTCGCATCCAGTTTTATGTTCATATCATATTATTATTATCTGTTCATATGCTGAAAGTCACTGGACTTGCCAGGCTTTTTGTCTGACCCTTGTTGTTTCGCCTCCTTTCTTCTGTTTCCCCCCCCCCAGGTTATCCAAGGAGGGAAATACTTTAGCTTGATCCGGATTTCTCTTTGCTTGAAGTGCTTAAAGTATGGCTTGGCTCTGTATAGCTTCCGTTCCATGGGGATTATGATTTTAAACTATGCATTTTGAAGGCTTTTGTACAAGACTGATATTTTGTACTTGAATTCTGAAATTGAAAGGATGTAACCATATTAATTTCTGTTTCCGCTGTAATAAAGTCAAAATTTTTCAAGTACTGTTTTATCTGTCTTGTAAGTTTCTGTCCTGTTTACTAAAATGCTCCACCAAAGTTAAGGCATTCCCTTTGTGAGTGACCTTAACGGAGGTGGGGTGTTACACTGAGTGAGAGATGTGAGGATGATTTCTATGTTCGATGTTTGCTATCACCATGACATGCACACCCCTCCCCATTATTTTCACACCATGTGATAGTATCACCTTAGAGTATTGTACATCCTGTTGTGCTAACTCTTTGGTTGCAGGTCCAGGTTTAGGTATGGTAATGTATACCTGTTCCTGTTTTGTTTGTGCTGCTTATCGCTCATACCAGACTTTTGTCTCACCCAGAGTTTTATGTCTCTTCTTATTACTCTTGGTGCTCCTAAACGAGCAGACTAGAGATAGGTTAGTTGGTTATGCACGAGTAGCTGTCCGGAGACGAGCAGGAGGCTTACACATATTACTCCCATATTCTCCCTATGTTGTTGCTGGTCACTACTTTCGGCATTAGTACTATACCTTCCTATTTTGCTTTAGAGACAGTTGGAAAATTTGTAATAATTATAGTATGGATCATAAGCTGTATTTTGAATTTTTCCGCTGCTATGATGGTTTAGTTTTCAGCTTATGCACTGTCTCGTCTATTTTATATCAAGTTATGTTAATATTATATTTTGTTCGTATGCTGTGAGATATACTACAGGTTCTTTTTTGGTTCATTGTCTTCTTTCTTTTCTTTTGACGACTGTCCCATGCTAGTTGGGCATCGACATAGCGCATTTCAGGGGAAATGTCGGCTGGTGCGGGGCGGGTCGTCACATTTTCTCTATCTTCCACTTTCGAAGGGCCATCCTCGGTACCAGTCGTATGTGAGTTTCCTGATGGTTTTGAGGATGTCGTAAGACTACCACCCTACCGAGAGATATCATTTAGAATAGACCTCAAAAAGATTGCGAGGATGATAGCATTGCCCTTAAGGCACATGGCTCCTAAGAAAAGGATAGAGATAGACAAGTAAATCTTGGAACTATTGCATAAGGGATTCATTCATAGGAGTACCTTAAAGTGAGGTGCCCCAGTAGTGTTGTCACATAGTCAGATGGATCTTTAAGGTTATATGTGGACTATATGGAACTTCGCAAGCTGACTGAAAAGAATAGATGCCCTTTACCAAGAATTGATGACTTGTTGGACCATTTGGGAGGAGCCTAAATATTTTCCTAGTTAGACTTGGATATTTGATTTCACAAATTAAGGATTTCAAAAGAGAGTAAACCCAAGATAGTGTTTAGGACACCAGATGGATTATTCGAATGGGAGTTTATGCCTTTTGGATTGATGACTACATCCGCTTTCTTTGTAAACTTAATGAGTAAGGTTTTCAAGGCATACTCAATAAGACTGTGGTAGTGTTTGTAGATGACATCCTTATCTTCTCAAAGGAGCATGAGGATCACTTGAGAATGGTCCTAGGAATCCTAAGAGGGAACCAGCTTAAAGCCAAATTCTAGAAATGCAATTTTTGGAAGAAAGAAGTTGAGTTTCTAGGACATATTGTCTTGGGGAATGGAGTAGCAGTTGGCCTTGCTAAGGTAGAAGTTGTCCAAGAGTTGAAGATACCTTAAAATATGACCGAGATAAGGAGTTTCCTTCGGTTAGCAGACTATTACTAAAAGTTTATCAAGGATTTCGCAAAGATTGCTACCCCTCTAGCCCAACTATCAACGAAGGATCATAAGTTTATGTGTACTAAAAAGTATGGAAATGCCTTTGAGAGATTGAAGGCATCTCTCTCAAGTGCACCTACTTTGATTATCCTGGACGGAGCCAAGATGTTCACTGTTTACACAGATGCATGTGGGACCAACTTAGGAGCAGTCCTCATGCAAGAGGGTAGAGTAGTTGCTTATGAAAGCAGACAACTCAAGGGTCACGAGAAAAGGTATTATGTCCATTATATGGAGTTAGTTAGCAGTGGTTTTCTCTCTCAGGATATGGAGGCATTATCTTCTTGAAGAGAAGTTTGAATTATTTGCAGATCGTAAGTCCCTTAAGTATTTGTTTTCTCAGAAGGATTTGAACCTTCGGTAGTAAAGATGGATGGAATACCTTGCATTTTTTGATTTCGCCATTTAGTATAACCCTGGGAAGAGTAATGTCATGGCCAACAGTTTGAGTCGAAAGAACGATGTCCTTAGTACGATCATTGAATGGAGACAGTTAGAGTTTCTCTCTAATTTTAATTTACAGGTAACACATAAGGCAGCTCAGGATTTCTTAGAGCGATGGAGATAAGATTAGTTTTATTGGAAAGAATCAAGGGTGAGTGAGACCATGATGACGAGTCGAGGGTATTAAAGGAAAAAGTTTATTGGGGAGAATATTTCCCTCATTCTAGTAGATATTCTATTAATAGTAGTGATAGCTTGAAAAGAGATGGCCAGATTTTTGTTCCTAGGAGTATAGATCTTAGGGAGGATATTCTAGAAGAATGCCATAGGTCAAGAATGACCATTTACCCCGGAGGTGATAAAATGTTTAAGGACAATAAAAGAAGTTTCTATTGGGAAGGAATAAAGAAAGACGCGAAATAGTTTGTGTCCAAATATATGACTTGCCAAAGAGTTAAGGCGGAGCAAGGAAAGCATAAAGGACCTTTTTTACCATTGAAAATTCCCACTTGGAAATAAAAACACATTTCTATGGATTTTATTGATAGGTTTCCTAGAAGTAAGAAAGGGAATGAGGCTATTTGGGTGATAATGGACCTGATTAACGAAGAGTTCCCATTTTATTCCTATTAAGAAGAACATGACTGCCGCCTTATTATACCAATTGTATGTTACAGAGATTACTAGTATACATGGGATTCCAACTACTATAGTGAGTGATAGAGGCCCATTATTTACTAGCGAACTTTTGAAGGGTCTTCAAGAAGAAGTGAAACGACCCTAAGTTTAAGCACATCTTGTCATCTGTAGATAAATGGTCGGATAAAGAGAGTTAATGAGTAGCATATCTACCTCTCCCTTAGGCGCATTCGATCTTTCAATTCCCAAGAATCGGCATTTTTGTTTGACTGGAGGTTGCAAGGGTTGAGAGCTAGCCTATGACAAGCGATCGCAGGGTCGATGACATGCATATCAGAGTGGACACAAGCGAATACATCTAGGTTGGACCTTAAGAATTCCATAAGATCTTCCTTTACTACGGCGTGGAGTTGCGACCCAAATTTCAAGACCTTTATTGCGTCATCGAGGTTGACCAAAACATCCACCATAGGTTCAATTGCGTTAGCCCTTTCGGAATCAGGCTTTTCGTCCTCCCTTGAATCGAGATCGTCGGAAAGGCGGCAATGGCGCCTGAGCTAAGGCTCAGACACCTTTGATTTCTATGCGGAGATGGTCTTGGCGCAAGAAGGCGGGGGCACGGCCTTTCCTTTGTCCTTATTGTGTGCGTTCTTCCATTATATTGCATAACAATCTCTAGTTGTTGCTTGGCCATCCTTGAATGTGCCCATCCCGTTTTCTGTGGGGAACTTCATTAGGAGAGACCATGTTGACATGAAGACTCAGAACTCTACAAGGAAGGGACGTCCAAAGAAGACATTTCATGGAGAGACGACGTCGACAACCACAAAGCTGATGATTCAAACCCGGCTTCTGTCCCCGTCTCCAAGTTTTACAGGTAGGTTGTAACGACCAATATTTTACGGTCGAATAGTTAATTAATTTAATTATTTAAAATAATGGTTTAGTAATTTAAAGGTTGTTTAATTAAATAATATTGATTATTTAATTAAATTAAATAATAGAATAGTATATTTAATTTCTAAAATAGTCAGAAATAGTGAATTGACAATATAATGTGAACTGGACAATTTAAAATATTTAATTCAGCTTAGAATTGAATTAGAATAACAAATATATTATTTTGACAAAAGTTGAATGTATAAATTTTATTATAATTATAATCGAGCTCGAAATGGAGCTGAAGTTCGCAATTTGACGATTCGAACTTTAAACGAATATACAGAAGTCGTTTTAAATCGGATTTCTGTGAAATAAGAAATGTTCGAATCTGTTGAACGATATTTTTCTAATGAAAGAGAAAAATCGATATTTCGTTGTATAGATTGTGACTTGTGTCCAAATCAAATTTTCGAATAGTTGCTATGGAATCGTTTATCAACCATAACGATATATTTAATTATAATTAAATATTGGCCTCGAATTTAGACAAGCCCTTTGAGACGTAGTGATAATTTAATTTTTTGAATTTTACCGTAATTTTTAGTTAATTAAATAAACAACTTCTTATTTGGAGAATTTTGCACCCTTAATCAGTGATTTTGGGCTTTCACAATATGGGTTAATCGACCGGTATTTTTATATTTTTGAAATCATGGCAGTTTGCTCATTTCAATGGTATTTTTATTTTTGTCGGTGGGTTCGTAAACGAACAGAATTTTTCGTAATGGAAACACTAAACTTTAAGGAAAATATATCTTCCCTTATACGTCATTGCCAAGCATGTATGGTACCCCGCTTCTGCGTACTGCCTCCTTTCAATGCTGTAGATTCATGTCGGCTATACCTTCAAAACAAAAGGATATTTGTGCAAACATGAGCAAACCACGTATGCTTATAATATGTGGTGCCAACCTCAACCACGAAGGCATCCTCCCCTATATAAAAATGCAAATCTTTCTTCATTTCCTTAGGTCAGAAATTTTCCTCCATTCTTTTCTTCTTCTTTTCAGGAAAAGGAAATTCGAAACTTTGAAATTAAAAATCAAATAAAATAAAATTCCTAAAATCATAAAACCGAGATATTTGAACTTCTACAATCTTCGTCTTCACTTCTATGTGGGTTGTCATGGGTTCGATGTCTGTTTTGGTTCACTGGGGTTTACCAACGCATTCAAGGGTTTGATATTTGAGGAGTTAAAGGTGACGATTGGCTAAGGCATGAGTGGCGTCGGGTTCCTGAAGGGGAGGCACACGTAGGGATGTCGGGTGGTGGTGCTCTGGTCATCGGAGTAAGGAAGCCAAAGCGGATTTCATCATTTCAGGCAGCAAGGGGGTTTCAATTGGGGACGTCAGAGGTGGATCCTTTGGGATTGGAAGGTGCGGTTTCAAGCAAGGGACTCGGTGGTGACATCGGCGTGGGGGTCAGGTGGTTGGAGCAGTTGGCAATGTCGATAAAAGGCTTAGTCAACGGTGGGTTTGTTTTATTTGGAAAGATCGATCTGATTTCTAAAAGGGAGGAAGCAGGCGCTCGGCTATATGGGCTGATACGGGTTTGTTAAGATGGGACAGAGAAGAAATGAAAGCTTATCTTTGTTATACGATATCAGAATCCAACGAAACAAGATCCGTTGGGATCGTATGGACGGCGACCACACCATGGAACTAACTGGGAGTGGATTCGAGCTCGTTACAATTTATAGCAAAATAAATTGTCGGATCTGAATCAAATCAAAGACAGTTTATCGTTATTTAACGATGATCGTCCAATGTGAGTAAAACTCACCAACTCTGAACAATTTTATTTTTATAACGTATTCTTAGAACTGATAATTATCTGTTGATTGTTGTGTGTTAATTGTTTGGTTGAATTGCTTATGTATTCGTTGAAATTATAGATAACGATATATATATTTATAAATCGTTAATCAAATATTGATTCTGTTTAGCATAATATTTCATAGTGAAATGAAATCGATGTTAATTATATTGTTTAACATCTTTGATGCAGGGAAACAGGTTGGAGGGAACCAACTGGGTTCCTCAATATATAAAATACTGTTTAGTTTCATATATTGTGATACATGATGTGATATATAATCTGTTGTTGATTATGTGTGTTTGAATGATATCTATCACTATTGTTTGGTATTTTAAATACCGTAAGAAAAACCTGGGATGAAAGAGGAAAATTTCAATAACTATATTGAAATAAAATATTATATAAAATCGAAAGATTTTATATAGAAGGAAGATTTCAAACTGTATATTGGAATAGAATATTTATAAAATCAAAAGATTTTATATAAAGGAATATTTATAAAATCATGGGATTTTATAAAGAAAATATTTGTAAAATAAAACAAAAAGAGAAATATTTGTAAAACATTTACAAATAAAACAGAAAGAGAAATATTGGTAAAACATTTATAAATAGAGTTACAAAAAGGAAATGTTTATTTAGAAAATAAATAGAGTTATAAAAAGGAAATGTTTATTTAGAAAATAAATAGAGTTTTATAAAGGAAATGTTTATTTAGAAAATAAATAGAGTTATAAATGGGATTTATTGGGAAATGAAAAAAAATGTCATATAAGGAAATATTTGGCAAATGAATAGAATTTTACATTAGGAAAGTTTAGACCCGTGCTTCGCACACGGGTATAACATGATTTGGATTTAAAGCAAAGATTTTAAATAGAATCTGTTGTAACCAATAGATTGAGAAGATTAATTTATAAATAATATTTTATAAATTAAATAAAATATTTATTATTGGATAAATAGAATATATAAGTCAGGGCTTATATAGAGAAGTAAGAATCGATTTCAACATCAATATATGAAACTGAATATGGACGTAGAGTTAATCAAAGGAGTTAATCAAAATGTGTTAATCGAAATGAGTTAGAGGAGTTAATCGATTAGAGTTAGAGTTAACCAGTTAGAGTTAATCAGTTAGAGTTAACCAGTTAGAGTTAACTAGTTAGAGTTAATCAGTTTGAGCTAACCAGTTAGAGTTAATCAGTCAGAATTAATAGAGTAGAGTTAATCGAACAAGAGTTAGTCGAATATTTGTTTTATTGAATAGATTTAATCGAACAAGATTTAGTGGAATATTTGTTATATCGAATAGAGTTAATCGAATAAGAGTTAGTTTAATATTTGTTATATCAAATAGAGTTAATCAAACAAGAGTTAGTCGAATATTTGTTATATCGAATAGTGTTAATTGAATTAGAGTTAGTTGGATTAGAGTTATTCGAATATAGTTTATTCAAAGAAAAGAGTTATCGAATATGGTTATTCTAAGAAGAGAATTAATCGAATATAGTTTATTCGAATAGAGAAAAGAGATATCGAATATCAGTTTCTCGAAAGGAGCTATCGAATATTAGTTATTCGAAAGGAGTTATCGAATATAAGTTTCTCGAAAGGAGTTATCGAATATTAGTTATTCGAAAGGAGTTATCGAATATTAGTTATTCGAAATGAGTTAATTGAATATTAGTTATTCGAAAGGAGTTAATCGAATATAGTTTATTCGAAAGGAGTTAATTGATAAGAGTAAATTAGTTAGAGTCAATTGAATAGAGTTAATCCAGTAAGGTAAATCAAATAGAGTTAATCCAATAGAGTTAATCAAATAGAGTTAATAGAATTGAGTTAATCAAATAGAGCTAACTGATAAGAGTAGATCGATTAGAGTTAATCGAATAGTGTTAACTGAATAGGATTAATCGAATAGGGCTATTTGAAGAGAGATTATCGAATATAGTTTATTCGAAGGAAAGAGTTATCGAATAGAGATTTATTCGAAAGAGAGTTACATAAGGAAGTTTGTTAAAGATTTAAAAGATAAACTTTGACTATTTTGAAGTTAAAACATTGTTCAGTTAAGGTATGAGAGGTAATTATACCCCAACTTGATTGACTTCCTTCTTAACTAAGGAATGGTAAGGTTTGATAGTGAATGATGGTTAAGTGAATTTAGTTAATGAGTGAAATGGTTTGAGTTGGCATGGCGATGTTTTATTTAAACATCAGTTTAAATCCAGTGAAGGATTTTTGGAAATGTTTTCCAAATAAGAATCAGAAATGTTTTCTGAAAATAGAAAATAAGAATTTAGAATATATGGAAACAGGAGATAAGTAAATTAATGAACTAAAGAGATAAATGTTAAATGATGATTGATCGATAAAATTTCCATTTGGAAATAATATCGTTCTTTGCACACGTGTTTTTCTTTGTTAGTTAAATCACAGACTATCAAAGTTTTATCCATTTTTCCCTCGTCAATACGGAGAGACCGGTTGGATTCTTACCCAAAGAACAACTCGATATGGGCGTTAGCATTTCGAATCAAATAGATCGACGACAGACTGAAGATGGAGTAAAGTGCAAGGGCTGTTGTATAAGTCCTAGATAGAGATTGCCTAGGATGGATGTACGGAATAGTGCCTTCGTTTTGTCCAGTCCCAGGACAACTTGAATGGACGAATGTTTGACAGAGTATATCTATTAGATCACGTAAGTTGATCATTTCAAACGTATTTACGTTGGTGGCAGAAGAATTCGTTTCTCTTAGCTTATACCCGTGGTATTTTTGGGGAAATCAATTTGTGATTTGACGGGTATGACGATGTGGCATTCGAAGTAAATGGAGGAGTGATTTGTTAAAAGATACGTTTTGACCTCGAGCCTCAGCAACTGGGAAATGACAGAAATCGGGCAGGCAGCATGGCTAAGTGCTTCGCAACCAAGTAAGGTATATTGTCACCATCTAGAGAATATTCATATTTGTTACTTCTTTCAATTCTGTATATCCTAGGAATGGTTATGTTGGTTTACTAACTGCAAGGTGACAATATATTCGATACACTCAAAGCGAAATGAGTGGTCGGTCATGTATGGCCGAGTTGCAAGATGTTCTTGTTGAACTCCAGTGTATCGCTTCTAGAGTACACTGAGCGGAAGGTGGATCCATACCTTGTCATAGTTGGAACCCATTCCCCAAATAAGAGCCCGCGGTTTTGATTGTATATTATATATGTAGAACGTTAGATGCAAGCGTTTCTACTAAATTGATATTACTTGTGTTAGACATTATTATAATATCAGAATAATACTGTTTTACAAATGATTTGGGTTATCGCAAGGTAAAAACCATTTGTTTTTATGAGTGGATCAGTTTTATGATTTTTCTTTCTTTTGAAAGGATATTTAAAGTTATACAAATGATTTGAGTTTACTCACACCAGTCACATGACTGACCCAGAGTTTATTTTGTTTTGTTTTCCCTAAACTGTTTGGTGCCCAATTTTTAACGGGCAGTCAACTAGTCGGGATTTACAGATACTTGAAGAGCTAGAGCAGGAGGCTTCAGAATTATATAGCTATGATTATTTCCGCTGTGTTGTAAGTGATGTACTTTGGAAATGATATGTATATTCAAGTACGGATTTCTATTTTAAAGTTATGTTATGAAATATATTTATTCGTTCCGCTGTGAGAATCGTGTTTACTCTGATGTTGTATGTTCTTCTTCTTCTTCTATTCTAAGTTTCTATCTTATCTATCCTCACCCTCTAATTTCATTAATGGACTATCCGGTGTTTTCGATGCTTGAATAGTCGACATTGTGTCATATGCCAATATCCGGGATCGTAAAAACCCCGGGTCGTTACAGTGGTATCAGAGCTTAAGGTTAAGTAATTACCTTGGCTCTGTGGCGTAACTCAGTAGAGATGGGGTAAGTAATACCCTAGATTGAGTTGAGTGTATATATATGAGCGCATATTTGTTATTTGATATAAAAATTTGTTTTATATTGTGGAGATTTATTAGTTGAGTGGCTTATGAATTCTAGTCGATAGTGGGGCACCATAATATCGATAGGGATTTCTAAACACTTGAGTATGATGGATCGACACAGTATGTTTTGAAAAGAGGGTAAATGAAATAATTTTACCCCAAGTTATATTTTGATATAAAAGATTGACTAATATTGGAAATATTATAATATATTGGATACATTGGTTGTTATTATAATCGAGTAAGATTATAAATTAAATGGTTGTGTAAATAACCAATCAGAATTCATATAAGTGAAATATATGAAAGAAGATGAATTAAATCTGAATTGAAAATTTAAAACCCTGGAATGTTTGGAAAAGTTTTTGTAAATGGAATTGAATTAAGTATATGAGAATTTTAAAATCTGGGAGATTTTAAATTGTTTTACAAAGCATTGTGGATAATATTTTAAATATGTTTCAAACTGGAAATGGCTAGAAATGGTTTTGAAAATGTTATAGTATTGAACTTACTTTGATCGCTGGGAAATAAATTCCTATGGTGCATCATCGGTGTTCATTTTCGAGTTTCTAAGTGACAAATTACCACCAAAGTTTTGGTTTTTAAATTGTTTTGCGAAAACAAGTTATTTAGAAATTCAAAGATATTGAATTGTTATTATGATTTCAAATTGATTTGAAATAAAAACGCATTGATTCAAATTCTAGAATTTAAATTTAACTTGTTAAGTTAAATAGAATGAGATGGTAAAAGTAAATAAATAAACTAGAATTCATCTTGAACTAAGTTAAGTAAAACTGGAATTGGTCAGAGAATAATCTAGAATGGAATTTAGTTGGTAAGTTAAGAGTTGGAATCAAGAATGGAATTTTGGGTTTGAAATGAAATATGGCTTGAATATAAGCAGATGATTTGGGTCTGCGAATGAATTGAATAGAGATCAAGTTGTAAGGGTATTGGTACATGCTGAATTGGTAATAGATGAAAAGGATATAATGATATGCCCGACAAAAAGGTACAAGTTTATATTCTAATTGGGCGTGAGATTTTGATGAGTCGAATTGGCAAGACGCTAGGCTATTTGATTTTCCTTTGGGTTGAAGAAGGCCTAGAGAGGAGAGACTGAGTTTGAGCTACTGACCAGTACAAAGGAGGTGCTGGCGAAAATTTTAGTTGTTAGAAATTTTTCGGAATTTAAGAAATTTTTTGTTAATCAAGAATGAATTAATATTTGAATTGAAATTAATCGGTTCAGTTGAAACTGAAATTAAGAAGTGAACAAATAAGTTCTAACCAGTCAATAAGGTTTGTTTTCTACCTTAGCAATTTCGAGGACGAAATTATTTTAAGGGGGGAAGAATGTAACGACCCATATTTTACGGTCGAATAATTAAATAACTTAATTATTTAAAATAATGGTTTAGTAAGTGAAATGTGACACCCCACACCCGCTACGGTCACTCACTAAGGGAATGCCATAGCATCGGTGGAGTATTTTAGTGAATATAGAACAGATAGATTACAACAAGACAGATATAAATAGTACTTGAAATTTTAAAAACATCATCTCATAACAGCGGAAGTAAAACATGTCTGGTTACATCATAAAGTCAAGTACAATATCCATCAAATAAATTTATACATAATCCCATTCTCAACAATAGCCATGACAAAAGAAAAGATAACTGGATAACTGGAGCTTTACTTCTACCCAAGCTCCTAAAGACTGGAACAGCAATCCGATCAAACTCCACTACTGCTAGGATCCACCGTAGGACCTGAGGGTTGGGAAAAAGATAAAAACAACGGGGTCAGACATAAGTCTGAGTGAGTCCTATAACTTTAACAATACAATCATTAAAGTAACCAGAGAAGACATAAGTTTGACATACGGTAACGCCTGAGGATGAATGGCTATACCAAGCAGTTTGGTAGACCTAGGATAAACTAAGATAACCGCAAAGACGCATCTACCCACCCAAGGGTAATTACTACACCGCACCACACCAGTCATCCCTACTTAAAGGTTGATCCCTCCCAAGGACTTAGAAAATTTTTCCCCAGTAGTTCTTGTACCCCTAGCTGACTACATAGGTGCCGTCTGCCCCTATCTCCACTAGGTGTACTCACTACTCCCAAGCGATCGGCTCCCTACCGTAGATACCCGTGCCGGCCCCACAGTGGGGTGTATCACTCCCCAAAGTGGCAACCCGATATAACAACGGTGCACGGCTTATATCTACACGATGCAACAACGTCTTACCTACCAGCCCGGGTCCACACACGCATATGAAACCCGTTGGACTTGCGTTGCCACCGCTACCCCGTTTTGGCCTCTTATAGTCAAGCCCAGTACGCGTGTCCCGTCCTCGACATGGGTCGAGCCCAATAAGATACATATGGGTTACTGGTTGAAATGGGCCCCCACAAGCTACCCACCTAAGCTTGTCACTTATCTAGTGTATCCCACTTAACCCTTTAATCATGTTTAATTACATGTTTCCACTTGGTTAAGTATTCTAATCGTATTTTCTATTGCCATCCAAGGCAACCCACTGGATTTCCACATGCCACTCAAGGCAACCACTGAATTTCCACGTGCCACCCAAGGCACCCACTTAACCCCTCATGCCCCACTACATGCTTATCTGGTTAAGTGTTTCTTAATTAATTAAGAACGTAACCCTTGTAAAGACCTCTCACATTAGACCTTCTTTCATGGCAGCTGGATTTGCCGGTCGGTTCCGGGCAGCCTTACGCCATAACAGGGTCTAACCTCGTGTCTTTACACTTGTCACGTATTTAATTTATGCCTAAGACCTCTCACATTGGGCCAATCATTTGTAGCCGCTGGATTTGCCGGTCAGTTCCGGGCAGTCTTACGCTACAAAAGGGTCCAACCTCGTGTCTTAGTCGATTAATTACACCTAATTAATCACCCCCATAATTAATTATCCCTAATTAATTACACATTTTTCATAACATGGGTAGACCTAACTCAATAGGTAAATTCCCATGGGGTAGACCTAACTCAATAGGTAAATTCCCATTTATGTTAATTTATTTTATGGTATGCTTAATCATACCCAATCACACTTTTATTAACATATTTATTCACCCCATCGTTACCCACGTAAATCGTTCTCTTTCCATGACATAATAAAGGAAAGATCCAACACAAATATCATGGGTTTGCCCAAATCTTTAGCATATAACTTTGTCATGGGTTAAGAGGATGTCAACTTGCATATATGAGCATATATTAACCCAACTACAATTTACCCAAACATGCATATCATCATACACATATCTTGCATAACATGTTGAACTTGCATATAAGCATTCTCATAACTTGCATAACATGTTAAACATGCATTTGAGCATACACCTAACTTGCATATACTTGCATATATCATGTTAAACTTGCATTTAAGCATACACATAACTTGCATAAGCATTCACATACTTGCATGAGCATTCACATACTTGTATCTCATGTTAAACTTGCATTTAAGCATATACATAACTTGCATATGAACTTCCATAACATCATAGCATTACACACATAACTTGCATATGAACTTGCATAACTCACTTGTTTAAACATGCATAAACCCACTTATTAAATATGCATAAACCCACTTGTTAAACATGCATATTCCAACTTATTAAACATGCATAAAACCACTTATTACATATGCATAAACATAAGAAAACATAGAGTAGCATATCATTATAAATGATTCAAACTCTATAATCCGCATTCAAGACCATAAGTCTCATTACACCCAATCTACTTACTTTAACAATTGATGTTAAAGTGATAGAAACTCACCACTAGCAAATTTGCACTCCAAATGAAGAAGATTAAGATGCTTAGAATGGATTAGAGGTTGATTAGAGAGTGATTTTCTTGCAACTTCCTTCATGAACTAGTGGAGGCCATGCTCAAATTTCATTTTGCCATAGTTTAGTTACAAGACCTAATTATGAATGAATTAGGGTAGGGTTGGGGTCTTATTTATAGGATTAGGTGAGTGTTTTAGGCCCTTAGATTAACCCTAGATAAGATTAGGACCCTTAGATTTAGGAAATCTCTAGAACCAGCCCTCTAAGCCAGCCTAGAACCCAACCTGGTGCACCCAGGTTCACTGGACGCCGCACCCCCTGTCGACAGGCAAGTCGACAGGCAAGTCGACACCCCTGTCGACAAGCCTGTCGACAGCCCTGTCGACATGGTCAGGGCGGGATTTTTCCCGCCTGACCCCACTTGTCCAATTTAAAATCTGAATTTTAAATTCTTAATTCTGTTTTTAGTTTTGAATTTTCTGCAAACTTCATCGGGCCATAACTGGGCCATACGGACTCCGATTTTCGAAAACTCGGACTCTATTTTGCGTATTTTTCCGAGACGAACGCAATGACGCAGCCCGTTTCCCCCGATTCCCACATCTGAGATTATTTATTCTGTAATTAGTGAATTTTAGCATTAACCCAAAATACGGGGTGTTACATTCTCCCCTCCTTAAAGGATTTCGTCCCCGAAATCTCTAAGCTAAGGAGAATGCATATCCTACCATCCAAACAACCATCTACTCAATCCATCAAACACGGGCATCCATTGTCCTTAGAACAATTTCTAATGATGTATGAGCATATGCAAAGAGTGTGTGTATATGTTCCCTATCTAATGTATGAACATATGCAAACCATGATAGTGCCATGCATCCATTATGTATGCGAAAGAACCCTATCGACACATAAAATATCTACATGAGTGCACAATCATTCACCAAAATGCATCATCCATATGATAACACAATCATTAGACATCCATAAATATAGCTTTCTACACACAATTTTATGCAATATGCAATATGAAGTGATTGAGCCGATCTAGTGCCTAGAGTGTGTGTATATGCATCCACGAGCAACCACTAGCAACCACTTGCGTCCACTTGCATCCATCAACCATAACATGTCTCAAACACATGTTTCAACCATAGGTTTACCCTATCTAAAGGTCAAAGGTACTAATGAGAGGACATACTCAAGATAAGATAAGTACTAGACAAACGATAAAGGAGAAGTTAAAAGACATACCCTCAAAAAGAAATGGGTACAATGAACGCATCTTCGCTTCCGTTTCCCAAGTTGCGTTGCCCTCGTCTTCTCCCCATTGCACTTTGACTAGATGAACCTCTCGATTCCTCAATTTCCTAGTCTCTGACCCAAGGATGCGGGTAGGAGCTCGTCGAATAGTAGCATCACGCTCTACTTCCACTTCTTTAAGCAAGCTCGGCTCTACCACCTCTGCGGTCTTATGCAAGCACTTCCTCAAATGAGATACGTGGAATACATCATGTACACCACTAAGTCTGTCGGGCAACTCCACTCTATATGCCATCCGTCCAATCCTTTCCTTAATAGGAAACGGCCCTACGAACCTTGGTGCTAACTTCCCAACAGATCCAAAGCGAACCACATTTCGTAACGGAGACACCTTGACAAAGACCATGTCCCCAACCTCAAACTCAAGGTCCGTCCTCCTCTTGTCCGCATAAGATTTTTGCCTATCCTGCGCTGCTTTCATCCTTCTTCGAATCAAGTCAATCTTCTCAGAAGTCTCCCTAATCATATCAGGCCCAAGCAAGATCTTATCCGTAGATTCCCACCAACATGTAGGTGATCGACAAGGCCTTCCATAGAGAGCTTCGAAAGGAGCCATACCAATACTAGACTGGAAGCTGTTATTATATGCGAACTCCACCAATGGAAGATGCTCTTCCCATGTACCTCCAAAATCTAAGATACAAAGCCTCAAAAGGTCTTCTAGGACACGATTCACCCTCTCAGTCTGGCCGTCCGTCTGAGGATGATATGCGGTGCTCAGACACAATTGAGTCCCTACTGCTTCCTGCAAACTTCTCCAGAACTCGCTAGTGAAGATAGGATCTCGATCACTCACTATGCTAGAGGGTACCCCATGAAATCGAACTATCTCTCGAAGATATACTGAAGCTAGCCATGGAGCAGTCCTCTTGCTCTTCACAGGTATGAAATGGGCGCTCTTAGTAAGTCTGTCTACCACCACCCAAATTCCTGTATTACCCTTTCTCGATCTGGGTAACCCGTCAATAAAATCCATCGAGACGCTATCCCACTTCCATTGCGGAACTTCCAATGGGTGAAGCAACCCACCAGGTTTCTTTTGCTCCGCTTTCACCTGTTGGCATACCAAGCATCGAGCGACATATTCGGCCACATCTTTCTTCATACCGGCCCAGAAGAAAACCCTCTTCATATCTTGGTACATCTTGTCCCCACCGGGATGAATGGTCATCCTAGAACGGTGTGCATCTTCAAGAATAACCTTCCTCAACCCTTCATCTTGCGGTACACAAAGTCTACCGTCTCTACGCAAGCACCCCTTATCGTCTAGGGTGTACCTACTCAAATGGCTGGACGACTCCCCCCTTATGAGCTTCTCTATCAACTCAACCAACTGTGGGTCGTCCCTCTGGGCTTCCCCAATCCGCCCCAGAAGAGTAGGTCTAACCTCCAAGGATGCTAGCAAACCGGGTATATAATCAATGGAAGGTCTAAAATCAAACATCGAGATAAACTCCAAGCTTCGTCGTTCCACGAACAATGGACTTAATGACAACCTCTTTCTACTCAAAGCGTCTGCCACCACGTTACCCTTGCCAGGGGTATACGCTATCTCGAAATCATAGGATGCTAAGAACTCCATCCACCTTTGCTGTCTTAAGTTTAAATCCTTCTGAGAGAATAAGTACTTCAATGATTTATGGTCAGTGAACAACTCGAATCTCTCACCAAGAAGATAATGGCGCCAGATCTTAAGCGCAAAAACAATAGCAGCCAACTCTAAATCATGGGTAGGGTAGTTTTTCTCATGGGCTCTCAACTACCTTCCACCATAGGCTATTACCCTTCCCTCTTGCATTAAGACTGCGCCAAGTCCTGTCCCACAAGCATCGGTATAGACAACAAATGGCTTGCTCCCATCTGGCAACACTAAAACTGGAGCAGTGGTTAAAGCTCTCTTTAACCGTCGGAACGCATCATCACAATCTACGTCCCATGCGAAAACAAGATTCTTCTTCGTTAAGCGGGTTAATGGGGCTGATATCTTCGCGAAGGCTTTAATAAACTTCCTATAATAACCCGCCAAACCCAAGAAACTTCTTACTTCGGTAGCATTTCTAGGAACCTTCCAATCTTGGACTGATACTACCTTCGCGGGATCCACAGCTATCCCCTCCTTGGAGACCACGTGCCCCAAGAACCGCACTTCCCTCCTCCAGAAGTGACATTTAGAGAATTTAGCCTTAAGGCTATGCGCTCGAAGAGTCTTCAATACCTCCCCAAGATGTAAGGCATGCTCTTCTTCACTCTTAGAAAATACCAAGATATCATCCACAAAGACCACCACGAATTTATTAAGGAACTCCCTGAACACCCTACTCATCAAGTCAACAAAGTATGCAGGGGCGTTCGTCAACCCAAATGGCATCACTAGCCACTCATAGAAACCATCTGGAGTCCTAAAGGCAGTCTTGTCTATGCTATCCTCAGCCACCCTCAACTGATGAAACCCCGTGGCTAAGTCCAACTGAGAAAATACTGAAGCGTCAACCAACTGATCGAAAAGATCATCAATCCTCGGCAATGGGTGTCTATTCTTCTTTGTGAGCTTGTTGAGTTCTCTATAGTCTACACAAAGTCTGAGGGACCCATCCGCCTTCGTAGCAAAAACTACTGGAGCACCCCACTCCGATATACTTCGTCTTATGAACCCCTTCTCAAGCAACTCCCCTACTTGCTTATGGAGTTCCCTCCTCTCACGGGGAGCCATGTGGCGCACTGGTAAAGATACAGGTTTAGCATTATCTACCAGATATATTCGGAAGTCAATCTCCCGCTTCGGAGGTAAGCCCTTCACCTCCTCAAACACATCCGGATATTCCCGGACCACTCTAACAGATTGCAAACTCTCGACCGAAGCGTCAAGCGATTCAAGATAACTTAGCATAACAGAATCCCTGGGATTACAAGAGATCTCGAGAGTGTTACCCAAGCGGGTCATGAGCCTAACAACTCTCCTTTCGCAATCAAGAACGGCACCATTACTGGATAACCAGTCCATGCCCAAAATCAACCCATAGCCCGTGAAGCCCAACACAAAAGCATCACATCTAAACTCAATGCTAAGTATAGAAATCTTCAAACCCAAACATATCATGGACAAATAAGTGGAGCCCCCAATTGGGTTTGAAACAACCAAGGGATCATCTACCAGACTGGTGTCTAAGTGTAGTGACTCAACTAATGATGATGAGATAAACGAATGCGATGCGCCTGAATCAAACAATGTACGAACAGGATGATCAAATAGAAAAACCAGACTTTCAACGGAAATAGTTCTACCTCTTCCCTGAATCGGTGGAACCGCGAGAGCCTGTACTTGCCCCCTAGCCTGACCTGGTGCCATAAGAGCTTGCACCTGTCCTCCTGAGGTAGACCCCGTCCTTTGCCCTTTCTTAGGACAGTCTTTCACAAGATGTCCTGCTTCGCCACAGTGGAAGCAGCCGGTCTTCTTCTTCTTGCGACAATCCTTGCTTAGGTGGCCAGGTGTCCCACAATTGAAACACTTCTTCTTTTTGTCCTTGCCACCGTTGCCTTTCCCACCTTTGTTTGGCTGTTGTTGCTGAGGTCTCTTTTGATCTCCCTTCTTCTCGGGCGCCTGACTAGCATTGGGACCCTTCCCTTCTTCATGCATGAGTGCCATGTCAACTAGCTTCTCGAAGGTGGCCCCCATAGGGATATGAGTCATAGCCAACCCATGCATCGGTTCATTCAAGCCTTTCACGAACCTCAAAGCCTTCTTCTCCGGTGTATTCACCATGTCTAGGCCAAACCTTGCCAATTGATTAAACTTGTTAACATATTCCTTCACCGAGAGATTTCCTTGCTTAAGAGTCAAGAATCTTTCCATATACAAGTTTTCCTCCGCCCTTGAGAGAAACTTTGCCACAAATCTTTGCCTAAAATCCGCCCAAGAGTCAACGGGGCGTTCTCCATTAGTGACCTCCCACCAGAATGAGGCCTCTCCCTTCATTAACCAAGCAGCCAACTTGACTTTCTTTCCTTCTTCCATCTCAAAGATATCTATCAACTCTTCCACCTCCTTAAGCCAATCTCTAGCCTCCACAAAAGTTTCAGATCCTTGAAAAGGTTTCCCTCCCATAGCTTTAAACTCCTTGCAAGTCTTAGCAAAAGTATCCGTGCGAGGAGGAGGGGGAGGAGGAAGATCGGGTGCTACGGTTGGTGGAGGAACATTTGCCGGACCCGCAGTGGTGGCCCTAGCCTCCATCAATCTCCTATACCATACTGGTACCGTCACACCCTCCGGAAAGTTAAGATCCTCAGCCATGCTGAAACGAAAAAAAAAAGGAAAGATTCAAAACGGAGAATTCGAAGGATATAGATATGGCTATTGGGGATTATGCTTTTCTTTCAAAAACTTTTCTCTTTAAAGACATGTTTTTGAAAATATTTCTTCCAAAAATGTTTTTAGAAAAATAGTTTTCTAAAAATTTTATCTGTTCCGGTAACCTTTGCTCTGATACCGCGTGTGACACCCCACACCCGCTACGGTCACTCACTAAGGGAATGCCATAGCATCGGTGGAGTATTTTAGTGAATATAGAACAGATAGATTACAACAAGACAGATATAAATAGTACTTGAAATTTTAAAAACATCATCTCATAACAGCGGAAGTAAAACATGTCTGGTTACATCATAAAGTCAAGTACAATATCCATCAAATAAATTTATACATAATCCCATTCTCAACAATAGCCATGACAAAAGAAAAGATAACTGGATAACTGGAGCTTTACTTCTACCCAAGCTCCTAAAGACTGGAACAGCAATCCGATCAAACTCCACTACTGCTAGGATCCACCGTAGGACCTGAGGGTTGGGAAAAAGATAAAAACAACGGGGTCAGACATAAGTCTGAGTGAGTCCTATAACTTTAACAATACAATCATTAAAGTAACCAGAGAAGACATAAGTTTGACATACGGTAACGCCTGAGGATGAATGGCTATACCAAGCAGTTTGGTAGACCTAGGATAAACTAAGATAACCGCAAAGACGCATCTACCCACCCAAGGGTAATTACTACACTGCACCACACCAGTCATCCCTACTTAAAGGTTGATCCCTCCCAAGGACTTAGAAAAATTTTCCCCAGTAGTTCTTGTACCCCTAGCTGACTACATAGGTGTCGTCTGCCCCTATCTCCACTAGGTGTACCCACTACTCCCAAGCGATCGGCTCCCTACCGTAGATACCCGTGCCGGCCCCACAGTGGGGTGTATCACTTCCCAAAGTGGCAACCCGATATAACAACGGCGCACGGCTTATATCTACACGATGCAACAACGTCTTACCTACCAGCCCGGGTCCACACACGCATATGAAACCCGTTGGACTTGCGTTGCCACCGCTACCCCGTTTTGGCCTCTTATAGTCAAGCCCAGTACGCGTGTCCCGTCCTCGACATGGGTCGAGCCCAATAAGATACATATGGGTTACTGGTTGAAATGGGCCCCCACAAGCTACCCACCTAAGCTTGTCACTTATCTAGTGTATCCCACTTAACCCTTTAATCATGTTTAATTACATGTTTCCACTTGGTTAAGTATTCTAATCGTATTTTCTATTGCCACCCAAGGCAACCAACTAGATTTCCACATGCCACCCAAGGCAACCACTGAATTTCCACGTGCCACCCAAGGCACCCACTTAACCCCTCATGCCCCACTACATGCTTATCCGGTTAAGTGTTTCTTAATTAATTAAGAACGTAACCCTTGTAAAGACCTCTCACATTAGACCTTCTTTCATGGCAGCTGGATTTGCCGGTCGGTTCCGGGCAGCCTTACGCCATAACAGGGTCTAACCTCGTGTCTTTACACTTGTCACGTATTTAATTTATGCCTAAGACCTCTCACATTGGACCAATCATTTGTAGCCGCTGGATTTGCCGGTCGGTTCCGGGCAGTCTTACGCTACAAAAGGGTCCAACCTCGTGTCTTAGTCGATTAATTACACCTAATTAATCACCCCCATAATTAATTATCCCTAATTAATTACACATTTTTCATAACATGGGTAGAACTAACTCAATAGGTAAATTCCCATGGGGTAGACCTAACTCAATAGGTAAATTCCCATTTATGTTAATTTATTTTATGGTATGCTTAATCATACCCAATCACACTTTTATTAACATATTTATTCACCCCATCATTACCTACGTAAATCGTTCTCTTTCCATGACATAATAAAGGAAAGATCCAACACAAATATCATGGGTTTGCCCAAATCTTTAGCATATAACTTTGTCATGGGTTAAGAGGATGTCAACTTGCATATATGAGCATATATTAACCCAACTACAATTTACCCAAACATGCATATCATCATACACATATCTTGCATAACATGTTGAACTTGCATATAAGTATTCTCATAACTTGCATAACATGTTAAACATGCATTTGAGCATACACCTAACTTGCATATACTTGCATATATCATGTTAAACTTGCATTTAAGCATACACATAACTTGCATAAGCATTCACATACTTGCATGAGCATTCACATACTTGCATCTCATGTTAAACTTGCATTTAAGCATATACATAACTTGCATATGAACTTCCATAACATCATAGCATTACACACATAACTTGCATATGAACTTGCATAACTCACTTGTTTAAACATGCATAAACCCACTTATTAAATATGCATAAACCCACTTGTTAAACATGCATATTCCAACTTATTAAACATGCATAAAACCACTTATTACATATGCATAAACATAAGAAAACATAGAGTAGCATATCATTATAAATGATTCAAACTCTATAATCCGCATTCAAGACCATAAGTCTCATTACACCCAATCTACTTACTTTAACAATTGATGTTAAAGTGATAGAAACTCACCACTAGCAAATTTGCACTCCAAATGAAGAAGATTAAGATGCTTAGAATGGATTAGAGGTTGATTAGAGAGTGATTTGCTTGCAACTTCCTTCATGAACTAGTGGAGGCCATGCTCAAATTTCATTTTGCCATAGTTTAGTTACAAGACCTAATTATGAATGAATTAGGGTAGGGTTGGGGTCTTATTTATAGGATTAGGTGAGTGTTTTAGGCCCTTAGATTAACCCTAGATTAGATTAGGACCCTTAGATTTAGGAAATCTCTAGAACCAGCCCTCTAAGCCAGCCTAGAACCCAACCTGGTGCACCCAGGTTCACTGGACGCCGCACCCCCTGTCGACAGGCAAGTCGACAGGCAAGTCGACACCCCTGTTGACAGGCCTGTCGACAGCCCTGTCGACATGGTCAGGGCGGGATTTTTCCCGCCTGACCCCACTTGTCCAATTTAAAATCTGAATTTTAAATTCTTAATTCTGTTTTTAGTTTTGAATTTTCTGCAAACTTCATCGGGCCATAACTGGGCCATACGGACTCCGATTTTCGAAAACTCGGACTCTATTTTGCGTATTTTTCCGAGACGAACGCAATGACGCAGCCCGTTTCCCCCGATTCCCACATCTGAGATTATTTATTCTGTAATTAGTGAATTTTAGCATTAACCCAAAATACGGGGTGTTACATGAAATGTTGTTTAATTAAAAATATTGAATATTTAATTAAATTAAAGAATAGAATAATATATTTAATTTCTAAAATAGTCAGAAATATTGAGTTGACAATATAATGTGAACTGAACAATTTAAAATATTTAATTCAGCTTAGAATTGAATTAGAATAACGAATATATTATTTTAACAACAGTTGAACGTATAAATTTTATTATAATTATAATCGAGCTCGAAATGGCGCTGTAGTTCACAATTTGGTGATTAGAACTTTAAACGAATATACAGAAGCCGTTTTAAATTGGATTTCTATGAAACAAGAAATGTTCGAATCTGTCGAACGGTATTTTCTAATGAAAGAGAAAAATCGAGATTTCGTCATGTAGATTGTGAGTTGTGTCCAAATTAAATTTTTGAATAGTCGCTATGGAATCGTTTATCAACCATAATGATATATTCAATTATAATTAAATATTGGCCTCGAATTTAGACAAGTCCTTTGAGAAGTAGTGATAATTTAATTTTTAGAATTTTACTGTAACTTTTAATTAATTAAATAAGCAACTTCTTATTTGGAGTATTTTGCACCCTTAATCAGCGATTTTGGCATTTCACAATATGAGTTAATCGATCGGTATTTTTATATTTTTGAAATCGTGGCACCTTGCTCATTTCAATGGTATTTTTATTTTTGTCGATGGGGTTCGTAAACGAGTGGAGTTTTTCCTAATGGAAACACTAAACTTTAAGGAAAATATATCTTCGCTTATACTTCATTGCCAAGCTTGTATGGTACCCGCTTCTGCGTACTGCCTCCTTTCAATGTTGTAGATTCATGTCGGCTATACCTTTAAAACAAAAAGATATTTGTGCAAACATGAGCAAAACACGTATGCTTATAATATGTGGTGCTAACCTCAACCTCGAAGGCATCCTCGCCCTATATAAAAATGCAAACCATTCTTCATTTCCTTAGGTCAGAAATTTCCGCCGTTCTTTTCTTGTTCTTCAGGAAAAAGAAATTCGAAACTTTGAAATTAAAAATCAAATAAAATTCCTAATATCATAAAACTGGGATATTGAACTTCTACAATCCTCCTCTTCACTTCTATGTGGGTTGTTGTGGGTTCGATGTCCGTTTAAGTTCTCTGTGGTTTACCAGCACGTTCTGCGGTTGGACATTTAAGGAGTTAGAGGTGACGATTGGCCAAGGAATGAGTGGCGTCGGGTTCCTGAAGGGGAGGCGCATGTAGGGATGTCGGGTGGTGGTGCTCCGGTCATCGGAGTAAGGAAGCGAAGGCGAGTTTCGTCGTTTATAGCAGCAAGGGGTTTCAATTGGGGACATCGGAGGTGGAGCCTTTGGGACTGGAAGGTGTAGTTTCAAGCAAGGGACTCGGTGGTGACGTCATCGTGGGGGTCAGGTGGTCGGAGCGGTTGGCAAGGTCGGTCAATGGTGGGTTTGTTTTATTTGGAAAGATCGATCTGATTTCTAAAAGGGAGGAAGCGGGCACTGGGGTATATGGGCTGATACGGGTGTGTTAAGATGGGCCAGAGAAGAAATGAAAGTTAAGCCCAAATTAGTGAATATATTGGTTTAATTTAAAATTAATTAGTGTATTATCTTGTAAAAAGCATATCTTTGTCATACGATATCAGAATCCGATGAAACAAGATCCATTGGGATCGTATGGACAGCGGCTACACCATGGAACTGACTGGGTGTGGATTCGAGCTCATTACAATTTATTGCAAAATAAAATGTTGGATCTAAATCAAATCAAAGATAGTTTATCATTATCTAAAGATGATCGTCAAATGTGAGTAAAACTCACCAACTCTGAACAGTTATATTTTTATAACTTATTCTTAGATATGATAATTATCTGTTGATTATTATGTGTTAACTGTTTTATTGAATTGCTTATGTATTGGTTGAAATTATAGATAACGATATATATATATATATATATATATATATATTGTTAATCAAATATTGATTCTGTTTAGCAGAATATTTCATAGTGAAATGAAATCGATGTTAATTATATTGTTTAACATCTGTGATGTAGGGAAATATGTTGAAGGGACCCAACTGGGTTCCTCAATGTATAAAATACTGTTTTGTTTCATATATTGTGATATATGATGTGATATATAATCTGTTGTTGATTATGTGTGCTTGAATGATATCGATCACTGTTGTTTGGTATTTTAAATACCGCAAGAAAACCCTGGGATGAAAAAGGAAAATTTCAATAACTATATTGAAATAAAATATTATATAAAATCAAAAGATTTTATATAGAAGGAAGATTTCAAACTGTATATTGGAATAGAATATTTATAAAATCAAAGGACTTTATATAAAGGAATATTTATAAAATCAAGGGATATTATAAAGGAAATATTTGTAAAATAAAACAGAAAGAGAAATATTTGTAAAACATTTACAAATAAAACAGAAAGAGAAATATTTGTAAAACATTTACAAATAAAATAGAAAGACAAATATTGGTAAAACATTTATAAATAGAGTTATAAAAAGGAAATGTTTATTTAGAAAATAAATGTAGTTATAAAAAGGAAATGATTATTTAGAAAATAAATATAGTTATAAAAAGGAAATGTTTATTTAGAAAATAAATAGAGTTATAAAAGGGATTTATTGGGAAATGAAAAGAATGTCATATAAGGAAATATTTGGCAAATGAATAGAATTTTACATCAGGAAAGTTTAGACACGTGCTTCGCACAAGGGTATAACATGATATGGATTTAAAGAAAAGATTTTAAATAGAATCTGTTGTAACCAATAGATTGAGAAGATTAATTTATAAATAATATTTTATAAATTAAATAAAATATTTATCATTGGATAAATAGAATATATAAGTCAGGGCTTATATAGAGAAGTAAGAATCGATTTCAACATCGATATTTGAAACTGAATATGGACGTAGAGTTAATCAAAGGAGATAATCAAAATGTGTTAATCAAAATGAGTTAGAGGAGTTAATCGATTAGAGTTAGAGTTAACCAGTTAGAGTTAATCAGTTAGAGTTAATCAGCTAGAGTTAACAAGTTAGAGTTAACCAGTTAGAGTTAATCAAACAGAGTCAATCGAACAAGAGTTAGTTGAATATTTGTTATATCAAATAGAGTTAATCGAACAAGAGTTAGTCGAATATTTATTATATAGAATAGAGTTAATCGAACAAGAGTTAGTCGAATATTTGATATATCGAATAGCGTTAATTGAATTAGAGTTAGTCGGATTAGAGTTATTTGAATATAGTTTATTCGAAGAAAAGAGTTATCTAATAAGGTTATTCGAAGAAGAGAATTAATCGAATATAGTTTATTCAAATAGAGAAAAGTGTTATCGAATATTATTTATTCGAAAGGAGTTATCGAATATTAGTTATTCGAAAGGAGTTGTCGAATATTAGTTATTCGAAAGGAGTTATCGAACATTAGTTATTTGAAAGGAGTTATCGAATATTAATTATTCGAAAGGAGTTATCGAATATTAGTTATTCGAAAGGAGTTAATCGAATATTAGTTATTCGAAAGGAGTTAATCGAATATAGTTTATTCGAAAGGAGTTAATTGATAAGAGTAAATTAGTTAAAGTTAAATGAATAAAGTTAACCCAGTAGGGTAAATCAAATAGAGTTAATCCAATAGAGTTAATCAAATAGAGTCCATAGAATTGAGTTAATCAAATAAGCTAACTAATAAGAGTAAATCGATTAGAGTTAATCGAATAGTGTTAATTGGTTAGAATTAATTAAATAGAGCTATTCGAAGAGAGATTATCGAATATAGTTTATTCGAAGGAAAGAGTTATCGAATAGAGATTTATTCAAAAAAGAGTTACGTAAGGAAGTTTGTTAAAGATTTAAAAGATTAATTTTGACTATTTCGAAGTTAAAACGTTGTTCAGTTAAGATCTGAGAGGTAATTATACCCCAACTTGATTGACTTCCTTCTTAACTAAGGAATGGAAAGTTTTGATAGTGAATAATGGTTAAGTGAATTTAGTTAATAAGTGAAATAGTTTGAGTTGGCATGGCGATGTTTGATTAAACATCAGTTTAAATCCAGTGAAGGAGTTTTGGAAATGTTTTCCAAATAAGAATCAGAAATGTTTTCTGAAAATAGAAAATAAGAATTTAGAATATATGGAAACGGGAGATAAGTAAATTAATGAACTAAAGAGATAAATGTTAAATGATGATTGGTCGATAAAATTTCCGTCTAGAAATAATATCGTTGTTTGCACACGCGTTTTTCTTTGATAGTGAAATCACATACTATCAAAATTTTGAGCATTTTTCCATCGTCAATACGGAGAGACCGGTTGGATTCTTACCCAAAGAAGAACTCCATATCGGCGTTAGTGTTTCGAATCAAATAGATCGAAGACAATTTGAAGATGGAGTAAAGTGCAAGGGCAGTTGTATGAGTCCTAGGTAGAGATTTCCTAGGATGGATGTACGGAATAGTGATTCGGTTTGTCTAGTTCCAGGACAACTTGAATCGACGAATGTTTGACAGAGTTAATCTGGTAGATCACTTAAGTTGATCGTTTCAAATGTATATACGTTGGTGGTGGAGGAATTCGTTTCTCTTAGCTTATACCCGTGGTATTTTTGGGGAAATCAATTTGTGATTTGACGGGTATGACGATGTGGCATTCGAAGTAAATGGAGGAGTGATCTGTTAAAAGATACGTTTTGACCTCGAGCCTCATCAACTGGGAAATGACAGAAATCGGGCAGGCAGCATGGCTAAGTGCTTCGCAACCAAGTAAGGTATATTTTCACCATCTAGAGAATATTCATATTTGTTACTTCTTTCAATTCTGTATCTCCCGGGAATGGTTATGTTGGTTTACCAACTGCAAGGTGACAATATATTCAATACACTCAAGCGAAATGAGTGGTCGGTCATGTGTGGCCGAGTTGCAAGATGTTCTTGTTGAACTCCAGTGTATCACTTCTAGAGTACACTGAGCGGAAGGTGGATCCATACCTTGTCATAGTTGGAATCCATTCCCCAAATAAGAGCCGCGGTTTTGATTGTATGTTATATATGTAGAACGTTAGATGCAAGCGTTTCTACTAAATTGATATTACTTTTGTTAGACATTATTATAATATCAGAATAATATTTTTTTACAAATGATTTGGGTTATCGTAAGGTAAAAACCATTCGTGTTTATGAGTGGATCAGTCTTACGATTATTCATTCTTTTGAAAGGATTTTTAATGTTAAACAAATGATTTGAGTTTACTCACACCAGTCGCATGACTGACCCAGAGTTTATTTTGTTTTGTTTTCCCTAAACTCTTGGGTGCCTAATTTTGTACGGGCAGTCAAGTCGTCGGGATTTACAAATACTTGAAGAGCTGGAGCAGGAGGCTTTAGAATTATATAGCTATGGTTATTTCCACTGTGTTGTAAGTGTTGTACTTTAGAAATGATATGTATATTCAAGTATAGATTTGTATTTCAAAGTTATGATATGAAATATATTTATTCGTTCCGCTATGAGATTCGTGTTTGCTCTGATGTTGTATGTTCTTCTTCTTATTCTATTCTAAGTTTCTATCTTATCTATCTTTACCCTCTAATTTCTTTCATGGACTATCTGGTGTTTTCGATGCTTGAATAGTCGACATAGTGTCGTATGCCGATATCCAGGATCGCAAAAACCTCGGGTCGTTACATAGGTCGGCCATGCCTACTAGGTGCTTGGAAGATCCGTTGAAGTCGTGGATCGTGGCATGGAAGGATTTTAGGTCTTTTGTCTCCAACTTCATCTGATCGTAGGCCGCTTTGAAGATGACGTTGACCGAGCTTCTCGAGTCAATCAGGATCCTTCGGACGGAGGCGGGCCAATCTGAGTTGTGATCACGTGAGGGTCTTTGGTTAGGATAATTCCCATAGAATCTCTTTCATGGAAGACGATATCGTCTTACATTGTTTTTTGAAGCTTGGCGGGGTCAGACTCATCTAGATGGAGCAGGCTTCGTAAGTAGCATGTTTTATGGAGTTTGCATACTTTTCCATTTTGTGGAACTTTCATGAATGGGGTGAGGCTCGCCACAGATAGTGTTAATCACGATGCCCTGTCTTTGATTGGACGGACCCAAAGCCGTATTGGCAGGTGTTGGGAGTGTGGGCGTTGGAGGACCCGCAGATGCTTGGGAGGAAGCAGGGTCTTGAACGTACTGCTCCAAATGATTCTCACGGATGAGCTTTTCTATCGCGTCCCTTAGGTGGATATATTCATTAGTATTAAGTCACACATGTCATGGTATCAGCAGTATCTATCGGAGTTCTTCTCGCGGTTAGTGGATTACCTAGTGTTTGGCTTCTTATATTGGAGTGTATTACAAGTTTCCAAGTAGATTATCTCCAAGACTTGATTCAGTGGAGTGAGCTAACGTAATTTTGGTAGCAACCCTGCTTTTTGGATCTACCAAAGCCTATTTATTGTTGCGACTGCATTATTTTCCGTTTTTTGGCTTCGGTTTGTAAGGGACTACTACTTTACCCTTATCGTGGGACTCTCCAACTTGTTTTCCATTGATGCTGTCATCGATGGTGTCAAGGTGTGGATTGTTGGAGTAGCTGCTGTGAGAAGGTTGATTACGTCTTGCTTCTCCGTGACATAAGAACTGTCCGGCTTTATTGTAAAAAGCTTCAAGGCTCTTAGGCTTCGATCCATGCTCCAAATTTAGAAGTAGGAAGGACAACCTTTGCAATTGGGAAGAGTACGGTGTGGGGATCCGAATCGTCGACCTCGGCGAGGGCGGTATTGAATCATGCAAGATAGCTTTTGAGAGACTCCCCATGTCTTTGGTAAAGATTGGACAGGATGAGGGCATGCTTCGGAGTCGGAACTTGCATTCTGAATTGCTTAACTAGTTCCGTTGCTAATTGGCAAAATTTGTTGACAGCATGGAGTGGGAGGCGAGAGAACTAAAGAAAGTCTGATAGGAAAAATGGGAAGCATTTGCACTTGACTATGTCGGTGGCCCAGCTAGAGTCCATCTGCCACTCATAGAGGTTTAGGAAGGCACAAGGATCAGTCGTTTCATCATAGAATGCCATCTGTGGCATGTTGAAGTGTTGTGGTCACCAAGTTTCGTGTACGATTCTAGTGAAGGGATTACTCCTCAAGTGGGCTTCCCATGAGTCGCTGGTGTTTCCTCGCATATCTCTCTTGATCCTTCAGACCATGTGGGCGAGATATGCCGGATGCTGATCTTCCAGTGGAATCCATTGGTTTCGACAAACTTTAGGAGTTCTGTTCCATGGACGTCTTCTGTGATGCACATCTAGGTCATCCTCTTCCTTGTCGTCGACATCGATGGTCTGGTTATGGTATGGCTAATAAGGTTGATCGGATGGTGTGAATCCTAATTCGGAGATGCTTGGGCCTGTTGGGTTGCGGGAAGCATAGCTCCATGGTTCTGAGTAGCGACAGTTGGGTTATGTCGAGGGGGTCAGTTACTCGGACCCGGTTCATCGTTGATAATCAACCAGGAGCGGTCATGGTAGCATGTTCCCTTGCTGTAAATGATGGTAGTTCGATCGCCATTTCCATTTCCACTTCCGTTGTCGTTTCCATTAGCATAAGCATTGGAGCGAACATCAACATTATTGATGAGGCTAAACCACCTTCTTTGATGTGGCCCCTCGATTCGGAAGAAAAGGTTTCGGAGATAGTATGCCATGGTCGAGCATTGTTCCGAGCGAGTTAAAGTCAAGCGACGATGCATTGACTTTCTTCGAGTTGGCGCGTAAGGTTGATGTTATTCTTTGATGTATGATTGAGTACAAAAGTTGTACATTCATAATTCTTATTAAGTGCATGGATCTACGCTTGGGTTACGAGAGCTTCAGGATCGACTAGAAGAAAGGTATCTGTTACAACCCGAATTTTAATAACATGTTATAACAAAAAATCAAGGTATAATTAATATTTAAAATTAGAATTATGGGAAAAGGGTTGAGCCATTGCATTCATCTCGGAATTCTGCATGAAATAGAGTCTGAGTTTTCGAAAATCGGAGTCCGGATGAAGAAGTTATGGCCTGTAGAAGATTCAGCAAATTTCAAGCAGCACAGAACAAGGCAGGTCGACCTGGGGGTCAGGTCGACCACGTGGTCGACCTGGGGGTCGACCTACCCCTACAGGTCGACCATATGGTCGACCTCCCCCCTTAAAGGTCGACCTGGTTGGCCTGTTTTATCCTAGAACCCATTTTTGAAGCCTGAGACGTGTTTTGATGGTCCGGATTGATTCTAGGGTTGATCTAAAGGCCCTAAATAGTTCCTACACCTATAAATACGCCTTAAGACCTAACCTAATTCACAACAAATCATTCTTACACCAAAATGCTGCTGAAATCCCTCTTGATCATGGTCGCCGCCTCTAATCGATTTCCTAAGCTTTCAAACACAATCCAATTCGAAGATTAAGGCTTCTACAATGATTTAAGACAATAAATCAACAACGCCGCAACATTTTTACAACAAATTTAGCTCTTAATTCCTTGTCCACGATTTGTAAGTTCTAGTTATTATCAGATTAAAATAATTAAATTTAATATGGACATGTGATGAAGTGAAATTGGACTTTTGATTCGATCTACTCTTGTTTCTTCTTGGATCTTGATTTTGGGAACTTTTCTATCTTTATTCTCATGACAAGTTTATGGTCTATTCAGCTTGTTGTGAATCAATTTTCTTGGTTCATGTTGATATTATTATCAAGATCTATTCTTTATGCCTGAGATGATGTTTTTATGCCATTTTCTCTCTGATCTTATTTTTAATGCAACTTCTACCTTCCCCTATTTATTTTCTTTTGATGAACCTAGGTCAATTTCAGACCTAGACCTAAACTACGATATACCTATGATGGTATACGGGGGAAATATTGGAATATTGCCTAGTGGAAAATATGTGTTTGGTGAAATTGAAGGCATAATATGAAAATTGGATGTTTAGGGATAATTTCCCATTAACATGAAATGGAATAATTTTGTGTATTGTCATTATAATGGTTATTGTGCGATTGGGATTAATATATGTAATTTGACATGGATCTTGATATATGTAATTTGGCTAGAACTTGTTACGGGTAAATTAGTGTAAACATGGTATACATGTACTTTTGGGTATAAAACTTGATCTATGTAAATTAAGCATAGCTTTGTAAACATGTAAATCATGAATTTTGATATATGTAAAACGGCATGAAACTTGGTATATGTGTAAATTGGCATAAAATTGGCATACATGTAAAACGACATGAATTGAACATATGTAAATTTGGTATGAATTGGGCATATGTAAAACTGACATGTAATCTAGAACTTGGGCATATGTTAATTATGTAAAATTAGGAGTTGAAACAAATATGATAATTTATGACTTGGTAGAGGTTTAATATGAACGCGCCTAAGTTGGGTTTTGGGTAGTTGGCATGTATTGTAAATAAAAGGATATAACTTGGCATAACCTTATAGTGAATTATGATAATAATTTGGGAATACGTTTTGGGGCAAAAACGTGAATTATGAACTTGATAATTGGCGTATAACTGGAAATATGAACGTGGTTGAAACATGAACATGAACGTGAACGTGAACATGGCTAACTCGAGGTTGGGTTGAGTTTGCAGTGTAATTCTGCTCGGAACCGCCCGGCATATCCAGTGACTGCAAATAATAAGATCCAATGTGAGAAGTTAGTCATATCGTGCTTAAACCCGTGGTTAGACTGAGTTGTGGTGTAATTCTGCCCGGAACCGCCCGGCATATCCAATGACCGCAACAAAAGATCTAATGTGAGTGGTTGATGCATTAATAATTAATTAATGCCAATAAACAGACATGCTAAGAATGGAAAGGTTAAGTAACATATGAATAGTCGACACTAAACAAATATAGCATGTTAATTAGACAAGTGGGTAGGGTTAAGTAAATTAAGAACGCTTTACCAACATAACATGTTAATTAGAGAAGTGGTTGGGGTTAAGTAAATTAAGAATGCTTAACCAATATAACTGTTAATCAGACCAATGGGTGGGTTAAGTAATATGACTAGGCTAATTACACTTAACCGATATGACATGAATGGGTGGGTTAAGTAATATGACTGGACTAATGACAGTTAACCAATATAACATGAGGCGTGGCAGGGTTAAGTCAACTTGAACATAAAGATAATACTTAACCAACTTAGCATGATATGTGGGCGGGTTAATTCATGAATTACTTGAAAACACTTAACCAATTTGATATGCTAAGATAGAGGGGTTAAGTTATGAATCACTAGACATCACTTAATCGAATTGACATGATACGTGGGCTGGTTAAGCCATGAATTACTTAAAAACACTTAACCAATGCAATATGACAAATGGGAGGGTTAAGTTGAATGGGTTGGCGATGCTTAACCAATACGACATGGTGTGTGGTAGGGTTAAGTAAACACGCGAAGGCAACACTTAACCAATATAACAAGACATGCGGTAGGGCTAAGTAACACAAGAGTGAACACTTAACCAAGGAAACATGATGGAGGGGTGGGGTTAAGTTAACTTGAATGGGTAACACTTAACCAACCTGTGGGGTATACAAATAGACCCTAGGAAAACCGTAGTAGTAGGACCCGTTTCAGCAGTACCCCACATTAGGTATCAACGGTACCCTGAGCTCGGCAGGGTAGGGCACGATTACTGGGCTGATTATAAGCGGTCAAAACGGCGGCGGGTGATGCAGCAGTGCAGGTTCTGACGGATTACGGGCGTGGACGTATTCCGGAGTGGAAAATTTAGCCACTGGGCATCAGTAGATATAACGCTGTGCATCAAGAATTGTGTCGGGGTTGCCATCCTAGTGATTGATACACCTTAGGGTGGGACCAACACAGGTATCCATGAATAGGGGGCCGCGTGACACAAATAAGAACTAGGTCGAGTAGGAGCCGATTGATTAAGGTAGTAAGGATACATCTAACACATTCATGGCAATTAGGCTGGTTGAGGTGAAATCCTCATATTAGATGTAGTCCTGAAGGCTACCACAACTACGAGGTTGGGATAACCTTAGTATATGACACATGTGAATCATTGTAAGTAAGAGTCGATCAATTAAGATAGGTACGGTGGGGACCTGAAACTGTCAATATGAGGTGGGACACTCATCGTGGGATATGTACCTATAAAACTATCATGTGGGTTATGGGGGATCACTTATCTTGTAATTATAACTAAGTAAACTAGTTGGAACGCTATTTAGGTGGTGCAGAGAATATAGGAAATCAAGGAAAATAGGATAATGGTGAAGCTTAGAAATCTTGCGATGTTATAAAAACCTTGCGATGTGATACTTGGTAGGAACCTTGTGATGCTACCCTTTATAGGAAGTATGGGATGTTATACTTGATTCATCGTGCCTGTAGCTTACCTCGTCATCATGCTTATGTTTATTTTCAGTTTATTCATGTCATATTATCTCTACCTATTTTTATGCTGAAAGACACTAGGACTTACTCAGTCTTTATGACTGACCCAGTTTGTTTCGCCTCTTTTTCTTCCGTTTCCCTCCCCCACAAGTTCGCAGGGTGGGAATACGGCTTAGTTTGGATCTTACCAAGCTTCAAGTCTCTTTCATGTACGGCTTGGATTTCTCTTGGCTATGGCTTGCTTTGCTTTATTGGGGAATACTACAGTTTGTTGTTATGCTTCTTTGTTTTTGAGTAAGATAGATATTTTAGCTATGTAGTTGGGTATTGGAAGTTGATGGGCTTTTATTGTAAACAATTAGATTTAATAAATGATTTGAAGTGCTTTTACTTTCTGCTGTTTTATATATGTCTTTCTTGTAATATTTCTGTTCCAGTACCCATAATGCTCCATTGAATTTAAGACATTCCCTTTGTGAGTGACCTTAACGGATGTGGGGTGTTACATTTGGTATCAGAACAGAAGGTTACCAGACTGGGGAAAAGCTTTTAAAAACCTTCTTAAATTATTTTCAAAATGTTTACAAAGAAGCATCTTTCTAAGAAAAGTTTTGTTTTACGAAAGGCATATTCCCCAAACCCATATTCACTTTCTTTTGATTCTCTCCTTTAGTTTCTTCTCTCTTTCTTTTTTCACCATAGTTTTTAGGTGTACGACACATGTAGGAGGACAAAGAAGTGCCCAACTTCCATCTGTAGCCGCAGTAGTTCCATCTGCGTCTAATCTTATTTCAAGCTTTGTAAAGTTGTCGTGCGATGGAGGTAGCTTTCGAGAGACTTGTCAACAAACTATACAAGGATAGCAAGAACGAGGATAAAGAACACAAGCCTAAGGATGAGAAACTTTTTGATATGGCTTAATCCACGAAGGAGGAAAAGGTGAAAGGAAAAAGGCCAAAGTAAAAGAATAATAAAACCCATGACAAGAGAGAGTATCTTTAGTATGGTAAAAAGGGACATGTAGTTAAGTATTATAGGACTAGGACAAGGGCAAAGGATAAGATCGTCGAGACGGCACTTGTATGCCCTCACTGCTAGCATACCTAAGAGAGTTAGTTACGTTTCTGTTAAAAGTTTAGCTTTTCTTTTCTATCATATCGTGGGAACCCTATTTTTGAACATCACGTCCTTTTAATTCTGCTTTGATAGTTGAGTCTATGCACCTTAGTACTAGCATAGTAGAGGATCCCATTTATGTCTCAAATCCTGTTGGGGAATCGGCTCATTTATTTATGATTGTTTGGATTTGAGAATTTCTATGCTAAGTGTTGAGTTTAGAAGTAATGCTTATGTTTTTGGGCTATAGGTTGATACTAGGGATGGAGTGGTTATCCAGAAATGATACCATTCTGGAGTATGAAAAGAGGGTAGTTAGACTCTTGACTTGCCTCGGTAATACCCTCAAAGTCTAGTGTAACCCTTAAGGTTCTGCCATGCTTAGTTACCTAGAACCTCTTGATACATTTATTGATCCGCTCGAGTAGTGTTCGCCACTAAGGCAGATGGTTTATTTCGCTTGTGCATGAGTTATAGGAAATCACCTTAGTAAGTACACTTGGCAACATGATTGGCATTTGTTTATTTTCAGAGATAATTCATTTATGTGGAATACCTTCTAGTAAGTGAACAAGATCCAAGATTCACTTGTGAATTTTGGAGAGCTTGCCTGAAACCATGAGTACGCAGTTATGTTTGAATCGGGTATACTAGAAAGAGAATAAGTGAAAGTGGAACGAGAGGCGACAGTGAAATGAGTTCCAACTCATATTTTGGAAATAGGAATTAAGAAGCTACGAAATCATGAAGTTAAAGAAGGTCAAGGCACAATGTAGTTAAGCTCAAGGAAATGCGGCTTAGAAGATTGAAGACTAGATACGCACATCATATCTCTTTTTAAGAGTATATCCTTGATCCCTCTTTTCCTGTAGAGCTTACTTGTAACGACCCGGGAAAAAGCGACCTTGGTTATCCGATATACAACACATATCGAACAATCAAAAGTCGAAATTACCGGATAGTCCATGAAAGAAATTAGAGGGTGAGGATAGATAAGATAGAACTAATAGAATAGAAGAAGAAGAACACATCAACATCAGAGTAATACGAATCTCACAACGGAACGAATAAAATATAATAGACTACATATCTTGAAATCAAAGCACTATATGTATATCATACCATTATCAAAGTACAACATTTTCATCACAGCGGAATAATCAATAGCTAGAAAAATCTTGAAGCCTCCTGCTCCAAGCTCTTCAAGCATACCTGTAAATCCTGACTACTTGACTGCCCGTACAAATTTGGGCACCCAAGAGTTTAGGGAAAACAAAACAAAATAAACTCTGGGTCAGTCATGGGACTGGTGTGAGTAAACTCAAATCATTTGGTTTAACTTTCAAAATCCTTTCGGAAGAAAAGATAATCGTAAGACCAATCCACACATAAACACGGACGGTTTTTACCTTACGATAACCCAAAACACTTTGGAAATCAAATATTATCTGATATTATAATAATGTCTAATCACAAGTAATTAAAATATAGTAGAACGCTTGCATCTCACGCTCTACATATATTGTAATAACCCGGAAAATGTGAACCAGTTTAAAATTTTTAAAGTTAGGTTATTAACAAGAAATTTGAATGATTAAAATAGCCTATTTCCATAAAATATAGAATTGTGTATAATATGGCAGTTTGAAATTTTGAATACAAACTTAGTTTGACTGTACCGGGTGGAAAATATAACAGATTTTAACGAAACTGAAAATATTTAAATCTGTTTATCAATACCTTTCTAACGAATCTGAAAAATCGAAATTTCATAACGGAAATCAAAAGTTATGGCCAAATGAATTTTCAGAAAGGTCGCTATATAGTATATATAGCCCTTGAAAATTGAGATTTTGCATACGACCTCGGAATTCGACGAAACCACTTTTGTTGGGTCCGGGATGTCAAATTATTGCTAAGTTTCAAATTTCGTAATTTTTGAAGCTAGTATGTGAGCGGGGCAAAAGATAACGTGTTTGGTCAAATTCTGTTAAAATGGGTCGACCTAAAAATGGCCGTTTTTCAAACGAGCTCAGAATTCGACGAAACTGGTTTTGTTAGGACCGTATCGTCAAAACAAAGCTAGATTTATTTTTCTGGAATTTTTCGATTCAGTTTGTGGCCCTGGCAAATTGAAATGTACGTTTAAATTAAATATCGAATGTTTTATATTTTAAATTGAAAAATAACTGACTGTAACAGTCGAAATGGCCAACGAAACATATCCCATTGTGTCCGGAATGGGGGTATTTAGCTAGGGGCGATAGTCGTTGGGGTTAAAAAGGAGTCCGTTTGCAAAAACACTACTTAAAAATTTTCTATAAATATCGACCAATGAGAAATTTTCTTTTAAAAAAAAAAAAACCCTAAAACCCTAAGCCGCCAGACGATAGGAACGACGCTCGTCGTTCAAACCTTTCCGTCGAAAATCCCGCCGCCACAGGCGACGCCAGCCAACGCCACCACCCTCAATCGACGCCGCCCACCTCCCTCTTCAAATCCGACCAACTCCCGACCTCCCTCCCTTCGCCAGCGTCGAGAAAAACGCCCAGAAAGCCGCCGACTTCACGTCGACGCCACGACCGCCAGAGGCGATCGCACCTGCCCCTCCGACCACCGTTAGGACCGCCTCGCTTCCCTCTTTCAAGTCCCACCCTCTGATCGGAGCATAGATTCACGGATTTGCAGAAAAATTCAACCCTAGCTTTCGAATCAAAAAAGGGGTATACGGCTGAAACTGATTTTTACACTTTAAAGCGTTGCAAACTTGTAAAAATCATATCTTTTTGCTGTCTTAACGAAATTCGATGAAACAGGAGACACCGTGACCGCAAGGAGGCTCTCTACATTCTAGAAGAAGCCGCGGATTTTTCTGACCTTCCTTCGATTTTTAGCACCGCAAGAACCAATGTGAGGAATCTAAACTATTTGTGTGAATGTAATCGCGTTGTATAAATTATATAAGCGAAGTGTAAATTATATACGCATTGTATACCTCATGTACATGTGTTGTATAAGTTATATTAGCGATGTATAAATTATACAAGCGTTGTTTGAAACATATATGCTTTGAATTGTGATGAAATGCAAGTGAATTATTATACTATATATATATATATATACTCCCCTCGTCCACAGACCATGGACGATATTTATTGCTTGTGATTGACGTGATATTATATGGTATGACGAATGGTTGGAAATAATTGTTTGTGGTTGATATTATGGTTGAAAAATACCCTCTTTTGGTTGAAACAAAATAGAATAGGATTGTGGAATTGAAAATAAAACATGCCGCCTGCGTGCGAACTAGATGCATGATCCCCATTGTCAAAAACCGCGAGGTTTTAAGGTAGAGCGAGGAGCCGTACTAGGGACGGTCCCGGTTTTAACTACCCTGCCGTTATGCTGCCGAAATTTTCTGAAATATATATGTGTTAGAATAATTTTCCTTCATTGAAATTATTTACATATGCTATATCGAATATTCATGTGTTGAGTTGCAATTCATTCGTTGAGTTGAAATTCATGTGTTGAATTTTATTCGAATTTAAACAAATGGCTTTAGCGATAAAAATCACATTTTTATATATATACAAACTATATCGAATATTCATGTGTTGAGTTGCAATTCATTCGTTGAGTTGAAATTCATGTGTTGAATATTATTCGAATTTAAACAAATGGCTTTAGCAATAAAAATCACATTTTTATATATATATATATATATACAAACTATATCGAATATTCATGTGTTGAGTTGCAATTCATTCGTTGAGTTGGAATTCATGTGTTGAATATTATTTGAATTTAAACAAATGGCTTTAGCAATAAAAATCACATTTTTATATATATACAAACTATATCGAATATTCATGTGTTGAGTTGCAATTCATTCGTTGAGTTGAAATTCATGTGTTGAATATTATTCGAATTTAAACAAATGGCTTTAGCAATAAAAATCACATTTTTATATATATACAAACTATATCGAATATTCATGTGTTGAGTAGCAATTCATTCGTTGAATTGAAGTTCATGTGTTGAATGTTATCATCTTTTAAAAATAAAATGAATCGACATTGAAAACTATATTTTATCATAAATATGAAGTGTTAAAAATACACATGTGTCGAATAAATATTTTTGATGATAAAAATATTCCTTTTATCACGTATACGCTTAGTTAAAAATACACATGTGTCGAATAAATATTTTTGATGATAAAAATATTCCTTTTATCATGTATACGCTTAGTTAAAAATACACACGTGTTGAAACAAATAATAGTTTGCTAGAAATATTATTATTAGCTTTGTTCTGCATATATATACATGTGTTGAACAGGAAAAATGGATTAGCTGTTGAGTAAAGAAATTATTTGCGTGCCCGACAAATAGGTAAACCTTGATGAGTTGGCTGCGCAATTTTATTTATATATCAAATCCTGTGAATGCCATTGGATGCGGAGTGCTGGTTTTTCTGTGTGAAATAATAAACAACGCCATAGGATAGTAACAATTAATTTTGAACTACACTACATGGCATACTTCTTGACGATAGGCATAATTCATCATATTCCACATAAGCAATTGGAGCTTGTGTGACGAGGTGGAAGATTTACCATATAAGCAAGAGGCTTGTATGGCGATGACTATGTACTACAGGTTGAACTGATGACTGATATGGACTATATAAATTATAACGATAAATTGCCAGATTAATAAAAACCCCACACGGGTCTGGAGTTGACAATAATCACGTCGCTCTATTTATTAGATACGACACATGGACTATTTATTTCCACACGGAAACGGGGTGACGGGAATTTATTCTCTGGAGTGATTATCAGTACATGCTCCCCCGTAAACACCAAAATATATCACTAAAAAATATGTGAATGCTTTTTAGGATTTATTGGGTACCTAATACGGCCTAATAAATTTCCAAACCCCTCCCCGTACAAAGGAGGTTATGGCGAAATTTTTCGAAATATTAAGGCGTTAGTGAAATATTTGAAGTGAAAACGAAGTTGAAATATAAAATGAACTATAGTTGAAACTATGGAATGAACTATATTTATATATATAAATATAAATATAATTAAAGGGAATAGAGGCCGTGCAGTTCGCGTTTCGGAATCGTAATTTGAAACGATTAGTACGAGAAATCCGACCATCGGATTTTCCCGAAACCGCAACCGCTGGGTTCGCCTTGGAAATATCTTTCCAACGGCACCAACCCTGTAAAAATCCAACGGTTGGATTGTCCGGAATGTTTAATTCAAATCTGAAGAAAAACAACGCTAGAATCGTTTATATTTATATATAAATAAAAATATAATTAAATTTAATCGAATAACGACGCTGCAGTTCGAATTTTGAAACCGTAACTTTAAACGACTAGTATGGAAGATCCGACCGTCGGATTTTCACGAAACTGGAACCGTTGGGTTCGCTTTGGAAATATCTTCCCACTGATATAGACTTTGTAGAAATCCAACGGCTAGATTTTCCGATATGTGTAAAGCAAATTAAGGGGAAAACAGCGCCAGTGCCACGGCACGACCTGAAACGTCGTTTAATTAAATATGGCCATTTTAAAATAAATAAAAATGGCGAAAAATCGTTATAAAATATTATAAGCAACATAGGTTGCAAATAAACCAATTGGGCTTGAATTGTTTGATATTTGATGGTTGTATGTGTATGACATGAAAATAACACTAAATAACTGAAAGATGGATGTCGAATAATATAACCATATAAAGAATCGATTTAAATTCTAATGACGTGAATTATTTGAAAAGGCAGAGCTAACCCTCATTTCAAATAATTCATCGAGCGATTCGAATTGGAAAATGCAAAGACGATTCAAGAACGGCGATCTTCGTATCGGTTGGATGGGCGCTACTGAGGTTCCTAACCGGAGTAGCTACCGGAAAGGGACGGAAGTAGTAGCCGTCTGAACGTATGTGTTGATTGGACGGATATACGAGGAATTGACGCCTCCGGTTTCGTTCAGACCCAGGACGGACTTGTAAATGGACTGTGTGTCTGACATTGGATTTTGTTCTATACTGATTGATCTCTGTTAAATATATATCTGTTTGGCGGCGTAGAATTTATTCTTTTGCTTAACGCCCTTCTCTGAGACGTACGAGCTTAGAGGTTATATATCGATGGAAATCAATCGTATGGAGTGGACTGCCTATGTGGCATGCCAAGATGCTGTGATCAAGGCTTCTGTTGCAAAGCAAAGTCTTGTGGATGATGATCAAAGCAAGGCCTACGTGGCCTAGCTTTGTGTATTTCGTAGATTCGCGAGCCTCACACCTCGGTATGAGTTAAAAACGGGATACGGACTGCAGGGAGAGCACGACGTTTCTTTCTAGCTATGGTGGTGTCAGTGACTTACCAGCCCTGACATATATATCTACTGTTCACCTTTGTGGTTGTTGGAATGCGAGGCGCCTCGATTATAGGTCTGTAAGGACCGGGAAACGTGTGTTCAGGAATTGCCAATCCTCTAACGTAAGTGAGGACCGGCCCTGAAGCATCCAGGGGTTACCCAGAGTGTGTAGTCCCGAGGCATTTGCTAGAGTGTCTCGAAGCGGAGAGGAGCTTGCCCCTTGCCTCGACTCATGACGGAAATCCAATTTCCAATACGAAATAACGGACTTGATTGTAGTACTAGTATGGTGACATAGTATATGGTAGCTATGCCGCCTAGGATTGATATTTATGATGCTATTCATTTTTGAAACATATATGCACTAGTAATAATATCAAATGATTTTGCTTTATACGTATCAAGCATATTTGGCCCTTATAAGGTAAAACTCTATCCTCCGGCTTGCGTTGCATTGTGTGATGGGACTTGAGTCTTATAATGGCTTCATTCTTTCTAAAAGCATTGCGTTGTTTTAAAATAATTTACTTTGTTTTAAATGCACTAGCAATCACTGGAGTAAACCCGTTCCGCGAAAGTGGCGTGGTCCTATGATTTGCTATTTACTGTTGTTTAACTGTTAAATAGATTCCTCATACCAGTCCCCATGAGTGACTCGTTGTTTGTTTCACTTTGCAAACGCGGGTGCCCTTATTTTCACACGGGCAGCCTAGTACACAGGTGACAGGTGGTTTTTGGTTCTGCACAGCTGCATAGCGTGCACTTTTGGCTCATGGCGAGGCTGACTTCATAGAGATGACTTAGATATTTTCCGCCATTACTGTATTTATATTATGATTCCGCCACTGGCGATGCAGACTGATTTACTTTCCGTATTTCTCACTATATGTATATGTATTCCGCCTTCGGCGATGTAGACTGATACTCTTATTATGTCACTGCATGTATGTATTCCGCCCCTGGTGATGATGACTGATCACTTCCCTTTCTTTTTACTAAGTATATCCCACGTTATGCTATTCTGATATTCCTACATGTTGTGATTCCGCTGTCATATCCATGTAAAATTATTTTATTTATTGTTTCTGCTATTATCTGTACTCTGCTATGATGATTAATGTGTTATTTCCTAATGATTATCCTTAATACCTGTAACACCCCACGTCCATTAATGTCACTCACAAAGGGAATGCATTAACTTCCATGGAGGTTTTAAGTGAATATAGACTAGTAAAATTACAACAAGACAGATATAAAATAGTACTTGGAAATTCAAAAACTTTATTTCATTGTAGCAGAAGTCAAAACATGTTTGATTACATCATAACACCATATTCAATGTTAAGTACAATATCTATCTTGATAAAACAAGTACATAATCCCATTACATGAATAGCCATTAAAAAGAAAGATAACAAGCTGGACTTTACTTCAGCAGTCCAAGCTTTCCAGAAGATAAGCGATCCAACTAGACTCCACTAGAACTTGGCCCAACCTGCGGACCTGAAGGGAGAAAAAGGATGGAAAAGAGGGGGTCAGACATAAAGTCTGGTGAATATGATAATTCTACGATACTATTACCAAAATAACTGGACTAAGGCATAAGCTGGAAAACAAGAAAATGTCTATGAAGAGCAGATTAAGGACATAGACAATCGCTAAAGGCAACGTTATAGGCGCTCCTAAATACTAAAGGATAAACACTATACTGCACCACACCAGTCACCCTAAAGATTCATCCCACTTAGCTTCACTTAGAAACTTTCCCAATGGCTTTACGTACCCCTGGCTGACTACATAGGTGCCACCTGCCCCTATCTCCACTAGGTTTACCCTACTTCCCATTATTCGATTGGCTCCCTAACTCGTAGATACCCGTGCTGGCCCCACAGTGGGGTGTATCACTCCCCTAAAGTGGCAACCTGATACAACGGACATGCACGGCTTATACCTACACGATGCAACAACGTCTTACCTACCAGCCCGGGTCCACACACGCATATGAAACCCGTTGGACTTGCGTTGCCACCGCTCCCTGTTTTGGCCTCTTATAGTCAAACCCAGTATGCGTGTCCCGTCGTCGACTTGGGTCGAGCCCACAAAGATACGTTTTGGGATACTGGTTGAAATGGGCCCCCACTATTTACCACAAGCATTCCACCTAAGCTTGTCCCCATTAGTCCATCCCACTTAACCCACTTAGTCATGTTCATTTACATGTGTGTTTGGTTAAGTCTAACCGTATTTCAAATGCCTCTAAAGGCAACCACCAGATTCCTCATGCCACCCAAGGCACCTACTTAACCCCCATGTCCCACCTTACATGATTACCTGGTTAAGTATTTCTTAGTTCATTAAGGCCATAACCTCATAAAGACCTCTCACATTAGACTGGCATTTATGGCAGCTGGATTTGCCGGGCGGGTCCGGGCAGTCTTACACCATAAAAGAGTCTAACCTCGTGTCTTTACAACTGTTATGCTTTAGTTTGGGCCTAGGACCTCTCACATTGGGCCGACATTTGTGACTACTGGATTTGCCGGGCGGGTCCGGGCAGGTTTACATCACAAACGGGTCCAACCTCGTGTCCTAAGCATTGATTATTAATAATAATCCACTTTCCCTCAATTTTAATAATTCCCTACTTGAATTATTAATTACTTCCAATTTTTAACAATGTCCATAATTGACTCAATTATGGACATTCATTCATGGTATGCAACATCTTACAAAATTGCACCCAATTTATTAATTCCTAATATTACCCCTACCCCACGTTTGAACGTTTATTCGCAAAATATATGTTAGACTCGAATAGCCTAACTCATAGCATAAAAGAGATTATCATAATAACAACATGTATATGTGACCAAATGAATCATAATAAGGGGTGAAACTTGCATATGTCCAACTTGCATAGATTATACATGTCATGGATCTAAAGGTGTCAACTTGTTCAAAATTCACCTAATATGATCTCAATCAATTTTCATAAACTTACATATGAACATGTGTGAATCAACATCATCTAATTTTTTAACAACATGGTTTTATATGGGTACACCTAACTCAATAGGCAAATTCCTATAATCAAGTTTTATTTAATTATAGTTTCAAGTTTATGGGTACACCTAACCTAATAGGCAAATTCCCATAAACAAGATCCATTTAAATTAAAAAAAAACATAACTTTAAGCATGATCCAACAACATCATGATTTTTCAACATAATATAGCATGATTTATAACATGGCATAGTATGATAGTATAACATAGCTTGACATGATTCTCAACATAGCACGACATAGCATAAGAGAATTTACAACATAGCATGACATAGCATATATAATTTACATCATACGACAACATAATAACATAATAAGAGATCCACAATATATAGAATTTACAATTACAAATCACATCACTTTCTTGTGATCCATTCATAACTGAGTCAAATTAGTTTGTAATAGTCTTGTGAGAATCATCATACTCACCAACAAAAGAAGAGAATTAGAGAGAGAGTTCTTTGGTTTGATTTGTTTTGTTGAGTAGAATTTAGTTGTAGTAGATTAGGCTTCCTCTTCTTAGTTTGTGACGGCTACGCTGAACTCCATGGCAGCAGCATGACGGTAGCTTCTCTAATTTTACAAGTGATTTAGGTCTAGGATCTACCCACTTATTTATAGATTTTAGAATTCATTTAGGCCATTAGATTTAACCTAGAAATAACCGCAGCCGTTCAGACAAGATGGGGTTTATCTTGTTGACTCAGCAATGAGTCAGAAGTGACTCAGCAAACACTCAGCAAATTAATTCTATTCATGTTTGCATTAACTGCCCATATATATATATATATTCTACAATGTACACATTAGATACATCCCCCCCTTTTACACACTTATTATTGTTTTTATATACATATTAGATACATCCCCTCTCTTACACACTTATTAATATTTTTATATTCATATTAGATACATCCCCTCTCTTACACACTTATTAATATTTTTATATTCATATTAGATACATCCCCTCTCTTACACACTTATTAATATTTTAGCAACTTTAGTGTTAATAGAAAATTCGGGGTGTTACATTCTCCCCTCCTTTTAGGATTTCGTCCCCGAAATCTTCAAGTCTGGAAGAATGTATATCCTACCATCCAAACGTCCATCTACTCATCCATCATACACAGGCATCCATTGTCCTTAAAAGACTTCTAATGCTTTATGATCATATGCAAGTGTGTGTACATGTCCTTACCTAATGCGAAATCAGGCGGTCTACTGATTCAGTTGACCTCCTTAATGCAAATTATGTAAGTGTCATGAATCCATTATGTATGCAAAAGATCCTAATTGCTTACATACTACTTCTATATGCGTGCACACCCATTCAACCGAATGCAGCATCCATATGATGGTACAACCATTATACATCCATTATACTAAATACATCCATATATATGCAATATGCAATATGAAGTGACTGAGCCGATCTAGTGCCTAAAGTGTGTGTATATATGCATCCACGAGCAACCACTAGCAAACACTTGCATCCATTTTGCATCCATCATACATAACATGTCTCAAACACATGTTTCAACCATAGGATTATCCTAACTAAAGGTCAAAGATACTAATGAGAGGACATACTAAAGATAAGATAAGATAAGCTAAGCGATAAAGGAGAAATTAAAAGACATACCCTCAAAAAGAAAAGGGTACAACGAATGCATCTTCTCTTCTGTCTCCCAAGTTGCGTTGCTCTCATCATCTCCCCATTGCACTTTAACCAGTCTGACCTCTCGATTCCTCCACTTTTTGATCTCCGACCCAAGAATGCATGTAGGAGCTCGTCTAATTGTTGCATCACGCTCTATTTCCACCTCTTTAAGCAAGCTCGGCTCTACCACCTCCGCGGTCTTGTGCTAACACTTCCTCAAATGTGATACATGGAAAACGTCGTGTATTCCACTAAGTTTCTCAGGCAACTCCACCCTATATGCCATCTTCCCAATCCTGTTTTTTTACAGGAAACGGCCCTACAAACCTTGGTGCTAATTTCCCCACGGACCCAAAGCGAACAACATTCTGTAACGGAGATACTTTGATAAAAACCATGTCCCCAATGTCAAACTCAAGATCTGTCCTCCTCTTATCAGCATACGATTTTTTTGCCTATCTTGTGCTGCTTTCATCCTCCTTCGAATCAACTCAATCTTCTCCGAGGTTTCCCTAACCATATCGGGCCCAAGTAGGATTTTATCGGTAGATTCCCACCAACATGTAGGCGAACGACAAGGCCTTCCATAAAGAGCTTCGAAAGGTGCCATGCCAATACTAGACTGAAAGCTATTATTATATGCGAATTCTACTAACGGAAGGTGCTCTTCCCATGTACCCCCAAAGTCTAGGATACAAAGCCTTAAAAGATCCTTTAGAATGCGATTCACCCTCTCGGTCTGGCCGTCTGTCTGAGGATGATATGCGGTGCTCAAACATAGCTGAGTCCCTACCACCTCTTGTAAACTCTTCCAAAATTCGCTAGTAAAGATGGGGTCACAGTCGCTTACTATACTAGAAGGAATACCGTGCAAACGAACTATCTCCTTAATGTATACAGAAGCCAACCACGGAGCAGTCCTCTTACTTTTCACGGGAATAAAATGGGCGCTTTTAGTAAGTCTATCTACTATAACCCAAATCCCCGTGTTACCCTTCCTTGATCTTGGTAATCCATCCACAAAATCCATTGAGATGCTTTCCCATTTCCATAGTGGAACTTCTAATGGGTGAAGCAACCCAACGGGTTTCTTTTGTTCTGCTTTAACTCGTTGGCACACCAAGCATCTAGCGACGTACTCGGCCACATCCTTTTTCATACCGGCCCAAAAGAAAACCCACTTCATATCTTTGTACATCTTATCCCCGCCGGGATGAATGGTCATTTTTGAGCGATGAGCATCATCAAGAATGGCCTTCCTTAAGTCTTCGTCTTGTGGTACACAAAGTCTATTATCCCTTCGTAACCAACCCTTATCGTCTAGGGTATACCTACGAAGATGGCTTGACGACTCCCCCCCTTTGAGCTTTTCTACTATCTCAACCAACTGTGGGTCGTCTCGCTGTGCCTCACCAACCCGTCCTAGAAGTGTAGGTCTAACCTCCAAGGATGCTAATAGACCGGGTACTAAGTCAACGGAGGGTCTAAAGTCAAACATAGAGATGAATTCTAAGCTTTGTCGTTCAACAAACAACGGACTCAAGGACAACCTTTTCCTACTTAAGGCGTCTGCCACCACGTTACCCTTGCCCGGGGTATATGCTATTTCAAAATCGTAGGAGGCTAAGAATTCCATCCACCGTTGCTGCCTTAAATTCAAATCCTTCTGAGAGAATAAGTATTTTAATGATTTGTGGTCAGTGAACAGTTCGAATTTCTCACCAAGAAGATAGTGACGCCAAGACTTAAGCGCGAAAACAATTGCGGCTAGCTCTAAGTCATGCGTGGGGTAATTCTTTTCATGAACCCTCAACTGCCTTCCACCATAGGCTATTACTCTTCCCTCTTGCATGAGGACCGCGCCAAGTCCCGTCCCACAAGCATCAGTATAGATGGTAAACGGTTTATTCCCGTCTGGCAGCACTAAGACTGGGGCTGAAGTTAAGGCTCTCTTTAAACGTTGGAACGCATCATCGCAATCTTTGTCCCACGTAAAAACCAGGTTCTTCTTCGTTAACCGTGTTAATGGAGCTGATATTTTTGCGAAGTCTTTGATAAACTTCCTATAATAGCCAGCCAACCCCAAGAAACTTCTTACTTCGGTTGCATTTTCAGGGACCTTCCAATCTTGGATGGCCACCACCTTTGCGGGATCCACTGCTATCCCTTCTTTGGAAACCACGTGCCCTAAGAACCGTACTTCCTTCCTCCAGAAGTGACACTTAGAAAATTTTGCCTTAAGGTTATGCGCTCGAAGGGTTTCCAATACTTCCCTAAGATGTAGGGAGCGCTCTTCTTTATTCTTAGAAAAGACTAAGATGTCATCCACAAAGACTACCATGAATTTGTTAAGGTATTCCCTAAACACCCTACTCATCAAATCAACAAAATATGCAGGGGCGTTTGTCAAACCAAAGGGCATCACTAGCCATTCATAGAATCCGTCAGGAGTCCTAAAAGCAGTCTTATCTATACTATCCTCAGCCACTCTCAGTTGATGAAAGCCAGTGGCTAAGTCCAACTGCGAAAACACTGAGGCGCCAACTAACTGATCAAAGAGATCGTCAATCCTCGGCAGTGGGTGTCGGTTCTTTTTAGTAAGCTTGTTTAGTTCTCTATAGTCCATACAAAGTCTAAGAGACCCATCCGCCTTTGTGGCAAAAACTACTGGAGCACCCCACTCCGATATACTACGTCTTATGAACCCCTTCTCAAGCAACTCCTTTACTTGCTTATTGAGTTCCCTCCTTTCACGAGGAGCCATGTGGTGCACCGGCAAAGATACGGGTTTAGCATTATCCACAAGATAAATTCGAAAGTCTATCTCCCGCTTTGGAGGTAAGCCCTTCACCTCCTCAAACACATCCGGATATTCCCGGACCACTTCTACCGATCACAGGTTCTCTACAGACGCGTCAAGCGATTCAAGATAACTTAGCATAACGGAATTTATGGGATTACAAAAGATGTCGAGAGCATTACCAAGGCGAGTCACAAGCCTAACTACTCTCCTTTCACAATCAAGAATGGCCCTATTTCTAGACAACCAATCCATTCCTAAAATTAGCCCATAGCCCGTGAAGCCCAATACATAAGCATCACATCTAAATTCAACGCTAAGTATAGAGATTTTCAAATCCAAACATATCATGGTCAAATGAGCCGAACCCCCAATTGGATTTGAAACGACCAAGGGATCCTCTACTAAACTGGTGTTCAAGTGCAGTGATTCAACTAATGATGCAGAGATAAACGAATGAGATGCGCCAGAATCGAATAAGGTACGGACAGGATGATCAAACAGAAAAACTAAGCTTTCAACAGAAATTGTTCTACCTCTTTCTTGCAGCGGTGGGGCCGCAATAGCCTGAACTTGCCCCCTTGCCTGCCCTGGTGCCATAAGAGCCTGCACCTGTCCTCCCGAGGTAGACCCTGCCCTCTGCCCCTTCTTTGGACAGTCCTTCACTAAATGTCCCGCATCTCCACAATGAAAACAACCAGTCTTCGTTTTCTTTCTACAATCTTTGCTGAGATGGCCAGGCGTCCCACAATTGAAGCATTTCTTCTTCCCTTTGCCATTATTGTTTTTACCACCCTTCTTATTTTGCTGTTGGGGTTTCTTCTGATCCCCTTTCTTTTCAACTGCCTTATCCTCATGCATAAGTGCCATTTCTACTAGCTTTTCAAAGGTGGCTCCCATAGGGATGTGGGTCATAGCCAACCCTTGCAACGGTTCATTCAAGCCTCTAACGAACCTCAAAGCTTTCTTCTCTGGCGTGTTCACCAACTCCAAGCCAAACCTTGCTAACTGATTAAATTTATTGACATATTCCTTTACTGATGAGCTCCCTTGCTTTAGTGCCAGGAATTTTTCCATATTTAAGTTCTCCTCTGCCCTTGAAAGAAACTTTGCCTCAAACCTTCGTCTGAAATCCGCCCATGAATCAACTGGACGTTCCCCGTTAGTGACCTCCCACCAAAACGAGGCCTCTCCCTTCATTAACCAAGCAGCTAAACGGACTTTCCTCCCATCTTCCACTTCAAAGATATCCAACAATTCCTCAGTCTCCTTAAGCCAATCTCTGGCCTCCACAAACGTCTCAGTCCCTTGAAAAGTTTTTCCTCCCATAGCCTTGAATTCCTTGCACGTCTTTGCAAAAGTGTCAACACGAGGAGGAGGAGGAGGAGGAGGAATGGGTGCAACTAGGGGTGGAGGAGTATCCGCTGGGCCTGCAGTGGTGGCCCTAGCCTCCAAGTATCTCCTAAACCACCCTGGAATCGTCACACCTTCTGGGAGATTAAGATCTTCAGCCATGCTGAAACGAAAAAGGAAAGATTCAAAATGGAGAATTCGAAAGATAAAGATAAGGATGTGGCTATTTGGGATTATGTTTTTCATAAAAACTCTCTTTAAATAACATGTTTTTTTTTTTGAAAGCACTTCTTCCAAAAATACTTTAGAAAGAAAAAAAAAATATTTTTCTAAAAATTTTTTTTTATCTGTTCTGGTAACCTTATGCTCTGATACCACGTGTAACACCCCACGTCCATTAATGTCACTCACAAAGGGAATGCATTAACTTCCATGGAGGTTTTAAGTGAATATAGAACAGTAAAATTACAACAAGACAGATATAAAATAGTACTTGGAAATTCAAAAACTTTATTTCATTGTAGCAGAAGTCAAAACATGTTTGATTACATCATAACACCATATTCAATGTCAAGTACAATATCTATCTTGATAAAACAAGTACATAATCCCATTACATGAATAGCCATTAAAAAGAAAGATAACAAGCTGGACTTTACTTCAGCAGTCCAAGCTTTCCAGAAGATAAGCGATCCAACTAGACTCCACTAGAACTTGGCCCAACCTGCGGACCTGAAGGGAGAAAAAGGATGGAAAAGAGGGGGTCAGACATAAAGTCTGGTGAATATGATAATTCTACAATACTATTACCAAAATAACTGGACTAAGGCATAAGCTGGAAAACAAGAAAATGTCTATGAAGAGCAGATTAAGGACATAGACAATCGCTAAAGGCAACGTTATAGGCGCTCCTAAATACTAAAGGATAAACACTATACTGCACCACACCAGTCACCCTAAAGATTCATCCCACTTAGCTTCACTTAGAAACTTTCCCAATGGCTTTACGTACCCCTGGCTGACTACATAGGTGCCGCCTGCCCCTATCTCCACTAGGTGTACCCTACTTCCCATTATTCGATCGGCTCCCTAACTCGTAGATACCCGTGCTGGCCCCACAGTGGGGTGTATCACTCCCCTAAAGTGGCAACCTGATACAACGGACATGCACGGCTTATACCTACACGATGCAACAACGTCTTACCTACCAGCCCGGGTCCACACACGCATATGAAACCCGTTGGACTTGCGTTGCCACCGCTCCCTGTTTTGGCCTCTTATAGTCAAACCCAGTATGCGTGTCCCGTCCTCGACTTGGGTCGAGCCCACAAAGATACGTTTTGGGATACTGGTTGAAATGGGCCCCCGCTATTTACCACAAGCATTCCACCTAAGCTTGTCCCCATTAGTCCATCCCACTTAACCCACTTAGTCATGTTCATTTACATGTGTGTTTGGTTAAGTCTAACCGTATTTCAAATGCCTCTAAAGGCAACCACCAGATTCCTCATGCCACCCAAGGCACCTACTTAACCCCCATGTCCCACCTTACATGATTACCTGGTTAAGTATTTCTTAGTTCATTAAGGCCATAACCTCATAAAGACCTCTCACATTAGACTGGCATTTATGGCAGCTGGATTTGCCGGGCGGGTCCGGGCAGTCTTACACCATAAAAGAGTCTAACCTTGTGTCTTTACAACTGTTATGCTTTAGTTTGGGCCTAGGACCTCTCACATTGGGCCGACATTTGTGACTACTGGATTTGCCGGGCGGGTCCGGGCAGGTTTACATCACAAACGGGTCCAACCTCGTGTCCTAAGCATTGATTATTAATAATAATCCACTTTCCCCCAATTTTAATAATTCCCTACTTGAATTATTAATTACTTCCAATTTTTAACAATGTCCATAATTGACTCAATTATGGACATTCATTCATGGTATGCAACATCTTACAAAATTGCACCCAATTTATTAATTCCTAATATTACCCCTACCCCACGTTTGAACGTTTATTCGCAAAATATATGTTAGACTCGAATAGCCTAACTCATAGCATAAAAGAGATTATCATAATAACAACATGTATATGTGACCAAATGAATCATAATAAGGGGTGAAACTTGCATATGTCCAACTTGCATAGATTATACATGTCATGGATCTAAAGGTGTCAACTTGTTCAAAATTCACCTAATATGATCTCAATCAATTTTCATAAACTTACATATGAACATGTGTGAATCAACATCATCTAATTTTTTAACAACATGGTTTTATATGGGTACACCTAACTCAATAGGCAAATTCCCATAATCAAGTTTTATTTAATTATAGTTTCAAGTTTATGGGTACACCTAACCTAATAGGCAAATTCCCATAAACAAGATCCATTTAAATTAAAAAAAAACATAACTTTAAGCATGATCCAACAACATCATGATTTTTCAACATAATATAGCATGATTTATAACATGGCATAGTATGATAGTATAACATAGCTTGACATGATTCTCAACATAGCACGACATAGCATAAGAGAATTTACAACATAGCATGACATAGCATATATAATTTACATCATACGACAACATAATAACATAATAAGAGATCCACAATATATAGAATTTACAATTACAAATCACATCACTTTCTTGTGATCCATTCATAACTGAGTCAAATTAGTTTGTAATAGTCTTGTGAGAATCATCATACTCACCAACAAAAGAAGAGAATTAGAGAGAGAGTTCTTTGGTTTGATTTGTTTTGTTGAGTAGAATTTAGTTGTAGTAGATTAGGCTTCCTCTTCTTAGTTTGTGACGGCTACGCTGAACTCCATGGCAGCAGCATGACGGTAGCTTCTCTAATTTTACAAGTGATTTAGGTCTAGGATCTACCCACTTATTTATAGATTTTAGAATTCATTTAGGCCATTAGATTTAACCTAGAAATAACCGCAGTCGTTCAGACAAGATGGGGTTTATCTTGTTGACTCAGCAATGAGTCAGAAGTGACTCAGCAAACACTCAGCAAATTAATTCTATTCATGTTTGCATTAACTGCCCATATATATATATATATATATATTCTACAATGTACACATTAGATACATCCCCCCTTTTACACACTTATTATTGTTTTTATATACATATTAGATACATCCCCTCTCTTACACACTTATTAATATTTTTATATTCATATTAGATACATCCCCTCTCTTACACACTTATTAATATTTTTATATTCATATTAGATACATCCCCTCTCTTACACACTTATTAATATTTTAGCAACTTTAGTGTTAATAGAAAATTCGGGGTGTTACAATACCGCCCCTCGGATTTTGGGATCGTCACAGTTGGTATCAGAGCTTTGGTTAACCTTAGTTCAGGGACCTAACACATTAAACACCTCGTCAGGATAGAATCAGTGGTGTTCTAATGCGAGTAGCTCATTAGAGATAGGATTAGCAATGTCCTAGAATGAGCTAAGCAGATTAGCAAAACAATTTGATCAGTACATCATCATTATCTTTCTTTGTATTCCCTTGCTTTATCATTTATGAAAATTATCAAATCTGTGAGCTTGACTCTTTTCTTTCTTATACAGTATTCTCTTAGATGGCTACACGAGCAGCAGCAGCTAGAGGAGGCCGTGGAGGCCGAGGAGTTGCAGCAGGAGGACGGGGGAATATCCCCGTAGCTGTGGAGATCCCTATTATTCAGCCACCAGCACCAGAAGACTTTGAGTTAGATAAAGTGGCAAAGAGATACAGAAATCTTGGGGGAAAACCTTTCACTGGCACTGGCACAGTGACTGAGGCAATAGCTTGGCTAAAAACCTGTGAGAAAATCTTCGAAGGTATGGGTATGGGAACCCACAATAAAGCAAGACTTGGCATTTGGCTCCTTCAAGAGGAAGCAGAGCTGTGGTGGGATGCCATTACTTCTGGGGATGCAGCTGGTACTATCCGGACTTGGGAGCAGTTCAAGACTTTATTCAATGAGAAGTTTGTGCCGGAACAAGCTCTTGAGAGGATGCGGGAGCAATTTGCTAATCTCCAGCAGGGAGACCTCTCTATTCAAGACTATCTGAATAAGTTCACTCAGCTATCGCGCTATGCTCCAGAACTGGTTTTGACCGACAAAGCGAAGAATAAGAGATTCATTTTTGGGCTGAAGCGCAAATACCATGATAGAGCTATGAGCAACATCAAACTCTCTTTTACAGAACTAGTAGAGATGGCTTGCAACTACGAAGACATGGATGAGAGGCATGCTAGCCAAGACCGCACTAAAAGCCAAGCAGGGAATAAGCGCAAGACTTCAACAGACCAACCCGAATCTAGCATCACCGCGGCCGCTACTTAAAAGCCCGCAAAGATCCCGAAAGGAAACTGCTACAATTGCGGGAAGCCCGGTCATTTCTCTAATGTATGCAAGGCCCCAAAGAAGCCAAAGGCCAATGACTCTGCCGAATGCTACAACTGCCACAAGAAGGGGCATTACAGCAGGAACTGCCCTCTAAAGAAGAGCGCACAAGTGGCCCATGTCTATGACGGGAATACCCCGCCAGCTACCACCGATGGATCAGGTAAACCCGATGTCTTGGGAGGTACTCTTACCATCAAAAATATTCCTGTTTCTGTACTTTTTGATACTGGTGCATCACGTAGCTTCATTTCTGGTAACATTGTTCACAAATTAAAATTGAAGCGAAGAAAACTTAAGGAACCAATTAAAGTTCGAAACCCAATAGGAAGTTCCGTTAGTCTCAGTTTGTACTGTAGAGTGCCTATCTCCTATTCATGTTACAAGTTCTCCTTTGATTCGATTGTTATGGACCTTTTCGAATTTGATGTTATACTGGGACTTGACTGGTTGACAAAATATAAGGCCGAAGTTAGATGTGCCGAAAGAATCGTTAAAGTCGAAACGAAGCTTGGACCTATATATATACCATGCCATGGCTCAGAAATTAATAGAACGGAATTTTGGTCTTCTTTAGAAGTTACTCCCCCTTCAATAGAAAAGATACCGGTCGTGAAAAACTATGCGGATGTGTTTGAAGAAGTAGGAAACTTACCGCCGCAAAGAGAAATTGAATTTAGAATTGATCTAATTCCGAATTCCCGACCAGTAGTTCATCCAATAAGAAGAATGGCCCCAAAAGAAAAAGAAGAGCTAAGTAGCCAAACCCGAGAATTGCTTTGGAAAGGTCTGATCAGACCAAGCTTTTCAGCATGGGAAGCCGCAGTAGTATTTGTCCCTAAATCAGACGGTACTCTAAGACTTTGCGTCGATTACAAGGATCTCAATAAACAAACACTGAAGAACAAATATCCTTTGCCCCGAATAGACGATCTGTTAGATCAATTAAATGGAGCAACCGTATTCTCCAGTATGGACCTAGCTACAGGTTTCCACCAATTGCGTATAGCCGAAGACTGTGTTCCTTTGACAGCCTTCAAGGGTCCCGATTTATTCTACGAATGGTTAGTAATGCCGTTCGGCTTGTGCAACGCTCCGGCATACTTCGTTGATCTTATGAACAGAGTGTTCCGTGGTGTATTGAATAAATTTGTTCTAGTCTTCATCGATGACATTTTAATCTACTCTAAGTCGGAAGAAGAGCATGCAAAACATTTAGAACAAGTGTTGAAAATTCTAAGAAGAAATGTCTTGAAAGCTAAATTTTCTAAGTGTGTCTTCTGGCAGAATGAAGTTAAATTCCTTGGCCACGTAGTGTCAAAGGAAGGAATTGCGGTAGATCCAAGAAAAATTACAGCGATTCAGAACTGGAAACAACCTACTACGCCCACTGAAGTTCGAAGTTTCCTTGGATTAGCTAGTTACTATCGGAAATTCGTTCAGGATTTTTCCAAGATATCAGGAGTTTTGACAAAGCTTACAAAGAAGCATGAAAAATTCAAATGGACTCCCGAATGTGAAGAAGCTTTCCAGGAGCTGAAACTGAAATTGACAACCGCTCCAGTATTGACCATTATAGAAGGCAACCAAGACTTGACTGTATGGACAGATGCTTCTATTAGAGGGCTAGGCGCAGTGTTAATGCAAAAAGGCCAAGTGATCGCTTATGCCAGTCGTCAACTAAAGCCGCATGAAAGGAACTATGCTACTCATGATCTTGAGTTATTAGCTATCGTGTTTGCTTTAAGAATATGGAGGCATTATTTATTGGGCGAGAAATTCGAACTATACACCGATCATCAATCCTTGAAATACCTGTTCACCCAGAAAGATTTAAACCTAAGGCAACAGCGTTGGTTAGAATTCCTTGCAGCATACGATTTTGAAATTATATACACTCCAGGGAAAGCCAATGTTGTAGCAGATGCGCTCAGCAGAAAGAATGAAATCATCGCCAGTTTTGTCATCACATCTTCATTAATAGACAGGATCTCGACTCTTCAGAAAGACGATGAATTTATTCAAAGAATCAGTCAAAGAATCAAAGGAGGTGAATCCACAAGTTTTCGACTCGATGACAGGGGAGTTCTAAGATTAAAGGGTAGAATCTGCATCCCAAACCTTCCCGAGCTCAGAAGAGAAATACTTGATGAGTGCCACAAATCCAAATTAAGTATCCATCCCGGTGTGAGCAAAATGTATAACGATATCAAACGCACATTCTGGTGGAGGTCAATGAAGAGAGATATCTCATTATATGTTAGCAGATGCTCCACTTGTCAGCTAGTTAAGAGTGATCAGCAGAAATTGGCTGGATTATTGCAACCATTAGAAATTCCAGGTTGGAAGTGGGAACAAATCTCGATGGATTTCATCGATGGCTTGCCCCGAACTAGGAAAGGAAACGACAGTATATGGGTAATCGTAGATCGCTTCACGAAGACTGCCCATTTTATCCCTGTCCGATCCAACAGAATGGCTCAAAGTCTGGCACAGATTTACTTCAAAGAAATTGTTAAACTTCATGGAGTACCGCTCAGTATAGTCAGCGATAGAGATCCCCTGTTCACTAGCAAATTCTGGGAAGCATTCCAAGGGGAATTGGGAACCAAATTAAATCTAAGCACCGCTTATCACCCTCAGACAGACGGCCAAACTGAACGGGTGAATAGAATTTTAGAAGATTTGCTGCGGGCTTGCGTTATTGATTTTGGGGGCTCATGGGAAGATCATTTACATTTAGCCGAATTCTCTTATAACAATAGCTATCAAGCAAGTTTGGGGATGTCCCCATTTAAAGCACTATACGGTAGACCGTGCAGATCTCCCGCATGTTGGGTAGAACCTGGCAACAGACTTGTGTTAGGGCCCGATATGATTCAAGAAGCATCGGATAAAGTCGATTTCATTAAGAAGCGATTAAAAACCGCACAGAGCCGATAGAAAAGTTATGCAGATGCAAGAAGAAGGGATATATCGTTTGCCGTTGGTGATTATGTTTATTTAAGAGTTTCTCCAATGCGAGGAGTAATCAGATTTGGCAAGACTGGGAAGTTGGCACCGAGATTTATTGGTCCCTTTCCTATACTTGAACGGATTGGAACTCTTGCATATAAGGTTTCATTACCTAATTGGTTGCCTGGTATACATGATGTGTTCCACGTATCTCAACTCAGAAAACATGTTCATGATCCCGACCTTATTGTGGAAGAAGCAGCGCAACATGATATTGACATAACTCCAGAATAAGCACTCAAGAGAGATCCATTAAAGATAGTTGGCAAAGAAACCAGAGAGCTAAGGAGGAAAAAGATTCATTTAGTCAAAGTGCAGTGGAGTAGTGATCCTAGAGACTGTACTTGGGAAACTGAGGAAAGCATTAAACAAGCCTATCCCAAATGCAGAGTGGACATCTCTGACTAACTCCGGTGCAAGGTACATTTACAATACTTTGCATTTACATTTTATTTCCTGCTTAACTGTTATTTCCTTTTCGAGGACGAAAAGTTTTAAGTGGGGGAGATTGTAATAACCCGGAAAATGTGAACCAGTTTAAAATTTTTAAAGTTAGGTTATTAACAAGAAATTTGAATGATTAAAATAGCCTATTTCCATAAAATATAGAATTGTGTATAATATGGCAGTTTGAAATTTTGAATACAAACTTAGTTTGACTGTACCGGGTGGAAAATATAACAGATTTTAACGAAACTGAAAATATTTAAATCTGTTTATCAATACCTTTCTAACGAATCTGAAAAATCGTAATTTCATAACGGAAATCAAAAGTTATGGCCAAATGAATTTTCAGAAAGGTCGCTATATAGTATATATAACCCTTGAAAATTGAGATTTTGCATACGACCTCGGAATTCGACGAAACCACTTTTGTTGGGTCCGGGATGTCAAATTATTGCTAAGTTTCAAATTTCGTAATTTTTGAAGCTAGTATGTGAGCGGGGCAAAAGATAACGTGTTTGGTCAAATTCTGTTAAAATGGGTCGACCTAAAAATGGCCGTTTTTCAAACGAGCTCAGAATTCGACGAAACTGGTTTTGTTAGGACCGTATCGTCAAAACAAAGCTAGATTTATTTTTCTGGAATTTTTCGATTCAGTTTGTGGCCCTGGCAAATTGAAATGTACGTTTAAATTAAATATCGAATGTTTTATATTTTAAATTGAAAAATAACTGTCTGTAACAGTCGAAATGGCCAACGAAACATATCCCATTGTGTCCGGAATGGGGGTATTTAGCTAGGGGCGACAGTCGTCGGGGTTAAAAAGGAGTCCGTTTGCAAAAACACTACTTAAAAATTTTCTATAAATATCGACCAATGAGAAATTTTCTTTTTTTAAAAAAAAAAACCCTAAAACCCTAAGCCGCCAGACGATAGGAACGACGCTCGTCGTTCAAACCTTTCCGTCGAAAATCCCGCCGCCACAGGCGACGCCAGCCACCACCCTCAATCGACGCCGCCCACCTCCCTCTTCAAATCCGACCAACTCCCGACCTCCCTCCCTTCGCCAGCGTCGAGAAAAACGCCCAGAAAGCCGCCGACTTCACGTCGACGCCACGACCGCCAGAGGCGATCGCACCTGCCCCTCCGACCACCGTTAGGACCGCCTCGCTTCCCTCTTTCAAGTCCCACCCTCTGATCGGAGCATAGATTCACGGATTTGCAGAAAAATTCAACCCTAGCTTTCGAATCAAAAAAGGGGTATACGGCTGAAACTGATTTTTACACTTTAAAGCGTTGCAAACTTGTAAAAATCATATCTTTTTGCTGTCTTAACGAAATTCGATGAAACAGGAGACACCGTGACCGCAAGGAGGCTCTCTACATTCTAGAAGAAGCCGCGGATTTTTCTGACCTTCCTTCGATTTTTAGCACCGCAAGAACCAATGTGAGGAATCTAAACTATTTGTGTGAATGTAATCGCGTTGTATAAATTATATAAGCGAAGTGTAAATTATATACGCATTGTATACCTCATGTACATGTGTTGTATAAGTTATATTAGCGATGTATAAATTATACAAGCGTTGTTTGAAACATATATGCTTTGAATTGTGATGAAATGCAAGTGAATTATTATACTATATATATATATATATATATACTCCCCTCGTCCACAAACCATGGACGATATTTATTGCTTGTGATTGACGTGATATTATATGGTATGACGAATGGTTGGAAATAATTGTTTGTGGTTGATATTATGGTTGAAAAATACCCTCTTCTGGTTGAAACAAAATAGAATAGGATTGTGGAATTGAAAATAAAACATGCCGCCTGCGTGCGAACTAGATGCATGATCCCCATTGTAAAAAACCGCGAGGTTTTAAGGTAGAGCGAGGAGCCGTACTAGGGACGGTCTCGGTTTTAACTACCCTGCCGTTATGGTGCCGAAATTTTCTGAAATATATATGTGTTAGAATAATTTTCCTTCATTGAAATTATTTACATATGCTATATCGAATATTCATGTGTTGAGTTGCAATTCATTCGTTGAGTTGAAATTCATGTGTTGAATTTTATTCGAATTTAAACAAATGGCTTTAGCGATAAAAATCACATTTTTATATATATACAAACTATATCGAATATTCATGTGTTGAGTTGCAATTCATTCGTTGAGTTGAAATTCATGTGTTGAATATTATTCGAATTTAAACAAATGGCTTTAGCAATAAAAATCACATTTTTATATATATATACAAACTATATCGAATATTCATGTGTTGAGTTGCAATTCATTCGTTGAGTTGGAATTCATGTGTTGAATATTATTTGAATTTAAACAAATGGCTTTAGCAATAAAAATCACATTTATATATATATACAAACTATATCGAATATTCATGTGTTGAGTTGCAATTCATTCGTTGAGTTGAAATTCATGTGTTGAATATTATTCGAATTTAAACAAATGGCTTTAGCAATAAAAATCACATTTTTATATATATACAAACTATATCGAATATTCATGTGTTGAGTAGCAATTCATTCGTTGAATTGAAGTTCATGTGTTGAATGTTATCATCTTTTAAAAATAAAATGAATCGACATTGAAAACTATATTTTATCATAAATATGAAGTGTTAAAAATACACATGTGTCGAATAAATATTTTTGATGATAAAAATATTCCTTTTATCACGTATACGCTTAGTTAAAAATACACATGTGTCGAATAAATATTTTTGATGATAAAAATATTCCTTTTATCATGTATACGCTTAGTTAAAAATACACACGTGTTGAAATAAATAATAGTTTGCTAGAAATATTATTATTAGCTTTGTTCTGCATATATATACATGTGTTGAACAGGAAAAATGGATTAGCTGTTGAGTAAAGAAATTATTTGCGTGCCCGACAAATAGGTAAACCTTGATGAGTTGGCTGCGCAATTTTATTTATATATCAACTCCTGTGAATGCCATTGGATGCGGAGTGCTGGTTTTTCTGTGTGAAATAATAAACAACGCCATAGGATAGTAACAATTAATTTTGAACTACACTACATGGCATACTTCTTGACGATAGGCATACTTCATCATATTCCACATAAGCAATTGGAGCTTGTGTGACGAGGTGGAAGATTTACCATATAAGCAAGAGGCTTGTATGGCGATGACTATGTTCTACAGGTTGAACTGATGACTGATATGGACTATATAAATTATAACGATAAATTGCCAGATTAATAAAAACCCCACACGGGTCTGGAGTTGACAATAATCACGTCGCTCTATTTATTAGATACGGCACATGGACTATTTATTTCCACACGGAAACGGGGTGACGGGAATTTATTCTCTGGAGTGATTATCAGTACATGCTCCCCCGTAAACACCAAAATATATCACTAAAAAATATGTGAATGCTTTTTAGGATTTATTGGGTACCTAATACGGCCCAATAAATTTCCAAACCCCTCCCCGTACAAAGGAGGTTATGGCGAAATTTTTCGAAATATTAAGGCGTTAGTGAAATATTTGAAGTGAAAACGAAGTTGAAATATAAAATGAACTATAGTTGAAACTATGGAATGAACTATATTTATATATATAAATATAAATATAATTAAAGGGAATAGAGGCCGTGCAGTTCGCGTTTCGGAATCGTAATTTGAAACGATTAGTACGAGAAATCCGACCATCGGATTTTCCCGAAACCGCAACCGCTGGGTTCGCCTTGGAAATATCTTTCCAACGGCACCAACCTTGTAAAAATCCAACGGTTGGATTGTCCGGAATGTTTAATTCAAATCTGAAGAAAAACAGTGCTAGAATCGTTTATATTTATATATAAATATAAATATAATTAAATTTAATCGAATAACGACGCTGCAGTTCGAATTTTGAAACCGTAACTTCAAACGACTAGTATGGAAGATCCGACCGTCGGATTTTCACGAAACTGGAACCGTTGGGTTCGCTTTGGAAATATCTTCCCACTGATATAGACTTTGTAGAAATCCAACGGCTAGATTTTCCGATATGTGTAAAGCAAATTAAGGGGAAAACAGCGCCAGTGCCACGGCACGACCTGAAACGTCGTTTAATTAAATATGGCCATTTTAAAATAAATAAAAATGGCGAAAAATCGTTATAAAATATTATAAGCAACATAGGTTGCAAATAAACCAATTGGGCTTGAATTGTTTGATATTTGATGGTTGTATGTGTATGACATGAAAATAACACTAAATAACTGAAAGATGGATGTCGAATAATATAACCATATAAAGAATCGATTTAAATTCTAATGACGTGAATTATTTGAAAAGGCCGAGCTAACCCTCATTTCAAATAATTCATCGAGCGATTCGAATTGGAAAATGCAAAGACGATTCAAGACCGGCGATCTTTGTATCGGTTGGATGGGCGCTACTGAGGTTCCTAACCGGAGTAGCTACCGGAAAGGGACGGAAGTAGTAGCCGTCTGAACGTATGTGTTGATTGGACGGATATACGAGGAATTGACGCCTCCGGTTTCGTTCAGACCCAGGACGGACTTGTAAATGGACTGTGTGTCTGACATTGGATTTTGTTCTATACTGATTGATCTCTGTTAAATATATATCTGTTTGGCGGCGGAGAATTTATTCTTTTGCTTAACGCCCTTCTCTGAGACGTACGAGCTTAGAGGTTATATATCGATGGAAATCAATCGTATGGAGTGGACTGCCTATGTGGCATGCCAAGATGCTGTGATCAAGGCTTCTGTTGCAAAGCAAAGTCTTGTGGATGATGATCAAAGCAAGGCCTACGTGGCCTAGCTTTGTGTATTTCGTAGATTCGCGAGCCTCACACATCGGTATGAGTTAAAAACGGGATACGGACTGCAGGGAGAGCACGACGTTTCTTTCTAGCTATGGTGGTGTCAGTGACTTACCGGCCCTGACATATATATCTACTTTTCACCTTTGTGGTTGTTGGAATGCGAGGCGCCTCGATTATAGGTCTGTAAGGACCGGGAAACGTGTGTTCAGGAATTGCCAATCCTCTAACGTAAGTGAGGACCGGCCCTGAAGCATCCAGGGGTTACCCAGAGTGTGTAGTCCTGAGGCATTTGCTAGAGTGTCTCGAAGCGGAGAGGAGCTTGCCCCTTGCCTCGACTCATGACGGAAATCCAATTTCCAATACGAAATAACGGACTTGATTGTAGTACTAGTATGGTGACATAGTATATGGTAGCTATGCCGCCTAGGATTGATATTTATGATGCTATTCATTTTTGAAACATATATGCACTAGTAATAATATCAAATGATTTTGCTTTATACGTATCAAGCATATTTGGCCCTTATAAGGTAAAACTCTATCCTCCGGCTTGCGTTGCATTGTGTGATGGGACTTGAGTCTTATAATGGCTTCATTCTTTCTAAAAGCATTGCGTTGTTTTAAAAGAATTTACTTTGTTTTAAATGCACTAGAAATCACTGGAGTAAACCCGTTCCGCGAAAGTGGCGTGGTCCTATGATTTGCTATTTACTTTTGTTTAACTGTTAAATAGATTCCTCATACCAGTCCCCATGACTGACTCGTTGTTTGTTTCACTTTGCAAACGCGGGTGCCCTTATTTTCACACGGGCAGCCTAGTACACAGGTGACAGGTGCTTTTTGGTTCTGCACAGCTGCATAGCGTGCACTTTTGGCTCATGGCGAGGCTGACTTCATAGAGATGACTTAGATATTTTCCGCCATTACTGTATTTATATTATGATTCCGCCACTGGCGATGCAGACTGATTTACTTTCCGTATTTCTCACTATATGTATATGTATTCCGCCTTTGGCGATGTAGACTGATACTCTTATTATGTCACTGCATGTATGTATTCCGCCCCTGGCGATGATGACTGATCACTTCCCTTTCTTTTTACTAAGTATATCCCACGTTATGCTTTTCTGATATTTCTACATGTTGTGATTCCGCTGTCATATCCATGTAAAATTATTTTATTTATTGTTTCTGCTATTATCTGTACTCTGCTATGATGATTAATGTGTTATTTCCTAATGATTATCCTTAATACCGCCCCTCGGATTTTGGGATCGTCACATATATAGTATACAAATCAAACTCGCGGGCACTTATTGGAAATTGGATTCCGACTTTGACAAGATATGGGACCACCTGCCGATAATGTATCTCTAGAGGCGAATACACTAGGTTCAACAAGAACATCTTGCAACCCGGCCCACACATGACCGACCACTCATTTCGCTTGAGTGTATCGAATGTATATCACCAACGGTTGGGATCAGCAACCGCCTCCCGAAATGGGACAGCATCGATAGATTTAAGAACAAAAGGAATTTCTCTAGATAGGTGATCATACATCCTAATGGGTGCGACCCACATAGCCATGCCGCCTGCCCGATTTTTGTCCTTTCCTGGTTGATGAGGCTTGAGGTCATAACGTATCATTTGACAGATCACACCTCCATTACTTTGAATGCCACATCGTCATACCCGCCAAATCACACATTGATTTCACCAAAAATACCACGGGTATACAGCTAAGAGAAACGAATTCCTCCGCCACCAAACGTAAGTACGTTTGAAGAGATCAACTTACGTAATTTATTGGATATACTCTGTCAGACACTCGTCCATTTACATTTGTCCTGGGACTGGACAAACCGAAGGCACTATTCAGTACATCCATCTTAGGCACTGTTATCTAAGACTTATACAATAGCCCTTGCACTTCACTCTGTCTTCACGATATTCAGCATACTTGATTCGCAACGCTTATGCCAATACAGAGTGGTTCTTCGGATAATAATCCAACCGGTCTCTCCATATTAACAACGTTAAAATGGTCAAAACTTTGATAGTCGGTGATTTAACTATCAAATGAAACATGTGGGTGTGCAAACAACGATATTATTTCCCGAAGGAAACTCTATCGAACAATCATCATTTCATCCATTCGTTCATTCCCCTATTCCTGTTGTTTAATGTTTCGTATTCACTATATTTAGAAAATATATATCATTATCATTGGAAAACATTTCCATCTCTTGTTTCTATATTCAAAAAACAATTCTGCTTCTCATTTGGAAAACATTTCCAAATCTCCTTCATTTGATTAAACAGATGTTTGAATAAACATCACTATGCCAAATCTCCTTCATTTGGTTTCCACTTAACCACTTTTCACCATCGAATCTTAAACATTTCTTAGTTAAAAACGAAGTCAATCATGTTGGGGTATAGTTACCTCTCAGACCTTAACTGAACAACATTTCTAACTTCGAAATAGGCAAAGTTCATCTTTCTAAATCTTTAACACTTCTTTTACGACATCCTCGGATTTTATTTACAAATCCGTTTCTCGTACGGAAAAACACTTGATTATAACAATGGGGTTATGATCCCCTGCATCCGAATTATAATGACTTTATAAATACTTTGATTTTCTAACTCGAATAAATAACGAACTAAATTATTAACTCATACTCGGTTAACTCTAAGCTGTAACTCTTATTCAATTTACTCTTATTCTATTTAACTCTTACTGGACTAACCCTTGTTCAGATAACTCGGTCTGATTTACTCATTTTGACCCACTTACTTGATCAGTTCAACTGGACTAACTTAGCTTAATTAACTCGACTAAATTACTTTTATCAATTAACTAATATTTGACTTGACACCATTCGCTCGACTCTAGATCGCAGCGATCACAATGGTTATGCCTGATTCCCTCAGGAAACATCTGACCGCCTTAGGCTATCTGCAGCCCTACGAATTACGCTAGCAGTCGTGCTCACTGGTAGCTTATCTTAAATGGCTACTTCTGTTTAACTCTATCTCGAATAACTAAATTCGAGCAAATCTAATTGATTAACTAATATTCCATCATCCCTCATTCGATTACTATATTTGGATAACTCTAGTTCGATTAGACTCTAATCGATTAACTCTAACTGATTAACTCTAATTGGTTAACTCTAACTAAATAACTCTAAATGTTTACTCCAACGGTTTAACTCTACGGTTTAACCCTAACGGTTTAACTCTAACAGTTCAACTCTAATAGTTTAACTCTAACGGTTGATCTCAATCAATTTGTTCTATTGGATTAACTCTATTGGATTAACTCTCTTGGATCAACCCATTTCGAATAACTAATATTCAATAAAACTTCCTTTCGAATAAACTGATATTCGATAACTTTACTTCGAATAACTCTTATTCGATAAATTCTCCTTCGTCCTTATTCAGTTTCAAACATCGATGTGGAAATCGATTTTTACTTCTCTATATAAGTCTTGACTTATATACTCTATTTATCCAAAGATAAATAACTAAATTAATTTATAAAACTTTATTTATAAATTAACCTTCTCACTTTATCTGTTAAAACAGATTTCTCTTAAATTCTCACTTTGAATTCATATTCTGTTTACCCGTGTGCGAAGCACGGGCCTAAATTCTTCCTAGTGTAAAATTCTCCTTTATTACACTTTTATCCATTTTCAAGTACTTCAATATTCTATTTATTTTCTAAATAAATAATTCCTTTTTATAACTCAGTTTATTTCTCTAGATAAATATTTCCTTTTAATCTATTTGTAAATGTTTTACAAATATATTTTTTTCTAATTCCATTTGTAAATGTTTTACAAATGTTTTCTTTTTATCTCTATTTGCAATGGTTTTACAAATATTTTCTTTTCTATTTTATTTGTAAATGTTTTACAAACAATTTCCCTTCTCTATTTGTTTTACAAATATTTTTCCTTTATTGCTTTGATTTTATAAAATGATTTCTTTTATAAAACCCTTTTTCCTTTCATACATAAAATCCGTTGATTTTATATAAATATTTTATTTCAAAATAAATTTTGAAAATTTCCCTTTTCCCTTTCTCGTATCACTTATGGTGTAAAAATATCAAATCAACTGATCGGTCATCATCCAAACACACAGAATCAATAACGGATGATATAACACATCATATATCAAAATATATGAAAAGCGGTAAATAAATGTTGAGGAACCCAGTTGGGTCCCTCCGACCTGTTTCCCTGCATCCACAGATGTCAGTCAACATAAATAACATGAGTATAAAATATTCTGATAAGCAGAATCAGTATTTCGATACGATTTATATATATCGTTATCGATGTTTTCAATCAACTGACTAGCAGTTCAACCAAACAGCCAACACACAGCAATTCAACCAATGTTTATCAATTCTAAAAATACTTTATAAAAACATAAAGTGTTCAGAGTTAGTGAGATTTACTCACATTGGACGGTTTATCGTTGAATAACGATAATCGGTCAATGATTTGGTTCAGACGTTAAATTTCACCATAAATCCAAACGAGCTCTAATCCACTTGCGGTCAGTTCCATTGCGTAGTGCTTGTCCATACGATCCCAACGCAGCTTACGGTTCGTCAATCTGATTTCGTATGATCAAGTTATCGTATTTACAAATTTGTACATTATATAAATTTATTTAAAATTTAACTAAATTAAATGTTGGGCTTTACGACTCAAAACAAGGCCCATCCACGGTTTAAAATACCCAAACCCGATCAGCCTTCTTCCTCCTCCCCTTAATCACAAAGCACGGCTCCTGCTAACCACCATAGCCTCACGTTTGAACATCTCAAACTCCCTCTTCACTTCATGAATCAATACGAGAAACAAACCACTTCACTTCTCATCATCCCCTCTTCATCCTCAACCCCATCTCGTGAAACTCGGTGCACCAATTTCCGTCGCCATCTCGGTCAACCACCAAGCCATTACAGTAATCGAACGACAGTTTTTGATGTCGATTTTTACCAAACTCCACTCACGCATGCTATTTCACTCGAGAAACCTTAATATGAACTCAACTTCGTGAATCGAAGCTTTAATTCGCGATTACTCTTAGCCCTAACACCCAAACATGGAGCTGAACACTTTCGACGCGAGCAAACAGACTTCAAACTTATTGAAATTGGTATGAGCTTGAACAGAATTTAACCAGGAGTGCAAATATATGAGTTTGGGTATTTAAAAGATTTTGTGGAAATTTATATGAATTTTTGAAAGAGCATTTTCCACTGTTGAAGCTTGTAGGTGTGGCGGCGTGAGTTTTCGCTGATGGGAAAAAGTTTTAGGGTTAGGCAGAATGTTATGAGTATTTATAGGGTAGTTTATTATTATTTTTATTCCATTTTTTTTATTTTATTTTAAGCCAACGCTGTCTTTTCTTGTCCTTAAAAATTCCTGTGATCACATACAACACTCAAAAATTATGAAAATTTGCATGCAGCTACAGTTCTACATTACGGACCCAACGAAACTTGTTTTGTCGAATTCCGACTTCGTATGCTCACACATTGTATTTTTAACGGTCAAAAATTGACTGTTTTTCAATCTAAAAATCCGTACGGCCACATACTGGCTCTAAAAATCACAAAACTTGAAAACTAACAATAATTTGACATTGCGGACCCAGCAAAATTAGTTTCGTCGAAAACGGAGTTCGTTTGCAAAACTGGTTATTTTTAAAGCTCAAAAATAGCCCTTTTAAATATATAAATATATTTAAAAACATTTAAATTTAATATTTAAAAATAAATATTATCGTATATATTCACATACGGTATATCACAGCTCTAAAATAATCATATCAGAGTTTATAACTAGATTTTCAAATTCCAGTGTTAAATCGATATTCAAATTATATAGAAAATCCATTTATAACGTAAATAAAGCGTTGCAAATATAAAGGAATTTCATAGCGACTATTTTAAAATTTGATTTGGACATAACTCTCAATCTATATGACAAAATCTCGATTTTTCTCTTCCACTAGAAAAATATACTTCACCAGCTCCACACGTTTCTTGTTTCACAGGAATCCGGCTTAAAACGGCTTGTGTATATTCGTTTAAAGTTCGAATCGCCAAATAGCGAACTACAGCGCCATTTCGAGCTATATTATAATTATAAAATAAATTATACATTCAAACTGACGTATATAATTATATTCGTCAATAAAATCCAATATAAACTGAATTATATATATATATATATATTCTATATTGCCCATCCACACAATATTGTGAATTCCACTATTTCTGACTATTTTAGAAATAAATATATTATTCTATTATTTAAATAAATTAAATATTTCATATAATTAAATTCAACGACCATTATATTTTCTAAATCACTATATAAATAATTAAATAAATAAATTATTATATAGCTGAAAATGCGGGTCGTTACATTCTTCCCCCCTTAAAATAATTTCGTCCTCGAAATTGCTAAGGTAGAAAAATGAATTTTATAACTAGGTTAAAATTATTTGGTTACTCTGATTTCACTAAACCAATCTATTCTAATTAATTTATTAATTTATTTCTATAAACGAAAATTTTCTAACACCTGAAATTTCTGAAAAGTTTCGCCAGCACCTCCTTTGTATTGGTCAATAGCTCAAACTCCAACTCGCCTCCTTAGGCCTTCTTCAACCCAAAAGAAAATCAAACAGCCAAGTGGCTTGCCAAACAGGCTCATAAATCTCATCCAACTCATATGAATATGTACGTGTACCTTTTTGTCGGCATTCAATTCTGCTATCAATTTAGCATATACCACTATCATCCCAATCAAACTCCCAACCACTTTTATCTTCAACATGACCATCCGCTTATAACCAAGCCAAATTTCAATCAAACTGCAATTCCAATCTCAATTCAAATTTCTTGCTCGACCATCCATTTCTATCCCAGATTATCTCTAATCTAGTCCAATTCTACTTGATACCATTTTATTTCAATTCAACTCAATTTCCACTGAACTGGCTTCAATTCAATTTCAAATTTACTTTCACAAATTTTTATTTAATTTGTGTTTATTTCAATAATCTGTACCTGGGAGTTTCAAATAGCTTTGCCTTTTCCAAAAATCAAATATCACTTTGGAATATCAAAACAACTTGGTTTCTCAAAACAATTCAAAAACAAAATCTTTGGTAGTAATCTGTCACTTACAAACTCGAAAATGAGCACCGATGATGTCCGGATCAACATCGGAATTTATTTTCCAGCTATCGAAGTGAGTTCAATACTATAGCACTTTCAAAACCCATTTTTAAACATTTTCATTTTGAAATTCATTTCAAAATATCCCTTTTCAATGCTTGTAACAAATTTAAAATCTCCCAGGATTTTAAAATTCACATATATTCAATTTAATTCCATTTACAACGCTTATTCAAATTTTAGCAATTTTAATTCCAATTCTGAACTTAAATTCAGATTTAATTCATCTGATTTCATATATTTCACTTATATGAATTTTGATTTTTTTATTTACATAACCATTTCACATTTTATAATCTTATTCTATTATAATATCAACCAACACATCCAATATACTATAATATTTCAAATATCTATACTTTGTTTATATCAAAATATAGTTTGGGTAAAATTATTTTATTTACCCCTTTTTCAAAACATACTGTGTCGGTCCATCGTATTAAAGCGTTTAGAAACCCATATCGATACAGTGGATCAAACTGATCGACCAGAATTCATAAACAACTCAACCAATAAATCTCCACGGTATAAAATCATTTTATATAAAATAACAAATACGTTCACTCATATATATACACTCAAACTCAATCTAGGGCATTACTAACCCTATCTCTACTGAGTCACGCCATAGAGCCAAGGTAAATCACTTAACCTTTGCTCTGATACCACTGTAACGACCCGGGAAAAAGCGACCTTGGTTATCCGATATACAACACATATCGAACAATCAAAAGTCGAAATTACCGGATAGTCCATGAAAGAAATTAGAGGGTGAGGATAGATAAGATAGAACTAATAGAATAGAAGAAGAAGAAGAACACATCAACATCAGAGTAATACGAATCTCACAGCGGAACGAATAAAATATAATAGACAACATATCTTGAAATCAAAGCACTATATGTATATCATACCATTATCAAAGTACAACATTTTCATCACAGCGGAATAATCAATAGCTAGAAAAATCTTGAAGCCTCCTGCTCCAAGCTCTTCAAGCATACCTGTAAATCTTGACTACTTGACTGCCCGTACAAATTTGGGCACCCAAGAGTTTAGGGAAAACAAAACAAAATAAACTCTGGGTCAGTCATGGGACTGGTGTGAGTAAACTCAAATCATTTGGTTTAACTTTCAAAATCCTTTCGGAAGAAAAGATAATCGTAAGACCAATCCACACATAAACACGGACGGTTTTTACCTTACGATAACCCAAAACACTTTGGAAATCAAATATTATCTGATATTATAATAATGTCTAATCACAAGTAATTAAAATATAGTAGAACGCTTGCATCTCACGCTCTACATATATAGTATACAAATCAAACTCGCGGGCACTTATTGGAAATTGGATTCCGACTTTGACAAGATATGGGACCACCTGCCGATAATGTATCTCTAGAGGCGAATACACTGGGTTCAACAAGAACATCTTGCAACCCGGCCCACACATGACCGACCACTCATTTCGCTTGAGTGTATCGAATGTATATCACCAACATTTGGGATCAGCAACCGCCTCCCGAAATGGGACAGCATCGATAGATTTAAGAACAAAAGGAATTTCTCTAGATAGGTGATCATACATCCTAATGGGTGCGACCCACATAGCCATGCTGCCTGCCCGATTTTTGTCCTTTCCTGGTTGATGAGGCTTGAGGTCATAACGTATCTTTTGACAGATCACACCTCCATTACTTTGAATGCCACATCGTCATACCCGCCAAATCACACATTGATTTCACCAAAAATACCACGGGTATACAGCTAAGAGAAACGAATTCCTCCGCCACCAAACGTAAGTACGTTTGAAGAGATCAACTTACGTAATTTATTGGATATACTCTGTCAGACACTCGTCCATTTACATTTGTCCTGGGACTGGACAAACCGAAGGCACTATTCAGTACATCCATCTTAGGCACTGTTATCTAAGACTTATACAATAGCCCTTGCACTTCACTCTGTCTTCACGATATTCAGCATACTTGATTCACAACGTTTATGCCAATACGGAGTGGTTCTTCGGATAATAATCCAACCGGTCTCTCCATATTAACAACGTTAAAATGGTCAAAACTTTGATAGTCGGTGATTTAACTATCAAATGAAACATGTGGGTGTGCAAACAACGATATTATTTCCCGAAGGAAATTCTATCGAAAAATCATCATTTCATCCATTCGTTCATTCCCCTATTCCTGTTGTTTAATGTTTCGTATTCACTATATTTAGAAAATATATATCATTATCATTGGAAAACATTTCCATCTCTTGTTTCTATATTCAGAAAACAATTCTGCTTCTCATTTGGAAAACATTTCCAAATCTCCTTCATTTGATTAAACAGATGTTTGAATAAACATCACTATGCCAAATCTCCTTCATTTGGTTTCCACTTAACCACTTTTCACCATCGAATCTTAACCATTTCTTAGTTAAAAACGAAGTCAATCAAGTTGGGGTATAGTTACCTCTCAGACCTTAACTGAACAACATTTCTAACTTCGAAATAGGCAAAGTTCATCTTTCTAAATCTTTAACACTTCTTTTACGACATCCTCGGATTTTATTTACAAATTCGTTTCTCGTACGGAAAAACACTTAATTATAACAATGGTGTTATGATCCCCTGCATCCGAATTATAATGACTTTATAAATACTTTGATTTTCTAACTCGAATAAATAACGAACTAAATTATTAACTCATACTCGGTTAACTCTAAGCTGTAACTCTTATTCAATTTACTCTTATTCTATTTAACTCTTACTGGACTAACCCTTGTTCAGATAACTCGGTCTGATTTACTCATTTTGACCCACTTACTTGATCAGTTCAACTGGACTAACTTAGCTTAATTAACTCGACTAAATTAATTTTATCAATTAACTAATATTTGACTTGACACCATTCGCTCGACTCTAGATCGCAGCGATCACAATGGTTACGCCTGATTCCCTCAGGAAACATCCGACCGCCTTAGGCTATCTGCAGCCCTGCGAATTACGCTAGCAGTCGTGCTCACTGGTAGCTTATCTTAAATGACTACTTCTGTTTAACTCTATCTCGAATAACTAAATTCGAGCAAATCTAATTGATTAACTAATATTCCATCATCCCTCATTCGATTACTATATTTGGATAACTCTAGTTCGATTAGACTCTAATCGATTAACTCTAACTGATTAACTCTAATTGGTTAACTCTAACTAAATAACTCTAAATGTTTACTCCAACGGTTTAACTCTACGGTTTAACCCTAACGGTTTAACTCTAACAGTTCAACTCTAATAGTTTAACTCTAACGGTTGATCTCAATCAATTTGTTCTATTGGATTAACTCTATTGGATTAACTCTCTTGGATCAACCCATTTCGAATAACTAATATTCAATAAAACTTCCTTTCGAATAAACTGATATTCGATAACTTTACTTCGAATAACTCTTATTCGATAAATTCTCCTTCGTCCTTATTCAGTTTCAAACATCGATGTGGAAATCGATTTTTACTTCTCTATATAAGTCTTGACTTATATACTCTATTTATCCAAAGATAAATAACTAAATTAATTTATAAAACTTTATTTATAAATTAACCTTCTCACTTTATCCCTTAAAACAGATTTCTCTTAAATTCTCACTTTGAATTCATATTCTGTTTACCCGTGTGCGAAGCACGGGCCTAAATTCTTCCTAGTGTAAAATTCTCCTTTATTACACTTTTATCCATTTTCAAGTACTTCAATATTCTATTTATTTTCTAAATAAATAATTCCTTTTTATAACTCAGTTTATTTCTCTAGATAAATATTTCCTTTTAATCTATTTGTAAATGTTTTACAAATATTTTTTTTTCTAATTCCATTTGTAAATGTTTTACAAATGTTTTCTTTTTATCTCTATTTGCAATGGTTTTACAAATATTTTCTTTTCTATTTTATTTGTAAATGTTTTACAAACAATTTCCCTTCTCTATTTGTTTTACAAATATTTTTCCTTTATTGCTTTGATTTTATAAAATGATTTCTTTAATAAAACCCTTTTTCCTTTCATATATAAAATCCGTTGATTTTATATAAATATTTTATTTCAAAATAAATTTTGAAAATTTCCCTTTTCCCTTTCTCGTATCACTTATGGTGTAAAAATATCAAATCAACTGATCGGTCATCATCCAAACACACAGAATCAATAACGGATGATATAACACATCATATATCAAAATATATGAAAAGCGGTAAATAAATGTTGAGGAACCCAGTTGGGTCCCTCTGACCTGTTTCCCTGCATCCACAGATGTCAGTCAACATAAATAACATGAGTATAAAATATTCTGATAAGCAGAATCAGTATTTCGATACGATTTATATATATCGTTATCGATGTTTTCAATCAACTGACTAGCAGTTCAACCAAACAGCCAACACACAGCAATTCAACCAATGTTTATCAATTCTAAAAATACTTTATAAAAACATAAAGTGTTCAGAGTTAGTGAGATTTACTCACATTGGACAGTTTATCGTTGAATAACGATAATCGGTCAATGATTTGGTTCAGACGTTAAATTTCACCATAAATCCAAACGAGCTCTAATCCACTTGCGGTCAGTTCCATTGCGTAGTGCTTGTCCATACGATCCCAACGCAGCTTACGGTTCGTCAATCTGATTTCGTATGATCAAGTTATCGTATTTACAAATTTGTACATTATATAAATTTATTTAAAATTTAACTAAATTAAATGTTGGGCTTTACGACTCAAAACAAGGCCCATCCACGGTTTAAAATACCCAAACCCGATCAGCCTTCTTCCTCCTCCCCTTAATCACAAAGCACGGCTCCTGCTAACCACCATAGCCTCACGTTTGAACATCTCAAACTCCCTCTTCACTTCATGAATCAATACGAGAAACAAACCACTTCACTTCTCATCATCCCCTCTTCATCCTCAACCCCATCTCCTGAAACTCGGTGCACCAATTTCCGTCGCCATCTCGGTCAACCACCAAGCCATTACAGTAATCGAACGATAGTTTTTGATATCGATTTTTACCAAACTCCACTCACGCATGCTATTTCACTCGAGAAACCTTAATATGAACTCAACTTCGTGAATCGAAGCTTTAATTCGCGATTACTCTTAGCCCTAACACCCAAACATGGAGCTGAACCCTTTCGACGCGAGCAAACAGACTTCAAACTTATTGAAATTGGTATGAGCTTGAACGGAATTTAACCAGGAGTGCAAATATATGAGTTTGGGTATTTAAAAGATTTTGTGGAAATTTATATGAATTTTTGAAAGAGCATTTTCCACTGTTGAAGCTTGTAGGTGTGGCGGCGTGAGTTTTCGCTGATGGGAAAAAGTTTTAGGGTTAGGCAGAATGTTATGAGTATTTATAGGGTAGTTTATTATTATTTTTATTCCATTTTTTTATTTTTATTTTAAGCCAACGCTGTCTTTTCTTGTCCTTAAAAATTCCTGTGATCACATACAACACTCAAAAATTATGAAAATTTGCATGCAGCTACAGTTCAACATTACGGACCCAACGAAACTTGTTTTGTCGAATTCCGACTTCGTATGCTCACACATTGTATTTTTTACGGTCAAAAATTGACTGTTTTTCAATCTAAAAATCCGTACGGCCACATACTGGCTCTAAAAATCACAAAACTTGAAAACTAACAATAATTTGACATTGCGGACCCAGCAAAATTAGTTTCGTCGAAAACGGAGTTCGTTTACAAAACTGGTTATTTTTAAAGCTCAAAAATAGCCCTTTTAAATATATAAATATATTTAAAAACATTTAAATTTAATATTTAAAAATAAATATTATCGTATATATTCACATACGGTATATCACAGCTCTAAAATAATCATATCAGAGTTTATAACTCGATTTTCAAATTCCAGTGTTAAATCGATATTCAAATTATATAGAAAATCCATTTATAACGTAAATAAAGCGTTGCAAATATAAAGGAATTTCATAGCGACTATTTTAAAATTTGATTTGGACATAACTCTCAATCTATATGACAAAATCTCGATTTTTCTCTTCCACTAGAAAAATATACTTCACCAGCTCCACACGTTTCTTGTTTCACAGGAATCCGGCTTAAAACGGCTTGTGTATATTCGTTTAAAGTTCGAATCGCCAAATAGCGAACTGCAGCGCCATTTCGAGCTATATTATAATTATAAAATAAATTATACATTCAAACTGACGTATATAATTATATTCGTCAAAAAAATCCAATATAAACTGTATATATATATTCTATATTGCCCATCCACACAATATTGTGAATTCCACTATTTCTGACTATTTTAGAAATAAATATATTATTCTATTATTTAAATAAATTAAATATTTCATATAATTAAATTCAACGACCATTATATTTTCTAATTCACTATATAAATAATTAAATAAATAAATTATTATATAGCTGAAAATGCGGGTCGTTACATTACTTGCATGCTGTCTTTTAAGTATATCCTCTCGGTCCTATTCTCAATCCTATATTTGTTGCAAACCCTATAGGGATCATCTGTTAGTAATACATGTTGGTGCTTGAGAGTGTCTGTTGGGTAGAGTAATTCTTTGGGTGTCAGCCTGATGTTGATTTCGGTCTTCGGGCTGGTGCTTAGGGAGTTCTTCTCCTAATCAGTATATATGTGACATAGATTTCCAGTTTTGACATTGCCTAATGGGCACAAAGTTTTTACTTGCTTCTATCATTCGACTATATCTTTAGGTAGGAACAGTTGGGTGTAAACATGTGTTTGAGACATGTTATGATTGATGGTTGCAAGTGGTTGCAAGCGGTTGCTAGTGGTTGCTCGTGGATGCATATACAGACCCCTTAGACACTAGATTGGCTCCGCAACCTTTCATATTGCATATGGATGAGTGTTTTTATGCATGTAATTAAATGCGTTATCATGTGGATGTTGCATATGGATGCATGTTTGTGCACACATACAGTGTTTATGTGATTAGGGCTATTTGCATACATGTTGGACTCATGGCACTAAGCATATTTTGCATTAGGAAGATCAATCAGGCCTGATCATTTGCATTAGATAAGGAACAAATACACACACCTTCTGCATATGTCCATACAGCATTAGAAATCTTTTAAGGACAATGAATGCCTGTGATTGATGATTGAGTAGATGGACGATTGGATGGTAGGACACATTCTTCTTAACTTGAAGATTTCGGGGACGAAATCCTTCAAGGAGGGGAGAAAGTAACAACCCGAATTTTAATAACATGTTATAACAAGAAATCAAGGTATAATTAATTTTCTAAATGAGAATTATGGGAAACGGGTTGCGCCATTGCATTCGTCTTGGAATTCTGCATGAAATAGAGTCCGAGTTTTCAAAAATCGAAGTCCGGATGAAGAAGTTATGGCCTGTAGAAGATTTAGCAAATTTCAGGCAGCACAGAACCAGGCAGGTCGACCTAGGGGTCAGGTCGACCAAGTGGTCGACCTACCCCCTACAGGTCGACCATATGGTCGACCTCCCCCTTAGAGGTCGACCTGGTTGGCCTGTTTTAGCCTAGAACCCATTTTTGAAGCCTGAGATGTGTTTTGATGGTCCGGATTGATTCTTGGGTTGATCTAAAGCCCTAAATAGTTCCTAGACTTATAAATACACCCAAAGACCTAACCTAATTCACAACAAATCATTCTTACACCACAATGCTGCTGAAATCCCTCTTGATCATGGTTGCCGCCTCTAAACGATTTCCTAAGCTTTCATACACAATCCAATTCGAAGATTAAGGCTTCTACAATGATTCAAGACAATAAAACAATAACGCCGCAACACTTTTACAACAGATTCAGTTCTTAATTCCTTGTCCACGATCTGTAAGTTCTAGTAATTCTCAGATTAAATTAATTAAATTTAATATGGACATGTGATGAAGTGAAATTGGACTTTTGATTCAAGTCTACTCTTGTTTCTTCTTGGATCTTGATTTTGGGAACTTTTCTATCTTTATTCCCATGACAAGTTTATGGTCTATTCAGCTTGTTGTGAATCAATTTTCTTGGTTCATGTTGATATTATTATCAAGATCTATTCTTTATGCCTGAGATGATGTTTTTATGCCGTTTTCTCTCTGATCTTGTTTTTAATGCAACTTTTACCTTCCCCTATTTATTTTCTTTTGATGAACCTATGTAACACCCCGTAATTCTGTAACGCTAAGATTCACCAATCAAGGCAGAATTAAAAGTTAAAATCAAAATCAAGGGAAACGGGCTACGCCATTGAGTTCCTCTTGGAATTCTGCATGAAAACGAGTCCGTGCTTGCGTAAATCAGAGTCCGTATGAGGAAGATATGGCCTCCGGAAGATTCAGCGAAGTTCAAATTTCAAAACAGGTCAGAAAACGAGTTCAAATTCAAAAATCGGACCCAGATTGAGCTGGGCAGGAATTTTCCCGCCCAAAGCACCCAGGTCGACTAGGTAGTCGACCTGGGGCACCCAGGACGACCGGGTAGTCGACCTGGGGGTCGACCCCCTGCTTTTTCCAGTTTTCTGAACCTGGTTCGTTCTGATGTATTTGGTCACGTTTTCTGCCTAGGTTCGTCCCCATAATCCTATATAAACAGTCTTAGTCTCCTTCTCTATTCACAATTCTTTTCTATCCCTATGCTGCGTCTAAGAAAATGTATAAATAAATAAAAATAAGAAAATAATACGACGATCCAAGACAAGGTTATGCCGCTCAAGTTTGTCAAGAAGAGGTTTGAATCAAGATTAAGGCTTCAAGATATGAATCAAAGGCTAACTCAAACGGTTTCGAGCAACGTCGCATGAATCATAGCAACGCCATCTTTCTACCCTAATCTAATCTCTGTAAGTTAGTTACTTCTTAGATTTGAACGTTTCTCTCTGTTCGTGACATGAAATTAAAGGAATAAGAGAATATGCCAAATCTATATATTCGAATCTATGCCTTTATCTTTGGACCTAATTAAGGACTGTTATGATTCGATGACCAATTAGGCATTGCCTATGACTATTAACATTTCCTATGACTATGAATATTGCCTATGACTATGAACATCGCCTATGACTATGAACGTTGCCCATGACTGTGACTGTGACTATGAGAATTATTTCCTTGACTATGAACACAAGCCTATGCCTTTGATTAGGAAACATAAACTATTGCCTATGACATAATAGGGACAACTGTGATTAAACACCTATGATTCATGACTAGGAAAGTGTTGCCTAAGTTTTGTGACTATGAAATTGGGTCTAAACCCATGTTTATCTACTCTGTCTATTCTTGGTTTTCTTTGGTTTTAGATCTTGGGAATTTACCTATTAAGTTAGGTTTACCCATATTTATCTATTCTGTCTATTCTTGGTTTTCTTTGGTTTTAGACCTTGGGAATTTACCTATTAACTTGGGTCTACCCATGTTCTTGAACCTACGTCGCTATTCAACCCTTTTCATGTCGTAATATTACCATATCTATATGCCTGTGAATTGTCATCTTATGCCAATTGTTATGTCCGTTCTTTCATGGCATTTTGGCTCATTCCCTTCTATCCACGAATCTAGCTCTATTTATGATCTAGGTTGGATCACGATTATACGAACGATGGGAATACGTTTTGGGGAAAAACAGGAAATTGACTAAACTTGGAAATTTACATAATTTGATGAAAATTAGAATAACAATTCTAGTTTTGAAATGAACTGAAATTAGAATATTAAATCAGAATTGGGTGGCTAAATTTAGCATGATAAGTATATTAGCATAATTTACGTACATTGGGCATAAATGGTAAATGGTTAAATGGGCCACAAAATAGGTAGTTGGTATGCAAATTATGTTTTGGGCATAAACGGTGAACTAGAATATGAAATCTAGTTTGGCATAAACTGTAAACTAGAATATAAAATCTAGTTTTGGCATGAACTGAAAATGGGGGTGTTGGATCTAAATTGCTATAAACTGTAAGATAGGCAAATCAAGATTTGGGCCTAGAATACAAGTCCATTGGTAGGCATGGCAAATGTATAGGGTATAGGCCAAATTAATTTTAAAAAGGGAAAATGGAATATGAGGATAAGTGGTTAAACTTTGAGGATAAATTGTTAACAATTTGCATACAAAAGAAAGGTTTATTAATGACATCTCTTTTAATAATGCATATACCAGAAAGTTCTAGCGTGACAGAGAGGATAGTGTCTAGGCTTGGGTTTGGAAAATACATGTTTCCTTCTCTCCCTGGCTATCCCTAACTAATTCGACGGACAGGATGGTTACTTTCAAAACCTGGTTCGAAAATTAATCAAAACCCTTTGAACTTAGAAGACACGAATATGCCTAACCCGAGGTTAGACTGAGTTGCGATGTAAACCTGCCCGGAACCAACCGGCACATCCAGTAATCGCAACAATATCTATCAAATGTAAGTGGTCGCGGCTTTAATCTATTTAATTAAATCTAGAACAAGGATGGTAGGGTTAAGTTAACTAAGACACTTAACCAATTCAACATGATAACCAGACTGGTAGGTGGGGTTAGTGTCATACAGTTAAGCTAGAATGGGAGGGCTAAGTCCATAAGGATACTTAACCAAACTCATGGTAGCAAGATAAGATTTTTAGGGGTTAAGTAACTAAAAAACACTTAGCCAAATTAACATGTTAACTAGAAGGTAGGGAAATTAACATGTTAACTAGACTAGAGGTTGGGGGTAAGTAAAATCTAATACACTTAGCCAATTTGATATGTTAGCTGGGCTAGACCGTAGGGTTAAGTAAACTTGAATACTTTACCATCAGATTGTGATAAAAGAATAAGGTTAAGTCTAAAACATGAAGGGATAATACTTAACCATTAATAACTTGTTAGTTAAAACAGACGGGCAAGGTTAAGTTAAAAAGGAACACTAAACCAATACAGGATGAATGGGTAGGGTTAAGTAATAAGAAATACTTAACCAATATAACTTGGTTTGTGATAGGGTTAAGTCAACATGAATTACTGATAACACTTAACCAGTTTAACAGGACAAATGAAGAGGGTTAAGTTAGCTTGAATTGACTAATGACAGTTAACCAATCCAAATTGACGGGAAAGAGAACTAAGTAGTAAACCTTAGTTAAAAGGAGCTAAGTAGTAAAACTTAGTTAAGAAAACAACGATTCTGGAAACTAAGTGATAAACCTTAGTTAGCAAAACTAAGTACTAATTCTTAGTATAATGCGGGAAGGAGCGAATGTCCGTCTGAGTAAAAAGAAGGCTCTAACGAATTGGGTTACAAAGCCCGAGGCTTCGAGGGGACGTGAGGGTACTCTTGGTATCCCTCTGTGAGGCTGCAGGTGATCCTCATGGGCTCACAGAGGTTAAGGTCTGCGTTAGAAGAACCAGGGGTACGCCTTGGTTGCAATATATGGCAACCTAAAGACAAGGATAGACCAACGTGATTCGACAAGAAAACGGTAGCCCTGTGATAGCAACTCGTCGTCTACCATCCATCTTGAGTCAATCGAGATACGTGAAGCGGAAAGGCGGAGAACTCCAAAAGAACATATACTTGCTATCTAGTTATCGGTGAGGATGGCTATAGGATAGTAGGGCACCGGGGGCCTGCGTATAGTTCTCATTTTTCAAGGTGTTCCTTTCATTAGTTGAGTGAGGGGTCAAGTGGGACCATAGGCACTGGAATTAAAACAGACCTTAGCATTTGCATCGGCAGATATCTGAAAGCTCCCGACCGAGTTCTGCATTCCTTGATTTGCACTGCCACAAGACTCGGGCCGCACATTACAGGACATGTGCATCTAGACAAGCGATAACGATTCGCGATACATGCATGGGGAAGTATAGGAACATATACCACTCTAGGTAGTGTGTCCTAGACTTGGGGGCATCGTTCGACAGGTAGCATAATCCCTGGTTGGACTAGGTGGCATAAACCCTGAATCCGAGAAGCAGATAAGCGTAAACTCTAGTTGAATCTAGAAATCACTTGATAGAAAACCCTAGATTAGATCTAGGTAATAAATAATAAATGTATGCCTGAAGGCAATGGAAACTACAGGGATTGGGATTACGTTATCGATACTAGATGGGACACTAGTTAGGTGGTGCAGAGATATAGGAACCAGTATAACAAGGAAATAGCGAAGCGGCGAAAGTATTAGAGCATATCCAGTTTATCTTATCTTAGCATATCCTGTGATTGTCTTGACTAATCTTGCCAACCCTATCATCATGGTGTTATCTTGTATTCAGTTAATTCATGTCGTTTTGTTTTTCCATGTTCACATGCTAGAAGTTACTGAACTTACTCAGGCTTTATGTCTGACTCTGTTTTTCTTTTCCTCTTCTTTTCTTTTGTCCCCCCCCCCAGGTAGTAAAGGAGGGAATAGTATAGCTCAGGTTAAGTTGGACTGTCACTCTTTCCCAGCTTGAAGATTTGTCGAAGTTTTGCTTGGATTCTCTTTTCATATGCTATGGCTGGCTCTTGATAAAAATTTGGGGAATATAAATGTTGTTTTATGCTTCTTTATTTTGTAAGACAGATGATACTCTAATATTGTAAAGAAATCATTGTACAAACTATTTTATCAATAAAGCAAAGTTTTATTTTCCGTTGTTTAATTTCTGTCTGTCTGTAATTTATCTGAATCTTTTACCCTAAATGCTCCATAGAACATAGTGCATTACCTTTGTGAGTGACACTAACGGATGTGGGGTGTTACACGTTGTATCAGAGCTGAAGGTTACCAGATCAGATAAAGGATTTGAAAAATTATTTTCAAAATAGTTTTAAAAGAAGCATTTTTAAAAGAAAAGATTTGTTTTAAAGGCATATTCCCCAAAGCCATACGCACTATCCTCTCTTCCTCTGTTTGAATTCTTGTCTCCTTCTTTCTTGAGTCTCTGGGGCTCCTGGCTTTCTGGGAGGTAACCTCATCGATGGGTGAAGTCGTGTTTGGCTTCCATCCGTAGCCGTAGTTGTTTCACCTACGGCCAGTTTTCTTTCAAGCTTATAGGGTTTTCTGTACGATGGAAGCAGTTTTCGAGAGATTTGTCAACATGACTATACACGGAAGGGGATGAGGAGTTTTGCTAGGGAGCAAAACCCTAGGATGAGGAATTCATGGATGTAGATTTAGCCCACAAAGGAGGAAGGAATTATAAAACCTAAGACAAGAGGAAGTATCTTTACTAGGGTATGATAGGGCATTTAATTAAGGACTAGGGCAAGAACGAGGAACAAGATTTTCAGAAAGGCAAGTACATACTTTCACCACCAAGCATACCTAGGAGAAAGGTAGTAAAATTCTGTTGGAAGAGTCTAGTTATGCTGTTCATACTCTTTCCCTTGGTTTTAGCGCTTCGCATTTGTTCATATCCACTTCCATAGTTGAGTCTACACCATAGTACTTGTATAGTAGAAAGATCCCACTAGAGTCTCAAATCCAATTGGTGGTCCGACCGGATTATTTTTGGTTAGTAGGGATTTGAGAATAGCTATCGAGTTTCCTTATATCATCTCACGTAGATCGTCTAAATTCGGAGGAGATGTTCCTTGGGTGCTTGTCTGATATTGGTTTAGGCCTTTGGGGCTTGTACTTGAGGAATGTCGAGTTCGACTAGGATGGTTTGCGTGAGAGATGAATAGTTGTGGCAGGCACTCTAAAAAAAACACGTAGTGACCTTTTGACCCACATAGTTATGGCGTGATGGATAAGCTAAGAGGAGAGACCTCAAACCATCTTGGTATGTACACTTGGTATCATAGATAACATCTGTTTATTTTGGAAATGGAGGTCAGAAACTTCACAATCATGAAGATAAATTTGTTAAGATACAGTAGAGTAAAGCTCAAGAAGGCTAGATACTAGCAACATACCCTTTTCCTTAAGGGTGCATCCTCGATTTCTTTCTTTTAGGAGCTTTACGCATAATTGTTTCTCTCTTTCCAAAGTATATCCTCTAGGTCGTATCTTCGATCCTTAGGTAGAAACCAATGGTTGTAAACATGTATTTGAAACATGTTATGGTTGATGGTTGCAAGTGGTTGCTAATGGTTGCTTGTGAATGCATATGCATACGTATTAGGCACTAGATCAGTTCGGACGCTTTCATATTGCATTTACAGATATGTATTTGTTTGTAAGTTGAACTTGATATGTTAACATATGGATGTTGCATATTGATGAATGGCTGTGCACGCATGTAGTATTTACATAACTAGGGATGCTTGCATACCTGATTGGACGCATGGAACATACATGATTTGCATTAAGGAGGTCAACTGAATCAGTAGACCGCCTGATTTTGCATTAGATACAGACATATACACACAATATGCATATAAACATGAAAGCATTAGAAATCTTTTAAGGACAATGAATGCCTGTGATTGGATGGTTGAGTAGATGGGTGATTGGATGGTAGGACACATTCTTCCTAACTTGAAGATTTCGGGGATGAAATCCTTTTAAGTGGGGGAGAATGTAACACCCCGTAATTCTATAACACTAAGATTCACAAATCAAGGCAGAATTAAAAGTTAAAATCAAAATCAAGGGAAACGGGCTGCGCCATTGCGTTCGTCTCGGAATTCTGTATGAAAACGAGTCCGAGTTTGCGTAAATCGGAGTCCGTATGAGGAAGATATGGCCTCCGGAAGATTCAGCGAAGTTCAAATTTCAAAACAGGTCAGAAAACGAGTTCAAATTCAAAAATCGGACCCAGATTGGGCTGGGCGGGATTTTTCCCGCCCAAAGCACCCAGGTCGACTGGGTAGTCGACCTGGGGGTCGACCCCCCTGCTTTTTCCAGTTTTCTAAACCTGGTTCGTTCTGATGTATTTGGTCACGTTTTCTGCCTAGGTTCGTCCCCCTAATCCTATATAAACAGCCTTAGTCTCCTTCTCTATTCACAATTCTTTTCTATCCCTATGCTGCCTCTGATAAAATGTATAAATAAATAAAAATAAGAAAATAATACGAAGATCCAAGACAAGTTTATGCCGCTCAAGTTTGTCAAGAAGAGGTTCGAATCAAGATTAAGGCTTCAAGATATGAATCAAAGGCTAACTCAAACGGTTTCGAGCAACGTCGCATGAATCATAGCAACGCTATCATTCTATTCTAATCTAATCTCTGTAAGTCAGTTACTTCTTAGATTTGAACGTTTCTCTCTGTTCGTGACATGAAATTAAAGGAACAAGAGAATATGCCAAATCTTTCTATTCGAATCTATGCCTATATCTTTGGACCTAATTAAGGACTGTTATGATTCGATGACCAATTAGGCCTTGCCTATGACTATGAACACTGCCTATGACTATGAATATTGCCTATGACTATGAACATTGCCTATGACTATGAACATCGCCTATGAATATGAACGTTGCCTATGACTGTGACTGTGACTATGAGAATTATTTCCTTGACTATGAACACAAGCCTATGCCTTTGATTAGGAAACATAAACTATTGCCTATGACATAATAGGGACAACTGTGATTAAACACCTATGATTCATGACTAGGAAAGTGTTGCCTAAGTTTTGTGACTATGAAATTGGGTCTAAACCCATTTTTATCTATTCTGTCTATTCTTGGTTTTCTTTGGTTTTAGATCTTGGGAATTTACCTATTAAGTTAGGTCTACCCATGTTTATCTATTCTGTCTATTCTTGATTTTCTTTGGTTTTAGACCTTGGGAATTTACCTATTAAGTTAGGTCTACCCATGTTCTTGAACCTACGTCGCTATTCAACCCTTTTCATGTCGTAATATTACCATATCTATATGCCTGTGAATTGTCATCTTATGCCAATTGTTATGTCCGTTCTTTCATGGCATTTTGGCTCATTCCCTTCTATCCACGAATCTAGCTCTATTTATGATATAGGTTGAATCACAATTATACGAACGATGGGAATACGTTTTGGGGAAAAACAGGAAATCGACTAAACTTGGAAATTGGCATAATTTGATGAAAATTAGAATAACAAGTCTAGTTTTGATATGAACTGAAATTAGAATATTAAATCAGAATTGGGTGGCTAAATTAAGCATGATAAGTATATTAGCATAATTTACATACATTGGGCATAAATGGTAAATGGTTAAATGGGCCACAAAATAGGTAGTTGGTATGCAAATTATGTTTTGGGCATAAACGGTGAAGTAGAATATGAAATCTAGTTTGGCATAAACTGTAAACTAGAATATAAAATCTAGTTTTGGCATGAACTAAAAATGGGGGTGTTGGATCTAAATTGCTATAAATTGTAAGATAAGCAAATCAAGATTTGGGCCTAGAATACAAGTCCATTGGTAGGCATGGCAAATGTATAGGGTATAGGCCAAATTTATTTTAAAAAGGGAAAATGGACTTTGAGGATAAGTGGTTAAACTTTGAGGATAAATTGTTAACAATTTATATACAAAAGAAAGGTTTATTAATGACATCTCTTTTAATAATGCATATACCAGAAAGTTCTAGGGTGACAGAAAGGATAGTGTCTAGACTTGGGTTTGGAAAATACAAGTTTCCTGCTCTCCCTGGCTATCCCTAACTGATCCGACGGACAGGATGGTTACTTTCAAAACCTGATTTGAAAATTAATCAAAACCGTTTGAACTTAGAAAACACGAATATGCCTAACCCGAGGTTAGACTGAGTTGCGATGTAAACCTCCCCGGAACCAACCGGCACATCCAGTAATCGCAACAATATCTGTCTAATGTGAGTGGTCGCGGCTTTAATCTATTTAATTAAAGCTATAACAAGGACGGTAGGGTTAAGTTAACTAAGACACTTAACCAATTCAACATGATAACCAGACTGGTGGGTGGGGTTAGGGTCATACAGTTAAGCTAGAATGGGAGGGCTAAGTCCATAAGGATACTTAAGCAAACTCATGGTAGCAAGACAAGATTTGTAGGGGTTAAGTAACTAAGAAAACACTTAGCCAAATTAACACGTTAACTAGAAGGTGGGGAAATTAACATGTTAACTAGACTAGTGGTTGGGGGTAAGTAAAATCTAATACACTTAGCCAATTTGATATGTTAGCTGGGCTAGACCGTAGGGTTAAGTAAACTTGAACAATTAACCATCAGATTTTGATAAAGGAATAAGGTTAAGTCTAAAACATGAAGGGATAATACTTAACCATTAATAACATGTTAGTTAAAACAGACGGGCAAGGTTAAGTTAAAAAGGAACACTTAACCAATACAGGATGAATGGGTAGGGTTAAGTAATAAGAAATACTTAACCAATATAACTTGGTTTGTGATAGGGTTAAGTCAACATGAATTACTGATAACACTTAGCCATTTTAACAGGACAAATGAAGAGGGTTAAGTTAGCTTGAATTGACTAATGACACTTAACCAATCCAAATTGATGGGAAAGAGAACTAAGTAGTAAACCTTAGTTAAAAGGAGCTAAGTAGTAAAACTTAGTTAAGAAAACAACGATTCTGGAAACTAAGTGGTAAACCTTAGTTAGCAAAACTAAGTAGTAATTCTTAGTATAACACGGGAAGGAGCGAATGTCCGTCTGAGTAAAAAGAAGGCTCCAACGAATTGGGTTACGAAGCCCGAGGCTTCGAGGGGACGTGAGGGTACTCTTGGTATCCCTCTGTGAGGCTGCAGATGATCCTCCTGGGCTCACAGAGGTTAAGGTCTGCGTTAGAAGAACTAGGGGTATGCCTTGGTTGCAATATATGGCAACCTAAAGACTAGGATGGACCGGCGTGATTCGGCGAGAAAACGGTAGCCCTGTGATAGCAACTCATCGTCTACCATCCATCTTGAGTCAATCGAGATACGTGAAGCGGAAAGGCGGAGAACTCCAAAAGACCATATGCTTGCTATCTAGTTATGGGTGAGGATGGCCATAGGATAGTGGGGCACCAGGGGCCTGCGTATAGTTCTCATTTTTCAAGTTGTGCCTTTCATTAGTTGAGGGAGGCGTCAAGTGGGACCATAGCCACTGGAATAAAAACAGACCTTAGCATCTGCATCGGCAGATATCTGAAAGCTCCCGACCGAGTTCTGTATTCCTTGATTTGCCCTGCCATAGGACTCGGGCCGCACATTACAGGACATGTGCATCTAGACAAGCGATAAAGATTCGCGATACATGCGTGGGGAAGTATAGGAACATATACCACTCTAGGTAGTGTGTCCTAGACTTGGGGCCATCATTCGACAGGTAACATAATCCCTGGTTTGACTAAGTGGCATAAACCCTGAATCCGAGAAGCAGATAAGCGTAAACTCTAGTTGAATCTAGAAAGCACTTGGTAGAAAACCCTAGATTAGATCTAGGTAATAAATAATAAATGTATGCCTGAAGGCAATGGAAACTACAGGGATTGGGATTACGTTATCGATACTAGATGGGACACTAGTTATGTGGTGCAGAGATATAGGAACCAGTATAACAAGGAAATAGCGAAGCGGCGAAAGTATTAGAGCATATCCAGTTTATCTTATCTTAGCATATCCTGTGATTGTCTTGACTAATGTTGCCAACCCTATCATCATGGTGTTATCTTGTATTCAGTTAATTCATGTCGTTTTGTTTTTCCATGTTCACATGCTAGAAGTTACTAAACTTACTCAGGCTTTATGTCTGACTCTTTTTTTCTTTCGTCTTCTTTTCTTCCGTCCCCCTCCCCCCCAGGTAGTAAAGGAGGGAATAGTATAGCTCAGGTTAAGTTGGACTGTCACTCTTTCCCAGCTTGAAGATTTGTCGACGTTTTGCTTGGATTCTCTTTTTAGATGCTATGGCTGGCTCTTGCTAAAAATTTGGGGAATATAAATGTTGTTTTATGCTTCTTTATTTTATAAGACAGATGATACTCTGATATTGTAAAGAAATCACTGTACAAACTATTTTATCAATAAAGCAAAGTTTTATTTTCCGCTGTTTAATTTCTATCTGTCTGTAATTTATCTACATCTTTTACCCTAAATGCTCCACAGAACTTAGTACATTCCCTTTGTGAGTGACACTAACGGATGTGTGGTGTTACAACCTAGGTCAATTTCGGACCTAGGCCTAAACTACGATATACGTACGATGGTATACGGGGGAAATATTGGAATATTGCCTAGTGGAAAATATGTGTTTGGTGGAATTGAAGGCATAACATGAAAATTGGATGTTTGAGGATAATTTACCATTAACATGAAATGGGGTAATTTTGTGTATTGTCATTAAAATGGTTATTGCACGATTGGTATTAATATATGTAATTTGACATGGATCTTGATATATGTAATTTGGCTAGAACTTGTTATGGGTAGATTCGTGTAAACGTGGTATACATGTACTTTTGGGTATAAAATTTGATCTATGTAAATTAAGCATAGCTTTGTAAACATGTAAATCATGAATCTTGACATATGTAAAACGACATGAAACTTGGTATATGTGTAAATTGGCATAAAATTGGCATACATGTAAAACGACATGAATTGAACATATGTAAATTTGGTATGAATTAGGCATACGTAAAACTGACATGTAATCTAGAACTTGGGCATATGTTAATTATGTAAAATTTGGAGCTGAAACATATATGATAATTTATGACTTGGTAGAGGTTTAATATGAACGCGCCTAAGTTTGGTTTTGGGTAGTTGGCATGTATTGTAAATAAAAGGCTATAACTTGGCATAACCTTATAGTGAATTATGATAATAATTTGGGAATACGTTTTGAGGCAAAAACGTGAATTATGAACTTGATAATTGGCATATAACTAGAAATATGAACGTGGTTGAAACATGAACATGAACGTGAATATGAACACGAACGTGAACATGGCTAACTCGAGGTTGGGTTGAGTTTGCAGTGTAATTCTGCTCGGAACCGCCCGGCATATCCAGTGACTGCAAATAATGAGATCCAATGTGAGAAGTTAGTCATATCGTGGTTAAACCCGAGGTTAGACTGAGTTGTGGTGTAATTCTGCCCGGAACCGCCCGGCATATCTAGTGACCGCAACAACAGGTCTAATGTGAGTGGTTGATGCATTAATAATTAATTAATGCCAATAAACAGACATGCTAAGAATGGAAAGGTTAAGTAACATATGAATAGTCGACACTTAACAAATATAACATGTTAATTAGACAAGTGGGTGGAGTTAAGTAAATTAAGAATGCTTAACCAACATAACATGTTAATTAAACAAGTGGATGGAGTTAAGTAAATTAAGAACGCTTAACCAATGTAACTGTTAATCAAACCAATGGGTGGGTTAAGCAATATGACTAGGCTAATGACACTTAACCGTTATGACATGAATGGGTGGGTTAAGTAATATGACTAGACTAATGACACTTAACCAATATAACATGACGCGTGACAGGGTTAAGTTAACTTTAACATATAGATAATACTTAACCAACTTAGCATGATACGTGAGCGGGTTAAGCCATGAATTACTTGAAAACACTTAACCAATTTGATATGCTGAGATGGTGGGGTTAAGTTATGAATCACTAGACATCACTTAACCAACTTGACATGATACGTGGGCTGGTTACGCCATGAATTACTTGAAAACACTTAACCAATGAAATATGACGAATGTGAGGGTTAAGTTAGATGGGTTGGCGATGCTTAACCAATACGACATGGTGTGTGGTAGGGTTAAGCGAACACGCGAAGGCAACACTTAACCGATATAACAAGACATGCAGTAGGGTTAAGTAACACAAGAGTGAACACTTAACCAAGGTAACATGATGGGGGGTAGGGTTAAGTTAACTTGAATGGGTTACACTTAACCAACCCGTGGGGTAAACGAATAGACCCTAGGAAAACCCTAGTAGCGGGACCCGTTCAGCAGTAACCCACATTAGGTATCAACGGTACCCTGAGCTAGGCAGGGTGGGGCACGATTACTGGGCTGATTATAAGCGGTCAAAATGGTGGCCGGTGATGCAGCAGTGCAGGTTCCGATGGATTACGGGCATGCACGTATTCCGGAATGGAAAATTTAGCCACTGGGAATCAGTAGATATAAAGCTGTGCATCAAGAATTGTGTCAGGGTTGCCATCCTATGGATTAATACACCCTAGGGTGGGACCAGCACAGGTATCTACGAATAGGGGGCTGCGTGACATAAACAAGAACTAGGTCGAGTAGGAGTCGATCAATTAAGGTAGTAAGGATACATCTAACACATTCATGGCAATTGGGCTGGTTGAGGTGAAATCCTCATATTAGATGTAGTCCTGAAGGCTACCACAACTACGGGTTTGGGATAACCTTAGTCATGACACATGTGAAACATTGTAAGTAAGAGCCGATCAATTAAGATAGGTACGGTGGGGACATGAAACTGTCAATATGAGGTGGGATACTCATCGTGGGATATGTACCTATAAAACTATCATGTTGGTTATGGGGGATCACTTATCTTGTAATTATAACTAAGTAAACTAGTTGGAACGCTAGTTAGGTGGTGCAGAGAATATAGGAAATCAAGGAAAATAGGATAATGGTGAAGCTTAGAAATCTTGCGATGTTATAGAAACCTTGCGATGTGATACTTGGTATGAACCTTGTGATGCTACTCTTGATAGGAAGTATGGGATGTTATACTTGATTCGTCGTGCCTGTAGCTTACCTCGTCATCATGCTTATGTTTACTTCCAGTTTATTCATGCCATATTATCTCTACTTGTTTTTATGCTGAAAGTCACTAGGACTTACTCAGTCTTTATGACTGACCCAGTTTGTTTCGCCTCCTTTTCTTTCGTTCCCTCCCCCCCCCCCCCCCCACCAGGTTCGTAGGGTGGGAATACAGCTTAGTGCGGATCTTACCAAGCTTCAAGGCTCTTTTATATACGGCTTGGATTTCTCTTGGCTATGGCTTGCTTTGCTTTATTGGGGAATACTATAGTTTATTGTTATGCTTCTTTGTTTTTGAGTAAGACAGATATTTTAGCTATGTAGTTAGGTATTGGAAGTTGATGGGCTTTTTTTGTAAACAATTATATTTAATAAATGATTTGAAGTGCTTTTACTTTACTTTCCTCTGTTTTATATATGTATATCTTGTAATATTTCTGTTCCAGTACCCATAATGATCCATTGAATTTAAGGCATTCCCTTTGTGAGTGACCTTAATGGATGTGGGGTGTTACAGTATCGATTTCTATCGGGATATCCGTTGGTTGAGGTTGCTGAGATGTTCCAGCTTCAGCTGTAGTGGAAGAGCCAATCATTCGATTCTTTGTTCGCTTAACCAACTTAAGAGGACCCAACGACAGGTTATGAATGGAACCTAAAGCGCATCGAAGTCGAGATGGAGATGTGCGACAAAGATGTTGACGGCAAAATATGTCGTAAACACCCAAGATTCTTAATTACATAAAATTCTATTTTTGCGTGAAAATATAAGTGCAGAAAGCAGCAAACAACACAAGAGATTTATAGTGGTCCAGTCCTGTGTGAGGCCTACGTCCACTTTGGAAGAGTATTGATATTTTATTGACAATAAAGACTTACAAGCTTAGGACTTTCTCATGACATCCTTTTACAATCATTTCTAAATATTTTTATGTCATAATTATCATATGTGAATATCGGAAAAAAGTCACTTTTTTCCTTCTTCTTCCTCAAAGCATGGATGCCATTAAAGAGGTCACTTGAAGCTCTCAAGAGGTGTCAAATCAGCCAATTTCTAACTGCTTTGAAGTGTGAGCTTGGGGGTATTTATATTGGATTGGTTAGGTAGGAGTATGTTGGAATAGGGGACCATAATAGTACATTTCGGATCCCAGAATGTCGGCCTTCAGAAATTCGAACCCCTCCCATCGTGCCAGAAAACTCGTACCCCACTCTAGAGGTATGAATTTTGTACCCCATGGGGTACGAAATTCATACTCTTGGGATACGAATTTCGTACCCCTAGGATACAAATTTCTTACACTATGGGTTACGAAATTCGTACCTTTGGGATACAAATTTCATACCCTATGGAGCACATTAAGTATGTTAGAGTTGTGGGCGTCAGGAACGAGGGGTTCAGGTACGAGTTTAGGTGAGTCAAAGGTGGATGTGGGGTTCAAACTTTTAGGGGAGGCGAGGGGGTATGAAATTGTGGATTGTGCATTGTTTTGAGGAGATGTGAGGCCCTTACTCGCATAAATTTTCAAGGATTGTTCCCTTAGCTTCTTGGCGACAATTCGGGCCGTTGCATCACTCGATATGTTGAGTCGAGCGTGTCTTGTGTACGTTTAGGAACCGAACAAAATGGCCAGTTAACAACAGGTTAAATATATCATATACAAGGACATCCCATAGATAACATTTGCCCTTATCGACGTTGTCAATAAAAATTATTTATCGGTTAACTTGAAAAGATTCATTATCAACAGTAATTGCTGCATATGGATTGCCGATCCTCGTGGATTGACTGATTTCCATCGGCACAACCAACAAGTCTTCCATTCATATGTGATTCATAGTTCAACATAACTTGGCCCTATTAAGATTGTTCAATATAGATTATTTACAAACATATGGCATGCATGAGTAATAATTTAGGGTTGGATGAATGAAATCCCCTAAAATTAGATCGAGAAATTTAATTCTTATTAAACAAATTGTGGTTGAATGAATATTTACTAAGGGAAACTAAAGGAACTATAGAATTGAAATTTGGTAATTTAGTTGAATCATACACTTGAAAGAATGTGATGCTGTTTGTTTTTAAATTTTAATTGCAGCTAACAAGAAAAAGGAAAAATGCCAGTATTTATAAGCCAGATCCAGGAGATGAAGAATCAAAATTTGAATGAATAACTTTAGTAGGTCCTGGCAAAGATGGATGCATGCACATGTTGACTTAAAAGTCAACATGTAATTATATTGGTGAGGCTAATGTTGCACTATAATCAACCCGGCCGATAGAGATAATGGTACCGCTAACGCATTGGTTAAAGATTATCACCTATTTGGATTTAAACGAAGTGAAGGTGGAGACAATCTGGCTCCTTGTCGCCTATCACAATCCCTGATTCCTAAAGCTTGTCTCCCTCTGCAGAACTCAATCTTATCTTCTAGCTTGATAAGGAAGGACTCATCAACACTAAAGCCATGTACACCAAAGATTTGTTGCTTTTGTCCAATAAAGAAATCCATATTATCTTCCTATCGAAAAGCCTTAGGAGATAAAACTTTTTAGGCCTAGCACCAAGCCTCTTGCAGACGTTAAAAGAAGAGACCTTGTAAACCATATGAAGCTTGTTGCCTAAAAAAATTTTCGTCGTCATCAAGCCTTCTCATTATCGATAAATAGGAAACCTTATCAAAATCATATGGATAACTGAATAAATCCACTAAAAGCCATGGAAGTGGTATCTAAGTTAAAGAATTAGAGACGTTATGTAACCTATATACCATAACCTAGTTGAAGCAATAGAACAACAATATTGATAAGAAGCAAGGCAACAAAAGCATCTAGACACCAATGAACAACCCTTTCTATCTAGTTGATAAGCATATGTTTGATAAGATCGAGTCGATGGATATTACTAACTCTATGAATAAAGGTGTAAGGGGGTTGTATAAGGGGATTCTTGGGCCTCTCCTCACCTCGTATCATTGTACTTCAACCCACATTTGTTAATCCTAAATCCAATAGGGGATAATGATTTAATTTCAATTTTCAAGTGATTACCTGTCGCCCTTGTATATCATACAAAGAATAAACAAAAAGTTTATTAGTTTAAGATTTTGTCTACTTAGTCGATAAGATCTCACTGATCCCATCTTGTGATTCTCATCTACTAATGTTTCGTGTCTACAAGATCTTCCCTACTAGGGGGGCAATCCCTTGAAGACTAGCTCGACAAGTACTACCTTTTTAAGATGGAATCCTTCTTGGTCTTATCCATTTGATCAATAAATCTCAATCAATTGTATCAACTGGATTTCCCTATGACTTGAGGTGTTAACGAGATTTCTTGTTAAAATGAGGCATTGAATCTAAAATGGCATATAGGTGTAATATGTTCAAATTTTTAGTAGATTTGACACCTATGTGTACTGTTACTATTCCGTCTTCTTCCACCTCCTGAGCTATTGGACTAGCCGCCTCTTTGACAATAATGATTTGATCTATTATAATTTTGATTCATGTTTCTTGAATTCATTGCATATTTAATTAATAGACATGTATCTTGTGGTTTCCTTTGATCTATCCTTCCATCATGTGCAAGTAATGTAGAATACATATGTTGCATTGATGGTCGTGTTTTATTAGATAAAGTTACAACCACGACCGATTTTTACTCTTCATTAAGGAATTTAAAATGGTTATCACTTTTTAAGCATATGAAATTCTATGTCATGCTGCCCCTTTTAAATCACATATAGTGTTGATCTTTGATAGACGATATGTTGTCCTTTCTTATATTTTATAGTATTCTTCAGTAGTTCATTATCATGGAAAGTGGTTGGCAATTGAAGGTCTATTCTATTGTGGTCCATATCTCACTAGATGACTAGCATTCAACTATTTATGGCAGCAATTCAGAAGTTATTGAAAATATGAGCCATGAACATATCAGGCTATTTTGTCTTTGATGCTTTGTGAATTTTTTGTTCCTTACCACCTTATTCTCCTAATGTGTCATGAATCTTAGTGGTACTAGAAAGGTTCCAAGTACAAATTCCCAAGGCATATATCCTTGATTTATTGTTTCAATTTGAAATATCCAAAGAAGATAATCATTTTTGTTAAGATGTAATTATATCAATTGACCCTGAGAGCTAACTACTGTCTTAATTCTTTTATTTCATTTTCACTTGCTTGATGATATTTGGTTGTGCTTTCTCATGTGGGTGAACTTTTTTACATCTCCGTCAGATATATTGATAAGGTGTTGGATAATAGATTAGTATCTCTGAAAAATAGATTGCAAAAATGATTAAACTAGATATAGTACAACCGAACTCCGATGATGACACATAACTAGTAGGTTCTTTATAAGCAACTTACTTTCTTGATTCTGTGATTATAAGATTTTTTTTAACTTACTGAAATCTGTTTTCTGAATTTGGTTTGGATTTTCTTATCTTCTATGATAAAGAACCTGTGTAACAAAAGTTTAAGGAATTCTAGGCACGATACTTGTTTTTAATTTTAATTCCAAGCAAACATTAAAAATTAGATGACGAAGTTAATCCTCTAATGATAAAACTCAAATGATAATGCTTTGCCGATGAATCTATATTTTAATACCCTAGATTAGTTGATGTAAGCATTCTTGGATCTAATACAATATTGAGTTTGGCATAATTTGATTTGTAACACCACATTTTCTAAGGCTTAAACAAAGCACTATAGATGTTGTAGTCATCTATATTGTTAATTTCTGATTATAGAAAACGAACATATTAACGAACCATAACATTAACGGACACATGAATATGAAAAGTAACAAAATAAATTCATTAATAAATTATCATAACTAATTCCCATTATGCAACCCACATTCAGATTATAATGTAATTATTACAAAATATAATCACAAGAGCGATATACGAAGATGCCCCCTTAGTTGATCAGAGTCTAAATATAGGCAATAAGATTCCTTGCTATTGCACACATCTAATATAATAGAATACATAGTAGACAAATTTCTAAACAGCTAATTTCCTCTTGCACATCTTCGAAGGTTTATTCGAAAAAGAAGCTGAAAAACCTTAACTCTCAAAATACTCTAATAAGTACTCGACAATTTAAGGTAAAAATAGAAGCTTCAGGTTAGTCGAAATACTGGTGTAAATAATAATTTTTACTACCTGATGCCAATGGATTACACAAAGATGCTTAGCAGAATGGGTTTCCATCTAACTAGTATCTGCCTAATACGTCTATGACCAATTCCGTGTTTCTGCACTCTCAATGGTTATAATGATGATGGTGATAATGATGACATGCAACATGCACCATACAATGGATTCCTTATCCTCGATAGTTTTTAAACATATTCACATAGTATGAACTATCCATCACATATCCCATAGTTTTTAGCCTTCAAATGACTATGAATCTTCATAATAAATCTTGTGAATTATCCCTCACACGTTCCATAGTTTTATTCTTCAGATAACTGTGAACCTTTACAATAAATGATATGGATTATCCATAACACACCCTATAGTTTTAGCTAGTTTTACCATTTGGATGAATTGAACCTCCATAATGTAGAATGCGAATTGTACATCACACATTCCACTAAATCATTTTGGTTTCATGTCCTACTAGCATCTGTAAGGTGTTCATCTAAGCGTAACAAATAGATTCTGGTTATCTACTATTTCAACATAAGCATCAACTTTTCAATTATGTCGATATAACATGCAAAAGATGTAAGCGGTTCTCTGCTGAAAGCATTGTATAATTTTATGGGTGTGACACCTTATGGACCTTATCCTCTCTTCGACTCTCTTCATAAGTGTCGAAGTCAAAGTTGTTTATTACAATGATAGATAAAGCCTTATTGAAAATATACAAGGCATCAAGATATTATGTCTTATCAGGATGAACGTTGAAGACAAGCTATAAAGGTGAAATCCTCAACAAAATAAGAAAATAATTCATAAAATTATCCTTGTTGACGTTGTCGACACCACCAAGCCAATGAGATGATAGGATCTGATGATTTAAAAACTGGTTCAAAAGCACCTTGTGGACCATAACAATGGGAATAAGGAAAAGAGGTGTTACCCTATAGTATATATAAAAACGATTTGAAACAAGGCTTGTCAACATAGACATTGACGTTAAGATCTTAAGAGTGTTAAAGGCCCTATCGACACAAATAGTATCGGCAAGGTACAATGTCAATAAGCCCTGAGCATATTTAGAAAATAAACCTCATTCGACCCTGTTGAAAGTTGGTGAGGCAATAAGCCTCCAATCTTTAAAAATTGTGCTTGAGAAAACAAACCCTTTAGACTCTGTCAAAAGGATATTGAAGCGATAGGCCCTATAACTTATTATAAATTAATGTTCAGCAAATAATCCCTTTATACCTTATCGAAAGAGTGTTAAAGCGATAGGCCTCAAAAGTTAATAAAACAAGGCTTTGGTAATCAAACCCTTTCGACCCTGTTGAAAGAGTATGGAGGTGATGGCCTTTAAGGTATTTAAAATAGAGTTTTTAAGGGAAAATAAGTACTCTTTTGGTCCTTTCAAAAGAGTGTTGAGGCTATAGACTTCTGAGCTTTAGAACCATAAAGGTGGCAACCCCTTACATTGTATGTTCTGAAAAATACTCCTATCGACGCATTACAACGATGAAAGCCCACGTACGATGGCAATAAGCTCATATAGAGTGGCTACCTTTTAAAACATAGCGCAAATAGTGTGGACCAAGTCGAAAGGGATGAAAGCATCATGCCTGGATGCATCGTATATTATACTCTGTGTTATTTCAAGCATCAAGTGTGATCAGGTTAGAATAGTCTTTCGACCAGGTTAGAAGTGTCTTTCTAATAGGACAATGTCACTGATAGTAAATTAAGAGAAAACTGATTCGTTTATAACTGAAGTAATACTTTTCGACAGCCCCACTATATTTGTCAAAATGTGATTGATTAATAAAAAGTTAGACTGGGAAACTCTTAATCTTTTAAGAATTTATATTTACAAGATAATAATAGTTCTTTAATTCCCTAATTAACGTCTTAATTACGATATGTTTATCCAACTTAGGAAATTTATATTAATTAACAAAGCATGGGGAAAATTCTAAGTATTCGCACAACTAGAGGTTAGCCTTCTCTTTCATACATAAGAATTTGAAAGCCAAATTCATATACTAATTATCTAAATTAACTAATCCCATAATTAACATGTATATCAACTTTGGAGATTGTGACAACCCCAATTTCAATAGACCGATTTTTTTGTTAAATTCAAATCTATCGAAACTCGGATTGGTTTGCTCTGGTATTCTGCAGAAAATATAGAGACATAAAATATGTCAAATGTAACACCCCGTAATTCTGTAACACTAAGGTTCACAAATCAAGGCAGAATTAAAATTTAAAGTCAAAATCAAGGGAAGCAGGCTGCGCCATTGCATTCGTCTCGGAATTCTGCATGAAAACTAGTCCGAGTTTGCGAGAATCGGAGTCTGTATGAAGGAGTTATGGTCTTCAGAAGTTTCAGAATTCGATTTAAAATTCGAACAGGTCAAAAACGAGTTCAAATTCGAAAAACAGACCCAGATTGGGCTGGGCGGGAAAATTCCCGCCCAGGACCCAGGTCGACTGGGTAGTCGACCTGGGGGCACCCAGGTTGACTGGGTAGTCGACCCTGACCTGGGGGTCGACCCCCCTGCTTTTTCCAGATCTGCAGTCTGGTTCATTGTTCTGTATCCAGATGCCATTCTGACCAGATTCGTTGACTTCTACACTATATAAACAACCCTAGTCTCCTTCTCTATTTACAATTCTTTTCTACCCTTATGCTGCCTCTGAGAAAATGTATAAATAAATAAAAATAAGAAAATAATACGAAAATCCAAGACAAGGTTATGCTGCTCAAGTTTGTCAGGAAGAGGTTCGAATCAAGATTAAAGCTTCAAGATAAGAATCAAAGGCTAGCTCAAATGGTTTCAAGCAACGTCGCACGAATCATAGCAACGCCATCTTTCTATTCTAAAAACCGATCAATGTAAGCCGGTTACTTTTTAGATTTGAACGTTTTCTCTATTCGTGACATGAAATTAAAGGAATAAAAGAATATGCCAAATCTTTCTATTCGAATCTGTGCTTATATCTTTGGACCTAATTAAGAACGGTTATGATTCAAGACCAATGAGACTGTGACTATGAAACTATGGACCTTAAAACCATATGCCTCTTTGACTATGAACATTGCCTATGACTATGAACATTGCCTATGACTATGAACATTGCCTATGACTGTGACTGTGACAATGAGAATTATTTCCTTGACTATGAACACGAGCCTATGCCTTTGATTAGGAAACATAAACTATTGCCTATGACATAACAAGGACAACTGTGATTAAACACCTATGATTCATGACTAGGAAAGTGTTGCTTAAGTTTTGTGACTGTGAAATTGGGTCTAAACCCGATTATCTATTCTGTCTATTCTTAGTTTTCTTTGGTTTTAGACCTTGGGAATTTACCTATTAAGTTAGGTTTACCCATGTTCTTGAACCTACGTCGTTATTCAACCCTTTTATGTCATAAGACTTTCAGACCTATAGTCCTTCGGTGTTTTAGATCAATTTCAGTGTAATTCGTTAGGTCTGTAATTAGTAAATTATCATTTTATGCCAGTTATTATGTCTATCTTTTTCATAGCATCTTTGGTTCATTCCCTATTTTCTATGAATCTAGATTTATCTATAATCTAGATTGAATCACGATTATACGAACGGTGGGAATACGGTTTGGGCAAAATATGAAATTTACTAAAAACGTAGTTTTAAACTTGGAAATTGGCCTAAATTGGGAACATGTATTATGGCATGTTCGTAGAAATGCAAATTGGATAGATTTGACATGAATTATAGGTTGTGTAATTTGAATCTAGTATTGACTTGTAAATCTAGCATTTACATGAACTGTGAACTAGAGTAATAAGTCTAGTTTGAAACTGTAATTAGAATGTTAAATCAGAATTGGATTAGCTAATTTAGCACAATAAGTATATTGGCATAAATTTGAAATTGGCCGTAATTGGGAATAATTGTCATGTCTAGCAAAACCATGATTAGTGACACTTAATTTGGTATAGTTTACATACCAAAAAGCATAAATATGATACAGAGGGGAGAATAGGCCATAAGAATAAATGTTGACAGTTTACATTAAAAGAGTAATTAGGAAATAAGTAAATTAGGAATGATTTACTTATAGAATTTGCCCTAAATGAGGAAATGTAAATTTAGACAAATTAAAGGTTTATTAACGACATCTCTTTTAATAACACACCAGAAAGTTCTAGCGTGACAGAGAGGATAGTGTCTAGGCTTGGGTTTGGAAAATACAAGTTTCCTGCTCTCCCTAACTGATCCGACGGACAGGATGGTTACTTTCAAAACCTGATTTGGAAATTAATCAAAACTCTTTGAACTTAGAAAACACGAATATGCCTAACCCGAGGTTAGACTGAGTTGCGATGTAAACCTGCCCGGAACCAACCGGCACATACAGTATTCGCAACAATATCTGTCTTGTGTGAGTGGTCGCGGCTTTAATCTATTTAGTTAAAGCTACAACAAGAATGGTAGGGTTAAGTTAACCAAGACACTTAACCAATTCAACCAAACTGATGGGTGGGGTTAGATTCATACTGACACTTAACACAGTTAAGCTAGAATTGGAGGGCTAAGTCCATAGGGACACTTAACCAACTTAACATGGTAACAAGACAAGATTTGTAGGGGTTAAGTAACTAAGAAAACACTTAGCCAAATTAACATGTTACTAGACTAGAAGGTGGGGTTAAGTAAAGTTAATACGCTTAGCCAAATTAACATGTTAACTAGACTAGAGGTTGGGGTTAAGTAAAATTTAATACACTTAGCCAATTTGATATGTTAGCTGGACTAGACCGTAGGGTTAAGTAAACTTGAGCACTTAACCATCAGATTTTGATAAAGGAATAGGGTCAAGTCTAAAACATGAAGGGATGATACTTAACCATTAATAACATGTTAGTTAAAACAGACGGGCAAGGTTAAGTTAAAAAGGAACACTTAACCAATACAGGATGAATGGGTAGGGTTAAGTAATAAGAAATACTTAACCAATATAACTTGGTTTGTGGTGGGGTTAAGTCAATATGAATTACTGATAACACTTAACCAGTTTAACAGGATAAATGAAGAGGGTTAAGTTAGCTTGAATCGACTAATGACACTTAACCAACCCAAAGTGACAAGAAGAGAACTAAGTAGTAAACCTTAGTTAAAAGGAACTAAGTAGTAAACCTTAGTTAAGAAAACAACGATTCTGGAAACTAAGTGGTAAACCTTAGTTAGCAAAACTAAGTAGTAATTCTTAGTATAAAACGGGAAGGAGCGAATGTCCGTCTGAGTAAAAAGAAGGCTCCAACGAATTGGGTTACGAAGCCCGAGGCTTCGAGGGGACGTGAGGGTACTCTTGGTATCCCTCTGTGAGGCTGCAGATGATCCTCCAGGGCTCACAGAGGTTAAGGTCTGCATAGAAGAACCAGGGGTATGCCTTGGTTGCAATATATGGCAACCTAAAGACTAGGATGGACCAGCGTGATTCGGCGAGAAAACGGTAGCCCTGTGATAGCAACTCGTCGTCTACCATCCATCTTGAGTCAATCGAGATACGTGAAGCGGAAAGGCGGAGAACTCCAAAAGACCATATACTTGCTATCTAGTTATGGGTGAGGATGGCCATAGGATAGTGGGGCACCGGGGGCCTGCGTATAGTTCTCATTTTTCAAGGTGTGCCTTTCATTAGTTGAGGGAGGGGTCAAGTGGGACCATAGCCACTGGAATAAAAACAGACCTTAGCATCTGCATCGGCATATATCTGAAAGCTCCCGACCGAGTTCTGTATTCCTTGATTTGCCCTGCCATAGGACTCGGGCCGCACATTACAGGACATGTGCATCTAGACAAGCGATAACGATTCGCGATACATGCGTGGGGAAGTATAGGAACATATACCACTCTAGGTAGTGTGTCCTAGACTTGGGGGCATCGTTCGACAGGTAGCGTAATTCCTAGTTGGACTAGGTGGCATAAACCCTGAATCCGAGAAGCGTTCAGCAGATAGCGTAAACTCTAGTTGAATCTAGAAAGCACTTGATAGGAAACCCTAGATTAGATCTAGGTAATAAATAATAAATGTATGCCTGAAGGCAGTGGAAACTACAGGGATTGGGATTACGTTATCGATACTAGATGGGACACTAGTTAGGTGGTGCAGAGATATAGGAACCAGTATAACAAGGAAATAGCGAAGCGGCGAAAGTATTAGAGCATATCTAGTTTATCTTATCTTAGCATATCCTGTGATTGTCTTGACTAATCTTGCCAACCCTATCATCATGGTGTTATCTTGTATTCAGTTAATTCATGTCGTTTTGTTTTTCCATGTTCACATGCTAGAAGTTACTGAACTTACTCAGGCTTTATGTCTGACTCTGTTTTTCTTTTCGTCTTCTTTTCTTCTGTCCCCCCCCCTCAGGTAGTAAAGGAGGGAATAGTATAGCTCAGGTTAAGTTGGACTATCACTCTTTACCAGCTTGAAGATTTGTCGAAGTTTTGCTTGGATTCTCTTTTCAAATGCTATGGCTGGCTCTTGAAAGAATTGGGGAATATAAATATTGTTTTATGCTTCTTTATTTTGTAAGACAGATGATACTCTGGTATTGTAAAGAAATCATTGTACAAACTATTTTATCAATAAAGTAAAGTTTTATTTTCCGCTGTTTAATTTTTTTCTGTCTTGTAATTTATCTGCATCTTTTACCCTAAATGCTCCACAGAACTTAGTGCATTCCCTTTGTGAGTGACACTAACGGATGTGGGGTGTTACATCAAAGCTCAGAAAATATCTCACAGCGGAATGGATAAAATATAATATAAATCAATGTATAGCCTTACCGTATTTATAATACTGCCAAACCAGTATCCAAAGCTATAATGTCTCATGTCCCTGCCACAAATCTAGCCTGCGAGTATGTTATGAGGAAGGGATCAAAATACAAGTTCTGGTGACTAGATTTAAACTGTACACTTTGGATAATCCTACATACACCGTTCAATCATATTATTTTATTTATTAAGTTACTTGGGTTAACAGGACTCAAGGATTACACACACGTCGTACCCATTTACTTCTCACTGAATTAACCTAAACTAGTATAGTGATGCCCCGCCCCGCACCAGCTGGCATTTCCTCTGAAAGTGCTTTGTACACATGCCCGACTAGCATGGAACGGTCGCCAAAGAAAGGAAAGAAGAGAATGAACAAATCAAGAACCTGTAAAATGCCTCACAGCGCATGGAATAAAATATAATAACAACATACTTGACATAAAATAGGCGAGACAGTGCGTAAGCTGAAAACTAAACATCATAGCAGCGGAAAATCAAAATACTGCTTATGATCCAATACCATTATCGCATTTTTGTAAAATACTGTCTCTAAAGGAAAAAAGAAAGGAAAGGTACACTACTAATGCCCAAAGTAGTGACCAGTGGCGACACAGGGAGAATATCTATATATCATACGTGGAAGCCTCCTGCTCGTCTCTGGTACAACTACTCGTGCATACCACCTAACTTGTCTCTAGTCTACTCGTGAGAGCACCCAGAGTAATAAGAAGAGACATAAAACTCTGGGTCAGACAAAAAGTCTGGTATGAGCGATAAGCAACTAAATAAAACAATAAGAGGTATACTAAACCATACCTGAACATGGACCTGCAACCAAAGAGTTAGCACTACATAACGTATAATACTCTAAGGTGCCACTAACATATGGTGTAAAGAATACGGGGGTGGCGGTGTGCACGTCATAGTGATGGCAAACAAATCAAACATAGCAACCATACTCACATCTCCCACTCAGTGCATAAAGCAAACAATGTCCACCACTATCAATCACTAGACCCATCGGAGTAGTGACGGAGTTCGACTTGTACAACTACTGCTACTACCAAGCGTACCCCATGGAGTCATGACCAAATCTTTACAAATGACCCCACTCCATTGGTCTATAGCTCTTTTGTCATACCTAGGCCACTGTGGCCCTGAATCCGTTCATGTACCCCCTACACATAGTGATCCAAAGTTACAGACATCTACAACCTCTTAGCACACGTCCCGCAGCAAAGCCCAATCATGAAGTTAACTCGTAGGTTCCCATCAGGATCCTGAGTACAAACTTCCCACTTGGACTACCTTTGCATCTCGGGTTTTGGTCTTCTCCTCTAGATCAGTCTTCATTTGGTTCGTAACCCATGCCTCGCATCCAAGCTCCTTGGTTCAGCTCGTAGTATCTCCTCTGGTTCGGATCGGGTTGCTGCATACGGATCGGGTCGGCCTCCTTCTGCTCGTGGTCAGGCTCCAGGTCGTGCTCCTTCCACCGGTTCGAGTCGCACTGCTACATTGGGTCGGGGTCGTCCATTGGCTCGTGTGTCGAGCCTCTGTCAGTTCAGATCATGAGTAACCACTGGTTCGAGTCGTGGTGGAGCTTCGGTTCAGATCGTGCTTCAGGCACGAGCAGCTCGTGGTGACCAAACTCGAAAAAATGAGGAACATTTGGCGGCTCGTGGCACGTGGATTCGATCCGGCCGACTCGTGACACATGGGGACGATCTGATCCGGTTGCTGGCCAATTTCCTACAGTTCTTCCAGCGACTATTTTACGTCATTCGACAGCGTTTTCGACCATTCTAACTTTTCTAATCAATCACAAAGCATACAATACATTCATAGCCACATGTAGTACCGACCACAAACACGAAAACAATAATCGTAGCATGTAAAATGGATCAAACATACCCAAAAACCCATATTTTTTCCTTAATCATGTTAAGAACAACTAATGATAGGATTAACAAAACTTAACCGAATTAGCCAAATTTTATAACAAAGGTCTAAAATAATGTTTTAAAATTTATAAATATTTTCCAGAATTTATTTATGCATAAATTCACCAATGAACACTAATCACCCTAATTAATTGTACTTAGTGTCAAAACAATGCTAATCACTCACCTTTGCCAGAAATAAAATATCAAATCTGAGATAATTTTCTGCCTGGCGGTGTTTCCAATGCAACACAGCAGATCTAACCTTGCTTTGGTGTTATTTCTCTTTAATTTGATGTTGATTAGGCTAATCTTCAATTAGAAAGTGATTTGGGGATGTTTTAGATGTTGGAGGCCATGGCTAGGTTGAGAGGAATGAATAGTGACGGCTGAAAAATGAGAAAAAGGTATTTCCAAACCCTAACAGCCCTTTAAACTCATAATCCCGAAATTCCCCTTTGGGCCTAGGTGTTAATCACCCGGTTAAGCCCAATTAAGCTCTTTTTCGCCATCTGAAACTTGTATCAGCCATATCTCCCAAACGGTGAGTCCGTTTGGCTAATGTGACCACTCTACGGAAAGGTAAACCATAATTCGGAGCTAATGAACATAGTTTCTGGTCAAAACTCCTTTCCAATCAAAAGTTATGGCCAAAACAATATCAGCTAGGGGCAATGTGACCAATTTCACCGCTTTCCTTCGAATTTCTTTGTATTGCTCCCAACAATACGCATAGGCGTGTGGTTCCCAACCGGCTCGGGTTCAACCTCGATATCATCCAACTGATCAGGTGAAATAATCACATCGGGGTCATGCACGAATTTCCTTAACTGGGAAACATGAAATACATTATGAACTCCTGCCATCTTCTCTGGTAATTCAACTTTATATGCCAAATTCCCAATTTTCTCTAGAACTGTGAATGGACCAATGAATCTTGGTGCTAACTTGCCTCTCCTTCCAAATCGTATCATGCTCTTCAACAGAGAAATCTTGATAAACACCAAGTCGCCAATGGAGAACTTTAATTCTCTTCTCCTCTTATCGGCATAACTCTTCTGCCTATCCTGGGCAGCCTTCATTCGCTATTGGATAACCTTAATCTTAGCTGAGGTTTCTCTTATCACATCTGGTCCAAGCACATACTTCTCACCAGTTTCTAACCAACATGACGGTGAGTTGCACGGCCTTCCATACGAAGCTTCAAACGGAGCTGTGCCAATACTGGATTGGCAACTGTTATTATATGAAAACTCTACTAGATGCAAATGGGATCCAGCAAAGTCTAATATGCAAGCTCTCAAGAGATCTTCTAATACTCGGTTCACCCTCTCTGTCTGTCCATCGGTTTGAGGATGATATGCGGTACTGAGATGTAATTCTGATCCTAATGCCTCTTGCAAGCTTTTCCAAAATCCACTAGTGAACAATGGATCTCGGTCACTTATAATGCCTTTGGGTATTCCATGAAATCTCACTACCCACTTGTGCATATAGTTCAGCTAACTTAGCTGCTGTCCTGTTTGACTTGACGGGTATAAACCTTGCACTCTTAGTCAATCGGTCCACAATAACCCAAATGCTATCATGGCCCGACCTAGTTCTTGGTAACACGTCAATGAAATCCATTGAGACTTGCTCCCATTTCCATTTTGGAATTTCTAATGGTTGCAACAAACCAATTGGCTTTTTTTGCTCAGCTTTAACTAGCTGGCAATTCAAACATTTGGATATAAACTTCCCAACATCTCTTTTCATCCCTTCCCAGTAGTATGTCTGCTTCATGTCTCGATACATATTGTTACCACCGGGGTGTATAGTCAGTTTTGAGTGATGACATTCTCTAAGCACTTCATCTCTCAATCCATTGATATTGGATACAACTAATCTTCCATTCTTTCTAAGCCATCCATTTCTATCAAGCCCATACTTGCTCATCTCTTCGTCGATTCCCATCTCTAACTTTGAGATGATTTACAATAGGTTAGGATCGTCCCTCTAACTGGAACCAATTCTATCAATCAAAGTGGGTCTGATCGTCAAACTTGCTAACATTTTTGGATCCATTTCGCACTTTGGCTTGAAATCATACCCAGCGATGTACTCCAGTTGCTTACATTCAAGAAACATAGCCCCTACACCGGCATGACTTCTACTCGATGCATCAACCACCGCATTGCCATTTCCTATTGTATATGCGATGTCGAAATCATAGGAAGCTAAGAATTCTAACCATCTTTGCTGTCAGAGATTTAGATCCTTCTAAGAGAAGAGATACTTTTCTGATTTATGATCGGTAAACAACTCGAATCTTTCTACCAAGGGATAATGTCTCCACATCTTCAATGCGAACACAATTGCTGCGAATTCCAAATCATGGGTAGGATATCTTTTCTCATGCGGTTTCAGTTGCCGACTTGCATAAGCTACAACCCTACCTCCTTGCATCAATACAACACCTAGTCCGGTACCACATGCATCTGTATATACTGTCATCTCTTCATTCCCCTTAGGAATGACTAACAATGGTACACATGTCAACTTTTCCTTTAGGCTCTTGAATGCATTTTCACACTTTCCTTCCCAGACGAAAGTTGATTCTTCTTGGTCAACTGAGTCAATGGTGCTGCTATCTTGGAAAAGTCTTGGATAAACTTACGATAATATCCAGCTAATCCCAAGAAACTTCTTATGTCCGTTGCATTCTTGGGCATAGACCAATCTTGTACCGTAGCCACCTTCGCAGGATCCACGGCAATACCATTCTCTGAAACAACATGGCCCAAGAATCTCACTTCCCTTCTCTAGAAGTTACACTTAGAAAACTTTGCTTCCAATTGGTGTTTCTCAACACCTCCATCACTATACTCAAATGTTCCTTGTGTTCTTCCTCTGTCCTCGAGTAGACCAAAATATCATCCACGAACACAAGGACAAACTTATTCAACTGATCTCTGAATACTCTATTCATAAGATCCACAAAATATGCTGGCGCATTGGTCAACCCGAATGGCATGACCAACCATTCATAAATTCCAGATGGCATCCGAAATGCTGTTTTAGCTATACTCTCAGCTTCCACTCTAAGCTGATGAAAACCTTTCGCGAGATCCAACTGAGAGAATACTCTCGCGCCACTCAACTGATCAAACAAATCGTCTATCCATGGTAGAGGATACTTGTTCTTCCTCATCACCTTATTCAACTCGCGGTAGTCTACACACAATCGAACGGAACCATCGGCCTTGGTAGCAAACACAACTGGTGCTCCCCACTCAGAAACACTTCTTTTGATAAATCCCTTCTTCAAAAGATCGCTTACTAGCACCCTGAGATCTTGCTGCTCTCTTGGTGCCATACGACGAAGTGCCAACACTATAGGTCTGGCATCTTTCACCAAATCAATACGGAACTCAATCTCTCGGTGTGGTGGAAGCCCGATCACTTCCTCGAAGACGTCTGGATACTGGCCAACCACGGGCAAACCTGACAACTCATCATGCGGGATGTCGAAGGAATTTAGAAAACTAGCCATTACCCCATCACTAGGTAGACCACCAAACACTACCCTCTGCCCATCATCCACTCTAGCTGTCACCAAAAAGCCCTCACAGTCTACCACCACCCCGTGTCTTTGGAGCCAATTGAATCCCAAAATAATGCCAAACCCAGTTAAGCCCAAAACAAAGCAATCACAAACAAACATGCATCGATGACTCGGTAAGACCACATTACGACAAATCATGCTAAGGTTAGTCGAACCACCAATCGGGTTCGTCACTACTAAGGGTCTATCGACAATCTCGGGCTCCAATCCCAACCTATCTACCAGGTCACTAGATATGAAAGAACTGGAAGCTCCAGTATCAAACAAAACTCTAACAGGAATATCATAAACAGAAAGCATACCTTGAATAATGACATTATTTCATTTCTCCACCGCAGTTGGGGCATTCGACGAAGAAGGAATTGCATTAAGGGCATATGCTTTCACTATTTGCTTTTCTTTAGGGGGTTGCGGACACTTGTTCTTGTGATGTCCCACCTGGCCACAGTTGAAGCACTTCCTGTCTGCTGGTTTTGCTCGACAATTACTGGCATAGTGGCCCTTCTTGCCATAGCTAAAGCACTCAACATATTTCTTCTTCTTCTGGCCATCCTTAGCTTGGTTCTGCTTCCTCTTATTCTGAGAACCATTCTTGCCTCCACTGCTTGCTTGCGGTTTTGGCTCCTCTGCAGATGCGACCTCAGTCTTCGACTTAGGGTAAAGACTTTCCGATCTTAAAGATTTCCCCACAATCGACTCAAACGTCTCATCGATGTGGTTAATAAGCCTTTCTCCCAAGTATCCATCCAAACCATTTATGAACTTCTCGTTCTTTTTCTCGGCAATATCTATTAGGGATAACCCCTATTTCGACAAAGTGTCGAATTCGGCAATATACTCCAAGACAGCTCTGCCATTCTATTTAAGTTCCAAGAATCTCTTAAACAACACTGACTTCTGATCAGCTGGAATGAACTTATCGCTAAAGCGAGCCTTAAATTGATCCCAAGTAATCTGATCCTCGGGAGTAGCTGCTTTTATATCATTCCACCAATTCATTGCCCGTCCTTACAGCTGACAGGATGCTAGCCTTCTCTTTATCACATCCTCGATACCCAAGTCTTTGACGATACGCTTGCATATATCCAACCAATCCTGAACATCAGTAGCCTACTCTGTTCCGTGGAATGGCTTCCCACCAAGATTAGTATAATCCTTACATAGCTTGGCAAAATCAGCTCTAGGCGCCTGCACCACTGTACCACCACCATTAGCAGCATTGGGAATTGCCCTCTGAATGTCCCTAAGAATCTCTCTCATGAAGTCAGTGAACATAGCACTCATGTCAGGAGCATTCCCATTGTTAGCTTCTCTACCAGCACCCCTTGCGTTTCGGCTCATCGTTCAATCTGTAAAGAGAAAACGATTAACCATCTCCAAAGTGGTGCCAGTGCAGTGCGACTTCATCGTTAAATATACTAATAGTATGTATATGTATATATATAGCTTTTGAAAACCAAAATAATCACAAATACGTTCTCTCATATATATATTATCTCTCCCTGGTGTCTTTCCCTAGGTTAACTATGCAACCTAGAGCTCTGATACCAAGTGTGACTCCCCGCCTCGCACCAGCCGGCATTTCTTCCGAAAGTGCGCTGTACACGTGCCCGACTAGCACGGAACAGTCGCCAAAGAAAGGAAAGAAGAGAATGAACTAATCAAGAACCTTTAAAATGCATCACATCGAATGGAATAAAATATAATAACAACATACTTGACATAAAACAGGCGAGACAGTGCATAAGCTGAAAACTAAACATCATAGCAGCGAAAAATCCAAATACAGCTTATGATCCAATACCATTATTACAACTTTGTAAAATACCATCTCTAAAGCAAAAAGAAAGGAAAGGTACACTACTAATGCCCAAATTAGTGACCAGTGGCGACACAGGAAGAATATTTATATATCATATGTTGAAGCCTCCTGCTCGTCTCTGGTACAGCTACTCGTGCATATCACCAAACCTGTCTCTAGTCTGCCCGTGAGAGCACCCAGAGTAATAAGAAGAGACATAAAACTCTGGGTCAGACAAAAAGTCTGGTATGAGCGATAAGCAGCTAAACAGAACAATAACAGGTATACTATACCATACCTGAACCTGCAACCAAAGAGTTAGCACTACATACCGTACAATACTCTAAGGTGCCACTAACATATGGTGTAAAGAATACCGAGGTGGGGGTGTGCACGTCATAGTGATGGAAAACATAGCAACCATCCTCACATCTTTCACTCAGTTCGTAAAGCATACAATGTCCACCACTGCCAATCACTAGACCCATCGGAGTAGTGACGGAGTTCGACTTGTACAACTACTGCAACTACCATGCGTACCCCATGGAGTCATGATCAAATCTTTACAAATGACCCCACTCCATTGGTCTATAGCTCTTTAGTCATACCTAGGCCATTGTGGCCTGAATCCGTTCACGTACCCCCTACACATAGTGATCCAAAGTTACAGACATCGACAACCCCTTAGCACACGTCCTGCAGCAAAGCCCAATCACGAAGTTAACTCGTTGGTTCCCATCTGGATGCTGAGTACAAACTTCCCACTTGGACTATCTTGCATCTCGGGTTTTGGTCTCTCCTCCAAATCAGTCTTCATTTGGTTCATAACCCATGCCTCGCGTCCAAGCTCCTTGGTTCAGCTCGTAGTATCTCCTCTGGTTCGGATCGGGTTGCTGCATACGGATCGGGTCGGCCTCTTTCTGCTCGCAGTCCGGCTCCAGGTCGTGTTCCTTCCACTGGGTCGGGTCGCACTGCTACAATGGGTCGGGGTCCTCCATTGGCTCTTGGGTCGAGCCTACGTCAGTTCAGATCGTGAGTACCTACTGGTTCGGGTTGTGGTGGAGCTTCGGTTCAGATCGTGCTTAGGCGCGAACAGCTCGTAGTGACCAAACTCGAAGGGATGTGGAACATCTGGCGGCTCGTGGCACGTGGACCCGATCCGGTCGACTCGTGACACATGGGGGCAATCCGATCCGGTTGCTGGCCAATTTCCTGCAGTTCTTCCAGCGACTATTTTATGCCATTCGACGGCGTTTTCGACCATTCTAACTTTTCTAATCAATCACAAAGCATACCATACATTCATAGCCACATGTAGTGTCGACCACAAACACCAAAACAATAATCATAGCATGTAAAATGGATCAAACATACCCAAAAACCCATATTTTTCCCTTAATCATGTTAAGAACAACTAATGATAGGATTAACAAAACTTAACCGAATTAGCCAAATTTTATGACAGAGGTCTAAAATAATGTTTTAGAATTTATAAATATTTTTCCAGAATTTATCTATGCATAAATTCACCAATTAACACTAATCACCATAATTAACTGTAATTAGTGTCAAAACAATGCTAATCACTCACCTTTGCCACAAATAAAATATCAAATCTGAGATGATTTTCTGTCTGGCGCTGTTCCCAATGCAACACAGCAGCTCTAACCTTGCTTTGGTGCTATTTCTCCTTAATTTGATGTTGATTAGGCTAATCTTCAATTAGAGAGTGGTTTGGGGATGTTTTAGATGTTGGAGGCCATGGATAGGTTAAGAGGAATGAATAGTGAAGGCTGAAAAATGAGATAAAGGTATTCTACAAACTCTAACAGCCCCTTTAAACTCCTAATCCTGATATTCCCCTTTGGGCCTAGGTGTTAATCACCCAGTTAAGCCCAATTAAGCTTTTTTCACCATCTGAAAATTGTTTCAGCCATATCTCCCAAATGCTGAGTCCATTTGGCTAATGTGGCCACTCTACGGAAAGGTAAACCATCATCCGGATCCAATGGAAGTGGTTTCAAGTCAAAGTTCTTTCCAATTAAAAGTTATGGCCAAAACATGATCAGTTAGGGGCAAAACGGTCATTTAAAAATCAATAAAAATCATGAACATGGGAAATGACCCCAATAGTCGTCTCCCAAAATTACATGACCATACGACTTCGTATGTGAAAGAAATAAATATTCTACGATCCTTCGATACGTATAATGCGGGTCGTTACAAATATCGAGATACACCCCATGGAACCCCACGTGCACGGTCTGCTTCATAACACTATCGCAATATAGGCAGTCCCTCATCCTACGCCGTAGTGATGTACAGACAACAATATTACGTTCCGCATATATCTATCATTACTATGCTACACAAAAGTACGGACTGACACCTTTGTTCCAATCAGACTCCATAATGGAGTAATGCCCTCAAGTCTACGATACACCACCCAGAGCCGATATGCATGTATATAGACTGTCCAGCATAATTAACTTCATTTGTTGCTCGATGCCTCAATCACGCGTTCTCTAATGTGCATCGAGTTCCATAGCAGGGCGATACAACAAACACGGAACTCGGTCAGGAGCTTTTCCACATCTGTACAGGCTCGTCTTTAAAGAGCCTCTACAGATATACCTAGGGTATGTTTTCATGGTTGCTATGGCCCTACCTCGGCCCCTCCCTCAACTAGTAAAGACTACAAGAGCTAAGCGACTGCCCCAACGCAAACAATTTAAACATCCATGTGGTGTCTCCCCTTAACCCCTTACTCAGATAGTGAAGGGTGAAATGGTATCTTGGGTTTAGCTCTAGTCTTTCTGCATCCCACTCGCTGCCGATGGCGGGTATCTGACGAACTACTATCCTTGTTGCTCGTGACCCTCTGCCTCCTCATGGGGCAACTGCCAAACCACCCTGATGTCACCTCGTCACAGCATTCCAACTTCATAGCTACATCTGCAGTCAAGGCCCACCCACCTAGTAGTTACGCGCAGACCCAACCTCTGCGGACATAGCCCAAGACATCTGTCGCCGCACAGAGGACTACTAAGAGCACCTTACATAACTCAAGAAGCTGCATGCTTCCCCTTCCAGTCCTTCGAAGTCGTCAGAACAATCTGATGAATGTGCATTCTCCCTCATGCCCCATAACACCACGATGATCTACCACATTGGGTTATTCACCCTTAATCGTACGGACTGGTCTAAGCGCCTTACATTTTCATGTTGTTAGACCTTATGTATAAACATTCTTTTATGTGCTTGTCTCACCTCATCAGGTTTCCAGTTACTTGGTTATTCCCATTCATATTGAATTCTTATTCAAATTACCAAGATTCTCTTGCTTATTAATTTCAGTCATATAACTTAACCCATTTATGTTTATTAATAAGCCCACCACATGTTATTCTCTAGATTATGCCCCAAGGTCTATAATCCACAACCCATTTTTATATTCTTGTTGACCTCATCATTAAAATAACATGTTTTACTTAATATGTAATTAAGTGTATCCAATTCACATTTTTTCCAATTAACATGTCACTTACCATTTACGATTAAATATAACTTATTTCATTTCATAAGTTTTCCTCATCCTTTCTCATTTAATCATAATTCCATTTTACATTGTCAATACAATTTATCGTTGTTTACTTATAAACATAGTTCTATTAACTACGGCCCATTAATAAGTTTCTCTACCCATTTATTATAACATATGTTATAATTTCCCCTTGTCCCTAGGACAAATCTAAACATTCTTATCAATGGGTTTCACACTTCCAAGCTTACAAATTACTTAATTTATATTTAAGTATAATTTCTAATATTTCATATATTTCCTCCTTTTCTCAACTGGTTTCTGGCTTTCCCCATTTACTGATTACTTAACTTATAATTAAGTGTCCCTCATCTCATTTCGCCAGTTATAACATTTCCTTATTAGTTTATTATAACCTAAGTTATAATCTTCACTTGTCCTAGGACAAGTCTACCTATTACACAACATTTTCATTAATTTTAATTATTTATAATAGGCGATTATCATTTCTACAAGTTATGCTTACCCTAAAAGGTGCCTTTAATTACATAACTTTATTATTTCTATCGGTTATGTATACCACTAGGATTCTTTAATTACATAACCTTATCGGGCTAAGTTTGCTGGCCTATATGTAAATATTACCCACCCCCTTAGATTTGCTTAGCCCACCCACTATCCAACCAATTTTACTTAACCCTAACTTTAGTTCATATTCATACAATCCCTATGGATTAGATTGGATTAGGTAAAGTATTCCAATTCATCACTATGTCCATTTATGGTTTATAATGGGCTGGACCTTCCATATTAGGCATATAACTTATGGATGCTGGATATGCCGGTCGGGTCCAGGCAGACTTCTTCCACAAGTTGGGCCTAACCTCGTGTCATAGCCATCTTGTATTTGCGAACTTAGACATCTCACATTAGGTTCAACATTAGTGGCTGCTGGATATGCCGGTCGGGTCTGGGCAGACTTCTACCACTAATGCAACCTAACCTTACGTCATAAGTGCAATTACAATTTTTAATTGTAATCCTAGCCATTCATTATTAATCAATTATTTAAACATATGCCTTTATAGGTGTTAATGCCCATTTACCCAATTATATTCATGATGGATTATACGTCAAAATTCCTATTATTCAAATTATGCCAATTCATATTTTACATATGATCCCATTTGCGCCCAAATCATTTTTCTGTACTTATGATCCAATTTAAGATCTTTTAACATAATTTGGTCTATGCCCTAAACCCATATTTATTTATTCAATTCTATGTTAACATGAATCCATATAATCATATAATTACTCCAATTATTTTTTGTATATAATTGGGACAAATTTACATGTGAACTTTTTAGCACTTCAACAAATCCAATATATGAATTATAACATGTAAACATTCCAATATTTCAACTGATTCAATATATGAATTATTCATATTAACAATTTGAAGTTATATCATGCTAATCATTCCCACATGTCATTTACACCACTTTAATCATTATTAGCATATATTTAGGCATCTTGACATATTAACTAATTGAACATATTATCCATTTTAGCACAATAATGTACTTCATCAAACCAAACCTTCCAATATGCTCATATGGGGAATGCCAAATGATTGATGTACTATTATTCAAAAAGTATATTTTAAAACCACTCACCTTCATGCTTTCCCCATATTTTGGATCTGATCCGCTCTATCATCCATGGTTTCCCTTTTAATCGGATTTACAACCTATCGACCATGGATTTATTATTTTCATGAAAAGAGAAGGGAAAGAGAAATAATTTAAATAGATTGGTCTTAGAAGTTTACCATGCTTTTAATAATCTTTTATTAACATTGACTCTCTCCTTCAGATATGGATTCATAATCTTCTTAGGCTAATATTTTAATTTCAGAATACATTTGATAAGAGAGAGAGAGAGTCATGTCAGAGTTTTGGCGTCGCCTCAGAAATTATGAGGATGGAGTAAACCTAACCATCTTATTTATGAGCAAAGCTAAATGAATTTGGTCCTTTAGATTTAAATAAAACTCCATCAGAGAGAATTACGTCATATGGCCAATAAGAATTTTCCATGTCACAACAAAAACAAATGTTCACCAATTGAAACACGCCACATATGCTGAATGATGCGCTGGGGTAGACACCCTTGATTGGGTGTCGACACATGTATCAACACCCCTATGGTAGTGTCGACACCCCCGCCATGTATATATATACATATACACACACATATATATATATATATCTTATGATTTGAAATTTGATTATTTATAATACATATAATTCTTGCACATAAATCAAATTTCAAACATCCCTTTTGTTCGTGCGCAACCCTCCATTTGAATTATGTTCATTAATATTTGACTCTTCTGCGTATGCTAAGCTTTTGTACGCGAACATTTATTTTTTTTGTTCCCGTTTTATCTTGTTATATATATATATATATATATATATATATATATATGCACTAGACCTCTTATTAACCCTTTTCACACTAAGCCACTTTTTGGCCATTCCCTTAAAACAAAAATATGGCGTTGGCGGGGACAGAACTCTGTATCTCTTGTATGCAAGTCACATGCTCTAACGAACTAAGCTACTTATGCTATTGTTAGCAAGGCTTAGAACAGTGTTAGACATTATTATTTTCTCAATCCACTTTTTCAAGTTTTGTTACAATATTTTATTTAAAGATATCTCATTCATTTTAAATCAGTTTTCTACAACCCATAGGTCTAAATTGACCAGAAAATCGCCATGAACACCATGAAGTTAATCCCGTGACGTAACTCTGGAAGCTCTTCAAATTTTCCTTTTTCTTTTAAATATTTGCATGCAATTTCAATTACATTGCATGCATTTCTTCTCATTTTATACATTGCATGTAGTTTCTTCTATTAACCTTCTTCTTCATCTCAGTGCATGGACTTATTACATGCAACTATATTATTATTTAATTTTTCCATTAAATATATCTATGCATATAATATATATACATATAAGCATATTTTTATTTTTATTTTTATTTGCATTTAAAATGCGGTGTGTTACAGAGATTTATAGAAAATTCCTAAGTTCCTAGAAAATTTTGAAGTCCAAAATCCATCACCAAAGTCATATTATAAACATCAAATAAAAATTACAAATCAATTGGTGACTCTAGATAATAAATTTTGATCCAAAACCTAACAATTTCCATGCAAGTAAAACATATTTAAATGAATTCAAGCATTGTTTTATCCAAACATTTCATTAGCATCAAATTAGACATGAAAACTATCATACAATCATATAAATGATTCAGGTATAACATATAACTGGAACAAAAATGGGTTATAAATCATCATTCACCTTAATCTTGGATGGAAAGTCGATATTTGTTGATGTAGAATCCTAAGCTTTACTTTCTATAGCTTTCTCTTTATTTTTCCCTCCCTCTTCCTAGTCCCAGTGGTTGACCTCCTATGTTTAAGTTTTAGGGTATGAGAAATGAATAATGAAAAGGTAGAAGTGTGGAAGATTTTGTACATATATGACTCTCTAAGTGTTTCGTACTTTGTCATTTTCATAAATCTTCATTGCTTTCATTAGGGTTGATTAATTGCTAAAGCGGAATCATACTTGGTTAATCATAAATCTTATTTATCCATCCTACTATATTATCCTTACTTAATTTAGCCAATTAAATATTCTGAATAATGTTTACTAAAATTAAGGATATAACATCCTTCTTTTCTTAAAAGAAGTTCATCGCTGAAATTGTTTCAAGGACTAAAATAAACATAGAGATCTTACAGATAATGCTATCTATACTAGTGTAAGAGGATAGTTACCATTTAATAAAACAATATAAAATATACCACTAAGAAAATTAGAATAAGTATCTCTAATCTTATCTTCGGTCTCCTAAGTACAGTCTTTCTCATTATCACTCCACTGGACTTTCACCAATTTGACTGTTATATTCCTTTGCTTCTTCTACTATTCAACCACAACTTGCACTATTGTCTCACAAAAGTCAATTTGGTTTCCACCAATAACTATTTCAGCGCTCTCGGATCTATGGTAGTTTCTTGATCAAGCCCATACTTGCAAAGATGAGAGACATGAAAAAGATTATGCACACTTGCCAAACTATTTGATAATTCTACTTCGTATGTGAGCATCCTAATTCTCCCCGAAATAGGAAAGGGTCCAACAAACCTCAGTACCAGTTTCCCTAACTTTCGAAAATGAACTACACACTTTATTGGTGATACGGTAATGAAAATTGATCTCCAATGGAGAATTCAAGATGCTTAAGCCTCTTTTGGCATAAATTATCGATTGCGCTACTTTCATCCGACCTTAGATCAGCTCAATTTTCCCTATAGCTTCTTTCACTAATTGTTAGGACTAATCTGTGTCCGATCTCTAACTAACAAGGTGGTGATTTATACCGCCTTCCGTATAATGTCTCAAATAGTTCCATTCCTATAACACCCCAGAATTTGGCGTTAGCTAAATTAGTTATTTAGTTAGATTCCAAAAATTGAATTTGAGACAATAATGGGATTTGACCATGGAACTTCGTGAATGTAGTCCGTATGGAAAAGTTATGAACGAATTGCTAAAAAAGATGGAAAATAATTAATCAGAATATTTATTATCATTTATCATCTTCCCCCTCTAGAGGCAGGATGACCGGAGTAATCAACCAAAGCATCGACCGTGCGGACGACCCCCTTAGTCCCTGTTTGCTAGTGGAGGCTAGGGTTTTTTATAAATAAACTATATATTAACGGACAAAGTTTTCTGAAAAATGAATCTAATGGTTCAAGGTCAATTGTACACCTTAAAATAAAGGACTCTATTGGTCACATATTTTGAATGCAGCATCAAAGCCCTACCATTGCCATTTCCCAAATCTTTTCTAAAATATAAAATATTCAAATCAAATAAATAAGGATTAGAGATACTGAATCTAAATTTGTACCAAGGGGTTGGTTCTACGTGTAGGTAACCTTTATTGTTAGTTTTCCTTCTCTTATTCCATATCTTCTCTCATACTACATTCAATTACGGAACTTAATATTATAAAATTATATATATATATATATATGAACCAATAAGAGTAAATAACTACAGTAATATTTTGGGAGTTACAACAAATAGAAATAATGTGATAAAAAGAAATGATATAATTGACATTTAATAAGATGTTCATTGCCTTATATAATATGACCATTTGGGTCAACAATGGCATGTGACCGTTATAACAGTTAATTGAATTAAAGGGATTTAATGTTAATTTGGGCATTGATGGTCGTAGTAAATACTAAGTCCAATAAGAAAATAAATAAATATCCTAAAGAGCCATAGGAAATCATCTTTATTTCAATTCTAGTTTAATTCTAGTAACTATACCCTTAAATCTAAAATAAGGATTGGAGTTAGAAGGATAATAATGCAAGGACAGTTGTCTAATTCGACAAAAGTCTTCACTTTCAAAAAGTTTGATTTATGTACAAGTGATGTGAGATATCATGAACTATAGGAACCCATGACGATAATTTATTTCATAACACGAATTACCCTAATGATTTACTTCAAGGGTTGAGCTATTAGACTTTAAGGGCCACCTGCTTTCCGAAAGAAGAAACCAAAAAATAAATAATTTATAGCATAATCTACTTCGGGGTAAGAGGTATTAAGTAGTGGGATCCGCCTATTTGGTATTAAGTGATTTCCCTTCTCCATGAGGGTAGAGTGTTAGGGTCTGCCCTCAACAAGTATTAAGTGATTTGATAGCTCACTTCCCCATAAATAAGAAGTATTAAATGGCTAATTGGGTGTGAGATCGGTAATATCCACGATATTCCACTTCCTCTAGATAGTAAGTTGATCAAAGTTTGCCTTGGGATAAGTTATTAGATGACCATAGGACTGCCTATCCTGTAGGAAGTATTTAGTGACTAAGGGGTTATCCAATAAGGTTAGCTAGATAGTAACACAAGGGCCCACCGGGGGAAAGGTCATGAACGACGATTAGATGTTTACATAGCCTATTACTAATAAGTGACTGCTTGCTATCTCTTGCCTTATACGGGGTATAAGAATAGCGTGAGTGATAGAAACCTAAAAATTAGTAGGACTTAGTGGCTAGTGTCCTCTAATTTGTATTAGTGTATAGTAAAATCTCCTTGTAACGTATTAAGTGATCAACAGATCCGCCTTTATGTTATATTATTAGAGAAGCGATAAGCGTCTATATATAGAAATAACCCACTTCCTTTATTTTTAGGGTATTGAGTAGGCCCACCTCTTAGCTTTGGTGTCTGTTTAAATGGTGGTTTAAAAACTTCATACTTATACGTAAAAGTTCTATCTCAGTATATTACAATAACATTACATTTAGGAAGTGTTACCTTAGGTGTAGTAGTTAATCGACATGCCCGATCTTACAAGGTTAAGTTAGAATTGCTATCCTTGTTAGATATTTGATTTGGTTGAAACCAAATATGATGCATTTGTGTATTGTAGACAGTGTTTGTGACAACCCGTATTTTTATAACATGTTAAAGTCATAAATCAAGGCAGAATTAAATTTTAAAATAAGAATCCGGAGAAACGGGTTGCGCCATTACGTTCGTCTCGGAATTATGCATGAAATCGAGTCCGAGTTTTCGAAAATCGGAGTCTGTATCACCAAGATATGACCCTCCGAAGTTTCAGGAATTTAAATAAAATAAAACAGCTGGAAAATAAAGCCAGAAATTTGAAATTCAAACCCAGAGAAGGCTGGCGGGAAAATTCCCGCCCACATACCCATGTCGACTGGGGAGTCGACCCCCCCCCAACCAGGTCGAGTGGGGAGTCAACCCCCCCATGACCAGGTCGACCGGGGAGTCGACCTGGGGGTCGACCTGCCTCCCGAACCTATTTCCTGAGCCAGATGCATTCTGATGTATTTAGACTTGTTTCGTGACCAGATTCGTCTGCCTAACCCTATATAAGCCACCCCCTACCCTCATTCTCTCCATACCATTTCATTCTGTCCTTATGCTATTTCTAAGATAATAAAAATAATAAGATAAAAAGGAAGAAAAAGGACTGCTTCTTCTCCATCAAGACTACGCTTAGAGATTTGCAAATTGGGGGATTTCAATTAGAATACGATCAATCAAATAGAGATTCAACAATCAAATTCTGCTTTCTAATTCTCGATCCACGCACTGTAAGTTCAAGTTACTTTTAGATAAAAGCTGTAAACTTAATATCCATGTTGTAAATTGGAATTGGATCTATGTATGGTAATTGATTCGTATCTATTCTTGTTCATCTTGGATCTTGACTTTCGTGAGTATTGCTTTGGACCTATTCCTGTTGTAAATCAAACTCTCTCATGTCTATAACCTTAACATGCCTATGACGTTGAAACTATTGTTAATGGCTAAGGACTATGACTGTGAACATAAGACTACGCCTATGCATATGACTGAGAACATAAGACTATGCCTATGACCGTGAACATAAGACTACACCTATGCCTATGAATGAGAACATAAGACTATGTCTATGACTGTGAACATAAGACTATGCCTATGCCTATGACGTTGAACATAAGACTATTGCCTATGACTATGACAAGGAAAATGGTGGCTAATCACCTATGACTCTTGACTATGAGAATTATTACCTATGATTATGAACATAAGGCTATTATCTATGACCATGACTTTGAAACTATAACTGTTAATTGACTATGACTATTTTCCTAGAACTATTTTGGATAATTATCCATGACCATTGTGATGAATCGCTTATCGCTCATAATTATGAGATTTATGCCTATGACCGTGACTATGACTACTGGGATTAATTACTTAAGACTATTATAGTTGATTGTTCATGCCCATAGTTGAATCCCATGTTGTACACCGAATTTGCAATTGTTGGATCTCATACCTAGGGTGTGACTTACTTAGTTTATTCGTTATTATGTACACCAAAGCCATTGGATCCATTATCCTTGTATTTGGCTTGCTCTTGCGTGCCTATTCTTTTATGTCAACTTTTATCATGACTATCGCCTTATCTTGCTAGATTTGAAATCCTATATGTTAGTGATGTTGTAACCAATTATCTCAAGTTATATCATGCTAGTCTTGTAATACCTTATATCGCTTTATGCTCGTCCCTTTTTGCCTAACATAGTCTCGATGTTATTCCCTTTATCTCGGGATTTGGATTTATTTGTAGTATAGATCGATTCACGTTTACGTGTGATGGGAATACGATTTGGGTAGATTAGGCAAAACATGAATTGGTTATGAACATGAATTATGAACTTGATAATAGGCAAAACTTGAAACATGAACATTGTTATAACTTGAATCTGGATGTGGGCATGAAACTTATCCTTGAAACTTGACACGAACTTGACATGAAACTTGAACATGGTCATGACACTAGAATGAACTTGAAATGGCCAACTCGAGGTTGGGTTGAGTTTGCAGTGTAAATCTGCCCGGAACCGCCCGGCAAATCCAGTTACTACAAACAATAGGATCCAATGTAGGTAGTTGGTCATATCGCGCTTGAAACCCGAGGTCAGACTGAGTTGTGGTGTAAATCTGCCCGGAACCGCCCGGCATATCCAGTGACCACAACAACAGGTCTGATGTGAGAGGCAGGGGTGCATTAATGAATTAAATGCCACATGATAGGGTTAAGTCATGAACATGAAAGACAACACTTAACCAACTTAAAACATGATTGGTAGGGTTAGGTCATGAACTTGAACGACAACACCTAACCAACTTGACACGTGAATTGTAGGGCTAAGTCACGAATTTAAATGACAACACTTAACCTACTAGACGGAAACCCTAGTTACGCGGTCCGTTTCAGCAGTAACCCACTAGATATATCATGGGACCCTGGATCTAGGCAGGGTGGGGCACGATTACTGGGCTGATTGTAAGTGACCAGAACAACGGCTGTGTGGGTGCGCCAGTGTAGGTTCTAACGGAGTGCGGGCGTGCACATACTCCGGAGTAGAAAAAGCAGGCATTGGGCATCAGTAGGTTTATCTGTGCATTCTTGATTCGTGTCGGTGGTTGGCACCATAAGGCTTGATACAATCTATGGTGGACCTAGCACAGGTGACTACATTCGTGATTGGGCCGTATGACACAAAAATACAACAAGCTAGAACTTGTAAGGAGCCGATCGATTAGTGGATCGTTCCATTGGACCTAGTAATGGGTCATTCACGATTTTGGGCCAAGGGATCATTTCACGATTAATAAAAGACATGGGTTTTGGGATTCTAGTACAGTTGATGCAGCGAACGTTGAACATGCGATGCTATAATTGACCTATACTTAATTCATCATGTTATCTTAGTCTATCTTATCCATCTTGACATCATACTTATGTTTGCTTTCAGTTTATACATGTCATGTTACCTATACCTATTTTTATGCTGAAAGTCACTTGGACTTGCTAGTCTTTATGACTGACCTGTTTCCTTTCGCCTCTTTTTCTTTCGTTTCTTCCCCCCTAGGTTCTCAAGGAGGAAACTCTAGCTCTTAGGTTGGATTTAGCTTGCTTTCTGTCAGCTCATGTACGGTTTAGTCTTGAGCTATGCTATGACTGCACGTCTGTTATTTTTGGGGAATAATTTACTTTTGTTATTTTTAAGTTTATGCTTCTTTATTTAGAGCTTGATGTAATGGAATAATGGCAACTTGTACTTTGGATATATGAGGTTTTGACTCTTTTCTTAAAAGTAATAAGATTTGGTTTTTAATTTCTACCGCTGCCTTTATTTATGTTCTGTTTTGTGATATCTCTGTGTATGTTTACCTAGATAACGCTCCACCAAAACTAGTGCATTCCCTTTGTGAGTGAACCTAGCGGAGGTGGGGTGTTACATTTGGTATTAGAGCAGAAGGTTACCAGACTGGGCAAAAGCTTTTAAAAACCTTCTGAAACTATTTTCAAAACCGTTTATAAAGAAGCGTTTTTCAAGAAAAGTTTATTTTGAAAAGGCTATTCCCCAAAAGCCATTAGCACTTTCCTTTGTTTCCTCGTTTGAATCTCTATCTTTTCGTTTTTCAGCATGTCTGGGAGTCTTAACTTTCTAGAGGACGTACCAATACCTGGCTTGTTCAGGAGGTACTTAGAGGCTAGGGCCAACGATGCATGCCTAGCAGATATGCCTCCTCCAACTGCAGCGATTCCTCCTCCTCCTCCTCGTGGAAATGCTTTCGCAAAGACATGTAGAGACTTCAAGGCTATGGGTGGAAAGGACTTCTATGGGACTGAATCCTTTGTGGAAGCGAGGAACTGGCTGAAGGAGACCGAAGATTTGTTCGTCATCTTCAAAGTTAACGATAGGCAAAAGATACAGCTAGCAGTGTGATTGCTTAAAGATGAAGCTTCGTATTGGTGGGAGACTACCCATGCTGAGAGGCCAGTGGAAACTTGGGAAGACTTCCGGATGAGATTTGAGATGAAATTTCTCTCCCAAGCTAAAAGAAGCCTACAGATGGAGAAGTTGCTAACTCTTAAGCAAGGAAGCATGAAAATCAGGGAGTACGTCAATCAGTTTAATAAGCTGGCCAGATTTGGGCTGGATTTAGTGAACACCCAACACAAGAAGGCTCTTCGCTTCGTCAGAGGTTTGAATGAGCCATACACAGCCTTGCTATGACTCATGTATCCATGGGGGCGACCTTTGAGAGCTTGGTGGATATGGACCTACTTCATGAAGAAGACGAGAATGGAAAGAAGGAGGTCAAGGCGAATGATTCTCAAAACAGGAAGAAAGACTCCGAGAAAGGAGGCAAGAACAACAACAACAGTAATGACAACAAAACACGCGAGAAAAGAAAATGCCACTTCTGTGGTATTGAGGGGCATATAGTCCAAGATTGTAGAAAGAAGAAGATGAAGATGGGAGCATGTTTCCAGTGTGGTGAAACTTGACATATCAGCAAGAACTGCCCTAAGAAGCAAGGGCAAGCCTCACAGGCAGGACCTTCTGGGGGTACATCTTTAACTTCTTCTCCTTGATGCTTTGTTTTATCTTGCTTATCTTCTCGATCCTATCTTGAGAACCTTAGGTAGAACCATATGGATGGAAACATGTATTTGAAACATGTTATGGTTGATGTTTGCAAATGGTTGCAAGTGGTCGCAAGTGGTTGCTCGTGGTTTCATAACACACATTAGGCACTAGATCGGCTCAGACACGTTTTCATATTGCATATGCATGTGTGTTTATACTTGTTTATAGATGAAATTAAATGTGTTATCATGTGGATGTTGCATATGGATGAATGTTTGTGCACACATATAGTGTTTATGCGACTAGGATTATTTGCATACATGTTGGATTCATGACACTAAACATATTTTGCATTAAGAAGATCAAACAAGCCTGATCATTTGCATTAGATAAGCAACATATACACACACTTTCTGCATATGTTCATATAGCAATCTTTTAAGGACAATGATTGCTCATGAATGATGGTTGAGTAGATGGATGATTGGATGGTAGGTTATATTCTTCCTAACTTAGAGACTTCGAGGACGAAATCCTTTAAGGAGGGGAAAATGTGACAACCCGTATTTTTATAACATGTTAAAGTCATAAATCAAGGCAGAATTAAATTTTAAATTAAGAATCAGGGGAAACGGGTTGCGCCACAACGTTCGTCTCGTAATTCTACAAGAAATCAAGTCGGAGTTTTCGAAAATCGGAGTCTGTATGACCAAGATATGACCCTCCGAAGTTTCAGGAATTTAAATAAAATAAAACAGCTTGAAAATAAAGCCAGAAATTCAAAATTCAAACCCAGAGAAGGCTGGCTGGAAAATTCCCGCCCATATACCCAGGTCGTCTGGGGATTCAACCCCCCCAACCATGTCGACTGGGGAGTCGACCCCCCCATGACCAGGTCGACCGGGGAGTCGACCTGGGGGTCGACCTGCCTCCCGAACCTATTTCCTGAGCCAGATGCATTCTGATGTATTTAGACTTGTTTCGTGACCAGATTCGTCTGCCTAACCCTATATAAGCAGCCCTCTAGCCTCATTCTCTCCACACCATTTCATTCTGTCCTTATCCTACTTCTAAGATAATCAAAATAATAAGATAAAAAGGAAGAAAAAGGACTGCTTCTTCTCCATCAAGACTACGCTTAGAGATTTGCAAATTGGGGGATTTCAATTAGAACACGATCAATCAAATAGAGATTCAACAATCAAATTCTGCTTTCTAATTCTCGACCCACGCACTATAAGTTCAAGTTACTTTTAGATAAAAGTTGTAAACTTAATATCCATGTTGTAAATTGGAACTGGATCTATGTATGGTAATTGATTCGTATCTATTCTTGTTGATCTTGGATCTTGACTTTCGTGAATATTGCTTTGGACCTATTCATGTTGTAAATCAAACTCTCTCATGTCTATAACCTTAACATGCCTATGACGTTGAAACTATTGTTAATGGCTAAGGACTATGACTGTGAACATAAGACTGCGCCTATGCCTATGACTGAGAACATAAGACTATGCCTATGACCGTGAACATAAGACTACACCTATGCCTATGACTGCGAACATAAGACTATGCCTATGACTGTGAACATAAGACTATGCCTATGCCTATGACGTTGAACATAAGACTATTGCCTATGACTATGACAAGGAAAATGGTGGCTAATCACCTATGACTCTTGACTATGAGAATTATTACCTATGATTATGAACATAAGGCTATTATCTATGACCATGACTTTGAAACTATCACTGTTAATTGACTATGACTATTTTCCTAGAACTATTTTGGATAATTATCCATGACCATTGTGATGAATCGCTTATGGTTCATAATTATGAGATTTATGCCTATGACCGTGACTATGACTACTGCGATTAATTACTTAAGACTATTATAGTTGATTATTCATGCCCATAGTTGAATCCCATGTTGTACCCCGAATTTGCAGTTGTTGGATCTCATACCTAGGTTGTGACTTGCTTAGTTTATTCATTATTATGTACCCCAAAGCCATTGGATCCATTATCCTTGTATTTGGCTTGCTCTTGCATGCCTATTCTTTTTTGTCAACTTTTATCATGACTATCGCCTTATCTTGCTAGATTTGAAATCCTATATGCTAGTGATGTTGTAACCAATTATCTCAAGTTATATCATGCTAGTCTTGTAATCCCTTTTATTGCTTTATGCTCGTCCCTTTTTGCCTAACATTGTTTTGATGTTATTCCCTTTATTTCGGGATTTGGATTTATTTGTAGTATAGATCGATTCACGTTTACATGCGATGGGAATACGATTTGGGCAGATTAGGCAAAACATGAATTGGTTATGAACATGAATTATGAACTTGATAATAGGCAAAACTTGAAACATGAACGTTGTTATAACTTGAATCTAGATGTGGGCATGAAACTTATCCTTGAAACTTGGCACGAACTTGACATGAAACTTGAACATGGTCATGACACTAGAATGAACTTGAAAATGGCCAACTCGAGGTTGGGTTGAGTTTGCAGTGTAAATCTGCCCGGAACCGCCCGACAAATCTAGTTACTGCAAACAATAGGATCCAATGTGGGTAGTTGGTCATATCGCGCTTGAAACCCGAGGTCAGACTGAGTTGTGGTGCAAATCTACCCGAAACCGCCCGACATATCCAGTGACCACAACAACAGGTCTGATGTGAGAGACTGGGGTGCATTAATGAATTAAATGCCACATGATAGAGTTAAGTAATGAACATGAAAGACAACACTTAACCAACTTGAAACATGATTGGTAGGGTTAGGTCATGAACTTGAACGACAACACCTAACCAACTTGACACGTGAATTGTAGGGCTAAGTCACGAACTTAAATGACAACACTTAGCCAACTTGATATGCTAGACTGATGGGGTTAAGTCTTGAATTTAAATGACAACACTTAACCTACTAGACGGAAACCCTAGTTATGCGGTCCAATTCAGCAGTAACCAACTAGATGTATCATGGTACCCTGAAACTAGGCAGGGTGGGGCACGATTACTGGGCTGATTGTAAGCGACCAGAACGACGGCTGTGTGGGTGCGCCAGTGTAGGTTCTAACGGAGTGCGGGACTGCACACACTCCAGAGCAGAAAAAGCAGGCATTGGGCATCAGTAGGTTTATCTGTGCATTCTTGATACACGCTATGGTGGACCTAGCACAGGTGACTACATTCGTGATTGGGCCGTATGACACAGAAATTCAACGAGCTAGAACTTGTAGGGAGCCGATCGATTAGTGGATCATTCCGTTGGACCTAGTAATAGGTCATTCACGATTTTGGGCCAAGGGATCATTTCATGATTAATATAAGACATGGGTTTTGGGATTCTAGTACAGTTGATGCAGCGAACCTTGAACATGCGTTGCTATAATTGATCTCTACTTGATTCATCATGTTATCTTAGTCTATCTTATCCATCTTGACATCATACTTATGTTTACTTTCAGTTTATACATGTCATGTTACCTTTACCTGTTTTTATGATGAAAGTCACTTGGACTTACCAGTCTTTATGACTGACCCGTTTCCTATCACCTCTTTTTCTTTCGTTTCTTCCCCCCCCCCCCCAGGTTCTCAGGGAGGAAACTCTAGCTCTTAGCTTGGATTTAGTTTGCTTTCTGTCAGCTCATGTACGGTTTGGTCTTGAGCTATGCTATGGCTGCACGTCTGCTATTTTTAGGGAATAATTTAATTTTGTTATTTTTAAGTTTATGCTTCTTTATTTAGAGCATGATGTAATGGAATAATGGCAACTTGTACTTTGGATATATGAGGTTTTGACTCTTTTCTTGAAAGTAATAAGATTTGGTTTTTAATTTCTACCGCTGCCTTTATTTATGTTCTGTCTTGTGATATCTCTGTGTATGTTTACCTAGATAATGCTCCACCAAAACTAGTGCATTCCCTTTGTGAGTGACCCTAGCGGAGGTTGGGTGTTACAGTGTTACATTTTCTACTCACCAGGACTTGTTGTTCTGACTTTTCTCATAACAACTCTTGGTTTATCTTGGAAAAGACAATTCCTTGCAATTATTCGACGTGTGATTTTCTGTTCTTATTCTCTCATGGTTGGTTTAATGTGTCGATTTTCTTTTACGATAGTCGCCCTAGTCGATACTTGTTATCCTATCTTATTTCTGATGTGATTTAGTTTTATAGTGCTCTAATTATGCTCATGCTCATTATTTGCAGGTACCATATTGATACTCTTTGTTCTTGGATAGGTTTGAGTTATGATTTTTTTCAAAATTTTGGCTCAGAAAAGTATGGGGTGTTACATTTGGTATCATAACCTAGGTTCAGATGATTATAGGAATTAATAAATTAGGATTTAGTGAGAGAACATATTTGAACTTCTTTTCTACTTTCTTTGGTCTTTAGAGTTTGACGCTGAATAATTTCGATGATGAAGTATTCATGAGCCTATTTATTCAAGATTAGTTTAAAAATTACTAGGAGTTAAATATGTTTTGTGTTCAAGTTTTTGGCCAACCCCAACTTACCCCACGGTGCATTTGCCCATTTTTTTTAAGAGCATGAAAATGGCATATGGTGAACCATGTGGATTTGAGCTTTATGACTTGACGAAAAGCAAGGTACAATAGAGATACTCGCGATTTTTGTTTTTGGTTTCATTTAGGCATTCCAATCGATGGCCTTTTTTGGTATTGGAGGCAAGCGGGAAATTCTATCGATTTGTCATGTTAGTCCAAAAGCAAAATTATGAAGTATATCCATTAGTTACTTTGCTTTGAAAATCTAGAAATTCTTTTGTTGACATCTATTCCTTTGAATATTTGGTCTTATGTTCAGGAGAAACTTTATTTTTAATACTATTTTGGAAAAGAAAAAGGGTTTCAAAGATATAAATTATTTTGCAAGAAAATTACGAAATCAAGATATATGTAAGTTAATAGATTTTAAATTATAGGTCTATCTATGTTTTAGATTGTTTGGGTTTTGTATATTTTCTAGTAAATAATCCTTTACGGTAAAAAAAAATGGAATTTGGAGATTTCAAGAAATATGCCTAAAATCAAAATCATTAACCATTCCTTATGATTTTTAATATTCCTTTTTTTGGGATGTTTTGGATAATTTATGGAAATTATCACAAATAACCTTCTTGAGATTTAAAATCTAGACAATTCAAAATGAAGAAGAATTGTTCCAGTCGGTAACATAAAATGGAATGTAAATTAACTAAAACAATGATATAGATTTATAGTACGTGACCCTTAGTTTATAAATAAAGTTGAACTTTGAAATGTTTTCAAAAACTTTCTCTCGGATTGGACTAAGGAAAAATCTCTTATTAAGCTTGGAGGTATTCAGTTTCTTAAATCATTCAATTTTTTTGTAAGCTAGGTAAAGGATAAAATCTATTTTAATTTTATTATGGATTTCAAGTAGAAATTATTTCGGGAATTCGTTAGTTTGTTCGTTGATCGCAACTATTCTGAGGGAAATGAATTGCATTGGGGAAAATATTTCTCGACTAGATAAATGTTGGACGTCAACATGAGATTTTTGAAGGAGTTAGGAAGAAGATACGATTTTAATTTAATTTTTTTTACCTGAAACAACTTGGTTCGGTCCAGGTTCGGACTGGGCCCCGAAAGCGGTAAGTGGTCGATCAATCTCTCGCGGTCAACCACCGTCCTAGGTCCGGCTCAACCGCCCTCTCCAATCAGGCACGACCCTAACCAAGGAAGCGATACATACATACATACATACATACATACATATATATATATATATATATATGTGCATATCTCTTCCAGGACGAGAACCTAGTTTTCCTACATCTTCCCCATTTTTGCAGTCGCCAAACCCATTTCCATCACCTCCCCGACCGCCAAACTCAAGCCTCCAAGCTCCATTTCAACTCCAATCACCATAAAAAGTCTCGTGCTATAGATCTAGCCCCTCCTACACTTCAGATCTATAACTTTCCACTTCGATTTCGCTGATTTTTTATGGCACCTCCTCTAGCCTCCAATATTCTAGTGCAAGACCCTAGTCTCACAGCTCTAGAATCCGCATGGTTTGACCGCAATGAGAGGAAGATATCCTCCTACTTGAACATGGAAATTATGAGTTTCACCCAGAGCGCCCTGTGAAATTTGCTGATTTTTCCATTTTCCCTTGCAGAGTTGTTCGTTGTCGTAGGCATAGCACCGATCCTGTGCTATGGTATTGTTGAGTGCTACCTGCGTTGCATCTGTCTTTTGAACACCCAGATGGCTTTCAATTTTGATGATTGTGTCAGGTTGATTCGGTCAGAAGTGAAGGGACCCTGCAGCAAGTTTGCTGACCAGATTTTGTCTGGGATTTTGGGTTTTTCCGTGGCCGAAGTGGATTTGGATGATATTGAGATGACCGAACCTCAGATCCTTGAGCACATTTTTCTTGAAGCTGTCTGTAACACCCCACCTCCGCTAGGGTCACTCACAAAGGGAATGCCCTAGTTTTGGAGAGGTATTATCGAGATAACATCACAGAATTATCACAAGACAGAACATAAATAAATAATTAGGTAAACAGCGGAAGAATTTCTGAGCAAAACAGAACTTCATTTCATTCCAAATTAAACCATGTGTTTTACAAACATTTCAAGTAACCTCATTACAACTGTCTTGTAATAATAGCCAAAGAAGCAGTAATTTAAAAACAGTAAAACAGCTTATTCCCCAAGTGCAGTCAAAAGAAGCAGCCATAGCAAACCGTACATGCTGAGCCAAAGCAAGTGATATCCAAGCTAAGAGCTAGTTATTCCTCCCTGAGAACCTGGGGGGGGAACGAAAGAAAAAGAGGCGAAAGGAAAAGGGTCAGTCATAAAGACTGAGTAAGTTCTAGTGACTTTTAGTGTAAAAACGGTTAAAACAACCTGTCATGTATGAACTGGAACTAGACTTAAGAATAGTGTCAAGGTGAACAAGATAGACTAAGGTGATCAGGATAAGTCAAGACAAGTCAAGTAAAGCATCACATGTTCGAGATCTGTTGCATCGACTTCACTAGTATACTAAGCCCGTGTCACAAGTTAATCACGAAATAAATCCCACGGCCCAATATCATGAAATGACCCTGAAACGGGGTCTGACCCAAGTACGGGGTCCTACGGAGCGATTATCTAGTCGATCGGCTCCCTACAAGTTCTAGCTCGTCAAGTGTCCGTGTCATACGGCTAATCACGAATGTAGTCACCTGTGCTGGGTCCACCTTCGGGTGTATCAGCCCTAAGGTGTCAACCCCTGACACGATTCAAGATGCACAGATAAATCTACGGATACCCAGTGTCTGCCCCGGATACGTGCACGATCGTAGTCCGCCGAACGTACACTGGCGTACCCCACTGCCGCCGTTCACCTCTTACAATCAGCCCAGTAATCGTGCCCCCACCCGGCCTAGCCCCAGGGTAACTTGATACATCTAGAGGGTTACTGCTGAAAGGGGTCGTGTCTAGGGTTTCGTCTAATAGATTAGGTCATGTAATTCGTGACCCAACCCGCCTAACAGATTAAGTCATGTAATTCGTGACTCAATCCTTTTCTAGTCTAGTCATGTCAAGATGGTTAAGCATGTCATTTCAGTTCGCGACTTAACCCGCCTACGTGTCATGTCAAGTTGGCTAAGTGTCGTCGTTTTCAAGTTCATGACTTAGCCCTTCAAATCGTGTTCAAGTTGGTTAAGTTCTCTTTTCATGTTCATGACTTAACCCTACTTGGCATTAATTGATTCGTTAATGCACCGAACCACTCACATTGGATCCTGTTGTTCGTAGCCACTGGATTTGCCGGGCGGTTCCGGGCAGGTTTACACTACGAACTCAACACAACCTCGGGTTTCAAGCGCGATGTGATCAACTACTCACATTGGATCCTATTGTTTGTAGCAACTGGATTTGCCGGGCGGTTCCGGGCAGATTTACACTACAAACTCAACCCAACCTCGAGTTGGCCACTTTCTTGTTTTCTAAAGTCATGCCCATGTTCTTATCAGAATTTTGATATCATGTTCATATGTCAACTTCGTGCCCAACTAAGGCATGTTTAAAGTCAACTTATGGCATGTTCAAGTCAAGTTTTTCGTGCCATATTTCATGTTCTACTTATGCCAAATTTCATAGTTTATGCTTATAATTAATTCAAGTTTTTCCTATTCTACCCAATCGTATCCCCAACGTATATAAACGTACTTCGTTCACAAGTATAAACAGTTCAAGAGATAAAGGGGAATAATACCAAACATGTGATAGGCATATGTGACAGTTATAACATTACTTGCATAATAAACAGGCTATAACATATCACATAGTTGCAATACTAGTATGGTGATAACTTGGCATAGTGATGATTCCAACTTAATTTAACATGATGTTTTCAACTTTGCATCATAGGCATAATAATCATTGCGGCATCATAAAAATTTTATTATAAACATGAAACATTAAAGGCATAGTAATCCTAATGGGCATAGTGGATTCCAATTTAGCATTTTTAACATAATGATTCTCATAGACATAATAATTCCAATTTATCATAATGATTCTCATCTAATATTATAAACATAATGGTTCCAACTTAGCATTATTAACATAATGATTCTCAACTAACATGATAGACATAATGATCCCAATTTAGCGTTTTTAACATAATTAACATGATAGACATAATGATTCCAATTTAGCGTTTTTAACATAATTAACATGATAGACATAATGATTCCAACTTAGCGTTTTTAACATATCTAACATTATAACAATTTCAACTTTTCATCATAGCCTAGCAATACCCTATTTTCATAAATCATGATGGGTATAATAACACCACAGGCATAATTCCATCAATATTCATAGCCATGGTCTAATTAGCATCATAGGCATGGTTTAATCAACATAAATATTTCAATAAACATAGCGATTTCATGGACATGTATTAGTCCAACTTGCCAAACAATTAAGCCCAAGTGATTCATAACAACATCAAAATCATGACAAGTTTAACTTGCAACGTTGCCATAGCAATATCCCCAAATTATAATTCAACGATAAATAATATAAACAATGGATTAACAATAGTTCATAAATTCGGTTTCAATTCATCGCATGTCCATATTGTTTTAGCGTTTTTGCCTAAAAAGTAACATAGAACTTACAATATGAAGCAATTAAAAATCCCAAATCAATTAGTCTCGAATTCGTTGTCTAAAGCGTCGTAGTTGTTGTAGCTTCTAGTTGTAGCCTTCAAGAATCGTCCTCCATCTTCTATAATTTTATTCTTTATATTTTTAATTCAGAGCTCTAGGTTTAATGGCGGCGGCCTGAGGCTAAAATGAAATAGTATGATTTAGGCTAGGTCTTAGGTCCTTTTTATAATGTTTGTGAGTTGTTTTAGACCGTCGATGGAGCTTGATTCAACAATAGCCGTTCAGTCAGGATAGAGTTATCCTATTGACTCAGCCATGAGTCAGAAATGACTCAGCATTGACTCAGCGATGAGTCAGAAATGACTCAGCGTATTAAATGTTCACCAATTCAAACGTAAATACGTATTTAATAGATACATTTTCCCCTTTACCGTATTAATTACCTATATATAAATATTTATTTATATATGAATAAATATTTTCTTACCTTTAATTTGTCATAATTAAAAATTGGAGAAGGCCAAAAAAAAAAAAAACCATCCTTGACAACCAAAAATGCGCAACGTACGCTACATGATGCGTACACGTCATATATATATATATATATATATATATATATATATATATATATATATATATATATATATATATGCGTATATGTATATATATATTATATAAATATTCATTTTTTTTCTCTATCTTCCCAATTACCCATTTTCACACTAAACCACTTTTTGAACTGCGTTCACACTAGGCTATTTTAAGCCATTCCCCTAAAACAAAAATAGGGCGCTGGCGGGGATCGAACTCTGTACCTCTTGTATGCAAGTCATGTGTTCCAACCAAATGAGCTACTAAGTCTTTTGCTTACAAACCCTAGAACAATGCTAAACATTATTCGTTTCCCATTCTTCTTCTTTTTTCATGTTTTGCTGCGATATTTAAATTAAAGATATCTTCTTCACACGTTATCCGTTTTGCGTAAACTCGGACTCTATCTTAAGCAGAATTTCGAGGCGAATGCAATGGCGTAACCCGTTTCCCTTAATTCTTTGATTTGAAATTAATTATACTTTAATTTGTGAATCTCACTGTTATAGAATACACGGGGTGTTACATTCTCCCCCACTTAAAAGGATTTCGTCCCCGAAATCTTCAAGTTAGGAGGAATGTATATCCTAACATCCAAACATCCATCTACTCATCCATCAAACACGAGCATCCATTGTCCTTAAAAGACTTCTAATGCTTTATGATCATATGCGAAGTGTGTGTATATGTTCCTTAGCTAATGCTAATGATCAGGCCTGATTGATCTTCTAAATGCAAAATATGTTTAGTGAAATGAATCCAATATGTATGCAAATTTTTCCTACTATAATTCACAATTTCTACATGAGTGCTCAAACATTCAATCATATGCAACAACCAAATGATAGCACAACCAAGTTTCCAAAATAAACACTCATGCATATGCAATATGTAAATGTGCCTGAGCCGATCTAGTGCCTAATGTGTATTCATGCATCCACGAGCAACCACTTGCGACCACTTGCAACCATTTCGCAATCATAACATGTTTCAATTACATGTTTACATCCAAAAAGATTCTACCTATGGTTCTCAAGATAGGATCAAAGAGATAACAAAACAAACATGGATAGCAAGAGAAATGTATGTAAACCTATAGGAAAAATAGATCTAGAATGTACCCTAAAAAGAAATGGGTATAGCGCGCTTAGCTTTTCTTAAATTTCCCAAGTTGCGTCTTCTAGGGCTTCACCCCACTGTATTTTAACTAGCTTGACTTCTTGATTCCTTAGCTCCTAGATCTTCGTTCCTAAGACACGAATCAGAACTCGCCTCAATGTTTCCACTTTTACGCCTTCAAGGATGCTTGGCTCAATCACTCCGGAAGACTCATCCGCCTTATCTTTATCCTTATCACTCATACCTATCCTATATAACATGTTAACAAGCGTCACGAAAACTATCTCCATCATACGGGAAAACCCTCTACGAAGCTAGAAAGAAGATTAGCCGCAGGTAAAGCTACAGTGACTACAGATGGAGAAAAGAAAGGGAAAGAGATTCAAACAAGGAAACAAAGGATAGTGCTAATGGCTTTTGGGGAATAGCCTTTAAAAACTTTTTCTTGGAAAATGCTTCTTTGTAAATGGTTTTGAAAAAAAATTCAAAAGGTTTTCAAAACTTTTGCCCAGTCTTGGTAACCTTCTGCTCTGATACCAAGTGTAACACCCCACCTCCGCTAGGGTCACTCACAAAGGGAATGCCCTAGTTTTGGAGAGGTATTATCGAGATAACATCACAGAATTATCACAAGACAGAACATAAATAAATAATTAAGTAAACAGCGGAAGAATTTCTGAGCAAAACAGAACTTCATTTCATTCCAAATTAAACCATGTGTTTTACAAACATTTCAAGTAACCTCATTACAACTGTCTTGTAATAATAGCCAAAGAAGCAGTAATTTAAAAACAGTAAAACAGCTTATTCCCCAAGTGCAGTCAAAAGAAGCAGCCATAGCAAACCGTACATGCTGAGCCAAAGCAAGTGATATCCAAGCTAAGAGCTAGTTATTCCTCCCTGAGAACCTGGGGGGGAACGAAAGAAAAAGAGGCGAAAGGAAAAGGGTCAGTCATAAAGACTGAGTAAGTTCTAGTGACTTTTAGTGTAAAAACGGTTAAAACAACCTGTCATGTATGAACTGGAACTAGACTTAAGAATAGTGTCAAGGTGAACAAGATAGACTAAGGTGATCAGGATAAGTCAAGACAAGTCAAGTAAAGCATCACATGTTCGAGATCTGTTGCATCGACTTCACTAGTATACTAAGCCCGTGTCACAAGTTAATCACGAAATAAATCCCACGGCCCAATATCATGAAATGACCCTGAAACGGGGTCTGACCCAAGTACGGGGTCCTACGGAGCGATTATCTAGTCGATCGGCTCCCTACAAGTTCTAGCTCGTCAAGTGTCCGTGTCATACGGCTAATCACGAATGTAGTCACCTGTGCTGGGTCCACCTTCGGGTGTATCAGCCCTAAGGTGTCAACCCCTGACACGATTCAAGATGCACAGATAAATCTACGGATACCCAGTGTCTGCCCCGGATACGTGCACGATCGTAGTCCGCCGAACGTACACTGGCGTACCCCACTGCCGCCGTTCACCTCTTACAATCAGCCCAGTAATCGTGCCCCCACCCGGCCTAGCCCCAGGGTAACTTGATACATCTAGAGGGTTACTGCTGAAAGGGGTCGTGTCTAGGGTTTCGTCTAATAGATTAGGTCATGTAATTCGTGACCCAACCCGCCTAACAGATTAAGTCATGTAATTCGTGACTCAATCCTTTTCTAGTCTAGTCATGTCAAGATGGTTAAGCATGTCATTTCAGTTCGCGACTTAACCCGCCTACGTGTCATGTCAAGTTGGCTAAGTGTCGTCGTTTTCAAGTTCATGACTTAGCCCTTCAAATCGTGTTCAAGTTGGTTAAGTTGTCTTTTCATGTTCATGACTTAACCCTACTTGGCATTAATTGATTCGTTAATGCACCGAACCACTCACATTGGATCCTGTTGTTCGTAGCCACTGGATTTGCCGGGCGGTTCCGGGCAGGTTTACACTACGAACTCAACACAACCTCGGGTTTCAAGCGCGATGTGATCAACTACTCACATTGGATCCTATTGTTTGTAGCAACTGGATTTGCCGGGCGGTTCCGGGCAGATTTACACTACAAACTCAACCCAACCTCGAGTTGGCCACTTTCTTGTTTTCTAAAGTCATGCCCATGTTCTTATCAGAATTTTGATATCATGTTCATATGTCAACTTCGTGCCCAACTAAGGCATGTTTAAAGTCAACTTATGGCATGTTCAAGTCAAGTTTTTCGTGCCATATTTCATGTTCTACTTATGCCAAATTTCATAGTTTATGCTTATAATTAATTCAAGTTTTTCCTATTCTACCCAATCGTATCCCCAACGTATATAAACGTACTTCGTTCACAAGTATAAACAGTTCAAGAGATAAAGGGGAATAATACCAAACATGTGATAGGCATATGTGACAGTTATAACATTACTTGCATAATAAACAGGCTATAACATATCACATAGTTGCAATACTAGTATGGTGATAACTTGGCATAGTGATGATTCCAACTTAATTTAACATGATGTTTTCAACTTTGCATCATAGGCATAATAATCATTGCGGCATCATAAAAATTTTATTATAAACATGAAACATTAAAGGCATAGTAATCCTAATGGGCATAGTGGATTCCAATTTAGCATTTTTAACATAATGATTCTCATAGACATAATAATTCCAATTTATCATAATGATTCTCATCTAATATTATAAACATAATGGTTCCAACTTAGCATTATTAACATAATGATTCTCAACTAACATGATAGACATAATGATCCCAATTTAGCGTTTTTAACATAATTAACATGATAGACATAATGATTCCAATTTAGCGTTTTTAACATAATTAACATGATAGACATAATGATTCCAACTTAGCGTTTTTAACATATCTAACATTATAACAATTTCAACTTTTCATCATAGCCTAGCAATACCCTATTTTCATAAATCATGATGGGTATAATAACACCACAGGCATAATTCCATCAATATTCATAGCCATGGTCTAATTAGCATCATAGGCATGGTTTAATCAACATAAATATTTCAATAAACATAGCGATTTCATGGACATGTATTAGTCCAACTTGCCAAACAATTAAGCCCAAGTGATTCATAACAACATCAAAATCATGACAAGTTTAACTTGCAACGTTGCCATAGCAATATCCCCAAATTATAATTCAACGATAAATAATATAAACAATGGATTAACAATAGTTCATAAATTCGGTTTCAATTCATCGCATGTCCATATTGTTTTAGCGTTTTTGCCTAAAAAGTAACATAGAACTTACAATATGAAGCAATTAAAAATCCCAAATCAATTAGTCTCGAATTCGTTGTCTAAAGCGTCGTAGTTGTTGTAGCTTCTAGTTGTAGCCTTCAAGAATCGTCCTCCATCTTCTATAATTTTATTCTTTATATTTTTAATTCAGAGCTCTAGGTTTAATGGCGGCGGCCTGAGGCTAAAATGAAATAGTATGATTTAGGCTAGGTCTTAGGTCCTTTTTATAATGTTTGTGAGTTGTTTTAGACCGTCGATGGAGCTTGATTCAACAATAGCCGTTCAGTCAGGATAGAGTTATCCTATTGACTCAGCCATGAGTCAGAAATGACTCAGCATTGACTCAGCGATGAGTCAGAAATGACTCAGCGTATTAAATGTTCACCAATTCAAACGTAAATACGTATTTAATAGATACATTTTCCCCTTTACCGTATTAATTACCTATATATAAATATTTATTTATATATGAATAAATATTTTCTTACCTTTAATTTGTCATAATTAAAAATTGGAGAAGGCCAAAAAAAAAAAAACCATCCTTGACAACCAAAAATGCGCAACGTACGCTACATGATGCGTACACGTCATATATATATATATATATATATATATATGCGTATATGTATATATATATTATATAAATATTCATTTTTTTTCTCTATCTTCCCAATTACCCATTTTCACACTAAACCACTTTTTGAACTGCGTTCACACTAGGCTATTTTAAGCCATTCCCCTAAAACAAAAATAGGGCGCTGGCGGGGATCGAACTCTGTACCTCTTGTATGCAAGTCATGTGTTCCAACCAAATGAGCTACTAAGTCTTTTGCTTACAAACCCTAGAACAATGCTAAACATTATTCGTTTCCCATTCTTCTTCTTTTTTCATGTTTTGCTGCGATATTTAAATTAAAGATATCTTCTTCACACGTTATCCGTTTTGCGTAAACTCGGACTCTATCTTAAGCAGAATTTCGAGGCGAATGCAATGGCGTAACCCGTTTCCCTTAATTCTTTGATTTGAAATTAATTATACTTTAATTTGTGAATCTCACTGTTATAGAATACACGGGGTGTTACACTGTCGTTGTTTGGAAAATCAACAATTTGTGACCTATTGCCCAGCTTGTTTCGTACATCCTCCAGTGTAACATCATTCCCAAGGCAGGAACTCTTGAGTAGATTTATCCTTCAATGTGTAGAGCCACGTATGCTATCATTGGTGGCATAATCGTCAATTAAGCTCATGCACTGATAATTCACTTCGTTGAGCCTCCTGCTAGCATTTTGAGGACTCACTTTCCATACGACTATCTTTTCACCCGTGTCTTCTGACATTTTAGGGTGAATCTTAGAAGGGAATCCATGATTAAGAATACCCTTCCCGCCATCGATCATGCCACTCTTCGAATGATGGGAATTCGGCTGCTTGTAGCTCCAATACCTTCAACCCCAGTCGACAGTAGCAGCAACCAGGCACAACAGTCCAGGAGATCCCTAAGTTTTTTTTGTCTCTGCATGGATAAGGCTGAGATCTGTGAGTTTCGTAGGGAGCAATATCGATAAGCGCATGGGATTGGTTGCATTTCTTTCTTTTTACGTTCTGTGCAAGGACGTGGTAGAGGATCGAGTTCCAGCTACGGAGCTACACCTTGTCATAGACTCTAGGCATTATCTTGTGTACCGATTGTATCTGTCCCTTTCCAGCATTTTATCTACGTTGCTTTGTAGTAGATGTGTTCTTAACTGTTAGTTTTGTTGTCTTCAGAAATCACACAATGATGTAATGAGACTTCTGTTGCTTGAAACTATTTTGCACCATTCACATTTACCTATAAATTGAGTAGAAAATGAAATATCATTTTTCTTTGTCTAACTAATAGTTACTTTAGAGCTGGAAAGATTAAATTTCATGAAAATTAGGCTCACATTAAAATTAAATTTAATTAAGCTCACATTCTCCCATTTTAAAACATATAAATCTCATCCCTATTTCGAAATAGCGATTGTTATTTTTCTAGAAATGCCCTTATTCAAATTAGCGATGTAATTAACGTGGTCAAAAATACATAATAGGGATTTAATTTTTCCAGAAACATATATTTCTGTGTCCATGGCGGCGCCTTCATCGATGTAAATTTTTGCACTTGATTCTGTCGATCTAAAATTCAATTTACTCAGAATTTTTTCATAGATCAAATTAGATCGATCATTGATTTATATAATGGATGTTTCGTCTTCAAGGTAATTTATACTTTGTCATAAGAAAAATTGTAAAGACCCGTAAATTCCCGCTCTTCGGATCGACCATAGACCACGCAAGTCTGACCCAAAAGTTGGAAATCCATGAATACTTTAACTTTGGGAATGCAACACATTAGAACAACAACAGCACATTAAAATAACTAAGGCAGCGGTAGACAACTATGCTCTGGACACAGCTTTAGGCTTCAATTCAGAATCCTGCTCGAGATAAGAACCTGTAGACAAACTACTCGACTGCCCATGTGGAAGAGAGGTCACCCGAGTTTGTAAAGGTGGAAACAAACAACGGGTCAGTCATGGGACTGGTGTGAGAATTCTTAACTAATTTAACTAATAGTAATAAGGCAAATCCAAGGGCCACGCCGCTAACGTAGAACGGGTTTTATTCCAATGGATTGTCGTACATAACCATAAAGTAATCGTTAAACAACGCAATACTTTTTAGAAAAATGAAACCATTATGAAACCCAAGTCCCATCACACATTGCAACGCAAACCGGAGGATAGGGTTTTACCTTATAATGGTCAAAAGATGCTTAATACGATAAAAACGGATTTGATATTATTATTAGTGTATATATGTTTTAAAAACATTTCAATCATAATGTATCAATCATGGACGGCATAGTACCACATCCTACTATGTCGCCATACTAGTTCTACAATCAAAACAGCATGAGGTCGTACTGGAAATTGGGTTTCCATCATGAGTCAATGCTAGGGAGGAGCTTCTTACCGGTTCGAGAAACTCTAGCTAATGTCTCAGATTCCCCGCAGAGAACCCTTGGATCCTGCAGGGCCGGTCCACACTTGCGGTTTATGGATTGGCAATTCCTGAAGACACGTTTCCCGGTCCTATAGGACCTATCATCTGAGGCGCCTCATTACATCATCTACATAAGTAAAATGTCGGGCCGTGTCAAAGCTCAAACACCACTTCTAGCTAGAAAGAAACGTGCTGCTCTCCCTGTATTCCCTTCTCCCATTTTAGACTCCGCTGGTGTGTGAGGCTCGCGAAGTCACGCTATACGCAAAGCTATGACTAAACAGGTTGTGCTTTGATCATCAACCACAAGGCCTGCCTTTCAACAAAAGCCTTGATCATTGCATCTTAGTATGCCACACTATCACTCCATATCACACTACCAATCCCTTACCGAAATATATGAAAGGGTGTTAAGCAAGAGAATAAATTCTCCGCCACCAAGCATTCATACATTCAGCAGAAAATCAGTAAGTACAATATATAAAGGAGTACGATGTCAGACATACATTCCATTTATAAGCTTATGCTCTGGGTCTGAGCGAAAGCCAAATCCGTACAAATCAACACTACGTCCGGACGACCACCACTGTAGCCCCTTCAAGGTAGCTACTCCAATCACGGGCATCAGCAGTCGTCGTTTATTCGATGTGAAGATCGCTTGTCTTCAATCACCATCTTCAACTCTTTGACTTTCAATCGTCGTATGACCATTTGAAATGAGATTGAACTCGGGCTTTTCAAATAATCCTCGCATATATATATATATATAAATCATTTCATATGATTGATATTAATTTATAACGATCAACCTTTATTTTTATTTATATAAAAATAATTAAATTCCATTTAACGACGCTGCAAGTCAAAAGGCGACCTTGGCGCTGTTTTCTCCCAAATTTGTTTTTCACATTTCTCTAAACGTAACCGTTGGAATTTAACATAATTCATATCGTTGGAAAGATATTCCCAAGGCAAACCTAACGGTTACATATTTGGGAAAATCAGACGGTCGGATATTTCGGTATAATCAATTAAAAGTACAATTCTATAAAGTGAACTACCATGCTGGATTCGTTCAATTGAAATTTGTTTATATATATGATTATATATATATACATTAAATTTCGTCGGCCATTTCATTATTGTGGTAATCATGACAAGTAAAGATATATAACATAACACACAATCATGTTTATTTTAATTCACATATACAACCTATACATGCAATGTATATTTTTTTTTTCTATTTTCAATCTACACAAACATGCAATTTCTTGTGCGTCATTTCTAATTCAACAAAAATGATTATTTTGTGCCATTCTTTTCTTTACAAGCAAAATGATATTCTTGATTTAATCTTTATACATGAAAATGTAAGTTTCATATCTTTAATCTTTTAATGAAAATCTAATTCATTAAAATATAAATTTTATTGTTATAATCTTTACTGAAATTCTTTTACATGAATATGTAAATTTCATACCGTTGTCCTTTTTAATAAAAATTCAATTGATTAAAATGTAAAACTTTTTTTTAGAGTTCTACTTACATGAAAATGTAATTTTCTCCTTCTCTTATTCACATTAAAATGTAAACTTTTCTTTTTACATTAAAAATGTAACTTTCATCTTTTTTATCTTATTTACATTAAAAATTTAAACTTTATTTCTAATCATTCTTTTATTTTATATTGAGAATGTAAATGTCTATTTCACATTTTATTTACATATAAAAGTGTAACTTTTATTTCATCCTTTATTTACATATATAATGTAAATTTCTATTTAATCTTTCAGTTACATATAAAATGTGCATTCCTATCAAACCTTTTTATTTACATATAAAATGTAAATTCCTTTATTTACATTGAAAAACATAAATTCTTTAATTCCTTTTTATTTACATTGAAAAAAACACAAATAAAAAGGATGCACTTTTATTTCCATATCGTATTTGCATTGTGGAATGCAAATAAAAAGGTGAGCTCTTACTTCTAAGTTTTATCAGAGAACATAAATAAAGGTGTACATATTCTTCTAAGTCATAATTGCATTGTGAAATGCAAAATAAAAAGGGAATTTTATTTTCTATGTTATATTTGTGTTATAGAACACAAATAAAAGACCGTTTATTTTCCTGAGTTATATTTACATTAAAAAGAATATTTTAATGTACTCACATATTTTTATATGTGTTTCCTTTTCCTCTTTTCAGCATGTTAAAATTAATGTTTTTAACATATAAATATTTTCTAACATGTATTTTCTATCATGTTAAGAATATGGTTTTTAACCTTTTATATTTTCTAACATGTTCTTCTAGCAATGTTAAAAATAATGTTTTTAACATACTTTTCCTTTTCTAACAAATTTTCTTTCCTTTTTATATAAGCATGTTGAAAATAATGTTTTCAACACATGAAACTTTTCTATGTAAACAATGAAAAGAACATTCTTAATGTTTAACGATTCTAACCATTCATATTAACATAAAAATAATATTTTTATGTCACATCAACTCTAACACTTCATATTAACATAACAAGAATATTTTTTTTTGTTGAATCAATGCTAACAAAGTGACTATTTTACATTGTTGATTCTAATAAAATAAAAAGTGACGTTTCTTTCTTCCCAATTCTAATAAATTAGAAAGTGACATTATTATAACATAAATGGTATTTTTATGACAAATAAAAATGTCTATTTCATTTTGTATACAGTTCTTGTTATGTTTATGATGGCAATACTAATTTAACATTACATAAAAAAATATTTCTATGTTTACAGTTCTAAGGACATAAGAAAATGACTTTATAAATGAACAACATGCATTAACATGTTTTTCTTATATTTCTAATCTAACATTAAAAATGGCTTTTAATGTGAAACATGTATTTTTTTTAACATGAATTGTAAAAACAATAGTAATTTCAAACCTTGTTCCTTTTTATTTACAATGAAATGTAAATAAAAGATTTCTTATATTTTGTTTATTTATAATGAAGATGTAAATAAAAAATACTTTGCAAATTTTGTACTTTTTATACTTGCCATGAAAATTGTAAAATATTAGCTATCATGTATTATTAACTAACAACTAACATGTTAATCTAAAATCAAATTATTCATGTAAATTTAAATTAACAACTAACATGTTGATCTAAAGGTGAACAATTCATGTCATTATGAGTAACACGAAAATCATGTTATATAACAGTGCACAATCCATATCGTTTTTAAATGACCAACATAATAACAGCGCGATGTACAAGAAAATAATCAAAAATAATAATAACGCGATGTACAAATCTGAATATGGATAAATAAAATAAAATAAATCTCCAGATGAGATTCTTACTCCTCACACTTGAAATAAAAAAATTCAAGTATGTAACCTATACACCTCACCTTTTATAACATGTAAACAAAATGAGATTTTTACACCTCACTTGAAATATGAGATGCAAGGATGAGAATTTTATTATCCCACTCTTGAAATAAATAAAAATAAATTCAAGATGAGATTTTGACATCTCACGCTTGAATAAATAAAATAAAATAAATTTAAGATGGAATTTTTACATCTCCTTTTATAACATGTAAACAAGATGAGATTTTTGCATCTCAAACTCGAACATGAGCCACAAAGATGAGATCTTTATCCCACTCTTAAAAATAACAAAAATAAATCAAAGATGAGATTTTGACATCTCACACTTGAATAAATAAAATAAAATAAATTTAAGATGGAATTTTTACATCTCCTTTTATAACATGTAAACAAGATGAGATTTTTGCATCTCACATTCGAACATGAGCCACAAAGATGAGATCTTTATCCCACTCTTAAAAATAATAAAAATAAATTCAAGATGAGATTTTAACATCTCACACTTGAATAAATAAAATAAAATAAATCCATGATGAGATTTTTACATCTCACGCTTGAATAAATAAAATAAAATAAATCCAAGATGAGATTTTTACACCTCACGCTTGAAATACAATAAAATAAATCCTAAGGAACCAGTCGCGTATGTATATATAAATCTCAATAAAATGAGATTTTGATCGCATTAACAAATCTACAATCATAGCACTGAAATAAGAGAAAAATAGCAACCCAACATCAGATCTAAATAATTGATCTGGAATTAATCATAAAATTTTCAACGCGAATTCAGAACGTATATATTTTTGTTGAATCTCAATAAATATGAGATTTGAATGTAGCAACCAAGTGAACACAACAGAATACATAACAAAATAAAATCCTAAATTACCATAGTGCAGAATAATATTCGTATAGCGATTCAGTGGCGAGGACAATGATTAAAATATAATTTTTTTATCAAAATAGATAGGATTTCTCACTTCCTTTAAATCAGATATGAAAATCCAAACAATTTCGAAAACCGCCCCAATCAGTTCCAACACGATCTACTCGACGATACGGTTCTACAGGATCTGAAATTTTCAGATTCCGATGTCGTATGAGTGAAATATCAATTTTTTTATAAAAATAAAATCAAGATTTGCGACGCTTAAAAGTAATTCATACCTTAGCCATTTATTTTTAGTTTTGTTTAAATGTTTGAATTCAAGTTTCATTGGTCTTTGGTTGATGGTTTTACGAACGGTCTGATGTAAAACTTGTCTAGAATCGAAGAGGATGGGAAGATCTTTAAAAATTTAAATTATGGCCTTGTCTAATTCTTCCTAGATTAAGAGAAAAAGAAGAGAGAAGGGGAAAGGAATGGCGGCCATGGATTGGAGAAGAAGAAAGTGGCGGCTCTCCCTCTTTCTATGAGCAAACAAATAGGGTTATCAGAAATGGTTTGGGGTTAGGATATTATATAGTGATAGATAATTATTTTAATTAGGCCCCTGTGTTTTTTAAAACCTAATATTTTATTTACAATTTGGTCCATTTTCACCGTCTTGAAATTCGTGCAGTTACATACTTATACCAAATCTTACTTGTTTGTCTAAATATTAAATTTCATTATATATATATATATAAGGTTTCAAATTTCCATATTGCAATACATAGATATATTATTGTCTTGTTTAACTTTTTCAAATGAACGCAAATGTTAATTTTCAAAAGGATATGTTAATTTACATCTAACATAATTCTAACAATAAATGAGACTTTTAATTGCATGTCATAATCCTAAAATAAATGACAAAAATGTATAACCTAACATATTTTGACAAAAATATATATAACCTAACATGTTTTGCTGACATTTCTAATGCACATTAATAAAAGTGGCATCTTCAATCTTCTAAATAAATGGAATGTTTAATTCTCTAAATAAATGACATGCTTAATTCTCTAAATAGATGACATAAATGACATTTCATGACATTTCAAATCTAATGACATATTTAATCCAATTTAACCTTCCTAACAAAAGTGACCTTTTTATTTTAACATAAACATTACTAATAAAAATGTTCTTATGACAAATCCTATATTTCAAATGCAAATAAAAAGAACAATTTTATTCATGACATAAATAAAATATAAATAAGTGACATATTTATCTACAAAGTATGTTTTCTACATAAGTGGCAGATTTATTTATACATATCATTTATCGATAAAGTAACATTTTTTGTTTTCACATACAAAATAAAAAGGAATTTTTATGTTGGTGTATGATTCTAATGTTTACATTACAAATAAAAAGGAAATTTCTTTATTTGTATACAACTCTATCATTAATATATACAATAAAAAGGGCATTTTTATTTTACGTGCAACTTTGATCCAAGTTCTATCACATCCAAGTAAATCCAACAAGTCGCTACAACCAGTTCACACATATATAAATTTACATTGAAATAAATAATAGATTTTTATTTTAAAGTTCAGAAATCTCACCTAATATCCTAATATGATATATGTTCACTACTTATTATCGCCTCAAAAAATAAAGGGAGAAATGATTTTTTTTTATTATTTAAATAAATTATTTTAAATGGCCAAAACTCATTAAAATTACTTAAAAATAAATTTTTAATTTACCCCAAAATTCAGTGTTGTTACAGTCTCCCCCCTTAAAATCTTTTCGTCCTCTAAAAGGAACGAAACTAAAAAGTGTTTAGTTAACTAACTCATCTTTTTATTTTATTCTAAATTGGTTTCTATAATTTTATTAGTTGAACTAATAATTACTCTACACAACCATCAATCAATTTGTTGATTAGCTTTTTAAATATTTATAACTTTTATATATTCAAAAATCATATTTTCTAAAATGTATTATATATAATCACAAATTCGTTAATTATAGACTTGGCACTCTCAACTCATCCTAGGGCATTACTAACCCCATCTCTAATGTGTTTTATCATTCTAGGATACTGTTGATCCTATCTCTAATGAGTATTCTTATTGGATATTACTAATCCAATCTCTGATGAGTCTTTTGTTCAGTTCTAATGAGTTGTATCCCAAAGATTTGAGCTAACCAAAGCTCTGATACCAACTGTAAAGACCCGTAAATTCCCGCTCTTCGGATCGACCATAGACCACACAAGTCTGACCCAAAAGTTGGAAATCCACGAATACCTTTAACTTTGGGAATGCAACACATTAGAACAACAAAAACAAACTTTTATAAACATTACAATAATGTTACATCAGAGTACAGAATATCAGATTACATTGAATAAAATTACAACGGAAGATAAATTACAATATTTTAATACATTGCAGCGTAAATAAAATAACTATGGCAGCGGAAGACAACTATGCTCTGGACACAGCTTTAGGCTTCAATCCAGAATCCTGCTCGAGATAAGAACCTGTAGACAAACTACTCGACTGCCCATGTGGAAGAGAGGGCACCCGAGTTTGTGAAGGTGGAAACAAACAATGGATCAGTCATGGGACTGGTGTGAGAATTCTTAACTAATTTAACTAATAGTAATAAGGCAAATCCAAGGACCATGCCTTTAACGCAGAACGGGTTTTATTCCAATGGATTGTCGTGCATAACCATAAAGTAAATCGTTAAACAACGCAAAGCTTTTTAGAAAAATGAAACCATTATAAGACCCAAGTCTCATCACATAATGCAACACAAACTGGAGGATAGGGTTTTACCTTATAATGGTCAAAAGATGCTTAATACGATAAAAACGGATTTGATATTATTATTAGTGTATATATATTTTAAAAACATTTCAATCATAATGTATCAATCATAGACGGCATAGTACCCCATCCTACTATGTCGCCATACTAGTTCTACAATCAAAACCGCATGAGGTCGTATTGGAAATTGGGTTTCCATCATGAGTCAAGGCTAGGGAGGAGCTCCTTACCGATTCGAGACACTCAGCTAATGTCTCAAGATTCCCCGCAGAGAACCCTTGGATCCTGCAGGGCCGGTCCACACTTACGGGTTGTGGATTGGCAATTTCTGAGCACACGTTTCCCGGTCCTATATGACCTATCATCTGAGGCACCTCATTCCATCATCCACATAAGTAAAATGTCGGGCTGTGTCAAAGCCCAAACATTACTTCTAGCTAGAAAGAAACGTGCTGCTCTCCTTGCATTCCATTCTCCCGTTTTAGACTCTACCGGTGTGTAAGGCTCGCGAAGTCACGCTATACACAAAGCTATGCCTAAGCAGGCTGTGCTTTGATCATAAACCACAAGGCCTGCTTTTCAACAAAAGCCTTGATCATTGCATCTTAGTATGCCACACTGTCACTCCATATCACACTACCAATCCTTCGCCGAAATATATGAAAGGGTGTTAAGCAATAGTATAAATTCTCCGCCACCAAGCATTCATACATTCAGCAAAAAACCAGTAAGTACAATATATAAAGGAGTACGATGTTAGACATACATTCCATTTATAAGCTTATGCTCTGGGTCTGAGCGAAAGCCAAATCCGTACAAATCAACACTACGTCCGGACGGTGTAACACCCCGTAATTCTGTTAATATTAATATTCACAAATTAAAGAATAACTAATCTCAGATGTGAGAATTGTGGGAAACGGGTTGCGCCATTGTGTTCGTCTCGGAATTCTGGTCGGAATAGAGTCCGAGTTTGCGTGGATTGGACTTCGCATGAAGAAGTTATGGCCATCGGAAGTTTCAGAAAATTCAAAACAGATTTCAGAAATTCAAAATTCAAAAATTCGGAGTCAAAACAGGCTAGGCGGGAAAAATCCCGCCTGGCCCAGGTCGACCCTTGGGTCGACTGGGCAGTCGACCTGCCTACCAGGTCAACTATAGAGTCGACCTGGGGGTCGACCTGGCAGTCGACCTGCCCCCCACTCCCCCAAGCAGTTTTTGTTCTGACCCTGTTTTTGACTGAGTGATGACCCATTAGGGTTTTGATCTAATATGGTTGGCTGAGATTAGTTATGAGTTGATCTGACGGCCTAAATAAATCCTAAACTCTATAAATACCTAGGTAGTCTCTCACTCTAATTCACATAAAAAATAGAATAGCTACCGTCATACCGTCGCCATGGAACTCAGTCTAGCCGCCGCCAACTAAGAAGGAAGAAAAGCTAATCAAATTCTATTTCTACTCAACTCTAAAGCAAATCAAGACTCTCTTTTCTTCTCTAATTGTGGGTATGATGATCATAACAAGATTATTGTTAAATTAATTAGAATAGTCATGAATGGATTATGAGTAGATGATGTGAATTGTCATATATGTTGTTGTAAACCTTATACTATCATGTATGTTATAAATTCTATGCTATGTGGTGATGATATCCTATATGTTGTAAATCATGCTATGATGATGTTATGTATGTTGAGAGTTTTTGTGCTAAGTTGTGATGAATCATACATGTTAAAAAGCCATGATGTTATTATCTATGCTAATTAGTTCATGTTAATCAAATAATGATGTTGGTATTACTTGGGCTATATTGATCTATATGACAAATCACATATGCAAGTTTAGGTTGATTAGTAAAAGTTATGAACATATGCCATGACATCTATTATGACATCTAGAATTATGTGATGACATATGTGAAATTCTATGCTAGTTCACACCATCATTATGTTGCCTAAAACCCCATATGCAAGTTTATACATAAATTTGGGTTATGATCATATCATGTAAATTGTGACATTTAACAAGTTGACACCTTTAGATCCTTAACATGTGTAGTTTATGCAAGTTTCACCCCTATTATGATTGGATTATTTTATTTGTCTATATGTTGTGATAATTTATCATTGTGCTATGAGTTAGACTATTCGAGTCTAACGTATACCTGCATTGAATAAGCGAACGTATAAACATGTGGTAGGGGTAATATTAAGGATTTAATAATAAGAAGTTGGGGTGCAATTGATACGATTTTGCATGCCATGAGTGGATGATCATAATTGAGTCAATTATGGACATCAATAAAAATGGACTTAATTAATAATTTGGATAGGGAATTATTAAAACTGGGATAAAAGATTATAAGTGATAATCAATGCTTAGGACACGAGGTTGGACTCGTTTGTGACGTAAACCTGCCCGGACCTGCCCTGCAAATCCAGTGGTCACAAATGTCAACCCAATGTGAGAGGTCCTAGGCCTAAACTAAAACATAACAGTTGTAAAGACACGAAGTTAGACTCTTTTATGGTGTAAGACTGCCCGGACCCGCCCGGCAAATCCAGCTGCCATAAATGCCAGTCTAATGTGAGAGGTCTTTATGAGGTTATGGCCTGAATGAATTAAGAAATACTTAACCAGATAAACATGTAAGGTGGGACATGGGGGTTAAGTAGGTGCCTTGGGTGGCATGGGGAATCTATTGGGTGCCCTTAGTGGCATGTGAAATACGATTAGTAAGACTTAACCAAACACACATGTAAATGAACATGACTAAGAGGGTTAAGTGGGATATACTAGTGGACAAGCTTAGGTGGGTAGCTTGTGGGGGCCCATTTCAACCAGTATCCCAAACGTATCTTTGTGGGCTCGACCAAAGTCGAGGACGGGACACGCATACTGGGTTTGACTATAAGAGGCCAAAACGGGGAGCGGTGGCAACGCAAGTCCAACGGGTTTCATATGCGTGTGTGGACCCGGGCTGGTAGGTAAGATGTTGTTGCATCGTGTAGGTATAAGCCGTGCGTTCTCAAGTTGTATCGGGTTGCCACTTTAGGGGAGTGATACACCCCACTGTGGGGCCAGCACGGGTATCTACGAGTAGGGAGCCGATCGCAAGTGGGCAGTGGGGTACACCTAGTGGAGATAGGGGCAGACGGCACCTATGTAGTCAGCTAGGGGTACGTAAGGCTATTTATATAGTTTCTGTGTGAAGTAAGTGGGATCAACCTTTAGGGTGACTGGTGCGGTGCAGTGTAGCAATTGTTCGTTAGTAATTAGGAGTGCCTTTAACGTTATCTTTATCTGCTTTTCATACCTAATAGTTCATAGACATTTACTTGTCTTCCAGCTTATGCCTTAGTCTAGTTATTTTGATAATAGTATTGTTAGAATTATCATACTCGCCAGACTTTATGTCTGACCCCCTCCATTTCTATCCTTTTTCCCCCTCCAGGTCCTCAGGTTGGGCCCAGCTCTAGTGGAGTTTGATTGGATTGCTTTGTCTCTCTTGGAAAGCTTGGACCGTTGAAGTAAAGTCCAGCTTGTTATCTTCTTTAATGGCTATTTGTGTAATGGGATTATGTATTTTGTTTTTATGAAGATGGATATTGTACTTGACTCTGATTTATGGTTTTATGATGTAACAAACATGTTTAATTTCCGCTGCAATAAAATGAAGTTTTAGATTTCCAAGTACTACTTATTATCTGTCTTGTTGTAATTTTACTATTCTATATTCACTTAAAACCTCCATGGAAGTTAATGCATTCCCTTTGTGAGTGACATTAATGGACGTGGGGTGTTACACGTGGTATCTGAGCTTAAGGTTACCAGAACAGATAATTTTTTTAGAAAAACTAATTTTCTAAAGTATTTTTGCAAGAAGTGTTTTCAAAAACATGTCTTAATGAGTAATTTAAAGAGGAAAGTTTTTTTTTAAGAAAAACATAATCCCCAATAGCCATATCTTTATCCTTCGAATTCTCCATTTTGAATCTTTCCTTTTTCGTTTCAGCATGGCTGAAGATCTTAACCTACCTGACGGTGTAACGATACCAGGATGGTATAGGAGGCTATTAGAGGCTAGGGCTGCCGCAGGTCCGGCCAATGTTCCTCCACCACCAGTTGCTTCCGTTCCTCCTCCTCCTCGCGTAGATACTTTTGCAAAGACGTGCAAAGAATTTAAGGCTATGGGTGGAAAACCTTTTCAAGGGTCAGAAACGTTTGTGGAAGCTAGAGATTGGCTTAGGGAGGTGGAAGAATTACTAGAGATCTTTGAAGTAGAAGAAGGGAGGAAAGTCAAATTAGCAGCTTGGTTAATGAAGGGAGAGGCCTCGTTTTGGTGGGAGGTCACTAATGGGGAGCGTCCTGTTGATTCTTGGGCGGATTTCAGACGTAGGTTTGAGGCGAAGTTTCTCTCAAGGGCAGAAGAGAATCTATATATGGAAAGGTTCTTGACATTAAAGCAAGGAAGCTCATCAGTGAAAGAATATGTTAAAAAATTTAATCAGTTAGCAAGGTTTGGCTTGGACTTAGTGAACACAACGGAGAAGAAGGCTCTGAGGTTCGTTAATGGATTGAATGAACCGTTGCAAGGGTTGGCTATGACCCACATCCCTAGGGGGGCCACCTTTTAGAAGCTTATAGACACGTCACTTATGCACGAGGAGAAAAGCACTAAAGCTGATAAGGCACCCAAGAAGAAAGGGGATCAAAAGAACCACAACAGCAAAACAAGAAGGGTGGTAAAGACAATAACGGGAAGGGAAAGAAGAAATGCTTTAACTGTGGGACACCAGGCCATCTCAGCAAGGATTGCCGAAAGAAAAAGAAGACTGGCTGTTTTCACTGTGGCGAAGCGGGACATCTAGTGAAGGACTGCCCAAAGAAGGGGCAGAGGGCAGGAGCTACCTCGGGAGGACAGGTGCAGGCTCTTATGGCACCAGGGCAGGCAAGGGGACAAGTTCAGGCTCTCGCGGTCCCACCGCTGCAAGAACGAGGTAGAACCATTTCTGTTGAAAGCTTGGTTTTTCTGCTTGATCATCCTGTACGCACCTTATTCAACTCGGGCGCATCGCATTCGTTTATCTCTACGTCATTAGTTGAATCACTGCACTTAAACACCAGTTTAGTAGAGGATCCCTTAGTTGTTTCGAATCCAATTGGGTGGTCATCTTATTTGTCCATGATGTATTTGGATTTGAAAATTTCTATACTTATCGTTGAGTTTAGATGTGATGCTTATGTTTTGGGCTTCACGGGCTATGGGCTAATTTTAGGAATGGATTGGTCATCCAGAAATGGGGCCGTTCTTGATTGTGAAAGGAGAGTAGTTAGGCTCATGACTCGCCTCGGTAACGCTCTCGAAATCTTTTGAAATCCCATAAATTCTGTTATGCTAAGTTATTTAGAATCGCTTGGTGCGTCTGAGGAAAATCTACAATCTGTTAGAGTGGTCCGAGAATACTCGGATTTGTTTGAGGAGGCGAAGGGCTTACCTCCGAAGCGGGAGATAGATTTTCGAATATATCTTGTGGATAATGCGAAACCAGTATCTTTGCCAGTACGCCACATGGCTCCACGTGAAAGAAGGGAACTCGATAAGAAAGTGAAGGAGTTGCTTGAGAAGGGGTTCATAAGACGAAGTATATCGGAGTGGGGTGCTCCAGTAGTATTCGCCACGAAGGCGGATGGGTCCCTTAGACTTTGTGTGGACTATAGAGAACTTAATAAACTTACTAAGAAGAACAGACATCCACTGCCGAGGATTGACGATCTCTTCGATCAGTTAGTTGGCGCCTTAGTGTTTTCGCAGTTGGACTTAGCCACTGGTTTTCATCAGTTGAGAGTGGCTAAGGATAGCATTGACAAGACTGCCTTTAGGACTTCGTACGGTTTCTATGAATGGCTAGTGATGCCCTTCGGTTTGACAAACGCCCCCGCATACTTTGTTGATTTGATGAGTAGGGTGATTAGGGAGTACCTTAACAAATTCGTGGTAGTCTTTGTAGACGACATCCTGATCTTTTCTAAGGATGAAGAAGAGCATGCCCTACATCTTAGGGAAGTGTTGGAGACCCTACGAGCGCATAATCTTAAAGCCAAATTTTCTAAGTGTCACTTCTGGAGGAAGAAAGTACAATTCCTAGGGCACGTGGTTTCCAAGGAAGGGATAGTTGTGGATCCCGCGAAGGTAGTGGCCATCCGAGATTGGAAGGTCCCTAAAAATGCTACCGAAGTAAGAAGTTTCTTGGGGTTGGCTGGCTACTATAGGAAGTTTATCAAAGACTTCGCAAAGATATCAGCTCCATTGATACGCTTGACGAAGAAGAACCTAGTTTTCGCATGGGACGTAGATTGTGATGATGCATTCCAACGGTTGAAGAGAGCTTTGACCTCAGCCCCAGTCTTAGTGCTGCCAGACGGGAGTAAGCCATTTGCCGTTTATACTGACGCTTGTGGGATAGGACTAGGCGCAGTCCTAATGTAAGAGGGAAGGGTAATAGCCTATGGTGGAAGGCAGTTGAGAGCGCATGAGAAAAATTACCCTACACATGACCTAGAGTTGGCCGCTATTGTTTTCGCGCTTAAGTCCTGGCATCATTATCTTCTTGGCGAGAGATTCGAATTATTCACTGACCACAAATCGCTAAAATACTTATTCTCTCAAAAGGACTTGAACTTAAGGCAGCAAAGGTGGATGGAGTTCTTAGCATCCTACGACTTCGAGATAGCATATACCCCTGGCAAGGGTAACGTGGTGGCAGATGCCTTAAGTAGAAAAAGATTATCCTTAAGTCCTTTGTTTGTTGAGCGGAGAAGCTTAGAATTCATTTCGATGTTTGACTTTAGACCTTCCGTTGACTTTGTACCCGTTTTGCTAGCATCCTTGGAGGTCAGACCTACGCTTTTGGGACGGATTGGCGAGGCACAGCGTGACGACCCACAGTTGGTTGAGTTAGTAGAAAAGCTCAAAGGAGCGGAGTCATCAAGCCATCTCCATAGGTATACCCTAGATGATAAGGGTTGGTTACGTAGGGACGGTAGACTTTGTGTACCAAAAGACGATGACCTAAGGAAGACTATTCTTGGCGAAGCACATTGTTCGAAGATGACCATTCATCCCGACGTGGACAAGATGTACATGGGCATGAGACGAGTTCACTTTTGGGCCGGTATGAAGAGGGACGTGGCCGAGTATGTCGCTAGATTCTTGGTGTGCCAACAAGTAAAAGCGGAGCAAAAGAAACCCGGTGGGTTGCTTCACCCATTGGAGGTTCCTCTATGGAAGTGGGAAAGTGTCTCGATGGACTTTGTGGATGGATTACTGCGATCAAGGAAGGGTAATACGGGGATTTGGGTTATAGTAGATAGACTTACTAAGAGCGCCCATTTTATTCCCGTGAAGAGTAAGAGGACTGCTCCATGGTTAGCTTCTGTATACGTTCGAGAGATAGTTCGTTTGCATGGTGTTCCTTCTAGCAAAGTGAGCGACCGCGATCCTATTTTCACTAGCGAATTTTGGAGAAGCTTACAAGAGGCGATAGGGACTCAGTTATGTTTGAGCACCGCATATCATCCTCAGACGGACGACCAAATTGAGAGGGTGAATCACATTCTAGAGGATCTTTTTAGGCTATGTATCCTAGACTTTGGGGGTACATGGGAAGAGCATCTTCCATTGGTGGAGTTCGTATATAATAATAGCTTTCAGTCCAGCATTGGCATGGCACCTTTCGAAGCTCTTTATGGATGACCTTGTCATTCACCAACATGTTGGTGGGAATCTACAGGTAAGATCTTGCTTGGGCCCGATATGATTATGGAGACTTCGGAGAAGATCGACTTGATTCGAAGGAGGATGAAAGCAGCGCAAGATAGGCAGAAATCTTATACGGACAAGAGGAGAACAGATCTTGAGTTTGATGTTGGGGACATGGTCTTTATCAAAGTGTCTCCATTACGAAACGTTGTTCGCTTTGGGTCCATTGGGAAGTTAGCACCAAGGTTTGTAGGGCCATTTCCTATTAAGGAGAAGATTGGACAGATGGCGTATAGAGTGAAGTTGCCCGAGAGACTTAGTGGTGTACACGATGAATTGCATGTGTCACGTTTGAGGAAGTGCTTGCACGAGACCGCGGAAGTGGTAGAGCCGAGCTTGCTTAGAGAGGTGGAGATCGAGCGTGACGCGATGATTCGACGAGCTCCTACGCGCATTCTTGGGTCAGAGATCAAGAAGCTGAGAAATCGAGAGGTCAGACTAGTCAAAGTACAATGGGGAGATGATGAGAGCAACGCTACTTGGAAGACAGAAGAGAAGATGCGTTCACGATACCCTTTCCTTTCGAGGGTATGTCCTTTAATTTCTCCTTTATCGCTTATCTTGTACTTATCTTACCTTTGGAGTATCCTCTCGCTAGTATTCTTGACCTTTAGTTAGGATAATCCCATGGTTGAAACATGTGTTTGAGACATGTTATGTATGATGGATGCAAAGTGGATGCATGTGTTTGCTAGTGGTTGCTCGTGGACGCATATACACACACTGTTAGGCACTAGATCGGCTCAGTCACTTCATACTGCATATTGCATATATATGGCTGTATTTAGTAAAATGGATGTATGATGATTGTATTATCATATGGATGATGGATTCGGATGATGATTGTGCACGCATATAGAAATAATATGTAGCATTAGGGAACTTTTGCATACATAATGGACGCATGGCACTATCATGATTTGCATTAAGGAGGTCAACTGAATCAGTGGACCGCCTGATTTTGCATTAAATAATGGACATATACACACACTGTGCATTTAAACATGAAAGAATTAGAAGTCTATAAGGATAACGGATGCCTGTGTTTGATGGTTGAGTAGACGGATGATTGGATGTTAGGACATACATTCTTCTTAACTTGAAGATTTCGGGGTCGAAATCCTTTAAGGAGGGGAGAATGTAACACCCCGTAATTCTGTTAATATTAATATTCACAAATTAAAGAATAACTAATCTCAGACGTGAGAATTGTGGGAAACGGGTTGCGTAATTGTGTTCGTCTCGGAATTCTGGTTGGAATAGAGTCCGAGTTTGCGTGGATTGGACTTCGTATGAAGAAGTTATGGCCATCGGAAGTTTCAAAAAATTCAAAACAGATTTCAGAAATTCAAAATTCAAAAATTCGGAGTCAAAACAGGCTAGGCGGGAAAAATCCCGCCAGGCCCAGGTCGACCCTAGGGTCGACTGGGCAGTCGACCTGCCTACCAGGTCGACTATAGAGTCGACCTGGGGGTCGACCTGGCAGTCGACCTGCCCCCCTCCCCCCCCCCCCAGCAGTTTTTGTTCTGACCCTGTTTTTGACTGAGTGATGACCCATTAGGGTTTTGACCTAATCTGGTTGGCTGAGATTAGTTCTGAGTTGATCTGACGGTCTAAATAAATCCTAAACTCTATAAATACCTACGTAGTCTCTCACTCTAATTCACATAAAAAATAGAATAGCTACCGTCATACCGCCGCCATGGAACTCAGTCTAGCCGCCGCCAACTAAGAAGGAAGAAAAGCTAATCAAATTCTAATTCTACTCAACTCTAAAGCAAATTAAGACTCTCTTTTCTTCTCTAATTGTGAGTATGATGATCTTAACAAGATTATTGTTAAATTAATTAGAATAGGTCATGAATGGATTATGAGTAGATGATGTGAATTGTCATATATGTTGTTGTAAACCTTATACTATCATGTATGTTATAAATTCTATGCTATGTGGTGATGATATCCTATATGTTGTAAATCATGCTATGATGATGTTATGTATGTTGAGAGTTTCTATGCTAAGTTGTGATGAATCATACATGTTAAAAAGCCATTATGTTATTATCTATGTTAATTAGTTCATGTCAATCAAATCATGATGTTGGTATTACTTGGGCTATATTGATCTATATGACAAATCACATATGCAAGTTTAGGTTGATTAGTAAAAGTTATGAACATATGCCATGACATCTATTATGACATCTAGAATTATGCTATGACATATATGAAATTCTATGCTAGTTCACACCATCATTATGTTGCCTAAAACTCCATATGCAAGTTTATAGATAAATTTGGGTTATGATCATATCATGTAAATTGTGACATTTAACAAGTTGACACCTTTAGATCCTTAACATGTGTAGCTTATGCAAGTTTCACCCCTATTATGATTGGATTATTTTATTTTTCTATATGTTGTGATAATTTATCTTTGTGCTATGAGTTAGACTATTCGAGTCTAACGTATATTCTGCGTTGAATAAGCGAACGTATAAACGCGGGGTAGGTGTAATATTAAGGATTTAATAATAAGAAGTTGGGGTGCAATTGATATGATTTTGCATGCTATGAGTGGATGACCATAATTGAGTCAATTATGGACATCAATAAAAGTGGACTTAATGTAAAAACCCGTAACTTCCCCGTAAAGGAAAGCGACGGATAGTTCGAGAACAAGCCACAACAGAACGCATATAAAAGAACATTTCATTGTATATTACAACAATGCATCAGATTACAAGAATATACAGAGTATGAATGAATATTACACAGAAATATCAGAGATTTAAATTACATTTAAAAACATAGCAGCGGAAAATAATACAATAAACAACTAGAAGAGATATACGGATACAAAGCTTTCCGGATATCGTTCCAGCTGTAAACCAGGATCCTGTGAATATAAATCTGCAAAACCAAAACTACTAGCTGCCCGTGTCAAAATAGGGGCACCCAGAGTTTAGGTTAAAACAATAAACTCCAGGTCAGTCATGGGACTGGTGTGAGAACTAAAACAGTTAATCTTTATTTTCAAAGTAAGGTAAATCAAGGGACCACGCCGTATAACACGGAACGGGTTTCCTCCCAAGAACACCAGTGCATAAAACAAACAGCGCAATGCTAAATAAAGAAAAATGAAGCTGTTATAAGACCCAGGTCCCATCACACAATGCAACGCAGCCGAGGATAGGGTTTTCCCTTATAACAGCCAAAGAATGCTTGATACGTTTAAAACAAATCATTTGATACTACTATAAGTGCATAGTGTATAAAACAACTTCAAATCATAAGTATCAATCATAGGCGGCATGAGCGCCCCATCCCACTATGTCGCCATATATAGGATTACAAATAAAACCGCAAAGTCACGTATTTGGAAATTGGATTTCCATCAATGAACCGAGGCAAAAGATAGTCCTCAACCGATTCGAGACAATCTAGCCCATGTCTCAGGCAAGTACTCAGTCAAGCCTTGGAGCGACAGGGCCGGTCCACCGATGTGGATTAAAATGCTTGAACACTACGTTTCCCCACCCTATGGGGTGTAAGTCTGGTCCGTCTGCCGACCAGAATGCATCGGCCGAAACCGATATAACCGAGGCGCCTCGCAACAGCAACAACCACATAAGTCAAACTCGTCAGGGCGTGTAAAACCACTGACGCCACTTCTAGCTAGAAAGAAACGCAAGTCCTCCCTGAGGTCCGTCTCCCGTTTTTGGTTCATACCGGGTGTGAAACTCGCGAAGCAAACGTTACACAAAGCTACGCCACAAAGGCCGTGCTTTGATCATCACCACAAGACTTTGCTTTTCAACAGAAGCCTCGATCAATTGCCATTTAGGCATGCCACACAGGCAATTCACTTCATGCGTTTGATATCCATCAATATATAACCCCTGAGCTCGTACGTCTCAGAGAAGGGCGTTAAGCAAGAGAATAAATTCTCCGCCGCCAAACAGATATATATTTAATAGAGATCAATCACACAGACTAAAATCCAATGTCAGACACACAGTCCATTTACAAGTCCGTTCTGGGTCTGAACGAAACCGGAGGCACCTAGTACCCCGCCTATCCATCGATCTCCAAGTACGTCTGGACGATCACCAACTGTTTCCATCTTCTTGGGTGTACAGCCCAATCAAGATCATCAGTTATCACCCAAACGACGTGAAGACCTCCGGTCTTCGACCATCGTCTTCATCTTCGACTTATCGTCGTATCAGTTATTCAGAATCGGATAAACCCGGTCTTTCCGAATAACTCGCGTATATTTTAAATAAGTGTTACACAAACACAACATACGCCTCATTCCAATTCATTAGTCACTAACCGTAAATTAATCAAGAGAATAATTCCCCAAATACTAACCCCGAAGGCCGAAACCAACATCAGATCAATATCCAGAAAACCCTTCTGCTTGGCTAACCGACAGTTAGTTTCTAAATTTCACATTCATAGGGAAAGGTTCCCATTAATTTTATCCAAGATAAATTCCTTGAATTTATTCTTAAATCTATTTTTGAATATCAATTCAAACTAGTCGGGATTAACGAAACTTACCGAAGTAATCACTTGTTTTAATTTCCCAATCCCAACCTATTCATCCCATGAAGTAAAACTGGTAATACTTCATATCTAACACCACAGTGTTATCGGTAAATTCAATTACCATTTCACGTTCAAATCTAATTAAAGATTTAACTATCGCCTGGAGCAAAAACTGGTGATACTCCATTTTCGATCATTTCAATCTAATTAAAGATTCATTAAAACTCCACTTAGTTTTAATCGTTAACTGGGTTAAAGAATCAGTGTCATTTAAAACACGGTTCACGATAAACCCAAAATCACATTCATCAATTATCGGGTTAAAGAACAAGTGTTATTTAAAACACTGTTCACGATAAACCCAAAAATCAATATCAATTCAATTCCAATTAAATATTATTTAATTGGTACACTTCATTAAATCTAAATAAAAAGATTTAATCTTTTCTCAACTGGGTTCAAGAACAGTGTTAGTGAAGACACCATTCATGACAAACCCAAATCACATTTGATATTAAATACAAGGCTCTGAATAGAAAATATCCCGGCTTATATTCAATATCAAATTCTATGATTAACAAATGTCGTATTGGAAATAACGATATAAATATATATCTTTCAAATTTCCATAACAACATCTGTATAATCACGAATTCCAACATCGAAATATTCCGAAGACAATTTCGATTCAAATCCACTCCAATGCAATCATTGGAAATTTTGGTTATTTTCAAAACCCTTTTCGAATTCAATTTATTTATTTAAAAATAAATAGAATTATAATTCTAGTTCAAAACTAGTTCATTTCGATAAAAATCTATTTTTATCTTTTCAAATATGGAGTTTTTCATCCCAAATCTTCACAAATCATTTCTTATGATTTTACACAAATTATTACTATTTTTAATAATTTTATCAAGGCCCGTACAGTCGATTTCCAACAATGGCCATCGAACTGCACTTATAGCGACCTTTTTCGAATTTGATTTGGACGTATCTCCAAATCCAACCGTTAGATTTCTAATTTATCACATTCGTTAGAAAGCTCTTTTCGATACGAACCCAACGGTTCCGGTTTTAGGAGAATCCGACGGTCGGATCTCCCGTAATGTCCGTTTGAAATAAATGGTCGAAATTCACGAACTGCGGCGGCGCGACGCGTTCTATTCAGGCCATTATATTATATATATAATATATATAATATATATTTCGTCGATTACTATTTAAAACGAATTATATAAATAGTTTTAAAATCGTTTCAAAAGCTATTTCAACCTTCTTTTCAATTCAAATCAAAATCTAATTCTTCTTTATAAATTCGTTTTAAAATTCATCTCTATTCAATTCAAATTTCAATTCAATTTGAATTCATTTCAATTCGCTTTCAATTCAATTTGAATTCGTTTTCAATTCAATTCATTTCGAAATCGTTTTCAATTCAATTCATTTCGAAATCGTTTTCAATTCAATTCATTTCGAAATCGTTTTCAATTCAATTCATTTCGAAATCGTTTTAAATTCAATTCATTTCGAAATCGTTTTCAATTCAATTCATTTCGAAATCGTTTTAAATTCAATTCATTTCGAAATCGTTTTCAATTCAATTCATTTCGAAATCGTTTTAAATTCAATTCATTTCGAAATCGTTTTCAATTCAATTCATTTCGAAATCGTTTTAAATTCAATTCATTTCGAAATCGTTTTAAAATCGATATAAATATCGTTCACGTCAAAATGGCGTCAATCTAATCAACACGGCTTCATAAATTTCTATTTTCAAACATTCTATTTCAAATATTTCTTTTTCAAAGTAGTTGTTATTATCAAAATATTTCGTTCAACACATGACCAATCTCAATGAATGAGTACTGTCAACACATGAACTTTTATTTTATAATATTCTTTATTTTTCAAATTGGAATGAGACCCAATCAATTACCATATAAGGTTAATTATATGGATTTTCATACAACACATGTGTATCATAGCATTGAAAAATAATCAACCATCAACCAAAGTGCACTACACTGTATAAGCATCAAATATAGATATCTAACGCTTATAACAGCCTGTCAATCAATCGATCGACATATTTAATCAATCAGGATGAGTGAAATTCATATTTCATCCCAACACCCGTGTGGGGTTTTCAAACAATCAAACGCATATTTTATTTGTGCAGTTGGGCGATGTGTAAAATTTATCGACCCAATCAATGTCCTTCAAATAAGTGTACATAAACAAACCGTCTGGTTTATAAATGAATATTTTATTTTATTCACTTCACGTTGAAAATTATATTTTTAACGATAAAACATTTTATTTCAACCTATGAATTTCTATTCAATTCATTTACACAATAAAATGATATTTTTATTTTTCTAACATATTTTAGAAAATTTCGACGGCATAACGGCACGATACTAGAAACGGGACAAGGCCTAGCCTTATCCCCGGTCTAGTGAAGGCCCACGCCATTCACACATCAATCAAATCAATTTCATTATGCAAACTACAAAATTTGGAGTAAGAGTCTAACCTAGCCTTACTCCTTCGCCTTATAACGGCGCACGTCTAATCCTAACCAATTTATCGATTCGATTTTTCACACCACAAACCACATTCAAACCAATATCGCAATCAATAACCAAACAGCCAAACAAACAAGTCCATGGTCTGTGGACGATTGTGTCGGGTGCTACTAAGCACCGTCTGCATCCTAGTATATATATATATCTAGAAAAAGAAATTGAAAGGTGAGAAATTCTCACCAAAATCTATCCAATACCACGACTCTTCTTTTGATAGAAATCTTCATCTTCATCGCATCTTCGTCATCTTCGTTGCCCGTAGTCACTATATATATAAAAATTACATTTTTATATTTTGATGACCTTAAAATAAAAATCACATTTTTATTTATTCTCTTTCAATTTAAAAAGTCATATTTTTATAAACACTTCATATATTTAAAAATCGAATTTTCACTTTGCTATTCAATATATAAAAATCGAATTTTTACTTCGATGTTCAATATATAAAAATTCTATTTTTCTATCGAAGTTCAATATATAAAAATTCTATTTTTCTATCGAAGTTCAATATATAAAAATTCTATTTTTTACTTCGACATTCAATATATAAAAATATGATTTTTACTTTCGACTTTCGATATATAAAAATATGATTTTTACTTTCGACTTTCGATATATAAAAATATGATTTTTACTTTCGACTTTCGATATATAAAAATATGATTTTTACTTTCTTAAAGTTCAAATCCTTTTTCTCTTTAAAGATTAAACCTTTTTCCTATTTAAAGTTTTTACTTTTAAACAAAATCAGTTTTTATTTTTTTAAAACATCAGTTTTTATTTTATTATAAAATTTCAGTTTTTTATACTTTATAAATTTCAGTTTTTATACTTAAAATAAAAATCAGTTTTTTTTTTTACATCTAAAATAAAAATCAGAAAAAAAACAGTAAATTAAAAATCAGAAAAAAAACAGTAAACTTACAGGGTTTTTTTTCTTTTCCCTGTGCGAAGAGGGGGGGTTTCCTTGCGGGGTCACAGTTGACGTCGGAGGGGAGGGGGCTGTAGCTGGGAGGGAGGCGGAGGTGGCTCGGTGCCTTATGGCGGCGCGATGGGGGTTTTAGGGTTTGGGTTTTGGGGGGGTGCAGGTTCATCTGAGATGGGGCGAACGTGATCGAGGAAGAAGGCGGAGAGGCCGACGTCGAAGGGGGGGCGAGGGGAGCGGAGCGCCGACGTCACATCGGTGGGTGGCTGAGCGCGATGAAGCCCCCTTTTTTTCTATTTTAAAATTCTCGATCTGGAAAATAAAAAAAAGGGGGGGGGGGAGATAAAGGCCGTTGACTTATATTATAATAATATATATTTTTAATTTAATTAATTTTTTTTTTAACCCAAAAAGTAACTTTCAAATCCGAACTCGAAACGAAACCCACCGACTGTCGTCCCTAGCGTTTTACCCCCATTCCGAACACAATGGGATGTGTATCACAGGCCAATTCGATCGTTTCGAACAGTTTCGGTTGAATTTACATTTAAATCACTATATTGAATTTTAAACGTACCTTTCAAATTACCGGGGTCACATACGAACTTTAAAAATTCCTGAAAAATATTTTCTAGCTTCGTATTGACGATACGGTCCTAACAAAACTAGTTTCGTCGAATTCTGAGACCGTTGGAAAAATGGCCAATTTCCAGTCGATTAAAATCAACTGAAACTGGTCAAACGTGTTTTCCTTTGCCACACTCACATTTTGATTCGAAAAATTATGGAATTTGGAACCTTGCAATAACTTGACACCACGGACCCAACAAAACTGGTTTCGTCGAAATCCGAGGTCATTTGCAAAATGTCCATTTTTAAGGGCCTGAATTCCATAGCGACTATTCAGAATTTTCAACTGGACATATCTTTTGATTCCCGCTAAGAAATTTCGATTATTCGGATTCGTTAGAAAGATATTATCAATTAGATCCTAATGTTTTTGGTTTCACTAGAATCCGGATTGTTTTGCACCCGGTACATTCAATTGAAGTTTGAAATCGAATTATCGAACTACCGCGCCATTTTCAATTCTATTTATAATTATATATAAATATTTATATTCTAACGACGACGCGTATAAATATATACGTCAAATTCAATTCTAAACATTTTTCTCGTCGATATTATTTAAAATAATCTATTTTAAATAATCAAAATTCGCTAAAATTGCCGAAATAAAAATTTTAAACTGGCCCAGATTTTCGGGTTGTTACAATCTCCCCCACTTAAAACTTTTCGTCCCCGAAAAGGAACAAAGTCGAAAGTGGATTGATTAATCAACTCTACGCTTGATCTGGCTTCCATTCTCTAACTTTTCAGTTTCTGAGAATTTTCAAAACTTCAAAAATTTGGCTAACACCCTAAATTTTTGAAAAATTTCGCCATAACCTCCCCTGCACCGGGAGCATCGGGGAATTTCAAATAGCTTCCCCGGTCCTTCAGATCTCAAAAAGAAAAAGAAAAAGCCAAGCGGCTAGCCAATAGGCTCACAAAATCATCATCACCCAAACAAAACAGGAAATTATGTAGTAAACATGTACCTATTTGTCGGGCAAACAAATTTTATTCTCTGGCTCTAGCCTCCTTGCTATGACCTGCTCAATGATATATATGTATGCAAGCAAATGCGACCAATTTTCAATACAGTTCAATATTCGGTTTAATTAGGCTAAATGGTTCAAAATTATCAAACAAATAAACAAACAACACAAACATCAATTAATTAGTGAATTTAACGTTTCAAATTCATAATTTTGATACATATACAAAAATCATGTTTTTGATGCCAAATCACAACAATGTATTCTAACTATATTAGTTTTGGTTCCCACACCAGTCTAATGGAAATATATAGATATCACACTTTCGTTACTCGAAAATAAATGCTGGTGATGGTATACTTCATCATCAGGACCATGTCCGGGCGACTAGAGTGCGACTCTATATCTATCCAATATATTAAAACTTCGAATACACGCGGATCAGACGTATACGCAAAATCTATATATACTGGATTGTCCACATCAATATAAATAAATAATCAAATTTCGAATAATTGATTTAAATCTTCAAAACCAAAAATTTGTTTTCATTTTCAAAAATATACTCTTCACACTCGTTCTAGGATACTACTGATCCCATCTCTAACGAGTCATTCTAATTGGATATTACTAATCCAATATCTGATGAATTCTTTCGTATGGTTCTAATGTGCCTTGTTCTCTAGCTTTGTAAACCAAAGCTCTGATACCAACTGTAAAAACCCGTAACTTCCCCGTAAAGGAAAGCTACGGATAGTTCGAGAACAAGCCACAACAGAACGCATATAAAAGAACATTTCATTGTATATTACAACAATGCATCAGATTACAAGAATATACAGAGTATGAATGAATATTACACAGAAATATCAGAGATTTAAATTACATTTAAAAACATAGCAGCGGAAAATAATACAATAAACAACTAGAAGAGATATACGGATACAAAGCTTTCCGGATATCGTTCCAGCTGTAAACCAGGATCCTGTGAATATAAATCTGCAAAACCAAAACTACTAGCTGCCCGTGTCAAAATAGGGGCACCCAGAGTTTAGGTTAAAACAATAAACTCCAGGTCAGTCATGGGACTGGTGTGAGAACTAAAACAGTTAATCTTTATTTTCAAAGTAAGGTAAATCAAGGGACCACGCCGTATAACACGGAACGGGTTTCCTCCCAAGAACACCAGTGCATAAAACAAACAGCGCAATGCTAAATAAAGAAAAATGAAGCTGTTATAAGACCCAGGTCCCATCACACAATGCAACGCAGCCGAGGATAGGGTTTTCCCTTATAACAGCCAAAGAATGCTTGATACGTTAAAAACAAATCATTTGATACTACTATAAGTGCATAGTGTATAAAACAACTTCAAATCATAAGTATCAATCATAGGCGGCATGAGCGCCCCATCCCACTATGTCGCCATATATAGGATTACAAATAAAACCGCAAAGTCACGTATTTGGAAATTGGATTTCCATCTATGAACCGAGGCAAAAGATAGTCCTCAACCGATTCGAGACAATCTAGCCCATGTCTCAGGCAAGTACTCAGTCAAGCCTTGGAGCGACAGGGCCGGTCCACCGATGTGGATTAAAATGCCTGAACACTACGTTTCCCCACCCTATGGGGTGTAAGTCTGGTCCGTCAGCCGACCAGAATGCATCGGCCGAAACCGATATAACCGAGGCGCCTCGCAACAGCAACAACCACATAAGTCAAACTCGTCAGGGCGTGTAAAACCACTGACGCCACTTCTAGCTAGAAAGAAACGCAAGTCCTCCCTGAGGTCCGTCTCCCGTTTTTGGTTCATACCGGGTGTGAAACTCGCGAAGCAAACGTTACACAAAGCTACGCCACAAAGGCCGTGCTTTGATCATCACCACAAGACTTTGCTTTTCAACAGAAGCCTCGATCAATTGCCATTTAGGCATGCCACACAGGCAATTCACTTCATGCGTTTGATATCCATCAATATATAACCCCTGAGCTCGTACGTCTCAGAGAAGGGCGTTAAGCAAGAGAATAAATTCTCCGCCGCCAAACAGATATATATTTAATAGAGATCAATCACACAGACTAAAATCCAATGTCAGACACACAGTCCATTTACAAGTCCGTTCTGGGTCTGAACGAAACCGGAGGCACCTAGTACCCCGCCTATCCATCGATCTCCAAGTAAGTCTGGACGATCACCAACTGTTTCCATCTTCTTGGGTGTACAACCCAATCAAGATCATCAGTTATCACCCAAACGACGTGAAGACCTCCGGTCTTCGACCATCGTCTTCATCTTCGACTTATCGTCGTATCAGTTATTCAGAATGGGATAAACCCGGTCTTTCCGAATAACTCGCGTATATTTTAAATAAGTGTTACACAAACACAACCTACGCCTCATTCCAATTCATTAGTCACTAACCGTAAATTAATCAAGAGAATAATTCCCCAAATATTAACCCCGAAGGCCGAAACCAACATCAGATCAATATCCAGAAAACCCTTCTGCTTGGCTAACCGACAGTTAGTTTCTAAATTTCACATTCATAGGGAAAGGTTCCCATTAATTTTATCCAAGATAAATTCCTTGAATTTATTCTTAAATCTATTTTTGAATATCAATTCAAACTAGTCGGGATTAACGAAACTTACCGAAGTAATCACTTGTTTTAATTTCCCAATCCCAACCTATTCATCCCATGAAGTAAAACTGGTAATACTTCATATCTAACACCACAGTGTTATCGGTAAATTCAATTACCATTTCACGTTCAAATCTAATTAAAGATTTAACTATCGCCTGGAGCAAAAACTGGTGATACTCCATTTTCGATCATTTCAATCTAATTAAAGATTCATTAAAACTCCACTTAGTTTTAATCGTTAACTGGGTTAAAGAATCAGTGTCATTTAAAACACGGTTCACGATAAACCCAAAATCACATTCATCAATTATCGGGTTAAAGAACAAGTGTTATTTAAAACACTGTTCACGATAAACCCAAAAATCAATATCAATTCAATTCCAATTAAATATTATTTAATTGGTACACTTCATTAAATCTAAATAAAAAGATTTAATCTTTTCTCAACTGGGTTCAAGAACAGTGTTAGTGAAGACACCATTCACGACAAACCCAAATCACATTTGATATTAAATACAAGGCTCTGAATAGAAAATATCCCGGCTTATATTCAATATCAAATTCTATGATTAACAAATGTCGTATTGGAAATAACGATATAAATATATATCTTTCAAATTTCCATAACAACATCTGTATAATCACGAATTCCAACATCGAAATATTCCGAAGACAATTTCGATTCAAATCCACTCCAATGCAATCATTGGAAATTTTGGTTATTTTCAAAACCCTTTTCGAATTCAATTTATTTATTTAAAAATAAATAGAATTATAATTCTAGTTCAAAACTAGTTCATTTCGATAAAAATCTATTTTTATCTTTTCAAATATGGAGTTTTTCATCCCAAATCTTCACAAATCATTTCTTATGATTTTACACAAATTATTACTATTTTTAATAATTTTATCAAGGCCCGTACAGTCGATTTCCAACAATGGCCATCGAACTGCACTTATAGCGACCTTTTTCGAATTTGATTTGGACGTATCTCCAAATCCAACCGTTAGATTTCTAATTTATCACATTCGTTAGAAAGCTCTTTTCGATACGAACCCAACGGTTCCGGTTTTAGGAGAATCCGACGGTCGGATCTCCCGTAATGTCCGTTTGAAATAAATGGTCGAAATTCACGAACTGCCGCGGCGCGTTCTATTCAGGCCATTATATTATATATATAATATATATAATATATATTTCGTCGATTACTATTTAAAACGAATTATATAAATAGTTTTAAAATCGTTTCAAAAGCTATTTCAACCTTCTTTTCAATTCAAATCAAAATCGAATTCTTCTTTATAAATTCGTTTTAAAATTCATCTCTATTCAATTCAAATTTCAATTCAATTTGAATTCATTTCAATTCGCTTTCAATTCAATTTGAATTCGTTTTCAATTCAATTCATTTCGAAATCGTTTTCAATTCAATTCATTTCGAAATCGTTTTCAATTCAATTCATTTCGAAATCGTTTTCAATTCAATTCATTTCGAAATCGTTTTAAATTCAATTCATTTCGAAATCGTTTTCAATTCAATTCATTTCGAAATTGTTTTAAATTCAATTCATTTCGAAATCGTTTTCAATTCAATTCATTTCGAAATCGTTTTAAATTCAATTCATTTCGAAATCGTTTTCAATTCAATTCATTTCGAAATCGTTTTAAATTCAATTCATTTCGAAATCGTTTTAAAATCGATATAAATATCGTTCACGTCAAAATGGCGTCAATCTAATCAACACGGCTTCATAAATTTCTATTTTCAAACATTCTATTTCAAATATTTCTTTTTCAAAGTAGTTGTTATTATCAAAATATTTCGTTCAACACATGACCAATCTCAATGAATGAGTACTGTCAACACATGAACTTTTATTTTATAATATTCTTTATTTTTCAAATTGGAATGAGACCCAATCAATTACCATATAAGGTTAATTATATGGATTTTCATACAACACATGTGTATCATAGCATTGAAAAATAATCAACCATCAACCAAAGTGCACTACACTGTATAAGCATCAAATATAGATATCTAACGCTTATAACAGCCTGTCAATCAATCGATCGACATATTTAATCAATCAGGATGAGTGAAATTCATATTTCATCCCAACACCCGTGTGGGGTTTTCAAACAATCAAACGCATATTTTATTTGTGCAGTTGGGCGATGTGTAAAATTTATCGACCCAATCAATGTCCTTCAAATAAGTGTACATAAACAAACCGTCTGGTTTATAAATGAATATTTTATTTTATTCACTTCACGTTAAAAATTATATTTTTAACGATAAAACATTTTATTTCAACCTATGAATTTCTATTCAATTCATTTACACAATAAAATGATATTTTTATTTTTCTAACATATTTTAGAAAATTTCGACGGCATAACGGCACGATACTAGAAACGGGACAAGGCCTAGCCTTATCCCCGGTCTAGTGAAGGCCCACGCCATTCACACATCAATCAAATCAATTTCATTATGCAAACTACAAAATTTGGAGTAAGAGGCTAACCTAGCCTTACTCCTTCGCCTTATAACGGCGCACGTCTAATCCTAACCAATTTATCGATTCGATTTTTCACACCACAAACCACATTCAAACCAATATCGCAATCAATAACCAAACAGCCAAACAAACAAGTCCATGGTCTGTGGACGATTGTGTCGGGTGCTACTAAGCACCGTCTGCATCCTAGTATATATATATATCTAGAAAAAGAAATTGAAAGGTGAGAAATTCTCACCAAAAGCTATCCAATACCACGACTCTTCTTTTGATAGAAATCTTCATCTTCATCGCATCTTCGTCATCTTCGTTGCCCGTAGTCACTATATATATATAAATTACATTTTTATATTTTGATGACCTTAAAATAAAAATCACATTTTTATTTATTCTCTTTCAATTTAAAAAGTCATATTTTTATAAACACTTCATATATTTAAAAATCGAATTTTCACTTTGCTATTCAATATATAAAAATCGAATTTTTACTTCGATGTTCAATATATAAAAATTCTATTTTTCTATCGAAGTTCAATATATAAAAATTCTATTTTTCTATCGAAGTTCAATATATAAAAATTCTATTTTTTACTTCGACATTCAATATATAAAAATATGATTTTTACTTTCGACTTTCGATATATAAAAATATGATTTTTACTTTCGACTTTCGATATATAAAAATATGATTTTTACTTTCGACTTTCGATATATAAAAATATGATTTTTACTTTCTTAAAGTTCAAATCCTTTTTCTCTTTAAAGATTAAACCTTTTTCCTATTTAAAGTTTTTACTTTTAAACAAAATCAGTTTTTATTTTTTTAAAACATCAGTTTTTATTTTATTATAAAATTTCAGTTTTTTATACTTTATAAATTTCAGTTTTTATACTTAAAATAAAAATCAGTTTTTTTTTACATCTAAAATAAAAATCAGAAAAAAAACAGTAAATTAAAAATCAGAAAAAAAAAACAGTAAACTTACAGGGTTTTTTTCTTTTCCCTGTGCGAAGAGGGGGGGGGGGTTTCCTTGCGGGGTCACAGCTGACGTCGGAGGGGAGGGGGCTGTAGCTGGGAGGGAGGCGGAGGTGGCTCGGTGCCTTATGGCGGCGCGATGGGGGTTTTAGGGTTTGGGTTCGGGTTTTGGGGGGGTGCGGGTTCATCTGAGATGGGGCGAACGTGATCGAGGAAGAAGGCGGAGAGGCCGACGTCGAAGGGGGGGCGAGGGGAGCGGAGCGCCGACGTCACGTCGGTGGGTGGCTGAGCGCGATGAAGCCCCCTTTTTTTCTATTTTAAAATTCTCGATCTGGAAAATAAAAAAAAGGGGGGGGGGAGATAAAGGCCGTTGACTTATATTATAATAATATATATTTTTAATTTAATTAATTTTTTTTTTAACCCAAAAAGTAACTTTCAAATCCGAACTCGAAACGAAACCCACCGACTGTCGTCCCTAGCGTTTTACCCCCATTCCGAACACAATGGGATGTGTATCACAGGCCAATTCGATCGTTTCGAACAGTTTCGGTTGAATTTACATTTAAATCACTATATTGAATTTTAAACGTACCTTTCAAATTACCGGGGTCACATACGAACTTTAAAAATTCCTGAAAAATATTTTCTAGCTTCGTATTGACGATACGGTCCTAACAAAACTAGTTTCGTCGAATTCTGAGACCGTTGGAAAAATGGCCAATTTCCAGTCGATTAAAATCAACTGAAACTGGTCAAACGCGTTTTCCTTTGCCACGCTCACATTTTGATTCGAAAAATTATGGAATTTGGAACCTTGCAATAACTTGACACCACGGACCCAACAAAACTGGTTTCGTCGAAATCCGAGGTCATTTGCAAAATGTCCATTTTTAAGGGCCTGAATTCCATAGCGACTATTCAGAATTTTCAACTGGACATATCTTTTGATTCCCGCTAAGAAATTTCGATTATTCGGATTCGTTAGAAAGATATTATCAATTAGATCCTAATGTTTTTGGTTTCACTAGAATCCGGATTGTTTTGCACCCGGTACATTCAATTGAAGTTTGAAATCGAATTATCGAACTACCGCGCCATTTTCAATTCTATTTATAATTATATATAAATATTTATATTCTAACGACGACGCGTATAAATATATACGTCGAATTCAATTCTAAACATTTTTCTCGTCGATATTATTTAAAATAATCTATTTTAAATAATCAAAATTCGCTAAAATTGCAGAAATAAAAATTTTAAACTGGCCCAGATTTTCGGGTTGTTACACTTAATTAATAATTTGGATAGGGAATTATTAAAACTGGGGTAAAAGATTATAAGTGATAATCAATGCTTAGGACACGAGGTTGGACTCGTTTGTGACGTAAACCTGCCCGGACCCGCCCGACAAATCTAATGGTCACAAATGTCAGCCCAATGTGAGAGATCCTAGGCCTAAACTAAAGCATAACAGTTGTAAAGACACGAGGTTAGACTCTTTTATGGTGTAAGACTGCCCGGACCTGCCCGGCAAATCCAGCTGCCATAAATGCCAGTCTAATGTGAGAGGTCTTTATGAGGTTATGGCCTGAATGAATTAAGAAATACTTAACCAGATAAACATGTAAGGTGGGACATGGGGGTTAAGTAGGTGCCTTGGGTGGCATGAGGAATCTAGTGGGTGCCCTTAGTGGCATGTGAAATACGATTAGTTAGTCTTAACCAAACACACATGTAAATGAACATGACTAAGAGGGTTAAGTGGGATATACTAGTGGACAAGCTTAGGTGGGTAGCTTGTGGGGGCCCATTTCAACCAGTATCCCAAACGTATCTTTGTGGGCTCGACCCAAGTCGAGGACGGGACACGCATACTGGGTTTGACTATAAGAGGCCAAAACGGGGAGCGGTGGCAACGCAAGTCCAACGGGTTTCGTATGCGTGTGTGGACCCGGGCTGGTAGGTAAGACGTTGTTGCATCGTGTAGGTATAAGCCGTGCATTCTCAAGTTGTATCGGGTTGCCACTTTAGGGGAGTGATACACCCCACTGTGGGGCCAGCACGGGTATCTACGAGTAGGGAGCCGATCGCAAGTGGGTAGTGGGGTACACATAGTGGAGATAGGGGCAGACGACACCTATGTAGTCAGCTAGCGGTACGTAAGGCTATTTATATAGTTTCTGTGTGAAGCAAGTGGGATCAACCTTTAGGGTGACTGGTGCGGTGCAGTGTAGCACTTGTTCGTTAGTAATTAGGAGTGTCTTTAACGTTACCTTTAACGTTATCTTTAATGTTATCTTTATCTGCTTTCCATACCTAATAGTTCATAGACATTTACTTGTCTTCCAGCTTCAGCCTTAGTCTAGTTATTTTGATAATAGTATTGTTAGAATTATCATACTCGCCAGACTTTATGTCTGACCCCCTCCATTTCTATCCTATTTCCCCCTCCAGGTCCTCAGGTTGGGCCCAGCTCTAGTGGAGTTTGATTGGATTGCTTTATCTCTCTTGGAAAGCTTGGACCGTTGAAGTAAAGTCCAACTTGTTATCTTCTTTAATAGCTATTTGTGTAATGGGATTATGTATTTTGTTTTTATGAAGATGGATATTGTACTTGAATCTGATTTGTGGTTTTATGATGTAACAAACATGTTTAATTTCTGCTGCAATAAAATGAAGTTTTAGATTTTCAAGTACACCTTATTATCTGTCTTGTTGTAATCTTTCTGTTCTATATTCACTTAAAACCTCCATGGAAGTTAATGCATTCCCTTTGTGAGTGACATTAATGGACGTGGGGTGTTACAGACGGCCACCACTGTAGCCCATTTAAGGTAGCTACTCCAATCATGGGCATCAGCAGTTGTCATCCATTCGATGTGAAGATCGCCGGTCTTCAATCACCATCTTCAACTCTTCGACTTTCAATCGTCGTATGATCATTTGAAATGAGATTGAACTCGGGCTTTTCAACTAATCCTCGCATATATATATTTAAAAATCGTTTCATATCATTGATATCAATTTATAACGACCAACCTTTATTTTTATTTATATAAAAATAATTAAATTCCATTTAACGACGCTGCAAGTCAAAAGGCGACCTTGGCGCTGTTTTCGCCCAAATATGTTTTACACATTTCTCTAAATCTAACCGTTGGAATTTAACATAATTCATAACGTAACACACAATCATGTTTATTTTAATTCATGACAAGTAAAGATATATAACATAACACACAATCATGTTTATTTTAATTCACATATACAACCTATACATGCAATGTATATTTTTTTCTATTTTCAATCTACACAAACATGCAATTTCTTGTGCGTCATTTCTAATTCAACAAAAATGATTATTTTGTGGCATTCTTTTCTTTACAAGCAAAATGATATTCTTGCTTTAATCTTTACACATGAAAATGTAAATTACATATCTTTAATCTTTTAATGAAAATCTAATTCATTAAAATATAAATTTTATTGTTATAATCTTTACTGAAATTCTTTTACATGAATATGTAAATTTCATACTGTTGTCCTTTTTAATAAAAATTCAATTGATTAAAATGTAAATCTTTTTTTTTAGAGTTCTACTTACATGAAACTGTAATTTTCTCCTTCTCTTATTCACATTAAAATGTAAACTTTTCTTTTTACATTAAAAATGTAACTTTCATCTTTTTGCTCTTATTTACATTAAAATTTTGAACTTTATTTCTAATCATTCTTTTATTTTATATTGAGAATGTAAATGTCTATTTCACATTTTATTTACATATAAAAGTGTAACTTTTATTTCATCCTTTATTTACATATATAATGTAAATTTCTATTTAATCTTTCAGTTACATATAAAATGTGCATTCCTATCAAACCTTTTTATTTACATATAAAATGTAAATTCCTTTATTTACATTGAAAAACATAAATTCTTTAATTCCTTTTTATTTACATTGAAAAAAACACAAATAAAAAGGATGCACTTTTATTTCCATATCGTATTTGCATTGTGGAATGCAAATAAAAAAGTGAGCTCTTACTTCTAAGTTTAATTAGAGAACATAAATAAAGGTGTACATATTCTTCTATGTCATAATTGCATTGTGAAATGCAAAATAAATAGGGAATTTTATTTTCTATGTTATATTTGTGTTATAGAACACAAATAAAAGACCGTTTATTTTCCTGAGTTATATTTACATTAAAAAGAATATTTTAATGTACTCACATATTTTTATATGTGTTTCCTTTTCCTCTTCTAAGCATGTTAAAATTAATGTTTTTAACAAATAAATATTTTCTAACATGTATTTTCTATCATGTTAAGAATATGGTTTTTAACCTTTTATATTTTCTAACATGTTCTTCTAGCAATGTTAAAAATTATGTTTTTAACATACTTATCCTTTTCTAACAAATTTTCTTTCCTTTCTATATAAGCATGTTGAAAATAATGTTTTCAACATATGAAACTTTTCTATGTAAACAATGAAAAGAACATTCTTAATGTTTAACGATTCTAACCATTCATATTAACATAAAAATAATATTTTTACGTCACATCAACTCTAACACTTCATATTAACATAACAAGATTTTTTTTTGTTGAATTAATGCTAACAAAGTGACTATTTTACATTTTTGATTCTAATAAAATAAAAAGTGACGTTTCTGTCTTCCCAATTCTAATAAATTAGAAAGTGACATTATTATAACATAAATGGTATTTTTATGACAAATAAAAATGTCTATTTCATTTTGTATACTGTTCCCGTTTACTATAACAAATAAGAATGTTATGTTTATGATAGCAATACTAATTTAACATTACACAAAAAAAATATTTCTATGTTTACAGTTCTAAGGACATAATAAAATGACTTTATAAATGAACAACATGCATTAACATGCTTTTCTTAAATTTCTATCTAACATTAAAAATGGCTTTTAATGTGAAACATGTATTTTTTTAAACATGAATTGTAAAAATAAAAGTAATTTCAAACCTTGTTCCTTTTTGTTTACAATGAAAGGTAAATAAAAGATTTCTTATATTTTGTTTATTTACAATAATGATATAAATAAAAATACTTTACAAATTTTGTAATTTTTATACTTGCCATGAAAATTGTAAAATATTAGCTATCATGTATTATTAACTAACAACTTACATGTTAATCTAAAATCAAATTATTCATGTAAATTTAAATTAATAACTAACATGTTGATCTAAAGGTGAACAATTCATGTCATTATTAGTAACACGAAAATCATGTTATCTAACAGTGCACAATCCATATCGTTTTTAAATGACCAACATAATAACAGCGCGATGTACATGAAAATAATCAAAAATAATAACAGCGCGATGTAAAAATCTGAATATGGATAAATAAAATAAAATAAATCTCCAGACGAGGTTCTTACACCTCACACTTGAAATAAATAAATTCAAGTATGGAACCTTTACACCTCACCTTTCATAACATGTAAACAAAATGAGATTTTTACACCTCACCTGAAACATGAGACGCAAGGATGAGATTTTTATTATCCCACTCTTGAAATAAATAAAAATAAATTCAAGATGAGATTTTGACATCTCACGCTTGAATAAATAAAATAAAATAAAATTAAAATGGAATTTTTACATCTCCTTTTATAACATGTAAACAAGATGAGATTTTTGCATCTTACACTCGAACATGAGCCACAAAGATGAGATCTTTATCCCACTCTTAAAAATAACAAAAATAAATTCAAGATGAGATTTTGTTATCTCACGCTTGAATAAATAAAATAAAATAAACTTAAGATGGAATTTTGACATCTCCTTTTATAACATGTAAACAAGATGAGATTTTTGCATCTCACACTCGAACATGAGCCACAAAGATGATATCTTTATCCCACTCTTAAAAATAACAAAAATAAATTCAAGATGAGATTTTGACATCTCACGCTCGAATAAATAAAATAAAATAAATCCAAGATGATATTTTTACATCTCACGCTTGAATAAATAAAATAAAATAAATCCAAGATGAGATTTTCACATCTCACGCTTGAAATACAATAAAATAAATCCTAAGGAACCAGTCGCGTATGTATATATAAATCTCAATAAAATGAGATTTTGATCGCATTAACAAATCTACAATCATAGCACTGAAATAAGAGAAAAATAGCAACCCAACATCAGATCTAAATAATTGATCTGGAATTAATCATAAAATTTTCAACACGAATTCAGAACGTACATATTTTTGTTGAATCTCAATAAATATGAGATTTGAACGTAGCAACCAAGCGAACACAACAGAATACATAACAAAATAAAATCCTAAATTACCATAGCGCAGAATAATATTCGTATAGCGATTTAGTGGTGAGGATAATGATTAAAATATAATTTTTTTATCAAAATAGATAGGATTTCTCACCTTGCTTTAAATCAGATCTGAAAATCCAAACAATTTCAAAAACTGCCCCAATCAGTTCCATCACGATCTACTCGACGATACGGTTCCACAAGATCTGAAATTTTCAGATTCCGATGTCGTATGAGTGAAATATCAATTTTTTTATAATAATAAAATCAAGATTTGCGACGCTTAAAAGTAATTCATACCTTAGCCATTTATTTTCAGTTTTGTTTAAAACTTTGAATTCAAGTTTTCTCGGTCTGTGGTTGATGGTTTTACGAACGGTCTGATGTAAAACTTGCCCCGAATCGAAGAGGATGGGAAGATCTTTAAAAAGTTAAACTATGGCCTTGTCTAATTCTTCCTAGATTAAGAGAAAAAGAAGAGAGAAGGGGAAAGGAATGGCGGCCATGTATTGCTGAAGAAGAAAGTGGCGGCTCTCTCTTTCTATGAGCAAACAATTAGGGTTATCAGAAATGGTTTGGGGTTAGGATTAGGATATTATATAGTGATAGATAATTATTTCAATTAGGCCCCTGTGTTTTTTAAAACCTAATATTTTATTGACAATTTGGTCCATTTTCACCGTCTTGAAATTCGTGCAGTTACATATTTATTCCAAATCTTACTTGTTTGTTAAATATTAAATTTCAATTTTTTTGTTTTTTTTTGTATATATATATATATATATATAAGGTTTCAAATTTCCATATTTCAATACATAGATATATTATTGTCTTGTTTAACTTTTTCAAATGAACGCAAATGTTAATTTTCAAAAGGATATGTTAATTTACATCTAACATAATTCTAACAATAAATGACACTTTTAATTGCATGTCATAATCCTAACATAAATGACAAAAATGTATAACCTAACATATTTTGACAAAAATATATATAACCTAACATGTTTTGCTGACATTTCTAATGCACATTAATAAAAGTGGCATCTTCAATCTTCTAAATAAATGACATGTTTAATTCTCTAAATAAATGACATGCTTAATTCTCTAAATAGATGACATAAATGACATTTCATGACATTTCAAATCTAATGACATATTTAATCCAATTTAACCTTCCTAACAAAAGTGACCTTTTTATTTTAACATAAACATTACTAATAAAAATGTTCCTATGACAAATCCTATATTTCAAATGCAAATAAAAAGAACATTTTTATTCATGACATGAATAAAATCTAAATAAGTGACATATTTATCTACAAAGTATGTTTTCTACATAAGTGGCAGATTTATTTATACATATCATTTATCGATAAAGTAACATTTTTTATTTTCACATACCAAATAAAAAGGAATTTTTATGTTGGTGTACGATTCTAATGTTTACATTACAAATAAAAAGGAAATTTCTTTATTTGTATACAACTCTATCAATAATATATACAATAAAAAGGGCATTTTTATTTTACGTGCAACTTTGATCCAAGTTCTATCACATCCAAGTAAATCCAACAAGTCGCTACAATCAGTTCACACATATATAAATTTACATTGAAATAAATAATAGATTTTTATTTTAAAGTTCAAAAATCTCACCTAATATCCTAATATGATATATGTTCACTACGTATGATCACCTCAAAACATAAAGGGAGAAAATGATTTTTTTTATTATTTAAATAAATTATTTTAAATGGCCAAAACTCATTAAAATTACTTAAAAATAAATTTTTAAATTTACCCCAAAATTCAGGGTTGTTACAAAAATTGTATACGGATATCATTTTATTTCAATTTCTGTTGATTTATTATTCTTATGTTCTTTAATAGCTGAGTTTTGTCGATGGATAATGTAATTTTTGTATAAAGTTTTCTTGTTATTATTGATTGTACAACCGTATTTATTAATTTTCCGAAAGATTTGTTTTTCCATTCTGAATAAGTTTATTAAAATATGCAAATATTGTGAATATAAGCATACAAGTATGCAACTATTGTTAGAATACGTGCATATTGGTTTGCATTTGTTCTATAAAGTTGCGTATAAGTATGCATATATTCTGTATATATGCATACAAATATACAGCTCATTTGAATATCTGTTTGTGTGTGTCTGATGAGTAGTTGCATACAAATATGCAAATATTTTAATATGTGCATATTAAAGTGTTTGCATCTAGTCTGAATAAAAGTATATGCAACTATTCTGAATATTTTCATACTAGTATGCAGCTAACTGATATATGCATACATGTATGCATCTATTTATAATTATTGAAGATGTTTATGTAATATTTTTTTGATGATGTTGGTTTTCTTCTTTGTATAATAGTGTTCCTACTGATATTGGTGTATTGGAGCTGTTGAAGTTTGAGAATGATAACTGTTCTATTTGTCTTTATTTTGATTGTTCTGTTGCTATCGTGAGAGATGTTGCTTGTGGTAAATGGACTGATTTAAATCCATTGTCATTTGAATTATATCACTTTAGAGATTGTTTGACAAAGAATATCGAAAGTAATTCTGACTTCAGTCTATTCTTGTATTGGCTGCACATAATCATGAGGATTGTTTAGTTATTTTTGTTGACACCAATAATAGTAGTTCTTTAGTTTCTTATTGTAGTGATTCTTTTTTTGGTAGTGATTCCTCTTTTGCTAGTACTGGTGATTCGAATAATCAGTTTAGGCAATTATTAAGAAGTGGTTTGAATCAACTTGTTTTCTCTGGAGTTGGTCAACAATTTCCACGAGGTGTTACTGAATTTAGAATTTATGTCATGATGTATAGTATAAAGACTGGATATAAGCTTAATTTGGTTAAGAATGACAAGGAAAGAGTTATGGCTGTTTGTTCTAAACAAAATTGTAGTCTTAGGATTCATGCTTCTCTTAAGTTTAATCTTCCTGAATATTTTGTTGTAAAGAGATTTCAACCCGAACATAATTATGGTACCGGAATTCATGACATAAACAATCCGGTTGTATCTAGTAAATTGATTAACTTATTGGTTTGTGATCATACTCAAGCTAATCCGTTAATGAAGATGAAGGACATTATTAACTTGTTTCAAACTGAGTATAATATTATTTTAAAGTATTATTATGCTTACAGTGGGAAGACGTAACAACTCGGAAAATCTGAGCCAGTTTAAAATTTTTAATTTGGCTATTTTAGTAGATTTTAGATATTTAAAATAAACTATTTTAAATAATAAAGATGAAAAGTAGGTTTGAATCGATGTTTGAAAATAAATATAATTATTTTTAATTATAAACAAGGCCTGAAATGGCGCAGCAGTTTCAAAATTTCAGTTCAAACTTTGACTGACTGTGCCGGGTGCAAAATAAAACGGATTTTAGTGAAACCAAAAATATTTAAATCTGTTAGTGAATATCTTTCTAAGAATCTGAAAAATCGAAGTTTCATAGCGGGAATCAAAATATACGGCCAAATGAATTTTCAGAAAGGTCGCTATGGAGAATTTATAGCCCTTGAAAATAGACATTTTGCAAACGATATCGGAATTCGACGAAACCACTTTTGTTGGATCCGGGATGTCAAATTATTGCTAGGTTTCAAATTTCATAATTTTTGAAGTTAATTTGTGAGCGTGACAAAGGGAAATGTGTTTTGGTCAATTATAGTTAAATTGGATCCACCAAAAAATGGCCATTTTTCAAACAGTCTCAGAATTCGACGAAACTAGTTTTGTTAGGACCGTATCGTCAAAACATAGCTAGATTTATTTTTCGGGAATTTTTAGAAGCAGTATGTGGCCCCGGCAAATTGAAATGTAAGTTCAAATCAAATATTGAATGTTTTATATTTTAATTTGAAGAAAAACTGATTGAAACAGACGAATGGGCCTACGAAACATATCTCATTGTGTTCGGAATAGGGGTATTTAGCTATGGGCGATAGTCGTTGGGTTTGGATTGGAGATAATAGGTGGAAGGAGGTATTTTTTGAATTTTAAAAATATATAAATATAAAAAAATTCCTATTGGACAACACAATTTTCTCTCTCCCCGATTAATACCCAAGGAGACAGCGGAAGTTGTTCACCACTTCCCAGCCCGATTTCTTCCAATCCTCTCCATGAAACACCTCGACCCAGTTGGGAATTCTGTAGAGAAACCCTTCCTCTTCAAATCCATAGTAGCCTCGACCCACCTCGTCACGTCGTTCGAGAGATCCACCCTCCTGAAGATCGCTGGCGTCAGCCTCTTTTTCTCCTCCCTGGCACGGGCGAGTTCAAGGTGCTTGGCACCACTAGGTGCGGATTTCCAAGCCCTACACTGTGGTAAAGGCCAATCATCATATCGTTGCGCGGATTGATCGAAAAACTAAAACCTATTTTTGAATCAAAATAGAAAGGTACGGCCTTAATTTTATTTAACTGTTCTATAGCACTTCTAAGTGCTACAGTTTATGATTTCACTGTAAAAATAATATCTTTTGCTATGTTGATGAAATCCAGTGAAACGAGAGACAGTGGACTCGTGTGGACGTCTTCTACATTCTATAAGAGACCGCATATTTTTCTGAGCCTTCTCCTATTTTTGGTGGAGTGGAACCCAATGTGAGGTTTCTAAATTATAAAAGATATGGAAACGACGATGTATAAATTATATAGTCGATGTATTAATTATATAAGCGTTGTACACCTCGTGTATAAGCGTTGTATAAGTTGTTTGTTCGATATATAAGTTATATATGCATTGTAAAAGTGATATATGCATTGGAATGAACTGAACTGAATTGAAATATATTTATATACGAATATATATATATATATATATACTCCCTTCGTCCACAAACCATGGACGATATTTATTGGTTGTGATATTGTTTGGATTGGTTGATGTGAAATTTGGTGAATACCATGAATGGTTGATTGGAAATGATTGGTAGTGGTTAAAATACCAATAGGATTAGAATATGGGAAAATTCGTCTACGTATGAACTAGATATTGAAAATCCCCATTGTCAAAAACCGCGAGGTTTTAAGGTAGAGCGAGGAGCCGTACTAGGGACAGTGCCGATTTTAACTACCCTGCCGTTATGCTGCCGAAATTTTCAATAATATTCATGTGTTAGAATTATTTTCATGTGTTGAAACTATATTCGTGTGTTGAATAGAAATTCATGTGTTGAGTAGAAATTCATGTGTTGAATGAAGTTCATGTGTTGAATAAATTATTTGAAAGATAAAAATCACATTTTTATTATATATATAGGCTATATAAAATATTAGTATTTTAAATAAATTGTTTTAACACCAAAAATAAATTTTTTACCTTATGTATAGACTATATAAAATAATCGTGTTTTGAAATAAATTGTTTTACAATAAAAATCACATTTTTATTATATATATAAACTATAGAAAATATTCATGTGTTGAATAAAGTACTAGAACGATAAAAATCATATTTTTATCGTATGCGTGAAGTCGAAAACGTTCATGTGTTGAGTATATATATAAATTGAACAATAAAATCTACATTTTTATTGTGAAAATGAAGTGCTAAAAATATTCATGTGTTGAATAAATATTTTGATGATAAAAATATCATTTTTATCAAATGTATAAAGTGAAGATGGTTTTGAAATCGAAGAAAGAATTATATTTATATATATTTATATGAATATAATCAAAATAAATCGAATAACGAAGTTGCAGTTCATGTTTTGAAACCGTGATTTCAAACGATCGGTGCGGGAGATCCGACCATCGGATTTTCCCAAAACTGAAACCGTTGGGTTTGCTTTGGAAGTATCTTTCCAACAACACCAACTTTGTGAAGATCCAACGGTTGGATTATCTAGAATGTTTAATTCAAATCTAAAGAAAAACAGCGCCAGAATCGATTATATATATAAATATAATTAAATTAATTCGAATAACGACGATGCAGTTCGTATTTTGAAATCGTAACTTCAAACGATAAGTGTGGAGATCCGACCGTCTGATTTTCCCAAAACTGAAACCATTGGATTCGTTTTGAAAAGATCTTTCTAATGATATAAAATTTGTGAAGATCCAACTGTTAGATTTTTAGAAATACGTAAATCAAATTTGAAGAAAAACAGCGTAAATTGGCTATTTTTAAATAAATCAAAATAGCGATAAATCGTGATAGAATATTATAAACGATATGGAATGGAAATAAACTGAATTTGCTTGGTTTATGTGATATTTGATGGTTGAATGTGTTTGGCGTGAAATTACATTAAAGAACAGAATTAGTGATGTCGAATAATTTAACTATTGAAATGAATTGATTTGAAATTCTAAATATACGTGAATTATTTGAAAATGCCGAGTTAATTCTCATTTCAAATAATTGACCGACGATTGAAAGTCGAAGATATGAAGACGGTGCAAGACCGATGATCTTCACGTCGAATGGAGGGGTGCTACTGATGCTCATAATAGGAGTAGCTACCTTGACGGGGCTGAAGTAGTAGCTGTCAGGACGTACTTGTTGATTGTACGGATATGCGAGGTATTGAGCGCCTCCGGTTTCGTTCAGACCCAGAACGAACTTGTAAATGGACTGTGTATCTGACATTGGATTTTGTTCTGTGCTGATTGATCTCTATTAAATATATATCTGTTTGGCGGCGGAGAATTTATTTTCTTGCTTAACGCCTTTCTCTGAGACGTACGAGCTCAGTGGTTATATATCGATAGAAATCAGTCGTATGGAGTGAATTGCCTGTGTGGCATGCCTAAGTGGCAGAGGATCAAGGCTTCTGTTGAAAAGCAAAGCCTTGTGGTTGATGATCAAAGCACGGTCTGTGCGGCATAGCTTTGTGTATAACGTGAATTCATGAGCCTCACACCCCGGTATGAGCCAGAAACGGGAGAAGGACCTCAGGGAGGACATGCGTCTCTTTCTAGCTAGGGTGGTGTCAGTGACCTACCAGCCCTGACATTTATACTATTTTCACCTGTGTGGTTGTTGCTATTGCGAGGTGCCTCAGATATATCGGTGACTATATGGAGCCGATGGAGTCATAAGACTCATTTACGCCCCCAAAGGGCGGGGAAACGCAGTGTTCAGGCATTTTAATCCACATCGGTGGACCGGCCCTGACGATCCAAGGGGAAGTTGTGGCTATTCCTGAGGCTCGGGCTAGACAGTCTCGAATTCGATAAGGACTATCTTTTGCCTTGGTTCATGACGGAAATCCAATTCCCAAATACGACACCATGCGGTTTTGATTGTATACATATATATATATATATATATATGGCAACATAGTGGTATGGGGCATTAATGCCGTCTATGATTGATACTTATGATTTGAAATTTGTTTTTGAAACATATAAACACTAGTAATAATATCAAGTGCTTTTGTTTTATTCGTATCAAGAATATTTTGGCCATTACAAGGTAAAACTCTATCCTCTGGTTTGTGTTGCATTGTGTGATGGGAACTGAGTCTTATAATGGCTTCATTTTCATAAAAAGCATTGCGATGTTTAAAAGATTTACTTGTTTTAAAGCACTGGCAATCCAATGGAGTAAACTCGTTCCGCGAAAGTGGTGTGGTCCTGTGATTAGCCATATTGTAAAATATGTTAAGTAGATTTCTCATACCAGTCCCATGACTGACTCGTAGTTTGTTTCACTTGCAAACTCGGGTGCCCCTTTTTCTACACGGGCAGCCTTGTATTCAGGTTTTAGTAGGCTCTTTCTGGATAACTGGAGATGAAGCTGGATTCTATCATTTATCTCTTTTTATGTTGTTCAGCTCCTATTGTACATATTATGTTTTGTTTTCCGCTGTAGACATTTATGTATAGCTGAACTGTATTTGTACTAAGTATGATCCTATATACTGTGTTACTCTAATGATTATGTTTATTCAATGTATTCTATTGTACATTATCTAGTGTATTTATTTATTTCTGTTATGCGATTATCTGTTTATGTGTTATATTCCAAAGATTACCCTTGCCACCGTCTTATGGGGTTTGGGGTTGTCACAAACGTGGTATCAAAGCTTTGGTTAACCTTAGTTCTGGAATATAACATATTAACGAACTCGTCAGAAATAGAACCAGTAGTGTTCTAGGACGAATAACTCATTACAGATAGGATCAGTTATATCCTAGTATGAGTATAGCAGAATGAAATACATCTCGATAGACACATTTACGTTCAAGTATATGTCTCTATGCTTTAAAATTACCTTTTTTGTTGACCTGACACTTGATCTCCTATTTACCGAAGTACTAGAAAATGAGTGTCAGAAACAGAAGGAATGCAGAACCAGATCTAGAGGCTTTATTTAAGAGATACCGAAATCTGGGTGGAGTACAATTCCCGGGAAATGAATCGATTATTCAAACTCAAGCTTGGATGAGTTCTACTGAAATAATTTTTGAGCGTTTCCAGATGAGAGATGATCAGAAAAGATTAGTGGCATCTTGGGCGCTCAAAGACGAAGCTTTAATCTGGTGAGAAATGGTTACTAAGGATAATCCAGAAGGTAATATTACCTGGGATAGATTTAAAGAAGTTTTTCAGTGAAAGATTTGTTCCTCCAGAGGCAACTGAGTGGTTATGTGATGAATTTTATTATCTGATACAAGGAGATATGAATACCCCAGAATATCATAAGAGATTCAATGAACTTTCTCATTTTGTCCCTCATCTAATTCAAGATCCAAAGAGGAAGAATCTGAGGTTTATAAATGGTCTTCAAAGAAAATATCAGAACAGTGTAATGGGGCATGTGAAGCTTCCTTTTTCTGAAATGATATACATGGATTATCAGTATGAAGATCTGGATAAGCGAGGGCTTTTTATCGATGAAGAGGAAGTCAGTTCTGGCAACAAAAGGAAATTTGAAACTGATAGCCCAGAGACAAGTACACAGCCTAAGGCCAGTACAAAGTCTGAGTTCAGAAAGAAGCCTAGATTCAATCGGGAAAAGGTTAAATCTGAAAAAGAACCAGTAATGACCGCCATATGCCTTAAATGCAACCAAAAGGGTCATCTGTCCAGGAAATGTAAATCTTTGAAAATGCAAAAGAAGAAAGGATCTAAATCCAAGAACAAGGTTAAAGAAGATAGAAAATGCAATCTTTGCCATCAGGTGGGTCACGTAAAGCAAGATTGCCGACTATCACAAAAATCTGAAGTGGTTCAGGTAAATAAAGTAGTGGAAACTTTTGAGCCCTCAGCTAGTCAGGAAAGGGAAAATGTTTTAGAAGGCACGCTTACTGTCAAAGATATTCCGGTAAAGGTATTATTTGATACAGGCGCATTGCGAAGCTTTATTGCAAAGAATGCGGTCAAGAAACTGGATTTGAATTTGAAAAAGCTCAGAGAACCCATGACAGTCCATAATCCGGTTGGGATTCCCTCGATCTCAGTTGGGTTTTTGGGGTGCCGGTTTCTTTTTCTCTTTATCGGTTCCCTACCATCGCGGTCGTCATGAATTTTACAGAATTTGATCTTATCTTGGGGTTAGACTGGTTAACCAAATATGAAGCTGAGGTTAAATGCGCCGACAGAGTTGTTAAGGCGAAGATTAAATCATGTGACTATATAACTATTCCCTGTAAAGGTTCGAATTCTGATAGAAAAGACTTTTTGGCAGCTTTGGAGGTTTCTCCTGCTCAAATAGAACATGTTCCTTTGGTTACAAAGAATATTCCAGTCGACATAGAAAATATCCCAGTTGTCAAGAACTATGTGGATGTTTTCGAAGAAGTTTTTAGTTTACCTCCGCAGAGAGAAATTGATTTTAAAATCTCTTTAGTTCCGAATGCAAGGCCAGTTGTTCACGCTATTCGAAGAATGACCTTGAAGGAAAAAGAAGAGTTAGATAATCAAACTCGACAACTAGAATGGAAGGGTCTGATCAGGCCTAGTTTCTCTGATTGGGGAGCAGCAGTGGTATTCGTCCCAAAGTCAGACGTACTCCCAGACTATGTGTAGATTATCGTGACTTGAATAAGCAGACGCTAAAGAAAAAATATCCATTGCCGCGGATTGATGATTTGTTGGACCTAGCTACAGGTTTCCGTCAGCTTCATATTGCCGAAAAGTGTGTTCCTTTGACAACATTCAGAGGCCCGGATATATTCTGTGAAACACCCCACCTCCGTTAGGGTCACTCTCAAAGGGAATGCCCTAATTTTGGTGGAGGTTTATAAGTATAAGTCACAGATACACAAGACAGATATAAATACACATATTTTTGAATAGCAGAAACAACAGCAACTTTTATTTCATCAAAAATACGTGTTACACAAACCCTGCCATAATTGTCTTACAATATTTCCAAAAAAACATTACATTTCCATAACTGTCTTGATTTCATAATTTAAAGAAGCATAAAAACAAAAGTAAACTGCATAAGTCCCATAGTTGCTATCCAAAGCCATAGCCCAAAATGAAAGAGATCCAAGCAATACATTCTTTCTCTTCAAGCTGGATGTGAAAACTGGTCAAGCTGCGGTATTCCCTCCCTGTGGACCTGGGGGGGAACGAAAGGAAAGAAGACGAAAGAAAAGTAGAGTCAGACATAAAGCCTGAGTAAGTCTAGGACTATTCAGTCTATGAATAAATAATTGGGCATGATAAGTATAAACTGGAAATGGGAAAGCACTATAAACTAAGTTAAGTTGTCTAGAGTCAAATATACTATTGTACCCCATATTAATCTCTGCATCCATATAAACTAGTTCCCAATAGGCACCCCATAATCAGGGTGAAGTGATCCATTTCTAATGATCGACTCCTACTCGCATAGTTACATGTGTCTTACGGCCCCCGATGTTGTAGTTACCTATGATGGTCCCACCATGGGGTGTATCAAGTCCCATGGTGGCGGCCCGACACAATTCTAGAATGCACAGGTATACTATTGGTGCCCAGTGCCTAATTTTTCTGCCCCGGAGTGTGTGCACGCCCGCACCCCGTTAGAACCTACACTGCTGCACCACCGCCGTCGATTTGACCTCTTACAGTCATCCCAGTAATCGTGCCCTACCCTGCCTAGTTCAGGGTATCCTGATACACCTTGTAGGGTTACTGCTGAAAAGGGTCCCCTGCTACTAGGTTTTCAATTTCTAGCCAACATGCTAAGTTGGTTAAGTGTTTTGTAAACCTAACCCCCAATCAGTCTATATAGTTTAGCATGTTCCATTTTGATTAAGTATTAATTCAATTTACTTAATCCTATCAATCCTGACTCAGCCTTAATTGTCTTATTAAAGCCTCGACCTCTCACATTAGACAGGTATTGTTGTGACTGCCTGTTGCCGGTTGGTTCCGGGAAGTCTTACGTCACAACTCAGTCTAACCTTGGGTCTTTATTGGGCTCAATGTTTAACCACCCACATTGGGCAGGTTTATGTCACAACGCAATCCAACCTCGGGTTAAACACATCGTATTTTCTAAATTTACATATTTTGTCTCTTTTCTTTTTATATGTAAATATTTGCGGCCCATTATTCAAATTCATCTTTATTGGGTAAAATTAATTTATACCACTTAATTGTTTTCAAGGTCGTTAGCATGCGTCAAACATCCCAACACATATGTTTATATTTTTAACCCAACGTCACTGCCCCCGTTTTATATGTTCGCTATAATATAACATATGTTGGGTTTAACATTTAAGCCCAACTTAGCCACATGAAAAAGGGGAGGCTTAGAACATGGTGTTTATATATTCTAAGTAACATCAAAAAGGGGAGTGTGAACGCATGAACTTGCAACATAACGATCTAATTAACATAAATTAGGCACTTGTAAACTTGCATTGTAATAGCATATAATCCTGACATGAAACATACCTAACATGAATCACGGTTTTAATCTAGTCATGTAAACTTGCATTTAAAAATGTGAATCTAACTTAATTATGTGTCACATATATTATCATATGATTTTGATAACAACATAGGCCTAAAACATGTTTTCAATTAGGCATAACACCAAACATAGTCTAGTCATGTTCATAGAGTCAACACAAGTTCACAAAGATGCTTACTTTTGTCTCTAATACAAAAGTATGGTTTTACACTTGAATCATGATGCCAATTCCAACATAAATTCATATGAGTCATAATACCCAAATGGATCCAACTACACTAAAAGTGATTATAAAAAATATACATCATGTTGGCATAATAGTGAACCATATACTTGCATGAATTTCAAATAAACTACCACAAACATATAGTCGTTAACTTTCAACATGAATCATATACTTACAATTATCCAATAGGTGTTGTAATAAACTACCACAAACATATAGTTGTTAACTTTCAACATGAATCACATACTTGCAAATATCCAATAGGTCTAACATCGTTATACCACAACATCCCAAATCGATTAGAATCATAGCAACATACAATTATGAATTATTATCACCACAAATTAAGTACAATTCCATTTCTTATTTTACACAAATCAAAACACAATTATTCATTCACATCGGAATAGCACTCACTTACAACGTATGACGACTCTTCAATTCAGGTTTCTGAATTTTGAATTTGGAGATGCTATCCTTTGTTGTAGGCGTTGTTTTGATTTAGTTGTCGTTGCTTTAAGCTTTTGAATTGTCTCCTAATCGTCTCTAAATTTTGACGGCTACTCCTAGTCTTTCCTCAGCAGCATGACGGTCTCATTCTCATTTTTATTTGTATGAATTAGGTGGAGTCTTAGGTCCTTTTTATAGAGTTTGTAAATTGATTAGAAACATCGATGGAGCTTGGATTAATAATAGCCGTTCGTTTGAAAGAGAGACCAATCAGGAGCTGACACCTAGCCTTGGTGACAAGGTAAGACTCAAAAATTCGGCCAAGCACAGACCAGGCCAGCCAGGAGGGGCTGGGTTCGACCTGGCTCAGGGGCCAGGTCGACTCCCCAGTCGACCCCCAGGTCAACTACCTAGTCGACCTGGGTGCCCCAGGTCGTCTACCCAGTCGACCTGGGTGCCTTGGGCGGGAAAATTCCCGCCCAGCCCATTCTGGTCCGAATTTCTTTTTTTGAAATTTGAATTTGTTCTGAGCTGTTTCTGTCTGTTTGAATCTTAAACTGAATTCTGAAACTTCCGGAGGCCATATCTTCTTCATACGGAGTACGTTTTACGCAAACTCGGACTCTATCCCAAGCAGAATTCCGAGACGAACGCAATGGCATATCCCGTTCCCCTTAATTCTTTGATTTTAAATTAATTATACTTTAATTTGTGAATTTCACTGTTATAAAATACACGGGGTGTTACATTCTCCCCCACTTAAAAGGATTTCGTCCCCGAAATCTTCAAGTTCAGGAAGAATGTATATCCTAACATCCAAATGTCCATCTACGCATCCATCAAACACGAGCATCCATTGTCCTTAAAAGACTTCTAATGCTTCATGATCATATGCGATGTGTGTGTACATGTATTTATCTAATGCAAAATCAGGCGGCCTACTGATTCAGTTAACCTCCTTAATGCAAATTATGTAAGTGTCATGAATCCATTATGTATGCAAATTTTCCTATTCATGATTCTACATGAGTGCACAATCATTCATATATAAATGCAACATCCATATGACAACACATTAAACTTCAACCATATACGAATATAAATACATATATGCATATGCAATATGAAGTGACTGAGCCGATCTAAAACCTAGATTGTGTGTGTATATGCAACCACGAGCAACCACTAGCAATCACTTGCAACCACTTGCAACCATCATCCATAACATGTTTCAATTACATGTATTCATCCAAACGGTTTCTACCTAAAAGATAAGGTCGAGGAGATATACCTAAAAAGATAGATAAAACGCAACTTAAGGAAAAAGAAAGATCAAAGATGTACCCTCGAAAAGAAAAGGGTATGCTGCGCATATTCTAGCCTCAGTTTCCCAAGTCGTGTCTTCCTCGGCGTCGCTCCACTGAACTTTGACGAGCATGATTTCGCGGTTGCGTAGCTTTTTCACTTCAGTTCCTAAGATGCGTGTTGGAACTTTCCTCACGGTTGCTTCGCGTTCCACTTCAGCTTCTTCTAGGATGTTTAGCTCTACCACTTCAGCAGATTCATGTAGACATTTTCGGAGGTGCAAAACATGAAAAACGTTGTGAACTCCGGCTAGTTTTTCAGGTAGCTCTAATCTATAGGCCATTTTCCCAATTTTCTCGATAATAGGAAACGGCCCAACGAATCTTGGTGCTAGCTTCCCTGTGGTTCCAAAACGAACAACGTTCCTTAGCGGAGATACCTTAAGAAAAACCCTGTCTCCAACCTCAAATTCAAGGTCGGTCCTCCTCTTGTCGGCATAGGATTTTTGTCTATCTTGGGCTGTCTTCATTCTTCTCCGTATTAAGTCTACTTTCTCTGAAGTCTCTCGGATCATATCTGGTCCAAGTATGAGCTTGTCGGTAGACTCCCACCAACAAGTGGGCGATCGGCACGGTCTTCCATATAAAGCCTCGAAGGGCGCCATTCCGATGGTGGCTTAGTAGCTGTTGTTGTAGGCAAATTCCACGAAAGGAAGATGGTCTTCCCACGTCCCTCCGAAGTCAAGGACGCACAGTCTTAAAAGGTCCTCCAAAACTCTGTTCACTCTTTCTGTCTGGCCGTCGGTTTGGGGATGATAGGTTGTGCTCAAGCATAACTGTGTGCCTACCGCTTCTTGCAGACTCCGCCAAAACTCACTTGTGAATATAGGGTCTCGGTCACTAACAATGCTGGAGGGTATTCTATGGAGTCGAAAAATTTCCTTGAGATAAAGAGATGCTAGGGATGAGGTAGTTCTTTTACTCTTGACAGGTAAAAAGTGGGCGCTTTTAGTAAGCCTATCCACTATTACCCAAATGCTAGTGTTGCCTCTTCTAGACCTAGGCAGCCCATCAATGAAGTCCATTGAGATGCTATGCGGGACCTCTAGAGGATGGAGCAAATCGCCAGGTTTCTTCTATTCCACCTTAACCTGTTGGTAAACCATACACTTTGAAACGAATTCTGCCACGTCTTTCTTCATGCTGCTCCAAAAGAAAGTTCTCTTTATATCCTTGTACATTTTATCTCCGCCTGGATGTATCGTCATCTTGGAGTGATGTTCTTCCTTGAGAACCTTCTTTACTAAATCCCTTGTCTGTGGGATGCATAGTCTTCCGTCTCACCTTAGCCAACCCTTATCGTCGATGGAGTATCTGTTGAGGTGACTTGAAGTCTCACCCTTAATTAGCCTATCAATTGTTTCCACAAGATGAGGGTCTTCGTGTTGTGCTGTCCCTATTGAGTCCACTAAAGTCGGGCGTACTTCGAGAGATGCTAGCAAGCCCGGTACAAAATCGGAGGAGGGCCTAAAGTCAAAGATGGCTATAAACTCTAGGCTTTGCCTTTCAAAAACAGCGGGCTTAGGGTCAGTTTCTTTCGGCTCAACACGTCTGCCACTACGTTCCCTTTGCCCGGAGTGTAGGAGATCTCGAAATCGTACGAGGCAAGAAACTCCATCCTTCTCTGTTGCCTCAAGTTAATGTCCTTCTGCGAGAAGAGATATTTCAATGATTTATGGTCAGTGTAAAGTTCGAACTTCTCACCTAGGAGATAGTGGCGCCAAGACTTAAGCGCAAAGACGATGGCAGCTAACTCAAGATCGTGGGTCGGGTAGTTCTTTTCATGCACTTTCAACTGTCTCCCGCCATAAGCTACTACCCCTCCTTCTTGCATTAAGACAGCGCCTAGTCCTGTCCCACATGCATCTGTATAAACTGTGAACATCTTGCTTCCATCTGGCAGCGTCAGAACTGGGGCTGTTGTAAGAGCCCTTTTTAGTCGTTGGAAAGCAAACTCGCAATCCAAGTCCCAATTGAACACTAGATTCTTCTTTGTCAGCCTCGTGAGTGGAGCTGATATTTTTGCAAAGTCTCTGATGAATTTCCGATAGAAGCCTACTAGCCCGAGGAAGCTTCGGACTTCTGTTGCATTCCTTGGTGTCTTCCAATCCTGTACCGCTACTACCTTAGCAGGGTCCACAGCTAACCCTTCTTTGGATACTATGTGCCCAAGGAACCTCACTTCCTCTCTCCAAAAGTGGCATTTGGAGAATTTGGCTTTTAGCTAATGGACTCGCAGAGTTTCCATGATTGCCCTTAAGTGCTGAGCATGTTCCTCTTTACTCTTTGAGAAGATCAGGATATCGTCTACGAAGACCACTACGAACGTGTTGAGGAATTCTCTGAACACCCTACTCATCAGGTCCACGAAGTAAGTGGGTGCGTTTGTCAAGCAAAAAGGCATGACAAGCCATTCAAAGAAGCCGTCTGGGGTTCTAAATGCTGTCTTATCGATGCTATCTTCAGCCACCCTTAGCTGATGAAATCCGGTCGCTAAATCGAGTTGGGAGTAAACAGACGCTCCTACAAGTTGATCAAACAGATCGTCAATTCTGGGGAGAGGGTGCCTATTCTTTTTCGTTAGTTTGTTGAGATCCCTATAGTCAACACATAAACGGAGTGAACCATCCACCTTTGTGGCAAACATCACTGGAGCGCCCCATTCTGAAATGCTCCTTCTAATGAACCCCTTCTCTAGAAGCTCTTTATCCTGTTTACTGAGTTCTTTCCTTTCCCGTGGAGCCATGTGTCTAACGGGCAATGCAACGGGCTTTGCATTATCTACAAGATATATGCAGAAGTCTATCTCCCGCTTCGGAGGTAAGCCCTTCACCTCTTCGAAGACATCCGGATATTCCCGGACCACTCTAACCGATTGCAAACTTTCAACAGAAGCATCTAGCGATTCAAGATAACTAAGCATAACCGCATACGAGGGATTACAAGTAATTTCCAGAGTGTTACCGAGTTGGGTCAGAAGCCTAACCACCCTTTTCTCACAATCAAGGACGACACCATTACTGGATAGCCAATCCATGCCCAAAATCAAAACCATATCCCCAGAAGCCCAAAACAAAGGCACTACATCTAAATTCTACTCTTAGAATAGAAATTTTCAATCCCAACGGATCATAGACAAATGAGCCGGGCCCCCGATTGGATTTGAAACAATTAAGGGGTCCTCTACCATTCTAGTTTCTAGGTGTAGAGATTCTACTAAAGCAGATGAAATAAAGGAGTGTGATGCGCCAGAATCAAATAAAGTGCGAACTGGGTGATCATAAAGATAAACTGCACTTTCTACAGAAGTATTTATACCTCGCTATTGCAGAGGTGGCGCTTCTATCACATGAACCTGTGCCCCTGAGGTGGATCTAGCCCTCTGCCCCTGCCCTCGTTTCTTTGGGCAATCCTTAGCCATGTGGCCTGTCTCACCGCAAGAAAAGCACCCACCATTCATCTTGGCCTTCTTTTTTCGGCAATCTTTCACTAAGTGCCCCACTTTTCCATAGAAATTACACTTCCTCTTCTCTTTGTTGTCTTTCCCACCCTTCTTAAAGTCTGTCTTCTTAGGATGTAAACCCTCTTTCTTCCCTTGAGAGCTTTCTGCCTTCGTCTCCTTCTTGCCCTTATCTTCTTCGTTCAGCAATGCCATCTGCACCAACCTTTCATACGTAGCTCCCATGGGTATATGGGTCATGGCCAAACTATGTAATGGCTCATTCAATCCTTTGACAAAGCGGAGAGCCTTCTGGTGCGGAATGTTGACTAGGTCCAGTCTGAACCTAGCCAGCTGATCGAACTGATTAACATACTCTTTGACTGTCATATTCCCTTGCTTAAGAAATAAGAATTTTTCCAATTGAAGTCTCCTTTCAGCTTCTGAGAGAAATTTAGCCTCAAACCTTGCCCTAAAGTCCTCCCATGTTTCCACTGGTCTTTCTGCATTGGTAACTTCCCACAAGTAGGAAGCCTCGCCTTTAAGTAGCCATACTGCCAGTTGTACCTTCTGCCTATCTTCTACCTCAAAGATGACGAATAAGTCCTCGGTTTCCTTCAGCCAATTCCTGGCTTCCACGAAGGACTCGGTTCCATGAAAGTGCTTTCCTCCCATAGCTTTAAAATCCTTACATATCTTAGCAAAAGTATTACCATGCGGAGGAGGTGGAGGAAGAGGTGCTGCTGCAGCTGGATGATTTCCTACAGCTGGGGGAGGAGGAACGGTAGGACCTGGCTGATTGGCCCTTGCTTCTAAGAATCGTCTAAACCAACCAGGTATTGGTACACCCTCTGGCAAGTTAAGTTCTTCGGACATGCTGAAACAAAAAGGATAGATTCAAAACGAAGGATAAAAGATAGTACCTATGGCTTTGGGGGACTATGCCTTTTTAAAATAAAATAACATTTTATCTTTAAAAATGCTTCTTTAAATTTGCTTTTGAAAATAAATTTTCAAACCTTTTTATCTTATCTGGTAAACCTATGCTCTGATGCCAAGTGAAACACTCCACCTCCGTTTGGGTCACTCTCAAAGGGAATGCCCTAATTTTGGTGGAGGTTTATAAGTATAAGTCACAAATACACAAGACAGATATAAATACACATATTTTTGAACAGCGGAAACAACAACAACTTTTATTTCATCAAAAATACGTGTTACACAAACCCTGCCATAATTGTCTTACAATATTTCCAAAAAAACATTACATTTCCATAACTGTCTTGATTTCAAAATTTAAAGAAGCATAAAACCAAAAGTAAACTGCATAAGTCCCATAGTGGTTATCCAAAGCCATAGCCCAAAAAGAAAGAGATCCAAGCAATACATTCCTTCTCTTCAAGCTGGACGTGAAAACTGGTCAAGCTGCGGTATTCCCTCCCTGTGGACCTGGGGGGGGAACGAAAGGAAAGAAGACGAAAGAAAAGTAGAGTCAGACATAAAGCCTGAGTAAGTCTAGGACTATTCAGTCTATGAATAAAGAATTGGGCATGATAAGTATAAACTAGAGATGGGAAAGCACTATAAACTAAGTTAAGTTGTCTAGAGTCAAATATACTATCGTACCCCATATTAATCTCTGCATCCATATAAACTAGTTCCCAATAGGCACCCCATAATCAGGGTGAAGTGATCCATTTCTAATGATCGGCTCCTACTCGCATAGTTACATGTGTCTTACGGCCCCCGATGTTGTAGTTACCTATGCTGGTCCCACCATGGGGTGTATCAAGTCCCATGGTGGCGGCCCGACACAATTCTAGAATGCACAGGTATACTACTGGTGCCAGTGCCTAATTTTTCTACGCCGGAGTGTGTGCACGCCCGCACCCCGTTAGAACCTACACTGCTGCACCACCACCGTCGATTTGACCTCTTACAGTTAGCCCAGTAATCGTGCCCCACCCTGCCTAGTTCAGGGTATCCTGATACACCTTGTAGGGTTACTGCTGAAAAGGGTCCCCCGCTACTAGGTTTTCTATTTCTAGCCAACATGCTAAGTTGGTTAAGTGTTTTGTAAACCTAACCCCCAATCAGGCTGTATAGTTTAGCATGTTCCATTTTGATTAAGTATTAATTCAATTTACTTAATCCTATCAATCCTGACTCAGCCTTAATTGTCTTATTAAAGCCTCGACCTCTCACATTAGACAAGTATTGTTGTGACTGCCTGTTGCCGGTTGGTTCCGGGCAGTCTTACGTCACAACTCAGTCTAACCTCGGGTCTTTATTGGGCTCAATGTTTAACCACCCACATTGGATAGGTATTGTTGTGACTACTGGACAGCCGGGCGGTTCCGGGCAGGTTTATGTCACAACGCAATCCAACCTCGGGTTCAACACATCGTATTTTCTAAATTTACATATTTTGTCTCTTTTCTTTTTATATGTAAATATTTGCGGCCCATTATTCAAATTCATCTTCATCGGGTAAAATTAATTTATACCACTTAATTGTTTTCAAGGTCGTTGGCATACGTCAAACATGCCAACACATATGTTTATATTTTTAACCCAACGTCACTACCCCCATTTTATATGTTCGCTATAATATAACATATGTTGGGTTTAACATTTAAGCCCAACTTAGCCACATGAAAAAGGGGAGGCTTAGAACATGGTGTTTATATATTCTAAGTAACATCAAAAAGGGTAGTGTGAACGCTTGAACTTGCAACATAACGATCTAATTAACATAAATTAGGCACTTGTAAACTTGCATTGTAATAGCATATAATCCTGACATGAAGCATACCTAACATGAATCATGGTTTTAATCTATTCATGTAAACTTGCATTTAAAAATGTGAATCTAACTTAATTATGTTTCACATAAATTATCATATGATTTTGATAACAACATAGGCCTAAAACATGTTTTCAATTAGGCATAACACCAAACATAGTCTAGTCATGTTCATAGAGTCAACACAAGTTCACAAAGATGCTTACTTTTGTCTCTAATACAAAAGTATGGTTTTACACTTGAATCATGATGCCAATTCCAACATAAATTCATATGAGTCATAATACCCAAATGGATCCAACTACACTAAAAGTGATTATAAAAAATATACATCATGTTGGCATAATAGTGAACCATATACTTGCATGAATTTCAAATAAACTACCACAAACATATAGTCGTTAACTTTCAACATGAATCATATACTTGCAATTATCCAATAGGTGTTGTAATAAACTACCACAAACATATAGTTGTTAACTTTCAACATGAATCACATACTTGCAAATATCGAATAGGTCTAACATCGATATACCACAACATCCCAAATCGATTAGAATCATAGCAACATACAATTATGAATTATTATCACCACAAATTAAGTACAATTCCATTTCCCATTTTACACAAATCAAAACACAATTATTCATTCACATCGGAATAGCGCTCTACTTACAACGTATGATGACTCTTCAATTCAGGTTTCTGAATTCTGAATTTGGATATGCTATCCTTTGTTGTAGGCGTTGTTTTGATTTAGTTGTCATTGCTTTAAGCTTTTGAATTGTCTCCTAATCGTCTCTAAATTTTGATGGCTACTCCTAGTCTTTCCTCAGTAGCATGACGGTCTCATTCTCATTTTTATTTGTATGAATTAGGTGGAGTCTTAGGTCCTTTTTATAGAGTTTGTGAATTGATTAGAACCGTCGATGGAGCTTGGATTAATAATAGCCGTTCGTTTGAAAGAGAGACCAATCAGGAGCTGACACCTAGCCCTGGTAACAAGGCAAGACTCAGAAATTCGGCCAAGCACAGACAGGCCAGCCAGGAGGGGCTGGGTTCGACCTGGCTCAGGGGGCCAGGTCGACTCCCCAGTCGACCCCCAGGTCGACTACCCAGTCGACCTGGGTGACCCAGGTCGACTACCCAGTCGACCTAGGTGCCTTGAGCTGGAAAATTCCCGCCCAGCCCAATCTGGTCCGATTTTTTTTTTTTGAAATTTGAATTTGTTCTGAGCTATTTCTGTCTGTTTGAAACTTAAATTGAATTCTGAAACTTCCGGAGGCCATATTTTCTTCATATGGAGTCCGTTTTACGCAAACTTGGACTCTATCCCAAGCAGAATTCCGAGACGAACACAATGGCGTATCCCGTTCCCCTTAATTCTTTGATTTGAAATTAATTATACTTTAATTTGTGAATTTCACTTTTATAGAATACACGGGGTGTTACATTCTACGAGTGGTTAGTAATGCCATTTGGCTTATGTAACGCTCTAGCTTTTTTCGTCGATCTAATGAACCGGGTATTCAGAGAAGTATTGAATAAATTTGTTCTAGTTTTCGTTGATGATATATTGATCTTCTCTAAATCAGAAAGCGTGCATGAAAAACATTTGGAACAAGTGTTAGAAATTCTCAGAAAGAATGTTTTAAAAGCAAAATTTTCCAAATGTATATTCTGGCAAGAAGAAGTCAAATTTCTTGGCCACGTCGTGTCAAGGCAAGGAATTTTAGTGGATCCCAGTAAAATCACTGCTATTCAGAATTGGAAACAGCCTCATACACCCACAGAAGTCAGAAGTTTTCTCGGATTAGCCAGTTATTATCAGAAGTTCGTTAAGAATTTTTTGAAGATATCCAGTCACTTAACAAAGCTTACTAAGAAACATTCGAGATTCAACTGGACTCCCGAATGTGAGGCAGCTTTCCAGGAGCTGAAGTTAAAATTGACGACTGCTCCAGTGCTCACAATTATTGAGGCAATCAGGATTTAAAAGTTTGGACCGATGCTTCTAAAGAAGGCCTTGGTGTAGTGTTAATGCAAAGAGGCCATGTAGTCGCTTATGCTAGCCGTCAATTGAAACCACATGAAAAGAATTATGTAACTCATGATCTTGAATTTCTAGCTATCGTGTTTGCTATGAAAATCTGGAGGCATTATCTATTGGGTGAGAAGTTTGAATTATACACTGATCATCAATCAATGAAATATTTATTCACCCAAAAGGATATAAATATGAGACAGCAGCGTTGGTTAGAATTTCTCGCAGCTTATGATCTAGATATTTTATATACTCCGGGAAAAGCCAATGTTGTAGCTGATGCGCTCAGCAGGAAGAATGTGATCATCGCCAGTATTATCATTACACCATTGTTGATTAATAAAATAACTATTCTTCAGTAAGACGATGGTTTTATTAAGGAGATGATCAGAAGAATTCAAAAGGGCGAAGTCTCCAGTTTCCAAGTGGATGGAGCAGGAGTTCTGAGATTGAAAGGTAGAATTTGTGTTCCTGACAATCTTAAGCTCAAAAGAGAAGTAATGGACGAGAGCCATAAGTCCAAACTGAGCATCCACCTGGGGGTTAGTAAAATGTACAATGACCTCAAGTGAACTTTCTGGTGGAAGGCAATGAAAAGAGATATCTCTATAAATGTTAGCCGGTGTTCTACTTGTCAACAAGTCAAAAGCGATCAGCAGAAGCTCGCTGGATTGTTGCAACCTTTGGAAATTCCGGGTGGGAAGTGGGAATAGATTTCTATGGATTTCATAAATGGTTTGCCCAGAACCAAGAAAGGAAATGACAGTATTCGGGTGATCGTAGATCGTTTCACGAAGACCGCCCATTTCATACCTGTCAAATCGAATAGAAATGCTCAGAGTCTGGCGCAGGTTTATTTTAGAGAAATTGTTAGACTGCACGGAGTTCCCACGAGCATCGTTAGTGATCGTGACCCCATTTTTTCTCGTAAATTCTGGGAAGCATTCCAAGCAGAATTGGGAACGAAGCTGAATTTACGCACCGCATATCATCCTCAAACAGATGGCCAAACTGAGAGGGTGAATCATATTCTTGAAGATCTATTGCGGGTGTATATTATTGATTTTGGCGGATCATGGGAAGACCATATACATTTGGCCGAATTCTCATGTAACAACAGCTACCAGGCAAGCCTGACAATGTCACCATTCGAAGCATTATATGGTAGACCGTGCTGATCCCCTACTTGTTGGGTAGAACCTGGCAACAGACTTGTATTGGGGCCTTATATGATTCGCGATGCTGCGGACAAAGTCGGTTTTGTTAAGAAACGATTACTCACCACCCAAAGCTGACAGAAAAGCTATGCAGATAAGAGAAGATGAGATATATTATTTGTTGTTGCCGACCGCGTGTATTTGAAGGTATCTCCGATGAGAGGAGTAATCTGATTCGGTAAAAAGGGGAAATTGGCACCTACGTTTATTGGTCCATTTCCTATTCTTGAACGGATTGGAACTCTCGCATATAGGGTTCAATTGCCTGATTGGTTGCTTGGAGTGCATGATGTATTTCACATATCTCAACTGCAAAAGCATGTGCATGATACAGATCTCGTTGTAGAAGAAGTCGCACAACAGGATTTGGAAATCACTCCAGATTTGGCAGTTAGAAGAGAGCCGATGAAGATCAATGGCAAAGAAACCAAAGAGCTGAGCAACAAAAAGGTTCACTTTGTCAAAGTGCAATGGAGTGGAGATCCATGAGATTGTACTTAGGAAACTGAGGAAAGCATTAAGAAGGCCTATCCTAAGTGTAGGGTGGATGTCTCTGATTGACTCTAGTGCAAGGTACATTTACCATGTTTTGCATTTCCATTCTGTTCTTTGCTTTGCTATTGTTTTCTCTTCATGCATGTAAACTTTTTAATTATACAGTTTGGATGTTTTCAAAAGAGTATATGAATTATTTGGTATATTTTTGAAAAGTTAAAAATAAATTGATTGTTGTTTGTGTTGTGTGATTCAGAATTTGATTAATAAAATTATTAGAATGATAGCTAATTTAATCGATGAATGAAAGGTAAATCTATGCAATTAAATCAAGTATTGAACTGATTTAAAATTAGATAGAAACATATACATGTGCAATATATATGTTTGAATAGGTAAATGGATTAGCTATTGAGTAAAGAATTTATTTGCGTGCCCGACAAATAGGTAAACCTTAATGAGTTGGTTGCGCAATTTTATTACTATATCAACTCCTATGAATGCCATTGGATGCGGATTGCTGGTTGTTCTATGTGTAATAATAAACGTCGCCATTGTATAGTAACAATTAATTTTGAACTACACTACATGGCATACTTCTTGAAGATAGGCATACTTCTTGAAGATAGGCATACTTCATCATATACCACATAAGCATTTGGAGCTTGTGTGACGAGGTTGAAGATTTACCATACGAGCAAGAGGCTTGTATGGCGATGACTATATTTTATAGGTTGAACTGATGACTGATATGAACCATATAAATTATAACAGTAAATTGCCAGATTAATAAAAACCCAATACGGGTCTGGGGATGACAATAAACACGTCTCTCTGGTCATTAAGGCACAAAAACCATTTATATGGTGACAAGAATTTATTCTCTGGAGTTATGATCTATACACACTCCCCTGTGGACACCGGAATATATCACTATAAATATGTGCATGCTTATTAGGATTTATTGGGTGCCTAATACGGCCCAATAAATTTCCAAACACCTCCCCGTACAAAGGAGGTTATGGCGAAATTTTTCGAAAATTTAGGGTGTTAGCCAAATTTTTGCAGAATTTGAAAATTCTTAGAAACTGAAAAGTTGAAGGATGTAAGCCAGATTGAAAGTGGAGTTGGTTAATTAAACCACTTTGGACTTTGTTCTTTTTCGGGGACGAAAAGTTTTAATTGGGGGAGATTGTAATAACCCGGAAAATCTGAGCCAGTTTAATTTTTTTTAATTTGGCTATTTTAGTGGATTTTAGATATATAAAATAAATTATTTTAAATAATAAAGATGAAAAGTAGGTTTGAATCGATGTTTGAAAATAAATATAATTATTTTTAATTATAAACAAGGCCTGAAATGGCGCGGCAGTTTCAAAATTTCAATTCAAACTTTGTCTGACTGTACCGGGTGCAAAATAAAACGGATTTTAGTTAAACCAAAAATATTTAAATCTATTAGTGAATATCTTTCTAACGAATCTGAAAAATCGAATAGCGAGAATCAAAAGTTATGGCCAAATGAATTTTCAGAAAGGTCGCTATGGAGAATTTATAGCTCTTCAAAATAGACATTTTGCAAACGACCTCGGAATTCGACGAAACCACTTTTGTTGGATCCGGGATGTCAAATTATTTCTAGATTTCAAATTTCAAAATTTTTGAAGTTAATATGTGAGCGTGGCGAAGGAAAATGTGTTTTGGTCAATTATAGTTAAATTGGATCGAACAGAAAATGATCATTTTTCAATCAGTTTCAAAATTCGACGAAACTAGTTTTGTTGGGACTGTATCGTCAAAACATAGCTAGATTTACTTTTCGGGAATTTTTAGAAGTAGTATGTGGCCCCGACAAATTGAAATGTACGTTCAGATCAAATATTGAATGTTTTATATTTTAATTCGAAGAAAAACTGACTGAAACAATCGAATGGGCTACGAAACTTATCCATTGTGTTCGGAATAGGGGTATTTAGCTAGGGGCGACAGTCGTTGGGTTTGGATTGGAGCTAGTAGGTGGAAGGGGTATTTTTGGAATTTTTAAAATATATAAATATAAAAAAATCCTATTGGCCAACACCATTTTCTCTCTCCCCGGTTAATACCCCAAGCGACAGCGGAAGTTGTTCACCACTTCCCAGCCCGATTTCTTCCAATCCACTCCATGAAACACCTCAATCCAGTTGGGAATTCTGTAGAGAATCCCTTCCTCTTCAAATCCATAGTAGCCTCGACCCACCTCGTCGCGTCGTTTGAGAGATCCGCCCTTTTGAAGATCGTCGGCGTCGGTCTCTTTTTCTCCTCCATGGCGCGTGCAAGTTCGAGGTGGTTGGCACCCCTAGGTGTGGATTTCCAAGCCCTACGCTATGGTAAGGCCGATCATCATATCGTTGCGCGGATTGATCGGAAAACTAAAGCCTAGTTTTGAATCAAAATAGAAAGGAACGGCCTTTATTTTATTTAACTGTTCTATAGCACTTCTAAGCGCTACAGTTTATGATTTCACTACAAAAATCATATCTTTTTGCTATGTTGACGAAATCCAGTGAAACAAGAGACATTGGATTCGTGTGGATGTCTTCTACATTCTAGAAGATACCGCATATTTTTCCGAGCCTTTTGCTATTTTCGGTGGAGTGGAACCCAATGTGAGATTTCTAAATTATAAACGATATGGAAACGATGATGTATAAATTGTATAGTCAATTTATGAATTATATAAGCGTTGTACACCTCATGTATAAGCGTTGTATAAGTTGTATGCTCGATATATAAGTTATATATGCGTTGTAAAAGTGATATATGCATTGAAATGAATTGAAGTGAATTGAAATATATTTATATACGAATATATATATATACACACACACACACACACTCCTCGCGTCCACAGACCATATACGATATTTACTGGTTGTGATATTGTTTGGATTGGTTGATGTGAAATTTGGTGAAAACCATGAATGGTTGATTGGAAATGATTGGTTGTGATTGAAATCCCAATAGAATTGGAAGATGGGAAAATTCGTCTGCGTACGAACTAGATATTGAAAATCCCCATTCTCAAAAACCACGAGGTTTTAAGGTAGAGTGAGGAGCCGTACTAGGGACGGTGCCTGTTTTAACTTTCCTGCCGTTATGCTGCCGAAATTTTCAATAATATTCATGTGTTAGAATTATTTTCATGTTTTGAAACTATATTCGTGTGTTGAATAGAAATTCATGTGTTGAGTAGAAATTCATGTGTTGAATGAAGTTAATTTGTTGAATAAATTATTTTAAAGATAAAAATCACATTTTTATTATATATATAGGCTATATAAAATATTAGTATTTTAAATAAATTGTTTTAACACCAAAAATAACATTTTTTACCTTATGTATAGACTATATAAAATAATCGTGTTTTGAAATAAATTGTTTTACAATAGAAATCAAATTTTTATTATATATATAAACTATAGAAAATATTCAAGTGTTGAATAAAGGACTAGAACGATAAAAATCATATTTTTATCGTATGTGTGAAGTCGAAAACGTTCATGTGTTGAATATATATAAATTGAAGAATAAAATCTACATTTTTATTGTGAAAATGAAGTGCTAAAAATATTCATGTGTTGAATAAATATTTTCATGATAAAAATATTATTTTTATCAAATATATAAAGTGAAGATGGTTTTGAAACCGAAGAAAGAATTATATTTATATATATTTATATAAATATTATTAAAATAAATCAAATAATGAAGCTGCAGTTTGTGTTTTGAAACCGTGATTTCAAACGATTAGTGCGGGAGATCCGACCATCGGATTTTCGCGAAACGGAAACCGTTAGGTTCGCTTTGGAAATATCTTTCCAACGACACCAACTTTGTGAAGATCCAACGGTTGGATTGTCTGGAATGTTTAATTCAAATATGAAGAAAAACAGCGCCAGAATCGATTATATTTATATATATATATATAAATATAATTAAGTTAAATCGAATAACGACACTGCAGTTCGTATTTTGAAATCGTAACTTCAAATGATAAGTGCGGGAGATCCGACCGTCGGATTTTCCCAAAACTGAAACCGTTGGATTCGTTTTGAAAAGATCTTTCTAATGATATAAAATTTGTGAAGATCCAACGGTTAGATTTTAAGATATATGTAAATCAAATCTGAAGAAAAACACTGCCACGGCCGCGTTATGGCCTGAAGCGTCGTTTGAATGAATTGGCTATTTTTAAATAAATAAAAATAGCGATAAATTGTGTTAAAATATTATAAACGATATGGAATGGAAATAAACTGAATTTGCTCGGTTTATGTGATATTTGATGATTGAATGTGTTTGGCGTGAAATTTCATTAAAGAACAGAATTAGTGATGTCGAATAATTTAACCATTGAAATGAATTGATTTGAAATTCTAAATATACGTGAATTATTTGAAAAGTCCGTGTCAATTCTCATTTCAAATAATTGATCGACGATGGAAAGTCGAAGATATGAAGATGGTGCAACTGATGATCTTCACGTCGAATGGAGGGGTGCTACTGATGCTCATGATAGGAGTATCTACCTTGACGGGGATGAAGTAGTAGTCATCCGGACGTACTTGTTAATTGTATGGATATGCGAGGTATTGAGTGCCTCCGGTTTCGTTCAGACCCAGAACGAACTTGTAATTGGACTGTGTGTCTGACAATGGATTTTGTTCTGTGCTGATTGATCTCTATTAAATATATATCTATTTGGCGGCAGAGAATTTATTCTCTTGCTTAAAGCCCTTCTCTGAGATGTACGAGCTCAGAGGTTATATATCGATAGAAATCAGTCGTATCAAATGAATTGTCTGTGTGGCAAGCCTAAGTGGAAGAGGATCAAGGCTTCTGTTGAGAAGCAAAGTCTTCTGGTTGATGAGCAAAGAACGGCCTGTGTGGCATAGCTTTGTGTATAACGTGAATTCGCGAGCCTCACACCCCGGTATGAGCCACAAACGGGAGAAGGACCTCAGGGACGACTTGCGTCTCTTTCTAGCTAGGGTGGTGTCAGTGACCTACCAGCCCTGACATTTATATTATTTTCACCCATGTGGTTGTTGCTGTTGCGAGGCGCCTCGGATATATCGGTGACTATGTGGAGCCGATGGAGTCATAGGACTCATTTATGCCCCAAAGGGCGGGGAAACGCGTTGTTCAAGCATTTTAATCCACATCGGTGGACCGACCCTGATGATCCAAGGGCAGTTGCGGCTATTCCTGAGGCTCAGGCTAGACAGTCTCGAATTCGGTAAGGACTATCTTTGCCTTGGTTCATGACAAAAATCCAATTTCCAAATACTATACCGTGCGGTTTTGATAGTATACCTATATATGGCGACATAGTGATATGAGGCATTAATGTCGTCTATGATTGATACTTATGATTTGAAATTTGTTTTTGAAACATATAAACACTAATAATAATATCAAATGCTTTTGTTTTATTCGTATCAAGCATATTTTGGCCATTATAAGGTAAAACTCTATCCTCTGGTTTGTGTTGTACTGTGTGATGGGAACTGAGTCTTATATTGGCTTCATTTTTATAAAAAGCATTGCGATGTTTAAAAGATTTACTTGTTTTAGAGCACTGGCAATCCGATGGAATAAACCTGTTCCGCGAAAGTGGCGTGGTCCTGTGTTTAGCCATATTGCAAAATATGTTAAGTAGATTTCTCATGCCAGTCCCATGACTGACTCTTAGTTTGTTTCACTTGCAAACTCGGGTGCCCCTTTTTCTACACGGGCAGCATTGTATTCAGGTTTTTGCATGCTCTTACTGGATAGCTGGAGCTGAAGCTGGATTCTATAATTTATCTCTTTTTTTGCTGTTTAGCTCCTATTGTACATATTATGTTTTGTTTTCCATTGTAGACATTTATGTATAGCTAAACTGTATTTGTACTAAGTATGATCCTATATACTATGTAACTCTGATGATTATGTTTATCCACTATATTCTATTTTACATCATCTGGTGTATTTATTTATGTTCTGCGATTATCTGTTTATGTGTTATATTCCAAAGATTACCCTTGCCACCGTCTTATGGGGTTTGGGGTTCTCACAGAAGAGGTTGGTATTAGAAGATTTACATGGAAGCGATGTAATGTCCTATCATCATTTGCAATCATTTTGTGATGATGTTGCTACTACTAATCCTGGGTGTAAACACTACAACAAAAATACCATATTACAACTTTAATTTTACAACGGTGGAAAATGCACAGTTGTAATAATTTTTTTTACAACAGTAGTTCACTAAAGTTGTAATAAATATATTTCTAACAACTTTTTTATTGTGACTGTTGTAATAAATGCCTATTACAGCTTTCCACTCTTACTGTTGTAATAAATGACAGTTTTAACAATTAACATTTTATAATTAGTAATTAGTATAATAATAATAATTAATAATATTAATAATTTCTATTAAATAATTTTTAATAATTAATATTAATAACTAGTATATTAAATAATAAGTTATCAGTATAGTTAAATAATTAATAATAAGTTATCAGTTTTGAATAGGTCATGCCTTTGAAAATAATCCTAGTAGATGCCTTTTACAACATTTCTTTTCTAACAGTTGTAATAGACGATAATATTCAACAGTTTTTATTTCTTATCAGTTGCAATAATTTTTTATATAAAATTAGAATTTTGTAAAATATTCAATATTTCACGTAATACTAGAAATTTTAATTAATATTCTAAACTAATAGTAAATAATATTTATTAATTAATATATTTAATAATTATATTCGGTGTTTAATATTTAAAAATGTAAAATTTTGGTACTTCATAAAATTAATTTGAAAATATTCATAAAATTTTGAAACGAAATTTTATATTTTCAATAGAATTAAATAAACTTAATTGTTTGATAAAATATTTAATATTTTTGAAAATTCATAAAAGGAATCAAATTTTAGAAATATAATTTAGTAACTACATTGCAGCATATTTTGGCTCGTAGCTAAGTTTTGGCTCCAGAGCAAAATATTTGGCTCCAAAATGAAATATTGGGCGCTAAGTAGCGAAAGTTTTGCACAACCCAATATTTTGATCATTAGCTCCACGAACAGATTTCAAAGCTAATTCCCATCTCATCCTCTCCAGGCTATTCAAATCTCCTCTTTCTAACCCTATTCTCAAATCCATATTGACTGCAGAAAATTCGCTCCTCCTCATCCTAATTATCGCGGTTTCATCAAAGAGTTGGTACCTACGCCGAAATCGCTTATCCTATTTTACAAACCGAAGTCGCCAAATTCGCTTCTCCTTTTCAAACCAAAATCGCTTCTCCTATATTACCTAGACTGGTAGCGAATCAAATCAATGAACACACCGTATTTGTAGATCGAAGGCAGCACGAATGGTTCCACCGAGGTCAAAGTCGACGATGAGCTGTGTAAGTTTTGGGTTTCGGGTATTTTGCTGTCAAGTTTTGTCTAATTGGGTTTGGCTTTGATTTAGTGCAGTTTGATGATGTGAATCCTTTATGAGTGTTCATGAAAACATTTGGTTTGGATAAACATGTTTATGTTGTTCTTTCTAGTGCTTACCTTTGGTAGTTTGAGTTTACGAAGGGCTTTTTCAATTTAAATGATGGGTTTATGAGTGTTTATGTCTGCTACACATGATCTTGATTTGTTTGCAAAGTATGTTCTGTTAATTCACTCTTTCTTATACATAAATGATGGCAACTGCTATTGCTTCCCTTACCACCTTGTATTTGCACCCACTTCTGCTTTGCCGTTGACTCCTAGTATTGGTTGGGATGTTAATGTCTTAATCATGTCTTGATGTCATTACAATTTTTTCAACTGCCTGTACGATTCAGTGATCGAGTATCATTGTTTTTGTACTTTGTATGGAATTTGATGTTGCACTCAAACTGTTTGTTTATATCACCCATTCCAAATGAGGTACAAACCTTTCTTTTCCAAGCATTTTGTTCTAATATAAGTTCTTAGCCATAGGATTTGCCAAATCTAAAGACTAATTATTGTTTATATTGTATTGATACATTTATAATGTTTGGTATGTATATAGTAAATAAACAAATGTATGACATCATATTAATAGTGCTTGAAATCAATTAGTGTTGCTGGAGTGCCTTTTTAAATGCATATACCATTTACCAAATCATCAAACTCAGCGTAGAAACATATTTAGCAGATCATGCACTGGCATTCAAATAGTTTCTAAGTTATAAATCTGAAAAGCAACAAAAGAATAACGATCAAGTTTAGACAAGTAGCTTAGATAATAAGGATTTTTTAAAATACCGGTAAGAGGTTTCCGCATTCAGCTTTCTTATTAGTCTTCAAATAGAAAATGGAATTGTCTAATAAGCATTGTATGTTATATCTAATGTATATTGTATTATTATATTTTAATGAAGTGTTAGTTATAATCTATAACATAAAATATTTGTAGACTGTGATTAGCTATTAATTTGCTTGCTTACCTGCATTTGATTCCCCTGAAGTTCCATATTGTGTTGTATCAGTATTTGTGCTCTGTGGAGGCGATCTTTTATTTTAAGGCATTAGACATGTAAGATTCAATACTTGAGATTTTAATCTTATCTGAATTAGCCATTGATTTTGAGTCGATATTTTTTTACGACATTGTTAAGTTTAATTTTAGTTTATAACTTTGTAGAACACCTTACTGACTTATCAATATATGTTTATTATGCAGTTTTCTGTTTTGTCATGAATATCTTGAGCACATTGCCTTTTATCAGTAGTGAAGGAAACATCAATTTTAAAGTCTATTTTTCGCAGAAGGGGTATCTATATCTATTTTTAGTGAATATTTGGCGGACATCTGAAAATCAAATTGGATGCAAGGCAACTACCTGTGAAACAACAATTGTAAGGCGGGTCCAGGTCCCCATAAACGATTACATAGTAAAATATAATTTTTCTTTTTTGTAGACTGAAAGAATAGAATACTGAATATTGTTTGTAATACAAAATGTTGTCTAAAATTTATTGTTTGTAATACTGAATATTTGAGTATTTTAATAAATTAATTTGCAAATAACAGTAGTATCTGATTTGCTAATGGAGTATTGCTATATTTAGTGTATTACTCTTTTTGGTTGCAAAAGATGTTTATTTTTTTAAAACCCCAATGTCAATCACAATAGTGCATAACAGCTGTAGTAGATTTTATTACAAGGGTGCATAACTGTTGTAATAAAATTTATTACAACGGTGGAAAAAATTTGTAAAATATACATATTACAACGGTGTTGCAACAGTGCAAAAAAGTTGTAAAAGATATTAGTCTATTACAACTTCTTAATACACGACGGTTTGCCCACCGTGGTAAAATGTATATTACAACGGTGTTCCACCATTGTAATAGGGTCATTTTGTTGTAGTGAAAGTTGTTTTGGAGTGTAATGATGCTACACGTCAATTTGGAAGAGTTTCTGTTGGATTTGAAGCTTGTGCATATGGATTTCAATATTGTCGGCTTTAAATTTTTGTTGATGCAACTTTTATGAAGGGAAGAGCTCAAGGGTGTTTAATGGTTGCAACTAGAAAAAATGGAAACGAAGATATGATGTGTTATAGTTTAATTTGCATTGAAAACAGGAAGTATTGTGAATTTATGCACACCTGTATTGTGACACCCCATGTCCGTTAATGTCACTCTTTATCAGAATGCATAAAGTTTCATGAAGAGTTATAGGTACACAGAAACAGAAACATTGCAAGATAGATATAAAATAACAACGGAATTAAAACTTTATTAAATAGAAAAGTTTCGTGGTTCAATCCCAATTACACAATAAGTCTGGAATACTAAAAACATAAAACTTCTTCCTTATACAAAAATCATCATCAGAGTACAATAATACATATAAAGAGCATAATCCCCAAAATGTAGCCGTAGTAGAGTAAATACAAAATTGAGCAATACATCTAAGCAGCTCCTAGTAGAAGGAAACAAGAACCATAATCAAGCTTAAGTATTCCCACACTGAGAACCTTACCGAGGGGAGGGGGGAGACGAAAGAGAAAGAAGAGGAAATAAAATGGGCCAGACATAAATTCTAGTGAGTCCAGTTACTTTTAGCATATAAATAAGTAAAAGCATCATGACAGGCATATAAGTTGGGGAGAGATAATAGTGTCATAAGGCAGGTATAACAAGGTAAATAGGATAAACAGAACAGAATATATAGGATAAACAAAACTGAATATGCATTGCGCTTCTCTAATACTTTTTCTCTGCACCAACACTAGTATAACAGGAACAAGATGATCCCATCAAGTACAAGATGGTAGACTCAGGTGTACCTCAAGTGAGAGGTTTTACCCCATACAATAACAGGTTGCCCAATAGAACTGACATGTGTTAACCACCAATGACAATAACGGGCTCCTAAAAAAGCAAGACTATATGTACCCTTATTACTACCCCCAATCAATCGGCTCCCTAACTCGTAGATACCATGTCCTAGCCCCACAGTAGGTTGTATCACTTCCTAAAGCAACAACCCGCTATTTTCAGGATGTGCACAACAATATCTACTAATGTCACAGCGTGTTATCTACCCGAGCAAGCGGACCCATGCATGCACATCACCCCGATGGAACGCGCCGTCAACACGCCCACTTAGTGACCTCTTATAATCAGCTCAATAATCATGCCCTGACCCCGACCTAGTTCGGGGTTTTCCGTTCGATACCAATATAAGTTAATAACTGAAACGGTTCCCACACACCAGATGATACAAGCTTCCCCCTAGGCTTGCATCGCGACTACTAGGATTTCAACAGGTTATGCCTACCAGTTTACAAGATTGCATAACCCCAACAGGTTAAGTTTGTTGGGTTTATATGTATAACCCATCCCCACATATTTAAAAATTTTAACTTAACCTATCCACTTGATTCAAATAAGTTTACTTAACCCCTACTGAAGTTAACAGGTTTATGTAATCCTCATGGATTAAATAGGTTAAGTGTTACAAGTTTATCACCATTCATTCATTTATGGTTATAATGCGCTAGACATCCTACATTAAGTCTACCACTTGTGGATGCTGGATATGCCAGTTGGGTCCGGGCAAACTTCTTCCGCAAATTGGACTTAACCTCGTGTCTTAGCGCTGTTACATGTACATTTATGCACTTAAACCCCTCACATTATATTTACCACTTGTGGACGCTGGATTTGCCGGGCGGTTCCAGGCAGACTTCCACCATAAGTGTAATCTAACCACGTGCCTAAGTGTGGTAACAATTTCTAATTACTATAAATCTTGGCATTTTCATTACTACCAAATTTTCTTGTTCGTCATGCCCAAATCCCCGTCCGATCTACGATACAAGTTATGCCCTAGATTAAGGTTTAGATTAAGATATATATTATGCCCCCAAATCCTAAGTTTTGGCTCAAGGTACAAATTATGCCAAAATTTTCCAATCATGTTTACAATATGAATTATTCCCAAATTTATCATTCCCAATCATTCCCAATTTCGCACGTTTGCTTATTTTAGCGATAGACCTTGGATCGAAGGTATCCTGGCTATAAAAATAAAAAGGTAAAGAGGGAGAGAAGAGAACAAGTACCGGCAGAGTAAATAAAAATATCTTACGATGATAGAATAGGTTGCACTAACAGAATTTGCATATTATGACATGATTAGGCAAACTAACAGATTAGGGATATCATGAATAGGCATATGAGATCTAAGCAGTAAATTAGGTATACAAGTAATGGTAGATCTGTTGTGATTCAGATTGCTAACAGGTATAGGCTTAGATCCAAACTTATGAATATGTCAAGATTATGTTTTAGGTGTTTATGTCTAAAACAAATATAAACTCACTGTGATTGGATCTAAAGAAGAGAGAATTAATCGTAGATGATGTAGCATAGATCTATGAATTCGTATAACTTGTTGTTGATGAAGAATAGGCTAGATAAAACTGAGTGGGGAAACACCTCGCTGTCGTCATTGTTTTTGGATGAATAAAACAATGGGATTAAGGTCCTTTATATAACCATCAGCCAACGAACTAGGTACACAGCAGGTCTAGATTTGTCCGGGGGTGTCGACCATGGGGTTGACATAGATGTCGACACCCCTATTGTGGGGTCGACCCATGGGTCGACACCCATAGGGCATGGGGTCGACCCCCAACGGGCCGAATTCCAGTGCCTCCCCGCTTTTGGTTTACAAATTATTTTGAATTCTAGACAAGTTTGTTTACATATATTTCTCTTATGCATATACAAATTTATAACCTTAATAACTTTCTCATACGTTGTCCGTTTTACGCAAAATTGGTGTCTATCCTGAACAGAATGCTGAGACGAACGTAATGGCGAAGTCCATTTTACTTAATTCCTAATATTTAATTAAGTATTCCTTCGTTTATCATTTTAATGTTCTTAGAATTACTGGGTGTTACATTCTCCCCTACTTAAAGGATTTCGTCCCCGAAATCTCTGAGTTTAGAAGAATGTATATCCTAACATCAATCAACCATCTACTCATCCACCAATCACAGGAACCCATTGTCTTTAAAATATTTCTAATGCTTATGTGAACATATGTAAAGGTGTGTGTATATGTCCCTATACTAATGCGAAGATCGGGCAGTCTACTGATTCAGTTGACCTCCTTAATGCAATGTATGTTAATGCCATGAATCAACATGTATGTAAATAATCCTATTATAACATGTAAGTTCTATATGTCTTCACAATCGTTCATCCAAATACAACATCCATATGATGATACACCTATTTTCATTTCATAAAAGAAAAAAAAATGCACATACAACCATATGTCGTATGAGAGTGATTGAGCCGACCTAGTGCTTAATGTGTGTGTATATGCATCCACGAGCAACCACCATCAAACACTTGCATCCGCTCGCATCCATCAAACATAACATGTCTTAAATACATGTTTACATCCATGGGGTTCCTACCTAAAGGTCGAAGATGCGTTCGATAGGATATACTTAAACGGTAGAAACTAGCATGAATAAAATCTTTGGAAAGGAAGTTCAGAACATAACCTTGAAAAGAAAAGGGTACGAAGCGCGAATATTGTCTTCAGTCTCCCAAGTTGCATCCTCTTAGTTATCTCCCCACTGTACTTTCATCAACTTGACCTCTCGGTTGCGTAGCTTTTTAACCTCTGATTCAAGAATACGTGTACGAACTCGTTTAACTGTCACCTACCGTTCCACCTCTACTTCCTTAAGCATACTCTGCTCTAATTACTTCTACAGTATCATACAAGCACATTCGTAAATGAGAAACGTGGAAAACATCATGAACGCCGAACAGTCTCTTTGGTAGTGATATACACGTAAATGTGTATATTTTATCCGCTTATTTATCTTATTTTCCCTTTAAAATAATTGATACTTTGTATTTATAGCTGTATTTTCAGATTGTTGACAAGAAGCATGGTTTAGAGCATTTGATGGATAAAGCATGAAGAATTTGCTTAAAAAGAGTGAAGTTTAAAATTGCTAAAGCTTGAAGAGTCTGAAGCTTGAAGAACGGTTGCAATTATATTTCAGTTAAGAAGATTTGGCTCAATAAAGACTCAAACTGCATTCACATTAGCTCATTAGGAAGGCCTCTTACTCATGTTGCGTTCACACTAGCCTATTTGCTAAACCACTCACTCTAAAGCTGCATTCACACTGGCTTATGTGTTATTGGGTTATTTCTTTAGTCCCACATTATGTAATTAGCTAGCTAGCCATTGTCATATCAGCTATAAATACCTTGTATCTCATTCATTGTAAAACACATTAGGTTTTATTCTATAATTCTCTTCTTGGAATAAAATCATTCTCTCCCTTTCTTTTTACTTTTTGTTTATTTTATTTATGTTCATGTTATTTATTTTCTTTTTCTCTTCTTCTTTAGCTATGTCTAGTGTAACAACTCGTATTTCGATAACATGTTAAAACGAGAATCAAGGCAGAATTTAATTTTAAATTCTGAATCAAGTAAAACGGGCTATGCCATTGCGTTCGTCTCGGAAAAATACGCGAAATAGAGTCCGAAATTTTGTAAATCGGAGTCCGTATGACCCGGTTAAGGCCCAAAGAAGTTTTCGGGAAATTTGAATTTCGAAACATGCAGAGATGGGGCCAGGCGGGAAAATTCCCGCCCAGACAAGTCGACTTGGCTGTCGACAGGGCTGTCGACTTGCATGTCGATAGGCATGTCGACAGGCATGTCGACAGGGCTGTCGACTTGCCCTGTCGGCTGATTCTGGCCTGGTGCACCTATTTTCTATCTTGGCTAGGTTTTTGGGCCTGGCTTGAAATCTGACGGTTCAGGTTGGTCCTAGGGTTAATCTAAGGGTCCTAACTAGCCTAATCTTCTATAAATAAGCCCCTAAACCCCCCTAAATCCTCATTATTCACTCATGTAACTAAACTATGGCAAAATTCCTACTCTCATGGCCTCCACTCAACTATCCTAGCCTCCACTTCATTCCTATGAGAGGTTTCATGATCATGAGAGTGTTAGAGAGTCCCTATGTTAGTATGAGAGCTTCTCAAGTTGATTTCAAGGCAAAAGCTTTGATCTTTGTTCATAAAGATAGTGTTTTTGTTGATTTGGAGGGTTCATCTTTGGGTTTTTGGGTGATGGCATGCATAGGCTTCATCACAAGCTTTAGTTTAATCGATTTAGGCCTTCATAGCAATGTAAGCCCTTTCCCTACTCTTAGGTATTAACTATGAAGTTAAATGTTCATGTTTGGGTTTGATCATTGAGAATGATACATGCTATCATGTTATGCAAGTTTATGAAGTCATCATCTTGTTCTTATGAGCTAAAAGCTACAACCTTTATGTTGAAATGTTGCATTATGCAACATGAGAACCTTCATAATCATTATGTCAACTTGCATATGAAGTCATAACCCTTATATGATGGTATATGCGAGTTTCTAGTCATCATTCCATGTCTTTTGTCACCATGATTCGCTTATGTGCCAAGTTTGGGTTTATGCATGTTTTGAGGCTTAAGAATGTAACATGCAAGCTAATGAACACATTGGTGCCTCATTTGCCACCATGATTAACTTGTGGCTTAATATCCATTTTTGTCTTGCCTTTGTCAAGTCTCTTCCTTTAGTCCCTTGTGTTGTTGCGAACGTATATGCGAGTTTAAAAGCGTTGGGTTATGTTATGGGTAATTTCTAATGGCATGAAAATACAACTTGAAAACATGACTTGAAATATGACATGAAAGTTGACATGTAAGTATGCATAAAACATAAGCTTGGGAATTTACCTATTAAGTTAGGTCTACCCTTTGGGAATTTACCTATTAAGTTAGGTCTACCCAAATGCTTGAAAAACTTGACTATGAACATGACACTAGACTAAACATGAAAGTGGCCAACTCGAGGTTGGGTTGAGTTTGCAACGTAAAACTACCCGGAACCGACCGGCCTAACTAGTAGTTGCAAACAATAGGACTCAATGTGAGAAGTTGGTCATGTTGTGCTTGAACCCGAGGTTAGACCAAGTTGTGGTGTAAAGCTACCCGGAACCGACCGGCTTAACTAGTAACCACAACAAAGTCTAATGTGAGAGGTTGGGGGTGCATTAAGTAATTAATGTCACATGATAGGGTTAAGTTAATTTGATTAATGACTCTTAACCAAATATGACATGGATAAAGGGGTTAAGTAAATTGATTAGGCTAATGATACTTAACAAAACATGACAAGGTTGGGTAGGTTAAGTGATTTGATTTGCCTAATGACACTTAACCATTTTTATACGACTAGTGGACGGGGATTAAGTTAACCAATACTTAATCAATCCAACATGATAACTGGATAAGGTTAAGTGGGATCGGGTTTGATTTCTTAATGACACTTAACCATGCAAGATGATTAGGGGATGAGGTTAAGTAATTTACACTTAACTAATCCGACTTGGTAATTAGATGGGGTTAAGTAATTTACACTTAACTAATCCGACTTGGTAATTAGATGGGGTTAAGTAATTTACACTTAACTAATCCGACTTGGTAATTGGATGGGGTTAAGTAATTAAGGCTTAACTAATCTAAACACGGTAATTAAACGGGGTTAAGTAATTGACACTTAACTGATCTCGACACGGTAATTCGATGGGGTTAAGATAAACACTTAACCAAACTAAACTTGGTAATTCAATGAGGTTAAGGGACCTATACTTAACCAATCTAACGTGAAAACATGATAAGGCTAAGTCACGAATCACTTGAATACGCTTGACCGATTTGACTCGGTAATTTGACAAGGTCAAGTTAATTTATATAATTAACCAATCTAAAATGATAATTAGACGAGGTTAAGTTATGGACTGCTTAATATACTTAGCCAACTTGACACATGGTTTGTAGGGTTAAGTCTTGGACTTGGATACTTAGCCAATTTTGACATGGTTTGTAGACGGGCTAAGTTATGAACTTAAGTGACACTTAACCCATTAGATAAACCCTAATTCGGAGGATTAGGTAAATAACCATAGTTAACAAGGATTATGGAAATAAGGCTAAGTGGTAAACCTTAGTTAAGGGAAACTAAGTAATAATTCTTAGTCAAGGAAATTTGGACCATTTCTTAGATAGATTAGTAACCCGATACGTTAGGTCAACGTTTAAGTATGCGTGCAGGAGCAGGCTATCTGATTTAGATAAAGGCTCCAACGAACTGGGTAACGAAGCAGCGGCTTCGGGGAACGTGAGGATATTCTTGGGATCCCTCTGTGAGCTGCCAGGTCATTATACTAGGCTCACGAGAGGTTGAGGTCTGCGGTAGAAGAACCAAGAATATGCCTTGGTTGCTATGCGAGCGACCTAAAGACTGGGGTGGATAGCAGTGAGTCGACGAATACATAAGGTGCCCGAGATAGCAAGTTTGTCGATCATCTACCATCTTGAGTCAAGCGTGTACGTACGGAAAGGCAGGGAACACCCAACAGACCATAATTGCTATCTAATTATGGGTGAGGTAGGCCGTAGGATGTGGGCTGGCCGGAGTGTAGTTCTCATGCAAGATTTTCTCTTGTGTTGCCTTTCACTAGTTGAGGGAGGGGTCTCGTGGGACCATAGCCACGTGTAGAAAAGCAGACCTTAGTATCTGCATCGGCAGATAAATCTAAAGCTCCCGACCGAGTCCTGTATTTCTTGTTTTTCCCTGTGACAGGACTCGGATGGCACGATGTGATACATGTGCATACAGTTATAGAAAAACGATTCACGATGAATGCGTGGGAAAAAGGGCGCGGTTGAGGGTTAGCGTAATCCCTAGTGGCCTAGGTGGTTTAACCCAAACCGAAAAACGAAAGCGTGCAATAGGTAAGCGTAATCCCTAGTGGTGCTAGGTGGCATAAGTCCTAGTAGTTCAAACGATGATTCATATGGAAGAGCCTAGCTAGAACAAGGGTGACAGTCCAAACGATTTCAAGGATAATACGACATGAGGAAGCCCGTACGAGGTACGGCAAAGGACTGAACTTATATACATGGAAAGAAACATATGATTTGAGTAACCTATATATGCGATATATTAGGTTGACATGGACCATTACACGACTTTGAGTAAGGGACATTCATGGTTAACACATAACAAGGCTGGGATACTAGTACGGAGGGTGCGGAGCAAATATACATGTTAGAACCAGGAAGAATATACGGAATAGATACCGTGGGATGTTAGACGGGGTAGATACCTTGGGATAGTATACTTGATAGAAATCTGACGATGTGATACTTTGATTTATCATGACACCGTAGTTTATCATGATACCTTAGTTCAGTAGTTTATCCTGTTATTTTGATTTAGCTTATCTATCTTGTTATCATGCTCATGTTCATCTCAGTTTCTCATGTCAGTTAACTTTACTAGTTTCTATACTAATAGTAGATAGGGCTTACTCAGTCTTTTTGACTGACCCGTTTTGTTTCGCCTCTTTTCTTCCGTTTCCCCCCCAGGTTACAGGGAGGAAACAATGCTGTTTAGTTCGGACTTCTTCTGCTTGAAGGTCATCATGGATGGCTTGGACTTCTCTTGGCTATGGCTACTTTACTGTTTTTACTTGGGGAATAATTTATTAAAAAGTCTTTATGCTTCTTTACTATTGCAAGACAGATTTTGATGTACTCTGATGTAAAAGGCTTTAGACCTTATGTATTCATGTTATGAAAGATTGATTTTACTTCCGCTATTTTATGTGTTCTGTCTTGTGATATTTCTGTGCATGTTTACCAATAATGCCCCTCTAAAGCTAGTGCATTCCCTTGCGAGTGACCCTAGCGGAGGCGGGGTGTTACATTTGGTATCAGAGCAGAAGGTTACTAGACTGGGCAAAAGTTTTTAAAGACCTTCTGAAAATTATTTGAAAAACCGTTTACAAAGAAGCATTTTTCAAGAAAAATTTCTTTTAAAAAGAAAAAGGCTATTCCCCAAAGGCCATTAGCATTATCCTTGTTTCCTTGATTGAATCTCTTTTCCTTTCTTTCCTCCATCTGTAGTCACAGTGGTTTTGACTGAGACTAGTCTTTCTAGCTGCGTAAGT